>OY728122.1:715846116-717203616 GCA_963277665.1 Viscum album
AATTCCGAACAGGACCTATCTGGTGAGGAAAATGTTGTTTTCCAACATTATCGTGGGGAAACCTAGACTTGTTCAGTGTAAAGGTGTAGAATTCTTCAAAAGTAATCCAGCCAAGGGGCAGAAAATGAGCGGGAACCAACTTTTCGATTCTTGGGCAGGACCCAGAGGTAAGATGCTTGGGAATTCCTATGTATCCCATGGGGATGGGAATTAATCCATACGTAGTTCAGGAATATGTCGTGGAGTTTAACATCTTGCAGCATGAATGCATAGTGATCATAGTTTATGGTCATAGAGCTCGGACCATGGATGGTAGGAAACATGGGAGACACAAGGTGGGGTAATTATATGACCTGATTTGAATAGAAGCCCAGGGTTCTGACCACCGTGTGTTCCCTGGGGAGGTTTTAGGCCTAGTGACTGAAAAAGAGAGTTAAATTGGGCCTGAGGCAAAGTGCATAGGCATTCCTACGTACCCCATGAGGATCAGGATCAATCTGCACATAGTTTTGGGAAATGTCATGGTGGGGTACCGATGTGAAGTATAATAAGGTTTTGCGGGTCTGCCACATACACCAAAAGAAGTTGTATTTGATATAACATGATTGTCCTATAGGATGAGAGAGTGTTTTTTTGTGAATCTATGGTCCTAGAATAGCGAATCAAGGAATCACAATAAGAATCATGCCAAATAGAGGTATTGACAAATGGTATGGTGTTTGACTGACTCCAAACATAATTTCCCTTGTGTGAGGGCACCACAATAAAGTGATATTTTTCACCGTGCATCTAGGATGATATTGTCGTAGTTTTGGGTCATGTGATGGGACGAACCTTTCACTTTTTAATCGTGCAGCATAAACATAGTAGATATGAGGCTGAAGGGGGAATGTTCATGGTGAAAAAAGAACACCCATCGTGAATGAGGACGAGGTCCGCACCACACCATGTGCGATTCCAAGAATGAAACCTCGGGCCAAGGGGACAAAAACATGTAAGTGGGTAGGATGTAGGAGAGAATGAACTCAATTAAGATGGACCTATAGAATAGTTTTTCTGGTGTCCCTATGTATCCTCTGGAATGGGAATCAAGTTGTACATAGTTCTCACATAGGGTAAACACGAAAAGATCTTATTTTAAGGTCTATGAACTTGGACCATGGAAGAACAGGACTATTTCAAGTAAGTGCAGACCTTAATCTGCTCTCTAAGCCTACGTGAGTCCAACTCAGTGTAGGAAACAATGGAGGATATGGTATTTGCAATACGTGAAATAAATGAAAATGGGAAATCGGTGGAGACAAGAATTATTGACTAATCGCGGGTTTTTCCTCCTAACATGTGGATTTACACTAAGGAATAGTACCAAGAGTCTCGAAATTCTACTCAGACATGATGAGGTGGAGAAGGGTGTGAATCATGTAACCGACATTTTGGGCTTATTGAGGATGGCATGACAATGTAAGATAACTGTTGACTATGTTTGAAACATTGCATCCATATTGCATTAGCCTGAAATGGGGACAAACAAATGAGCATCGACCACTGGCCATATTTTCAACGCAGGACTTGTATTGATTTTCTGTCTGAATCCCTCAACGACGTTGGCGCTTAATTGTTGGAGAGCCCTTATCCCTAGAATCCATTCCATTTGGGGGGTCCCATTGGGATGTGAAAGTTGATGGAAGCCCTAATGAGGGGAAACATGATGCCTGTGAAATGGGTGAAAGCATGTCCTGGTAGAATCCGACATTCCAGGTACAAAACCAGAGTACACTTGGGCACCTTAGTGAATCGCCGAAGAGGACCAAGGGGCTAATCTTGAGAGAGGCCGATTTGAAAATATTAGTATAGAGAAAAGAGATGGAAAACTCTCAGTAGGAGAAGGGAAATGGAGTGGTGGTTACAACACACGACGTGGGCGAGAACATAGCCCCACACTAAACTATATATTCCTCTTTCTATGGGAACGTAGAAAAAGGGGCCAAAGTGAGAGATATATTTCAAATAAATGGGGCTGGACCCAAAGTGTATACATTAGGGAGGTCCTACGTATCCCATAAAGATGAGAATAAAGCCACATGTAGTTCTTGAACGGGGTAATGTGCAGTTTATCATCATGCAGTAAGAACGCAAATGGGTAAGATACCCCACATTCAGGATGCGTACGACGAGGGGAATAACACAATGTGAATGAGTACATAATCCCATACCACACTATACACTCAGGGTTAGAACTTGGGTCGGGTCCTGGTAAGGCCAAGGGTCTAGAAAAGGCAAGGGGCCTGAGGTTGGACCTCGGTCAGAAAGGCCCAACCAGTTTGCAGTTTAACATCTTGCAGTGAGGACGAAGAAAGGGTTAAGATCCCCCAAAAATTGGAGATATAAGGCACATTGATTAACCATACGTGAATGAGTACATAATCCCATACCACACCAAACAATCCCATAAGAGTGTTCTTGGGCCGGGGACAAAAATTCGCACGCGAATCATGACAGGGCCTATGTTGCGGTATGGATGATAAATGAAGGTAAAGATGTCTCAATGGGATATGTGTGGCATGGAGAAATATCCCGACATGAATGAAGACATAATTACACTCCATAACACACAACCCTAAATGAGAACTTGGGTCAGGGCCGAGAAAGGCCAAGGGGCCGGAGGCCGAGCGTCTTGAACAATGGTAGCCATATGACCTCTTGTGAGATTACCACCTCATAACAGCATCTTATGCCCACGTGATCAGTGCTTGCTATGGGAAACAAGGAGTCAGATTCATCTCTCCCTACCAAATAGAGGTCTAGTATCTAGAATTTCCCAATGGGAGTACATCACTTGGAGATACAACAGGGAGGAATGGACCACTCCACTCGATGTTTGGGACATTTTGGGGTGGTCCTGACTATAAAGGATAGTTATTGACCATGATCAAAACACATTGTCTTTATAGTGACATGGAATGAGAACAAAAAAGGAGCATCGACCACTGACCATATTCACAAAGCAGGACTTGTATCATTTTGTTGATCAACATCCACGATGGAGTTTTCCCAAGGTGGTAGGAGAGCCCTTGGGACTAGACTCCATGCCTTTCAGGGGCGTTTCTAGATGGTAAGGATGATAGAGTCCCAATCAAAGGAGTGGGTGAAGCATAGAAGTACCCATACATTATAAAGTTAAGAAGATGGTGAAAGAGGCGGACACCTCTGGGGAGTGAGACATATGGTGGAATTGAGATGATCTCTATGTTTATTAATGCAAAAACCTGCACCACACTATATGTCTTGAACCGAGGAGAGATTATGGCATTTGGGCCGAGCCAACATATGAAATGTCTGAGTATTCCTATGTATCCCATAAGTATGGTAATCAAGCCGTACATAGTTCTTAAAGGCCATGAAGTTTAACATCAGACGATGAGGATATGGGAGGATAGAAGAATGGAGAGTGCGCAAGTGGTGTGACCATCGTTATACTGGCCTGAGTGGGGAAAAGGAATCCTACACCATATCACTTAAGGATCCACCAGGAGAATTATACCTAGGGGGATAGTCAAAGAGAAGATTTTTGGGGCTGGGCTCAAGACGAAATGCTTGATCATTCCGATATGTCCCATGCGGATTCAGATCAATCCACACGTAGTTCTAAAGGTGTAGTTTAACATCTTTCAAGATAACATTAAATTTAACGTCATGCGGGACGAAGCAGTTTATGGTCATGCGGGAACGTCAAGCTATTTAGGGTCATGCGAGACCATCTAGTTTATGGTCATGCATTTCCATGGACATAGAAAATGTCTTTCCTGAGGATCTTGGAATTGGTGGGAGGATTTATATGCTCACCATCCATGGTCACCTGTGAGTTTGCACCATTGGGGTATACCTTGTGAATTATGTAAGGTCCTTACCATTTGGCCTCCAATATGGGTGGTTTCCAGCCAGGGATCATGGGTGTCTAGATGGCCAATACCTAGTCTCCTTGCTAGAAGGAAAAGATGAAAACCTTCTTGTTGAAGGCTCTAGTTATCTTATTCTAATGCCTTTCCAGACCGTGCAGGGAACGAATCCTATTCTCATCAAGTGCTTCGAATTCAGGCAGATGAATTTCGGCTACCTTATCTGGTGATTTCTAGTCATAGGCTGCTGTGAGTAATGAATACTGCTAGATCTTGATTGGCAGGATGAACTCACCTCTGTACACTAGGGAATACCGGGTCACATGGGTAGAATTACCAGTCGTCGTCCGATATGCCGAGAGGGAATTGGGGAGCATGTCTCGCTGTCCACTAGCTGAATCCTGGAGAGTAGCTATCAGATGAGCACTAGAAGACTGAGATCAGCCTGTAGTAGGGCAAGGCTAGTCGAGGAATGGTTGAGATAGCTCTACCAGATTCAATAGCACAAACGCTTGTGGAGGCGGGCCTTATGACACTTGATGAAAAGGTTGCGCGTGCTGAGCTCTATGATAGGCTTACTATCAGGTCTCAGTTCCATGCATAACCTGGATGGAGGTGCCAAATGATGTGCCTCGATGACCCATATGGCCATGGCTCTGCCGACGTTGGCATCGGTCGGGGATGTTGGGGAGGTTCTCTTGGCACTCCACATCATCGAGAGTCGTATAGGTGTTTACTGACTCCACGCTATTAACTAAGCGCACCCTTGACTATAACATGAAGAGTCATCCATCACTGGGCCGATTTTGGGAGGAATCCCCATATCAGGGTGCATGAAGTCACCAAGAGTGCGAGACGACAATGGCATTGCTAGGGCACGTTGCTTTCTATTGCACTTTCGATGCTTGATCTTTTGTGAAGAGGCCAACATAGATGATGATGGAGAAGTGGTGGTTGCATCTTCTGAAGGCTCGGGCTGATTCTGGCATGCCCGAATGATGCCATGAGCATGGGAGACTGTTTTTCAAGCCATCCAGTTGTCATACTTATGCGACCCACAGTAAGAAACCTACTTCCACTCACCCTCGCAATCACTACTGTTGTCTGGCCTTACGAAGACGCATACCACATGCGGGGGTTTCATGCCCAGCCTAACTATGTTTTTATCGACCTGGTCCAGAAGCCAGTCTTTGAACACAGAGCACTACTTTAAGGTTTCCCCGAATCTGATGATAGGTGCAGTAGTTGGGGCAATCAATGAGATTTTCCTCTTCCAACATTTTACACAAAGTAAAGTGTACAATCCACTGCTCTAAGGTGCTACAGATGTAACTAGGGACTTGATTCTCATTGAACGTGTAGGTCCGGTATCGCCAATCTGGGAAGGGGGCCCTTGGAGCCTGACCCTGACGAGGAGCTATAGGTGCCTGTCGATAAGGAGATCCCTGATCATCCCACCTGGTTGGTGGCGGCACATTTCGTGGGGGAAACAGCAGATTCTATTGTGGACGCTGTTGAGCCAGAGGCTATGCCTAAGGTTGATAGCATCTACTAGACTACAAGGAGGTGACATTTGTAGCAATTCTAGTTGCATGGGGGCTACTATTTTGTCCACTGTGGGAGGTTCAGCTTTGGTATCCCTCCTTACTGGAATTACAAGGGGCAATGGACATGCCTGGTTTTCCTATTTTAGGGAATCCTCTAGGATCTGGCCCTTATCGAAGAAGTCTCAGAATCCTCTAGGATATTTCTATGTGATCAGTGAAGGAACTAATTCTGTCTGACATTCCCTATGTACATCATTATAAATTTCTCTTGAGTTAGTGGCATGTCAAGGGAGTACGTGAGCCCTTTCCATCGGGGAATAATTTCTGTGACATGATCATCAGGACTTTGATTGCACATGATAAGGTCTGAAATATTGTATTTCTTCATGGTGGAGCTGAACTTGTAGAGGAATTTCCTTCTAAGGTCCCCCCAACTGGTTACGGATCCGACAGGGAGCTGGTTGAACCAAACGAATGTCAGGCCCTCCAATATATGAACAAAACAGCAGAGCATGGTAGACTCTTGGTACAATGGAGTCCCTAACATGGGATCACACCTTGAGTTGAAGTGGGTCAGGTTCTGCGGTGGTTCCCCCATCCCATTAAATGGGGAGAAGGTGGGATTCCCAATACCCGGAGGTGCCGACATTTCATCCACCAATGTCGGATATGGATTTCCAACTGGTTGGATCGCCACCTGTCGCGTTTTTAATGCCTCGAACGATTAAATGAGCACTTCCATCAGATCATCTAGATGGGGGTCCCTGTCTTGATTGGTATCCCTAACCATGAGCGTGTTGGCAGGTTCCTCAACATGGTTAACATGCTCAGCTGCTTGGGGAGAGGCTGGTGGGGCGACCTATAGGGCAGCTGGGGGAACCAGAGCTGGGTTCCATGGATTTTCACACTGTTTCGGAAGGTTTGTTGAGATATAATTCACTCTCATACCATGAGATATATCTTCACCCATATTAGTTGGAGTTGAATGATAAGGGTTTCTTGGGGGTAGCTCGCCGAGGGGAAGATGTTCCTAGCCCTGCTTTACTGGCCTAGGATTTATGTAGTCAGGTCATCATTCTGAATTGCATTAGCCAAAAGTTTATCGACCAACATCTTCTTCTCAGTAATGTTTTGGCGCAACGTGTCCATCTCAATGTCCTCCTCCATCTTCTACGCTGAGGTAGATGGGTCGGAGTTTTTTGCAGCTCCGACATGCTCTTTTCCAATACCAACATTTCTAGTGAGTACCAATGCTTCGGTAGGAATATGGAGACCTATTTGGTTCCTCTTCTTGCAAGTGACCCTCTCAGATGGTACCAGTAGTGGTGGAATTCCCTCAGGGAATAAGTCCCCATCAAGAAGCTCCAAATCATCCTCCTCATCCACTATTTCACCCATGTTGATCGTGACCCTTCCTGGAAGCATGTCTTTGATGTCGCCTAGCAAGTCGGGCAGCCGCCAGATAGGACTGAAAAGGTGTGTAACATACTGACCTCAGCCACATACTTTCTCACGGGTGGAAGCCTCCTTGATGACCCTGTGTATTATCTTGAATCTCTTAATTCATTTCACTTGGAGGGCCTCATGAAGACCTGGTGACTCGGGGCACTGGGGCACAGGGAGTGCGACTAAATCGACCAGAAGACATTTCTCGATGATGTCATTGATATTTTATTGGATCTTGGGGTAAAAAACTCTCTAATGAAAAAGAATAAAATGCACCACCCAGAGGGTGTGGTAGAAACACACAACTTCCCCCTGGGTGAGGGATTCCGGTATTCAAAAATTCGGTGATTCCATGGGCCAGAACTTCTCAAGGATGTGGTTCACTGTGAGGATGTACCTTATGCTCATCGGCTCAGATTCAAGGTCTAGTTGTTGAATTACCCTTTCTTCAACTAGGGGTGGTTGAGAAACAATCATTAGTACTGAGGAAGACCACTGGGATGACACCATGGCCAATAGAGAGAATGATGAGTGGGCTGAATTGCTGCCGAATCTCGGGTTGTCCTCCATAGAGTGTAGCGACCTGGACACTATGTCGCAATAATATGGGATGATGGATGAAGTTCCTTTCTTAGGGGTCAGGGATACTAGCGATAGGCCATGATGCTACTCTCCAACCATCGGTCCATAGAATAGTTCTCTGTGATCTCTTTTCGAGGTAAAGTGCACTTTTGGTGACGACGGTGCCCATTGAACGACCGTGACCTACTGGGTCACCATATTTTCATCCTCATAAATATACCTGTGGAGGGAGGTGGGAATCCTATAGACCTCACATTCTGGGAGTACGATGATGATTCACCTTATCCCTTACCCAGCCTTTGACTCGGATGAGCAAGGGGAGGGTTCCTGAGATGAGTGTTATTCTGCTTCAGAGTCTGAGAAGTGGACTGGTTTGATCTCTATCCGGACCATCCCATAATTCTTCTTATAGCTATGATGGATGCCTTCCTACCCTTGGATGTCTCTTCAGGACAAGTAATATTTCTAACATGATGACATTCGACTACACTGGTGCTGTGGCGGAGAGGGTTTCCACCCGAGAAAGGTGGTGTGCGAGGAGCATTAAGACATATGTCAAAGGGGACATGAAGAGGACCTACATGGGTAGAACTGGAGGGTAAAGACCACCGTTGGAACTAATAGAAGAATGGGGGGAACTCCACGGTTGTTTTTTCTGGCGACCTCAGTATGAGAATTCTCCTTATGTTGGGCTACCTGAAAATAGGTAGGACCTCTGTGCTGGGTGCAGGTGGAGCGACACTAGCCTTCACACATATGGTAGATGAGGCGAGGAGGACCTTCATTTTCTGTGAAGTGGACATGGGGAGGATCCCCATGTTGAAGGGATACTGGATGGGAAATGTCCCTACAATGGCAGTCGGGGGAAGGAGGAATGACTCCATACCCAATGTAATGGGAATGAGAGAGGCTTCCATGCCGAGTATCACCGCCACGGGGAAGACCCTCATTCGGATTGATGGTGGCATGGGGCAGACCTCATTTTTGAGACTCGAAGTAGGGAAGTTCTGTTCTTTCTATGGTATTGGTATAGGGAGGACCTTTGTACTGGGTGAAATCACTTCAGGTTAGCTCGCGGCGACCACTGCTCATGCCGACGACCAAGAGAGTCGACCTAGCCTGCCCTTAGGGCGATTGGGGCCTCGATCCTGGTCGGACGTATGAGTACCCCTACTCAGTGTATGCAGGTAATTTATGATATTCATCGGTGATGGCTTGGGACACCGTAGGTGTCAATGTTGACACCCCTTGGCAGGCGTCCTCTTCAGAATCCTCCCAACAATTGTGTTGGGGTGAACGAAGTGGGGATGGTGCTGAAGGTACATATCTTACTTGCTCCTCTTCCAGCAAGACCGGGCAGCGGCACTAAACCGTCCTGGTGTAAGTCCTCACTGGGAGCCCCTGGAATGGGACTCTGACTAGGCTAGGTCAGACGTCACCTACAACATTATCATAAGGCAGGAAGTCATCAAATAAATCGAGGGAGAGGCTCCCAAAATGGTTATATGTTTGCATGGGGAGTAGCGACCTCCAACACAGCCCTCAGGGGCAGTGTTGGAGATGAGGGGAAGATGCCTCCAGTTCTAGGCAGGCCATATCCTGGATCGTGATTATTCCCTCCTCCTTGTCACGACACACGAGGTCATTGATTAACCTATGTTTAATGACCTCAGATGGAGAGAGGGGCCGTGGGAACCACATGGTCATAGATGTAGAGGCTGTCATGGAAGAGGTGAAGCCACGTGGGATGACTGAGTGGGCGATGCCCTTGCCCCTACATCGATGGACAAGCGGTGATCACATCCTTGGAGCATCAACTTGAATTCTGAGAGTAGGGAGATTAACTCGTCAGTACTGAAAGAAAACCGAATCGACAACAAATTCCCCAGTTCCATCCTTTCTTCCACGTCCTATAAGAGGGATCCACACTAAAAAAATTGCATAACGGGATGTCCAATGTCCTACTACCCCAACCTCTGGAAAGATTCACAACATGCCTGCTATTTTCTTAGAGGGACCCAACGTCGGATAACTGTATTCAGTGACATGTCAATCTAATGATTCCTTGAGCACTACTAATCTCCATATTTGAGGAGAATAACTTTCACATCGGGTTCACCATTTCTATTACCGATGCTTTTGTTGGTATGTGCAAATCCGTCTATGGAGGACGCACATATATTTCCCCACATTCTTTCATTCCAAAGGCAGGTGGCATCTGTCACTTTTTCATTGATGTTTTCTCCTTGATCTGAACGGGATGATGGGATGTCAGTTCTTCGTTCCTTGGATTCCTCCTTAGAACTCCTCACCTAGTCATGGTCTCCCTTATATATTTAATAATTTTTTCATGAAACTCTTCCTAGAGCCATATCGTCATGGATACAAGTTAGTTACATTGATTCTGTGGGGACATTCCAAGGGGTCCGGTCAGTGCAGCAACCTTCAGTCAGGGGAGTAGTCACGTTGGGAATCACTGGCATGTCTGGGCACTGGTACACTGGCTCGTCTGTCTTTTATTCCTTGTTAGAGGGATTCTCAAGGCCGAAGAATCCTGATGAATCCCACATCAAACTCGGGGTATCATATGTCATGGTCATCTATCTGAGGTTTTCCTCAGCTTCCCATGTTTAACACAGGGGGTGCCGCATGTTTAATGTCTAGAGGAGGTGAATCAGATTGATCAGAACACTAACTAGAGTGGATCAGATGGGTCCATCCCCTAGAAGAAACCCTATTGTTGGGCCCAATATATGGTTGACTTCCCGGTCACATTTGAGGGGAATAGAGAAATTAGATGGCATGAATCTATTAGGATATGGAATCATGGATAATAATAAGTATGAATGATGGTGTAATTAAGTGGAGGAGAAATGAAATATGAACCCTGCAAGGGCGACGGTGAAGTTTTCCTTGATCCTCGAAGAGACTTCCTATGTATCCCCTTGGCAGGGAATCAAATTCCTCATAGTTTGGTGATTGTAGTTCATCTTCACAACGACTTACCACTGGTTGGAGTTTCAACGGCTTACCGCTGAATGGAGTGACAACGGCTAAACACTTAAAGACGACTACAACAGCTTACTGTTGAATGGGGAAAAAAGTGGAATACATTTTAATGTCATGCAGGACGGGGGTGGACCGACGTGAAGTGGATGGGACGATTGGTTGTTGCGCTTGAACCATAGTGAAGGCTTCCTACGTACCCTACCTTGGAATAGATCAAATTCCATGTAGATCGGGTATGGGGTAGGGGTCAGTGAACCGATGTGAATAAGGACCTGGGGTCCATGTGGATGGTGGGATTGAACCTCATGGAGGATTCCTACATACGTTGCCTTGGGAAAGGTCAAAGTCCTCATAGTTCGGATAGGGGGAATTTGGGGGTTACACTCTAAGGAGGCCAAATGTGTTGGTAAAACGACATGAAGGGGGTCAAAGCGACCAATGGGTGGTGGGCTTGAACCTTGTGGAGGATTCCTATGTACCATGCCTTATCAAGGATCAACGACCTTGTAGTTTAAGGTAAGATTTGTGTGCAACGACTTACCACTGATTGGGGAAGCAACAGATTACCACTTATTGGAGTCCACATTGAACGTCACACAGGATGGGGGTGAACCGATGTAATGGGGGTCGGAGAAACCTATGTGTGGTGGGAAAGAACCTCATAGGGGCTTTCTACATACCTTGGCTTATCAAGGATCAAAGACCTTGTAGTTCATGGTTTTGGGGATTGGTGCACTGACGTGAAGATGGTCCAGTACCAATGGACGGTGGTGGGATTGAACCTCAGTGAGGCTTCCTACGTACCATGCCTTGGACAAGATCAATGGAATCATAGTTCAGATGGTGTGGGGCTTATAATCTAGGCTGCCCAGGGAGTTGGTGAACTAACGTGAAGATGGTCGAGACCAATGGCTATTGGGCATGAACCTCAAGGAGACTTCCTACGTAACTTGCATTGGAAAGTATCAAAGACCTCATATTTCATGTTTTCTTTGGGGTTAAACTCTAGGATGCCCAGGGTGTTGGTGAACAGATGTGATCATGGTTGGGACCAATTGGTGTTGGGCTTGAACTATAGGGATTCTTCCTACGTACATTTACATGGCAAGGATCAAAGACCTCATAGTTCATAATTGTTTGGGGATTACAATCTAGGCAACCCAGGGTGTTAGTGAACAGATTTAAAGATGGTCGGGACCAATTTTTGTTGGGATTGAACCATAGAGAGGAATACTACACACATTTCCTATGAAGGGATCAAAGACCTCGTAGCTCATGTTTGTTTCAGGATTACACTCTAGGCTTCCCATATAGGATGTTATGGTCAATGCTTACTCTAATCCCACATGATTCATGTTCACTGTGAGAAATTAGAGACATCAAAGACCCGATGATCACATCATGAATGATGCATCTATTTGATGAGGAGTGGTGCTTACACATGATTGCAGCCCTAAGATGAAACAAGGGCTTACACGTGGTTCACTACGCAAAGAGAAAACATGGGCTTATGTGTGGTTCGCATCCCAGGGAGGGAAAGATTACTACTTACTCCAGGATGGAGGCCCAACGGAGAAAAATCCCAACAATAGAGGGATTTGGTACCAAAAAAGGAGGGTTCCGGTGTCCATTCCCCTGGGTCCTTGGGACCGAAGGTGAAAGGAGGAGAAAATATGATGCCTACTATAAGAAAATATAGGGGTTTACACTGAGACGGTCACCCTTTCCCCACAGAGAAATTCCACTCCGATAAGGAGGATATCAACCCCTGTGAGGGATGATCACATACTCGTGGAGACATGTGGGTGTAGATAATGTCCAAGGTGGGGGCACCCTATATGCGAGGCACGTGGAGAGGTCACAATTTAACATTATGTGCTGAGGACGATGGTTCTTGGAAGTTTAACGTCCTGCATCTCTAACAAAGTGGGTTCACGCAGCACCCCTAGTACATACATAATCGGTACCCTCTTCACATTGATGATGAGAGGGGATAGGTAATGCCATGGCTAGGGGGTGTTATAGAGTTAAACATTGGGGATCCACCTTATCATGGGTATGAGAAGAAACAATATACATTAGAATACCTATGATAAGAGGCATGAAGTGAAGCAACATAATGGGTAGAATAGTTCATGGGACTTTAAAATCACATCATGAAAACCTGGTGGGTCGCATGGGAAAAGGAATTTCCAAACAAAGAGGTTCATGAGCTGGGGCCTTGTGAAAAAATGGTTCTCCGCATGGTGGAGGGTACTTGAGAAGGAGTGTTCTTTTCGAATTAGAATGTCCCAGCCTAAGCATAGAACAGGGGTGCATTTTGAAGGTGCTTCGTGAAGTGGAAAGTCATTCACAGAGCATTGCCTTATGGGGAAAAGGTATCTTGTGAAGAAAGGTATCCTGAAGCAATGTTCTTTGCGAAGTATAATGACCCTTCCTTAGCATGTGGATCATGTGTACATGAAGGGTGTTTCGCAAAGCAAAAACACTCAACGACGACCCGGGTCCCCTTTGGGATCCCCTTCCATCACGGAGGCCCTTAGCCTCTACGAAAGGAATCTCTATCGAAAGAGGAGGTTAAAACAAGGCAAGGAGAAGCCACTTCGCAGAGCAGAAGTATCTCACACAGCTCATTGATCATAGAGAATAAAATTCTTCTCGATTTTGGAGCTAAAAAGATGAAAGGTCGGATGATCCACCCTGGGACTTGGGGGATGCCAGTATTTATAGGCAAGAGGTTCAACAAAGCATTGCACTCTTGGTGCGAAGAGAGATTTTTTTGGTCCACAGTGGGCTCGCAAACGTAATATGCAGTCACGGAGAAGAGAAGAGGGAATGGGTGCCCTTTTCATAAGGGAGGAGAGGGGCACCTTAGGAAAACATAAAATATTATTTTATAATAAAGTTATATTTGGTTTTTAATAGCTAGAAATTTATTTATTTCGAACCTAAGGTGGTTATGGCTCGAAATCCTCTCAACCAATATGTTTTAGACAAGTTTAGGTTACTATTTTATCCTTGGCATTTAGATTTAACTCTAAGTTATATAAATTAACTTTTACAGTGTCTTTTTGTTTTCTTCCACTATATGGTTAATAAACATACTATAACAAGCCAAAAGAACCCCAAGTGGTTTATAATTAATATATATATCCTTATATTAGTAATTTTTCCAAACCTTAGATTTTTAGGAATAAAATAACAATTAATAAAATAATATTTATTTTAAAAACCATTTTATGTCAATTTTGACACTATTTGGTAATTGATTTTTGTGTAAATCATAACAATATTATTATTTACAAAAAAGTTATTTTAATATCTAATAACATGTCATATTAACTTATAAAATTAGTGTAATTCATATAATGTCTTAAATTACATTTATTTGGGTTTTTATAGCATCAATTATGTTAATATTTCATTAATAAGGTAATTACTGCATCATCATTGTGTCATAAATAATTTAAATTATTTAAGGTATAAAAATTATAAATAAAATACCATTATGTAGGAAATATTTTTATCTTTCTAATTAATATTTATAGTCGAATTTATCTTATATATAACCCTATATTAAAAATGTTTTACTTAATAAACGTGGATTTTAACTATTTTAATTCTTCCTTAAATAAAATAATAATAAATGTCCTAATATAATCCAAGTCGATATAAATGATAATATTCTATTTCTAAGGTTGTTTTGGGTCTAATAACACTTATCCAATAGAATTAGGACATGTGTTATGGTAATTATAATATCATTTTTACCCTTAATTAACCTATTTACTTTTAACTGTGGTAAATAAAAGTAGAATGTTACTATTCACAAGATTTGTTTATCTTATTGAACCACATTTTACTCCTCAATATTAACCATGTCTCTCAGATTTTTAAAATTCGCCTCACAGAAGCGGTAAAATTATGTTTTATATAAAATTTCAAATTCTCCTAGGAGGTTGGTAAAAGACGGTGAAAAGTTCATTAAATTTTTATCTATATAAAATTATTATAAAATGACTCCAATGAATTACATTGAACATATATAGGTATTATGTATCAATTTTGACCAAAAATAAATTTAAATAAAATAAATAATTATTTAAATAAAAAGTCGGTTTTTAAATAGTAACCCAGTGTTTTCACTATTCATCAAAAATTGAATGTTTTCAGAAAAATACCAAAAATTCACCATAGGCTAATTTCGATATTCCAAATCTAAAAATGAGGTCCATTTTGAAAAATAAAATTTATAAAATTTAGAAAAGTTGGTATTAATATTTATAACGGCTAGTTCATAATATTATAATAATAATATATCGTTTATTGAAACTCGGTATTGCATACTACACACACTATCAAGGAAGGTCTTGATTGCGTGTAATGCAAGCCAAGTCAGGGATGCGTGTAGTGAAATCTCTATTTGGTGTTACATATAACATAATCAAAACATATTTCATTTATACATTAAACAAAATCTATACTTAATGTTGCGTAAAATAATTTCCACAAAATGAACTTGAAATTGTGTGTAACAAGAGCCAAGAATAGTGTTGTGTATACTAAAAGCTAATAAGGTGTTGCGTATAGTGCAAGCTAATTTTGTTGTAGCGTACAACACCATACATCAATGAAATTAAAAAAAAATAATTCTCATAAAATCCCAGGTTGTTACATTCAACCCCCCTCAAAATGTATTTCACCCTCAAAATTCTTCTGGGTTATAAATGGTTTACTACTTGAAAGATTCTTTCATAGAATCCCACATCATAAAAAAATACCAAAAATATAATTTAAAACTAAATTTTTAAAAATAAGGGTTACCTAAATTAACTAATCACTCGGTTTCCACATAAGAGAACATTAGTGAAAATATGGATATGGAAGAAAAATCTAACATCATGTTCTGATGGAGAGTGGTAGAGAACATGGATATGAAAACGCCAAAAGTCACAAAGCCATAAATTTGTGATGATCTATGGTACCATCTGATTCATCGGATATAAGTGCACTAGGAAAATTCTTTTGGTTTTCCAAATCATTTTCCAAAAGTTGAAAAATTTTAAATAAAAGAAATAGTTACTTTATTTCGGTATAATCTCACCATTTTTCGTGCCTTGAACAATTTACACTTCATCTCTTAAAGAAATGAAGTTGAATTTTTCATTCGTGAAGTGTTAGCTGATCATGTGATAGAATTATGGGTCATTCCATATGTCTCAAACAAAAGGTTACAAAATGTTATCAAATATACATAAGTCCATCTATGGTGAGGATAATCGTCTATGATTCCGAAAATGGAATTATACTTTATCTATCGTACAGCTTAATAAAACTTGTTTCTACACACCAGGGACCTCCTATGGCCAGTGGTAGGATATAAATTCTTGTTGCACTTCAGTTGTGTGTTCGATTCCCATAGCAATGTCCAACGCGACAGGTTGTCGCCTTTCTGACAGGTTATCCCTTTTTCTAAAAATAGATTACAATAACATTCTTGAAATAAAATAGAAAAATGTTCTAGCCTTAAAAAATACAATATTATGTCTATCATAATTCATTAAAATCTTTAGGCTTATCCAAAATACTTCTGTCCAAGCTCATAGTATAAAGAAAACAATTACTAGAAATGTCATCTACCGATCATGTGAATACCATCATTTATACCTCATATATCATACGATATATCTTGTTGGTCACATTCCAAACACGTGAATTCCTTATTCATTTATTCTCTTGAAACATAAATTACCATAGAACCATAGTGAAAACATGAATGCTATCAAAATTTAACACTTTCCACATACCAAAATCCCAAAATTTCTATATACACAAACCATGATATAACTTTGTCCTTATATCAGTCACAAGATCAATAATACTATCAAACATCTCATTATCTCCTTATCCCTTCATTATGGGCATATCATCTACATTCCAAAAATAATACAATCACTTTTCATGGTTACCGGTACCATATAATTATTGAAAACCAATACATAGATATTCCAAAATTCCACGATGCCATAAATGAGATTCCAGGATACTATTTTGCAATCCCATTACATAAACACTTAATCATTACAAAACATCATTTTCATACTCAACATCAGAAATAGTGATTGAATGTGACTTCCCTTTATCATTTTCCTTAAGTGGTTTCTCATTTCGATCATCATTAACCCTTGGATTAGAGCATTGATTAGCATAATGCCCCATTTCCTTGCACATGATGAATTGAAGTGTTGGTGGAGCGTTCTCTGTAGTATTTTCTTTATTCACATCATTAGCAGCACTTTTTCCATTACTTTGACACTCAGCTTCTCAATGAACTTCTTTTCCACACTTAAAACATTTTATAGTCCCTTTAATACAATCTCCACCATTCTTCTTTCCACACTTTGAGCATAAAGAAACATTCGTCTTCTTTTCACCATTATTATGAGATTTCTCCTTGAACTCCATATTTCATTTCATTTCAAAACCATGAGATTGATATGTTACACCAACTTCCAGTTCTACCTTGATAGCACAATGCACAATTTCTTCATATCTACCGAAGTCTCTTATAGTTAGTTACCTTCGAAGACTTGGTTTTAAGCCACTGAAAAATCGATCAACTTTACTTTCAGGGTGGATGATAAAACAACATGTATACCTTGCATGTCATGGAAAATTTGCTTCCTATATACCAATAGATTCATCATCCTTCTTATTAATCTCAAGTAACTCCTTTTCCATCATTGATCGAATAATACGAATGAAGTACTTACTAAAAACTAAGTTCATAAAATTGCCCCATTCCATGGATTCAAATTCATCTTGGGGCATTGTATCCTTAATTAGAATCCACCACTGGTATGCTTCACCTTCTAAATGGTAAACAGCTAGAATGAATTTATCTTCTTCCGAACAGTGAGGTATGAAAAATATCTTTTCAATGGTACTTATCCATTGTTCATCAACAAGTGGATCAGAAGTCCCACTGAAAGAAGGAGGGCATTGCTTCATGAAGGACTCGATAGAATATTGTTCCCTTCTCTGCTCATTTGAATGTCCAGAATTATTCATAGCTTGTGTATGTAGAGTAATAAAATTTTTCACTCCATCTCCCATAATGATGGTTTGTTCAGGAGGACAATAATTACATCATCCCTTACATTGATCAACACGGTTCCTTCGGTTTCCATCCATCGTCTAAAAACAAAAATGAATAGTATGAGAGGAAAATATCATGTTCAGGAAAACATCATAATAAATGGGGAGTACCTTCAATATCTAACATCTTAGGTATATTTCTAAGATCGTTAAAGTAATTATAGGACTATACCCTATACTTATACTTAAACTTAGGGACATCCATAGACATACCATAGAAATATCTCTAGGGATCTCACTAAAGTATTCGCATCCTAGTTTCCAAAGGTTAACTAATCCTTTCCTCTGATAGCAACTGCAGAGACCCAAATCATGACGTACATGGAAATTAAATTACTTTTTTGTAATAATTAATACATAAAAAAAACAGACACCAAAGGACCGTAATAGTTTAGTGTCTTTGGAAACTTAGAATATAATCTTCTAATCTTGGTGAAAGATCCTCAACATCTCCCATAAAGATCGACCCTTTTATTTTCTTACCAAAAACCATTCTTTAAATCATTGGGAAAATAAAACATACAAAGGGGTGAGCTCAAATGCCCATTAAGGGTAAACAAAGAGAACATAAAACAATCCATAAACATTTAAATATAAAAACTATAACATAAAATCTAAACATAAAAATCTTGAGCAAAGAAATGAATCTTGGATGTACGTAAGGCATATATCATAAGGGAACATCAACATGATAAAATATCATGGGAATAAACCATGTAATTGTGGAAAACCATTAAGCACATGATATGATTTCCATAGTATCCAAGGCATTACTACCAAGACCATCTTAGTGGACAAAGTCCCTTTCTGAATCGAGTTCACTCCTCGTTTCTGTCCTGTAACACTGAACCAGGTTAACTTACTGTTCCAGCCATGTTTATCTCATAAGATATAAATCTTTACCCAATTAATTAGGGGGAGATATAGGTCCCACACATCTCATAACGAAATCATTCTTACTTGTGCCACAATATAAACATAACAAATTCGTCATAACCCGAAGAATAAAATGGGTTTCATAAACATCATCCCATCATGAAATAATACATATAAAAAATGTATATAATTTCATCATAATAGAATTAAAAACATTTAAATCATAGAGAAATTATACTTGAAAAATACAAATATGAAATAATGTCATCCTAGATGGAAAATGATTTTGATAAAACACTTGAAATGAATTTTTGAGGAAAATATATTTTCATCATCAAAATTATTTTCTTTTCACAAAATTCCATGAAATATTAAAAGAAAATTATTTTTTTTGAAAATATTCATAACTTTTTGTAGAGTAAAATTCATTGAAATAAGTCGTTATGAAACCGTAAAAATCCATTCACCCCATATAAGATAAAAATAACATTCTTCTCATACTTTTGTCGGAAAAGTCAAAAAGTACCTCGTATGGTAAACAATGAAAGATTTCTTCCATATGATGTGGTAAAAGTAAATTAAAGAATAAAAGTGTCTTTAAACATAAAGGAAAAAAAGGAAACATTTTATGAAAACATTATGAGAACATATGGACATGGATAATAAACATAACCCCAGTAAATACTTACGAATAAACAATTTCAGATAAGAATGAGATTGGAATAATTATCCCATACCTTATGTCAAATTTCATATGTATGTGTCCGAGACTCATGTATAGTGGGTTTAAACATATTATTAACTTGTAACATAACCATAATAATATTTTTGATATCATATATGATTCACTTACGACTTTATATTATATGTCCATGTTAAAGCAGCGTTTTGGGTAAAATCGTTTCATTTATCGTCCGTGTTTTGGATTGTAATTATATATATGATTAAATAGATCATGATTACTTAATTCTCAAATATAAAACATGATTTATATATAATATATTCATAATATACATATATATATATTAGATTGATAAATGTAATGAAATACACCGTTCATGGAGACGGTAGGCCGTATGTATGCATGAATGTTGTTTTTCGTTTCCTTATTGAATAAAATGGAATTATGTAGATGAAATACATATATATATATACATAAATATAGTAGAATAATTATGTCATATATTTAATTATTACTTAGTATATATACTTTATAATCATTCTTGAATTGTTAATATGGAAAATTAATCTCATCGTGTTATGGAGACGGTAATCCGTACGTACGCACGAGCGATGATATCGTTCCCATATTTATTGAATGGAATTGTAGTTGATGATATAATATCTTAGAATCAGTATGATTTCATAATAATCATATATAGTTATTATTTACACCATTATACCAATCCAAGTAAGGTGGTGGTGGAAAAACAGATTCCACCACGTCGTGGAGATGGTATTTTGTACGTACGCACGCACAATGATTTCATTTTCCGTAGGACGGATAGAAGGGGAAATGTGGTTGTTTAATATTTATAATAACATATCAGTATATAAATATTACTGATTTTATTAATTTATAATGAAAAAACTAAACAAGAAGATGTTGAAGAAGAATAAAACTTGAATGAATCGTTAGAAAAGATTTCCTCTTCTTCGATGCACATCCTTTAAACTTCTTCATAGGGAACTAGAGTTGGACTTTTGATAAGACCATAACCTCTATGATATTACTAGAGAGGTTGAGAAGAGTAATTATCAGCTTTTGGACGAGCTTCAGGGATCAAAAGGGTGTGAATATAAGAGGTAAGGGGTTCCCTTTATATAAGGGAGAAGAGGGGCACCTTAGGAAAACATAAAATATAATTTTATAATAAAGTCATATTCGGTTTTTAATTGCTCAAAATTGATTTATTTAGAACTTAAGGTGGGTATGGGTCGAAATCCTCCCAAACCCTAGGTTTTATACTTGTTTTGGTAACTATTTTATCCTTATCATTTATATTTAACTCTAAGTTAAATAATTTAACTTTTATCGTGTATTTTTGTTTTATTACACTATATGGTTAATAAAAATACTATAAAAAGCCAAAATAACCCCAAGTGGTTAATTATTAATATATATATATCTTTATATAAGTCATTTGGATGATCCTTAAAATTTTAGGAATAAAATAACAATTAATAATATAATATTTGTTTTAAAAACTAATTTATGTCAATTTGGACACTATTTGGTAATTGATTTTTGTGAAAATCATAACAACATTATTAGTTATAATAAGTTAATTAAATCAATAATAACATATCCAATTAACCTATAAAATTAGGTTAATTCATAAAAAGTCTAAATTACATTTATTTTGGGTATTTATAACATCAATTATGTTAATATTTCATTAATAAGGTAATCACTGAATCATCATTGTGTCATAAATGAATTAAATTATATAATGCCTAAAAATAATAAATAAAATACCATTATGTAGGAAATATTTTTATCTATCTAATTAATATTTATAGTCTAATTTATCTTATTTATAACCCTATATTAAAAATATTTTAGTTATTAAACTTTGATTTTTAACTATTTTAGTTCTTCTTTAAATAAAATAATAATAAATTTTATAATCTAATCCAAGTGGAACTAAATGATAATATTTTATTTATAAGGTTGTTTTTCGTTGAATTACACTAATCCAATAGAATTATGACATGTTTTAGGGTAATAATAATATCATTTTTACCCTTAATTACCCTATTTACTTTTTACCGTGGTAAATAAAAGTAAAATGTTACTATTCACCAAAAATTATTTTTATCTTATTGAAATACATTTTACTCCTTGTTATTAATCGTGTTTCTCGGATTTTCAAAATTCCACTCACAGAAGCGGTAAATTTATTTTTTCTGTATATTTTCAAATTCTCCCCGAAGGTGGGTAAAATACGGTGAAAAGTTCAACAAACTTTTTATATATCTAAAATTATTATAAAATTACTCCAACGAATTACATTAAAATTATATAGGTATTATGTATTAATTTTTAACTAGAATAAATTTAAATAATATAAATAATTATTTAAATAAAAATCTGGTATTTAAATAGTATCCCAGTATTTTCACTATTCATCAAAAATTAAATGTTTTCAGAAAAATACCAAAAATTCACCATAGCCCAATTTCGATATTTTGAATCCAAAAATGAAGTCTATTTTCAAAAATAAAATTTATAAAATTTAAATAAGTGGTTATTACTATTCATAACAGCTAGTTCATAAAAATATTATAATAATATATTGTTTAGTGAACTCGGTATTGCGTACTACACATGCTATCGAGTAAGGTCTTGATTGCATGTAATGCAAGCCAAGTTAGGTATGCATGTAGTGAAAGCTTTTTTTGGTGTTGAGTATGAAATAATCAAAACATATTTCATTTATACATTAAACAAAATTTATACATAATGTTGCATTAAATAATTTCTACAAAACGAACATGAAATTGTGTGTAACAACATCCAAGAATAATGTTGCGTATACTGCAAGCTAATAAGGTTTTGCATATAGTGCAAGCTAATTTTGGTGTAACGTACAACACAAGACATCAATGAAATTAAAAAATAATAATTCTCATAAAATCTCGGGTTGTTACAATAACAAAATCATAACATTTTGAATCATATAACGAAATAAAAACATGGTTCTTTCATGTAAAACAATCTATATTGAAGGGTTTTGAAATTCAATATATCACATGGAATACATTAATTACAAAAAAAATCCACAAAATCTATCTGTGTTACAGCTTACCCCCATAAAATGAATATCACAATTAAAATTAATTTGGGTTGTGAAAAGTTTAATAATTTACATTTCCATTCATATAAACACACACTGTGAAAATGAATACTAATAATTCCTTTAAAAATGTAGTCTTTTAACAGTAGTGGTTATCCATAGTAACTCATATGTTGGTTTTTTCATAAATTAAAATTGGTTTGGTTAATGAAAATATATCCATAGAAGAAAATCACAAATAATAAGAAATATAGATAAAGATCATTGATCATATGAAATTTGTTGTTCTAGATAATGTTATAAATTAAAAAACTAGATACTGAAGTTGGATGGATTATGTCATTTATATCATTGAAAATAAAGATATTAGGACATACAATTAATTTCATGTCAATTTTTCCTAAAGTTGAAAAATATTAATGAGAAGATATACTTACATGATTTCAGTAAATCCTCACCATTTATTTTTCCTTGTTCCATTTCCACTCTGTACATTTTTTCAATAAATAAAGGTGGATTTTTCATTCCTTAAGCTTATCATATCATGATATCCACAAATAGAATGATTGGTGACTGCTTCAATCACTTTTTTTCACAAAAAAATGATATCACATGATATCCAATATGAAAAAATACCTATTTTGGAGAGATAATACCTTAATATAAAAAACTTCATCAAATTTCTAACAGAAACAATTCCATAAATGGATAACCTAATTACACATCTAAAATATGGTATCACAAAATGTTATAAATAAAATCACAAAATCATATTAACATTGACTCCCCATATATAATAATATATCTCTTGGTTGTCACATTCCAAACATGTGATTTCCTTTATCATGTATCCAATTACAACATAGTAATTACTAGTGTTACCATTAATACAAATTGAAAACATAAATCCCTTAATATGGATATATTCCTTTAACCCAAAAAGTTTTAATCTTATACCATAAAAACATAGAACTCATTTTCATGAAATCCATAGTTATTTCCAATATAATTAGTACCATCAAATTTACTTATTCATATCCAACATATCATTATAAAAACATCAATATCCAATCATCAAGAAGATACTCAGTGTTATATTTCCATTTATATAGTGTTTTCCATTAATATCATATTTCCAAAGAATCACTTTTCTTGTACATTAGAAGCATAAAATATATTATTGTAAATCCTTTTTTAAAAAATATAAATTAAGAAATATTTACATAATTTAACATTAATAATTACTAAATCCAAATATATTAATACGAAAATTGTTATACTGTATATTTAATCTATAATATGTCAAGCTCATTACATTAATAAATACCTAATTCCTTTCAAATTTCATCTGTAGTCTCATCATAATCTGAAATAAAACCATTACTCATACCACCTTGTGGGTTGCCTTTAGGGGGTTTCCTTATATGACAGGTATTTTCAATGTGACCATTAATTCACCACATAACACATGTATCCATCCTTGATGACTTAGCTAGGCCAATATTCCTATAAATTTAATTAACCAATCTAATAATTATTTCTTTGACGTTATTTTCTATATTTTCATCTTCTCTATATCCAAAACATATTCATGTTCTGCTACAACATTTATTTGGGTGCTTCTTTCCATATTTTTGACATAATAGAAATTGAATCATATTTCTACCATGGCCTCCATTACATAAACCCTAAAAAAAGTCCTGTATTATCTTAATTTGTTTTCTGAGAGTTCATTAAGGTACACATATTATATAATGTTTTGGGAAAACTAATTAGGAATGATCTCAAAATCTATTACTCATGTGATCATCCTATTAGACTTCTTATCAAAAAAATTATCTATCACATTCTACATTATCCCTTTTCCAAAGGGTTCCCACAGTTGGCAAAAACATGGAAACATTATTTGATAATAACTTTTCATATTGTAAAACCACATAATCAATACAAATCACTTATTGGATGTCTAACTTATAAATCCTTATTTTAAATCTATAAACAATTTGGATAATCCCTAAATAAATAACTATACATATCATTAATAATATCCATTTTGATATCATTATGTAGTTCAATCCAAGATTCCAAAGAGGAATAAACATTTCCATTGATAAAAAATATTATGACCAAAGCATAATATACACAGATATTACATCTATTTAGATTACTTTTCAGAACATTACAAAAGTACATTCTTGAGGACTATAATAGTTTAATGTATTTGGAAACAAGGATGAAAATATATTTTCTTGGTGAATTATCACAAAAATATCGCTTAAATATATTCTATGATAGTTTTTATACATAAAACCATTGAACATATCTAATTGATTGGAAACAGAAGAAATAATAGACCTCAAATGCTCAGTAATGGTAAACAAGGGAGACAAATAAGTATTTCATGACATTAAGGGTATGATTCTATAACCATAACATTAGAATATCATTCCTTGAATATCAAATATCATAATCATGAATCATAGAATAATGATGGTTAGTTAAGAAGATATTAATCATAAGGCAATCAAGAGTATAATCCATTAAATCATTACATATGAATAACACATAGATTTTTTGGAGACACATAAACATATAAAATAGTTTCCATAGTACTCAAGTCATCACTGTTAAGGAAGTATTAGTAGTATGAGTTCACTCAACATAACATATTTGTAGTCCTTATACTCCCCCATGACTATCATAGTAGTCAGGGTTCACAACCAAGACCATCATAGAGAACTAATTCCTTTATAGAACCGAGTTCACTCCCCATTCCAACCATTTCTATATCATGAAATATATATAATTACCAAATTCATTTAAAGGGGATATAGGTCCCACCAATATCATAATTAAATCATACATCCATCATCCGCAAGATCATAATCAATCTTATAATAACCCATAATAAATGGTTATCATAAACATGTAATCATAATATAACATGTTGAAAAGAGATATCTTTCATAATCATTTCATGAAATAATAACCTATGAAGAGAAATGGATTCAACATGCATAAAACCCATGATTCATAAAATTTTTTCATAAATATATAACCCAATAAAGATAAATAGTTTTGTCAACATATATCCTATTAAATATATAATTGTATCATATAAATATAAACAATGAAAGATAAATAATTTACATAAATATATAACCCGTGAAGGTGAAATAGGTTTTGTAATCTTGAGGACATCAAAAAATAAAATATTCATAGAAAAAAGATGAAGTGAACATTTTGATCATATCATATATAAGGAATAAATAACATGAACATATGTCCTCTTAGATGGAAAATAATTTGGAAATATCTGTTAAAGAAATTCTTTTGGAAAATATCCTTTCTTTTTTGAATAATTATTTATATAAATTAAAACAATTTAAATTATTTTTCCTTTAAAATATAAATTAAAAATATTAAAAGAGTAATTCAATATTGTAAAAAATTAAAATATTTTTTTTGATAATTTTTTAAATATATAATTTTAAATTAATTTTTTGAAAGAGAGTTTTTGAATAATATATATTTCCTATCGAAGAGATAAATGCGGTCATATTTTTATAAAAACAATTCTTAATTATCTTAAGTACATAGTAGTTGAATATTTTTATTAAATCATGAATTTTCCTTAACTAACTAAAGGAGAAGAAAATTAATTATTTTTTTATTGATGAATCATAATATTTCCTCAATGAAGTCCTAATCATAAACAATACCGATAAATAATTATAAAGTATTAATAAAATTTTAAAACATTTCTTACATTAAATCATAATATCCAAGAGAAAATAAAATAAAATTAATAATATAATATCAAGAAAATAATAAGATTAAGGATATAACATGTCAATTGTATTTCATCTCCACCTCATAAAATAATATAATTGTACAAAAAAACATGTGTCTTAAAGAAAGAAAATTGAGAAATAAAACTACCTTACAGAGTTGGTAAATTCTAAAATGTACACACCCTAAAAAAGAGATCATAATATGGATATTTAATGATCATAAATTTAATTATGTGAATCATATAATAAATTCATGTGTGGTATTTATTCTCACAAAATAAAAATGTGTTGAATATGGAATAAGTCTCACATAAATAAAATTGATGTTATAAATAAACTTAACATATGACTTGACTTTCATAATACAAATTAAAAATACTATGTAATAGATATATGTTTATTATTAATCTATCTTAAAACAATATTCTAATATATCGTACCATGTATTTTTTTTATTATGGCTTTATGTTTGGTGTTTATTACCAATTCTAGGTTAATGTTACATTTTGGGTAATATAAGCTCTGTTTTTGTATGTTTTTTGATTTGTTATTCTTAATCATATTACTATGATAATTATTTATATATTTGAATAATATAATAAATTATTTTAAAATAACATATATTCATTATATAAATATTTAAAATAATCAATAATGAATAGAAAGTTGAAATGGAACATGTTGTTCATGGAGATGGTAGGTCGTACATACACTTGAACATTGGTTAATTTTTTATTATTTTATAGAAATAATGAATGTAGATGAAATATATATATATATATATTCATTATAGTAGAATTATATTTTCATTAATATCTTATATGTTTAATAAACCCATCATTAAAAAATTTTACATACAAAGTGAACTAATCACATTTCATTGAAGATGTTGAAGTTTATAAGTATACAAACTAAGTAATCATATTTAAAAAAAATATAAATCATAAAGAAATCAAAAATATTATATTTATTAGATAAAAACATATTAAACATCATATTTCCCATATATGAGATTTGTTGATGGAAAACCGAATGGAATCATTTCGCGAGGCTCTAGTCCTCTATACACTAGAACACTATGTTTGTTACCCATTTGATAGAAGAGTGTGTAAGTTTTGGTAAAAACATATGATAAAATAATATAGGAATATTTAGGATACTAATGTTATTATATATTCTTCTAATAAGAATAATTTAGTTGATGGACAATGAAAATAACGCAAAATAGCTTTTGGAAGGATGTTACCTATTCTCTGGGTAACTCTTTTTGATTTCACAAAAGGGATATCTCTTTTAGATTTCAACCCAATATGAGGAATGTAGGATAAAGTTATAGAAATCTGGAGATTATTTGGGAAGTTATTATATGATTCAAAGTGTCTTGAGAGGTGTCTGTAATGGGAATATTTAATTCCCTTTTGTAGAGGAAGAGGTGTGGTATTCTTTGTGAATACAAAATGCTAAGCACTATTGGGAGGTCAACCTTTCCTCATGTTCTTAAGAAATGAAAAAATAAATTATTAAATGGGAAATAAAGTTTATACAAACCACCACCACCTAGAAATAAGTGCATTTTTACGATTTTGTTCCATAACTTATTACATTCCACAACTTTATCATTTTTATTTTCATTACACTATCTATGTAATATCCTAAGTAATTTACCCACTAAGACACAATTAAATTGAAATTTATTAGAAAATATTTACCCAATGAACTATAAATATGGTATATAATTTTTTTTAAAACCCATATGTGATTGATATTAATTTTAAAACGAGTACATGTAACCCAAAAAAATAATACATTAACACAAACCATTCTTACATTGTTTTTAATTTTTGAATGTCACTATTTATTTATAAATAATCAGTATTCTCATTAGAATACTATAATGGACATTTATTAGAATTTAGAATTCATTTTTCAGAATATAGGGATTATAGTAAATTTGAAATCTGTTAATAAAATATCTTTTATTATAAAATTACAGTAATGTCATTTTTGGCATTATTTAATTAATTTTAATTTAAAAATATCAATAAATATATAAAATTTGAATTTATTATGTTCAAAGATATTTAACAAGATATATTAATCTATAAAAAATAAAGAAAGATAATAAATCCTTAAATTTAAATTACTTTTATTTTTTAACATCATTTATTGTATTAAATTATTAACAAAATAATCAAAGTTGGAATTTTTTAAACACATAATAAAATTATATCATTTCTAAAAATAAATTTTAATTACCATGATAAAAATAGCCATTTATATTTCAAGATAATTTTTATACCAAATATATATATCTTATTCTATTCTCCAAATCATTAATGCATTTAAAATCAAGGAAGGTAATTTTTTTAATTTTTTCTTTACATAACTTATTATTTGGGTCACATTCATGAACATGTGTCTCAGTAACTAAAAAAATTATAACTAAAATGGTATATTTTATAGATATAAATATAAAATTTATTTTAGACAATTTTATATATCATTTTACACCTTAATATTAATTTTAAAAAACTAAGTAATTTAATTTTTAAATTAATCCATCTAATAAATTTTAATTAAATTCACCAATCACTTTTGTAATAAATAGTGTTCATATTATTAAACCAAAATTTTCATACTGATTCCAAATAGGAATTTATTTTTTCCAAATTCAATTCATAGAAGGGAAAAGAATTAATTTAAAACTAATCTAGCATACAATGTGATACATCGTGTTTTTAATGATATAATCTCAAAGTATTGAACTATTATTATATCCAATATGAATATGAAATCAATTATAATTAACTAAATTGGATTACCTGATGTAAAATTTATATAATTACACTTTAAAACCAAATAAAAATTTAAAATATTGATATAAATAAATTATATAAAAACACAAATTTTAATTAAAATTTACTACTTTTCACTCTTAATCATAAAAGGATGTTTTTCTGGAAAAACCCCAAAAATTAAGCATATTCTAATTATAATATTATGAATTAGAAAATGATTTTTATTTTCTCCAAGTATATTTCTAAAACTATTTAGAACTAATTTAATTATTGTTATCAAAATGACATAAAAATATGTTGTTTTGATGAAATTTAATTTTCAAAAATAAAATGAGTTCACTAAAAATATATGTTTTATTATAAATATGTTTTATGTCTATAAAACCCATATAAATAATATTTATAATTTTTTTTAACTATTTTGTTACTATTTTAAATTTATTTTTATAATTATCTCATTAAAATAATAAAATTAAAATATTGTTTTATAGAATCTCACTGTTACAAGTAAGGAAAGCCATGTCGATGTATCGTAGAGCACAAGCCTATCTCGGTTTATAATATAAAAAACTCATAACATGGTGTATCGTAAAAAGAAATAATATCATGGGACTTTCATAAAAAAAATCTATAATGGATGTTGTGCGAAATGAAAATTTTCAAAAAGATTAAATGACTTTGAAACAAAGTCCCCAATATCTTATGTTATTATAACTATGGTCCTCTGGAATGTCTTTGTGAAATGTAATGAATATTCATCTAAAAAGATATAACATACATGTGTGATATGACTAGTTCTCCATAATAATAATGTCAGATAAAACATTTAATGTGATTATAATAAATATATTTATGGTATTACAGGTATATTTTTTTCAATATACTCTTTAAAATAGAATATTGGTTCATAACATAACATATTCCCCAAAGACAATAATTTGAGATGTTAAACTGATATCCTGAGTTTTAGTTGATTTTAATGTGAATTATCTTCATGTATAATAAATTTAAATTTATTATGATTCTAGGTTATTTCCATATAATACACTATAATATTATATATGTTCCACTTAAAATATTTCATCATCCATTTATTAGTAATTTAATATTAAAATCATCATTTTCTGGTGTTAACTATTTTATTTTTCATGATATTTTTTGTACTATAGTTCTGATCCATGTTAATTAATCATGGTTACTTAATATTCATAATATAAATCATGATATAAATATTGTGTATATTTAATATATATATATAGAATCATCTATCAATGATATGGATAGAAAACTGAATTACACTATTCATTGAGATATAAATATTTTCCTATAAATGAATGCATATTTTCATATCTCAATGGACAGATCAAAATAAAGGAAAATAAAATAATCACCTTTAAATAATAAATATTTTATAATATATATCGTATATAATAATTAAATATCTCTTTCTTTAAATCCATTTTGATTGTAAATGAAAAACACATCCCATCGCTTCATTGATGTGGTAGTCTCAACGTATGCCTGGTAGATATTGAAATCTTCCAATATATTGGATGGTAAGTTGGTAGAAATTAAATTATAATTATCTAAGCATAATTATTTAATAACTATCATATATAATCTTTAAACCCCTCATAATGATCGTCCATGAAATATAATTATGGAAAATTAATCATATTGCTACGTGGTGGCGGTGGTTATCAAATTTTCAAAATCTATACATTAACTTCTCATTTGATGGGATGTAGGGTGCATATTTTTTATTCCAAAATCATAAAAAAGTTTAATTATATTGATTATACATATGTTATTATATTATGATAAATATCGTATATTTGGTGGAGTTATTGGATGAAATTAAATAAAAGTAATCTGGTAAGACAATTACCTCTTCTTTGCTGGGCATCCTTCAGAACCCCTATTAATGACCCTTCTAATGGGTTTTTTAAATTCATACACCACTAAATACATAATTGTGTTTTAAATAAGAATTTTTTTCGGGTTTTCTTGATATAAGGACAATGTGGTTTAATAATTGGAAGGGTGGGGTTCTATATTTATGTGAGTGGAGGGGTCCACTAGACATTTCTTAAAATATTAAAATATGATAAATTAATTATCTATAAAAATGTTTAGTTATGAATATAAAATTTAATATAATGTATTATTTCATATAAATTAAATCTAATAATTAAAATATTCCATATTTATGTTCTGTTTAAACCTTATCTTTTAATTTCTCCCCATAGTTCACAAATTTAGCTTTTAAGGGAAATAATAAAGAAAATTCAATATCATAGTTTTATATCATGAATTGTGTGATTAAATTTGGAAATTTACTGACCATGTGAGGAAATTATAAACCATTAATAGTAAAATGATTCATATTCAAATATTTTTTGTTATTTTCAAATTATTGAATGAACTAATATTTACCATAAATTACTATTAATTTCATTTCTAGAAAAAATCTCATAATTTTAATTTTCAATACTACATGATAATAATAGAATTATATTATAACCATTTATTAAATATCTAATATGTTATATTTATCTTCAAAATTTTTTATTACATTTAACTGACAAAAAAATTAACTTTTACTGTTTTTAAAAATTATTTACCTGATTTTTCTAAAACATACAGAAAATCTTAATTGGCATTACGTAAGAATTTATTTAATGATATAAAATTTTATAAAAATATGATAAAAATTGAATAAATAAAATTTAAAATAAATATTCATAACTGAATATAAGTATTTTTTATCCAATAAAAAAATTATATATTAAAATCACGAGACTTCAATTTTGGTAATTATATTTACATAAAATAATATATATGACATTTTTAATGAATAATAGATCAACATTTCATTAATGTAGGGATCGTAGATCGGGAGGGTAATACCTTAAAACATACAATATATTAAATAGTCGTAATATGGTTATTTTTAATCTTTATCATATTATTATTTACCCCATTTAATAGATTTACCCTTAATAAGATTATAATATTTACTAATGTTACTAATCAAAATGGCTAAAAAATATAAATCATTGAATAAATATGATCCTCCTAATTCTAAAAATAAAACACATTTTTTCTATATTCAGTTTTTATAATATTTAAAAATGATGTTTAATAAATACTCAAAAAACATAACTAAAAATATTTTTTATAAAAAATACTTCATAACCCCAAAAATGAACATGTCTAAAAATATTGTAAAATAATGTTTATTATGTAATTATATAATATTAAATTAATTAAAAATTAATTTAAATGTAGATTAAATTCAAAAAATAATTCTAATTTTAAGTAAAATGAATAACAATTTTTTACAAAAATTGTATTTTTTACTATTAACAAAAAAATAAAATTTAATAAGAACACCAAAATTTCAACCTAAAAATATTTTGATCATGCTATTCTAAGGTTTCATATTTTAATATAACATAGTTTCAATGCACTGTGAAAAAATGTTTAATAAACAATTCTTCTTAAAATGTGTAATGGAAAATTAAATGTTTTATTTGGAATAAAACATTAATATATCTCAAAATAATAGAATATTTTTGTGAATTAAAAATATAGACATAGAGAAAAAAATATTTTCCTAAAAATTGTGACTGTCATATAAACAATGTTGATGAGAAATAGAATGAAAATTAAATAATAAATCAGTGTGGGGTGAAAATACTATAAATTCATAGGAAATGAAAATAAAATTTTAAAATTTTAATTTCAAGTTTTATAAAGAGTATGGATTGATTTTTTTGAAATATAAAGAACATAATAAATTTTAAATACCTGATTATATTACATTATATAATAATAATTTCATCCTTTAGTTGTGATTGGATGGAATTTCACTTCATCTCTTATTCCAATGTGAATTTTTCATGCCTAAAGCAAAAAAGTTATTTTTTAATGCATCAAAAGATCTATAAAATAATGAAAAAGAATTCATTTGGTATCTAAATGTTAATGAAATCCAAAAATGGTAACAAAAATTATCCAATATAATACATTATTTTCTACAACCTCCAAAACAACACCAAGATATCAACTTAATCCATTTCTTAAATAGCTAACCTTAGGACTCCTCAAAAAATGTCTTGCCAAATTCAATACCCAAAACCCTAAAAGTTTTTACCATATAGTATTTTCCCAGATCAACATTAAATTTTATCCCATATAACATAAATTAACATGAAATTTCTAATAAAAAATATATGAATCCCTTGATCATATATTTTCTTAAAAAACATGACAACATGAATCTCCATAAAAACGTAATGAAAATATCTGTACTTCCAAAAATTAACAGAACATATATTCATAAAATAAAAATATACACTGTTAAAAAAATTAAATAAATCGAAAACAAAATATACTACAAAATATATGATTTGAATCACATTATTATAAAATTATAAAAAAAAATTATGTCACCAATACAATCCAAATTACATAATCAATTTCAATCATTTTTTAGTTAAAATAAACATTATTATAACATAATTGGGAACATATTGATTATAATATTTCATTCAATAATTTGTTTTAAAATAATATCACCTTACCATTAAATAAAATTTATATTTCATCAGAACAACTCCAATTATTCAATCATATGTTTAAAGAAAAAATACTAAAAAAATACCCAGTTTTTTATGATTCTTTTAACTAAAATACCATTGATTAAAATAATTATAAAATATAATTTCTGAATCCCAATGAATTCACACTTAAATACATTCTGTAAAATTATTGGGATATCATAAGTACTTATTTAGTATATAAAATACCAATTTTAATGGGTAATTAACTTAAATAATTCCCAGGATTTCCAAATATATGACAAAAAATATAAATTTGTCCCTATGATGAAATTTATTTCCCTCTATCAAAATACTAAATTTCCCCTAATACTTATTTTATATATTCCATTGTTTTCCACACATATTTTATTTTTTGATCCTCTGAGAAATTATTCACGGTGGGCCTTTCCACATTTCATATATGATAGACATTGATTCATCCTTCTTTCATAGTCTCCACTCCTTGAACTATTACAAAAATACACTCATATGTTATTTGGTTTGTTAGAGTGTTGGTTTTGTTGATTATTTTTTATAATATATCAAAAAAACAAAATATGACTAATCATAATATATTTCACTTAAGAAATTTTAATAATAGGATTCCTAGAATCAATAAATTATCCATCACATTCAGCATTAACATGACTCCTCCTACTTCTAACCATTAAATAACACCATAAATCACAGTGTGAGTAACATGAATCATAATAATGAAAAAAATTATAGGGTATCTAAATTATGATATTTACATTTTCATTTATGACATATTAGGTTTAACCTATGTCATATATGATTATAATCAATTCAATTCCATTATATTGTATCCAAATAAAAAATGTGAATTTACCTACGAATATCACCTTGGACTGTTAAACTTGGTGTTCTATAATGGAATAATCAACACGAAATATAATTATTAAATAACTATACTCGACCAACATTCTTCAGGGTTACAACCCTGAGATGAATCTGTTCCATAATAATGTCTGATTATAGTATATATTCATAGATGTATTGCTGGAAAAAACACATAATATCTTCCTTAACAAAATTTTAGGATTCAATCATATAATTAAACATATCCATAGGGTTTTTACCAGAGTTATAAAATCATAATCTTCAAATGTATACTAAACAAAGCAATGGAAAAAAAATCCAGTGACCCATAAATTTCATTCATAAATTTTACATATTATTATATAAATATTTTATAACTAAAATTTCGATCCACTCCAGATTCATATAGGTATATTGTATTTAGAAACATGGATATGTAATTAGAATTTTCATGAGAAATCTATTTCATATCAAACACAGTTCATCACAACTATAACCTTTTATATACAAATCATACATAAAATATTTCTTCACATCCTTGGGAATAAAAATATAAAAATAGTGGGATCTAATTTCAAGAGAGGGTATACAAGGTAGATATCAATGATCAATTAATAAATTCATGAGAATAAGTGTATGATAACATGATTATACCATTTGAAAAAAATATCTAGTATATCATATATCATAAACATGAATGGTGTCATAAATATTTCTAGTCCATAAGGCATGGATCATAAAATATTCATATAACAGAACATTTTAGAGAATAACATTTCATTAGATATAAATTTAAAATTTTACATAATCAAATAATTTATTTTCAAAACTGAAGGAATAGTGGAAAGACTATCACTATCTACTTTTTTCTCCTAATTATATCATATCATTAGTCATTGTTTACACCAGAGACTATCACGGACCCTTAATAAATTATTCAGTTTATTTGGCCTTGAAAATAAAATCACTAAAAAATAAATAGAATATAATCATTTGAAACATATCTAATATGATATATAAATCTAAGAAATTATAGGGGGAATTAAAATGACCAATAATTATTTCTTTTAATGTATTTCAATATAATAACATTATTTTTCTACTACATCCACAAGCACTGAGTTGGTATTGTGTAAGAATTTAATATAATAATTTAATCAATAAAAATTAAATATAAAATATAATTACTAAAAAATAAATTTTATTTCAAATAAAAATTTTGAAAAAAATTTATGTAGTTTTTAACCCTCTCAAAAAAATTGATATTAAAAAACGAGAGTGACATTTTTGACTCTATATTTACTCAATAAAATACATAAAACATTTCAAAAGGAAAATGTAATTAATTTCAATACATTATATTAGCATATGATAACGTTAGAAATAAATTGTTTACATAGGCTAAATACAAGATTCATGGATATTTTTAATTTTTGTCATATTCTTTTTAACATTAATTACTTGATTTACTTTAATCGATGTAGTAATGTTTACTAAGGTTACTTTTCAAAATTTCAAATTATAAATGGGACATATAGAAATAATTTCAAAAAATTGTTTAATTTTTTTTTCCTTTTTTGAAGATTCAATTATATAATTTTTTAAAAAAATTTTAATATAAATGTGTAATTCACAATGAAAATAGATTACACAAAAAACATGTTTTTTGGCAAAAACTGAAAATATACCAAAACGAAGTATAATTCTAATACATAGGTTATTATATTATAAATAAGTAAAAAAATAATGTTATCATATTAATATTTAATTCAATTAATTGTTTATTTTTTCAATGAAAATTGAATGACATTTAGATAAAGTTTTATTTTTCTATATTCTCTATAAAACCAATCTTTTGGGTAAATAAAAAAATACACCATAAGAAAACTTTTACATAATGATTTAAAAAATGAATTTAATTTTTTTTAAATAAAATCATTAAATTTTAGAATATAGTTATAAAAAACATAATTACAATTCAATAAAAAATATTTTTGAGGGAAAATAAAATTTAAATAATAAAATAACATCAATGAAAAATGGGTTCTTATTTTGTAATTACTATTCAAAAAATATTTATTGAGGAATAATGATATTAAAAAAATTCAAAATAAGGTTACTCATATTCATAACCTTATATTGAATTTTTGGTATATATATAAATAATTATAAATTTATAGAAAATTTCAATTATCATAATGATCAATTTCCAATGTTATGCAAGGTATGGAAATTATCAATATTATGGACTAAATTTTATGGGTTCTATAATTTTTACGTTCAACCTCTAGAAGAAATAAATGATGATTTTATAAAAGAATATTTATATAAATACAATTTCGGATGGCTAAAAAATTAAATTATTAAGATGAATTTAATATATACACTTCATAACCCTAAAGATACTATAATTTTTTGCTCTTTGTTATAAATTTTTGAATATCATATTATTTTTTATTATAAAATAATATAGAAATATGTATCAAATTTATGAGAAAATATATTTCTTATGGGAATATAATATTTTTTTAAATTATGATTTAGGATTTATTTTTAAAAATTAATTTTGAATTCAAAATGATAATTAAATGATATTGTACATTATAGTTTATTAATAATAAAATGATTAATTTTTATGTGGTATAATCCTCAATATACACACACATTGTATTATACTATTTATATTAGTCATTTATATCTTTTATGCTGAACTTTTAATTTTAATATCAAATAAGTAATGGATATAAGTATATTTGTTATCAATTTGGTGGGAAATTAAATGACTATCATAGTGACATGATTGATATGATGTCAGGTGGAATAAAAAATCATATGGTTAGCTTATTTTATTTTAGTTTAATGTCACTTAATAGAAATTTAATCATATGGTCACTCCATATTTTGTAATTAAGTAATAACACATTCTTGCTTCCTTTATATAAAATTGAATATCAACCTTTTGGTAGTTCTATCAATTCAATAATTATAAAGTAATGGATCAAATCAATAAAAAAAATTATTTTAACTAAATGTTTTGGGACATTATAATTTAAAGAAGAAAAATATTTAAAAGAATGTCTAGTTTATAAAAGGTTGATGTTGATCTAGAAAATGAATCTTAAATGTCTTGATTTCAATGAAAAAACTTGTGGTTCATTATTCCATTAAGAAAATATTAAACCTAGCTGGTTTAAATATAAAAAATGAGTCTTATAAAAATATATTTTTTCTTAAATAAGTGTAATTTAATTTCTTATTTATTATAATAAATTTATATTATTATTTTTATACTTAGGGGTGATTAATTTTAAATAAAAACCATTCCATCTTTTAAATAAATTTACTCAACTCTAGTTATTTCACAATAAGATACCTTAGCCTATCAAATCATGATCAATAAAAAATAAATATAAACAATAATAGAAATACTATGTTTATATAAGGATCTCTAACACTTTATTTCTATAAGGACCATGGATCTGATCTATTAATTCAGTTCTCGTATTATTTCTTATTTTGTTACTAAATAGGAATGGGAAATATTATCACCAGGAACCCAATATAAATGAAATATCCCTATAATCAAGTGGCATTGAACATTTTACAATAATTACTAACAACCCAATAATATATAGTATTATTTAAAAATATGCATCGACTAAGAAAAATATTTTATCCATATTATATAACATATATTAAACTGTTGCTAATGTGATTGATCATTATTAATAAATTAATATCCATTTCCTTACGTTAATGAATGAAACATATTGTGTGAATATCGAAAACACTCATAAAGTAATTTTAATTTGAATAAATTATTGATAATTAACTATTCGAATTTATTCCTTTGTTTCAATATTTTATTATAACTTTTGAAATATCATTTACCTGTAGTTACGGAATATAGTATATCATCCAATTATGGAGTGATATTTTTCAATGAACACCATTTTTAACTATAAATACAATGACCATAACCTATGTTATACAGTAGATGTATGGCACATCAGGTGTGACAGTTTCAAAGATGATGGTCAGAACATGAGGTCTAAAAAACAAGGACATTGAACTACAACCAAGGGAGTTAACACTAGTATAAGGGCCATGTAATGTATTTATTTGTCATGGAATGTACATGATTATAAGAGAATATTTGGCCACACAGTGACCTGGTCCTCACATTTTTTTTATTTCATCATATACCCTTGTCTAACAGAAAATTCATTTTTTATTTGATTTTAAAATATTGTGTTATGGATGATAGGTAACCTACATGACCAGAGGGATATAATAATAAAATTATTCTATTACACATTTCAAAATTAAAAAATTTTCAGGACACCTGAACAACATCCTGAAGAATCACTAGTGGCACATAATGTTAATCGCTAACCATCGGTACCATAGTTTATATCTATTTACATCACTCGCAGTCACTAAATATTCATCACCATCCAACCACTGTACCAGAAGACAGACTCTATTGGATACCTCTGGAGTCGCCATAAGAATCCCACCAATTCACTGTTATTTTCCATAATTCTAATAACAAACAAGTCATGAAATCCAAGGAAAAACATGGGAGAATCCATAAATCCCATAGTAGAACATCGCATCGCATTGAGTCATCATCGAACCCAGTGAACCATAATAAAACAAAAAACTAGTACATACAAATCTCATCTAATCAAAATTTAAACAAAATGGTACTTTTGGGAGAAACCCAATGACCACCACTATGAAAAACATGAACAAAAGTGATTAGAAAACCAAAAATGGAACATAACTCGGCAAAAATTAATAGATAGACCACAAATATGTACAAAAAAATCCTTCACCAAAATCATGAGTATGAAATCTGAAAAACCTACGCCATCTAGAAGATCGTATTCCAATAAATCCAATGGATACCAATCCCAACATCCAAAAACCCCAATGTTTCCACCATTGTAGACCCAACCATGAAAGGAGAAGTGAAAGGAGAGAACATGGTAAAAGTTTGAATATTTGTGGGATCAAAATTATGGCAATGTTAATGAGGTCTAAAATCAATATCCTTCATAGTAATAGAAAACTGACATAGGAATCTATTTGAGACTCATCAGCTTCCAAATTGTGAATCCAAAAGAATCTATGAACCATTGCAACAAATGTAACCGAAAGAGGTTCTGGGGAACATGTTGCCGGATATATGGGATGATTGTTAGAGGGAATCAATAGTAGACTACCAATATAGAAACAACAATTAATCTAATATGGAATTTGAAAATATTAAATAAAAAAATAGTTTATAGAATCCTCACTAAAGAAAGTGAGATGGATGGGGTGAGAGGAGGGGAGGGGAGGAAGAAAATGAAGAAATAAAGTTCACAAATCTGTTCTTGACTATGAATCCGATAGTGTTAGGAGGAAACCCTAGTTAGATCCATTTTCGATAAGATTAGATCTTGGAGAGAAGCAATACATCATCATATTTTATGTTATCGAAAACCCTTGTGGGTTTTTAAAATCCACATATATCATCTATTCCACATCACATGACCATGTACTTATAATTGGATAGGATATCCTCCTCTTAGATTCTAGGTTTATTCTTATTGAAGATGGGTGGAATCTTTATGTTAATCTATTGAATTCTCCTGGATTTATACTACTCTTTTATTTGGGCATATATTTCATCAATTTCCATAATTTAATTCTACACTAGATTGCCACAACTACAATATATAATCTTTTGTATTATTACAGAGATTATAAAATTTTCCATCTTAGATCTCATGGATAACTTATTCATTATTCTTAGAGTTTCTCGGGATAGAGATGACTCTATATCTTATTTGATGAATCTCTACATACATATTTTTTTTATTAAATTATTATATTTTTAACCTTTTTTTATTACATATGTCATTTTTTTATTAATTAAAAAAATTATTATTGGTTATATTTTTTTCTTTCCATTTGTTTTATTAGATTTTTTTATATGGTATGGATTTCATTTGGTCTTCCAAAAGAAAATTATAATCTAAATTGGAAGAGTTTGATAAAATTTATTAATTTTTTTAAATATAAATGAATTTTAATTAGTTTTTTATAAATTAATGTTTTATAAAATATATTTCCAGGAATTATAATGATCGGATTTATGTTATGGTTTTTTATCACGTATTTTTTCAATGTTTTTATGTTTCTTAGGATTACATAAGTTGATTGATCTGTTATGTGAGTTGGATTTATCATGGTTTGGGAGTACATGGGAATATTTGGAAAATATTTTGGTGATTAGATGTGTGTAACACTAAAATATATTCTTCTTTTTTGAGTTACAAATGAATGATTATGATCTAAAGGGGATTTCTACAAAGAATTTCCAATATGTTAAAAAATGTTTTTGTCAAATTTAGTTTCACATAGGTCAACTTGAGTTTCAATGAAAGGTCCTTGATCACCCCATTCCTTTTTATGTATAATAATTTATAGTTCCCAAATAACATATCTGGTTTCTAGTTCTCATATTCATTCTATAAATCTTATTTTTATAATTATAGATGTTTTTCAATGTAAATGAAAATGTTTACAAAAAAATCTTAATTTATAATAATTAAGATGAAAATAATTCATAATTAATATTAAAAAATTAGAAAAAAATTACATAAAATAATGTATTATAAAGAATGTATTATGAACGCTTGTATTTTATTACATCCACTAAATTATAAAAATAGTTTAAAGGATATAATAAATAGAAAAAATAATACCATTAAAATGAGAAACTCCTATAGGCCACATTATACATTGAGGATCACCATTAATATAAAAACTAGAATATGAATGAATATCATTAAAGGAGAAAGAATATTGAGAATGCAAACTTTTTAAATTTAAAGTGCTACTTAAGAAATGTCATGGAATTGAGTATATTTAGTAAGGCTATATATAAGAATGAAATCTAGTAACTGAAATATGGATGTCAGAATTATACTCATTGGAAATATAGTCATTGGATATACTTATATCCAATAGATATAATTAAGATGTATATTGTTTCTAGAAAACATAAAATAAAATAATTCACTAATAATAAATAATAAAATAAAAATATAATATTAAAAAATTATAAATACATATATTTTAGTGATATCTATTATTTTAAATATAATCATTTTTAATGTATTATAAAATGTATTTATAAAATATACTAATATATATAATTATTTTTGTATTAATAAAGCTTAATTTTTATAATTTAAATAATTAAATTTATTGGTATTTGGTGAAGATAATATAATATGAAACTAATGTTTTTCAAAGTACATTTTTAGGTTATATTGTATTTTTAACTACTATTCACTCACTAATGATTTAAATGAGGTCTATTTATAAAATTTAAATTTAAATAAATTAATAATCATCCAAAAAATTTCAATATAGGATAATTAAGAATAAATTATATTTAGTCTTAATAATGTATCTTTTTCGAAAATTACCTATTTAAATAAAATTAATTTTTTTTTAATTTAGAATAAAAATGTTACCTTTGAGATATTTTTTGGATTTTTCTGAATTAGTAGATTTTAATGGAAATAATGGAAACAAGAATTTCATCAGCACCATATAATTTTTGACTTTATCGTGATCAATGAATTACACAAAAATGTTTTTAAAATAATTTTCCTGAACGACAATTTATTTTTGGATTAAAATGATACATCCAAAGTATTTTGTTGAATTTAGGGACACCATGTTTATCGATTTAAATGTTAACTGTTATTTATCAAAAAACAATATTTCAAGTCTCTTCCATTTAATTTAGATTTCAATATGTTTGAAATGGTTATATATTTCAAATATAATCATATAAATATCCATTAGAAAAAAATAATCTAAATAATTTCATTCCAATCATCCTTAATGATAAATTTTTTCAAGACATAATGATTTTATTAATAATACACATTCTCTAAACACATGTTTTTACATAGTAAATGTGTTATAATAAAATATATTTAAAATAATGAATCAGTGGCTCAAAATTATTTAATGAAGAAAAAAAATTGTATTAAAGATAAATAAAATTGTTAAATTTTTAATTTCTTGGGAAAATGCATTGTGGTGAATAGAAAATTTTAAGTGTAATGTAAATAATTAAATTTTAAAAACATGTGATAAAATTAATTTTTTTAGGAATATGAGCCATACCTCACACCCCACTAAATTATTCTCCACTGTTTCTCTGATTTTCATGTAAAACTTGTGCTCACTTTATATTATGAAGGTATAATAACAAAAATTCCTTTCACATCCCCTATAAAAAGTTATCAATTCCACAAATTTTCACCTAATAATCTAATGCATTAAATAGAAATAATTATTATGTATCCTCTCCTAAACCACATAACCAATCCCTATAATTATTCATCATTCCATAATTCAATTAAATTAACACTTATGTTGTTACCCAAGGCAGAACGTCCATAGGGATATTTAGTTTTCTCAACCAAACTCTCTTAATTGTTTTCTATTGGTAAAATATACATGTTATTTTATTGATAATTGTTTTATAATATAATTTCTTATAATATTTTAAATATTTATTATAAAAATGGAATATCTATATTCTACCTTCCATAAAATCCATTAGTAAAATGAATCCAATATCATTTGTACATATTTATTGTCTCTTGGATGAAAAAGGCATTATATTTCTCATATCCTCCATACATTTTTTTCAACAGTGTAATTGAATGTTAAAATATTAGATTTATAAAAAATATAGCCAAAATTAATAAATTACATTAATTATACCTCCCAATATTTATATCAATGATGAGAGGGCCATCCGTTTGTACATGCCAATTACTACCACCACAAAATTATGTAATTCATTTCCTAAGTACCACTTAACAAAGATGATTCAAAAATATATATATATATAATGTATTAAAATAATATTTAAAACATTATTAATATTTTTTATGTTTATATTTTACATTATTTATGTTTTTTTAAAAAATATTTCATAGTTAACATAACCTCCCATAATGAAAATATCAAGGAACCATTATAATTAGTGTTAATTATTGGAAATCCTAAGAAAAAGAATAATTTTTTTTGAAAATGGAATGAAAAAATAAATTCACCTGACTAATTTATGATATTTTTAATAAATTTCTTAACACATATTTCCATAGTCGAAATACATGGGTGTTTTTGAAAAAAATTGATCCGATAACCTAAAGTAAAAAAAATTAGGGAAAATGATTAATAATATAATAAAACATAAAAATAAATAAAAGAATAAATTAAATATAGGGGAAAATGTTGATATGTTAGTTTTATTAATCTAAAAAAAATAAACAATTTAAGCACATGTGCAATGTAAATCTGGACCAATGGTAAGAGAATGCACATATCAATTTTGATTCATTTATATGTGATTTATAAATTTCACTTATTCCATTTTTAATGTAAATATTTCCCATGGAAGCCTCTTTATCATATTATTATTTAAATAAAATAAGTATTTAGGGATTTCAATTTAATGGATAAAAAAGTTATATGTGTTTTTTTACTCTTTTTTTCCATTTGGTTTACGAATTATCCTTATTCATTATTATTTTCTCAACTAACAATCAAAAAAATTTCTTTATATAAAAGTTAAATATTTATTTTTTTATTGGGGAAATTGCTTCACTAAAATAATAGGGCTTCATTTTAAGTGTATTTACTTCAAAATTTATGACATTGTTAGTATTAGTAATCTCATATTCTAATGAAATTTTCTTATGTAGGTAGATATATTCACATACTAGTAATTTTATATGTTACTATTTTAGATGTAAAATATTTTCCAACTTATATAATCAAAATATATTTCCTCATCCTTTTTTAAAAGTTACTTTTCCTATCCTTTTTATTGATACATGTTTCCAAAAATGTTATTTTTTACAATAAAAAGGAAAAACCTAACCACCCTCATTATTTTATGATTATGTGCTCTCTTTTTTTTATAACATTCCCTATATATTTGATTATTTAAGTTCATCAATATTCATTTTATATGTTCAATTGATATATACGACATTTAATTTACTATTATTTTTTTGGGATAATAGAATTTTTAATATCTCTTCATGATTCTAACATTTATATAAACCTAATTTGTCTAAAAAATCTCAATTTCTTATTTTATGTTATGTTCCTCCCCTTTAAAATTATTTTTTACCATTGAAATATTTAGAAAAACATTATTATTTTATCTAAAATTACTCTTGGTTCAAGTCTTGTCTATAAAAAAATAATAACCACATTCTTTGACTAAATATATCAATAAATTGTATCTTAATGCATTACCTAAGTGACGCATTATAATTTTAATAATCTAATAATTATATAGAAGTATAATACATATAAAATAAATTTTACAAGACTTTGTTTCATTTACATATATGACAATAGAAAATAATTTAATTCCTTCTCATGGAATTCAACTAATATATCATTCAGTTATAAATTGGTACAATATTATAAAACATACTTCTTTCTCATAGAATATATCAATACTATGATTTATGTATTTTTTACTCGTATGGAAAATATGTCCATGATCATGATAAGAATATTATGGTTTCACATCGATATAACTCCAATATAATTTTTAATGATTTCACCACACTATATACCATGTATGGTGAATGGGTAGTTATCCTATTAACACTATTTTACAATGGAATTATGTTGAACTATGACTATGGTGAATAGGGGGTTATCATAATAATATTATGTTATGTTGTCCTGGTGGTGAGGATTGATGTTTTCTAATGATACTAATAATTAAATTGTTTCCATATATTTATGATTTCATGAACATATTTTATCATTCCCTTATGTAATTTATATTAGATTATATCACACGTCTATTTCATTGTACGTTTTTATTAATTTGATATTACATATTCCACTATGAGGACTAGTGAAAACTCTTATGGTTTCATTTTCCTTTTAATTTGATATTAGTCCCTTGACCATGTTCTCTCATCTTATCATGTACTAATCGTTTATGAAACATTGTTCTGTTTTCCCTTACAGAGAGATTGAGATTACCCCATTATTATATTTCCATTCCAATGTTATGAAAATGGGAATAAAATTCAGGAACACCAAATTGTAGTCTATTATGAGTAAGTTATATATAAATCCAAACAAGTACTATAAAAAAATTTCTTCTTAACAAACAGTCATATAAAAAAACTTATATTCTGTAGATTTTGAGATTCTTAAGAGACTGGTTTTCTATTTTATGAAAATGATATGAATTATATATAAGTGTTTATAAATATTACATTTTATGAATTATAGAATATAAATAAGCGTTTTTTGAACCATACCTATAAGTTTTGGTTTAAGGAGGGTTCTATTGTATCCGGTTAATGATTATATATTTTTTAGGATTAGATAATTTTTTTATTTAGTTTCTTTATTTATAGGATTAAGATAATTTAACATTATGTAAAATAAATGTTGTAAATCTTCACATAAGATTACGTTAATGAATTTTGGTAATTTTTTGATTATGTGCTTTTCCTTAAAATTACATTTTTTTCTTATATACTATAATGTAAATGTGGTTGTGGTGTAAATAAATCCTTAATCTATCATCTTGATAATTTTTGCGTGTGTATAAACTTGAAATAAACATAGTGTAAAATGATTGGGGCTAAGAATTAATGCCTTCATGGAAACTCACCTGGGATAGGCTTTTTGATTCAAATTATATATTTAAATGCACATAAACTCTATATTATATACCTATTATGATTAGAAAACCTAAAATAAAAATAATAATGGAAATAATAGGGTCAATATAGAGAGTTATAGCATCAACCAAGCGTGATATAGTTAAAAAATTGATTCACTGTTTTATTGGATAGTTTAATTAGAGAAGACAAACAAGGGTAGACTTTTAATGTTAATATGTAATTTTACAAACCATTTACAGTATATTATAACAAAAAATTTCCTTTTAATATTTTTTTCTGAAATATGATCTATAATATTATGTTTTAGAAGTTATGTCTATAGAAACTATGAATTCATTGATAGAAAAGAATATTTGGAATAAATAGAGGATAATAATTAAAAATTACTATAATCATGTATACAATATGTTTTTTAATTATCTATAAGATAATATCAGATATTTCTCATAATAGGATATATATTGAGCATTGATTATCTGTTAGAATCATTTAAGTATTTTTATTAGTAATTAATAATAAAAATTGTCTGTATGAAATTTATTTTATTGATAGAATGAAATTACCCTAATTTTTTAAAGAATATTACTTTTATAAACCATATATTTTTATTTCAATAAATTTATCTTCTTCTTAAAAGGAATTAAAAATGACTTCTATGTATGATATAAAATATTGGAATTAATTTAACAATACATTAGTAATAAAAAATATTCCATTTGAAAAAGTAACAAGAGGATTATTATTACATACCATGGACTATTACTCAACATGGATTATTACATGCCATGGATTATTACTCACCAAGTATTATTACTCACCATGGATTATTACATGAATTAAAAAAAATAAATAGGGGAAATTATTAAAAAAAATATCTATGAAACTATAAAATCCCATGGTCCACCTTTTCCTTTTAGAATCACAATTGGAATATGAAAAAATAACATGAGAAATAATGTAATAAAGAAATAAAATTCTTTTGAAAAAATATATGGAAATTAGAAGTATGACATAAATATTGAGAATTGAATGAATCATTTTAGTTCAACTATATATATATATAATGACACATGATTGTTATAAATATGATCATCTACAATAATGTTTTTGGAAATTGGTAATTGTAAATATAGTTGTTGTATATAAATTAATCCAATATTTATAAATAATTTGGTGAATTCCATTAGTAAATTTAAAATAATATATTTTATAAATAATAAACAATTATATAAAAATATTATATATAAAATGACCCAAAAAATTATTAATGAATATTTCTTTTTGATCTAATTAAAAGTCTTATTTTGATAAATTGTTATATAACATATGCTCATATTTGGTTTTATGGTTTTTGATTTCAAAAGATAGTTAAAATTGTTATTATTGATAATATAGCAATTGAAAAATGACCAAATGATTAGTATAAATATAGGGCTTTAATAAATCCAATTTACTCAGAGAAATGAAGTGATTTCCTTATCTAGTAGAATTCCTCAATATGAAGCCCAATTGTCAGATTTTGGAAAGGAGATGGCGTCAGTGGGATTCACTCTTCACCAATCCCAAGTTGATATTCAAAATGTTATTATTGAATGGAACCTCCTATTGGAGAAGTGGAAGATGATAATGATTGCCACTAGAGTGATGTTATCTTTGCCAACCAAGAGTCTATCTCCATCACACACCATACCCTTAGGTCTTATGGGGTGTAATAAGGGGTTATGTAACAAGACCCTAGTACTATGATTATTTGAATTAATTTTTTATAGAATAAAGAATATAGATTCATTTTATTATTCTTACCTTGTAAATAGTTTTTAAAAAAAATAGTATTTTTGTTAATATTAAATTATGAAATCTATTTTTATGAAATAATCAATTTTTTTGTAAATAATATTTTCATAAAATAATATTAATAAATTAATTCTAAATTTAAATGATCGTATAATTTTTAGGGATATAATTTTAATTTTTGTTATGGTTTGAAATCCATTTTTTTTAAAACCCATGAATCTTAGATAAAGATCAGTATTTATTTTTTAAAAAAAAATCACTTATTTATGAATTTTTTTATATAAAATGATTATTATTTTTTGAATCAGGATGTCAAAATTATTCAACTATGAATTTTTCGTAATTTTTTGAGACTATAAAAATTTTGGATAAAAATTAAATATCGTTCAATTGTGTTATGTGTTTTATGACATCATAATGATCTAATAGTGATGTAATATAATAATATAAATGGGTTGTTCATCCAATATATGTTTTTCATTAGAATAAATTTAATTTAGGTTTTCTTGATTTATTTTCCAAAGATTTTGTGGACCCTCCAAAGATTATAAAATATTTTAATCTTTTAAAATGTCTTCATTGAGAGTTTGACACACCGTCACATAAGTAAGCACAATATTTTAAGAAGTTATTCCATTGTCCAAATAAAATAACGTTTTACACTCCCATTTGGTAAAAAATATAAGGACCGGCCTTAAACATTAAATAATAACAAACTAAATGAATAATTCACATTTAGGATCTTTTCAGGTTTAGAGTTTTAGAGTATAATGACATAACTATTATATTACATCTAAAAAATTACAAGGTAGACATTTATACTCAGTTTCCATTTTTTCATAAAAGAAAAACTCCTAAAATAATTTGTCATGTCTAGTCCCATGTTTTAGAAATCATGACTTTTCATTGATCCCATCCTTGAGCCAATTCATTTTTATATCCTGTGAAAAACATTTCAAAACATCATATGATCATTAAAATCTCAGAATGGGCTATAAAACAAAAAAAGGAAACATTAATTCATCAGTACATACATAACATAATCTCTTTACCATGCCTCATGAAATCATAAGATTTATTAATAACACATAGATATCATAAATCATAATGGTAACTTCTGGAATCCATATCGTAATTACATAGAATCTATCACAGCTATGTAGGGTGTTACATTTGGAATACCCATCACATTATATTCCCAAAATCTATTAGGGAAACATTCACGTTTACCTCTTTCATGTTACCCAATGAATTGGAGAGATATCTCAGGCTCACCCACCCTAGGTTTATCAAGGAACCACCCGTATACGTAACACTGCCAAAGAACCATATCATATTCATAACACATAAAACAAATATAATGAAATGATAAAATTTCCACATTTCAAACACAATATATCATTTAAATATATTGAAAAAAGAAATCCAATATCAATACCATTTTCAACACCAATATACATAATAGAGTATATTGTATTTATTTTCCTTTTAGAAACTTTACGGTTTGTTAAGGAACCAAAAAGATAAAATAATACGCACAGTGGTTGAAAAGATCATTGTCACCTATAACGTTAAAAAGAATAATTCTTTTCTGTCATTTAGTAAAAACATCATAGAAAAATATTCTCATTTGAATGAAATGAAAATTCAAATGTGTTTATATAGAGTATAAAATAATGTCGTGTATTAAAACAAAATACGCCTCAATGAAAGGAGATTGAGACGAAGTGTCATACCTCATGTCCGATTTGACCCATTTATTATTTAATCTCATCAATAATAAACTATATTTAGGTTACACATGATTTATATCCTTTTTAATTTTAATTATTACTTTTATATCACTTATTACCATGTTATAAAAATTATGTAATAATTTATGTTAATAAAGGTCATTTTGTCGATATTTGGTACTTAAGTCAATAATGACCTTCTAATAATTACAATTTGTTCATGTGGTCAAATATCCATTATGTACAGAATAATATTAATGATTTTGATATCATATATTTCATATATATCCAGTATATGTATGTATTTATAATAGTACATAAAAATAAGATATAACAAATGAAATGCACCTTTCTTGGTGATGGTAAGTAGTATGTACGCATGAACACTACTTTCCTTTCTATTTCTTATTTTCATGGAATTAAAACATAATGATACATAGGCATATTATAATTCCTATAAAATATTACATATATTATCATTAACTCCATATTTTATACGTCCCACATAAATAATTAATGAGTCATATAACATTGAGGGGGCGGTAATCTGCATATCCAAAAATGAAATTATCATGTTTACCCATAATGGAAACAATAAAGACATGCTATAAATAGAAAATATAGAAGAATAATGAAAACATAATAATAATTTATAGAAGATTTAAACATAGTTTCATCTTAATGTCCACTATGAGAGGCAGTAAGAGATAATTTAACAATTATTATTTCGTGAGGCGTTAGTTTTCCATCCACATAAACACTATGTTCTTTACGCATTAGATAGAGGTGTGCGTATGTTTAGTTAAAATAAATATCCTAAAAATATCCTATTATATCTATGATACTGGTTTTGTTATAAAATAAATGAATTAAAAGAGCTTATGGGGTTAGAGATGTAAAATATAAGAAAAGAATTTAAGAGAAATTGTTACCTTAAAATAGGGTAACTCCCTTTGGATTGAAAAAAAAGGGCTTTATGAAGAGCCATATGCCTAAATTTAGGATTATATGTGGAAGAGAGAGATTTTGGGAGATCAATTGGGCATAATTTGGGCAAGCCAAAATTGCTGAAAGGTTTTATGAATTTGATTCAATTAGAGGATTTTTATAGGTGGGACGAGGGGCTCTTTAGGAATGTTTGAAACAATTATTTTCTTATAAACATATCTTTAGTTTAAAAAGGTCCAAAATTCTTTAATGTTGAAGCTAAGATGACTCATGGTAGAAATAAAATCATCCAATAAGAATTGGACAAGTTTTGGATATTTTTTAAATCATTATAATTTATTTATTTAAATAATTTATTAATGTGGTAAACACTGCATCATTATTGTGTCATAATTAATTTTATTTATTTCATGTATAAAACTTATCAAAAAATATCATAATTTTGGAAATATTTTTATCTTTCAAAAGAATATTTATATTAGAAAATATAACTTATACATTCCAATGGAAAAATTAATTTACTAAAAGATATTTGTTTATGTAATTTTTGTCTTTACCTTATGTTAATTAAAATAAAGTGTCATTATCACTCTTTAGTGTCACTTTGGGGTCCCAAAAGTGAACCAACGACTCCAATGGTCTGAAGTGTATCAACCAATATGATTAGGAAACATGTTAGGGTAATTTTAAAATATTATAGTAATATTTTTTACCCTTATTTACCATATTTACCTTTTCACCATGGTAAATAAAATATTTAATGAAGTAAAATTTCATAATGTCTAAAAATAAAAGATACATATTTACACAATTTTTACCTATTGATTCTAAATATGGAATATATTTTACCATATTCAAAACACATAAGTGGCAGAAATTAGTTTAATATTAATTCATGTTTTCCAAACAAAAGGTGTGTTTTCAAGAAATAGTAACTATCATAATATTGACACTTGTTTATATCGAATTTCAATGTAAAATTAATTCCAATGACCATAATTGGATTAAATGTTAAAAATATAATCTAGATAAACTTTAAAACTAATTTAAAAAATCATATATACATATAAATAAATTATATTTAAAGAAAGTATTGAATTAAAATACAGTATTATTCATTATTCATTAAAAATAAAATTTTATCAGAAAAATACAAAAATTTTACCCAAATTAAATTTTGATGTCTTGATTTTAAGGAATAATTTTATTTGGAAAATATATCAAATGAATGTGACAAAAACTACATTTAAAGAGTGTTAAACATCAAAAGGCGGTAAATATGCCTTTTATATAATATTACAGTATTTGTGATTAAAATTGGATTCATTTACATATTATGCATCTAAATTTTATTGGATAAATGTAAAAATATTTAACAAACATGTATAATCATATTGTAGTTAGTTATATTTATTATGGACATTACAAAAGCTAGGCGTTAACTACCATTTAAAATAATAATATTATATTATTATTTGGCAACATAATATTTCAAAGAAACCTGTTGTTGCGTATCGGGTAAGCCATCGAACAAAGCAACCCATTTTAAGTAAAATTAATATTTAATTAATAAAATATTAATTTAAAAGAAAATGTATTATTTCTTTATTTACATGGGATTTTATAACCTTCCCCACTTTTGAAAATTGCTTCCTCGTAATTTTTTTCACATATCAAATAAGTGGGGTATTTATCCCTCATAGAATTTTCAGATTCCCATGATTCCTCTTAAACTATATGGGTTTTCCACAAAATGTTTACCTTGTGAATTAACTTATTCTATAATAATTTCTCTCATTGATCTATAATCTGGACTGGTTGTTCCTCAAAAGAGATATTCTCTTCTGACTGACTACCTCTATAATTAAAACATGAGATGGATCTGGAATATACTTTTTTAACATTGAATCATGAAAAACATTGTGTACTTGGGAGAAACATGGAGGTAAATCCACTATGTGCACAACTGATAAAACATTCATTAGTATTTCAGAAGGTCCAACGAACATCAGACTTAACATTCCCTTCTTAGAAAAATGCATCACAATTTTCCATGATGAAACTTTGAGAAATACATGATCATCTACCTCAAAAGAATGATTCTTCCCCTGATTATCATCATAACATTTCTTCATTATCTAAGCTGTTCTCATGTGATTCTGAATTAACTAAGCTTTTTTGTCATCTTTTCTACCAATTCTGGTCCCATCAGTTTCCTTTCACATACTTGATCCCAAAAAGTTTTAGTTCAACAATGGTTTCCATATAATGCCTCAAATGGATCCATTTGTATACTGGAATAAAAACTTTTATTATAAGAAAATTCAACCAAAGAAAGATGTTGCACCTAAAATCCTTTGTATTCCAATGAACAAACAAGTATCATATCCTCCAAGGTCTGAATAGTTTGTTTTGATTACCCATCTGATTGGGGATGAAAAGTTGTACTAAGATTTAATTCAATACTCAAAGACTTCATCAGGCATATCCAAAAGTTATAAGTAAACTATGGATCATAATCAGATACAATGGAGAGGGGAACACCATGAAACTTGACGATCTCATTATTATACAACAGAGAACATTGATCTAGAGAAAATTATCAAAAATAGGAATGAAATGAGAATATTTAGTCAATTGATCAACAATAATCTAGATTGCATTATTTCCTCAAGATGCCTTCGGTAATCGCACAATGAAGTCCATGGATATATTTTCTCATTTCCACTCTGGAACCGGAAAAGGATGAAGCATCTCTTTTGGTAACTGTCACTCTTCCTTAACCTATTGACATGTCAAACACTTCATAGTAAAATCAGTAATATCTCTTTTCGTTCCATGCCACTAGTAATACTTCTAAAGATCTTTTTATATCTTAGTAATGCCAGGTTGAACTGAAAATGGGGAACTATGAGCTCCACATAACAACTCATTATTCAACGTTGAATCACAAGTCACACATAATCTATTTCCAAATCTTAAAACAAAATCATTATCAATGTTAAATTCAGGAAACATACCCTTCTGAACCAACTCTACCTTTTTCTGTAACTCACAATCTTCCTTCTATGCTTGCATAATTTTGTCTTATAAAGATGATCTCACTGACACCTAAAACAAAATAGAATAATTTAATGCACCATCAACGTCTAGTAATAATATAATCAAATCAAAAACCGATTTATCTTGTTCCAAATATAGCATAGTCAATGAATCATTACTTTTTTAACTCAAAGCATCAGCCACATTATTTTCCTTTCCTAGATGGTAAAAAATCATGCCATCATAATCCTTGATTAATTCCAACCATCTCATATGAATCATTTTCAATTCCTTTTGATTGAATATATACTTCAAACTTTTGTGGTAAGTATATATTTAATATTTTACTCAATACAAATGATTTCTCCAAATTTTTAAAGAAAAAATAACAGCAGCTAATTCCAAACCAGTTGTAGGGTAATTTAACTGATGAGGTTTCAACTGACTTAAAGCATATGAAATTACCTGATCATTATGCATAAATAAAAAACCAAACATTTTCAACAAATCATCACTGTAGATAATAAACTCACCATTTTGGGAAGGTATTTCGAAAACTGGAGCATTCACCAATCTTCATTTAAATTCCTGAAAAAAAATCATCACATTATTTTGTCTAGATGAACTTAACACCTTTGGGAGTTAACATAGTCATTGATCTAGGTAATCGTGAAACATTTTCATAAATCCTCTGATAATATCCTACAAAACCAAGAAATCTTTGAATCTTGTTTATACTTATGGTTCTTGGCCATTCTTCAACAACTTTTGTTTTAGGAAGATCAAAGTTATGCCATTTTTTGAAACAATGTGACCAAGGAAAAAATTTGTTGTAACCAAAATTCACCCTTCTTGATTTTCCCAAATTGTTTCTTTTCTTTTAAGTTTAGAAAGGCAACCATTAAATGACTTTTATGCTCATCTTTAATTTTTGTATAATCCAAAATATCATCAAGGAACACCACCACAAACTTATCCATGAACTCACGGAAATTTCTTTTCAAAATATCCATGAATAAAATAGGTGAATTGGTTAACCCAAAAGGAATAACTAAAAATTCATAATGTCTATATCTACGAAAAAATGTGGTCTTTCGAATATCTTCTTCCTTTACATTCAATAGATGGTACTCTGACCTTAATTTAATCATCAAAAAATTATGAGCTCCTTCAAGCTTATCGAACAAATCATCGATATGGGGAAAATGATACTTGTTCTTAATGATGATTTTATTCAATGATCTATAATCAATGAATATTCTCACTAAACCATATTTACTTTTAATAAATAAGGTATAATAACCCCATGGTGATGTGCTAGGATAAATGAAACATTTATCTGATTACTCCTGTAATTAGTTCTTTAACCCAAAATGTTCAATTTGAGCCATTTGATAAGGGGGTTTTAAAATTTTCTTATCATTAGTAATAAGTAAACAGTAAATTCAACTTCCCAATCAGGTATAATACTAGGAAACTCATCCAAAAAAATGTCATGGTACTCATTTACCATTGGTAGATCATTAATCTAAATAGTTCCTTTGTTTTCAATAATATGTTCAAGGTAACATTTATTTCCATATTTTACTAGTTTCTCACCTTCCTGATATGTTATCAAATGTAAAGGTTCATTCCTGTACTAAAATAGAAAATCTTTTTGAAAAGAAAACTTTGTAGCTTTATAGTCAATCTTCACATGATAAACATAAATCCAATCCAATCCAAAAATAATATCAAACTATACTAGAATCAATACAATAATTTTTGTAGGTAGATTCTTTCAACACACAAGGACAATAAGGTTCTTATAATTTATTTTTATTTCAACAATTCAACCCTGTGTTTTTACCATAATTTCGGGATACTTATCTTGAGATGGAATTCCCAATTTACTAGAAAAATTCTCAGAAATAATTGAATGTGTAGACCTTGAATCAAATAACACATTGGCATAATCTGACCAAACAAACAATGTACCTAATACTACTTCATTTGATGGCCCAAAATCTACTGATGTAGTTACAAAGGATTTCACCGCCCTTTTCTTCTTGTCCTTTATCTTTTTTCCCCAGTTAAGTTATTTATTGGACACTCATTGAAATAATTACATATTTCATTGCACTTAACACATCTTATTAACTATAAATCCAATTTTTCTCAATGATCTTTATCTTTTTCAGTGAAATTACAAGCCTTATGTCGTATTTTCCACATTGGTAGCACTTACCAGAAATAAAAAGACATTCACAAGCATAATTATGAGCAAAATTTTTAGAAACTAAAAACATAAGTTTCTTACCATCAGACCCTTCGAAGAGTTCTTCCCTTTTTCGTGCCACCTCGACCACTTATTTTGTTTTTTTTTTAAATAACACTTGATAATCAAAAAACAATATATCTACCTTCTCCATCCATCGAACAAGTTTTTCATAATTTTTGAACTCATGATATTATGAATCCCTTCGATACTTTGGCTTTAATCTTGAGTAAAAACAATTGTATTTATTATCAAGATAACATATGAAATTTGGGGCATAACTTGTTAGTCGAGTGATTTTTTTCTTCATAAGAATCCACTGAGTCATCCTCCTTACTCAATTCTAGTAATTTATTTTCCATCCTAAGATGATCCACCTAATGGAAATATTTCTCAAGAATAATACCTTTGAATTCATCCCAATCAAGAGCATCAACCTTCTGACTATCCATGATATTTTTCACCACGGACCACCACATGTCATCTTCACCATCAAAATGGTAAACAACGAGACTACACTTTTGATGCTCTGAACACCCCATAACATCAAAAATTTTATCCAGTTCATTAGTCCATCATTTTTCTGGCACAAGGTAAGATGATCCTTTGATGGATGGGGGATGTTGCCTCATGAAATGATCCACTACTGACATATTCCTCTGTAGTTGACCTTGCTGATCTTCTGCATGGATACCACCACCATTTATATCCTGATTCAATTTTTCAATCACTGAAACAAAATTTTCAGTTCTGATTCTGACCATCTCAGGTTGTTGGTTTGGAAGGTTGTCTTCCTCTAGATGTCATCCCAACATAGCTTCTATGTTTCCTCTCTGGAAAAACATTCTGAACAAGGAAATATCGTAGATGAAGCAACTTGGTAATCTATAAATTCTATATCATTAACATAAATAAATTTATGGATATTAATTTAACAATACCCTAACTCCTAATGTTTTCTAAACCGACCTCTGAAACCAAAGATAAGAACCCATCCTTAAACATTACATAATATTGAGTTAAGTTTATAATTCACATTGAGGATATTTTTAGGTTTAGATTTTTAGAGAATTATCCCATAACTATTACATTACATCTCATAATGAACAAGGGAGACACTTCTACTCAGTTTTCAATTTTTTTATAAAATAAAAAATCCTAAAAATAGAGTCATGTATAAACCCATGTTTTAGACATCATGACTTTACCTTGATCCCATCATTGACCCTATTCATTATTTTGTCATGTAGAAAACATTTCAAAACTTTGGATGAGCATAAAAAGCCCAGTAAGGGTTATAAAATAAAGAAATAAAACATTATTTATACAATACATACTTAACATAATCTCTTTATCATAAATCATGAAATCATAAGATTTATGAATAACACATAGAAATAAAAATTCATAAAGATAACTTATGGAATTAATATCATACAAACACTATAGCTATCACAGCTACGTAGGGATTTACATTTGGAATGCCCATCATAGTATATTATCTAAATCTCTTAGTAGAAACATTCACATTTACCTTTGTCATGTTACCCAATAAATTGGAGAGATATATTTGGCTCACCCTCCATAGGTTTATCATGGAACCACTTGTATACGTAACAATTCCCAAAACCATATCATATTCATAGCACATAAAACAAATATAAAGGAATGATAACATTTCCACATTTAAATCACAATATATAAATTAAATATATTGTCAAAACAAATCCATTATCAAATACCATTTTCAATAATAAAATACGTTACATAGTATATGGTATTTATTTTCCTTTTGAAAAAATTACATCTTATTAAGGAAGCAAAAAATATCAAATAATACTCGCAGCGGTGGAAAGGGTCATTGTCACCACTAACGTTAAAAAGAAACATTCTTTTTTTCATTTAGTAAATCGCTTCATATAGAAATATTCCCTTTTAATGAAATTAAACTTCAAAGGAGTTTATACAGAGTATAAAAGAATTTCATGTATTAAAACAAATTAAGCCTCAATGAAAAGAGATTGAGACGAAGTCCCTTACCTCGTGTCTGATTTGACCCGTTCATTCTTTAATCTCCTAAATAAAAAACCAAAGATTATTTATACATGCAAAAGATCCTTCAATAAGTTTATTATTCCTTTTATATCACTTATTTACACGTTATAAACATTATTTAATCATTTATTTTAATAAGGGCCATTTTGTCAATATTTGGTACATGAGTCAAAAATTAACTTCTTATAATTAAAATTTGTTCACATTGTCAAATATACATTATATCCATAATTATATTCATGATGTAGATATAATATATATAATATATATCCAGTATATGTATTTACTTATATTAGTACTTAAAATTTAGAGATAATAAATGAAATGTACCGTTAATGGAGACGGTAAGACGTACGTACGCATGAACGCTTCTTTCCTTTCTATTTCTCATTTTAATTGAATTAAAACATAATGAAACACAGGTATACTATAATTCCAGTATAATATCATATATAATATCATTAAATTCATCCTTTATACATCCCACATAAGGCATTAATGAGTCATATCACTTTGAGGGGTGGTAGTTCGTACATCCTAAAATTAAATTATCATGTTTACCCATAATGGAAACCATAAGGGAATGATATAAATGGAACATATAGAAGAATAAATAAAAAAAATAATATATATCACATGAAAATACAGTGCCATCTTAATTTCCACCATGAGAGGGGTAGGAGATTATTAAACAATAATTGTTTTGTTAGGCGTTAGTTTTCCATCCACAGAAATAGTGTGTTCTTTATCCATTAGATAGAGGTTTGTGTAAGTGTAATTGAAATCCTTCTCATAAAAACATCCAAGTATATTTAGTATACTGGTTTGGTTATAAAATATAATGTAATGAAAAGAGTTTATGAGTTTGGAGATGTAAAATAAATGAAAAGAATTTAAGGGAAAATGTTACCTTTAATTTGTGTAAATCCCTTTGGTTTGAACCAAAGGGACTCCATTGAGTGCCTTATTTTAACGGTAAGGATTCTAGGTGGACTAGTGGGATATTGGGAGCTTAATTGGGTATAGGTTGGATAATCTAAAAGAATTTAGAGGTTTGAGGAATTGGTTATAAGTGAGGGATTTTTATAAGGGGAGGGAGGGGCCCTTTAGGAAAGATTGAAATAATTATTTTATTATAAACTTATAATCAGTTTTAAAAAGTCCAAAAATGATTAAAGACTAAGTTAATATTGCTCATGGTCTAAATAATATCATTCAATAATAATTGGACAGGTTTTGGATATTTTTTTAATCATTAAAATCTTATTTATTTAAATAATTTATTAATGATGTAAACACTGCATCATTATTGGGTCATAAATAATTTTATTTATATGATGTATAAAAATTGTAAAACAAATATCATGATGTATGAAATGTTTTTGTCTTTACAAAGAATATTTATAGTCTAAAATACAACTTATATAACCTTTTTTAAAAATTAATTTAATATTATATATTTGTTTTTATGTCATTTTTGTATTTCCTTTAGGTTAATTAAAATAAAGTGTCATTATCACTATTATGTGGCTCCATGGGGTCCCAAAATTGACCCAATGATTCCCATCATCGGAAGTGTAATAAAAAATCTGATTAGGACACTAGTGAGAGACCTTTTATTAAATTATAGTAAATTTTTTTACCCTTATTTACTCAATTTACCTTTTAACCATGGAAAATAAAATATTTATTGAAGTAAATATTCATAATGTCTAAAAATAAAAGATAAAAATTTACACAATTTGGACATCATGATTAAAAAAATGGAATAAATTTTTCGAAATTCAGAACCCTGAAGTGGAAGAAATTAATTTAAAATTAATTCCCATAGTCCAAAAAATGTTTGTCTTTAAGAAATAATAACTATCAAAATATTCACACTTGTTTATGTCCAATTTTAAAGTGAAATTAATTACAATGATAAAAATTGGAATAAATGGTAAGAATATAATCTAATTACACTTTAAACCCTATTAAAAAGATAACTTATCCCTATAAATAAATTATATTAAAATGTGGTTTTGAATTAAAATAAAGTATTTTCCATTATTCATCAGAAAATGAATTTTTATCAGAAAAATACCAAATTTTAACAAAAGTAAATTTCAATGTCACAATTCTAAAGAATAATTTTATTTGATCAAATAGAACAAATAGAAGTGACCAAAACTATATTTTAACAAGTTTCTCCATCAAAAGGTAGTAAATCGACCTTTTAAAAAATATTAGAGTATTTGTGATTAAAATTGGATTCATTCACATGTTAGGATTCTAACGTTAATTATATAAATGTAAAAACATTTAGAAAAAATGTATAATAATATTGTATTTAGTTATGTTTATTCCATCCTTTACAATATCTAGGCGTTATCTAGCATTTAAAATAATAATAATATATTATTTTTTTGAAACAAAAGATTTCAAAGAAACCCGTTATTGCATATCAGGTAAGCCATCGTAATTAACAACCCCTTTTTGGTGAAATTAATATTTAACTCACAAAATATTAATTAAAAATAAAATTTATTATTTACTTATTTACTTGGGATGTTACAAAAACCATGAGAAAAAACCATGGGTTGGTTTATGGTTTTTATTAGTGAAATGTCTGGTGTCCCTAACCAAAATAAAAACAATTACCACTATTTCCCTATATTAAACCACTGATGTTCATATGTTTAATTCAGTCAAAGCCTTTGGAGCTTGATGAAACCCTGACCACTTATCTATAGAATCCTCTCAATGTTCCCCAATCTTTCATGAATCCACTCTCAAGCCTCTCTCAAGCCTTTGGGAATACACTTCCATGTAAGGTATTTCATCCTATCTCATTTCTATCCAGGTTTATTTATGTTTATATACCCAATTAATTTCAATTAAACATTATTCAGTATGATTTTTCACCTCCCCCATACTGTCCTACATCTATTTGAATGATGAGAGACCACATTATCTCTCATTAATACCACCCATGTACACCCGTTACTATGCCAAAATTTCATAAAAGATTTCTCTCTCCTCATTTACATTAGAGAAATTATTTTAGATTATGAATAAAAAATATAATACATATGCTGGGATATCTATCTATATGACATACATACTTTCCATTTCATTTACATATGATGTAATACCCCTTTTTTTCATCAACCATATTTTTGAATTCTTAGGTTACACTCTTATGCTGCCAAAATTGCCCCGCAATTTTCCATGAAAATGTCATTATTCTATGAATAACATGTACATTTATCTATTAATGTTATTCAACTTGTGATAATTTACTTATTTATTATATAGTTTCATATATTTATTCCAAAATTATTTTTCATTTACTAAATTATGAGGTTTAATTCATCCTTGTTATATTATCCATGTGGCACACATATGCATGAAATGAAATGATTAAGGGGGGGTGCACCCTGATAGTGCTCCAATGCATTGGGTAAAGATTACTATCATGATACATCAAGTGAAATGAGGGTTTACTATTTCTAATTCATGTTAAATGAGTCTTTACTCATGTTTCATGTGAAATTATCCATAGATCATGCTAATATCAAGTTAAATGGTGTTTCCACATTTCCATGTTCTGATAATTATTCTATATCATTCCGTTATGTTCATGTTTCTCTTATACACCATTGAAATTTATATTTCCTAACATGTATAGTATTACTCATGTTATGCCTTGTTTACTCCATTATAAGGCTTAATATCTGACCCTTTTCATATGAATAACCTCAGGTTATCCAATTAAATACTTAGTACGAAGTAATGTCGAGGTCATGTAAAAGAAGTCTTTAATAAAGATGTGTATTTATTGTTTTATGTAGTTATGTAATGTTTGTAACACATGAAGACACTATACCTCTCTATTTTTTAGTTGTATCAACTAAATAGTTTATGTAATAATTTCCTTAGGCATGAAATAAAGATCGAGGTTATTATAGTTAGTATCAAGTAATATATTTAGTTATTTTTGGGTATAGGATTAGAAAACTCTAGTGAAAGACTTAGAGATAAGACTGAGTATAGTAAAAACATCCTTAATTTTTTTGAGTATTGAGTATGTGGTTTATCACGAAAATACATCCCTATATTGATATGAGTAGGTAGAGGCAGACCTGGAATAGATGTATCTAGTGGTAAAACCAGAAAACACAGCTTTGATATAAAATTAATTGGAAAAAGTGCACAAAAATAGGCCTTGCTACACTCTGGGTTATGAATCTCCCAAGGGGTATGCTTTGTTAAATTCATAAGCTTAGTATGATCCACTATTAAGGGAATTAAAAATGGCCCAATGAATATTTGTTGGGATTTAGATCATGGATAAAATAGATTGAAGCATATAAATTCACAAGTTAAGGAAATAAAAAAATTATAATTCATCCATTTTTTTCATTGTATTACCCAATATTTGTTACCCATAACTTTCCTTTTATTCCATCCAATGGACAGTAATATAAGGATTGTGGATAACAATCAATGTGAAGATCAATGTGATGATTCTTGTAATGAGATACCTAATCTGTTGGGAGTAGGAATAATGAACATTGTCATTAAATTATCTATGTTAAATAATGTTTTAAATATAAACATGGCTCAAGAATAAAATTCAACACCCCCACCCAATGAACAATCCACAATCGAGAGCATTATGAGACAAAGGCCTCATACTTTTAGTGTATCATCTGATCCCTCAATATTTGTACAATGGATCAACTCCATTGTAAAGATATTCTGGATACTTCAATGTTATGAAAAATAGAAGGTTCTTCTCTCTACTTATCATATGGAGGGTAAAGCTGATCAATGGTGGAAATTATTCAGAAAGGCAAATTCTCAGTAAGAGATCAAGGTGTTGGAATAGTGGGACTTCCATAAATTGTTATTCGATAAATATTTTCCTCAAACCCTCTCGCTTCATATTTAAAGGGACTTCCTTTCCCTCAATAATAAAAGATGATGAATCCATCAATGCATATGAAGAAAACATCAGAAGGCATTCATGATTTTCCTATGGCATTGTCGTTACCCCCGAATTCAATGTTGACCCCATATTTAGTAGGATAAAACCTAGACAATGGAAAATCCTAGTGATACATGACTTTGAGAGGTTTGAAGAAGTTTTCTAATGTTCCCTCAAGTTCATAATGGAGATCAAAAAATATCAAGGGTATCATGGGGATAAGATGTGTAAGGTGGACATTAATTATGGAAGTATGATTGATAAATCAAATGGTTCTATGAAAATCCAGCACCATACTTGCCAATGGTGTGGAAATAAGTACCCTAGAAATTTCATGAAGGGGACATGGAAATGATTTTGGTGTGGAAGAGACGGGCACACAACCATTAATAATAAGAAAAAACTCCAGCTATTATAGATGGGATAAATGGTCTATTTGACCTTCAACCTATAGTTCATTTCTTCAATTGCAAAGAACTACGGAACATTCCCAATTAGTTCTGTAAGCCATGGGTTCTCGGAGGAATCGAACAACCTCTAAGGCATCATGGGTGAGCTTTTTCCATCCCTACCACCTAAGTGAACCCCGAAAATGAAGTGGGGACAAGTATGCTAGTTATTCATTTAGGAATAGAGAACATACTTTATGATTCTTTTCAAATCATTATATTTTATCTTGAATGTTTATTAGAAGAAACCCAACACCACCACAAATAATGGAAGTAAATATTTATGTGAGAATATAAAATGGGGAAATCATTGAAACAAAAGAATATAACTCCTCCAATGTCATAATTTGTGGATTGAACCTCCCTACAAACCTTTTAATACTTCCTCTAGTGGATTTTGATTCAAATTTTGTCATGGATTGGATTTCCAAATATAAATCCAACATAAATTTCCAAGAGAGAGAAATCACTCACTATATGGATAATAAACCCCCGATTCTGTACAAGTGGAATGTGGAGGATGAATACTCTTTATCACTATCATCTCAAGAGGTGATAATACTTCCTTATGAGCATGAGTATCTAGCTCAGATGACTGAGTCCATGGAAGAAACTATCCTGAAAGATATGCCTATTGTGAGGGAATTAGATAAAGTGTTTCCCAAGGAATTTTATGGTCTTCCTCCTAGAAGAGATTTTTATTTCTCAGTTAATCTTATACCTGGGTATTACCAATATCCAAGACTCTGTATAGAATTATTTTTGAGGAGCTTGAGGAGATAATGAAATAACTATAGGGGAATCTATATAAATTGTTTATATTCCCAAGTGCATCACCATGGGGTGCATCAGTCCTCTTCATTAAGAAGAAGTATGGGTCAATGTGACTTTCATTGATTATCATGAGCTCAAGAGAATCATAATGAAGAATAGGTATCCCCTGGCAGTAATTGATGAGTTGTTTGATCAACTACATGAAGATAAATACTTTTCCAATGTAGATTTTTAGTTATGATATTACAAAGTAAGGGTGAATAAGGAGGATATCCCCGTGACTTCTTTTCGTACAGGATATGGGAATTATAAATTAATAGTAATTTCATTCCGAGTCACTAATGCTCAAGTAATCTACATGAATATGATGAATCGGGACTTTAGATATTACCTCAACAAATTTTTGGTAGTCTTTATAGATGATTTTATAATATACTCCAATACCATGGATGAGCATTTGAAGTATCTAAGCACTATACTAGAGACATTTAGAATGGATAATATCTATGAAAAGAACATCAAGTGTGATTTCAGGTTGAAGTATGTCTCATTCTTTGGTCATATCCTCACAATAAGTCATATATCTATGGATCCCTCAATGACAACTGAAATTGAGGGAGGAATAAGTCCATCATCGGCAATGGATATTCATAGATTCTAGGGGTTAGAAGGATATTATTGCTGATTTGTGAGAAATTTATCATTATATTAAAACCCACATACTATGATAACTCAGAAGGTAGTAATGATTTCTTATAGTGATTAATGTCAAGATAGCTTCATAGAGTTTAAATGTAGCCTTATCATTGCACCCATTCTTACATTACCCACTAGTGGATAACATTTTGTGGAATTTAGTGATTCATCGAAGAAGGGACTGAGCTATGTGTTGATGCAGAATGACAACATCATTGCCAATGATTCATGGAAATTGAATATTCCTGAGAAAAACTATGCAACACAATATCTGGAGATGGATGTAGTAATTGTCGCTTAAAAAATTTGGTGAAATTTACTCTTTGGGGAGAAGTGTGAAATATACAAGGATCACAAAAGCATCAAATATATATTCATATATAAATAGTTGAATATTCACCAACGAAGATGGTTAGAGCTGATCAAAGTCAATGAATGATCAATCCACTAACACCCTGGGAAAGTGAACAATGTGGTAGATTCTCTATGCAGAAAGGACCCAATGATTCTATCATTGATGATAATTTAAAAGGATCCAATCTAATAAGATTTAATGAAGACAGAAATATGAATCATAAATAAGGGATCATCATCAACTCTTTCACAAATGATTGCTCAAAATTATCTTTTGGAAACGTTAAATTATTCTCAAAAGGATTACGTGGGAATTCATAAGAACGTGGAAACTATCAGAAATGGGAAATCCTTAGAGTTCATTATTAATGGAGAAGGAATTTTTAGATTTGAAACAAGACTATGTGTCCCATCAAATCGAGAGTTAAAGAATGAACTTTTGGTTGATGCACATAGTTTGAAATTCTCTATTCACTAAAGAAACACAAAGATGTATTAAGATTCCAGAGAGAATTAATGGTAGGATAACATGAAGAAGAAGATCATTGAGTACACATCAAAGTGCCTGGTATGTCAGTAAGAGAAGTATGAGAGGTAATGTCTAATAGGATGATGCAACCATTACCCATAGCAGCATGGAAATGTGAGAAAATCACCAATGACATTTTCACCAGACTTTTAAAGACATCAAAAGGAAACAATGATATCTAGGTTATTGTGGTTTCTCTTACAAAGACTGAACAATTAATTTCAATTCGAGAGGATTTCTCATTGGATCAATAAGAACAGATATATATCAAAGATGTGGTGAGGCTACATGGAGTACCACTATCGATTGTATCCGATCAGGATCCAGGATTCAACTCTATGTTTTGGAAGATATTCAACATGATATGGATACTGAGTTGAACATAAGTATGGCTTATCATCCTCAAACTGATGTCCAATCTGAGAAGACTATCTAAACACTCGATGACATATTTAGAGCATGCCCAATGGAATTAAAAAGAGGATGGGATCAACATCTTCCCCTTTTTGAGTTCTCTTCCAATAACAGTTTCCATAATAGAATTTAAATGGTTTCTTATGAATCCCTTTATAGGAAGAGGTGTTTAACATAGGCATGTTGGGACAAAGTAGGGGAGATAAAAATCCTTAGTCCAGAAATGGTCTATAAAATTGTGGAGAAGATTAAGATCATCCTGTAGAACATTAAAGCTGATCATAGATGACAAGAGTGATATACTGGTAATCATTGAGGAGACGTAGATTTTGATATTGGAGACATGATATTCCTCCACATATCACCATCTATTAGATTTATGGGATTTGGGAAGAATGATAATATTTTTCTGAGGTACAACGATGCTTTTGAGATCCTTGATCGAATTTGAGCAGTGCCCTATCGACAAGAACTCCCACTAAACCTATCTTATGTACACGATGTATTCTATGTATCATTCTTGAGGAAGTATAAAACTGGACCATCGCATGAACTCAATCCATAGGTGGTTCTATTGGAGAATGACCTCTCCTATAAATAGAAGGTGGTAAAGATCACATATCATAGGGAAAAATTTCTTTGAAATAAGATAATTCCCATCATCAAGGTGTTGCGAAGAAACCACATGTTTAAAGAAGCAAAGTGGGAATTAGAGAAATTGATGAAGCAGAGTTACCTAAATATTTTTTAGTGTAGGAAGAAGATATTTTGATGGAAATGTTTATTAAGGGGGTAAGATTGTAATGACCCAAACTTTTATTAATGAAAATTCCTCTTCATGCTATTAAATGTATTATTATGTAAAAGGGATATACAACATTTGAGCTTCTTTGGTTTTATGATTTTTTTATTTCAATATACCATTTAGAATTGATACCATTGCTAATATATCCATTAAACAGTGATCAATTGATTACTGTGAATATATGGCTTTAACAAATCCAATTTACATATAAAATGGATGTAATGGAATCATCTAGTGGAACTTCCCAATATGAAGCCGATTTTATGGAGATCAGAAAGGACGTGGAATCACCGGGCATCACTTTTGACCAATACCAAGTCGAGCTTTAACATGTTAAGCATGAACAGAACTGTCTATGGGATAAGTTGAAGTTGATAGAGATTGCCACCTGAGCAATGTTATCTGAGCCACCCCAAGAGTCTCTCACCATCCCACACCTTACCATTATGTCATATGTGGTTGTTATAAGGGGTTAAGTAACAAGACCCTAGAACTATGATTATGTGCATTATTTCTATATAAAATAAATAAAATACATTCATTCTATTATTATTACTTTGTAAATAGTTTTTAAACCACAAATAGTATTTGTAGTTAATATTCAATTAAGATAATTATTTTTATGAATTAAAGTATTTTTGACGTAAATAATATTTTAATAATTTTTTTTAATAAATTAATTTTCAAACATAAATGATCTTATATTATTTTTTGATACAAATGAAATTTTTATTAAGGTTTTAAAACTATTTTTGTCAAAAAATATGAATTTTCAATAAATGTATAGTTTTTTAGAAGTAAAAAATTCAAATATTTAGTATATTATTTAGATAATGAGAATATTATTTTAGGAATTTGGACGTTAAAATTATCCAATGGTTAATTTTTCATAATATTTTGAGATAGTCAAACTTTTTGGTAAAAATTAAATGACGTTTAGTAATATAATATAATTTGTGTCATCACAAAGACCTAATAGTGATGTAATAAAGTAGTTAAAAAGGTATGATCAACCAATACAATTTTGACAATTAAAATAATTTGATTTTAGTTTTTTTTAAAGATTTAGTGGACCAACCATGTCTTTTAAAATAATTGGACCTTTTAAAAGGTTTTCCTTGATAGTGTCACTCGGCTCAACATACCCAAGCCAAATATTTTATGTATTTAAGCCACTAGACATTTAAAATAATGTTTCCACTCCAATTTGGAAAATCCATGGGGGGATCCATGGCTTCGTTTGTGATTTATATTATTTTCATGTGTGGTGTCCAAAACCTAAATAATAAAGAACTTTCTCTCGTTTCCTATATAATCCCACATAAGGTCTCACATACTCTGCACTCAAATCCTTTTGAGCTTGACAAAAACCTTACCTCCTCCTCCTGGAATCATCCTAAGGAATCCCAAGCTCATAATAATCCTCTCTCAAGCCTCTCCCAATCCTTTGGGATCACACTTTCAAATAAGGGATTTCTTCCTCTCTCATTTTTTTCCATGTTTATTTATGTTGTTATACCCGTGTATTTTTAATTAAAAATGTTTGTTTATGATTTATCACCTCCCCCATACTTCCCTCATTCTTTTTTAACGATGAGATACCCCTTTATCTCTCATTAATATGTCCCATGTACACCCATTACTATGATAAAAGTCTACAAGGGGTTTCTCTCTCCTCATTTACATTCAAGAAATAAATTTATTTTATGATCTAAATTACATTAGATATGTTGGGAAATGTATCAATATGAACCCCTTAGTATAAATTTCATGTAAATATTATTATATTCCCATTTCTTTCTCATATACAATTTTTATGAATTATTATGTCATGTCATTATGTTTCCAAAATTGTACCATGGTTTTCCAAGCCAAAGTCATTGCGTAGTGGATGCCCTTCATATTTCTCTATCAATGTTATTCATCTTTATGAACATCTAAATATTTATTATACAGTTTCATGTATGAATTCCACATTAATTTTTCATGGAATAAATGATGATTTTTAACTAATCCATGTTATCTAATCACTATAGCACACTTATGCAACAAATGAAATGATTAAGAACGGCGCTCCCTGATAGCGCTCCAATGCATTGGGTATAGATTCATATCCTGATACATTAAGTGAAATGAGATTTTACTCACGTTAATTCATGTGAAATGAGGTTTTACTCATTCACCATATACAATGAGCTTTGGTTCATTCTAATATCATGTTAAATATTGTTCCCACATTTCCAGATTTTGATAATCATGTTATATCATGCCTTTATGTTCATTTTTTTCTTATGCTCCGTTGATATTCCTATTTCCTAACATGTATTTTATTCTTCATGTTATGTGGGTTTTTCTCCATTACTAGGCTTTTTATCTCACCCTTTTCCTATGCATGTCTTTAGGTTATCCACTGAAATGATAATTTTAAAAGAGTGTTGTGGTCACGTAAAATAAGTTTTCAATAAAGATGTGTATTTCATGTTTTATGTTGTTATGTAATTTTCCTAATCGCCATCGACACTATAGATCTCGATCATCTATTTTTTATCAATTGAAGAGTTTATACAATAAATTATGTTTATGCATGAAATAAAGAGTAGGATTGTTATAATATATCCTCATGTGTGTGTTACATATTATTTATAATATTATCATTATTAAGAATATAATATTGTATTTTTAAAATTCATGTAACGATACTAATATCAATGGATTATTAAAAGTAATTTTTTATAATAAAATTAACTATTTTCTTCATAATATTGTGAATATTAATTAATATACATATAATATTTTTCAAAAAATGATTTTTTTATGTTATGGTGAATTTTACAACTCTTCACTAATTAATGATTTTAATAAAATTTATTTATAATAGTAATGGTAAAAAAATTAAATACCAGTCAATATTTGTTGTTCTAAAAATAATAGAAATAAAATCATGTTATGATTAAAATGTATTGTTTTAAAAAATATCTTTATGTGCTTTGAATTTTTAATTAAATAAACTAAACATGCCCTGACCCATCCCCTGGGGCATGTGTTGTGACTACCCCAGACCTGCATTCTATTGGACATGGGGTATGTGACTCGAACTAGAAAAGAGAATCCTTAAAATGGAATTCATTTCCTTGAAACCTATACAAACACATAGTCCAAGAACAGAAAAAAGTTGCAACCAAGAAGTAAGTCTATAGCAGTAAAAGATTGTACTAAAAGTAAAGGGGATGGATACAAGCCCAACTAAAAAGATAAAACTACTACAGAAAATAGAAAACATCTCATGAGATCATCCACTAAGGATCCTACTTGAAAGGTAGGTACAACTCATCTCCACATATCTCAATGGGTACCAGTCTCCTTTGTGTATCTAATAGTCCTAGCGTCTATGGTCTCATCCAAGCTCCTCGACTTCTGCACAAGACACAACAATGTGCGGGAAATGCTCGTCCAGGGGTCAGTTTAACAATACCCTATGGGGATGTCGAGACCCCTAAATGTCACTGAACATTGCACAAAGAAATCCACAAAGCATGATCACAATAAAAATGCACAATGAAAAATACTCATCCCAAACCAGGTATATAACTGAGTGATCGAGAATAAAGATGATTAGTCTTAATCTATATCATTTTATTCTGTCATGAATTTTCCACAACTGAACCATGAAGTATTTTTTCCATTGTTGATCCACACTGGGGTGTATGTCCCAGATTCACAGTGGGCTACTCTATGGCTAGTCCTCATCGGGTCACACACTATTAATCCCCACAGGGTCTTTATAATTTTAATACATAAAGGGTTTTTGTAATGCTGATCCACACATGGTCGTTGTGATGATGATCCAGACATGGTCGCTATAATGTTAATGCATATTGGGTCAATATAATGTTGATCTACATAGGGTATCTATAATTCTAATCCATATAGGGTCTCTAAAATGATTATCCACACAAGTTAACTTTAATCTACACAGGGTTGCTATAATGTTGCTCCGTACTATGTCGCTATAATTGACAGCCAACCATAGAATTCTCTGCAACCGGTGGGCTTGAGTTCTTTAGTATCTACACATCAAGATATCAGTCATGCCTCAACGTCTGCGATGTTCCACAAATGAGTAACACTAAGGACCTCTATGTTTTAAGGGTTCCAACACGACAAATAGTGCATCAATCCGATGCATGGCCTGTGAGTTATAAGTGTTTTAGTGTTGAGAGCCTGGTAGGATTCTTGTTCAATCGATCCCGGTTATACTGTAACTTTTTCCCAAAACTTAGATACAGTATTTAAACATTATGGTATCATTCAAGTATTCTAGAACCTTATATTGGTTGTATAATTTATTTATGGTTTGTGAGATATAGCCTTTTAAGCATATCTGGGCTGAAAAGGGTCTGAATCTAGTCCGACCTGATCAGCCCCATCCTGGGCTGACATGACTCATTTTGGTATGACCCGACCCAGTCCCAGTCAGACCCGATCCAACCTAAACTATTTTGGCCAACCTGAGTGGGCTGGGACGCAGCAGGATCGGCTGGATGGGCCACGGTAGGCTTATTCCACTAGGCTGCGGATTGGCCCGGCCCGACCACTGGCATAGCACTTGGTTGGGTGGCATCACGGGGACCTTCCCCATCCCAAACAGAACAATGATTTTCTTGGTTCATTGAAACAGAAACTCCATGTGGCACCACATCCTTGTTATTGGGACCCATGAGGATCATGTCCCCTTCACTGTGACTTTAAAATCCATTAACTCCTTCACTACGGTGGGTGTGGCATGCTGTTGTTCGACAATGAATTTGATTGCGAGTCGGCCGCCCCTGATGCAGGCACAACTTGATATAGTGGCTCCCCTATGGGGTGCACGAAGGGGTGCTACCCGCTGGCCCCGCGGCCGGCTGATGCCAGCTGCCACCACGCCAAGAGATCTTTCGTGGGCCACCACGTTAGCTATAGAGGACTTTTTTCCTTCCTAACATGCCTATGGGCCTCCCAGGTTGATGTTTTCACTACGGGGCTCCCAAATTTGAATTTCTAATATGTTGAAAATTCCTCCCCAATGAACGAGACCAAAACCAAAACGATAGAGGTTCCGGGACTTGTTCTTTTTTCTCGTGCCCTCTCCATTTTCATTACAACAAGAAGAAACAATTAATACATCACACAAAATAATGTTAAACCCCATTCAACATTTCCGCAATTTGTAATTCTTCAGGTATGCAGAAGAGATACAATTCTCTTTAATTAAAACAAAACCCCTATATCGGAATCGGTGAAGTCTTCATGGCTTGTGGAAGAAGAATTCAAGGTTGATGAATCCATTGGTGTTTGTCGATTAGGGATTGATTCCTCTAATGTTTATGTCTCCATTTTTCAAGGGTGGAAGATGTCAAGGTATTTCACTAGACATTCCTCCCTTCCATCTCAAAAACAGAAGCTCAAGCCTCACATAAATAGAGGGGAAAGGATGTTTTAATGCAACGAGAGATTAATGAGGTTCATTAAGGAATGAACATATTAATTCCCAACTATGTGGTTATAAAACATGAGTGTCAATCCATTAAATGGCTTGATAGATAAGTGGTCCTACCACCTTCTCTCAACATGGTAAAAAAATGATATATTTATAATTGAAGATTATTTTATTATTATTTAAAAATTCTAGAAACTAAATTTTTCTTCTGACCTACTACGGTTATTACTAAGCCTCTGTTAAGAGAATATTGACACTGAAGATTTAATGGTTTCCATTGATTTTTAATCTGAGCACCTGTTAAAAAGATAGAAAATGTCTCTTGCATGTTCACTGAACTAACATAAACAATGTTCACAAATCCCTTCCTCGAACATCAGGAATCAGAATCAAGAACCTTCAATTTTCACAGACTAGTAATAATCCCAAAAAATTTATAAAACATTATATGGAATTTCAAGGTCTTTAAATTCTCCCCACCTTATGGATTTTCATCCTCGAAATCTATAATAAAACTAGGGGAACAAATGGGGGTGTAGAAAAAGTTTCTAAGCCTCCTGCACCCACGTGCTCTATTATGGATTCACACGCTACCAACAAACTCACACTAGAGGAATCAATCACCCATTAAGTAACTGGTCCTATCGATCCTCTATCTCTATTTGGAACTCTTCAAATGTTTCCCCACCATCGATGTCAAGCATTCCCCATTCGAGAACATGTGATGAATCATGCACGTACCTCCTTAGCTGTGACACTTGGAAAACATTATGCACCTTGTTTATCTGTGGGGAAATAGATAGGTGTTACTCCACATTTACTACTCTAATAATGATTTGGAAAGGTCTTATGATCCTCTGAGATAGCTTGTTGCCCCATCCAAACCTCTACAATCCTCTTTGGGGTGAGACCCGTAGGAAGACATGGTCTTCCTCCTCAAACTCCAAGGGTCATCATCTCCTATCAACAAAAATCTTATTTCAGCTCTGTGCATTCATCATCCTCTCTTAGATCACATGCACCTTCTTTGCAGTATCATGTACTAACTCTGGTCCCATAAGTGCTGACTCCCACGGGTCTATCCAGCATAGTGGTGATCTCCATGGTCTCTCATACATGGCCACAAATGGAGCCATGTCAATGGTTGAGTGATAACTTCTTTTGTAAGAAAACTACACCAGTGGGAGTTGGTCCTCCCAAATATGTAAACAATCAAGGACGCAAGCACGAAGCATGTCCTCGAGTTTCTAAATGGTCTACTCCATCTGACCATCTCTCTATAAAAGGAAGGTGGTGCTCAAACAGAGTTGAGTCTCGACTGCCTCTTGTAATCCCTTCTACAATAGAGATGTAAAACGACTATCACAATTTGATAAGGATAGTACATGGCACCCTGTGAAGCTATGAAATCTCTTGTATGTATAGTAATCCCAATATCTCTACTGATCCCTTCTATCATATTGGTAGGAAGTGGTCTGATTTGGTGAGTCTATCAATGATCACCCTGATGGAATCGTGGCCCCTAGACCTACGTGGTAGCATTTTCCTAAAATTGATGAAGATACCACCCCACTTCCACTCTAGTATGTCATTTGGATGAGGAAATCATATCGGTACCTAATTCTCTGCCTTCATTTGCTGATAAGTGAGGCATCGTGTTACGAACTCCTCCACTGCTTCTTTCATCCATGGCCACCTATACTGACATATGTGGTCCTGGTACATCTTTGCCACTCAAGGATGGAACTCCAAATGGGATGTATAAAACTCATTCATCACCTACTCTTGAACCGTCACAAGTACCATAGTGAATCCTTTGAAAAGGAGTGACTTGGTCCCCACCTTCCTAAAATCCATCAGGATCCGGTCCTGAGGATATTTGATCACGTTATGCCTCATAGTCAATGACCCCAAGCTGTGCCTCCCTGAATCACTAAGGGAGTGGGGTGGGGGTTAACTGTCTTAGATTGGAGGTAAGCTTCTCCATCAGTATCCATGAAGGTTAACTCAAACATGGCTAGATGCTCTGTCACCTCACTCAACAACTATATACTAGACCTCTTACTGAGTATGTCTACCACAATGTTCCCCTTACCAAGAGTATATACTATCTCAAAGATATATTCCTAGAGAAACTCTAGCCATAGTCGATGTCTCATGTTTATGTTCTTCTATAAGAAGATATACCTGAGACTCTTGTGATTCGAGTTGACTGTAAAACTATCACCCATCAAATAGTGCGGACATATTTTCAGTGCAAATACCACTGCTGCTAACTCCAGGTCATGGGTAGTGTAATATTTCTAATGGTGTCTCAATTTCCTTGACCTGTAGGGGATCATCGTTCTCTACTATATCCGGATACAAATTAGTTTTTTCCCTAGTGTGTAGTAATAATCTATATACCCAACACCCACTTTAGGTAGCCTCATGATGGGGGCCCTCTTCAGTCTCTTACATAACTACTAAAAACTCTATTGACATCTATCCATCCCCACAAAGGGATATCCTTTCATTTTCAAAGCTGAAAAGGGTGTCGAAATTACGAAAAATTTTGGTATGAATCTTCGTTAGTACCCAACCAAACCAATGCAACTATATACCTCGGTCAAAATCCTAGGGGGATCCTAATCAAGAACTACCTATATCTACACTAGATCCACTACAACTCTAGCCTCCAAGATATTGTGCCCCAGGAAGTGGACTTCTCTTTTCTAGAACTGGCACATCGGGAGTATTCCATAAAGATGTCACTGTCAGAGTGTATCGAGAAATAACGTCAGGTTCATGGGCTTCTCCTCCTTAGACACTGAGTATATCAAGATGTCATTCAATTAATACCACCACAAATTGATCACGGTAATACTTGAAGATCCGATACATGAGTCTCATGAACACTTCCAGAGAATTGGTCACACTGAAGGGAATTACCAAGAACTCATAATGGATAAACCTACATCTAAAGGCTATCTTCATTTCATCTTCATCCCATATCCAAAGTTGATGATATCCTGATATGAGGACTATCTTTGAAACCCATAGATCTCCCTTCTGTCGGTCAAAGAGATCATCAATCCTCAGTATAGGATACATGTTCTTCATGGTCACATGGTTTCGGCACCGTTAGTCCACACAAAGCCTCAGAATCCCATTTTCCTTCTTTGAGAAGAAAATCAGAGATTCCCATAGAGAAACACTGGGCCTTATGAACCACTTCTTATACAAGTCCTTCATATGTACCCACAACTCACGACGCACTACGGGATACATCCTATATGTTGGTGTAGATATCAATTTCTTCCTAGGGTACTTGTTGATGTATAAGTCTTCTTATCTGTAAGGATATAGTCTCATATCATCATCAGGAAAGACATCAACATACTGGTCCACCAATACAAGATAACATGGACTCCTCATGTAATCTTCTATGAGGGTAATTCTAGCCAACTAATTAGAGATTTCCTGCACCCACCTCTGAGTAATTCTGTCATGTGCTACAAAGTTTCCCTTCCCACTAGTGAAAAAGAACCTGGTCCCATGAAATCTCAAACACCGCAAATTGTTCCTAAACAGTCAATCTAAGCATGGAATGTGAATAACCAGCCCATACCCATGATTACAATGCAAGGCCTCAATGTCTCTACTAAGAGATCCCATCCAAAAATCTTTCTTCATAAAGTAAGCTCACACTGTTGGAATCAGTGTGTAATTGTCGAATCCTCTACTGTAGGAGTCTCTAATCGCTAGGATCGAGCCAATGGTTCGACCATAATCTCTGAGCTCCGACCAAAAATCATTTCAATAAAAGAGTTACTGGAAAATGTGTCTATAAGTACTATAGATAGAGTGGAGTAGACACATATTGTACCTCGAATCATCTCCGGAGCACAATGGTCGTAGGCCTCACATGCCTAGAGCTGATCTCATCCATGTCTGCATTATCCTTGAGGTCGGGGTGGACCACCTAGAGGTGGTGGGGGAAGAACCTCAAATTTCAACCCACTAAATACTATAAGGCCTACTCCTCTACCACGTCCACCACCCTACAGGATTCCTCGCTTGAATCCTTGTCTCTACCTTGATGGTCCCTCGACTATCTTCTAGTCATAAGTATAGAGGATCGGCCAGTCGCGAGCCATGTGGCCCTACCCGATGCACGTGAAGCACAGTTTTCTCCTCTGTTGGCTTGCTATACCTCGTGAGCTCTGTACCTCTGAACCTTCATCCTGGGGTCTTCATCTAGAAGGTATGGCTATCTTGGAAATTTATGTCATCTACCTAATGGCTATTGAATATGACTTGTCAACCTGTCGTCTGGTGTTGGCTCTCACTATCGATTCATGCTCAGTTAAGAATCTCTCCAAAAATAATGCCCACTCAAGCACCCAGCATGTATCAGGATATTTAGTTATATCATTAATGCTTAGATCTCCCACTGGAGACCCTTCTCAAAGATATGTTCCCTGAAAAAAGGATCATGTACCACATCCGTGGAGTAGCATTAGAGGTCAGTGAACCTTTCCAAGTACTAGGCTACTGTCAAATTTCCCTATTATAAGTGTAGGATCTCTTAAATATGCACAGAGTCTAGTGTAGATGGAAAAAATATCCCCTAAAGATTCTCTCGAAGTCCGTCCAGGAGAGGGTACCCCCGTCATGTAACTAGAGCGTCAAGCTCCACCATCTCCATGTTGTGCCCTGGAAGAGGCTAGCAGCTACGATCATCATTTACTTTGCTGGTGTCTCAACAAAGAGAATGACTTTTCCTACTGCCTCCAGCTAGTCCTCAGCTTCATGGGGATCTGTCTCACCTCAAAACCTCATAGGCCTCTTTCTCCAAAAGTCGTGAAATGCAGTGTGTTAGTGTGCACCATCTTCTAGTGGGGATGGTGTTAACGGCTACCCAATGGGTGGTGGTGCTACTGGTACCCCAAAGGTGTTATTACAATAATAGGGCCCTGCACCAAAGCCCCATTTCTAGGTTGTCTATCATTGTGAACTCTCTGTATAATATATGATAGTTGTCCACATGGTGGCATCTTAAAATGAAATAGGTGTAACACAGTAAATAAGTTATACATGGTGAGATGTATTAAAGATATCAAAAGAAAAACATTTCCAAAACACATGCAATTAGTGTTTTCGTGCACCAAGTTGAAAATCCGAATCCAGGGTCCTGGTGTATGGATACATAGGTCACCACAGAAACACTTCACTCCTCCAATTGAAAACCAAATTTAAAACACTTAACACTATTTCTCAATTTGAAAGATCATAGTCCTAGTTTTTTTGTAGGACCTCCCTTTGATACCACTTTGTCATGACCCGTCCCCCCGAGGCCTGTGTCGTGACTACCCCAAACCCGCCTTCTACTGGAAAGGGGTTGGTGACTAGCTTTGGAATATAGTATCCCTAAAACGGGAAGGTGTTGCATTTAATCCTATACAAACACGAAATCCAAGAACAAAAAAAAGATGAAACCACGATGTAATACTGTAGTAGTAAAAGTGTGTTCTGAATGTAAAGGGTTCAGAATAAAATTCCATCTGAAAAGATAAAACTACAAAAGAAAATAAAAAACATCTTATGAGATCGTGCACCAATGGTACTACCTGAAGGGTAGGTACAACTCATCTCCACAGCTCTCCATTTCAACTAGTCACCTCTTTGTACTCCTTGGTCTTAGTTTCTATGGTCTAAGCCCAGATTCTCGAAGTTTTCACAAGAGATAACAAGGAGTGGGGTGAAACTCATTTAGGGGTGAGTATAACAATATCCAGTAGGGACCCCGATACACATGAAGGTCTCTTAGAATTTCACAATGGAAAACCACAAAGCATGATCTCAATCACAAAGAACAAAGAAAAATACTCAACTCTAACCAAGTATATAAATCAAAGATTAGGAATAAAGATGATTAGTCATAATCTCTGTAATTTTATTCTATTAGAAAATTTCCACAACTTAACCAAGAAGTAGTGGTTCCATTGTCTATCCATAGGGGTTCATATGTCACTAATCCACATTGGGCTGATCTAAGGCTAGTCCTCCTCGGGTAGCACATTGCTGATCCACATAGGGTCACTATAATGTGGATCCACACTAGGTCTCTCTCATGCTTATCCACACATGGTCGATATGATGTTGATCCACATAGGGTCGTTATCATGCTGATCCACACATGGTCATTATCATGGTGATCCAAACAAGGTCTATATCATGCTAATCCACATAGGGACACTGTAATGTTGATCCACACAGGGTATCTATAATACAGATCCACATAGAGTTTCTCTAATGTTGATCCACATGGGGTCTCTATAATGCTGATATACACTGGGTCACTATAATTGACAACCAGCCATAGGATTTTCCGCACCCGATGCTCTTGAGATATGTAGTATCCTCACCTCATGATATCATTCGTGCTTCAACGTCCACAATATTCCACAAAGAATTAACACAATGCACTACCATGTTTTAAGGCTTCCAATGTGATAGAATGTGCCTCAATCGAATGCCATATTTGTGAGTTATAAGCATTTTAGTGCCGAGGGGCCAGTTGGATTCGAGTTGAATCCAACCCAGTCATACCCCAACATTCTACAAAATTCATGTAGAGTATCCCAAAAGTAACATCTCATTATAAGGATTCCATCTAGCGCCATGGATGGTTTTCCAAACAGGCGTCTGGTTTGAGAGATACAGCCTTGTGAGCGTATATGGGCGGAAAAGGGTCCAGGTCGGGTCCGACCTGCCCCTTCATGGGCCGACCCGACCTGGTTCAGGGCTACCCGACCTGGTTCGGGTCAAAAACGGCCCAACCTGAACTGGCTGGGCTAGTCCGAGTGGGTTGGGCCACTGTAGGCTCGGCCCACTGGGATACGGATCAGCCCGACCCACAAGCTGCGCATAACCCACTGGGCGGCCTGACCCACCAGTTGGCGCGGAACCCTACTTGGTGGCCTAGTGGGGACCATCCACCTCCGGAAGGTTCCAAGGGTTTGTTCGATTATTTGATATGATAGCACCATGTGGAACCGCCTCCTTGTTAGTGGGTCCTTTGGGGCGTGGATCCCCTTTTCCTCGTCTTCGAAGCTGAGGCCTCCTTCTTCGCGGCGTGCGGCAGATTATTTCAATCTGCCTACATGGTCATGAAGAGCGAAATTCCACAAATACTACCACATCATGAGGTCGAGGTTCCCCTCTACAGTTCACGTCAGCCCGCTGGCCGGCCGCCACCACCACTGCCCGCCGATGCCACTGCGCCGGTGGCACGTCGAAAAATCTTCAACATGCCACCTCATGTGCTTCGGTCATCGGTTTTCCCTTTTGAATACACATACAGCCCTAATGGGTTGATTTCATCACTACTTGTCTCCTAAATTAAAATTACCATTGAGTTGGAAATTTGTTTCCAAATAACGAGACCAAAAAATAAGTGGCGGAGGGTCCAACCCTTGTTCATTTTTCCCGCGCCCTCCGTGTTAGCAGAATAACAAGGAGTTATTAATACATCTTGTAAAATAATGTTAATCCTTATTCAACACTTCTAATATTATCCATACTTCAGGAATGTGGAAAAGATACAATTCATGTGAATTTCAACAAAACCCATACACCAAATCAGTGAAGACATCTAGGCTTGCGGAATGAAGAATTCACATTTGATGAATCCACTGGTGTTCATCAATTCCAGATTGATTCCTCCAACGTTGTTGCCTCTATTCTTCATTTTTGGAAGACGACATGGTACTTCGCCAGAGGTTCCTTCCTTCTACCTCAAAAACACAAACCCGAGCCTCACTTAAATAGAGGGGAAAGGATGTTGTCACACAACAAGATATTATTGAGGTTCATTAATGAATGAACATCTTAATTATCAATGGTGTGTTAATAAAATAGAATAGTCAATCCATTAAATGGATTAATAACTCAGTGGTCCCACCACCACCACATAACTTGGTAGAAAAAATTAAAATAACAATTTTATGTTATTTTATTATTCATTAAAATGTTCAGAAACTATCATTTTCTCCTGACCTACTGTGGTCTATGTTATGATTCCCAAAAGATAATCTCGGCTCTGCAGTTTCAACAGTACCCTAAGGTTTTTAATCCGAGCACTAGTTCAAAAGAATGAGAACAATCCCCGTGTGTTTACGGAACGTACCTTAAAAAAGTTCAAAAATCCATTCTGGGCACATTGTTCTTCAGAATCAAGTGCTTCCATTTTTCACAGACTCGTAATAATCCAAATTAATTTTTAAAAAAATTATATGGAGTTTCCAGGTCATTACAAAACATTACATGGATAAATGATTATAAATTATATATTAGATATGAAGATATAATAATAAATATTTATTAATTTATAGGATGTATTAATAAGAGAATATACTATTTTAAAATTAATTTTCAATTGAAAAAAATTTAAATATATTTTTTCTTCATTTTGAAAATTTTTTAATTCTATAATTTTTGAATTTTATCATGGCCAAACTAAAAACAATTTTTTATTTATTATAACATATTTATCTTAGGATAATTTTGTGAATTTTTCTGAAATACGTAATATTTAGGGGAATTGTAAAATAAATAGTTTTTTGAAAAATATAGAATTATTAAAAATTTCATTCTCTAGGAATAACCCATAATTTTTTAAAATTAAAATTAATTACTAGTAATTAATTTAATGAATAAAATAGATCTTTTAAAAATTTCATGATGAATCTAGGTAGCCCATTTTTTTCATTTAGAAAATTATTTAATATTTTCCAAAAATAAATTATTTTTGAATATGTCCTTTTTAACATCATTTTCAAAAGGTGATATTTTGTTTGGATTCCATGAAAAGTCATATAAAACTAATTTGTTTAATTACATAATAAATAATTATAGCAAAATCAACAACCATTACTAATTTTATCCTAAACATAAAAAATAGGATTAGAAATATAGTTTATAAGAAAATGATTTTTAGCAATATAAATGTTCTACTATAAAAATTAATTTTTCCGAACATTATATATTCTATCAAATAATATCAAATTAATATTTGAAATAATTTTTTTTATATTATGAAATATTCCCTATAATAATTTAATTCATTAAAATATAATTAATTAGGTAAGGAATAAACTCAGAATATAAAAAGGAAAAATTTTAAGAGTGAATCATATAATATTAGAATACATAAAATAATATTTATAAAAGTATTAAAATTAATTTTTGTAGAATGATTTACCATAACACATCCCTAAATGCATTTTTCAATGTTGAATCCACTTTTCTTATAAATCAAAATCTCTATTTATATTGAGAGGTTATATTTACAAAATGAGCTTCCCCTTCACCAATAAATGGATCTCACCTATGTCCCATTTCTATACACATTATAAAGCATTATCTCGATAATAAATAAGCATTATCCTCTTCTAAAATATCTCTATAACACCAAAAATATTTTGTGAAATATTTTTTCCAAATTAATTTTACATTTTCAATATTTTTCATTACACTAAAAAATGAGTTTATCTTGTTTTACATTCAATAATGAGTTTATCATTCATTACACACAACACTATTTTTTAATGATACGTGAAATATTATTAAAATATTATTTTTTAATTTGATGGTAACCAATTAAAATATTGGAATAATGGATATGAATATGATAATATAAATTATGAATTTATATGGTCTAGAAATATATATAAACTGATTTAGTTCATAGCCATATAATTAAAAAACAAAATAAAAACTATTTGAATATAAAGGAAATATTCTTCTAAAAATAAATCATTATAAAATATTCATTTTACCTTAATAAATTTAAAAACCATTATTATTTATTTCAATGGAATTTTTATATAATATATTCAAAAAATATTTTGAAATTTATTTAATGTGTTTTAAAGATAATATATAAGAATAAATCCAATTATACGATAAAAAGTATATTTTTCTAAAAATCAATTTGATCACCTTTTGCGTATATATTTTTAAAATAATTTCTGAAAATTTTATCTAATTTATTTTTATCAATATAATATTTTCCCAATTATAATGTTAATATCAACATAATATATTTTTTTTGTAATTTTATATGAATATTTTTTTGTTGAATTGTGAAAAATCATAATTTTCATTATAAATTGAAATTTATTTTAAATCATTTAAAAACAACCAAACTGATTCAAATTGATTTCTAAATATTCATTATTTCAATTATAAATCCATTAATCCAATTTTATACATTTAAATCATTATTATATTGAATTTTGATATAAAAATGTTTTAAAATTTGAAAATTTTCTCTTTGAAAACCTGATTTCTCGTCGCGTGTGTGAGAGAAATTTTAAATATTATTTTTCCACTTCTCTATATAGAATTTTTAAAAATGGATTATATATTTTTAATTGAAATATTTTTTTTTCTAATATATTTATATTTATTTTGGACCATATAGAATAATAAAAAAAATAAAAATTATTTATCATGGTTATGGTGAAAATGGGTTTACTAGGGTTTAAAAAAAAATTAGTGTTTAAAAATGTCCAAAAAATTTAAAACACCCATAGAGTGGAAATATTTACAACTTATCTCTTTAATTTTTAAGAATTTTTCATTTCGAATACTTTTGGAATGTCAACAACGTGGGTGTATCTTTTTCTTTTTAAAAATTACAAATTTGTCACTCATCTCACATATTAATAGACACACCCTCTTCTCTAATATTCAAAAATTCAAAGAAAAATATTTTTTCCAATTCCTACCAAAATAATATATGTAATTCTCTTATCAAATATTATAATTCGTATTTTTTTCATAATGACATTGTATGATGTCTTTTACTGAAATCCAAAAGAAGTAATCTGAAGAAGAGGTAATATACATAATTATGTTTTTATTTTATTTATTCCCCCACCTCGTTAAATTCATAATAAAAAATTATAAATCAATAATATCTGTATATTTAAAATATTTTGATATTTTTATGCTGATTAAATAACATAAATCCTTCTCTCCATTGATTAAATGGGTTATGAGATCAGTATTTCAGTATATGGAGGACTACTGCCATGCAAACCAATATTATTTTTCCCCTAACTACATCTCACAGCTGGTTATAGTTTTGGATTTATTATTTATATATTATATTTATGATATTGTTATTATTCTGAAATAATGATATCATATATCCCCTCTCAGTTCATATTCTCAAGGAATACAATAATGTCATTCAAGTGTTTAACTTTCTACCACCTCGTGATGCGATGTGATTCATTCTTTCTTAACATTAAAAGTAATAAATTTGGGTTAAATGAAAATTTGTGATATGTATTACATAATAATAATTATTTAATAGTAATATATTATTAAACTAACTATCTTTCTTTCCTTTAGAAAATTGGAAACAATTTTTAGGGGTATGTGCATCCTACCATCCTCATAAATGTTGTATTTCATTTTCTATATATATAATTTATGGTTCACTCTAGAAAATGTATATTTAATATATATTTATTTATATCATGTTTAAAATTATTTATATTGTGTAATAATTAACAATTTAATAGTACCAAAAATAACAAATCAAAATAAAAAAGAAAAACAATGTCATTTATATTTAAAACATGTCATTTACATGGAATAGTTGATAAATGTGTAAAAAAGGGTCATAAGTAAATCATATATTATATGATATATAGGTATATATATCTGTGCGTGTATTTTTTGTTCTATAATAAATTTATAATAAACTTATAATTCTTAAATAGTATGTTCTAACTAGTCTAAAGTAACCCAAGACATTTGGTAATGTATTTTTTGTATCACTTTTTAGTTCTATGAGACCCATGACATATTCATCATTTATTTCATTAATGTGGATTATGTAATGTCCATTAGATTATATAATTTTTATTCAACACAAAATTATTGGGATTTACATATTTATTTATTGATCACAGTTTCATGGGGCTTATGGTTCAGATGATTCCAAAGTAGTGAGATATTTGTTTTTAAATTTTCTATATTTTAGACATACGTTATGTTATTTAACTATATTAATTTAAGAGTTTAATATACATATATAATGAATTGTAATAACATAAATTTATCTATTCTCATGACAGTTTCGGTTTCTTTTAACATTACTCTTTGATTGGGATTACGATTCAAGGTTCCCAAAGTGGAAATTGTTTAGCGTTATAATCTCATAATTTATCAGAATTGTTCATGATTAAGATTCCAATGATTCCATAATAAGATATATATATATATTTAAAAAAATTATTTCCTTAAGCATTGTTTATTTCCATATAATTATTTTCTCCTCTTCATTTTCTAGTTTTTATGTACTCAAGAGCTCAAAATAATATTTTTAGGAAAATATGTCTTTATTTCTATCTCTTGTCAAAATCCAATCCTTTATATAAACCCATTTTATCAAAAAAAATATTTCATATATATTTTTATCATTCATAAAATTATTAATTAAAGAAAACTTTTCCCCTGTTTTACTTTTTATGATATATTTTTAGTGGAATACTCATTTGGATTTCCAAACAATTCTCATTTCATTTTCACCAAAAATATGAAATAAATATTTTTGGAAATTGAACTGAATGAATATATTTTAACACCATATTGAAAATTATTTTATATGAATCGTAAATTATTTGTTTTCAATTATATTTTAGAATAAAATTATTTTTTTAACAATTTCTTTTTGAATTTTTTTTCAAAGTAAAAAAGTTTATCTTCCTAACGTGTTGTTCTAAGTGATCACTCAAAGTAATTTTCCATATAGGATGAAAAAAGTTTATGTTACATATGATTTACCCTAGATAATATTTATTTATAACATTATTAGTCTTTAACGGTATGGTTGATGTCTATTTTGATAGAATTTTTATGAAACCGATTTATTTTTTATGGTTAATGCTATGGTAAATTAATGAAATGTTTATGAAACCCATTTTTTTACATTGGTTATGAAGCAATGATATGATTAATTTATTATGATATATGGGCATAAATTTTTATTATAATCATTATGTGGTGGTTGGGACCGAAATATCCAACAATTTATTGTATTATTCTTTATATCTCATGAGATAACATTAGGAAAAAAAGTAAAATGGATTAATCCACCTGTGGAAATAGGTGTGTCCTGATCCACTTTGAGAAATAGTTGTGTCCTAATCAAAAATAGGAAATATGGGATTTTTTAGGTTCCAATATTATGTTTTTCTTGGTATTAAACCTTATAATATGAAATTATTTTATATATTTAGGATGTTGCCACCAATAATGACATTAGATTATGCTTCAAGAGTAATTTATGTTGATTTTTAACTCTTATGGGTCCTGTTTTCTAAAATGATATTGTTTTATTCCATAAATCAGGATTATTTTCTATGAAAGGTTCATAATGATGTTTTTATATCTTGTTCATGAGAACATTAACTTATTATTAACTTATGATTTCATATGATCAAAAATTGATATCTATTATATGTAAACATATATTGCTTCTATGATTGCCATTTCTTATGCTTAATTATTTGGATTATGAAGAATAGTATAGATTGGCTATGCATAAGATGAGTACCATATATTAAGATCTTTGTGGATGATTTTAAATATCCTTCACAAAAATAAAAATATTGTGTTTGTAGTCTCCAGATACAATTAACTGTTACTATCCTCAGGTATGTATTTATTAAATATATTAAATATTCAATTAATATGATGTGATATTTATATATGAAAATCATGGGTCTCTATAGATGGAATCAAAGGAAATTACTAAATAACCATTAGAAATTATGATGAGAAACAATTGATCATATCCCTTGTGATATTTCATTGAATATTCTAGGTATGTCTGTATGTATAAGTATAATATTTTTTCAATGTCTAGTAAATTTTCAGGTAATTTAGATAATGGATAGAGTCAATGGTTTCCATGATATTTCATCCAAATATAAATAGAATAATTGAATTCAGTTATGGAATACAGGTTCCTGTGGGAATAATTTTGAAAAGAAGTCATTAATATGTAGTCGATATTTACCATGAGTGTGAAAATGGGCCATAACACTGTAATGGATGGACACTCCCTAGGGAAATGATTTGGAAAATTCAAAAAATCTTCATGAACCATCATGATGTATATAAATAATATGATAAATGAAATATGATAAAACTATTGGTCATAGATTAAAAATAAGGTCTCATGATTTAGAAACCCAATAAGTAGATTTCGTTGATTATGTCGTTCCCCTCAATTATTGTTGTTCTAAACACTTTTAATTTCTGTTTTAGTCAATAGAAGGAAAAAAAGGAGCTTGATAAATATTTAATTTGATATATAATTATTTGATAAGAATCCAAATTGAATGAAAATACTAGTGAAGGATATTTTGATTATTCCTAAATAGTTGAAATTAAATATGATTAACAGGACACACATTAACAAACTCTTAAACTTAGACAAGATTATATAGAATGTGTTCATTTATATTTATAGTTGTGGAGACCATGGTGTAAATAATCTTAGGATTCTTATGTGTCAGTAATTGTATAAGAATCACCCATGTAAATTTGTTAGAGGATTCATATGTAATTTTGATTGTGGAAAATAATGACAAAACGTAAGTAATTATAATGCAAAAATGACATTTTATATTCACTTAATGGATGAGAATAATGGCCTCCATAGGATATCATTGATGATTTAGTGTTTCATATGTGGGAGGTGTGTAAATTATACAAAATGATTTCTTAAGTAGAAATATCATGATGATAATTTGAAAGGTGGTATGGGTAATGGTTTTATAATTGATGATGAGTAGAGTATTAATGATATAAAAAGGTAATGGATGTTCTATAATTATTTTCTATGTGAACAATGGAATGTTTAATTAAATTGAGTATGGGAAATATTAAAAGCTGAATAACATTTCATATTTTAAGAAGCGGTATAAAGAAATAATAAAATGAGGCATAGTTAATCATTTATGAATGATGTATAATAATTAATATTTTATGTATTGGAATTCATGAATAGTTAAATATATATGTTCTATTCAAAATAATTTTTTCATTAATGATTCTAAAGGATATATTTAATGGTGCTGATGTACTAAAAGGAAATTTAATGGGAGGGTGATACGTCAATAAAAACACATGATCAAGAGAATGATAACCCTAATATGTTCTAGTTATAGAGATAATGATGTCAGGATATATTGATAATTGGAATGGATACAGTAAATTGGATTTAATAATTACCTTTGAATTGATAAATTATATCTTCAATGAGTGGTTTATACTGTAATTGAGGATATTTATCATATTTTTTGTTTCAAGGAATATATCGAGTAATATATGTAATATTTAAAGAATAAGGAAGATTGTTTTTTTAATGAGGTTTTCTGGTAGATGATGTTATTAAAATGACTAAAGATAATATACTATTAAGGTATTCACATATTTGGTATCTTAGAATAAATAGACACCTTATATTATTTTTGAGAATAATGTTTCATTTATTATGAAAAATTTAGTGACCTTAAAAACTGATTTTTAAATTTTGGATGGTTTATAAAATTAAATTATTTGGATTCCATTGAGTTTAAAAATTGTTTTTATATTAATGTATTAATTTAAAATATGATGATTTATCCAATTAAATAAAAAGTGATATCCATTTTGTTATGACAACAGGTAAAAGGAATGAGTTATCATTCTATTATGGATATGTTTATCCATTGTTTATTATTGTAAAAATGAAATATTTTTTTCATTTAATAGAGTTAGTGATTATGTAGAAAATGATAAAATCACAACCAAAGGTTGAAATTTATCATATGATAAAAGGGAATGCTATGTCCTATGAATATCAGTCTATTTGAAATACTAGATCACATCGGGATGGAATCCTGTTCATCGGTGATTCCACAAAACCACTATCAGGTCCATAATGTTTTTATTGTATCTCTCCCAGGGATGTACATGTGTGATCTATCACATTTACTTAACATTGAGGTCATGCTACCAGAGAATGATACATCGTATGGGGAATAAATCGTAGAGATATTGGGTCAAATAGAGAAAGTGATAAAAACCAAGACCAGTCAGCTAGTCAATGTTTTATAGTAGAACAGTTGGATTTACGAAGCTGTATTGGAACCTAATTATGTAGTAAGTATTAATTATCCTCGATTTTTTGAACTAATGTAATGAATTTCAATGGATAAATTGTTTTAATTGGGATGTCTAATGTAAAAACGTGACATTTTGGGGGAAATTAATTTTAAAATAAATTTCATCCTTTTTTATTTCTATTTACACAAAAAATTGAGTTTATCTTGGATTATACAAAACATTGGTTTTGTCCTTTGTTACACACATTAATGAGTTAAAATAAAATGTGAAATATAATTAAAATATTATCATTTAATATGGTAGTTATCACATAGACATTGTAATAGTAGATCATAATATGATAAAATAGATTATTAAAATATATGGTCTACCCATGTATATAAGTTGAATTATTTGTTGAAAAATTAATTAGAAATGAAAGTAAAAACTATTTAAATATAATGTAAATCATCTTTTGGAAAACATTTTTTATGGACAAAAATTTGTTTTACCTAAATAAATTAAAAAATTCACTTTGCATGATTTTTATTAATGAAATTAATATATTTTATGTTCAATAAAATGTTTAACATCAATTTTATTCATTTTATAAAAAATAGTTCGGAATAAATCAACTTTATGTATTAAAGTTGTATTGTTCTAAAATAAAATTTTATCTCCTTTTGCTAAATAATTATAAAAAAAATTTCTGAATATATTATAAAACATTTATAGAAAAATTAATTTTTATTTTTAAAATTATAATGACAAAATAATCTCATCATGAATTTTTGAGGGTTTTTTTAGAAGGAAAATGTTTTGATTAACAATGAAATATATATATTTTTATTATTAATTATAATTTCATTTAAATATTTTTGAAAAATAAAATCTATTTATATGGTTTCAATATAAACTATAGATCAATTATATTTTTAATGACCCCCTACTCAAAAAATGCATCCCTCATTAGTCTGCAATGTGAGAAGAGAAAAAAAAACTCATGTGTCTGGCCTCCAGTAGACTAGAACCAATGGTACATTAGACACACCAGTGGGAGGCACTACCCTATTTGAGAAAACATGTGAAAGCTAGAGATAAGAATGAAACCAATATAATAATTATCATACTATAAGATAAAATAAAACATAGTTACACTTATATAATGTCACGAAAAACTACTAAAATTGAAAATGAAATGGAAATTACCAAAGGGAAGTATAACAGAATATACTATATAGCCAAAATAAATCCTGTAATACCCCCAAGCTAGTAGTTACTGGCCTAATCTCTCACCTACTCTAAGTGACCTAAACAATAGATTATATAACATATGTTGATTATGTAACGCCCCGACCCCAGCTACCCAGAGTCGGTGCATTACTTCGTAACATTGGCATGATCACAAGAAAGATCAAATCTCGAAAGACCGATTGGTTTAGTAGCCTTGGAAACACTAGATATATTCATAAGTTTTACATTACATCATAAAATCAAAAACTACTACAACAACATAATGTTTCCACAGTCCACACTATAATCCCCTCATAATATCCCTGCAGGTCATTCATAACTTACATCTTCACATCCTGGGAAAAATAAAACATAGAAAAGGGGTGAGCTCAAATGCCCAGTAAGGATAACAATATAGCGGAACATTCAAAAATAAGCATAAACATTTAAGGCAATGAATTACTAAAACAAAAGCCTTTTAAACTTGAACTTCAACATAGTATGGCAAAAGTAAAATGAAATAATGCCATTTACTTGTTCACATGGATATTCTACTAATCGAATAATCACATGAAAAATCAATAACCACTTTCATAATGTTGGAATGCATAATGCCAGACTATCATAACCACATAGCCAAGGCCTCGTGCCAAGACTACAAATAAGATTTTGTCAAGGCCTTGTGCCAAGACACTAGTTTGCCTCATGAGACCTACCGATGCATCGAGGAGCTATAGCGGGCTCCACCCGTCACTTATTAAGTCCAATGCATTCCCATATGAAAAGGTTTAAACATAACATAAACATTCGTATTAAAACTAGCATACGAAATGTCAATAATTTCACCATAAACTATGAATGGTATAAAAATAGCACATCCACAGTCAAACATATCACAAAACCTTCAATACAATATAGATGTTTTGTATCATAATAAATCAACTTCAAATAATCTTAAAATCCATCAAAGGATGTTGACATAGATGAAATCAAAATTCTTTTTAAAGATGTATCTCCTTTTATTTTGAAATCATTTAAGATCCATATAAAATAAAACATTTTCTTTGAAAATATTCTTATAAGATTGTAAGGAAAGCTTTGAAGATTTTATAACGGCGTAAAATAACCGCACCCGCCGTATAAGTTAAAAAAAACATTCTTACCTCAATTCTGTCGAAAAGGTTAAAAAGGACCTTGTTTTGAAAATGACGGAAAGATTCCTTTATAAACCTCTTATAAAAAGTCAAAAAAAGGGTATAAATGACTTTAACCCATATTCTTGTAAATAGTAAAAATGTTTTGAAATACATTTTTAAGAAACATGGATGTGGATGATAAAGAGATCCCAGTAGATTATTACATATAAACAACCTCAGATAATGAAGAGATTGTGAAATAATCCTTACCTTGTACTTTTCCTTGGTTGGGGTAGGTTAACCTCCTGTATAATGGTGAAATAATTGTTATTAAATTATAAAAGAATCATATACATTAATATGATATCATATATGATCTTTTAATATTGATTTGATAATATCTTAGTATTATCGTCGTTTCGTGTGTTAACTTACTCATTTTATTTTATATGTTTTGTTACATAAGTCATGTTTTTTGTATCTTATTCATATCCAGAATGATATCAAGTCCTTAAACATCATTTTTAAATCATTAAATTATAATTATACTTGAATGGATACGATGGAGAATGAATCTCATCGCGTTCGTGGAGACGGTAGTCCGTACGTACGCACGAACGCTACTTCCATTTAATTTTTATTTTAAAAGAATCGAATCCAAATGATACATAGGTATATTACTATTCCAGTATAATATAATATTTTATATATGTTACTTAAGTTCATTAACACCATCCTTTAAACGTTTCATGTGTGGTATGAACGAGTCATATCATTTTAAGGGGGCGGTAGTCCACACTTCCTCAAATGAAATTATCGTATGTATATACAACATGAAACGAATAATGGTATGAAATAAAATGGAATTACAGAAGCTTATATATAAAATATATATCATTAATATCATATTTAATTATAGTTCCATCATAATGGCCACCATGAGAGGCGGTAAGATGTATTTGAACAATCATCGTTTCGTGAGGCGTTAGTTTTCCATCCACAGAAACATTATGTTCATCATCCATTAGATGGAGTTGTGTGTATGTGTAGTTTGAATCCTTCTTATAACAACATCCTAGTATATTGAGGATACTGGTTTTGTTACAAAAGAAAGGAAATAAAAAGAGTTTGGGGGTTGGAGAAGCAAAATAAATGAAAATAATTTAAGAGAAATCGTTACCTTTAATTTAGGTAACTCACTTTGGTTGGAACCAAAGGACTTCTTGAAATGCTTTTTGCCTAAGGGGAAGCTTCAAGGAGGAGCAGAGGGATGTGGGGAGCTTAGTTGGGCAGAGTTTGGACGAGCCAAGTGGCTTGAGAGGTGTGAGGAAAAGAGAAGGAGGAGTGCCCTTTTATAAGAGGGGTGAGGGGCACCTTTGGAAAAGCTAGAAATATTAATTTATAATAAATTCATATTCGGTTTACAAAGGCTCCAAAGTTGACTATTCAAAGGCTGAGGTGGGGATAGGTCGAAAACAACTCATCCAATAGAATTTAGATAGGTTTGGGTACTTATATTAACCTTATCTTTAAGTATTAACTCTAAGTTAATTAGTTTCACTTTTACAATGTCTCTTTGTATTTTTATATAATATGGTTAATAAACTTACTATATACATCCAAGAGACCCCCAAGTGGTCCATTAATGATTAACCTATCATAATATAAGTCTCTTGGCCGAACCTTAGATTTTTAGGAATTTTATATCAATTAATAATATAATATTTGTTTTAAGAACTCTTTTATGTCAATTTTGACACTATTCAATAGTTGATTTTTGTGAAACTGATAACAGATTGATTACTTCGAACAAAGTCCATTAAATCAATCCTAATATATCATATTAGCCTAGAAAATTAGTTTAATTCATTAAAAGTTTCATATTATATTTATTTGGGTATTTATAATATCAATTATTTTAATTTTTCACTATTATAGTAATTACTGCATCATCATTGTGTCATAAATAAAATAGATTATTTAATGTCTAAAAATTATAACTAAAATATCATTATGTAGGAAATCTTTTTATCTTTCTAATGAATATTTATAATCTAAAATCCAACATATATAACCCTATGTAAAAATTGTTGTTCTAAAAGATATATGCTTGTGTCATTTTTGTATTCATTTTAACTAAATTAAAATAAAGTGTCATTATCACTTACAAGTGAATCCATGGGGTCCCAAAATTGACACAAATATGCCCATGGTCGACCATGTAACAACCAATAGGGTTAAGACACGTTTTAGGGTAATTTAGTATTATTATAATATTATTTTGTTAACCCTTATTTACCGGATTTACCCTTAACCATGGTAAATAAAATATTTACCGCAGTAATTATTCAAAATGTCTAAAAATAAAAGTTACCTATTTACACAATTTGAACATCCTGATTCCAAATATGGAATCCATTTTCCTAAATTCTAAACACAGAAGTGGCAGAAATTAATTTAAAATTAATTCCCGCTGTCAAAACAAAAAGCGTGTTTTTAAGAGATAATAACTATCAAAAGATTGACACTTGTTTATGTTCGGTTTAATTGTAAAATTATGTCCAATGACCAAAATTATATTAAATGGTAAAAATATATTCTAAATATACTTTAAAACCACTAAAATTCATAATTTATAACTATTAATTATTTTGATTAAAAAAGTTGTTTTTAATTAAAATTTAGTAATTTTCACTATTCATCAAAATATGAAAGTTATCCGAAATGTACCAAAATTTCACCTTAGGATAAATTCGATATTCCGAATCCAAAGATGAAGTCCATTTTAAAATATAAAATATATATAATTTTAAAAAGTAGGTATTACTATTCATAACGGCTAGTTTGATTGGTTGTGGTGTGTGTTAAAACTCAAGGTTGCGTACAACACACGCTACTGTATTATTCAAAGAAAGTGTACCGTGGAAGCTTGGGATGTTTCATTTTAAATTTTTGATGTCCCCATTTAGTCAAAAAGTTTAAAATATTGTATTTAAAAAGGGTTCACTATTAAAAGTTGATAAAAGTGCAATACTAAAAATGAATTTGTTCTTGCATTATATCTAAGAAACTCATAATATGGATTCTAAAATTATAAGGATTATATAAAGTTTAAAATTTAGATAATACTATTCATAACCTCTTTTGAATGGCTTTTTTTTTGTAAGTCATGGTGTGATTGAACTCAGTGTTGCGTGTAGTGCAAGTTATTGAATTATTTTGAAGAAATAACACACTATGAAATATTGGGGTGTTACATTCTCCCCTCCTTCAATAAATTGCGTCCTCGCAATTTGAAATTGTTCTTCGAAAATAAAAGGTTGAAAATAGAAAATATATTTGTGGGAAAACCCACACTGGATATTGGGTTACTAAAATTTAGTCTTAATATGAGGAAAACAGAAATGAAAGGGTCACCACCAAATTATGATCTTGATTAGGAGAACATTGGTGGCAATTAGAGACATATAATTGGAGGAAAACGTAAATATTTATAGGTAGTGATTGAGGTCATCAATCACAAAAAGTATAAAATTGAGGTCCTTAAACTCATCAATCTATGATGATTTGAAGTACCATCGGTTCAACAAAATATAGGGTATTGGGATAACACATTTTTGACGTTTCAAAATATCTTAGTTGAAATCCCACATCGAAAAATGAATTAATGAGGCCTCTATTTAAAATAAAGAGTGGAAAGTATGAAGATTACTGAAAATAACACATACTAGGGTTCCATGTAGGAAAATATGGATATGGAGGAGAAATCTAACCATCAATTATCTGATGGAGAGTGGTAGAGAACATGGCTATGAAAAGGCCAACAATCCCAAAGCCATAAATTAGTGATGATTTAAGGTACCATCTAGGGAAAAATTTTTGTTCTAAGTTCCTTTTATTAATGTTGAGGAATTTATTTATGAGATTGGCTAAGATCATAAGGAGATATACTTACTTTATAATCAGAGTTTTATCCATTAATAAGTTTTTACCACAAACTCATCTTTCACTCTAAAAGATAATAGAATGTAATTTTTTATTTATTTATACTATTCGTACAGGTTTCCAAAATAAATGAATTTATAATTCATCTACCAGATCTTTAAAAAAAACAACATTATTTAATCCAGGACATCTCATGGGCCAGTGGTAGGTGATACACCCTTGTCGCCCTTCAGTTGCGGGTTCAAGTCTCGCAGCCTTGCCGGACGCGACGGGTTGCCGCCCAACCTCCGGGTTTTCCTTTTATGGTAATACAAAATAATCCAAACTAGAACTATCCAAAATACTTCTATCCAAACTCACAGTCCACCATTTATAAGGAAGGTAAACATAATATAGATCCTTTTTACCCCGCAATAGCATATGAATACCTTCATCTTGTATTCTTTTAATAAACTGAAACATCTTGAATTACCATATTCCTTATTGATTACATTCATGCTCTTCTATTCCATATAGAATGCTAGATATACTTCATTAATCCAAAAATGTTTTAAACCCCAACAATGATGGAATATACAAATCATTAATTAGTTCCAAGGTAGTCAAGAATATCCAATATAATTTATCCAAAACAATCACATATTATTCCAAAATCACTACCTCAGTATCAGAACTATATTATGATTTATCATTCTCTCAACCATATATTTTCCAAAAATTTATCCTGCTATTGAGTCACTTTTCTTTGTTCCACATAATCTCAAGTCCTTAATGAAATAGTACTGCAGTACAATCCTTATATACTCCATAATTATTATAACAAGTACATTGTCGAAACAACACTCAATTGACATAATCAACATAAGAACTCTGATCATACCTCTTCATCTGTGGTAGTATCATAACTTGATTATTATCCAATAGCATCATTTACGGCATAGTCTGATGACTGGGACATAGGTTCGCGTAGTGTCCAAACTCCTTGCAAATGAAGCATTGTACATTTGAAACCATTTTCTTACCCTTGCAGTCACGTACTTTGTGCCCTTTTTCTCCACACTTATAACAAAATCCCATTCCTTTCAGGCAAGTTCCAGGGTGTTTTTTTCCACAGTTACCACATATGGGAAAATTCTTCTTTTCCCTCTTCCCTTTATCCATCTTTCTCTCTTCTATCCTTTTCTTCTCTTGCTTCCCTTCAAATCCATAGGACTCAGTAAACTCTTTACTTATCTTATCAACACATGATATTATTTCTTCATATGATGATAATACATGGGAGACTATTTCTCTTATAAATTCTAGCTTAAGACCATGAAAGATATGATCCTTCCTTCTCTTTGGATCATGTGCATTTCTGGAGTTCTCATTCCTTCTACTGGGCGCCATTTCTAAACAATGGCATACACTAGATCAGTTTATGAATCAAAATACATAATCCCATACTTATAAATCACTTAACATAAATTGAACTATTTATGGATATAATCCATAATCATAAAAATGTTTTCTTTGAGGAAGTATATACTCCTAAACCCTTCATAATGATTTGTAAAGAAAATGAGAGTTATCCTAAGCATATCCCCCGGGAGTGTCGTAACCAAGAGTGCAGCAAGGCCCGTTGTCGTGCACCAGTTCCCGTTTGAGTCTAGCTCAAAGCGGTGTTTTCGGGTTTTACCCCTAGGTACATCTGTGCCAGAGCTGCCTCTACCTGCTCGTATCCAGACAGAGATGTATTGCTCGGAAAACTCACAAAGTCTCTACAATACCAAAATTCTAGGAAGTTCTTCTATACTAATCCTCAAAGTTCATCTTAGGTCTACGTGCTCTAATCAGAGTTTATCTAAATCTAGCTTCCAAGGTTTGTACTAAACTTCCTCTGATACCAACTGTAACGCCCTGACCCCAGCTACCCAGAGTCGGTGCATTACTTCGTAACATTGGCATGATCACAAGAAAGATCAAATCTCGAAAGACCGATTGGTTTAGTAGCCTTGGAAACACTAGATATATTCATAAGTTTTACATTACATCATAAAATCAAAAACTACTACAACAACATAATGTTTCCACAGTCCACACTATAATCCCCTCATAATATCCCTGCAGGTCATTCATAACTTACATCTTCACATCCTGGGAAAAATAAAACATAGAAAAGGGGTGAGCTCAAATGCCCAGTAAGGATAACAATATAGCGGAACATTCAAAAATAAGCATAAACATTTAAGGCAATGAATTACTAAAACAAAATCCTTTTAAACTTAAACTTCAACATAGTATGGAAAAAGTAAAATGAAATAATTCCATTTACTTGTTCACATGGATATTCTACTAATCGAATAATCACATGAAAAATCAATAACCACTTTCATAATGTTGGAATGCATAATGCCAGACTATCATAACCACATAGCCAAGGCCTCGTGCCAAGACTACAAATAAGATTTTGTCAAGGCCTTGTGCCAAGACACTAGTTTGCCTCATGAGACCTACCGATGCATCGAGGAGCTATAGCGGGCTCCACCCGTCACTTATTAAGTCCAATGCATTCCCATATGAAAAGGTTTAAACATAATATAAACATTCGTATTAAAACTAGCATACGAAATGTCAATAATTTCACCATAAACTATGAATGGTATAAAAATAGCACATCCACAGTCAAACATATCACAAAACCTTCAATACAATATAGAAGTTTTGTATCATAATAAATCAACTTCAAATAATCTTAAAATCCATCAAAGGATGTTGACATAGATGAAATCAAAATTCTTTTTAAAGATGTATCTCCTTTTATTTTGAAATCATTTAAGATACATATAAAATAAAACATTTTCTTTGAAAATATTCTTATAAGCTTGTAAGGAAAGCTTTGAAGATTTTATAAAGGCGTAAAATAACCGCACCCGCCGTATAAGTTAAAAAAACATTCTTACCTCAATTCTGTCGAAAAGGTTAAAAAGGACCTTGTTTTGAAAACGACGGAAATATTCCTTTATAAACCTCTTATAAAAAGTCAAAAAAAGGGTATAAATGACTTTAACCCATATTCTTGTAAATAGTAAAAATGTTTTGAAATACATTTTTAAGAAACATGGATGTGGATGATAAAGAGATCCCAGTAGATTATTACATATAAACAACCTCGGATAATGAAGAGATTGTGAAATAATCCTTACCTTGTACTTTTCCTTGGTTGGGGTAGGTTAACCTCCTGTATAATGGTGAAATAATTGTTATTAAATTATAAAAGAATCATATACATTAATATGATATCATATATGATCTTTTAATATTGATTTGATAATATCTTAGTATTATCGTCGTTTCGTGTGTTAACTTACTCATTTTATTTTATATGTTTTGTTACATAAGTCATGTTTTTTGTATCTTATTCATATCCAGAATGATATCAAGTCCTTAAACATCATTTTTAAATCATTAAATTATAATTATACTTGAATGGATACGATGGAGAATGAATCTCATCGCGTTCGTGGAGACGGTAGTCCGTACGTACGCACGAACGCTACTTCCATTTAATTTTTATTTTAAAAGAATCGAATCCAAATGATACATAGGTATATTACTATTCCAGTATACTATAATATTTTATATATGGTACTTAAGTTCATTAACACCATCCTTTATACGTTCCATGTGTGGTATGAACGAGTCATATCATTTTAAGGGGGCGGTAGTCCGCACTTCCTCAAATGAAATTATCGTATGTATATACAACATGAAACGAATAATGGTATGAAATAAAATGGAATTACAGAAGCTTATATATAAAATATATATCATTAATATCATATTTAATTACAGTTCCATCATAATGGCCACCATGAGAGGCGGTAATATGTATTTGAACAATCATCGTTTCGTGAGGCGTTAGTTTTCCATCCACAGAAACATTATGTTCATCATCCATTAGATGGAGTTGTGTGTATGTGTAGTTTGAATACTTCTTATAACAACATCCTAGTATATTGAAGATACTGGTGTTGTTACAAAAGAAAGGAAATAAAAAGAGTTTGGGGGTTGGAGAAGCAAAATAAATGAAAATAATTTAAGAGAAATCGTTACCTTTAATTTAGGTAACTCACTTTGGTTGGAACCAAAGGACTTCTTGAAATGCTTTTTGCCTAAGGGGAAGCTTCAAGGAGGAGCATAGGGATGTGGGGAGCTTAGTTGGGCAGAGTTTGGACGAGCCAAGTTGCTTGAGAGGTGTGAGGAAAAGAGAAGGAGGAGTGCCCTTTTATAAGAGGGGTGAGGGGCACCTTTGGAAAAGCTAGAAATATTAATTTATAATAAATTCATATTCGGTTTACAAAGGCTCCAAAGTTGACTATTCAAAGGCTGAGGTGGGGATAGGTCGAAAACAACTCATCCAATAGAATTTAGACAGGTTTGGGTACTTATATTAACCTTATCTTTAAGTATTAACTCTAAGTTAATTAGTTTCACTTTTACAATGTCTCTTTGTATTATTATATAATATGGTTAATAAACTTACTATATACATCCAAGCGACCACCAAGTGGTCCATTAATGATTAACCTATCATAATATAAGTCTCTTGGCCGAACCTTAGATTTTTAGGAATTTAATATCAATGAATAATATAATATTTGTTTTAAGAACTCTTTTATGTCAATTTTGACACTATTCAATAGTTGATTTTTGTGAAACTCATAACAGATTGATTACTTCGAACAAAGTCCATTAAATCAATCCTAATATATCATATTAGCCTAGAAAATTTGTTTAATTCATTAAAAGATTCATATTATATTTATTTGGGTATTTATAATATCAATTATTTTAATTTTTCACTATTATAGTAATTACTGCATCATCATTGTGTCATAAATAAAATAGATTATTTAATGTCTAAAAATTATAAATAAAATATCATTATGTAGGAAATCGTTTTAGCTTTCTAATGAATATTTATAATCTAAAATCCAACATATATAACCCTATGTAAAAATTGTTGTTCTAAAATATATATGCTTGTGTCATTTTTGTATTCATTTTAACTAAATTAAAATAAAGTGTCATTATCACTTACAAGTGAATCCATGGGGTCCCAAAATTGACACAAAGATGCCCATGGTCGACCATGTAACAACCAATAGGGTTAAGACACGTTTTAGGGTAATTTAGTATTATTATAATTTTTTAACCCTTATTTACCGGATTTACCCTTAACCATGGTAAATAAAATATTTACCGCAGTAATTATTCAAAATGTCTAAAAATAAAAGTTACCTATTTACACAATTTGAACATCCTGATTCCAAATATGGAATCCATTTTCCTAAATTCTAAACACAGAAGTGGCAGAAATTAATTTAAAATTAATTCCCGCTGTCAAAACAAAAAGCGTGTTTTTAAGAGATAATAACTATCAAAAGATTGACACTTGTTTATGTTCGGTTTAATTGTAAAATTATGTCCAATGACCAAAATTATATTAAATGGTAAAAATATATTCTAAATATACTTTAAAACCACTAAAATTCATAATTTATCACTATTAATTATTTTGATTAAAAAAGTTGTTTTTAATTAAAATTTAGTAATTTTCACTATTCATCAAAATATGAAAGTTATCCGAAATGTACCAAAATTTCACCTTAGGCTAAATTCGATATTCCGAATCCAAAGATGAAGTCCATTTTAAAATATAAAATATATATAATTTTAAAAAGTAGGTATTACTATTCATAACGGCTAGTTTGATTGGTTGTGGTGTGTGTTAAAACTCAAGGTTGCGTACAACACACGCTACTGTATTATTCAAAGAAAGTGTACCGTGGAAGCTTGGGATGTTTCATTTTAAATTTTTGATGTCCCCATTTAGTCAAAAAGTTTAAAATATTGTATTTAAAAAGGGTTCACTATTAAAAGTTGATAAAAGTGCAATACTAAAAATGAATTTGTTCTTGCATTATATCTAAGAAACTCATAATATGGATTCTAAAATTATAAGGATTATATAAAGTTTAAAATTTAGATAATACTATTCATAACCTCTTTTGAATGGATTTTTTTTTTGTAAGTCATGGTGTGATTGAACTCAGTGTTGCGTGTAGTGCAAGTTATTGAATTATTCTGAAGAAATAACACACTATGAAATCTTGGGGTGTTACAGATTATAATAGAATACTTAGTAGATTCTTCGCTAGAGCCTCTCACGAATATGTAATGCAATCATGATAAAGCATAATGAACAATAAGTGAAAATAACACATCATCTAAACTGGTATACTATGTTCCTAGACTCACTATGGATACTCTCACCAATTATTTCATACAAGAGTATACAATATAAAAAAGAATACAAATGGTACCCCTCTACCAATTCCCCACTAGTTTTTTCTTTTCCCCAATGTCGCACGTCCTATGAATCTCTCTCCAATAATACCTACAAATAGACACCTAGGTGAAGCACCACAACATGTACCTCATGCAACTCACCACCCAAACCACACAAAAAAACCATTACTAAGTAGTTTTTGGGTGCCACTAAAACATTATACCATGTATCATACATCGTGTATTATACATCAAGAAATTATAACCCATACAACATGTAAGGATCCTGAAGACATCACAACCTATACACGTTATTGCTATTGTAGTCCATTAGAAGCTATATCCATAATTCATGTGTATTAATTAACTATAATCCATTACAAAACTCTAACAAAATGTATGAGGAAAACTAAATTCCATGCATACCAGAACAAGTTACTACAAAAAAGAAGAGTGTGGGGCCGAACGGGGTAGTCAACCACTCATCCTCCTACAAAAATGATGGGGAAAAACCCCCAGGGATTAGAATCCCTAGAGTGTCAGTTTCCCTAATAGAAATGGTTGATTAGCAAATAGAAACACAAAATGTATATATTATATTATAACTCACATCTATACGATGGAAATAACATATTCTTAGACTCATCTAAAAGTAATGTCTCTTCGACTCCTGGCTTCCCTCACTATGACTGGATGTCTTATAAGTAAAAAACAATTTAATGATCTCCATTATGTTAACTTATCCCTTTTCATCAATATCACATTATGTTAATTAATTATTAAAAAATAAATACATCATTATCATTTCCAAATTACATTTCATTAGAATCAAAATAATGTTCTAAGCCATCATGGAAAAACTAAACTGAGCCCACTACTTCTCAATGTCACAACATTAGTATGCATCCCAGTAAGCTCTAACCCCAAGGGATTAAAATAATATTTTAATTTATTTTACAAAATTCCAATTTCTATTTTTCTAGTTATTCTAGGAAAACATTCTATGACACCAAACACAATTGGGCTCATCACGGTGGGTAGATGAGCAACATGTCGAGTCTTTTCCACATATAGCAGGAGTGTAGTCTCGTCTATCATCATGAATCTAAACATAAGAAGCACATGTCATAACCCTCGTGTATTCCTCTATTTTAGAAGGAGGTAAGAAATACCATATGCCTCACGATGTGGGGACCCGTTAAGCCTCTGTTGGATTCCCCCTTGTTGGCCAAGATGGACCTTGGCCCAGAGGGCCGAACCCACCACGGCCCAACCCATCCGGGTCGGACCCAGACTGGGTGGATTGGACCCGAACCCAACTAGGGCAAGATTCGATTGAATGGAAATAAATTGAGAACCGGGTGTCCGGTTGATGAATTTTGTACGGTTCTAAGGCCGTTGGTGAGAAATGTTTCTTTTGGTATACTCCACTTGAGTTTTGCAGTTATTTGGATTATGTTCGAGTTGGATTGAATCCAAATCCAATCGGGCCCTTAGAACAAAAATGATTATAACTCACATAATGGGCATCCGATTGACACACTGTCAATCATGTTCGAACCCTTACGACATGGAGGTCCATTGGGTTACTCCTTTTTATAGATTTTTTTTTCTGTCGAGGTACGACTAGTAGCTCGAGGGGAAGATTATACAGAGCTCAAGTGCATAGGGTGCGAAGAATCTGGTGGCTGGCTGTAACGTGGAGAAAGAAATTCGATCCTAGGACGGTCAACATCTATCATATCTTGTGTGGATTATCACATACTGATCCTGTGGGGTTAAGATCTTATGTGGGTCAGTGGGGGTTAGTTCTTAACAATCATGTGTGGTTCAGCAGTAGTGCTCCTAATAAAATAAGAAGATCTAGTTTACAACTAATCATTTTTACTTCTGTACATTAGTTATACCTGATGTGAGTTCAGTCATTTACCTTCATAGGGTTATCTTCCTAGTGTTACCTAAGTTGTACTTCTACCTTCATGGTGTAGTCATTGAGGTGTTACCTATATGGTACTTCTTTCATTGTGGTGTTACCTGTGTGGTACTTCTACCTTCATGGTGTTATTTTCATGGTTTTACCTGTGTGGTACTTCAATCTTCTTGGTGTTACCTACGTGGTACTTCTACCTCCATAGTGTTTCATTTTTGGTATTCTTCCCTCATTTAAGAGATGATTTTATCTTGATGTCTTAGGTATATGTATTTTCATATTCCAAAGTAGTGATTATTTCTATCGATTCGTGCATTGAGATGGAGGTCTTTCTTTGTGTTTTTTCCTTTATGGAACACTTGGAGACCTATGGGGGGTCTTTGGATCCCTACTAAGTATAATTATACTCACCCCTGAATGGGATACACCCACACCATGTTGTGTCTTCCATAGATGATGTACAATGTTGATCAAGGCTGAGGGAGCCAGGACTGGACAGTGCTCAAAGGTGGACCATTTGGTGGGATGTGATGTAGGGATTACTGATCGTGAGCTATACATACCCTTCAGGTAGATCGTCTGTGGAAAATCCGAGATCTATTTTTCACTTTTCAGTTGTACATTCCCTTTTCAGTTTTAATTTAACATTTTAGTTGGTCTTGTATTCTGACCATTTAACTTTATCACACTTTTAATATAGCATTTTACTTCGTGGTTGCTTCTTATTTTATTCTAGGATTGTGTGTATATACAGGTTAAAAGTAAGTTCCTTCCCATTTTAGGGATAAGCCTTTCCAGTTCTCATCTACATCCCTGAGCCTATGGAAGGAGGGTTTGGGGTAGACACGGAACAGGCCCCGAGGGTCAGGTCATGAAAAAGTGGTATCAGAGGAGTCGGTTCTACCGAAAACGATGAATATGATATATTCTATGTGGCAATAGTGTTAAATGTTACGAGTGAGGATATCAGTTTTGGGAATCTTGTGTTGTTGTGGTGGCTGAGGAATCCATACACGAGGACCCTGATTTCTGATTTCCGAATTAGTAAACAAAAACACTGATTGCATGTGTTAGTGAAAAGTTTTTCTTGTGATCTCTTAAAGTCATATCAGCAGGTATAACTTATTGACCACAACACACCTTTTTTCATTTAGGATACCACCACATAGACAACTATCCCAGATTTCCGAGAGAGTACATGATGGAAACCCACTGAGCGATGATGCGTCGGTGTAGAGCCCTCTTATGTTGTTAGCACCTTCGTGTGGGGTACCAGTAGTACAACTATCTATTGGGAACCGTTTCCACCAGACCCACCAGTAGATAGTGCATGATGGTTGAGTGTGTTTCACAAGTTTTAGTGGTACATTTCATCTAGGTTATAATGCGATATATATCCGTAGGTAGCTAAGGACTGGCTGGAGGCTGTGGCCAGAGTTTTTCAATTTTTTGGGACACCAGCTGATCTGATTGTGATCCTAGATACCAGTCTTTTCCAGGGAGCAGTTGGGTGATGGTATTTTCTAACACTCCAGATACATTATGAGGTGGCTCTAACCTAGGAAGACATTGAGGACCTTTTTAGGGAAGTTTTCATCCCATCAACTTAATCCTCAATTCATATAAAGAGCTTCTACACTTGCAGGAAGGTGGCATGACTGTGGCCTAGTACTCGACAAGGTTCACTGATCTCTCCCGCTATTCCACTAACATGGTACGTTACCCGTTCATCAAGGCCCTGACCTCTAAGTAGGGTTTCTAAAGGGAGATCATTGTATTGATGATATCGCTCGGAATTCAAACTCAGGATGGGGGCTAGAGTGAGCGATTTTGGTGGAGAGCTTCCTAGCACATCAGACCCTGACAACGAGAGCCACCATCGGACATTAGGTTGTGATGTCATCATCAACAAGTAATATATGGATGACGCAGGGGCCCAGGAAGGCCAGAACTTCTGGTGGATGACCTCAGGATACAGGGTCAATGGTGTCGAGCTCACATGATAGAGGAGGTAGATTAGGATCAGTTAGTTCTACTCATGCAGCGGGCAGGCTCACATGCCCCATGACTACCTGACACATCTTACGGATGACCAGAAGATGTTCTATGGATGGCTGAGTCAGAGTAAAAGATTCAATCAGAGAGGTCTGCATGTAGTAGGTAGACTCGGTAGAGGAGATGTTCAAGCAGTAGGTGGTGGGAGGCGATTCGATGTTCAACTGCCACCAGCTCCAAGTGGTCCACCCAAACCATAGGGAGAAGGTGGGAAGGAACGAGGGTTGTTCCTGGTAGCCGAGGCCTATAACCACATCACTCCAGATATGATTTCAGATATGATCTGTGTCTACTCCACCTTAGCTACAGTACTTATAGACACAGGTTCCAGTCAATCTTTTATTTCCACTACAATCGTTTACAGCTCAGAGATTATGGTGAAGCCATTGGATTGATCATTATTTCTTGAGACTCCTATGGGAGGGGAATCGATGATTACACACAGGTTTCGACAGTGTAAGCTTAATCTAGGAGGTTATTACTTTAGCTGAGATCTTCAAGTAGCAGCGTCGTGGCCTAACGACATCATCTTGGCTATGTACTAGTTATCCAGAGTCCATGCTCAGATTGACTATATTAGGCACAAAATGTGGTGTGTCCATGAGGATGAGACTATATTTTTCTTCACGAGTTAGAAGGGAACCTTTGAAACATAGGCTGGACTTACGTAGAGGAGGGTGCAGTTGATCACACATCAGTTGGCCAGCCTTACCCTCAGGGCAGTTGAAGTTGAGGGTCTGATCTATCCTATATTGGTGGACCAGTATGCTGATATCTACTCGGATGATGTTCAAGGACCAACTCCTCACTGATAGGAAGATTTTATTGTGACATGTACCCTAGGAAGACATTGATATCTACACCAGCATATCGGATGGCTCCTACGGATCATCGTGAGTTACAGGTACAGTTGGAGGACTTTCAGAGGAAGGGTTTCATAAGTCCAAGAGTTTCTCCATGGGTAGCCCTAATTTTATTCTCCAGGAAGGCATATATGTTTTTGAGACTCTGTATGGACTACTGGCTCCTGATCCAGGTGACAGTGAAGAACAAATATCCACTTCCGAGGAATGATGACCTTTTGGAAAACTGATGGGAGCTCACTAGTTCTCGAAGATAGATCTCAGATCAGGATATCATCAGCTCCGGGTACAAGATGAGGATGTGTAGAAGAATGAATTCATATTTCTATATGGAAACTATTATTTAGTGGTTATACCATTCATAATGATCAATTCCCCATCTGTTTTAATAGTACTCATGAATAGTATCTTTTAGTCATACCTTGATTGCTTTGTGGTGATCTTCATCGATGACATCTTGATATACTCAGCATCGAAGGAGGATCAACCATTCAATCTACAGATAGTTCTAGATACACTCCGAGAGAACCAAATTTATGGTACACATTCAAAATTCCAATTATGGGTACGAGACGTCTACTTTCTAGGACACGTTATCTCAGAGGCTGGAGTTGTAATAGATCATGCGAAGATAGAGGATGTGCTTTCTCGGGAGACACCCAGTAGTGTGACCAAGGTGTGGAGTTTCCTGGGGTTGGCTAAATGCTAATAGAGATTTGTCGCTGACTTTTCTAGAGTGCTGGCACCTATATCAGCATTGAAGAAGGAGGGACAACCCTTTTTGTGGATAGAGAGATTCCATCATAGTTTTCAGGAGCTGATGTAAGGATTGAAAAGTGCCCCCATCTTGAAGCTACTAGAAGAGGGCGTATAGTATGTATACTACTATGATGAATTATGGATTAAACCTAGGTGTTTCCTAATTCTGTAGTGAGAAGTGATCTCCTATGACTCAGGACAACTGAGGAAACATGAGAAAAACTATGCTACACATTACCTAGAGTTAGCAGCAATGGTCTTTGCACTGATCATGTGGTGACATTACTTGTTGGGATAACATTTTATAGTCTACTCTAAACCAAAGAGTCTCATATATATCTTCTCCTAGAAGGACTTGAACTTATGATAGTGGCGATGGCTATAATTTCTCTAGGACTATGACTTTGAGATAGTCTATACATCTAGGAAGGGGAATGTGGTAGCATATTCACTTAGCAGGAGGTCTAGTATACAGTTTCTAAGTGTGGTAACAGAGTAGATAGACACGTTGCAGATATCCTTCGTGGATAGAGATGGACTAGATTACCTTCTATCTATGACATTCAATCCCCCACATCATTTGAAAGTTCTATAGTCACAACTTTGGGACATTGACTATGAGGCTCGACGTGCTCAGATATCCTCATGACTTGCACCTGAATGATTTTATGATGTTGGGGAGCTCGTCATCATTTTTAGAGGATGTGTGATGGTACTGGTGGCACTATGGGAGGAGGTGTTCAGGGTTTTCCATACGTCCACTCTGGCGGTACCTCCTGGCATGGCGAAGATATACCAGGACCTCCAATGTTAGCACTGGTTGACATGGATGAATAAAGAAGTGGAAGAGATTGTTTTTCAATGCCTAACTTGTCTGCATGTGAAGGTCGAGCTTCATGTTCAAGCATGGTTAGAATAACCACTAGGGGTGTCAGAGTGTATGTGTGATGGTTTTCCATGGAAATTTTGACAAGGCATTGATATACGTCATGGGGACTTGATTATATATTGGTGTTCATTGTCCAACTCACTATGTTGGCCCACTTTGTACACATCCGAGAGTATAGATCAGTTGAGGTATTTTGATTCCTCTACATACAAGAGATTGTCCAAATTTATGGGGTACCATTGACGATTGTCACTGAATGTGATGCGTGTTTTAAATCCTTGTTATGGAAGGGATTATAGGAGGAATTAGGGAATCAACTAAGTTTTAGCACCATCATTCATCCATAGATGGATAGTCATAGGGAGATAACCATTCAGATGCTAGAGGACATGCTATGTTCTTGTGTCCTAGATTTTTTTTCCACATTTGGGAGGATCACATTCCCCTGGTGGAGATCATATATAACAACAGTTATCACTCCAACATCAGTATGGAACCTTTTATGGCCTTGTACGGTCGACCATGAAGATCACCACTATGTTGGACGAACCAAGGGGAGTCAGCACATATAGGACCACAGATGGTATGGGAATCCACTAAAAAGGTGATTGTCATCTAGGAACAGATGAAGAATACACAGAGCATACAGAATTAATTTGGTGATAGTGGATACAGGCCCTTGTAGTTTGAGTAGGTATACCAAAACTTCTTATGGGCCTCACCCCAACATTGTATACAGCGATTTGGCCAAGGCGTCATGTTATCACTGAGGTTTATCAGCCCATTTATGATACATTGAAGGATAGATGAGGTGGCATAACTCTTGGCACTAACACCACTATTGGAGCGGGGGAACAATGTCCTCCATGTATCCCAGCTATGGAGATACGTTCATGACCCATCTCATGTCATTGACCATGGAAAGATAGACTTTGATGATGGGGAAACATTTACAGAGGTTCCTTTGGAGTTTGAGGATTGACAGGAGTGATTCATTCATGGATGATCAATATCTCTGGTGCATGATCAATGTCATCATGAGAACCTCTAGGAGAGAACTTTACAGTGGGAGGCTCATATTCGTGCTCATTACCACCATTTATTTTCTTAGATAATGTTGTGGGTTCAGGGACGAAAGATCCTAAGGTGGGGAGAATGTAAATACCTGGATATTCCATGGGATTTTTTTAATTATATGAAATCATTATGAGTATGTGGATGAATCATGATTTCAATGGCTTTTGTGTCTGAATGGAATTTATGATTTTTTATGGTATGTTCGGAAAATGTGCGAGCGGTGTTTTCTATCTTTTGAACCGGTGCTCAGATAAAAAATCTGATGGCACCATTGAATCATCAGTGATAAGATTCTATTATCAGAGGCTCCACTTTGACCACATTAGGTCTAGAGAAAAAGATATATTTTGGGAATTTTTAATAGAATAATAAAATAACTTTTTTATTTTATTTCATTCTTTATTTTACTCCAACGGACAAGCGATAGTGTGGGACCAGTGGCATGTCAATCAATTAAATGTCTTGACTATTCAAATTGTATGTAACAGTGTCATTATAATTTATAATGTTTCAGGTTAAATGAACCCTCATAAATTCTAAGAGGGTTTCTCACCCTCCCCTTATCCTATTTATATGGTTCTTGGGGAGAGGTAATGGCACGACTTCACCATGAAATGATGTGCTGATAAAGTGGTGTGACCCCAACCATAGAGGACAGAGCTCTCTCCAGTGGGTGGTGATGGGTGCTGCTGAAGCACGAACCGATGGAAGAAGCATGAGTGATAATGTTGGCGGCTTATTGCGGGGACAGTGATCACTGACCCACTTCACCAATCATTTGTGCTCTCCATCGTTCTTGAGGTATGGATTTATTTTTCTATAATTAAATTTGATTTTTTGATCTTACCATCTTGCTATCAACCTAATGTGGAGGGAGTGGCCCCACAAAACAAGGCATGGACCCTTTTCAATTCCTGGAATTTTTTTTCATTCATCACAAACTTTATCCTCGTGTTTGGTGAGATCCTGGATGACAGAAGATGGTGGCAACTGACACTGGACAGCCGCGATGAAGGTGCCACATCGATGCACATCGTATGAGGAATCCGTGACACAATGTCACGTCTGTCAATGGAGCGGCCAACACTGGGTGACTATGGTGGTGATGCAGCGCACCATCGAATGTGGTTGTTGGAAATGGATCATGGATTTCCATCCATGGTTGGGCTAAGCATGGAAGCTGGCAAAGACAGGCTGCATGTGGAGGCTGCAGCACCCAACAGTGTGACACCCGACAAGTCATGGCTCCTACACCACTGCAGCAGGACCTGTAGTGGGTCCCACAGGGGAACTTGTAGTTCCCCGTAGGTACAGCCGCTTAGCCATACAAATGGGGAGTGGTCTGCTCCACTTATGTGCCAGCTCGAGCTGCCTTCGTGAGCCCCCTGTATGTGTCCCATCGTGGGTGGGGTCGTGCATTCCAGCGGGATGCGCCTCATCATGGTCCCGGCTATGTTGGCCTTGTGCGCCTTGACTCCACGGACTGGACAATACGAGCCCAGTGGGCTGCCCCATTGCAGGATGGTCTGGATCTTGGCCTAGCAGGCCGAGCCCTTAGTGGCCCAGCCCAACTAGGTCGGACCCAGACCGGGTCGGGTCGACCCAAACCGGGTCAGGTTCGACTGAACTAGGTCATGTCGGACTGCACCAAGCTGGGTCGGTCCGACTGGGTCGAATAATACCCAGTCCCAACTAGGCCCAGATTCTATTAAAGATCCATAACACGAGAACTGGGCGTCCGTTTGACAAATCGTCTCTTGTAGTGAGACCCATGGAGCAAGATGGTCATTTTTGTATACTCCATGTTGTTTTGGAGACAGTTGGAGTATGGACGGATTGGATTAAACCCAAATTTTAACGTACCGGTTCAAGAAGCCGCCCAGAGGCACCCCGTACCCAGTTGGTCATATGACCTCAAGTGCATTTCCCCAAACGCCAGAGGCTGCCTACTAGTAGCAAGGGCCTTAGGTGTGATAGTGGGGAAACTATGCCATCATTGGTAGAGTACACAGCAGAAAAGTAAACAATAAGAAATAGCGGAAACAAAACAATCCATACATGACTAAATAACAGAAGACTAAAGCAGTAAACTATTGGAGCACACAAATATATATATGAAATTATTAATGATACATATGTCTAGTAAAGCTTCCAAAGAATCCACAATTATGGAAATAAAATAGTGCCAAAACAAAGTACAAAAGAAATGTGAATAGATAAAATCCTCAGCATCCTAAGCCATAGCTTGGTCACATGATCTCTTGCTCCAAGAAATCATGTAATAGAAGTCAAAGGGCACTTTCTCTTGTCTATAACTGCAACAACATAGTATACATGGGCCTAAAAGAATGTACCAAACATGGTGTGAGAAAAAATCCTAGTATGCAACCACCTAAAGATTTTTGCCTAACAGTCCGTGAGTATATGGTAGGTAATAGTACAGTAAGTAGTAAACAGTAGCGGAAATAGTAGATAGTAATCAGTAAGAAATAATCAGGATGATGAACAACAGTAATAAATCCACAGAACAACAACAAGAAGTATTAAGAAAACAAATAACAACAATAGGAAACCCTCTAGGAAGTTCTCACAACCATCCCCTTTGGTCCTAACAAAGATGTACCATAACCCTCTAGGCATTGCACTTAGCCTAACCCTTTGGTATGATCATATGAATTTATAAGACTCTCTAGGGAATCTCACTTTCTCAATTCCTCATATAGTCTAGGGTAGTCAGGGACTCTCTGAGGAAGATCGTGTGGTCTATCCCTCATGCCCCCAAGGTCTAAAAACACTCTGAGGATGCTCACTATGTCAATTCCTCCTATTGTTTTAGGTCTACCACATACTCACTAAGGAATCTCTCTCAGTCAATTCCCTCCCTAGTCTAGAAAAGGATTTAAATAAATTCAACAAGTAAAGACCCTCTGAGGAAGCTCACTTGGTCTACCCTCCTGTAGTCTATAAGATCAAATGCACTCTGGGAAGCTCACTCGGTCTATCCCCGGTAGCCTAAAATGTCAAGGATTCTCTCGGAAGCTCACTCGGTCTATCCCTTACTGTCTATAGCACCAGGTTCTCATAGCCTCATACTAGTCAATTAATAATAATGATATAAGTCCAAATTACACCTATAAATCTACTTGGAAAAATATTATACAACAAACAAGTATGTTATCATCATCACTCCATCCTACGGTCACTAGGAATGGAAACATGAAAAAAGGCCAAGGTTATCAATGACTCGAAGGCTGTAAACAGAAAAAAGCATGGGAAAAACATCCAAGAAAATCAATTTTCCAAAAACATGATCAATTTACCTCTACACAAGCATGCAATCAAGGTAGGAAAACAACAAGGGAAAAACGGTAAACAAACAATACCCTGTTCACGAGTATTGGTGGAAACTTCACATAAAACTCAAAGACATCTAAAGGTATGGCACAAACCACCTACCTGGAAGCTAGGAGATCAATATACATGATCCATGAAGATTGATTCTCCTTATAAGGTCGAATATCTGAGAAAACATCCAAAACGTTCAACTGACGATAACTTGAGAAAGAAGAGGAATTGGAAAACAAGGCTCTAGGAGAAGGAATGACTCACTGTTGCGGTTCAAATGCAATCAACAATGGCCGATTCAGATAATGGATGAAGGTTTGGGGATTCAGAGATTTTCTGCTGCCAAAAAACGTGTCCCGGTCGAACGAGACCTAGAAGAAGACGTTTCGGTCGATTAGGCGCGACCCCAGTCCATTTAATGAAAAAAAAGAAAATACACGACGTCTACTTCTTGAGTACACGGCGTGTACTCAATTTTTTCGTACTCCACATTAAGCAAACTCTACATCATCCCTACACACTGTGTGTGTGGGGAGGACATGGCCAGCATACAGCTTGGTGCGGCAAGGGAGTACACGGTGTGGAATCATAAAGTACAGGGCGTGTACTTCAAAAATTTCCAGAAATTCCTCTTTTCTCAAAAACATAGAAAAAAGAAAAACATACCGAAAATGAAGATCCGGGTTCTTACAAACTTCCCCACTTAAAGAAATTCTTCCTCAAATTTCCCTAGCGAGGCGTAGAAGTGGAAACCCTGAACAGTTCCGACCACTATGATCGCACATCAACCTCCCTCTCCCAAGTCTTGTCCTGTACTGGCCCATACTGCGATAGCACCCGTAATAGAGGAACATTTCGGCCTTAGAGAACATTCGTACTTCGATCGACAATACGGATACGATACTCCTAAAATGGTACATCTACTTCGAGCTCAACCTCCATAGGTTGGAAGACATGAGATGGGTCTAAAAAGTAACATTGGAGTTGAGAAACGTGGAAGACGTCGTGCATAGCCTGGTACATCTGAGGTAACTCCAATCGATAGGCAACTGTCCCAACTCTATCCAACACCTCAAATGGCCCGATGTACCATGGTGAAAGCTTACTCTATATCTGAATCCTATTGTGTCCCATCCTCAGTGCAACACGTAGGAAAACCTGATCCCCAACCTCAAACTCCAAAGGTCGTCTCTACTGATTAACATAAGACTTCTGTCAAGGCTATTCTTAATCTGTCCTCTTCCGAATCAACTCTATCTACTCAGAGGTCTCCTGAACAAGATGAGGTGCCAGAAAAGCTGACTCTCCTACCTCTAGCCAGCATAATGGTGATCATCATGGCCTACCGTACAAAGCCTCATAAGGTGCCATCTAAATAGTCTCCTGAAAACAGTTTTTGTAGGTGAACTCAACCAGACGGATATGGTTCTCCCACGAACCGCAAATTCAAGAATGAAATCTCTAAGAATATACTCAAGCACCTGGATTGTTCATTCAGACTAGCCATAAGTCTGGGGATGGTATGATGTACTCAAAAGAATATGTGTCCATAAGGCCTTCTAAAGTCCCTGCCAGAACTGATAAGTAAAGCATGCATCCCTATCTGAAAAAATGGAGTGTGGAACTCCATGTAGACGTACAATATCTTAGATGAACAACCGTCCCAGCTCATCAACATTGAAGGTCTCCTTAATCATCATTAAATGAGAACCCTTCGTAATCCTTTCGACAACAACCCAAACAGAATCACTTCCTCGGGGTGACCTCGGCAACCCTGTCACGGTGTCCATCGTGACGTCGTTCCACTTCAACTCAAGAATGGGTAACTACTGTAAAAGGTATGAAATTCTCTGATGCTCTGTTTTCACCTTCTGACAAGTAGAACATATCATGACGAAACCAGAAACATCTCTCTTCATACCTGGACACCAGTACTGGCGATGAAGATCCGATACATCTTGGTGATGCCAGGATGAACTGCCAAAATTGAGGAATGAAAATACCGCAATAGCTCCAAGAGTATGTCTGCTAGAACCCATACACATCCCTGGAAACACAAGATCTCATCCTCGCCAACTGTCCATCCAGGAATAGGGTCCTCTCCCAATGCACTATCTTATAGGACTAAGCCTCATGAGTCTGATAGTTTCCTCATATTTACTCAATCAAGAAGAGTATAGGTAACAGCTACCGAAGAAAGGAATGTATGTCCCTATCTAACGTGTACCTCCAACTTCATCTTAGAGAACATAGCCATAAGCCGCCACTCACTTCTGGCCTCCCGAACTGCCTGAATCTGAGTTCTCCCACTCAAAGAATCTGCCACTACGTTGCCCTTTCATTATTTATAGGAGAGATCGATGTCAAAATACAGAGGATACTCGACCCACCGGCACTATCTCAGATTCAGATCACACTGAGTGATGATATACTTGAGACTCTTGTGGTTGGTGAAAACCACAAAGTGATCTCCCAAAAGGTAGTGTCTCCAATAGCGTAAGGCATGAACAACAACTGCCAACTCCAGATCGTGTATCAGGTAGTTCTTCTCATGTGTCCTCAACTACCGAGACCCATATGCAACGACCCCATCTCCCAGTATAAGCACAGAACCCAGCCCAATACCTAAAGCATCATAATAAACAGTATAGGTTTTGCTTGGCTCTGGAAAGACTAGTATCGGTGCTGACTTCAACCTTCCCTTTAACTATTGAAAGTCTGACTCACAAGAATATGACCATATGAACTTTTCCCCTTCATGGTCAGACCTGTCAATGGTGCTTCTAGGCATGAAAAGTCCGGTATGAAGTGCTTGTATTATCCATCCAGCCCTAGGAAAATCCGTACCTCAAAGACATTCTTTGGATGCTCGCAGGACACTACAACTCTCACTTTCTCTATGTCCACTGATACTCCTCTCTATGAGATAACATGATCTTGAAAGTGAATTTGATCCATCCAAAAGTGTTATTTCGATAGCTTAGCATATAACTGATACTCTCTCAGTGTAATAAGAACGATCCCAAGATGCGTAGAATGGTCGTGTCGAGTGTGAGAGTACACCATGATATCGTCCACAAATACCATGACAATGGAATCCATATAAGGATGGAACAGTCGGTTCATCAGTTCCATGAAAATAACTGGCGCATTCTTGAGACCAATCGACATAACTGTATACTCGTATAGACCATACCTGCTCTGGAAGGCTGTAAGAGGTATATCTGATGGTATAACGCGCAACTGATGATAATCGGATCTCAAGTCAATCATTGAGAACACTCTGGCTCCTCGAAGCTGATTAAAGAGATCATCGATCCTTGGCAAGGGATATTGGTTCTTGACCGTCAACTGGTTCAACTTCTGATAATCCATGCAATGCCTAAGGGTACCGTCTGCTTCTTTGCAATAAGGACATGTGAACCCCAATGAGAAGTACTGGGTCAGATGAAACCCCTTTCTTGCAAATCCTCCAACTGCTTCCTGAGCTCCTATAACTCAGGTGTATCCATCCTATAGGGAGGAATAGACACCGGTGTCGCTCCAGGCACGAGCTCAATCGAGAAGTCTACCTCACGATTCGAAGGAAGACCTGAAAATTCCTCTGGAAAGATGTCTCTGAAACGATCCACCACTGGAGGAAAGTCCAACTGTGAAGTCCCCTTGTCATCGAGATAAAGACTAGAAATATGGGTTGTAACTCTTTGTAGCACATGATGCTCAAGTCCTACTCGACTCGCCTGAACATCCAAATTTCCTCTATGAGGAAAGGATTAACCCCTTGTGATACGACACTCACCCTAAGGTGATAAAAATCAATGACCACCTTGAAGGGAACCAACCAGTCCATCCTGAAAATGAAATCCTATCCTATCATCTGTAAGACATAGAGATCCCATAAGAAACGATACCCTGCAACCTCAAGGGGGCACATTCTGCACTGACATACTCTAGAAGTCCTTGATCCCAACGATATTTCAAGAGTCAACATGTCAGCAGATGAAAAGATACAGAGCCTAAGGCTCTCTAAAACATCAACAGAGATAAAAATATGCAATGAACCAGTATCAAAAAGAGCTGAAGATAAAATTGACGATACTAGGATCGTGTCTTGAAGTGTAGAAGGGTCGGGATCCTACTCCTGGTAGGTCTTCTCCATAGCGAATGTCTGGAATGTACCGCGGCCCTGCTCTCCTGGCTGACCTCCTTGAGCTGATCAACTCTATTGTCGCTGATGACTGGTTGACTGACCACCACGGACGCGACCTCCACCTTGGCCCGAATGGCCGGAAGAACTCTAGTTCCTCGACTGGTGAGATTCTGGTGAAGCATCTCTAGAACACGGTGTCATAGAAGAACCCCTACCACCAGATGAAGGTGAGAAGATCTGGAAAAAAAGCACTGAATATGGCCCATCTTGCTACAAGATCGGCAGTCCATCGAATCTCTATGGCACTGGGGCCTAGTATTCCCACTCCTACCACACTTGTAGCACACAACCGGGCTTCCAGAAAATACATACTGCCTACCATGATCTCCTCGAGAAGACTCTCTGCAGAACATCCTACTATCCGTAGGAGGAACACCATCTATGGATGTCGAACCGCCCTGGTTTACTACTCTAGAATCCCTCATATTGCTCTCAGTGATAAATTTCTGGTTGACGATAGATGATATCGAAGTCAACCAGAACATATTCACCTAGGAATGGATATCTTGCCTAAAACCATCCTCGAACTTCCTGGAATGGAACAACTCATCACCTCCTGGAATCGGTTTGAAACTCTCCAGTTGAGTAAAGCGGGATGAGTACTCTATAATAGAGAGAGTACCCTGTTGTAGGCTCATAAAATCCCAGGCTCGATCGTCCCTCAGGGTCTCTAGATAGAATTAGTCATAGATTGTGTGTCGAAACATATCTCAATACATACTCTATTGGAACCCTGACTATAAGATCACCTCCCACCACCTCCTGGAAGTGTCTCGGATCATATACGTGGACATATTTACTCTATTATCTAGGGGTATCTCGAGATGCTCGATGATAGTCAGTGTGGCCTCTATCCATGACTCAATAGCCTGGGGTCCTCCATCCCATGAGAAAGTAGGAGGATGCTGCTGAGGAAAGACCCACGTCAATTTACCCATCGAAGGGGCAGGAGGAGGCGCTCCTTGAAAACTCTGCATCATCCTCAGGAAGTCCTCCCTAAACTGCATATCAGCTCCTACAACGGGTATAACTACTGGTTCCAAAACTGGCACAGTAGGAGGATCTGTAGGAGGATCTTAATCGGCCATCTCTGGTGTCTGATCACCGTCTAGCAACTGACGTACAACCGGAGGACTTCTCGGAGGCATAGCTCTGAAAGATCAAAATCACTCCTTAGATAAGGATTATCATAGACTGAGAACACAAGAGTACAAAACAGGAACAGGAGAAGGAAACATTCATGTTTTACCAAAGAGGACTACACGGCGTGTATAAAAACTACACGGCGTGTTCTCTTAAGCCATTCACATGGGTGTGTATTCCTTCCACCCTGGTTGTGTAACAACCCAAACTACACGGTGTGTTGTCCCCACACACAGCATGTACTTGAACTTTACTCCCCAACCCGAGTCTCCTTACACGGCTAACCCACATGGTCCACTTAAACATAGACTACACGTCATGTTTCCCATGGACACGACATGTACAGAAAAAGGTTTTGACAACCCGTGTTGTTAGTTACAAAGCCAGCTACACGGCTGAACCTTACACGACATGTTCCAAACAAACACCGAATGTATAAGAGATGATGACACCGACCCGTGTTGTTCTTGACACGTTTGGGTACCTGGAACAAAACTGCAGGGCATGTTCTACTCGAGCTTCCCCAGGCCGTGTTTTTAGTGACACGGCCAGTTACACGGCTGAATTTTACATGGCATGTTCCGAACAAACACGGCATGTATACGAGGATATAAAATATTCCTGTGTTGTTCATGACATAGCAAGATTCTGAGGAAAAGGATACATGGTGTGTTTACAAAAAACAGGGCGTGTATGACACGAGTTTCCCCGACCCATGTTGTTAGTTACACAGTCGGGTACACACTCAATACTAAACGGCGTGTACCTACCATAAATTTCGTGTTTCTGGAGATTTTCCACAACACTATGTTCCTACTCACACAGTCAGTGACATGTTTTAAAAACCACACATCTTTTATATACAAAGTACACGCCACGTATTCTGGGGTTTTTTTGGGATGTAGCTTAGAAATTGCACAAGAGTCCAGAAAACACATAAACAAGGGATGAAGGTGAAAAATTACGATCCGTGAGGGCCCTTACTTCCCACGAATCAAAGGGTGGCATCCAATATAGTCATATAAAGGATGAACATGCCAACGATCCACCAATTTACGATTCAAGAGGACCCATAACACCTCAAGAACCAAATTTTGGTGTTCATCCAAGCAAGTACAATACAAACAGTCCTATAACAAATAGCAGGGATTCTATCAAGCATCTATCACAACAGCATGCATAATCTACACAAGTCTATCAAAACAACATGCAATATCTAATGCTCCCTAGATTCCATGTAATGAATGCATGCCATGTGATTTCTAACAGGTACCTATATGATGCATGAGATAGAATACCCACATCTCACTAGGATGCGATAGAAATAGAACAATAATATCAACAATAATAACAACACAAGTCATGTGAATCACTATAGGTGAAATCATATCAACTGTAACATCGAAAAACCAGAAAACGACAATAAGAGAAGTAGATTGGCTTTTCCCTATACACGGGTTAGCTACTCCCGAGCACAACTTATCACTAAGTACTAATTTCGTCATATCCCTGGATAAGGCTCCAAATAAGAAGTCACGTGAAAAAAGTTCCTCTGATACAACTTTGTAACTTCCTGGTTCTGGAATCCACCCAAGGGCGTCCCGTACCCAGTTGTTCACATGGACTAAAGAGAATTTCCCCAAATTCCAGAGGCTACCGACTAGTAGCGAGGTCCTTGGGTGTGATAGTGGGGAAACTATGCCCTCATTGGCAGAGTACACGGTGGAAGTAAACAATAAGAAATAGCAGAAACAGAACAATCCATACACGATTAAATATCTGAATACTAAAGTATTAAACAGGTAGAGCACACACATATATATAGTAAATGATGAATGACACATATGTATAGGAAAGCTACCAAACAAGTCTCAATGGTGGAAATAAAATAGTCCCAAACCAATGTACAAGAGAAAGTTTAATAGATAAACTCCTCAGCATCGTAGGCCATAGCTTGGTCCCATGCTCTCCTGCTCCAAACAATCAAGTGCCAAAAATAGAAGGGCGCTTGCCATTTTCTATACCTGCAAAAACATAGTCTACTTGGGCTGAAAAGTAGTCCCAAACAAGGTGTGAGACAAAATCCCAGTAGGCAACCACCTGAAGATATGTTCCTAACAGTCAGTGAGTATATGGCAGGAAATAGTACAGTAAGCAGTAAACAGTAGCAACAACAGAAGGCAGTAATTAGTAAGCAGTAAACAGGATGATGCACCATAGTAATCAATCCACAAGACAACAGCAAGCAGTAATATGCCAAAATCTAACCACATCAACAAACCCTCTCCAAAGTAGTCGAATCCATCTCCTCTAGTCCTAACCAAGAAGTACCACAACCCTCTGGGCAGTGCACTTAGCCTAAACCCTCTGGTTTGGTCATACAATTTTATAAGACTCTCTGGGGAAGCTCTCTCAGTCAATTTCCCTTATAGTCTATGACAATCAGGGACTCTCTGTGGAAGATCACGTGGTCTAACCCTCATGGCCCCAAGATTTAGAAACTATCTGAGGAAGCTCACTCGGTCAATTCCTCCTATAGTTTCAGGTCTACCACAAACTCTCTAAGGAAGCACACTCAGTTAATTCCTTCTCTAGTCTGGAAATGGTTTTAATGTAATTCAACAAGTAAAGACCCTCTAAGGAAGCTCACTCTGTCTACCCTCTTATAGTCTATAAGATCCAAGGCACTCTGTGAAGCTCAATCGGTATATCCCCTATAGCCTATAATGTCCAAAGGAACTCTGGGAAGCTCACTCGGTCTATCCCCTATAGCCTAAAATGTCAACCACTCTTTGGGAAGTTCACTCGGTCTATCCCTTACAGTCTACAGCACCAGGTTCTCACAACCCCGTGTTAGTCAGTGCATAATAATTCTATAAGGCCATTGTACACCTATAGAGCTACTTTGATATCCAATGTACACCTATAGAGATACATAGCTAAACAGTATACCACAAACAAGCATGTTTTCATTTTCACTCCATCCTACGGTCATTAGGCATGGAAACATGCAAAATGGCCAATGCTATCAAAGACCCGAAGGATTTAAATAGAAAAAAGCATGGGAAAAACATCCAAGAACATCAATTATCCACAAAAATGGTCAATTAACCTCTACAAAAGCATTCAAGCAAGGCAAGAAAACAACAAGGGAAAAATGGTAAACACACAATACCTATTCACGTGTATTGGTATAAATTGCACTTAAAACTAAAAGACATCGAACGGTATGTCACAATCCACCTACCTAGATGCTAGTAGTTCATTATACATGAGCCACGAAGATTGATTCTCCTAAAAATGCCGAAGATCTGAGAAAATTTCCAAAACATTCAAGCAACGATAACATGAGAAAGAAGAGGAATTGGAATACAAGGCTCTGCGAGAAGGAAGGACTCAATTCTGCGGTTTCAACGCAATCGACAGTGGTCGATTCGGGGAACGGATGAAGGCAAAGGGATTCGGAGAAGTTTTGTGGCTGTATGACGTCTCTCAGTCAAACGTGACTTAGAGAAATATATTTCTCTTGATTAGGCGTGACCCCGGTCCGTTTAATGAAAAAAAATAAAATAAACATCGTGTACTTATTGAGTACACAATGTGTAATGTATATTTTCATACTCTGCTTTAAGCGGCCTCCACTTCATCGCTACAGACCGTGTGTGTGGCCCGGGCATGTCCATCACATAGCATGGTACTGTAAGGGACTACACGGTGTGTACTCATAAAGTACACGACGTGTACTTCAAAAATTTCCAGAAATTCGTCTTTTCTAAAAAACATCAGAAAATGGAAAAACATACCTGAAACGAAGATCCAGGTTCTTACACAAATACAACCGGGCCCTCGAATCAAAAATGCTTACAAATCACATATCGGGCATCCGATTGACACACCGTCTGTCGTGTCAGAACCCTTACCACAAGGAGGTCCTTTAAGTTACTTTGTTATGGATGTTGGTGGTGGTTGTGGTAAGACTCCTATCTCTAGGGGTAGCTTCTACGGTGCTCGAGCGTAATGGGTGAGAGGAATCTGGTGGCTGGTTGTAATGTGGAGAAACAACATTGATCATGTCTGAGTAAGTATCTATCTGATTCTGTGTGGGTCAGTGCTCAACAATCTTGCATGGGTTATCCCATATGGATCCTATGTGGGTTAGCTAAAGTTCTCTTAATAGAATATGATGATCTAGTATATGACTAATAATCTGTACTCTTTTACCTATCTTATACAAGGTGTGAGATGAGTCATTTAACTTTGTGGTGTTATCTTCATGGTGTAACCTATGTGGTACATATAACTTCGTGCTACAGTCTTCATGGTGATACCTATGTGGTACTTCTATCTTCGTGGTGTTACATGTGTGGTACTTCTAAACAAGGATGTAACATTTTTGGTATTCTTCCCTCATGTATGAGATGAGTATATCTTGATAACTTGGGTATATGTTTGTCCATATACCTAAGTAGAGATGATTTCTATCGCTTTGTTCTTTGATATGGAGGATTTGAAGTGTGGTTTTTCCTTTGTGGAACTTTGGGAGACCTACGGGGTTCTCAGGGTCCCTACTAAGTATCGTTATACTCCCCCTACATATCCTACACATGCACCTTGTTGAGTCTTTTGCAGAAGACATACAATGTTGTTCAAGGTTGGGGGATCCTGGAATAGATAGAGTTCGGAGGTTTTCTATTTGGCGTGACATGATGCAGGGACTACTGGTCTTGAATTGTACCTACCCTTCCGGTAGGATCCTTCGTGGATAATCCAGGAGCTATTTTTCACTTTTTATTTTTACTTGTACTTTTATGTTGTACTTGTACTTTTAATTTGGGATTGTATTCTAGGCCCATTGCATTCATCACGCTGTTACTGCAACATTTTATTTCGTGGTTTCTTTTTCTATGTTACGTGACTTTGTTTTTGTACAAGTTAAAAGGAAATTCCTTACCATTTTAGGGATACACCTTTCCAGTGCTAGTCTCCAGCACCTGAACTGTGGATTGTGGGTTTGGGATAGTCAAAGAACGACCCCCAAGGGATGGGTTGTGACATGTAACTACTAAGATAAGATAGTGTTTCCAAAGTGGGTAGTTAGTCATCCATCCTCCCACTGAAATTTTGGGTCAAACACCCCCTTGTCTCACAATCCTGGGGATGTCATTTTCCCTTACCAACAGGTTGTAGAAGTTTAAAGAAACACAAAAAATATAAAATATAGTATAGATCACAGCCACATTATAGGAATAACCTAGTCATAGATTCAATAGAATCTAACTTTTCTTGGACTCTTGATTTTCGTTGCTAAGGCTAGATATCTTATAAGTACACAACCATTTAATGAGCAACATTATGATACGTTACCCCATTTTATTAAATTATTTTTATGTTAATTAATTCTATAAAAATTACCTAAAAATTATCATTTCCTCACTAAAATTCATTAGAATCACAAAAAACGTTCCAATATCTCCCAGAAAAACCAAATTGAGTCCACACATTCTCAATCTAACAACCTCAGTATCTCATCCCATCATACTCCAACTATAGGGGTTAAAAATCATTTATTCATTTACTAAAAAAAATTCCATTTCAATATTTCTAGGTTTTCTAGAATAAATATAGAATATACCAAAAAAATGAAATAAACAGGGTGGGTAGATGAGCTACCCATCAATTATTTTCCACCTATAGTAAGAGCATAGGTGCTTCCATCTTCGAGAATCTAATCATGAAAAGCACATGGCATACCCCTTTCATCTTCAACTCTTTTGGAAAGAGAGTAAGGAAGTCCATATTTTTCATAAGCGAGGAATGTAAAGATGATAAAAACAACATATTCAACGATAATGGGTAATTAAAGCTTTGACCCATTCCATTATCCCATGTGTCCTCCCTGATACCCATATGCATAAACTGATTCATCAAGCCACACTAAGCCTCAACTGGTACCACAAAAACTGGTCTTCACTACCCCACATAAAACAACAACCCTTCAAGCATATCCATCCTAGGCTCACAACACATTTGGTCCTCTCTACCCCCATAACCACAAGTCTCATATCCAAATCACATCACAATCATCTGGAACAAATAGTAGCGGGCTCTCGAACCTAAAGAAATGCATCCAGACTTCACAAACAATGAGATCCCATTTCTCCAAAGCATAAGGCACTCATCCTTTACGAGAATTCTTATAGCTTAGGTATGATAACAGAAATTACTATATCACAAAGTCAGTTCTTATTCCATGTGGAATTAACCAATTCATTATTTATAAGTTCCAACTATGGGAAACCTAAACACAAGCTATCAAAATATATCTACCACATTAATTAGAAAACTAATTTATCACAACTGTAACACATTTATCAACATGTATTAACATGCTTCACGTTCATCAACCAATTAAATTAAACATGTTCACTTTGTATAAATTTGATTATCATAAAATTTAAACAATAACAAGAATTAGATTCATTAAACACACGTTATTCCCTTTTATCAAAATAATTATCAATTAATTACCGATTTACATTCTTACCAATTCCCATCATGAAAAATATAATAACCAAGAATGGAATAGACATCCCACAATAGGGAAAATTAGGAGGAATACTTTTATCATAGTATAAGACAATAAAATCACTTCATGATCAATACCAATTAATTAATCTGGTTGATATAATAATTAGGTAAATTTTTTTATAATCAAAAGGGATAAATCATGACATCTCTACAATTTCATGTATGTGAATATATAAGAATAGGATTCTATAACTCAAAAGTTAATTAAAATTATTCGAATGAGAATTGATCAAAGTAACAAATCACAATCACCTCTCCCATAACAACTGCATTAACCAAAGGCTTCCACAACACAACTGCACAAACCAACCACCAAGATAAATCCATTAAAAACATGGATATCACATTCCATCACATAGAAAGGAGAAACACGAGGAATAAAATTCAAGAAACATATAATAATAATGGAAGATTATACCTTAGATGTAAGATATATCTCTACAGATTGAAGTAGGGATCGTGAGATTGTTCCATGATGAAGGAAGCCCCAAAACACTAAAGAGAGGTTCATTGGGTTTCCTGGGGTCATGGGAGAGACACTAGATACATAGGATTGATAAACCCTGAGTGGCTGGAGAAACATATAAAGCATACTGCATCAGGGATTTACACAACGTGTAATCCCCTTTCACGTCATCTAATGACTCAAGGGTGAGTTCTGTGAAGAAACACATCACCTTAATGTTTTATTTTATTTTTAGAACCCCAAAACATTTCACATCATGAATCCATCATTCACACAGTGTAAAATTAAGCACTTAATGAAGATTTCTAGGATTACCACTGAAACACGATTCCACATCATGTAATACTTTTACAAGGCATGTAATCCCCTCTTCCAGCTTTCACATAACTGATATTCTCCAAACATCATTCTAAGAAAACTCCATGCACTTAGATCGTTGAAATAACACAAAGGGTTGATCCATGAGGATCTTGGCCATGAAAATATATCAATTATTCCAATTTAGGATAGTGGAGTCATTATCATTTTGATGTTTCATATAATTGTTTTAAAACGTTTTAACATTATCTCTCCAAAATAACACATCCTCCTCACATATATGAGATTAATTTTAAATTAAAAATTTCCACTTTTTAAAATGTAAATTGGAGATATGGATTCTATATTTTAATCATAAATATTTTTATTAACTAATAATATAAAATATAATTTTTTATCTTAATGAATAGAAAACATAGTGACAATTAGTTACCATAGTTTATGAAAAAAAGTGTTTACATTATGTTTGAATTAAAAGATAAATGTTATAAATAACCCAAAATATGCCCAAAACACGTTTTATAGATATGTTTAGACCTTATGACATATAAATTATAAAATGGACTCTTTTTATCCTTGTTTCTTGTAAAAAATATGGGTACACCTTTTTCTTTCTAAAAATTACATTCATTCTACTCACCTAAATTTTAAAAGGACACCCACTATCTTCCACACTTAACAAATAAATAACCATTTATTTCCATCAAGATCATCCCAAATGACATATTTACCATCCTCCTCTCCTTCTAGATTCCTTATTTTAGTCACAAAGATAATATATCAAATCTTTTGGTGAAAAAAAAATAATTTTTCCGAAGAAGAGTTAATGTCCACAATTAAGACAATTTTTTATTAATTACTCAAACTCATTCCATTATTATTAATAATTGATGAAATAATACCATAAATATCTCCCATATAATAATATATTATTATTTTATTTCAAAACTAAAATCATTTTCTTATATAATGAAATGGGTTTTGAAATCATTATTTACATGTAAGGGGGACTATCACCTCTCAAACCTGTGTTATTCATTATCCATACCCATATATAATGGTTAGATGTAATGATTTATTTATTATTTATATATATTATATTTATGAAATAATTATAATTCTTAAATTATGATATCACATATTTTATTTTACATTCCATTCTATGGGAATTCAATAATGTTATTTGTGTGTACAGCGGACTACCACATTTCAATGAAATATGATTTGTTCATTAATTACATAGATTTTAATATGGTTTGTTTTAATGAAAATATGTAGTCTATATTAAATAAATTTTATTATTTGATTGTAATTTATTATCTACCTTTATTTTATTCCAAGATAAAATGGAAACAATCTTCATTTGTACGTATAACGTACTGTCTCTATGAATGATTTTTTCAATTTCTATCCCTAAATTCAGTTGATAAATATTAATAAATTTATTATAAATATAAGTTATATTTATATCATGGTTAATTGTTTGGGTATTATGAGACCATGATAGTAATATGATTACCAGAAAATAACATTTTATAACCTACATGAGAAACCGAGCAGTTCTTTTTAAAATTTAGCATTATCGTGGAATTGTATGTAAACATGTAATAAAAGGTCGTGAATAAATAACATAAGTTATTATAAATTTATTCATTGTTATATAATATATTTATAATAAAAATATTTTTATTATAAAGGAGGATTAATTATGTTTTAAATAAGATGATACTTATGTAAATTGATTTATGTGTCACTTTATTACTTATTTGAGACACATTCTGTATTCCCCACTTGATTACTATCTAAAAAATATATAATGACCACAAATTTATTTTATTAATATTAAAATAAATATTATTTTTATTTACATATCAATTTTATGATCTCTCATTCATATTGTTATTGGTTCAAATGTTATGAAATTATTAATGGGTTTTTGTCTCAACTTTACTTCATTGCGACAGATGTTATATTATGAACCTATATTCTTTTATGAGGTGTATATACATCACATTTTAAATATAGTATATTGAATTTATTTATTATCATTATATTATATATTTCATTTAATGTTACTCTTTTATAGGGATTATGCTTCAATGTTTGCAAAGTTGTAATGGTCTTATGATACAATCTCATAGTTTATCATGATTTATCATGATTATTCTTCCAACGAAGAAATAATATAATATTTATCTGATGAATTTTTTTTATAATATGTTTATTTATATATAATTAATTTTTTTACCTTCATTTTTCTCTCTATATTTACTCAACATTCTAAAATATTATTTTAAGAAAAATTATATTTATTCCCCTCATCAATCAAAAAACTTTTTTCACAAAAACCATGATCTGTTCAAATTCTTTAAAAATGTGTTATTAGAATTATTAAAATTATTTAATATAAAAAAATTTACCCATGTTTTACTTTTATAAAAATTTATGGAATCTTTATTTAATCCAAAAAATTCCAATTTAGATTTTATAAAAAATGAAAAAGGAATTTTTTTAGAATATATATGACCTGAATGGAATTTTCTACCTTCATAACCATTATATAACATGAAACATATTTTATTAATTCTCATGTTTATATTCAATGAATATTATTTTCATAATATCTTATTTTTAGAAGTTTTTTTTCAAAGAAAAAATGATTTTTTCCACATGAATTTTTTTAAATTGGTTTTAATGCATTCGTTAGAAGTTTCATTTATTATATACATATAAAATGATTCTAAAAATGTTTTTGTTTAAACATTGGTATTGAATGTGGAAATAATATATTCCTCCATAAATTATTAATAAATAATACTTTATATTTTTATATAGTTATTTTATGATATATGTATTTTGATATCATTTTCTGTTTTAAACAGTATTTATCGAAGTGGAAAGTCTATTTTCATTAATAATTGTTCCAAGTGATCTTTAAAAATAATTTTCCATATAATATGAAATCTTTTCATGTTAAATTATCTTTAAATGGGACTTTATTGGACGACACCATCTTTATTCATTCATTAAATGGTTAATTATCATGTTTATGTTATGTTTTATAAACCCATTTATCCATAGGTTATTCTATAGTCAATTGATGAAATTTTTTTGAAACCCTTTTTCTTTACATAGCTTATGATGTGACGATAATATATATTTAGGTACAAAAACTAATGAAATCTAACACTTTATACAAAAAAAACAATATAAAATTTGTTGTCCTGGTGATTTGACCCTACGACAAAGCCCAAAAGCACATCACTCAAGTACTACCCCAGCTGAGCGCATGGGGAACAACTTATGATGTGATGATATTATGATTTTTTTAAGATAATTTGGGTAAAAAGTTTTTATTTTATTATGAGGTTGGTGGAACGTACATATCCCACCAATGCAATGGGTAAATCAACATATCTATAGAAATAATAGTGGGAAATATGTGGATGGGATTGATCTATTATGGGAAATAGGTGTGTCCAGATCCACTATGAATAATAGGTGCATCCATCTCAACAAAGGGAAATATGTGATAATTATTAATACACTATATTGACGGCCATGGATGAAATCCATGAAATATTAAATGGTTTCTTTATTTTCCATGGTTCTACACTTTTATGACATGAGATTGTGGTAAATGATGGATTTATGGTTATTTCTCACCATTTTGTCCCATTTTTTAAAGAATGGTCATTTTTTATGTCATGAATCAGGATTATAATCTATGAAAGGATGGTTTTGGACATTTTATGTAATATTTGTGATCAAAAATAATTATTCTTATATTATTCTTTTATATGATAATATATTGATATCTTTTATATTTACCATTACTGATAATCTAATCTCACGCATTCTTATGTTTTAGTCAACATGTTATGAAGAATTATTTAAATTGGGTATTCTAATTATGAATAAAATGTGAAATTATATTCATTGGAGATGTTCAAGGTCTTCCCAAAAATAATAATATTGTGTTTTTGGTATCAAAAAACACAAAACTATTACAGTCCTCAAGAATTTGTTTATAAAATTTCATTAATATTAATATAAAAATATTTGATAATTATGTATGAAAATACATGGTCTTCATAGTCTCTCTATATTCTATATACCATGGACTTGAAAAAAGTCCCAACTAAGGAGACAAATGTTTTTAATAAAGGGAGAACATCCAATGGCATATTTAATGTTCTAAACTATGTTTTGTAAATTATTTTCTTCTTCAACCATTGAAAATATATTATATGCACTAAATTATATTAAAACATATTAATAATATGATTAAATTTTATTATAATAATTAATAATTCATTTATTACAATCTTCCAATACTATTAAAAAATTGATGTGTCATCCTCTGTACATAAACACTAAAGACTCCATGAATGTTGTGTTATATTTCACATTACAATCATACATAGATGGATTAAAATAATTTTTTACTATATAATATAATATTTAAAACATTTTTATTTTTTTTAAATGATAAATTATTTTATTTTCTATCTCCAACGAATTCTACGGAAAATGAAAGTGTCATTTCTACATACGGGTAAACTGTCAAATTCATAGAATGATATATTTTATTTTCCCTTTAACACATAAAATGAATCACATAAATTTTTTTAAATGTATAAAGTAGTTATTTATTAAATTAAAAATATAATTTTAAAATTATATCAGACAATTTATAAGTGAGTTTGATAAAAATGGACATAGTAAACTTAACCACTTCATATGGTCAATTCATGGAACCCTTGTTAATGTGAGTAATGTTTTAGAAAATGTAATAAACTATATAATTTTTTAATAATACAAAAAAATAAAAAATCAAATAAAATAATACTGATTATAAAGATACTCTAAAACATATTTTAAGAGAGTCAATATGCTGAAAAAGTTGAATAGAATATTATTGAACTATTTGATGTAAAAAAGAATGAACACTACTTAATAAATGAATAACACATGATAATAAATAGAAAAAAACATATATATATATATATATATAATATAAAATTTGTGATGAATTCCTTCATAAAATTTATTTTATTTTTCAGGATGATAAGAATAAGGGAATAGTGAATCTCTGCTCGTGGTACTTATATAAACATCCAAATTTTGATTCATTGTTATTTGATTTGAAATCCAAAACTGTATCTTCTTTGAAATAAATATTGATCTATTATTTATTTTTATTCCAAACATTATAAAATATAACGGATTTAAAAATCCATCTAATTTTTTACCTTTATAGGGTTTTTTGAAAGATAACAATGTCAAAAGATGTTTGTTGACTCCGATTTAATTCCATTTGGTTATTCATGAATATTGAATTACTATTATTTTCTATATTTTAATATTCTAATATTTCAGTAGCAATCATCACAACTTATTTTAATTTATTTGGAATGCTGATTCCTTAAAAAAGTATTCTTTAAATGATTTTCTGTAAAAAATTTCAATGTCGGTATGATTAATTACCATCATTTCTAAAGTATTTTTCACCTGCATGCCAATTTTTTTCTTCCATACCTGTGTTATCCAATTCTAGGTTATAAAAATTATTTATCATCTCCTATGATATTCATTGTTCTCCATATATATTTTTCTAAATAAGTTTTTCATCCTGATAATCATTTTGGATTTCCAAAAATTTATTTTAAACCCTAAAAAGGGATATTACGAAAAAACCTCTTTAATTTCAGTTTATACATTCTATTTTCCCATTTTTTCAATATTATTCTCATATAATTTATAAATATTCATAATATATATTTACAAAATATGTATTTATCTTAAATTCTCTTTATTTTTATTGAATAATAAAATTTTATGCTTCATTTGTGATTCTCAATTTTATGTAAACCTTGTATAATGGAACATCCAAATATATTATATCATGTAATGTAAAACCACCAGAATTTTTTTAAACTGGAATATATTAACAAATACCACATTATTTTATAAAAGTCCCTCTTAGTTCTATTTTGGTGAAATATAAAATAATAATAACCTTCCATCATTAAAAATATCTTACACTTTTCATAAAGAATCACCTATGTGGTCTATTTTTATTTTCACTTATCCAACATTTAACCTAAACTTTTTATATTATAAATCAATGTTACATAATAAAAATTTATTTCAAAATATTTATGTGAAAACTAAAAATCCCCCATCATATTTTCGAATACATGTGATATGTCATTTAGTTATGCCTTCATATGAGATTATTAAAACTTGTTACTTCATATGTGTTTAAACATTCATTGTGTTTATATGTGTCCTTTTCTTATTATTTCATGCATATGAATGTAAATGATATGAGTATAAATTTTACGCACTAATAGTTATCTGATTCATTTGGTTAATATTTCATTTCATGAGATAACATGTATGTTTCATGGGAGGTTAACCTATGAACACAATAATTTATTTTCATAGTGTTCATCCATGATAGTAGTACTTGATCATTTGGAATATGGAGACTATGGTTTGTTGTCTTTTTTGGATGCACATAACTTATACTATTGATTATTTTCATTATGTTGTTTCTAAATATTTATGATACACTAAAATAATGATATCATATCATTATTTTTAGTTTCTATAAATTTCCTAGAAATTTAATACATCGTACATGGGTCCTAATTTTTCATTATATATTTTCCATTACAATGCAAATGAGATGACCCATTTATTATATTTCCGTTATATAGTTTATTATTATTTGTATTACCTTTTTGAAAACTATAATGGAGTCCAGTGACGTCAAATTATGGAGAAATGTCCATAAGATTTTTAAAATATGTTTTAACATAACTAATACTCAATTAATCTAACACTTACATTCATGGAATTTTGTGATTATTTAGAGATATAATTTTAATTTCAGGATAATGATATCAAATATATGCATTTTTACATTCATATAACGATCAATCGAATCTTATATTCAAATAATCTATTTTCGGAGCCAGAATATGAAGTGTATGTTTTTAGTTCCTCTAATAACATTAGATGTTGTTTTAGTTATTTTATATGATTAATTTATTTATATTTAAATACTAACATTGTTATTTTTATATATTATGATCTGAGAACATTTGAAAATAATCATGAGGAATATTCTAAATATATGATATCTTCCTGGAAATTGGGAAATGTTTTGAGGATGAGGTTTTCCAAGAAAATAAATTATAATAAAACTAATTTCATGTAGATGTGAATATTAAATAGATGCATATAGGGGTAATCACCCTAACAAGGTTGGTTTACAATCTTATTGGCCTATAATCAGTACATGATGAGTGAGCCTATGATGGCACATATTCCTAGACACTCCCTAGGTATATTAATAGGTTATTTCACGTTTTTTTTAAAATCTATTTTCACACAAATAAATGGAATTTAAGGATGTAAAATATAACTCGTTTGGTTTTACATCCAAATTGTAATGTTATCATGGATAACATTTGATAAAAGTAGAGATTTATAGGATTTAAAAAGTGTGACATAGTTCACCTGAATGTGTCAATGTTTGAAAATAATATTTCATTAGAGAAGTTGTATCATGATTTATTTTTCACATTTATATGTTCATTTATTGTGTTTTTATTAGTTATTTTATTTATAATTTTATTCTAAGTAATTTTTTTAAAACATGATCATTAAAATAAAATTTAGGAAGCTATAGATACATATTTAAAGTAAGTGGTCGGAAATGAAAATATATTCCAATTGTGTGATATAAGATATGTCATGTTGTCTTTATTATGATGGAATGGTTTGTATTAATTTAGAAGATATATCTTTATTCAAGGATATCTTTTAGATCTCCTTTGATAATATTATTAATAAATTATAATTAAAATTGTGGGGGACTAATTTATTTATGGTGTGAGAATGTAAACTCCATGGTATATCATTATTATATTTTTCCCATAAACCATATCATTAAAATTTAATTTATTTATTATACTTGTTATAAAGAATTGAAAAATATTAGGAAATAATTCATAGAAGATAGGGATTGAAAAAAATAATAATTTAATACTCTTAGAAAAAAATAACAAATATAGAAAATGAAAATAATTATTTAAACCCATTATAATAAGAGATAATAAACATAAAAAAGTAAAAGGTGATGATACATAAAAATATAATATCTTTCTAATTAGAAATTACCTTTGACCACCCTTTCTTTTCAGAATTATAACTGATATTACAAAAAATATAAAAAAATTAATATCCTGAAGGGAGAAATTATATTGTGAATGAAAACAACAGGAATGGGAAGTGTGAGTTATGTATTTTTTATAAAATATTTGTGTTCAAAAAGGTTTTATATTGGAATGAAATCTAGTAGTTATATATATGGTCCTTCAAAATATTATCATTTGATATATTCATATTCAGCTTGTTTATTTATGTTCTAAATTATTAGAATTAATGATCATATAATAAAATTCATGAATGAAAATAATTAAATTAAAATATAATATCAAAATATTTTTTATATCTATATATCTACATTATTGGGTTATTTGTGTATTATTATTATTATTATTATTAATATATTATATTTTGTATCTATAAATTGCAAGGAAATATATAAAAATATGTTGAAAAATAAAATTATATATTTATAATATAAATAAATATATTTTATAGTATTTGGTGACGGTTATTTAATATAATTCTAATATTTTTCAAAGGCCTTTTTAGTAAAAGATGTTGTGTATTTTAATCTACTCTTAACTCAATAATTACATAATGAAAATCTGTTTATATTATTCAAAATTAATTTAACTATAATTTATCTAGAAGCTACCACTACTTAAGTAATACAAATAAATTCATTTTATTCTTAATTATATATTCATATATAATTTGGATTATTATGTTGTATGAGTTTTCATAAAAAAAATTAATAAAGGCAAATAATGATAAAATATTTTTTTGGTGAATAATATATTGAAAAAATAATAATTTTTAGACAATTTATGAATAAGAATAGTAAATATGTTAACATATATTTGCCAATGGAAAAAATATGAAAATATTTTTAATTATTTTCTAATTTATAAATCTTGTATTTTATAATTTTTCTTGAAAAAATTAAAATTAATTTTTAAATTAATAGAAATTAAAAAATATGGAAAAAATTTAATGATTTTTGTAAAATAGAAAATAATTTGGTGAATAGTGAAGAAATCAAACATTATAAATATGAGAGTATTTTAGTCATTATAATGGTATAATCATGACTAAAAAAATTTAGAAAAAATTGTTCCATGAATTTATTTTATTTTAATAATTATTCATTATAAATAAATTAATAACAAAAATCCAAGTTTATGATATGGAAAAGAATGTTAAATTTTTGAAATAATAATAGTTTTTAGATAGTTCTTTTTATTTTAATTTTCAAGAGGTTAAAATTGGGTTTTTATAACATTTAATATAAAATGAATAACTATTGGTAAATTATAGACCAATTAATATCATTTAAAACATCTACATTGTATTTATTTTCTTGAACATGACATTTATGCTTAAAAATACCGTTTTTCTAAAACTATTCTTTACATGTTATCTGTACTGATGTGAAAATTAGTTATTATTATATAAAGAAATATTATTCAAATAATATTTATTTAATATTTTGAGCCAATGGGTCTAAATTATTTAATAAATCCAAATTTACTTCGGAAAATAAATTAAATTTACTTATATAAGGATTAACTGAAAAGGCCAAAACAAAAATTGTAAAAGTGATTTATATAGGATTTAAAGAAATAAAAATGATAAATACATATTTCAAAATGATTTTTTTAGGAATTATTAACTTTACATAATCCCACACTCTATTTTTTCCCACGTTTTAGGAACTTTTCATGGAATTTTTTTCTCCATATATTATTAGGTTATATTTAAAAATATGTCATTTTCTTTATTTTTAAAAGGATCTCACAAGAACACCATTTATCCACTAGTTATAGAGATTTGGATTTCCAAAAACACATACATAGTATCTACAAAACCCACTATCCATTTCCTAGAATCCTTGGTCTTTCCTATAGGTCATGGAAAGGACCCGTAAGGTGTCACCTCATAGAGAGAAGCCAATGAAATATGAAGTATTCTAAATAGAGATCTCTTAATTCTCTTATTATTATAACACCTCAAACATATTATATCCATGAAATTATAATAAAACTAGTATTAATTATATTAATAAATGTTATTATACTAATTATAAATCCATCGTTTACATTCTTTTAAAACCATAAAAAACATGACGTTGTCAGCATGCATCAGTGTGGAAAACCACCTCTACAAATGAAATGTAATATTTTCCATAAACTCCATGAATGGTATGATAAAAATTCTTATTTAATTGAAAATATAATAAATTTATCATGTTTAGTATTCTAAAATGTGGATTTATTTAATATTATACCAGCCCCATTCTATGGAAAATGAATTTTTCCTCTTTGTATGTGCATCCATGTATGAGGATAATCACTCTGTAGTTTCGTCTTTGATAGATTTTAATGGTGGATATTTTTTATCTAGCACTACAGTAGTATCAGCGGTAATGGTTAGATATAATGCTGATAAATCTATTAATTTGATTGATGTTGTAAATCCTTCTAGTATTGGGAATGCAGAGAGGGACTCAACTAGAAGGTTATTTACACATATGAAGGATACTATTCCAAATCATATTATTAATAAGGGTGACACTACTCATATTATCATGAATTAAGATTCTATCTATGATAGATTTATGATCTGCACGTATTCCATTATTTCTAGGATGGTTCTTTCTACTAGAGTAAAGCTTTGGTAATTTTATAATTTTATTCAATGATTAATTTCTGTATGGAACTCCTCTGAGTAGAGATGTATAACAATGAGTAGGTTCTTGTTTGACATCATTTTCCCATTATAGAAAATGAATTCCATGTTTTGGGGGATTGCATCAATTGACTTAAAGACATATATGATTTAATCTTGAGAATGTGGTTTCAAAATTAATTCACTTAATTTTAATAATAATATGTTTCATGTTTCGATAAAATTGTTATTCTATATTATATCCTATGGAATAATAATCCAAAATTTTATATAACATCTCTTTTTGGAATTCCCATCAATATTAATTGAGCCACTGATTCTTCCATGTTTTGGAATTTTTTTACCGTACTGATGTAGGTTGACATAAGCATGTTCATAATTTGAAATATCATCTTATCATATTTTGATGGTAACATACTTCAAAAGGTGGAGTATTAAATAAATCCTTATTTTTGTTCAAACTGTCAAAAAAAAATTCATGATAATGATGCATTCAATAAATATGTTGTATATTCCATTTCCTATCTAAAATGGAATCCTGAGACATCTTGTACGAAGAAATTGAAGTGGAACCTAGTGAATATTAATACATATGGTGTCAGACATGCATCATTGATAAAACTTATGTCTATGGATGTGGTAGTTTCTTTGAAGGAGTAGTCATCTTCCTCAATGACGAAGCATGATCCTGAGACTTGTTTTAGAACTATAACATTATATCATATCATCAATGTTAGTCCTGATGGAGGCTCACATCAATGTTGAATAGTGCAATAGACATGTACGGTTCCCATCTAGGATGTGAATATGTAGGTGGATACATCTGTTATAGATTTGGGTGGTGATGGAATACAGAAAGATTAAACACATCAGCGTTCCTTAGATGATATCCTTTAACTATCTCATTTAGGGTAAGTATTAAATAATCTAGTGGATTCTAATCATTAATAACCATAGGATGATGGTTTTAATCATGGAATCCCTTAGAATCAATGAGCAAGGTTGGTCTTTCCTCTTTTATGTATACACATGGAAATGGAATAAAAATGGTTTTATAATGTGAGGGCCCTACTCCATCCACTTTAAAGAAAAGACCAAGTAAGGACTATTACAACACAACATGAAAATTTTCTACTATAACTTATTCATTGTTTTCAAGATATGAAAATTCAAAAATTCTTATGAACATCCACTAGAGTAAGTGTCAATCTGAGTGGGATAATACTGATCAACCCGATCTTGGAAATGACTTGTCCTATTATGATATTTGAAAATATTTTCTGATGAATGAGGGAATGTCACTTTTTTTGAGACATCAAATATCCTCATGAACTTTTTCCTTTTTCTTTAATAAATTCCCAAAATATGAGCTTCTAGATAGACTTGTTTAGTATGTATAACACGCACCCTTACTAATGGATTTTTTTTCCTCCAGGTCCATATTTCTTGGCTTACTATTTTTCATATTTTTTTAGTCCAAACAAAGATATATATTATATTTTACAATCTTCATATTATTTCATTACTCTTTTTAAGAATAATTTTTTATCAATCTTTTTAGGTAATTTTTGACTTGTGAAAGGTTTTATAAAATAGAAAAAGGGATCTTCTGAACCACCCACCATACATTTAGGATAAATGGTATATTTTTTTACACCCTATTAACCTATATTTAACTCATTTACATTATAGAAATTATTTATAAATTTTCATTAAACATATACCTATTTCATTTTACTTTTATTTGATTGGGATTACACATGTTTTGGGATCCCTCAATGATTCTCAATTTTATGTACACTAATTCGAATAAACATTCCAATTCCTTATTTCATGTCAAATACCACAACTAAAAAAATTATCTATGAATAGATATCTATAAACTAAATTATTTTATGGAAAGAATATTTTTTAAAATCAGCTGTAACGTGTCAACCTAGATTACCATTGACCTAGTAGTAGGACTAGTTTCCCCAGGACCTCAAGCCCGCCTCCCTGTATCCTATAGGTTACTGACTAGTTGTGAGGTTGTAGAGATAATCAATGAGGAAAATATTCTCTTATTTAAATGTTTTTACTACCACATAACAATATATAGAATGATGGCAGAAATGGGAGCAAATACAATGTAATAATCAAAATAGCAGAAGAAACTTGCAATATCAATTGAAAAAAGAAAATGGAAAATGCTAGTTTAGAGAAATTCATGCATTTCATGGTGATATGTATATTAAAAAGGTAAAAAAATATCATTATTTACATCTCATTACAGGAATAATGAAAATAATTAAATCCCCATAAGAAATCTCTATTTGAATTTAGAGATATCGCTTGCTCTTTTACTCATAACTCCCAGGTACAACAAATTGAAACGTAAATGTCCAAGGTCCTTTGAACCAGAACATCTACTCATGTACCCTAGTGCATTGGATGTCCAAATAGGGTGTGAGGTATAAATCTTAATTGGTCAGGACCACTAGGTTATATCTCGATCTATAAAATTCAATTCAATTAATCATATTGTAGGTATATTAAAGCAGTAAATGATTTTAATAAATGAGAAACAACCTATCCATTTTCCTATGGGACACCTAATGGTGATACCTACTTAGAATCACAATGAAAACAAGAGTCTTAATAAGAACTATACATTTATTATTTTCAAGAATATATAATTGTTGTAACATTTTCATTTTTCCTCTATTTAATATTTTCTTAACTCCCAGGGTCTAGTGGAAACCCATACCTCAACACTATCTTATTCTCATACTGGTGCTTGAAGAATTACCTATGTAACATGATATCTTAATACCTATATTGGGTCATGTAAGAGCCTAAAATATTTATCATGATATAATATATCAATACCAGATTCTACTTATTCCTGAGTCCAAATAATGTAAAGATGGTATTATATATTAATTCTTTATTCAACTCATGTTAAATTCCAAAATATTCTAAGGTGATCTCATATATCAATACGTGTTTCAAATCATGTTAGAGATCGAACTATTCCCATGTGAGGACATATCTCAGAGTACACTTATTTCCATTCTTTAAATTCACACAATAATTCAATTGTTACCATTATCACAAACTCATGTAAGATGACCATGTTACCATGCTTACATCTCAATAGAATGACCATGTTCCAATTATCCTTACTCATAAGAATAATGACTATGTATCCATTTATACTTATTAATAGAATGATCGTGTTCTTAGTCTCATTACTCATAAGCATTATGACAATGTTAAAATGTATTCTTCTTAATTGAATATCCATGATCCCATTATTTCACACATAATTAATTCACAATTAATTATTAATCATCAATCTAATTACCAATTCAAGAGTTAGTTAAACACGTCAAATCCATTAGTTGGATCAAAAATTAACTATGTAAAAAATATCCATTAATTAATTCAATAACTAATTAACTGAACCACACATTTCACATCCCAAAATTAATTTTCCAGATTGATTAGTTGATTCTAAATATCAAATCTTTATAATTAATACAATAATTAAATTTCCTTGTCATATTACCAAAGGAACATTATTAATTACAAATAGTTATCTCAACATAGTTAAATAAGTATATAATATTTAATTCCTTGATCAATTATATATATTACAATCATAAAGGACATAATTAATTCAAAATTAGTAACCTCAACTCATCCCACTCAATAACACATTATTAATCCCCATATTTATTATCTATATTACAATATCAAAGAACATAATTAATTCACAATTAATTATCTCAATGTATCCCACATAATAAATCATAATTACCAATTTATGCAAGAATGTCAACATGTTAAATAGGAAATACATATCCATGCTATGAAAACCATATTAACATAATTTAAAAAGCATACACTAACTAGGAACACATAGGAAAACACATATCAGAATGCTGAGAAAACATATTATTTTAATAGCTATGTTTTCAGTTTGAAGGTAGCACACCTCCTTTGGAGAGGTTTTATTAAAATAATGTGATTTTTTAATCTAAAAATCCATTTCACACAACAATAAATTCATTCCCAAAATTAGAGTCAAATTTATCAATAATGATAAAAAACAACTACTTCATTTTATCAATTATAAAATGTTGAGAAACTTTCATCATGGAATTAGAAAAGAAAATTCTTTCTAACTTTAATAGTTGTATATTTTCTAATACACACTTCAACAAAAATGTTTTTGTGCATATGGAATTGATTTCAACACCCTACAATAATACCTGGTATTAGAAATTGGTGTGAAAAAATATATACATGCATCCAATTAATTACCCAAGACTCGTATAAACCATACACACTAATTTAATGGGTGAATTACCAAGTAGCCATATAAACCCTTACCTCATGTTAAAAACAGTATACAAAAATAAAGGGAATATAAATCTCCATTAGTGGAGAATGTTGAATCTCAAACAATGGGTTCCTAGGAGAGGTAATGTATTCCCTAGCATTGGAAAAATAAAAAAAATGGATTAACACCTAAGCTAGGTTGTTCTGTCGAATAGTGATGGGTGATGGGGAGACCTAAATGACCAATGTGAAGAGGTAAACACATGGAGAAGGCTATACATCACTTTGATGGAAAAATTTCTTGATGGAACCGGGAAAAAATGGTCGCATTTGAGGGAGGTGCGTGAGGGGTGAATAGGCTGCACCATGGGAGGGGGGTCACAATGCTCCTGACGTAATGGGAAGGTGGGGGTGTTCCTCCCTAATTTATTTCCCTAATAATTAATATAAAATTAATATAATAATAATAATAATAACTATATTTTATTATTATAATTTAATGAAACAACTCTTCGATAAACCCCAAAATCCCAATTTAATCACCTTTTAATTAAATTTTTTCAACTCAATTTAATTAAATAAATCTACTATTTCACAATATTTAATTTAATTAATTGTTACTCAATATAATTTTACAAATTCTCCATTTCATATTCATTAAATTAAAATCTTTTTAAAATTAAAATATAAATTAAAAAATAAATTTATATATTGGTAAACAACAAGGTTTGAATCATATGGTTTGATAGGCGATGTGTAGCCCATGCACTCACTTATAAATTCCTAGAATATCATACACATCTGACCCACACAATTTAACTAACTATTTACATCCCATGTGATTAAATATGCATCGCCTATATAAATTCGCACGGTTAGACCTCCACAGTCTAACTAACCATGCGTTGCCCCTGCAAATGCCACTACCTCTCAAGTTTCTAGTCACACAGTCACAGATATGGGCAACATGGTTTCCAGAAAAATTGTGTGTCCTATGAAACCCATTTAAAATATAAATTTCTTGGACCAGTTATCCAGAATTGCAATGAGCCACTCGGGAAACACCATGACCCTTTACCCAACCTGGATATCAACAATTTAAATGGTCCCAACTTATAGAACTTCATCACAATGATTTTTTTTAAAAAATACAACTCTAGTAAAAAAAGATCAATTTTTTTATTTTAGAAAGGTTAAATAACATGGGACTCTACTATTAACCCACCTTAATACTTCTCATCCTTGAGAAGCCATTGGGAACTACGATAACTTCACCCAATACACCAAGGTCATGAAGACTCATTTAAATGGTTGTATTGCATTCCAAAATGCCCGATGCACCATTAAACATTTCACAAGACCAATGGATTATGCCTTTAAAACCCGAACCAATACTCAAGATCCAACCAACACATCGAAGCCGTCTTTATCTAAACCCACATAACCATAGATATGATCTCATTGTTGTCTCTTCATCCATATAGTTATTGGTTATTTCCACTAATGGTATTATAATTTAATGCTCAAACTCCCAAACGAAGGATCTTTCATTGAAAGACATCATTGACCCATAAATGCACACCCACACTTAAACTAGCTACATGACTTTTAAATGATTCCATCACTAACTACATGTACACCAAAGTCTTTACATGACCTCTGCTGACATTCCCAAGTCAAGCCATCACAAGGATCTTTTAAACATGTCATTCCTCAACTTGAATAAATGTGTAACCCAAGGAACCACTCATGCCATGCACAACCAACATGACAACCACTTATCTGGACAAACGAATTTTAAAAATTTAGTGGGGAAAAAGATCAATGTACTAATAGTTTCTCTAGGATGAACTTAAGATCAGAGGCACACTCGTCCAATTTTTAAGACCACACTATGTTTAAAACTAGTTCACCAAAATAATGTCAGTTGAAATATTACTGGTCAACTCCATTAAAAATCTCGGCTTCACCTACTAATGTTCCATCAACCAATCCACTATACCTAAATAAACAAATGAAATAGTTTTCTTTGAAATAGATCCACTAAAACTCTTCAGAAGACTTACGAAGTTTCCAAAAGTCTATGTATACCGCCAACCCTATCAAAGTCGTGCTTCCACGAAAGCACCAACACGTACACCAGAATAGATGTAACACTATGTACCTTAGGAGTGTACATATTATTGAAATAAAAGACCCATCACTCACAAGTACACTAGTTCAGGGACACCTTAAAATCACATGTGAAGTTACTCAAACCAAAATCACAAAGTCAAAATCTATCATGAATGATGAAAATTAAAACAATCGACTTGTCAAAACACCTATGTCCCATGAATTCCTCCAGAGTAGAGGGAATAACATACCCCAATTCCCCAATCACTCTACTCCATATTAAACCCAATAATATTATTAACTTCACAATCTTCCATGGTCACACCAAAATCAAACTATTTGTTAAAAACAGAAAATAGTCAATAACACCATGTGTTAAGACACGCTACCTTAAGTTCAAATAAGAAAATATAAGATCATCTCAAAAAACCATAAAACGGATGAAGAAATACAGATTTATCTAACATAATGAACCACAATTTCCTCATTGTTTTTTTACATATGAAGAGTCATGATACAAAGACCACCCATCTGATCAATGGTGTCTTTGAAAACCCAAATGTTCTACTAGATACAATGATACCAAAACAACACCATCTTCAAAATATCACATCAGAATCTAAACATATCGTCTCTGAGTGTTCTACCAACCACGATAAAGTCCCTTATGCATCATATACGATGACCCTATCTCTTGATCACACAATATAGAATTCATTATGCTCAAAATCCACTCATTATGTTTTCTATTTTATAAATAAATTTAACCCTTTAAATATTTTAATGAATTATAAAAAACCCACAAGTACTATTTTACAACAAGGCACTTGGTTTTAAATCAACGAGGGTTCTTTAAAAAGATATCCCACAAGTGAGACGAGTGGCCATATACCAATCTATAAAGTAACCATACACATTATAAGTGGAATTTGGATCTCATTTAATCAAATCAAATTCCATTTAACATTTTATCATAATCATGAACTTTTTCGATGGTTAGAATACCATAGTTACTATTTTTCTAGTTATAAGGCACCCAAATGCGTTATAACTAAAACTAGCTCCCATCATAAACGAAACCAATCAATTTCCACACACTCATCCATTTACACATAAAAACATCTCTATCATGTTATTATAAGAAGTATCATAGCAACATACTATAAAAATGTTCCATGACATAAGATAAAAACATTCAAAAAGAAAAGGAAACATGGAAAATAGACACCCAAGAATGTTAAATATATCACCTAAACATGATATCTAAAAATTCATGATAAAAAAGATCAAAAAAATGAAATTACAACTGTGGAATTCCATCAAAATTAGTAGGCATCTTAATATTTCAACTACATGGCATGTCCAATGCATGTAATTTTAATTTCTATGATCATAATTTGACATATATTATGTCATATTACCTCATTTCAATTTTATACAAGGTAAAAATACCAAAATAGTCATAATCAATAAGAAGTGGAAGATACACCAGTCACCCAAGGTGAAATCACATAAACTATAACCCAAAACAGTATAAAAATCAATTCCCAACCCTAGCCACTTGGTCATTTCTAGTCCATATGGTGATCAGTCCTAGGCATGACTATTATACATGTTCCAACACATTCATAGTCTCTTGTATACCAACCCAAAATAGAAATACAATAAAAAAAACTAAACCTCTAATACCACTTTGTTACATCTTAACCCACATTAATATTGAACTGGTAGTCGTATGGGTTCCTATATTACCTCAAGTGTGCCTCCCCATTTTCCTTAGGCTGTCGACTAGCACAGAGTGTGTAAGGATTATTAGTGGGGATACTATACCCTCAGATAATTATTTTTATAGTAGTATAAAAATAGATAGATATATGAAAATAGTGGGAGTAGATACAAATAAATAATCCAACTAGAAGAAGAAAATTTCCATATCAACTGAATAAATAAAATGTCCAACAACAATTTATAAAATGTATTCATGTCATGGTGATTCATTTATGAAAGAAGGAAACAAGACAACATGCTTTACATATCATTATATAAATAAATAAAAGAGCCATTTCCTTGAGGGAAATATATCTGAGCATCCCGATCCTTTGCCTCTAACTCATAGTTATAGTAAATATCAACAACACGGTCCTTGGTCCTGAGAATAGGAATGTCTACACGAGTACCCTAGTAGAGTGGCATACCATATATGGTGTGATATATAAATCTCAATAGGCCAGGAAAATCAGGGTCCATCTCTACCATTATAATGCAATGTAATTAAATAGTGTGAAGGTATATCGAAGAAATTATAGAATTGAATAAATGAATAAAATCCAACCTAGTACCAAAGGGACACCTTAAAATAATACATTCTTAATCTCATAGTAAAAATAATATTTATAATAGGTAATATATATGTATTTTTATCGTGAATAAATAAATTTTATCAAATTTTCATTAATTATGTATATAAAAATTTCATAACTGTGGGGATCCTATAGAGGCTCGTACTGAAATGAAAACTTCTTATCTTAATAGTGTCTAAATCACTCCATTGGTAATATGATATCATAATACTTGCTTCGGATCATTCAATAATATAAAATATTGATGGTAATATCATATATCAATACCTGCTTTGACTCATGCCTAATTCCGAAGTATGTAAAGATGATATTATATCACAATACCTTTTTCAGCTCAAGTAAGATTCTAAAGTATTATAAAGTGATTTCATACCTTAAAACCTTTTTTGACTCATGCGAGAGATCGAAATATTCTGAATTGAGGTCATATCTTAGAGTACCCATATTTTTATTTTTCAAATTAACATATTAAAGCCAATGTTTTCATTATCTCAAAAGTAAGTAGGATAACCATGTTACCATGCTTACCCCTCAATAGAATAACCATGTTCCCATTTTATATACTCATAATCATAATTTCCATGTTACCATTTAAAATTATTAATATAATAACATGTTCCCATTCACTGTAATCATAAGCATAATGATCATGTTACCATGTATACTTCCTAACTAAATGACCATGGTTCCTTTCTTTCACACATAATTATTTAACAATTAATTATTCATCTTCAATCTCATTATAAATTCAAAAATTAGTTAAACACATTAAATATGTTAGTAAACTGATCAATTAACTAAGTACACAATTTCCATTAATTAAATAATCAACTAATTAGTCAATAACACAATTCAAATCCCATAATTAATTTTACAGGATTAATTATATCATTGTAAATCTAATACCTCCATAATTAATCTCATAATTCATTATCATGACCGTATTACCAATGTAACATAACTAATTCACAATTATTATCTCATTTTATATAATTAAATATCATATAATTAATTCACCAATTAATTATATATATATATTACAATCTCAAATAATGCAATTAATTCACAATTAATTACCTCAACTAATCCGACTCAATAACTCATAAATAAACCTATGAAAAATATAGTACATTAAAATATCAATGAACATAATTAATCCACAATTAATTATATAAATATATCCCACTAAATTACTTATAATTACCAATTAACCCATGTGAGTCAATATGTTATAGAGGAAATACATCTCCCAGCTAGGTAGACCATATTGCGTTAATTTTAATTGATTTTTATAACTAGGAAATCCTTGGAAAATGAATATCTACAAGCTAAAAAAGATATCAGTATAATCAATTTGTTTTTATTTTGAAGGTAGTGCACTCCATTATAGGGGTTTTGATACAAAAAAAATTTATTTTGTAATCGAATAAACTACTTAATGAAACTATTGATTCATTCATGAATTTTTAGTCATATTTATGAACAGATATTATTAGACAACAATAGCATTTTATCAATTAAGAAGAGTTGTGAACCCTACCTAAAGGGATTGGGCATTCCAATGCTTTCTAAGTCAAACAATTGTTTATTTTCATACACACAGCTCAATAAAAATGCATGTTTGTACGTAGAATTGATAAAAACACACTAAAGAAATATTTTTCAGTCAAAGTTAGTAAGGGAAGGAGCAATGCCCATCTAATTAACAAAACAGAACTCATATAAACAATAAACACCAAATTTAATGGGTGTGAAACCAAATAGTGTTATAAACGCTTGCCTAAATTTGAAAATGGTAGATCAAAACAATGAAAATTCACATAGGCTTTGGGAACAGAAGTCGAATATCACCTAAAGGGGTCCCAGGAGAGGCATAGCATCTCGTAGCACTAGAAGAATCATAAAATACAGATCAAAATCTAACCTAGGGTGTTTTATTGAATTGATCTAGTGATGGGGAGACCTAAAGAGCAGATGAAAAGCATGACTAAAATGGAGAATGCCTTACCTCACTGAGATGGATGTGTTTATTGAAGGAAATGGGAGGATATGACCACATAAGAGGGAGCTCTAGGGTGGATATCATGTTACATCATTGGAGGAGGGGGGTTTCACATTGCTCCACACATAGAGGGAAGAATGGGTGGGACTCCCTCTATTATTTACCATCATATTAATATAAAATTAATATAATAATAAAAGTAATAACTATATTATTTTTAATATGATTGAATAAAACACCTATTAGATAAACCCCATATCACCATTTAATTCCCATTTAGTTAAATTCAATTCTACTCAGTTTATTTATATAAGTCCACCATTTGAAATTATTTAATTAAATTTATTTTAACTCAGTTTAATTAAATTAATTCTCTAATTCATCTTAAATTAATGAAATTAATTTTAACTTTATTTTAATTAAATGAAAAAATATAAATCTGCGTGAACCGCATGGTTTCACTCAGATGATATGACAGATCATGCGCATCTCATACGCTCACTTCTGGATAACTGTAGCACCTTTCATGGCTGACCCACACGGTTTAAATAATCATTTCATAGCTTGTGAGAATGCCTCTACCTCGTCTTCAGAAAGCTACATGGTTTAACCAACATAGTTTGACTAACCATGTTGAACATGTCCAAACGACACTACCTCGCAAGTAGTATATCGTATAGTCACTACAATGGGATGTACGGTTTTAATAAAAATTATGTGACCTCTACAAAACTTTTAAAACCTATGTATCCATGAATGGTCCTTCCAAAACCCATAGAGCCAGCTGATAAACTCTCCAATCCATTACTCAAGCCCAATATCATCACATTAAATGGTCCCAAACTATAAAACATTATCCAAAATATCATTTTTAATATTTAACCATCTTATAAATGAAAATATTTAAAAAAATTCATATTTTATCTCAATTCAAAAAAAAAACATGCCTCTACATCTGGTCTAATGTAAAATAATAATATATATCTTTCTTTGTAATATCATTTACACTTTTCATAAATCAAAACCTATGTGGCCCATTGTTATAATTACTTATCCAATAATTCTCATGAATTTATCAGCATTTGAACTCAATGATCAAGACCTATTTTTCCAGGCATGAATATAAAAAATAATATAATTCCTTATTATCTTTTGAATCCTTATGGTATAACCTTGAGTAATTCCTTAATAAAATATTATAAATCCCACTTCTTTATCACTGGTTTTATCATGCTTCTGATTTATTTATGGTATCTTTTCCCCTTGTGGAAAAATAAAAAATTAAATTTTATGAATATGATGGATGTTACTTGATATCACTCTGACATAACTTTTAATGATTTCATCTCATGATATAACATTTATGGTTTAGGGGAGATTTTTCAAGGAATACAATGCAATTTTTTAATGCTGTTTATCATTGTATATAGTGTACATATAGTGAGATAAACTACACTATTATATATTTTATTTTTATTAATTATTTAATACAGTTCATGGTTGGTTATCATGTGATCACTATGTTATGTTCACTTAGTGTATATCCTAAACTTATTATTATGGAGTAATGATTTATGTTTTTTCCAGAAATTTGTTATCCCATGAGAAAGTCATATCTTTTCCTAGTGTGGTATTTTACCTCTTATGTCACAATATTATTCCATTGTATGTGTATTATCATTTTTCCTCTATCATGACATATATAAAACTCTTATTGTTCCATTTTATTCTTGGTAATACATTTCTCTCCTGATCATGTTTTGTCATTTTCATACGATCTAATCCTTTAGGACATGTTAACAAGTTTTAACTTACTAAGAATTTAACCTAACCCATTTATTGTATTTATATCTCCTAGATTAGTAATATGAGTATAATATTTCTGAATAATATAAATTATTCTAATTATATTAAATTTTTAATAATTTTTCAAATGTACCAAAAAATTCTAATAATTTTGATACTCAAAGACACCAATCCATTTATTTTTTGGATTGTGAGATTGTTATGAGATATAATGTTTTAGTTATGAAAATTATAAAAAATATAGATATATATTTTTTATATCAATTTTAAATAAAGATAATATTTAAATAAATAATATTTAGATCTATACCTAATATTCATGTTTATAATGATTTACTAGTAATACTTTTCTCAAAACATTCATACATCTAGTTTAACTATAAATACATTATTTTGTCGAATTCATGTAATGGGAAATGAGATGAATCATGTATGTATAATTATTTATTTCATAATAATTATAATATTCACATAAATTTAATTATAATAATAATACATTCAGTAACTCTTTGAGCGCACAGTACCAACACTTCAGTAAAGAGTAATTTAAAAAAAATATTATTTATTTTTTACAGTTCTAAATTAGTTGTTGAAGTGGATGGTTTGAATATGATTAATGAAAATAATATATATATATATATATATAATGGTTTTAATAAATTTATATTTATTGATTATTTCTATGTAAATAAGGATTCAATTTTTGTAATGTAATTTTCTTATTTAAAAGAAATTTTATTCGAAATTGTGTTATATTACATTTTCTGTATGAAAATTATAATTATTTTCTTCCACTTGTAGATATTTTTTTATAAAATTAATTACATTTTGAAAATATAAATATAAAAATTATTTAATGATCATATTTTACATTTTTCCGAAGAGATTTGTTTTCAGTGAATAGTGAAAATTACCAATTTTCAAATACTCGTCATTGTTTTCATTAAAAAAATAATTTAAAAGTAAAATTCTATTTTGAATTTGGTTTTAATTTAAAATATGAATACAATTAAATTTAATAATATAATTATTTGTAATTTAATTTAAATATATATGACATTTATATGAATTATTTTTTTGTGGTTAAAATTTCATTTTCCTAAAATCTATTTTATATAATGTTTTACATGTTAATAAAAAATTTATTTGTTCAATATATTGATATTGACTCCTAGAATTTTTTTTTGAATTATACAGTTTTTATTTGTAAAATATTTATCCATTATAGTTTTTTCATTACAAATATCACATGTGGTAAATATGCATCACATTAATAAGGGAAAATTAGTATTAAAAAATGAGGTAATTTTTTTAGAAAATATCTCGAAATCAACAAAAAAATTTCCTTTATTTAATTGGTTGAGAAGTATACAACTAAATGCATACAAAATTATAATATACTTAATTTTGTCCCTATTTGACTTCATAATGATAATTTGATTAGTTTAAGTAGAGAAAATACCAATGATACATTATATAGATTTTAATTTATATTATTTATTCACATAGAGATAAGAATTTGATACGAACGAATCTAAAAGTTTAATTTTAGTATAATTTATTTAATTATACTATTCATATTTATTTTTTATTTTTATTATTGGTATAATTTCTGTAATTTTGTATATAACTCTGAGAGAAATTTTATTCAACTAATTGATAAATAAGAATAATTAATTTTAAAAATTCATAATGTATTAAAATTTAGATCGATTATTTTAAAAAAATATTATTGATGAATATATAATATCAGGTATTTTTAATGTATTAGATTCGAGTTGTTTTTCTTTATCTCCTTAATGAAAAATCAAAGACATAGATTCAAAATAGTCATTAATGATATTTTATTAAAATAATATTTAATTAAATTATACCAAAATCATAAAATTATTAGAAGATATCAAGGGGATAACATACGCTCTAAAATTTAATATCTTGTAAACTTTTAATCCAATTTGACCACATAAGTACAATAACAACACTTGAACATTGAATAACTCATTACCATTATATAGGGATAAAATGGTTATCAAAGAAGTTAATCCAAGTAGAAGGGATAAAATGACCTCAAAAAAATTTAATACTCATTTGATGGTTTCAATTTTTCCTTACCATTATTCACTTCCCCTATATGAAAATTTGGATCCATTTTTTCATGAATGTGACTTCATTGTATTTTAAAACATTGAAATAATACAACTGTTCCACTCACCTAAATTATAAATAGGCACCTCCCCACCTTACATCATCCCATATATTGATCCATTTTGTCTAACAAAACATTAACAAAATCCCTCCACCACATCATTATACATATTACAATGATACTAAAATTCTCAAAGGACCCTCCCTAGTCCCTTAAGAAGAGATCGAAATGATGATTCTCTAAGAGAATAAGGCTAAAACACATTAAAATAAATTTAAGTGTGAGGTATGGGGTTTCTTAAATCAACTTATATTAATTTGATAAATATATACATAATTTAGTGAGTTATTTTATGATTATGTTTTTTGTGGACACTAATTTTTTTTTCCTATTTAAAATTTTGTTTCAATTTTCATGTATCACTCATAATCACTTCATTTATTAATTCTCACTTACATGATATAGTCTTTATAATGGATTTCATCTCAATTTCACCTCTATGGAAACATATTTGGTATTATGCACCTATATAAATTTATATGCTGTATTTACTGACCATGTGATGAAATTAACATAAATATATATTTATTAATTATGAATAGATTTTTAATCCAAGAATATTCTTTTTAAGGGATGTAATTTAAAAATTACAAAAAGAGGTAAGAAATTATTTTATAATCAAATTTTAGGATTGATTTTATTTTCATTGAATGGATATTTTAATCTATACTTTATAAACCTAATCTATTTCTTCATCATCTAGATATTTAAGTTGTTTCTATATTTTCTTTAGCTTTTTCGTAAACTTAGAACATGAATCTAATATATAAATGTTTAAAATAAAAAATAATCATGTTTTACATTTAAATAGGTATATTTTTATCAAATTCCCTTATTTTTCAAATATTTTTTTCCCAAATGTCTTATTTATCTATCATAATTATTTATTATGGATGTTTTTATTTGTCCTGTAATTTTTACACAAGCTACATGGAATATTTCTATTATTTTATTGAAGTTTCATTTTTTATTTTCTTTATAAAATGAAAAATTGGATGTTTAATATTTTAATGTATATAAATATAATAGAATTTCCTTTCAGCAAAATCATTATATGATATTTAACATCATTGAAAGCATGGAAATTATTTTACAAATAAAACCATTTAATTAAAACTTAGTTTAATATTTCTAATCCATTTTCTTTTATTCTCTATAATATATGAATTTATAAAAAATTAAATATTTCTATTGATTTGATCTCTTATTAATTTTTTTCCATTAAGATTATCTTAAAACATTAACATTATTATTATTATATTCCATTTATAATTACATACATAATAAATATAGATGTTATTTTTATAATGGATATACTAATTTTCACATTGTATTCCTCCTATACATTCGGTTTTTTCTTTGAAAATTATTTGATTGGTTGGGGAAATATTGATATTTCATATCCTTTACTCAATAGAGACAGTTATTGACAAGTAATATTATTTTTGAATTAAATTGATCATTAAATATAAGTGGGATGTACTGGTTATGTAGTTATGGGTGGGGCTTGGTTGGCGATAGATCCTTGATTCATCACATGTATTATGAGATAATCTAGTTAAATAACACAATTAAATGGGTTTTCTTGGAATTAATACAATTAAATGAAAAAATATTGGAATAGGGGGTTAATGGTAATGTTTTCATGATTTTTGATATAATGACAATCGATATTTATAATTTCCTTCTTGGATAATTTAGTTATTACTTTCTATAATATTACTACATTGACATTATTTAAGGATGGATTTAATCCTCAAGTTATTTATTAAATGGAATTCATTTTTTGCAATTTAACGTTCCATATTTAATATTCCTTATTTACTCCTAATAGAAAATATAAAACATACAATGAATTCCCTCTCCATTAAAATGGTTTCACTTCCCCAGGACATGAAGATGGGATCTATCAATGAGTTCAAGGATATAAAATATTTAATTTCAATATGTTTTATATTTTTTTTACATTTTGAAATTGGAATAATGTTTGTATCCAGTTATTTAACACTAACAATTTGAGTGATCATTAGGGATCAAATCTAATATATTTATTGTTATGGTAATAATGTAGAATCTATTTCTAAATTATCGGATTATTTATTATTATAACTGAAAAAATATAATGTTTTGTGGAAACCCATGAACTAGATTTTAGAAAATATAAATTACGGAAAATTAACCTATGATAGACATTGGGGATGAGTTTATATATAAGATAATATCATAATGTTTTGGTAAGGTATATATTATGAGGTTTTTAAGAAAACACATCCATGTCTGGATGATATACATCCATGTGGTCCTATAATAGATATATCTTGGTGAAATAACCCCAATAAGGGTTTTGAATATATCTTTCCTTCATTATTTTGAATGGTGGTTGTTACTTGATAATTCACCAGGTTTGTAACTCCCTAGGATATTACTCAGAACATTATTATTCTATTTATGAACAATTATAACGAATTTGAATAGATTATTAAATTGATTGACTTAGGTTAAACCGAATAAGGCATAGATAAAAAATTTATTATCATGTTTTATACATATTAAAAATTATTCTCAAAATTATTTGGTTTCATAATATGTTTATTTTATCTCATAATGTGATTTTTTGTTTCTATAATGTCTAGTATTAGAAAGAACTATTTTAACACTCCATTTGATTAACAATGGATATAGTTTCCTGATCATAATCTAAGTGGAAGGGGAGATAAAATACGAAACCTTATAATTATTCCAAGGACTGTATATCGTTTTATTATTAACATTATAAATGGGGTAGGGTATTCTAAAACAACTTGTAATATAAAAATTTAGTTTCATGAAGACCATAGAAGAAAGAAGATCTAGTTACCTAAATGTCAAATATATGGAAAGAAGCACTCAAGGAAATATCCCATACAAAATAGATGGTGTTTTATGTATGGAAAAAAGGATACAATGATAATCCTAAGTAACCATTTATAGTTCAACATCTTCTATGTGGGGAGCATGGGTATCATCCAAGTCATATCCAAAATACCAAGGTTAACTCCTACACCAAGGAAGGACCTATAAAATGATAATAATTTTTTAAAATTAATTGAAGTGTTTATGTATTCTTCTTTGAGTATTATATTGTATTAGTGTTATAGTAATTATATTATAGTCATTATATTAATGAAACATCTCAGTTTTATTTATCATTAAATATTATTTGTAGATTTGAAAACTTATGTTGAATGGTACCAATCTCCAAGAAATGTGATTTTGCGGTAAAGTGATCGTTTTTGAGAACACATGATTTAGGGGGAAATGACCCTTAATTTTTTACTTATGAAACGTTTCTAACATATCATTTGGATAAAGTGATGATTTAAATTGATTAAGTAAATGGGATATTATGTTTTGGATTGAAATTGGTTACTAATTTGATGAAAAGGTGATTTATGTCTTAATTGATGATGTTCCAAAAATATAATAAATATATTTGAGAGACACTAATTATTTTAGGAATAATGATTTTGTTAATTTTTGAATAATATATGATTTCCTTGAGTTTGTATGGGTATTAGGAATATTTTTAATTTTTTAGGGAATACTTGATCAATGAATATACATGCTTTAATGTGAAAAAATAGATACTTTATGTTTTTTTAGGATAAAAGTTTGAAATATTAATTTATATTTTTGGGATTTGAATTTGGTTAGATATATTTTACAAGATATTTAATATGAATAATTTATGTAACATATTATGTTGAAATTTTGGATTCATTATTGTGTTTTTTGGGATTACTTTATCATATTTATCCATATTTGATAGATTTTTGGTAAATAATATAGTTTTGGTAAAAAATTAATAATGTAATAATGATGTTTTAGAATTTTATGGGAATTATTGTGCAATAAATGATAATTTTAGTGCTTTATGAATTAATAATGCAATAAAATATCCATTTAATTAAATAAGAAATAAATTGGAAATTCATCAATGCACAACCAATGTATGAAATTGTTCTTAAGAAATGGAAAGAAACCATATAAGTATATTTTCATTGGTTTCCATGATAAAATAAAAGTATAATACCTCAAATATGGGAAATTATCCTTTCTTCTTCAGTTTTGTTGAGTTGATGATATTTTTAACTTTTACGAATTTACATTTTTTGGTTGTTAACATTTTCAATACCATGATCACAATCACTATCTATTAGTCATTAGAGATTTTTTTCAATTTTATTTCAATAAATTTACATTCCTCAGTTTTATACTTATATATAAACCTAATTATATGTTATTTCAGGAAATGATTATCCTTCAAACATCCCCTTTGATAATAATCTTTATTGACCACTTGTAAGAGTTGGTTTGTAAAGAATTCTAATTTCAATATAATTTTTTTATTTTGGATTATTATGAGTCTGCGAAAATTGAAGTCACCTGATTATGAGGCCTGGAGAGCCCGGAACTGAATTTTGAACTTTTAATTAAGGTTCATTAAATATATGTACGAGAACCTATTTTTATCTTTTGAAATGGTGCTTGGATTAGAAATATGAGGGCACTATTGAATTTGCAGCACTAGAATTCACTTATGTGAATATTAACTTTTGTCAGAAAAAATCAGACAAAATGTTAAATTTTTGTGATTTACAAATTAATAATAAAATAACTAATGGTTATTTTTTCAAAAATTGTGCAACAGATGTGGGACATCATTGCAACGTCAAAATTTTAACGTGAGACATTTAATACGTTGATAGTGGAAATGCACCGTGGAGGAGGGTTGCAGAGGAGGGCAGACCCACGCCACGCAGATTGGTTAGGTGGAGAGACAACAAATGGCGTCACAAAATGATGAACTGAACATACATTAGTCTTTTAAATAGAGGACCTGGCCCTTGCATCCAACTAGTAGGTTGTGCCCATCCAGCGGGCTGAGTCGGTCCAGCGGCCCGCAAGGACACGCCCAACTGGGTGGGCCTAGACTAGCCTATGGCTCAGCAGGCCTAGGTCACATCCCAGCAGGCCATACCATGTCTGGTCGGGCTGTGCCAAGCCTAGCCGGTTCAGGTTGGGCCCAATGAACCGGGTCAGGTCAGTCCAACCAGACCCAGACCCGCATATGGCCTAATTTCAATTAAAGGTATCTATCTCCAAAACTGGATTTCTTTTTGACGAACATTCTATGGTGGCAGAACTCTTGGGATGAGGCAGTCCTTTTGAGAAGCACCAGTTAGAGTTTGGAGAATTTTTTAGTATGGTTGGGTTGGATCAATCATGTATCCAAGCAGGCCCCTGTCACTAAATTCCTATAACATACCGACCATGAATTCGATTGACATGTTGTCTATTTCATTGGAACCCTTATGACATGGATGATCATCAGGTTACACAATTGTGGGTCATCATGGTGGTATAAATATAATCAATGGCTTGTGGATCTGAACCTAGAGAAATCATTTTTGATTTATGTGGGAATCATGTGGCTGGCTGTCAAGTAGCATACGAAACTTTATGTATTGACATCAGAGGGACATAGTGTGGATCAGTAGTATTATGACCCGATGAGGACCATTTTTAGAGCATCCTGTCCTAGATCGATGTCCTATGACATTGTGTGGATCATTGACTTATAAAACTATGTGGATCGATGACTTAAACCCCTATGTGGATCGGTGACTTACACCCATGTGTGGATAAACAACATAAGGACCTTTTTGGATCGATGAAATACGACACTATGTGGATCAGTAGTAGTGCGACCCAATGAGGACTAACCCTAGAGTGGCCCGTCAGGGATAAGTGACATACGAACCTGTGTGGATCAATGAACTAACACCCTGTCTGGATTAGAAACATACAAACCTATGTGTATCGGCTATATAATGACTTCTTTGTGGTACAATAGTGTAACTTCTCAATAAAATAAGATGATTTAGTTTCATTACTAATCATCATTATTCCAATTCATTAATTTTTATTCCTAGTTTGAGGTGAGTATTTTCTTGTTCTTTGTGATTGGGATCATGATTTCTGGTTTTTACATTGTGGAATTATGGGAGACCTTTGGGGGTCTTGGGTTCCCTAATGGGTATTGTTATAATCACCCCTGCACAGGATTCACCCGAAGCTTGATGTGTCTTGTGCAGACGATGGAAAACTTTTACAGAGGTTCGAGAGTTAGGACCAGACGGTGTACAAAGGTGACTGGTTGATGTGAAGATCCGCAGTGATGAGCTATACCTACCTTTTATGTATAATTCTTGGCATATTACCTTAGGAGTTTTTTTCCTTTTTTCTATATCTCTTTCAGTTGGACTTCCATACTGGCCCATGTACTTCCAGTTTAAAATTTTACTTTACCAGCTTTACTAAGTGGTTTACTTTTGTTGACTACCTATTCTATGTGTGAGCTAGTTAAAAAAATGAAATTCCTTTATTTATTTTGGATTCTCTTTTTTGGTGCTAGTTTCCATCCCCTGGCCTATGATAGGCAGGCATGGGGTAGTAACAGAACGGCCCCAGGGGGACGAGTCGTGACAAAGTGGTATCAGAGGAGTCAGTTCTACAAAATATCTTTTACTCTAATCATTTTTATGGGGAAATAGTGTTACGTGTATTGAGTACGGTTTTTAGATTGGTGAGTCCAGTGTTGGGGTGGCATCCAACATATCCAAACACCAGGACCCTGAGTTCTGTTTTCCAATGCGATACATGAAAACACTAATTGCATGTATTATTAAAATGTTTTTGTTTTCATCTCTTCTGAGTCAGCTCAGCAGGTATAATATTATTAATCAAGGTGCATCTGTTTCTTCAGGATGGCATCATTTAGATAGCCATCCCGGATTCTAGAGAGAGTTCATGATGATTTCCCACTAAGCTATGAGGCTTCGCTGCAGGGCCATCTTATAACGATGGTACCTTCGGGTGGTGTACCAGCAGCAATACTACCCATAAGGATGTAGATTCCACCAGCCCCACCAAAATATGGTGCATGTCAACTTAACATATTTCATGAGTTACAGTGGCAGAGGCCTTTGAGGTTTTGAGGCGTGAGGGATCCACAAGTGGATGAGGACGGGATGAAGGTTGTGTCTAGAGTTTTCTGCTTAATTGGGACACCATTTGACTAGATTGTGATCCTAGCTGCTAGTCTCTTACAAGGCACGACAGGGAGATGGTGGAGCCTGACAATCTAGATGCATGATGCGGCGACCCTCACCAAGTTCGACATCAAGATCCCCTTCAAGGTAGAGCTCATACCAGTAATTTTACGTTCTATAGTGTATTAATGAGCTACTACACATATATTAGGGAATCCTAATTGTGGCCCCGTACTCGATGAGATTAATTATCCTCTCATGATAAGGCAGTGACATGGAACATGACACTTTCCATAGGGCCCGGACCTTTGAGAAGCATCTCAAATGAAAAATCAGAGCATTGTTGTTATCTCTCAACATAGCAATGCATGATGGAGTGCTAGATAGAGAAATCATGTGGGAGAGCTTCCTAGCAGATCAGGCATCGACAACGAGAGCCACCATAGGATGACTTATGGCTGATTCATCTATAGTAGGCAGTAGGTATATGACATAGGGGCCCAAGCTGACCAGATATTCTAGTGGATGACCCAAGGATGTAGGGTTGGAGGTACATAGCTCATGGGACATATGAGGTTAGTAGAGGAGCAGATCGTGCTACTTTTGTGGTGAGTAGGCTCACCTGGCTTGTGATTACCCGACCCGCCGTACCGACGATCATAAAATGGTCGAGATATTTCTGAGGCAAGGGAAGAGATTCGAGAAGGGAAGTCTATAGGGTGGAGGATGTGGTAGAGCAGTAGGTCGTGCAACAGGTGCCTACTCGAACCAAGCTGACATCTTATAGGCACAGGTTCCAGTCACTCTTTTATTTCCACAACACTTTTTTGTAGCTCATATATTCCGATAGATCTATTTTCTCCATAGTTTTGATTAGATACTCTTGTGGGAGATGATTCAATAATTATGAACCAGTGCCAACAGTGTGAGATTACTCTATGAGGTGCGAGATTCGGCTGGGATATCCTAGTAGTGGCGTCAAGGCATTACGATATCATCTTGGGTATGGATTAGCTATCCACATTCCATGATCAGATCGACTGTTTTAGGCATAAATTGCAGTGTGACCACAGGGATAGGAATAGTTTCTCCTTCATCGGTGAGAAAGAAACCTTTGCAGCTCAGGATGGACATTCATGGAGGAGGTTTAAGTCAATCACTCACTAGTTGGATATCCATACCCTTGGAGGAGTTATTGAGAGGAGTCCAAGTTTTCATGTATTGGTGGACCATTATGATGATGTTTTTCTTGATGATTTTTAGGATTTCCTCCTTGTAGAGAGGTAGTCTTCTACAATGACCTGTACCGCAAGACGACACCGATATCTACACAAGAAAATCGGATGGCTCTCATGGAGCTTCAAGTGTTTGTGGTACAACTGGAGTAATTGCATGGTAAGGGGTTTATAACGCCCAGTGTTTCTCCAAGGGCAGTCCCGATTTTGTTCAATAGGAATGCATATGGGTGTTTTAGGCTTTGTGTGGAATATCAATGTCAGATCTAGGTGACTGTGAAAAGTAATTATCCACTCCTGAATATTGATGATCTATTCAATTAGCTGAAGGGATCCTGGTTGTTTTCAAAGATATACCTCAGATCAGGCTATCATCAACATAAGGTATGCGATGAGGACGTACTGATCATAGCCTTAAGATGTTATTATATCCATTACAAGTTCATGGTGATGCCTTTCGACAAGACCAATGCTTAGGTTGGGTACATGGGGATCAGGAACAATATCTTCTAGCTTTACCTCGATCACATCATGGTGGTTTTCATTGATGAAATCTTGATATACTATGTGTTAGAAAAGGATAACTCTATGCATTTGTAGACAGTTCAAGATACAATCTAAGAGGACCAATGTTTTGGTAATCTCTAGAAGTGCCAGTTATGGATGTGAGAGGGCCGCACTCTAAGTGAATTTATCTCGATGTATGAAGTTGCAGTGGATCCTGAAAAGAGTGAGGATGTACTTTCTTGGGAGCCACCGAAGACTGTGACTAATCATTTCCAGAGTTGAATCACCCTTTTCAGCTTTTTTAAATAATGTGAAACCTATATTATCGACAAAAATATGCCTATAGAGTTTCGAGGATATGAGGAAGAGACTGAAAAATACCCCCATATTAAATCTACCAGAAGAGGGCGTTGGGTATGTAGTCTACTACGACGCATCCAAGACTATACTAGGATGTTTCCTGATGTAGGAGCAAGTGGTGATCACCTAATACTCATGGAAGATAAGGAAACACAAGAAAAAATATGCACCCCATGACTTATAGTTAGCAGCAATGGTATTTTCATTAATGTAATGGATGTACTACATTATGGGTGAACAATTTACCGTCTACTCCAATCACAAGAGTCTATGATATATTTTATCCTAGAAGGACCGTAACATAAGACTACAATGAAAGATGGAGTTCCTCCATGACTATGACTTTGATATTTTCTATACTCTTAGAAAGGGAAACATAGTAGCAGATGCTCTCAGTAGGATATTTGGTCTACAGTTTTTTAGTGAGGCAGTAGAGAAGCTAGCTATGTTACAAATTCCCTTCATGGATAGTGATGTGGCAGCTTACCTCCAGTCCATGACTGTAAATCCATAACTCCTTCGGTGAGTACAGGAGGAACAACTTCGGGACGTTGACTACAAGGCCCGATATGCTCAGATAACCTCCGGAGAGCTCCTGAAGGACTTTCTGAACGTGGGGAGCACATCATCCTTTTTAGAGGACATACTATGGTACCAGTTTTTCTAGGATAGGAGGTGTTAAATGAGTTCCACACATACCCACTGGTGGTACATCCTAAGGTGGTGAAGATGAACCAGGACCTTCGGCATCAGTATTGTTGTCCAGGGATGAAGAAAGCAGTGGTAGAGTTTATTTCACGATGCCTCAATAGTTGGAAAGTGAAGGCTGAGAAATAAGTTCTAGTAGGTATATCATAGGAACTTGAGGGGTGTATGTGGAAGTGGGAGGACCTATACATGAACTTTCTGATAGTGCTACCACTTATGTATAGGGTTGTCGATTTCATCTAGGTCATCATTGACTGACTCACCCTGTCAACCCACTTCCTACCCTTATGACAGTAGGGTTTCATAGAGGGCTTAGGACGCCTCTATGTTCACAAGATTGTATGGCTTCACAGAGTAACATTGATGATTATTTCAGAAAAGAATGGTCATTTTACATCCAGATTGTGGAACATATGTAGAAGGTGTTCGGGACTCAACTACACTTTTTCACCACCTTTCATCCTCAGACAGATAGTCTAAAAAAGCGGACCATACTGATAATTGAGGAAATGCTTCGTGCTTGCGTCCTTGAATTTTGTGGCAGTTTGGAGGACCACCATCCCTGGTGGAGTTCACATATAATAAAATTTATCACACTAACATTGGCATGGTTCTATTTTTGGCCTTGTACTGGTGGCCATATAGGCAAAATCTATATTGGACAAACCCAAGGGAATCAGCACTTGTGTGACCAGAGTTGGTACATGATACCTCTGAGATGGTTTACATAATCCTGGAGTGGATGAGGACTGCACAGAGCAGGAAGAAGTCTTATATCGACTGGAGATAGAGACCATTGATGTTTAAGGGGGGATACCATGTATTCTTACAGGTCTCCCCTCAACGAGGATTATAGTTATTTGAAAGGGGCAGAAAGCAGTCTACGAGGTTCATCGGACCATTCCAGATTCTCAACAGATTAGTCAATGTCTCGTGCCAGCTAGATCATCCATCACAGATGCACTAAGTGCATAATGTTTTCTAGGTGTCGTAAATAAAAATGTATTTGCATGATCCATCACATTTTATTGACTGGGGTGAGCTGGACATTGATGATTGGCCGACGATTGTGGAGTTCCCGGTGGAGATTTAAGATCAATAGGAGAGGGTCCTTCATGGGTTTTCAATTCCTCTATTGTGATTTCAGTGGTTGAACGAGAACCTCTGTGATATAACATAAGACCGGGTGGCTCATGTATTGGCTCATTATCACCATTTTATTCCCTAGTACTAATGTGGCTTTCACAAATAAAAATCCATATGGTGGGGAGAATATAATGACCTAGAATTTCAATATAATTTTTTTAAATTAATTTAGAATATTATGAGTCTAAAACAATTTATGGCACATGATTGTGAGTCCCGGAGAGCCCAGAATAGAATTTTGATGTTTTTAAGGTATATTTAGTAAATGTGCGAGCAACTATTTCTATCATTTGAACCAGTGCCCAAATTAAAAATTTAAGGGAACTGATGAATACGAAGTGATGTGCTTCTCTTAAGGGAAGGTTAACAATTTCAGAAAAAATTGTTAGAAAATGTTAATTTTTGGAATTTAACCAAAATAAATAAATAAATAATGGTGACTTTATTTTCTTTTTGAAACCATTAAAAAACGGAGGTGGGAACACAATGAAAATTTAGAATTTTAAGGATATACTTTCAATGTATTAATCATATTTTTTCTTGGGTTTTGTAACGACAATGCTTATATGTTTAACTGAATAATTAATTAAAATTAATTAAAAAATAATAATATTAAACACAAGGTCAGAGATTATTCATTTATTTAAAAAATATTTGTCATGTTTTTTTGAAAAGACACAGAATTTCCATTTAATTTGACTTTTAATTAAATGGGATGTTTAGGAGTCCATGAAAGTTGACGGCGTGTGATTCCGAGTCCCAAAGTTCCAAGAATGAATTTCTGAATTTCTTTCGGGTATGTTCAATAAAAGGTCAAGAGGGTTATTGTAACTTTTGAAATGTTTCTCAAAATTGAAATCTAATGACACTGTTGAACTCGCAGCAGTGATATTCGCTTAAGGGGACATTCACCTTGATGACAGTTGGTCTAGAGTGAATGTTAGTTTTTCTGTTTTTCATGAAAGAATATAAATAAAATAAAAATGTCTAACATTTTTATTTCTGAAACCCCTCAACATGGGTTATGTTGGTGGGGACCACCCAATCCTAAATCTCCCATGTGGATGTTAAGAGGTAGGGGCCCCTTTAAGTAACCCCCATATTGAATTGAGAGGAAAAGACCACCCGAACCCCTTTAATGAGAGAAAACATTTCAACCCCTCCAACATTAATTATGCCAATTAAATGAGATAATTAATGGTTCCAACATAGTATATTAATTATTCAAACTTTGTTCTTATAACTTAATTTATTTTGATAGACTTATGTTAATAAGATTGCTATTTCACATTTTCATGAAATTGGGGGAGGAGAAATATGGGAGGATTATTCTCTCTAACAAAGAACATGTTCTCCAATGAAGAATGTGCTCCCCAATGAATAATGCTCTTGCCAATGAGGAGTGTATTCAATGACAATGAACTGACGATTGAGGAAACACCAACGTCACCAACGTTCGTCTATCCCAAAAACATCGTCTCCTTCCCCATGACATCCATCACCAAATCTCAGAGGTAGGATGTGTTTAAAATTGATCTATGTTAATTGTTTCCCATCATGTTGAATCATCCCCCCTTGAACTTGTTTCTACCGCTCTAACGTGGAGGGTCTGAGCCAAAAAAATGGCCCAAACCCTCCCCTGTTCTTCATTAATGGTGTGTTCTTAGCGGTGGAAGAAGGCGACTTTATGCCACAGTGATGAATGAAGAGTGGCCAGCCGAATCGGCCGCCAGCAAACACGTGGCGCACGACCGCGCTGCGTGGAGAGGATAGATGGCCATCCGTCTAGCTATGGCGGACTGCCGCATCATGGAAAACCTACCACAACACGGCCACCCCACCGGACCACGGCCTCCGGGACGACTCGCGAAACCCCGCGACCTCTGGGGTCTCGTGCCGCCCATGGCCTCTGCGGTCTCTTTGACCACTGCGGATCAATGACCCACACAGCCTCCACCACCCTGCGGCCTTCACAGACCCACACACCATGCATCACCCATGGCCTCTGCGGCCACCCTACCACCCTGCATTCCGCTGCACTAGTCAGGCCGCCCAGCGCGGGCCGAGCTGGGCCAAGCGGTTCGGGCCGACTGGTTTGGGCCAGAACCGGACTAGTTTCGACCCATACGCCCTTTTGGACATAACATTGGAACAGGGCATCCATTTTAAGAACCATCTATGGAGCTATAAACCATGGAGTAATACTGTCCATTTGGTATACCCAATGAATATTTTGATAAAATTGGAGTATGGTCGGGTCGGATCGAACACAAATTCCTACTGAACCTGTAGAGCGGAAACACTAATAACTCACAGACTAGGAATCTGTTTCACACGCCATATGTTGCGTCTAGAACCCTATGATATGGCATACCTTTGAGATACTTCATCATGGGACTTTGTGGAATTTGGAGTATCGACCAATGGCTTGAGGTGAAGTCCCACCCAGAGACAAGAAGACTTTGTGCGGGAACCCTATAGCTAGTTGTGGAGATGTACTAGGATACTGTGTCGGTCTGACAACATATTGCAAATGTAGTAGGATCATGTGTGGGTATTAAAATGTACTATAAATGTATTAGGATCATGTGTGGGTCTTAGGACGTACTGGAGATGTACAAGGATCCTGTGTGGGTAAGACGACATACTAAAAATATAGTAGTATCCTGTGTGGGTTTAAAGACATACTGGAGATGTACTAGAATCCTATGTCGGTCTGATGACATACTCATGATGTACTATGATCCTCTGTGGGTATGATGATGTAAGAGAAATGTACTAAGATCCTGTGTGGGTATGACGATGTACTGAAGATATACTATGATCATGTGTGGGTATGACGACATACTGGAGATGTACTAGGATCCTGTTTGGGTATGAGGATGCACTGAAGAAGTACTAGGATCCAATTTGGGTCTGAAGACGTACTGGATATGTACTAGGATCCTATGTGGTTCTGAAAACTTACTAGAGATTTACTAGGATCCTGTGTGGGTCTGATGATGTACTAGAGATGTACTGAGATCCAGTGTGGGTCTGACGACGTACTGGCTATATACTAGGATCATGTATGGTTCTGATGATGTACTTCGATCCTTCATGGTTATTCCTCTTAACATAGTAATATGATTCATTAGTTACATCTAATCATCTCTACTACTATGCTTAAGTAATACCTGGTGTGATTTGAGTCTGTACATATGTGGTACTTTTCCTTTGTGGTAATACATTGGCAATATTATTCTGTGTGGCGTACCTAGGTGGTACTTTCCTTCATGGTACTTCTTCCTTTGAGGAACAGTTAGAGAATGGGAATTTGATTTGAACTATGTGTTTACTCATGATTTATATGGGCATACATGATAACTTAGGTATATGTATTGGCATATACCTAAGTTGGGATATCTGTTGACTTCAGGCTATTTGGTATGTCCTTTATGAAATTTGTGAGACCTTTAGGGTCTCGAGGTCGCTACTAAGAATCGTTATACTCACCCCTGCAACGGCTATTCCCACACGTTGTTGTGTTTGGTGCAGATGAAGGACATCGGTGATTGAGTCATAGGGTACCCGGGCTAGACGGGGCTCGGAGAATGACCATACGGCATGTCGGCACGGGCCCCGAGGATGGGTCATGACAAATTTGTATCAAAGTAGTTGATTCTAGCCTATAACATAGGACTATGATCATATTAATGACAATAGTGTTATGTTTAGTGAGTGTGGTTAGCATTTCAGGGAATCCAGTTTCAGTGGAGCGGACGAGGTATCCATACACCCAAACCCTGATTTTTGATTTCTGGATTAGTGTACGAAAACACTGATTGCTTGTGTGTTCTGAAAAGTTTTCATTTTGAACACTTCGAGTCCAATAAACAGGTATAAATTATTAATCATGGAACACCAATTTATTTTCAGGATTCCTCCACGCAGACAGCCAGCTTGGGTTCTGAGAGTAGTATGCACTGATATCCCACTAAACGATGAGGCCTCAGTGTTGGGCCCTTTTCCAGCAGAGGCACCAACGGTACCATTACCTGTAGGGCCACTGATTCCATCGGCCCAAGAAGTAGATGGTGCACGCCACTTAAGCACATTTCACGAGTTCCAACACCAAAGTCCACACAGGTTCAGGGGAGAGATTGACCCACAGGCGGCTGAGGATTGTCTAGAGGCCGTAGTGAGGGACTTTTGACTAGTAGGGACACCATCTAATAACATGGTGATCCTTGAAACTATTCTACTACAGGTAATAGTAGGAAGATGGTTGAGCATTATGCTCGATTTTCATGATGAGGTGACTCTTTTCTAGGTAGGCTTCGAGAGCATGTTTTGGGTAGAGTTTGTTCCAGTGACTCTTCGCGTAGTGCACATACAAGAGCTTCTTTATATGCAACAGGGCTGCATGACTGTGGCACAGTACTCAACGAGGTTCATTGACCTCTCATGCTACTCCACTTATATGGTGTGGGACCCATTCTTCACGTCTCATACATTTGATCAGGGACTCAGGTGGGAGATCAGGACTTCGATGATCTCCCTCAGCATCCCGACACAGGTGGGGTGTTAGAGCGATCACTATCAGTATAGAGTTTTCATGCTGAGCAGTCACCAGCTGCGAGACATATGCCACAGAGGTCCAAGAGGACTAGGAATACAGGTGGATGACCACATGATTCAAGATCAGTTGTGCAGGGCACTAGAGATAGAGCCAGTCATGCAAGGAACATGCATTGTTTCACATGCGGTGGGCATGGTCACATGGCTCGTAACTATCCGAAATTCCAAACAGAAGATAAGTAGATGGATGGAGGATGGACCAGGAAAAGTCAGAGGTTCGACTGAGGAGGTCCGCAAGGAGAAGGTGGACGCGGCAGAGGAGCTGGCCGTGCAGCTGGGGATGGGCGATGATTAGAGAGGTTACTACCACCACCACCATGAGGTCCACCCCGACTGTAGGGAGCAGGTGGACATGGGGGATCTCATCTCCAGCCAGCTGAGGCATACGAACATGGTTCTGTAGTGATTATAAGAGGTATGATCTCTTTCTACTCCACCTTATCTGTAGCACCTATAGAAATAGGTGCTAGTCATTATTTTATTGCCACTTCCCTCATTCGAAGCTCAGAGATTCTGATAGAATCGTTGGCTCTATCCTTACGACAAGAGGTTCTTACGAGAGTGGATTCGATGATTATGAACTAGTGATGATAGTGTGAGCTTACTCTAGGATGTGAGATCTTCTGTAGGGATCTCCAAGTAGCGGCGTTGAGGACTTATGATGTCATCTTGGGTATGGACTAGTCATCTACATTCTATGCTCCTATTGAATCTATTATTTGCAATGCGCAGTATGTTTGCATGGATGGGACCAACTTTACCTTCACCGGAAAGAAGGGATCCTTTTCAACACATGATGGATTTACTCATAGGATAGTGCAGTTGATTACGCATCAGTTGACTAGCCATACCCTTATAGTGGTTGATGATGAGAGTTCGGGTTATCCTGTAGTGGTGGACCAATACACGGATGTCTTCCCTGATGGTGTTCTGGGTATACCTCCTCATAGAGAGGTGGAATTTTACATTGAATTGTACCCCGAGATGAAACCAATATCTACACAAGAATATTTGATGGCTCTTGTGGAGCTTCACAAGCTGTGGGTACAGCTAGTGGACTTACAGGGTAAGGGATTCATTCGACCACGTTTTTATCCTTGTACAACTTCAATTTTATTCGCTAAGAAGGAATATCAGAACATAAGGCTTTGTGTTGATTATCGGAGCCTGAACCAGGTGACTATGAAGAACTAGTACCCACTTCTAAAGATTTATGAAATATTTGATCAGCTGATGGAAGGATGGTGGTTCTCGATGATAGGCCATAGGTTATTCAATCACCAGCTCATAGTGCGAGACAATGATGGGCAGAAGAAAACATTCAGATGTCGGTACAGCCATTACGAGTTCTTGGTTATTCCATTTGGCATAACCAATTGTCCAAAAGTGTTCACGGGACTCATGAATTGGATAGTTCAGCCATACCATGATCGCTTTTTAGTAGTCTCCATCAACGACATATTGATCTACTCTGAAACTATGGAGGAGAATGAAAACCATTTGAAGATAGTTCTGTACACACTCCGAGATCACCATCTTTATGGTATGCTCTTGAAGTTCCAGTTTTGGATCCATGAATTTAAATTTCTGGGACAAGTCATATCGGATGCTGGATTTGTAGTGCATCTTGTGAAGATTGATGCGGTACATGCATGGGATCCAGCCATGAGTGTGACAGAGGTACGATGTTTTCTGGGTTTGGTCAGATGATACCATTGATTTGTGCTAGATTTCTTTGAGTTGCATCACCACTTTATGCATTGACAAAGAAGTGGAAACCCTTAATTTGGTCAGAGAACTGCCAATAGAGTTTTTATGAGATGAGGTAGGGGTGTCTAGTGCACCCATCATAAGGCTACTGGAGGATGGAGTAGGGGACATATTCTAATATAACACATGAAGGACCAGGCTCAGATGTGTCCTGATGCAGGAGCAAGCAGTGATCACATGTGTTTCCCGACAGCTAAGAAAGCATGAGTAAAACTACTCTACCCATTAACTGGAGTTAGCAGTAGTGGTATTGGCCTTGAAGATGTGGTGACACTACTTTATAGGCAAGCGTTTTACAGCCTGCTCAGATCACAAGAGTCTTAGGTATATCTCCTCTCAGAAGGACTTGACCCTGATACAATGACGTTGGCTTGAGATCCTCCAGGACTATGACATCAAAATATTATATACTCATGAAAAGGGGAACATTGTAGTAGATTCACTCAGTAGGAGGTCCAGTATAAACTACTAGGCGAGGCGATAGAGTAGCTAGCCGCATTGCTCATATCTGTTGGGGATCAAGATGGAGCAGCTTTTCTTTAGTCTCTTAAAACCACTCCACCACTTCTATAATGAGTCAGGGAGATGCAACATGTGGACGCTGACTGTGAGGCTTGACGTGCTCATATATCAATAGGTCAGGAACCTGATGGATTTTCTAATGGTGGGGAGCACATCATTTTCTTCAGAGGATGTACCATAGTACCAGTGTCTCTTCCGGAGGAAGTGATGAGGTAGTTCCACACATCCCCTCTAGCGGTACATCCAGGAGTGGCGAAGATGTACCAGGATCTCCGATGACAGCACTAGTGGATGGGAATGAAGAATGTAGTTGCAGAGTTTGTCTCTATGTTCCACACTAGTCAGTAAGTAAAGGTGGGGGATCATGTACCACTAGTCTTGGTTCAACCATTGGTGGTAACATAGTGGATGTTGGATGGTGTAATGACCCAAACTTTTTGAATAGTATATTAACATACTCATAGCGATTTAATAGAGATGTTAATAGTTAATGTAGAAAGAGGAGTCGATGGCGTCATCCTATAGACTCGAACCTTATGAAGCCAACTTATCAGAGCTTGGGAAGGAGGTGGCATCTTTGGGCTTCTCTTGGGACCAAGTCCAAGCCGAACTCCAGCGTGTCATGCTTGAACATAAATTCCTGTGGGAGAAGTTCAAGTTAATAGAGATTACTACTAGGTAAATGTTATCAGAGCCTTCCTCAGATTCTCTCACTAGAGCACACCTTACAATCAGGTCATATGCTGGTGTTATAAGGGGATATGTGACGATACCATAGCTTCTTTGTGTAATCCTTTGGGATGAATAAATTGAGATTTCTTCCTTTCGTGATGTTTCTGAAATTTCAATTGTCCGGATAATTTTAGGATGTATTTTATTGATGAACTTTGAAAAAAAGGATATTTTAAAATATTTATGTAACCTTTAAAAAATTAATGATGTGTAATGATTTTTAAAAAATGGTCTTCTACAAAAGTGTTCAGTGTGGAATTTGGAGTCTAATACGATCAAATTAATTTTTGATGAATAATAAATTATGAATAGTGATTTTACTCTTAGGATTAGTAATGTGACCAAATGGATTAGTAATTTCACATAATGAAAGTTTTAATATAATTTAGACACCTTGATTAAGTAATGTGATTCAATAAAATGGGTAAATAACGGTTTCATAAATTATTAGTCAAGTATTAATTGTTTCGGGTGAATAGTGTCTTTTAATTAAAAATTAAATTAAAAATAATTAGAAAAAAATTTTATAAAATGGAATTTATTTTTGAACTCAGAGCATCGATATTATGTTATTGTAATTTTTGGGAATTTTTCTGAAAAAAATGAATTCTCAGTGAATAGTATTTTAATTTAAAAATTAAATTAAAAATATTTAGAAAATAATTTTTATAAAATGGAGTTCATATTTGTAATCATAGCATCGATATTTGGTTAAGGTGAAATTTTGGGATTTTTCTGAGAAAGATGAATTTTTAATGAATAATAAAAATGCAGTTTTAGGGTTTCGGTGTGTTTAATGACATCATAACAATGTAATGATGATTTCATGATATCTTTTAAGGGTTGGACGACCAAAGGTGATGAATTATTGTATTAGGGGCCCCATGTGGCCTAACTCTATGGAAAATACATTGGGAGAGCACATGGTTTTGAAAAAATCACTTGTGAGGTGTCCCTTGAAATTATTAAAGTATCACCTCACCTTCCCTATAAATAACCACCCTTTACTACTTTATTTTTAACTACCAACTCTCCCCCAACTAAGATCTGGTCTCATTACCTCCCAAGGAGTCATCCCAAGGTTCCCCCAAGCCCTCAAGGTCCAAATCATTGAGTTTTAGGAGTTACATTTTAAGGTAAGGGATCCTACCTCTCTCTTTCATTCAAGTAATCTCTTTTATGTCATTTATTTTATGCTCCATGCTCTTATGTTGGAGTATTTTATTTATATTCCACTTAATGCCATTTTCATGTTCATATGATGAGATACCCCCTATTTCTCTCATCAATTCGTTTTAAGAATGTTTAAGTGATGTCGTTAGGCTGCCGAATTTTTTATGGGATTCTTTCACCTTTCTCATTTTTCAAAGTTCTACTTTCATGTCAAGTATTTAAAGATCCTTTTTATTATGTTGTGGTATTATCTCTATATCTATCATACTGAAATTTTATGTTCATATGATGAGAGACCCTATTTGATCTCGTCAATTCATTTTTGTTGACGTTTATGTGACGCCGTTAGGCTACCGAATTTTCATAAGAGAAATATATTTTCTGTCTCCCTTCCATGTTTTTCATTTCAAATGATATGTACTTTAAATTTCATTAACATGTTCATATATCCTTCATATTCTGACCCTATACTTTTTTATGGGTCATTTATGAATTTTTGACCCATGTCCCCTCTCTTTTCAATTTTTTCTAAAACCCCACAACATAGCTGTTATGCTGCAGAATTTCCATCTCAAAATGTATCTCTCTTATCCTCAAATTCATTTTATTAAGTGAATACTCAAAGCTATTTATTGTAAATGGGCATTCACATATATACCAAAATTTTCTATTTTAAATTCTGGGATTTACATACATGAGACCCACTTTTCCTTTCTATGGGTTTAAAGTGACATAAATATCATGTCTTTAAAGCAGTTTTTAAAACATTATGATTATGAAATGAAACCCATTTATTTTATTCTATATGGGTTGTTTATGAAATTATTGATGATGATATATGTGGCTCACATGATTATAATGACAAATTTAAGGGTGCGCCTTGATATCGCTCCAATGCATTGGGTAAATACTTAATCTCTTGAGATGACCATTTAGACTGATACCTTGGTGAATAACCTTGGTAATGTTTATTGACACCGTGGGGATGAACCATGGTAAAACAGAAATGATTTTCTCTGTAAAATGTTGTATCCAAATCATCATTTTATGAAAAACGTTATTTTTATATGCCTCATTATTTCTTTATCATGCCTTAATGTTCTTTTCATGACCTTATTTAAGTATCTCAAGTTCACATGTAAAATGTTTCTCTTGTTTCCCTTACTGGGCCTTCTGCTCACCCTTTCTTTTGATGTATGTCCCCAAGTTATGAGATGCAGAAATGAACCTAGGATAAACTTAAGGATAATCATTTCAAGTGTTTAATAAGAATGTTTTATGATGTTTTCATGAATTATGTTCCTGGTTTCGAAGACACTAAACCTTAAAGATCCTAAGTTTTGTGTAATGTAATGAAGGTTTATGTTAAAAAATGGCGGGATTCCACAGTTGGTATCAAAGGATGGTTTAGTTATTTGTGTAAATTAGGATATAAAAACATTAGGAAGAACACTATCGAAAAGTTTAAATATAGGAAAACTTCCTGGTATTTTGGTAAGTATCGAGTATGTGGTTTATCAAACAAATACATCCCTGTCTGGATATGAGCAGGTAGAGGAGGCTCTGGCACAGATATACATAGGGGTAAAACCCCAAAACAACGCTTTGATCTAGTCTCGAATGGGCACTAGTGCACGATAACGGGCCTTGCTGCATTCTTGGTTACGACACTCCCAGGGGATATGTTTGGTTAATAAAAAGCTTTTTATAAATCATTATGAAAGAATTATAGAGAAATGTAATTGTCTAAGCATGAAGTCTTAGTTAAAAATTCATAAATGAAATAATTTTCTCACTAAGGTTTTATCTTTTAGAAAATGGCAGGAAATAGGAGGAATCGTGCAGATGGTGACCGCAATGCACCATGTGCTAACGACCCTCCGATGGAAGCCGGAATGGAAACATTCATGCGAATGATGAACCAACTGACTCATGTTATGAGTAATAACATGAATCAATCTGAGAGTCCGATCTCACCACGAAGGGAATAACATTCTGTTGAGTCCTTCATGTGTTAATGACCACCAACATTCAGTGGATCTACTGACCCATTGGTTGAGGAAAAATGGATAAGCTCCATTGAAATGATATTTTCAGTACTTCATTGTTCAAAACAAGAAAAAGTCACCCATGTTGTTTACCGCCTAGAGAGAGAAGCTGATCAGTGGTGGTCACTGATCAAAAACACGAAGCCACGAGGAGGGATGGAAGCTATGGAGTGGGAAGAGTCCATGGAATATTCTTTAATAAGTATTTCCCTCATTCCATGAGAACGATAATGGAGAAAGAGTTTCTCGAGCTGAAGTATAAGGAGAATGAATCTGTCGGAAGCTATGAGATGAACTTCACCCGACTTTCACGATATACCTCTAGCTTTGTCATAGATCCATGTGGTAAGGTTGATAGATTTTTTGGTGGACTGATATCTAATCTGTAGAAGAATATGTCCAACCGGGTCTACGATAGCTGTGAGGAGATCCTACGGAGTGCAATGAATGTTGAGCTAGAGTTTGGTGAGACATCGTGGTCTCATAAATCAAATGACAATAAGAGATCATTGGAGTCCAGTCTATGGAAGACTTTTGATAAGGGAAGAGGTGGAAAGAAAATGCAACTTACCACATACAATAAATGTGGGAAGAAGCATCTGGGCCACTTCTTGATCGGAAGTGGAACGTTCTACAATTGTGGAATAGAAGTCCATATTGCTCAGAATTTTCATAGTGAGCTGAAGCCTCAATTTCCAAACACTAATGACAGAGGAAAGATGGTTGCAACCCTAACCAAAGTCAAAAGCTTCAAGTGTGGACAGCTTGTGCACTTTTCTTATCACTGTCCAAATCCAAGGGTAGTGTAGGGGAATCACCATCAACCTCGGGAAAGGACAAGGGAGAAAGGTTGTGCTTTTTCTATCACAACAACTGAAGTTAACGTTCCGGACAACGTGGTAGCAGGTACTCTTGTTTTCCTCTCAAAACTAGCATGTACTATGTTTCATTCTATTTCTATGCATTCCTTTATTTCCTCTAAGTTTACAAAGAATATAGAATCAATCCCCGAACTTCATGAGGTAGAATTATCAGAAAATACTCCAAGTGGGATTATCCATGCATCAACAGTGTTTAGAGACTCTAGTGTTTACTTCAGTGAGCACAATCTTATCGCAAATCTAGTAGTCATTACCTTGTTGGAATTCAACGTTATACTGGGGATGGACTGGCCCTCAAAGTATAATGATAAGATCAAATGAATAAGTAAGGAAATCTCAGTAGTCATGAATGAAAAACCAACAATTATCATCCAAGGAGAGATATCCCGAACTGATCCCTATCTAGAAGCACCTCCAATAGATTTCTTTATGGTGTTAATCGATGATGATGAAGAAGGAAAATGAGTATACAAATAGATGATGGTCCGATTGTTCAGGAATTCAGGGATGTATTTCCTAAGGAGTTACCTAGACCTCCCCCAGAAAGAGAGGTAGAGTTCTCCATTGAACTCATACCTGGATCTCAACCGATATCAAAGACCCCGTATAGAATGGAAAATGTACAGCAAGAAGAGTTAAAGAAACAACTCCACGACTTTTTGGAGAAGGAGTTTATCCGACCGAGTGTGTCTCCATTGGGAGCAGCAGTTCTCTTTGTAAATAAGATGGATGGATCAATGCGGCTATGCATTGATTATAGAGAACTGAATGAGATCATAGTGAAGAACAGATACCCTCTTCCAAGAATTGATGATTTATTTAACCAACTCTGTGGAGTTAAATTCTTCTCCAAGATTGACCTTCGATATTGTTATCATCAACTGAGGGTGAAGAAGGAAGATATTCCAAATACTACCTTCCGATCAAGATATGGGCATTATGAGTTTACTGTTATGCCCTTCGGATTGACTAATTCTCCTGTTATTTTATTCGATTTGATGAATAGAGTATTTAAGACTACCTTGATAACTTTGTGGTAGTTTTTATTGATGATATTTTGATATATTAAAAAAGTAGTGAGGAGCATGAAGACCATCTGAGGGGTATTTTGAAAACTCTGTGGAAGGAGAGGCTCTTTGGAATGTTCATAAAGTGTGATTTTTGGTTACAACAAGTGGCTTTCTTGGGACACATCGTAACCAATGAATGAATCTCAGTTGACCCTGAAAAGACAATGGTTGTGGAGGAGTGGCCTCAACCCACAATAGTAACTGAGATTCGTAGTTTCCTTGGTTTAGCGGGATATTATAGGAGGTTTGTGAAAAACATTTCATGGATTTCTAATCTGCTAACCAAGTTGACTTTAAAAGGGGTTAATTTTATATGGACAAAGGAATGTGAGGAATGTTTCCAAGAGTTGAAGAAGAGATTGGTTACTGCACCTGTGTTAACACTACACTCTATCGAAGAAGGATTCGTTATTTTAGTGATGCATCTCTGAAAGGTCTTGGGTGATTCCTTATTCAAAATGACAATGTAATTTCTTATGCATCTCGAATGTTGAAGATTCATGAGAAGAATTATCCTACGCATGATCTAGAGCTAGCGGTAGTTGTTTTTTCTCTAAAGATATGGAGGCACTATGTTTATGGGGAGAAATGAGATATATACACCAACCAACAATGTTTAAAGTATACTTTCATGTTGAAAGAATTGAACATGAGACAAAGGATATGGTTGGAGCTTATTGAAGACTGTGATTGTTTAATTCATTATCACCCTAGAAGGGAAAACAACTCACTGATGCGTTAAGAAGGAAAGATCCTGTCGTTATGGAAACAATGAGGATCCTAAGTGATCCCTTGATTAATAATCTAGTAAAATGGAACATGAGAGTTGTAGGGGAAGGGACATCATCAACCTTATCCCAAACGATTTCTCAACCTTCACTACTAGAGAAGATCAAGAAGGATAAAAAAGATGATCCTTTACTACAGGATAAGTTTGAGGCTGTAAAGGATGGGAAGCTCCCTGATTTCAATATTGATCAAGAAGGTGTATTTGAATTTCGTACAAGACTATGTTTTCCATATATTCTGGAGATAAAGAAAGAACTGATGGATGAAGCTCATAGCTCTACTTTCTCTATACATCCGGGAAGCAATAAAATGTATTGAGACCTTTGTGATCATTATTGGTGGGATAACATGAAGAGGGATATTGCTGATTACACTACAAGGTGCCTGGTCTGTCAACAAGTAAAGGAATAATGACAACTTCAGAAGTTGTTATTACAACCGCTACCCATACCAGTATGGAAGTGGGATAATATCACTATGGAATTTGTAACTGGCTCATGAAAACATCCAGAGGAAATAATGTGATATGGATTATTGTGGACCAAGATCACCCATTTTATCTCTATTTGGGATGATTTCTCTTTGGATTAACGTTCCATGATATACATAAAGGAAGTGGTAAGGCTGAATGGGGTACCACTATCCATCGTGTCTGATCGTGATCCAAGATTCACATCAAAATTCTGGAGAAGTCTTCAACATGCTCTGAGTACTGAATTGAATTTTAGTACGGTCTATCATCCTCAAAATTATGGCCAATCTAAAAGGACTATTCAGACACTCAAAGACATACTGAGATTATGCTCAATGGAATTTAAAGGTTGATGGGATCAACACATCCCATTAGTTAAGTTCTACTATAAAAATAGCTTCCATCCGAGTATTCAGATGGCACCCTATGAAGCTAAGTATGGAAAGAGATGTAGAACTCCTACTTGTTGGGATGAAACTGGTAAGAGAAAGCTTCTTGGGCCTGATCTTGTGCAAGAGATGATAGAACAGGTTCATGACATCCAACAACACATAAAGGCTTCTCAAAGTCGGCAGAAGAGCTATGTTGACAACTGTCGAAGGGACTTGGAGTTTGATGTTGGCGACAAAGTCTTCCTTCTAATTTCTCCATGGAATAGAGCCATTTGGTTTGGGAAGAAAGGGAAGCTCAGACCTAGGTACATTGGACCCTATGAAATTCTTTATCTCATAGGAGTAGTGGCCTATCGTCTAGCACTTCCACCGAAACTAGCTCAATTTCACGATGTCTTCCATGTATCTCTCTTGAGGAAGTACATACCTGTCCATTTGAATGTACTGAACCCAAAGGTGGTACAACTTGAACATGACCTCTCTTATGAGGAGCAGCCAGTGGAGTTCTTAGACTGTAGAGACAAAGTTCTACGAAACAAGACTACCCACCTTGTGAAAGTGTTATGGAGGAATCATAAGTATGAAGTAGCGACATGGGAACCTGAGGAAACAATGAAGCAAAACTACCCTCACCTTTTGGACTAGGCCTCAAGTATAAAATTTTGGGGATGAAATTTATTAATGGGGGAAGAATGTAATGACCCAAACATTTTGAATAGTATATTAACTTTCTCTTAGCGATTTGATAGAGATGTTAATGGTTAATGCAGATAGAGGAGTCGATGGATTTATCTGGTAGACTCAAACCTTATGAAGCCCACTTATCAGAGCTTGGGATGGAGGTGGCATCTTTGGGATTCTCTTTGGACCGAGCCCAAGATGAACTCCAGCGTGTCAAGCTTGAACGGAAACTCCTACGAGAGAAGTTCAAGTTAGTAGAGATTACTACTAGGGAAATGTTATCTGAGCCTTCCGCAGATTCTCTCACCATATCACACCTTACACTTAGGTCATATTCTAGTGTTATAAGGGGCTATGTGACGAGACTGTATCTTCTTTGTGTAATCCTTTGGGATGAATAAATTGATATTTATTCCTTTAGTGATGTTTGTGAATTTTCAAATGTTTGGGTAATTTTAGGATGTATTTTATTGATGAATATTATAAAAAATTATATTTTAAAATATTTATGTAAACCTTAAATAATTAATGATGTGTAATGATTTTCAAAAAATGGTCTTCTGTAAAAGTGTTCAGTATTGAATTTGGAGTCTAATAATATCAACATAATTTTTGATGAATAGTAAATTATGAATATGGATTTTACGCATAGGATTAGTAATGTGACCAAATGGATTAGTAATCTCACTTAAAGATAGTTTTAATATAATTTAGACACCTTGATTAAGTAGTGTGATTCAATAAAATGGATAAATAACGGTTTCATATATTATTAGTCAAGTATTAGTTTTTTCGAGTGAATAGTGTTTTTAATTAAAAATTAAATTAACAATTATTAGAAAATTATTTTCATAAAATGGACTTTATTTTTGAACTCAGAACATCGATATTATGTTATGGTAATTTTTGGGAATTTTTCTGAAAAAAATGAATTCTCGTTGAATAGTGTTTTTATATAAAAATTAAATTAAAAATATTGAGAAATTTATTTTTGTAAACTGGATTTCATATTTTTAATCAGAGCAACGATATTTTGTTAAGGTGAAATTTTTGGATTTTTTCTGAGAAAGAAATTTTTTTAATGAATAGTAAAAATGCAGTTTTAGGGTTTCTGTATGTTGAATGACATTATAACTAAGTCATGATGCTTTATTGAAATATTTTTAGGGTTGGACGACCAAAGGTGATGGATTATTGTATAGGGGGCCCCATGTGGCCTAACTCCATGTAAAATACATTGGTAGAGCCCATGGTTTTGAGAAAACCACTTGTGAGGTGTCCCTTGAAATTATTAAAGTATCACCTCACCTTCCCTATAAATACCCACCCTTTCCTCCTTTATTTTTCACTCCCAACTCTCCCCCAACAATTTTCTGGTCTCATTACCTCCCAAGGAGTCATCCCAAGGTGCCCCCAAGCCCTCAAGGTCCAAACTTTTGAGTTTTAAGAGTTATGTTTTAAGGTAAGGGATCATACTCTCTTTCTTTTCAAGTAATCTCTTTTATGTCATTTATTTTATGCTCCATGATCTTATGTTGGAGGATTTTCATTCATATTACTCTTAATTCCCTTTTCATATTCATATGATGAGAGACCCCCTCTTTCACTCATCAATTCATTCTATGAATGTTTAAGTGATGCCGTTAGGCTGCTGAATTTTTTATGGGATTCTTTCACAATTATCATTTTTCAATGTTCTAATTTCTTGTCAAGTCTTTCAAGTTCCTTTTTATTATTTTTGGGTATGATCTCTATATTTATCATACTGATCATTTATGTTCAGTATGATGAGCGACCCTATTTGATCTCGTCAATTCATTTTTGATGAAGTTTAAGTGACGCCGTTAGGCTGCCAAATTTTCATAAGAGAAATCTAATTTTTGTCTTCCTTCCATGTTTTTCATTTAAAATGGTATGTCCATAAAATTTAATTACCATGTTCATATATCCTTCATATTATATCCCTCTACTATTTTATTGGTCATTTATGAATGTTTTAACCATGTTCCCTCTCTTTTCAATGTTTTCTAAAACCCCGAAATATAGCCGTTATGCTGCAGAATTTCTGTCTCAACATGTCTCTCTCTTATCCTCAAATTCATTTTTTTAAGTGAATACTCAACGCTATTTATTCTAAATGGGTATTCACATATGTACCAATATGTTTTATTTTAACTTCTGGTATTTACATACATGAGACCCGCTTTCCCTTTCCGTGGGTTTAAAGTGACATAAAGTTAATGTCTTTAAATCATTTTATAAAATGTTATGATTATGAAATGAAACCCATTTCTTTTATGCTATATGGTTTTTTTATGTAATGATTGATGATGATATATGTGTCTCACATGATGATAATGAAAAATTTAATGGTGAACCCTGATAGTGCTCCAATGCATTGGGTAAAGACTTAATCTCTAGAGATGACCATTTAGACTGATACCTTGGTGAATAACCTTGGTAATTTTTATTTTCACCTTAGGGATGGACTTTCGTGAAATAGAAATTATTTTCCTTGTAAAATATTGTAACCACATCTTCAAGTTATTAAAAACGTTATTTTTATATGCCTCATGATTTCTTTCTCATGCCTTAAAGTTATTTTCATGACCTTATTGATGTATCTCAAGTTTACATCTAAAATTTTTCTCTTGTTTCCCTTACTGGGCCTTCTGCTCACCCTTTCTTTTGATGTATGTCCCCAGGTTATGAGGTTCAGTAATGAAACTAGGATGAACTTAATGAGAATAATTTAATGTGTTTATGAATAATGTTTTATGTTGTTTTAATGTATTATGTTCCTGGTTTCCAAGACACTAAACCTTAAAGATCCTCATTTTTGTAAAATGTAATGAATGATTACGTTATAAAAAGGTAGGATGCCAAAGATGGGATATCCATGGACTTCGTGACAAGACTTCCACGTATAACCAGGGGTCATGACTCTATCTGTGTGATTGTCAACAGAATCTCCAAGTATCCCACTTCCAACCGATCAGAGAGAATGGTTCAGATGAGATCTCGGGACACCTCTATGTGCAAGAGATTATGTTTCTACATGAAGTACACTCAACGATTGTCACTGATCGTGATACATGATTAAATTCCCCGCTATGGAAGGGGTTTCAGGAGTCTTTTGGGATACAGCTTCATTTCAGCACCGCCATCCTTCCTCAGACTGAAGGCCAGAATGAGTGGACCATTCAGACTCTCTAGGACATGTTGTGTGCTTGTGTCGTCGAATTCAATCGCAGATAGGAGGATAAATTGCCTTTGGTGGTGTTTTCATAAAAAAAATATCTATCACTCCACCATTGTGATGACACCTTTTGAGGCATTTTACGGGCGACCTTACAGATTACCTTTGGGCTAGACTGACCCAGGGGAGTCAGCACTAGTGGGAACAGAGATGATACGAGCTACCACATAGAAAGTTCAGATCATCCAGGAGTGGATGAAGATTGTAGAGAGCGGGAAGAAGTCTTATGCGGACAGGAGGAGGAGACTTCTAGTCATTGAGGATAGAGACGATGTCTTTATACGGGTCTCACCTCGATGTGTATTGCAGAGATTTGGCCTGGGTGGAAAGTTACCTCCGAGGTTCGTTGGACCCTTCTATGTCCTCAGCAGAGTTGGCGAGGTGGATTACGGCCTGTCACTTCTCCCTTAATTGCACCGGCTGCATGTCGTCTTCCACATATCCCACCTGAGGAGATATGTGCATGACCCTTCTCATATCATCGACCACAGAAAGCTAGACATCGACGATGGGGCAATGATTATGGAGGTTCTAATAGATATTGAGGATTAAAAGGATTGGGTCCTTTATGGGAGGTCAATACCTCTAGTGTGCTTTCATTGGAAGCAGAAGATCCTCTATGATAGAACATGGGAATTGGAGGCTCAGATTCGTGCTTAGTCCCGCCACTTGTTTTCCTAATTTTGTGATGTGGATTTTGGGGACAAAAATCCCTGAGTTAGGAGATTGTAAATACCTAGAATTTCGATGTAATTGTTTTTAATTAATTAGGAATTATATGAGTCCATGTAAATTGAAGGGGCATTATTCTGAGACCTGAAGTGCTCAAAATGAATTTCTGAACTCTTTTTTAGGTACGTTCAGTAAACGTGCGAGCAGGTTTTTGAAATATTTGAACCGATGCTCAGAATTGAATTCTATGGACACTGGTGAACTCACAGAGCCAATATTTACTTAAGGAGACTTTCACCTCGACCGTAGTTGGTCGAGGTTGAATGTTAGTTTTTGGGTTTTTCGTGAAAGAATAAAAATAAAATAAAAAACTCTAACATTTTTATTTTTAAAAACCCTCGACATGGGATATGATGGCGGGGAAAACCCGAGCCTAAACCTCCCATATTGATGTTAAGAGGTGGGTACCACCATAACTAACCCGCATTTTGAATTGAGAGGCAGAGACCACCCAAACCCCTTTAATGAGAGAAAACCTTTGAACTCCTCCAACTTTAATTATTCTAATTAAATGAGTTAATTAATGGTGCCAATGCAGTACATTAATTATGCCAAAATTGTTGTACCAACATTATTTATTTTGGTAAATGTAATTTAACTAGATGGATATTTCACATTTTGGTGGAATTGGGAGAGGAGAACTATGGGAGGATTTTCCTCTCCAACAAAGAACATGTTCTACAACGAAGAATGTGCTCCCCAACAAAGAATGCTCTCGCCAACGAGGAACGTCTTCAATGAAAAAGAACTGATGATAAAGGAAATTCCAAGGTCATTGAAGATTGTCTATTGCCTATGATATCATCTCTTTCCTCGTGACCTCCGTCAACCAAATCTCCAAAGTAGGTGTGTTTTTAAAATTGATCAATGTTAATTTTTCCTGTCACATTGAGTCATCCCCTTGAGCCGCATGCTCCCACTTTAACGTGGAGGGTGTGGGCTAATCAAACAATTCCTAACCACTACACCATTATTCATTAATGGTGAGTTTTTCAAGATGGAAGAAGGCAGATTTGTGACACGGTGATGAACGAAGAGAGACCGGACAAACCAGATGCTGAAAATGGCGCGGTGCGAGACCGCGTCGTGTGTAGAGGATGGCTGGCCATTCGGCCAGCCCTGGCAGACAGCCACCCCCCCCCCCCCACACTGAATCTTCCCCACTAGACCGTATCCTCTACATCGCTTCACAACTCGCCACAACCTCCGCATCCCCGCACCGCATGCGGCCCCTATGGCCTCCAGTGCTTCATGGACCCCACGACCTCCACAACCCCACGAATTCTGCGGTCCTGGACCATTGGTGGCCTCCACGGTGACCCCACTACCCCATTGGATGCTACTTAGGATGGGACGGACCCATCGTTTTGGGCCAGTTTGGGCATAGTTCGGACGGATCTGTCCGACTAGTTGGACCGGACCCTGACCAGTTCCGAACCATACTCCCTTTTGGACATAACATTGGCATCAGACATCCGTTTGAAGAACCGTTTTCAGCACCAGAAACATTCGAGCTAGAAAGTACCCTTGGTATACACCAATATACATTTATATAATGATAGAGTACAACCGGGTTGGATTAAACCCCAAATCAAACCAGGCCCTCTGATCGAAAACACTAATAACTCACAGATGGGGAATCTGTTTGACTCACCGTCTGTTGCATTAAGACACCTATTACATGACAGACCTTTGAGATACTTCTTTTTGGTACTTCATGGAAATTGGATTATCGATCAGTGGCTTTAAGATTGAACCCTCTTGGAGAAAAGTGATCTTAGTTTGGGAACCCTGTAGATGGCTTTGGAGATGTACAAGGATACTGTGGGGGTCTGACGATGTACTAGAGATGTATTAGGATCCTGTGTGGGTCTGATGAAGTACTAGAAATATACTAGGATCCTGTGTTGGTCTGACGATGTACTAGAGATGTACTAGGATCCTCTGTGGGTATGTAGACGTACTGGATATGTACTAGGATCCTGTGTGGGTCTGTTGACGTACTGGAGATGTACTAGGATCCTGTTTGGGTCTAATGACGTACTAGATATTTACTAGGATCTGGTGTGGGTCTGATGACGTACTGGACATGTACTAGGATTCAGTGTGGGTCTGACGATGTACTGGAGATGTACTAGGATCCTATGTGGGTCTAATGATGTACTAAATATGTACTAGGAACTTGTTTGGGTATGACGATGTACAAGAGATGTTCTAGGATCCTATGTGGGCCTGACAACGTACTAGAGATGTAATAGGATCCTGTGTGGGTCAGAAGACGTACTGGAGATGTACTAGGATCCAGTGTGGGCCTGACGACGTATTGAATATGTACTAGGATCCTGTGTGGTTCTGACGACGATCTGGCGATGTACTTGGATCCTGTGTGGGTCTGACGATGTACTATGATCGTTCGTGGGTCAGACTATTTACAGAGTAGTAGGATTTAGTAGTTACATCTAATCATCTCTACTACTGTGCGTAAGTAATATCTGGTGTGAGCGGAGTCTGTACCATTGTGGTAATTTTCCATTGTGGTAATACCTTAGGGGTATTTATCTATGTGGCATACCCTTTTGGTACTTTCCTTCATGGTAATATTTCCTTTGTGGAACTACTGAGCTTGGGATTTTTAGTTGAACTCTGTGTTTCCTCGTGATTAAGTTGGGTATACTTGATAACTTAGGTATATGTATGGGAATATATATAATCAGGGTTATTAGTTGACTTTAAGCTTTGTGGTTTATCCTTTGTAGATTTTGTGAGACCTTGAGGGTCTTGGGGTCCCTATTGAGTATTGTTATACTCACTCCTGCATGGGATATTCCAGTACCTTGTTGTGATTGGTGCAGATGACAGATATTGCTGATCGTTGCTGAGGGTACTAGGGCTAAACGGGGCCCGGAGGTGGACCATACGGCGTGTCAGTACGCAGAGGAGACATGAAAATGTGGAGTGCTGAGGAGGAGATCTGTACCTACCCATCAGGTAAGAACCTTAGAGGACGACCCATTAGCTGCTTTCTTTTTTCATCAGTTGTATTGTTTTCAGTTGTACATGTACCTTTACTATTGGGCTTATATTCCTTCCCATTTTTACTTTCAACACTCTTTATTCTATATAGTTGACTTGTGTTCGTATCTTGTTGTGTGCTTTTTTGCATTTGTTTATAGGTTATAAAGGCAATGCCTTCCTTGTTTTAGGGAATACTCCTTTGGGTGCTAGTTTCTAGCCCCTGGCCTATGGAAGGCGGGCTTAGGGTAGTCATGTTATAGTCCTCGGCGAACGGGTCATCATATTTTTATTGACTTATGAGAGGAACCTTTTTCATAGTGACAAAGGCATCTTCCACCAACATAGAATGAAGCTTCAATGACCGTTGGAGGATTTGAACTGGACAACTTTGAACGACAACAAACACCTTGAAGCACAGTTTCATCTCCCTAATCTGTAATCTCTTCCAATGTGTTCGTGGCAAGGGTTTTCTTTAAGTATTTTATGATTCACCTACCCTTAATGATATTAAATTCTTTTCATGTAATAAATGATACTGAGGAGGTTGCGAGATGAACCAAACAAGGCCCAGACCCTTCGAGGAATATTTTTTTTTGCATTTTTTGTGGACGACTGACCAATACAGTCTTAAGATGAAACTGATGGCCACATAGTTATTTAAATGTCCCGGGAGGCCCATAGGAATAGTAGAAAAAGAAAACAGACCTCCAGATCATAATCGGAGGCCCTCAGAAGCTTTTTTAGTTTGGCGATTCTAGCAACTAGAGGAGGTAGTGGACAGTTCCTGGCAGTTGTGGCCGACAGCGGTGGCCGACCATTGTCGGTCGCGCTGACGACGGAAGAACACTACAGAGGAGGGCCACGGTTCTGAGCCGCGGCAGTGGGATGACTCATGCCCCGTGGGTCCCGCAATGGACCGGTCCACATTAACCATCCAAGAGGAGTGGATCCAACTGGCACAACTGATTGAAGATCCGAACAGAATTTAGTTCTTTTGGGAGGGGATCCAACACCCGCGTCCAACCGGGTGTCCCGGCTTGATCCAGCATCCCAGAGGTCCTAGCTTATGTCTAGCTTGCCGAGCCCATGGCCCACCATGTCGGACCAGGCCCAGCCAGACCGAGCCACATGCCGCTAATTTGGGTCGGGCCTAGTATATCGTGTAGGTTCGGTCCGACCCTGTCGTGCTGAACCCGGGCCCACTAACAACCTACTTTTATTAAAGGGATCTATATCCTAAATTAGATGTTCGTTCGATGAACAGTCTATGGTTCTTGAACCCTTAGGAATAGGAGATCCTTTGGAGATACTCCACATTGATTTTGGATATTGTTGGAGTACGGCCGATTTGGATCAGACTCGAATCTCATGAGGCCCCTGACACTAAAACACATATAACTTATAGACCAAGCATCCGATTAACACGTCGTATTTTTTTTTGAACATTCATGGCATTGCATTTCATTGGGTAACTTCTTAGTGAAATTTCATGGATGTTGAGATAGGAACAATGGATTGTGGAGAAGATCCTCAAAAAATCAGGCTTGCTTAGTGCATGAATCCTATGGTTGGCTGTCAAATAGCATAAGAATCTTTATGGATCAATGTTAAAGTGACCCTGTGTGGATGAATAGTATCGTGACCCAATGAGAACCACCCATAGAGTAGAATGTTTTGGATCTACGACTTATGACTCTGTATGGATAAAAGACTTATGACCCTATGTGGATAGTCAACATTCAAACCTATTTGGGTTAGTGGATTACGACCCTCTGTAGATCGATGAATTATGATCCTGTGTGGATTAGCAGTATCACAAACCAATGAAGACTATACTTAGAGCGGCCCATCATGGATCAAAAACTTACGACCCTGTGTAGATCAACAAATTACGACCCTGTGTGGATTGGTGACATACAACCCTTTATGGATTAGCTTTGGAATGAATTCTTCGTGGTACATTAGTCGAACTTCTCTACAGAATAATATGTTTGTTATTCATAACTCTTCATCATTATTATTATTCATTAAGTTGTATACCTAGTTTGGGAAGAGTCTTTACATGTGCTTTGTGATTGGGATCTTGCTTTTTGGGTTTTCCTTTGTTGAATTCTGGGAGTCCTTTGGAGGTCTCGGGGTCCCTAATGGGTATTTTTATACTCACCCCTTTATAGGATTTTCCTACACCATGTTGTTTCTTGTAAAAATTATGTAAAACATTGACCATTGTTAGGGAGTCCAGACAAGATGGTGGATGGAGGTGATCGGTTGATGTGGAGAGCTGCAGAGATGAGTTGTACCAACCCTTCATGTAAGATCCTTGGTGGAAGACCTCAAGAGTTTTTTCCCTTTTTGTTGTATCTCTTTTAGTTGGGCTTGTATACTGGAACCTTTATATTCGTTTTACACTTTTACTTTACCATCATTAATATGTGGTATACTTTGGTTTTGTACCTTATCTGTGTGTGTAGGATAAAAATACGTCAATGCCTTCCTGTTTTAGGGATACACCTTTTCTATTCCAACCTCCAACCCGTGGACAATAGAAGGCGGGCTTGGGGTAGTCCCGACATGGGCCCTGGGGGTTGGGTCATGACATGGTTTTTGATGAATGGTATTTTCAAATATTAATTCTTTGATGACGGAGATTTTTTTTAAGTATGTAGATTAGTTATTGGGGTGTAATATAAAACACTAAAATATATGTTTAGAAAAATAACTATATTGACAACACTCTTAACACACAACACCATCCTTTAATCGATTTAAATACATTAAAAATTTGTATATTTATAAATGTGACCATTATAACATAGTCGTTGAATAAGTTGGTATAAATATAAGTGAATGTGTTATCAATTATATTTATAAATGTCCTACACAAAAAAATTTATTGATTTATTATTTTTAAATAAGAACAAGACTTTAACTAAACCAATTTAATTCATGAGAATGAAATTTTTGTCAAAAATAATTTTTATTACATTTTGTGCATGAAAATTGTAATTATTTCATACCAAATTTAGAAAATATATATTATAAAATAAAAAAATTTAAATAATCGTATAAACATGTTCTTTGCTTGAAATTTTGTTATCTCTCTGATGTGATAGATATTTCATGTAAAAAAGAAATATATATGTTTATCAAATACTATCATTTTTTTCATTAAATAATATAATTTAAAATTACAATTATATTCAGAATTTTTTCATAGAGAGAAATATGATACATTTCATTTTTCAAAACCAAATTAATTTAATTTCAAACTAATATATATATTTTTGTAGAAGAAAATTTATATACTTTAAATGCGTAACTCAAAAAAATTCATTTATTTTTTCACAAATATAAGAAAAATTAATTTTATCACACACATATAATGAATATTTAAAAATATATTAGTTATTTGGAAGCATGATGTTCATATTTATTAAATAGCCATATTTTAATTTTGGGAATTATGAATACGAAGTGTGGAAAAAATTTACCACCATTATAATGGTAAAATGTGAGGAACATAGTAAAAAATATGAGGTAAGGTCACAAATCCAACCACAAAAAATGTATTTATTTCTCTATATGGGATGAATTCAACCAAATAATTCCAGAATTCTACTATATGACATTTTACTTCAATTTCACATTGATAGTGATATTAATATTCTATTAATTAAAGAAAATTCAAAAAATAGAAGACTCTTAATTTTATTATTTACTTTTTAACATAGATATATTAATATCATATAAAGTGATCAAAAATTTTATTTTGAAATTAAATTTTTTAATGTACATTTATTTTTACTTATTAGTAGTTTAATAATATCCATAGATTCTTACAGAACTCCAAAAATATAGTTTTTTAATAATATATAAATAAAATAAAAAAATGTTTAAATTTTTAAAAATAATACAATTTGGATAAACTTTTATGTTACAATTTTTTTCTTAATATAACATATTAGGGAAGTATTAAATATTGATAATTAAATTACCTTATTTTAAGGTGTCTCTATTGTCAAAATTAATAAATAGTTTCAAAATAAAATTAACTAATTTCTTATGAAAATAATATTTAATTAAATTACCTGAGATTCATAAAATATTTAAAAGAGGGAAAATTGGACAATATATCCAAAAAAATGTCATACCAGGGAAATTTATGATATAATTGTGACAATATAAAAAGAATAATTTTCCTTTAAAATTGAAAAATTAATCATCTATTTTAACATTAAAAAAGGTTAATGAATGAGTTAAAAAATATATAATATTTGAAATTACTTAAATGATTAATTAAAAGATTCCACCTCAATTTCTACTACATTCATCCATATTTATGTGATATACACCTATTTAATTTTATGTGGTGAATATACTTTCCCTGTGATAATTTTAATATAAATATCTATTTAAACATAACAGTTGATGTTTGATTTCCAATTTACACATTTTGGGAGTTATAATTTAAAAATTATCAAATAGGTAAGAATTTATTTCACATTATCATTTGTTTTTATTAATCATAATTTTATTAACATAATCATATAATATAGCCCTAAAACCCCATATATATATAAATATTAATCCTTATAATAATTTATGATTTCCCAAAGTTTTTTCCAACAATTACACTCTTTTTAACACTTGAATAAAGAAAACAAATGTTGTGAATGAAAAAATATTACTATTTCAGATTATATTAGGTATATGTTTATTTTAATGTTTATATTTTTCAAAAAATATACCAATGTACCCTTTAAATATCCAAAGGATTTATTTAGGTATTTTATCATTATTATTGAATTTTTATAATGTCTAAATGGATTATTTGTATTTATTTATAAAATAATTAGTTTTTTAATTTCATTATTGAAATCTATATTGAATGTTTTATTTTATGAAATATAAATCATTAGAAAACTTTTCCTCTTCCATAATATTTTAATTATATATATATATTATTATATATGATTTAAATAGTATTATAAATAAAAACATTTAATGACAAATTATTTTAATGTTAATCTTAGATATTATTTTAATATCAATAAAATAAAAATTTATTACAAAACATATATTTCTATTGAATTATTCATTAATTAATATTATTTTCATTCACTTCCTTATTATAATATTTCAATCGTGTGACACTTCGCCCTTACTAATTATATTGAGAAGCGGTGAAATTCCACTTATCTTAGGTGGTGTCCCATAGACATAGAATGATTGATCTAAATTACAAGGGAATAGTAAACCAATGCGGTTTTTCTCTGATGAATAGTCAACATGATGAGAAAAAAGATATAATTAAATATATCTATATGATGCATGACTAATATATCACATAAATCATCCAAATACTAATATAATAAAATATGTTCATATAGTGTAAATAGAAAGAATGTTATAATTCCATGTTTAGAAAATATTCATTTTCACTATAGTGGAATCATTCCAGAATAAGATTAAAACATTCACTTTCTCTAGATTTAGTATCCAAAACATGATACCAAGGATTACCACTGAAAAAGTAAAAAACATGACCCTTGAATATCTACATATAAAATATACATAATCAAAAATTTGAACAAACTAGGGGGGTTATAACATAGTAATGTTTCACTAAATACATACCAACACACACAACTAGGATAATTATAGGAAAAGAAAATTTATATAAAAAATAATAGAAGAAGTTATATTTTTAATAAAATACAAAACAAATATCCATGGAAATGGTTATAAAATATTAAAAATATTTAGATATGGGAAAATTAATTTTAATTCCCCACCAACATTCACAAACAATGAATGTTACTATGGAATTACCAATACTCATGAGTTGTATGTCATCATGTCAGCAAGATATCACTTGATGACCAAATTAGACATTGTTATAACTAACCACATTCTATCCCATATTATAATTATTTATGATATTAATTCTCACCATATACAAGTCGATGTTTATCATCATTTTATGGTGGTATTTCCATACATTAATCATCTTGTAGGAACATGAAAAAATTTAAACACTTTTATTAAATGTTTATAATATAACCTTAATTTAACAGAAATACAATCATCCAAAAACCACAGTTTTGAAATATCATAAAACATGGTTTTTGGAAATAACGTCCAAAAGATATTTCCAGCAAAGAATCATCATTATTTAGAAAATATCAGTCCAACATGTTCTAGAATGGCAGTGTGGGAGAGAATCTGGAATCCATGATTTTGTTTTTCACAGTGGAAGATAAATGATTCGATAGATCTACCTCTTACCTATGTTACACTATTAAAATTGAGAAGATGTCATCATAAAAATTTTTTACTCACAAATCAAGTACATGACACAGATATTGTGTTTTAAAAATTAAAATAGAAGATCTAATATGAAGAGGAAATAGGAGACCATAACCTTTGATTTCACAACCAAATGCTCAATGTATTATTTCTAGTGGATTACATAGGATAAGGTTCAATAGAAATATCCTAGGAAATCCCAATATGTATAAAGTATTATGGGAATTATAAATGTGGAATACATCTCATACATGAGTGTTAAATATACCTAGGCCAGAAAAATTCACTATTTGAAGGGAATTTACATTGTTAATTCCTCAAGATTCCACAAATTCCAATATTTATATTATATTGTTTAATTTAACTCTTGAAAATGAAATCATATTGTGAATGATTATCACACCTTGAAAGGGATATGTGAAACTAATCATGGTTGTAAAATTTTAACAACATCTGCACCAACCAATTCACATCGTACAACGTACCTAGAACTTGAATATTTTCTTTAAACATTTCCAGCAGCTAGACTCCATCTCCTCTCTTCTTACACATGAAATTTGATTATTTTAATGACTTAAAAATAAGAATATGCATAAATAGATATTTAACCTGAAATGAAATGTTATATATATCCCAACTATTGGGATTTTTATCATTGGGATGCTGGAAAAAAACAAATCGTTACTCCAATATATCCTTTTATTGTTCCCTTATTTCCTCTTCAATTGGACGATGTTGTCATAGTACTCATGCCACAGAATTTTTTCTCTTTATAATGGTCATTTCTTTCCAATACTAAACCTTTAATAGTTTATGGAAAAATATCACATCTTTATTAACTGCAACATGATCCCAACTGATCACGTGTTATCGATCATGATGACACTTTTTCAGTTAAGAAACATGGATGATATTATTAATTGTATTGAGTATTAATGGTAAATATAACTAGTATGTAATATTTCAATTCCATTATATAACCACAAAAGGTTTCATATACAATGGTTCTACTCTTAATATTTTCCCTAAAATTAGATAACCCAGTATTTTTGACACCTTTAATAAATATATTCAATGATATCAAAAGTTAAAGATCCAAAATGATTATCTGAATATGTCAATATTATGATCTATGTCATTGAAATATTATTATATAACATCTTAATTTTCATTGTGGTATCATGAAAAAGACTAGAGTGGATCAATAATGTCTCTCATGATTCAACCAAACATAATGGAGAATGACAAAGTCATCCATAAAAATCCTCAAATGATGTTATTTATGTTGTTTCCTTATAAGTTTTGTTGTTAGATAACACAACAAAGTAAATATGATCCTCTAATACACCACAAATTTCCTTGAAACACACTCAGTGAATATCATCAAATGTCAAAATTGCATATGTAGATTTTCCATTTGTTAATTATCAATATGATATGCTCAATTTTAGTTGATGTCAAAGAGTAATTTTTAAGGATCTCTAAAATGGATTAGTAAAATAGGAATACCTATCAGATACAATTGATGTTAGAACTCCATTTAAACCGACCACTTATAATATATGAAATATTTCCATCCCTACTACACATTGGTTACTCTAATATGTAAAAACTTCACTAATTTAGTATGTCAATTGACTATTACCCATATGAAATGTTGTTTCTATAATGTTCTTTGTAAAACAATGAAAAATATGTCACTATTTTTTCAAACAACCGTATTTTTATATGCATATATTGCATCATAATGACCAGTATAGTACATTATGTTTTTACCTTCTATCATGTATGTTATTTCATCATATATTCTAACAATATGTGATTCATACCTTCCAATCATATTACATCATCATGTCCAGTCTGTTAAATTATACCTTTACCTTATATGGTTATTTTAACCAATTGATGATGTTTTGAACAAGACTTATTGAAATGAATTATAAAATATCACCAAATTAAGAACACTATACATAAATATCAGAAATTATTCTCTTCATCTTCCATTGTTCATGAGACTCTTAGACCACATAATTGTATAATTACTGAAAAAACATAGTTTTTAAAAAAATACCTTTACCATGAGTGTATACCAAGTGAAAATAAATAAGATAGAGGTACTCTATCAATATTTATTTCCACATGAAAATCTAACACTAATAAAGGACTAATTTAAAACTCTTATGATTATAAATAACGATAAACTTTCTTCCAAAGTTGAAATTCATCCATTTCATCAAGGTAGGGAAAATAAAAAAAATTACAGTTGATACATGTGATAATTTATATCATACACATGGAACTACATCGAATTATATACCATAAACATGGTTTCCTTATATGAGAACATATCCCCGACTGGATTGGGACACATATAAATATACCACATAGTTGTTTCATGTTCTTGAAATTATAGAATAGATTCCAAGGTGAGATGATTGTTAGGTACCAAAAAACATTTTGGGAATTCACCATTCCATACCAATAAAATGCATTTCCTTCATATATTAGAAATTAGAGATTAATTTTCAAAGAAATAATTAAAGAAGTGTGAATAATAGAATTCTAATCCAAGAAAACCATTTTCCTCAAAAAAACTATTCGGTTTATTCCATGAGAATACAGATTAAATGTTCCCTTGTTAAAAAAATATTCATTCATTATAAATTAAATTCTTGAGTAAATGGAATTATTATATATCCAGAAGTTGAACTTATAAAACATATAATATAACCAATTTTTACACAATGTACTTATAATAATTTCCAAATCCTGCTCATGTTCATTCTGATTTTAGAAATTGACTATAATATCATTAACAAATACAAAAAAAATTTATCAGTGGATGATATAGGTTACCAAATATAATGAAACAAGTGGTGTGTTCATTATAATAAAAGGAATGAAAAAATATTCTTAACGGCCATATGGACTATAAAATTGTATTTTCTATATATCCACCCATCTGACACTATGTTGATGATATCCAAGTCCTAAATAAATTTTAGGGAACCACTTAACTCCATTTAATTTATTAAGAAGTCCATATATTCAGGAAAGAGTATACTGGTTTTTAATAATTCCTTGAATCAACTTATGATAACAAATACACTTATATATTTTAGGATATTATTTATTTTAAAATAAAACTGGTGTGACCCAAGGGAATGTACTATGTTTGATAAATCATTAATTTTATTTCTCTTCTAGAAAGAATTTTAATTTTGGTAGCCCAATTCTAACCCTTATGTATGATTGTATGGAAATATGGATTTCCTCTGAGATTTGGTCTATAATAAATTTGATTTCTCATTCATGATAAAACCTGGAGAAATATTTCAAAAATACCTTTTGGTGTCAATCAACTATTTCATGAATATTCTCATTCCATCTTTCATCAATATATTTCATTGTAAATACTAAAAACTAGTAAGATATTGTTTCATTTAATATTACTAAGGGTTATTCAGTACATGAACTTATATCCAAATCCCCCTTAAGAAGGTGAATTAATCCATTTAGATATTTAAATTCTACCATGTGAGTGTAAAAAATAATATGATCTTTAAATCAAATAAGTCATCCCATACCATGTATTATATAAAAAAACCTTATCTAGGGCTGTAAAAACCTAAATAAACTATCATGTTTCAATTGTATTGAAACTTGTTTGGAATTTAAATCCACTTCACTCACTATGTAAAAGAGATGTTGTTATACTCATGAAATAGGGAATCATTTCCATGGGTAACCCAAATATATTTACCACAGAATAAGTAAGGAAAGAATGTGATTTTAAATTATCAACAAAATAAATATGAGTAGATTTTTGATGAATGATACTTCACACTATAATAGGAAATAGTTACTTAATGTTAATATAATTTTCTGGTGTATATATATTTTTGGAAAAATTTATATTATTACTCTTGAATCCCCATTAAAGAATTTACTAAAAAAATTTGTTACTCGAAACAACATTGTTCACATACTTTATTCAGAGAAGAAAAGATTAATTGGAAAATTATTTCCAAGAATATAAATGTTTAGATAGATTTGAGCCTGTTAAACTCACCGAATTCTTATTTTTATTAAACAAATTCTTATTATGGCTTTTATTATAATAGTGTTGTAAATTCCTTAGTGTTTTAGTTCATTTTTCATTTGATGCATCATTGAACTCCACTAGAAACAATCGAGTTTGGCATCTGATCAATGAAGAAAATTGATTGATTATATATGGTGAATCTATGGTGTGATACCTATATGAGAATATACATCTATCTTTATATTACAAATAGAGAAATATATAAATCTTTTCCCCATGGGAAAAAATAGACTACCTCCCGAAATATTCCAAATAATATCATTTTCTTCAAATTTTTCCATATAAATCCACTCTATATAATCAATAACATAGAAAACCAGAATCATGGATAGAATATTTGGTAGTTATCCAAACACAATTATATTCACCTTAAATTTTTTTCTTGTCACTACAACTTAGTCATAACAAACAAATTTCATAAAAATAGTTGAATACATTATCATAGAGTATTTTTCTTTCATCAAAATAAATGAATATTTTGTTTTTCTTATTTTAAATGTGTGGTTATATAATTTTTTATTAAAAAATTCCAAAAAATCCTCTCACATAATTCTGTGGTCAGATTTAGATTGGATAGATAAATCTCAGCATTAGAAACTATTATATTCCAGTATATAGGTCACAAGATTAATCATCATCTCTATTGGTGTACGAAGAAAAGTGAATGTTTTTTTATTTGGATGATACACACTTCTACTTTTTAATGACAAGAATCCTCTTGAAGAAAATGTGGATTATGTATCTAAAATTTCACTAAATTATCCACTTGATTTATTTAATATATCATGTTCCGTTATCAATGGATTGAAACACTTACATAATACTATCTATAAGTTGTTTTCTCTACTTTATTAGTGGTGAAACCACATTTTTATTAATGAAATACTTTTGATTTATATGGTGTCTTCCTATTTATATTCATTATAAAAATAACAATACACCATTTATAACATTTTTCTATATTAATATAGGTAATTCATAAATTAGAACATATTATCAACAATTATAATTACTATTTGCAATAAATAAATAAAACATAATTTAAAAAATAAAGCATTTTAATCATTTTCAAAAGATGTAAACACTGGATAATAAAAATTTTCCCACTGGAAGGTATTTCTAATAATTTTTTATATGAATCACCCATGAGATAAACAAACAATGAAGACATAAATATCCCACTATAACTATTTTAAAAATATTTTGTACCAGAAATCCCTTGTAATATGAAATTCATGATAAAAAAGATGTTTCTTTTTTTATGTTTTACTTCTTTTGTTCCATCAATACTATATCTTGACTAAAAACTAATATCATGTATTGAAAAAAACTAAAATCATTTATGACAAAAGGATATATAGACAAAGAAAAAATAGATACCATTTGCATCACAAAAAACTCTACACATTTTCTTGAGAAGAAGAGGAATTCCACAAACCATATGTGACATCCCCAAGACACCAATGTCTTTAAATAAATGAAAATGGAAAATTAAAACATTGGTGGATGATTTTAGATGATGAATACGCAACCTTATTAAAATAAATAACACAATAAAATAAAAATAGATGATTCAGGATTAATCAATCTCATTATGCTAAAAAATACCAATAAAAAAATTAGAGTAGAATGGAAATAGAAATAATGGGGAAAAGAAAATACTCTAATTTAAAATACACAAGCACAAAAGGGGAAGGTCCAGGTATATATAATTAAGAATATAAATATATTAAAATTTCAAAGTGTGTAGTATGATCCATCATAGATAAATCACAAAAAATGGGATTTATAGACTCCAACAGAATCTATATCCATATATTCTCAATGTAAAACAACTCCCAAATGATATATTGGATAAAATTTATGGAAATACATAATGTCTTCCCACCTGGATCTAAATATCTGAGAGTTCTTGGCTACATCATAACAATAATAAGTCAGCAATATAACACTCTATTAATTTTGTTTAATTAATGATTCATAAAATTGACTAAATAATGTTTTAAAACACCTATAGTCAACCTTTCCAACAGAAGAGTGGTGGTTTTATGTATAGGACTTCAATGTAAGTCATTTTATTGAATGCTTATCAATCATATCCTTATACAATACGCAAATTATTCAAATGAAGTATATCCCTGTATCATTAATCTAAAATGGTATTTTCTTTTTATATAGGTGTTGTATAAACATCATATACATACTTATTCTTCATTTCAGTCCATCATTTTTTATTATCACTAAAATTCCAAATGGGATAATAAAAAACATTCTAAGACTAATTCATTAAGTCATTTTAGTTCATACATTAATATAAGAAATTAATAAAAGGGAAATGAATCCAAATTGTATAATCTGAAACTCAAAACCTTCCCAAAATTATCAAAACATATAATCAAAAACATATATCCCCAACAATGATCAAGGATGTTATAAAACATGTGGAACCATTGGGCCCAAATAACCATCCCATTGATTGAATCAAAATACCCAATAAGGTATCGAGATTAGTAATAACTCAGTAGTCACATATGAAACTGATATCCCGTAGTTTAATTAATCAATTCTATAATAAAATTCTAAATTAATGTAATTGATAATTTATTATTTACATTTAAATAACATAACCAAATTTCCAGAAAACAAAATAAATTCATATACCCTAACAACCATATTATATGAATATATCGGGTCAATATATTGAATGTTTGAATATACATATTCCACCTTGTACCGATAGTTATATAGTAAAAAATAATTCACACATTATACTCCATGAACTAAAACAAATTTTACATTTAATAACCCATAACCCCAAATCTACAACCCTTGTGACATTATCATTTAACACGTTACAATTTGAAATTCATAATAACGGTTTCAAACTCAATTCCCAACCTTGATATCATTGTCTGAGAAAAAAATAAAAAACGAATTAATACCATTTTAGTCTATTTCATGTATCCAACTCTGACCCCAAAACTAAGAGCACAATATACATCCGGCTTGCCTCCCCACATATTATAGGATACTGAATTGTTTTGATTATTAATCATTTTTATGAAAATTCTATATCCTAATTATATATGTATCAATAAAAGTGAAATAATTAAAAACCATAATACCCAATATTATTTTATAATATTATTGTTACAATGATATTTCAACTATAATACAACATATCACCTGATATAATAGAATTTGGATACATAGAATTTCATTATATCTATACATCAATGGAAATATAGTCTATTGGGTTAATCATATATATTATACAATAAAAAATTATAAAAGATTTTATATATGATAATAAAAATTAGTTTACGACTTCCCACATTCCAATATTCAAGTCTCTATCCTCATCCTCCTTATTAACCATTTGACACCAAGACTATTTATTTTCCTATATCTCAAACAATTAAGCCATAACACTGATCAAGGTGAAAAAATATGTAATTAGAGAAATAATCAACAAGATTAAAACTATTTATTTCTATTAAAGAATTCTATATATTTTGGTGAAATCCATATAAGGTATTTAATTAATAATCACTAATCTATACTAATAATTTTAATAATGAAACCAAAAAAAATCCAACCTAATGAGTTATCCTACCTATTTCTACCAATGTTGGTTTATAGAATGGACCATCATATGGTTTAAGATCGTCATCTCATAGTGGTTAGATAACTTGTTTAATCACAACCCAAAACTAAAATAACATACTATGATGGAATAATACAAACTTTTCTACAATCATAAATTTTTTATTTATATTTAATAAATAATAGGAAACCACTCCATCAATAATAAAATGAAAACCACCAATATCTAATCTATATGTTGGCACAACTCTTAGAATCTAATTAATATAATGTATTTTTTTGAAATAATTCCCAACCCACTCAAAAGAATTAGAATGTTATTTCCCATGACAAAACTAATAGTGTATGGGGGACTGTATTTTGGGGGTTATTTTTTGACACACTCCCTCTAAAAACATTCCATCCACACTTATTACCCAAAAATTGTTCCATATTATCTACAAAATTATATTCACTACTATTTATCCAATCCTCACAACTATACTTTCATAAAAGAGACCCCCTACATAGTTTAATTTCTATAGATACATATCAATTTCATTAAAATCATTTAATAATAAGATAAATCTTTTACCGATTTCAATTACAATTCTACCCATGAATTTAGAAATGATACATTTTTTTAATTTATATGGTCTTGGAAAAATGATTAAATAATCTATTGCACATATAAGAACCCAAAACAACATGTTAATTCTCTATGAAACAAACATAGGATTTATTTCAGGCAATTAACCATCAAAAAACCGTGTTATAAATTTTATTCAATATATATAAATGATAAAAAAAATTATAAACATCCTATCCCATTTTTTGTAGAGACCCACTTATCATAAATCATAAAATTATTCCCCTTTAGTTACTAGGAATTATGAAACTTTACAACATCCAAAAAAATACTTATTGAGACTAGTAAAAAATAAAAATATGGAGAAACCTATTATACTAATTTATAAAATATTATTTTTACCAAAATAGATATAATGAAAGAATATCATATTAAATAAATAATCAAAATAGGAGGACATATAATATTTTTATAAGATATTTGATCTCATTTTTTTAATATATGGTTTGTTGGAGGAGGAATGGAAGGGAGAAAAAGAGAAAAGGAACCCAAATAACTAATGTAACGATTTTTAAAATGTGGGTTTTGGGTTTTTATGAAATAATAAGGGTGATCTTCGACAGTTCATGTGGGTCGCATGTTCATTTGTAGGTGTATTGGCCTCTATCAAGCCCACTCGAATTCTAACATTCTACCATTGAATCTCAGATGCTCATATACTGAGGTGGTAATTGTAATTTTTCATTTATTTTGAAATTTATAACCTAATATATTTTATATAATTCCATAACACCCCCAATGACCTTCACAGTGTAAATTTGAAAACATAAATTTAAAATTATAAAAATTATATTCAATTAAATAATCAGTATTAGTAGTTCATTATGATGTATTCCACTATCTCATTGATGAAATGGTAGATTTTTTTCTAAGTGTTTATCTCTTGAATATTTCTTGGGATATGTTCATAATGTTATTTCACATAGATTACCACACTAATTTCTTAAAAGAAATATAACTTTCACTCTAAATCCTTAAGAAAAAATTTCATCCAAATATTTTGAATTTGAGATTGTAATTTGAAATTATAAATCACTTCACTAATGTTTCGTGTGTGAAATTTTTCCTCAGATGTTTCATTCAAAATATCTTCCCCCAATATTGAATTTTAATTCAATAATAGTTTTATATGTTCAAAATCAAATGTTTTATCAATATTAATAAAACTATATATCTAAATACATTTATTTTTTATTATACCCTATCCCATTATCAAATATTTATTTAACATATATTGTGATTATATTTTATAAAATATAATATTATTTCATCATATTATATTGTGATCATTTAAATTAAATCGAATTATATATATTTCTAGTCTAGTATATTATCAATTATAAAATACTCTTAATCAATCTTCAAGTCTCATTTTGATCTTTCATACACCATCATCATTCATGGACAATATCTTCCTAAATATAATGATATTAGATAACATATTGGAGCCATCAATCATAAATTTCATTAATAAATCATTAAAATATTTTTTCCTCAACAAAACATACAAAACACATCCATATCAAATAAAAATATTATCCATCTAATCATGCACATATTAAAGTGTTTCTTTCATTTAATTATATTATTATTTAAAAAAATCATACTATTTTTTTAAAAATATTATTCATCAACGTAGCGAATAAAAATGAAAGTCCTAGAATTAGTTTCATATATTGAAATATTTTTATTGACATTGACTCTGTAGAATTTCATATTATTCCTAAAATAGTAATCCTTTAAACATAATGTTCATTCAGTTTATTTATGTTTATTTTCATACTTCATCGATGTATAATGTGGGATTTGATAACCATTTATAACAAATTCCTATTTTTATTGAATGAAAATGAAATATTTTTTATAATCATTTAAAAATTATGAACATATATTTACTAAAAGGAAATATATTTATTTTAAGAGTTTACTAAGATACTAATTCATAACATTTCAGTCTTTAAAAAGAATGAAAATTACTATGAAAAATAAAAAACATAAAATAAAAATTAATCAATGAAAACTAAATGATTGAATGTTCATGTTATACCTCTTTTCATATTGAGTTTATTTATATAAATTTGTCTGTCCAAATTACATTATATTATTTTGGATATAAAATAAGATCTCAAGTATTACTATTTATTGTTTAATTTAATTATTAATTAATTGAATTTAGTAGATACGTACGTTATAATTATTGATTAAAACTATTTATTTTGGCATGAAATATTGATCCTATATTATTGGAATATCTCATAGTACTCTAATTTTAAACTTTTACATTATTATACCTAATGATTTATTTAGGCTCACAATTTTTTATAGACCTTGAAAACTATGTTCAATTATAATTTTTTCCATCTAAATGACTATAAATCTATTAATAAATATTTTCATTTTTAAAATTTATTGTACAATTTTGATCTATATCATGATCATTATTTTTTTTCTCCAAGAACAACTTCATTTTTTTCTCCAAGATATCAGGTCATGAAATTATTATAATAATTTCCATTATAATAATATTGAATCTATAGAAACGTATGAAATTAAAAGAAATATAATCATTTAATAATTATAATATGTCATTAATATATTTTCTATACATTAAATTCATCATTATAGCCATCAATGATAGGTGGTGAAGGAAATGTAATTACAAATATTTTTGGACTAGTAGTGAACTGTACACACAAATGACATTTTTTTAACCTTCTGATGGAAGGAGAGATAGATAAAGGTTATTTGATAAAAACAATAAAATCCCAATATAATTATGTTTTTGGTGTTATTATTTCAATATATTTTAAGTATATTTTAAGGTGGTATAAAAAGATATAAGTTAAATAGTCATGGTTGTGTGATATACCTCTTTTTTAGACAACCTCTTAAGGATTAAACCAAAAAAACACCACATTATTTTTATGATAAAATAATGTACTAAAAAATATGAGTACTATTTTAGGTGAGGGATTTGGGTAGGTATTTTCTGAAAAAAAAATTATTTTTTACTTTGATAAAAAGAGGAGATGAGGTTCCCATTTATTTGAGGGTAGGGGAACTCTTATTATATCTTAATGTATTAAAATAATATAAATTATATCCATATTGAAATGATCCAAAATTAATTATATTATAAGATGAGACGAGGATGAGTTTAAATAAACTAATAATATAATATCTGGACTTATTTAGATTCTATTTTTACTCATAATTTATTTTCACCATCCCTTGACCATTTTTACAATTAAAATGATATCATGATATTTTACAGTTATGGGAGAAATATATATTCTATAAAAGGATAATTGGAACCAACACCAGACATGTTTGATATATTAAATTTTCTCACAAGAACATGAATGAATATAGTATTTTAAAGTATTTTAAAACATTTATTAAACTATCATTTATAATAAAATATCATTAATTCCCTTTTTGGTCTATTATGGTTTTTTGACATTTAAAATATCATGGATTTTAATTCATTTGAAGATAATCTTTTTTATCATCCCTAATATTTCATATTTCTTTATAATATTATTTTTTATAGAATAATTAATTAATATTATATTAAATTTATGGTTTTAAAAAAATTTATGTTATTTTTATTTCAATTAAATAAATAATGTCTCAATGTTGTGTAAATATTTTATGTAATTATGTCATCATTAGAAATAATGAATTGGTTACCATGATAAATAAAAAATTTATTTCTCATATTAATATTTGTAAAAAATCAATACCTCTTTTTATCCCTATTTCAAAAATTTAAAGATAATAAAATAAAGAGAATGAAATTATTAACTTTTCAATAAATATAATGTATTAAAGGCAATAATCATGTATAATAGGAAAAATGGTCATATACTTTAATATTTAATGATTACGAATTAAATATTGGCATCTCTTAAAATTAATTCAGGAGTTAGTGATACATTAATGTCCTTATAACATTATTTTTTACAATAATTAAACCATTTTAGATTTACTATAGTAAAAAAATTACTATCAGTGCTATTCATAAAAATAAAAAAGTGAAATATTTACGAACTAATTACCCCATGATTAAAAATATAGGGTCTATTTTTTATGGTCCAATTCAGAATATTATATAAATTTATGTTAAAATAAATTCAGTAATGTAACATAGAAAAGTGTTTTTACATAAATTCCTTTTAAGAACAAAATTGTCTTTATACAAAATTCATGTATAAAATTCATTCCAAATATTATAATTGTATAATAGATTAAAATTTTGTAATAATTCACAATTATAGTAAATCAAAAATTAAATTTTATATTATAATTCATCTAAAATTAAATATAGTTTTCAATAATAATTCTTATCTTTCTAGTATAAAATAAAAAATCATGGTATTAAAAAAATTTTAAAAAAAATAATCTGAATATAATTTAAACATTATTATTTCATTAATGATATTATTTTATCAAATAAAATTTCAAAAATCTATTTAAATTAATTACTTTAATTACTAAAAAACTATAAAAACATTAATGATGGAAACCAATTTTTGATAAAACAAAGAGCCTAACAAAAGGTCAAGGGAAATATTTTTTTAAAATTAATTAATATTTTTTTAATAATTAGTACATATATATATATATATCTTAATTTGGATAACCATGATCAGAACCACCAATTTAGTAACTAGGTTATAATAGTCATATTTAAATAGTAATAATTCATGGTTTATTTACCCTTAGTGTTATTAATTTTGTATGAAATAATATATAATAATTATTGTAAAATAATTGGATCTTACATGAAGGTTAGAGATTTTTAATGTTACTTTTTTATTTAAGAGTCATAAATCATTAGTGATTTATGGGTGTTATCCCATATCACACTTTCTGTATATTTTTGTTAATAAATATTATTAAGGGGGAAAAAATGTAGTTGAATCATTTATAATCAATGTATCCATAAAAATAGTATTTCTAAAACATTTAAAAATATATCAAAATTACTAATAATCCTATGGAATTTATTAAAAATGATTAATTGAATGAAATTTATCATTTTATTTACCCACATGTTATGTTCACCCATCATAAAGGTATGTACGAAATCTCTAATTAAAATCCATCCATTTATTTTATATCTGTCTCGGAAAATTGGGAATTTATTAATGAATTTCTTTTAATAAAACTATATATTTTAATAGATACTCTAAAACCTAAATGAATTAACTCTAGTATTACTATGTATTTAAATCAACCTATGATCCAAAAATCATTCGTGATCTATACAAAAACTCTATAAAATCATTATTCCACTACTCAAAAAAATATCACAATGTAAAAAATTACATGACATGATTTTTGGAAATATCAAATACAATAATTTTCTGTAAAATAATAATTAGGGTCATTCCTAATTGATTCCTACATGTTAATAAGTGAAGCACAGTTTTGATCTTCCAAAAAATGCATGAAATGTTTTCAAAAACCAAATATTTTTTATATTTTAAAATTCTTAGGAAATAACTAAAAATATTCTTTAAATTACTTATGAAATGATATAATTTTTAGAAAAGTCGTGATTTGTATCATAAAACTTAGATTTATGTTTTTCTCTTCATGATTAATGGTAGTTCTTAATAATCCCCTTCTAACACTAAATTTTTACTAACAAACTTGATTATTGACAATAAAAAAAAATTAAACTAAATGTTTTTTAATGACATAATATATTATAGATTCATTATAATTATTTGTATTTTCATAATCATAAAACTATATAATTAAACAAATTATCAAATTTCCTCCATATTTAACAATGATGGGTTTGATATCCACCATTAATTTTTTTTTGTTTTCCTTGATATATTATTCTTTTAATTAATATATAATATAATAAAACTCAAATAATATCATGGTTATCCTAAAAAACAAATAATATGATGATAATAACTAAATAATCATCATATTAATAAAGTAATCCATATTATACCTCACATGTGATTATGTCTAAAGAATACATTACAAAATTTTCCCATTTTTTATATAACATAATCTATTAATTTAAATAACAATACTATTATAGTCATGTCAATTTTACCGCTTAGTGGTCCCCAATAAAATAAATATTATCTAAATTAATATAAATTAATACTTATTAGGTTTTAATTAAAATTATAAACACATTGATATCACTAAATTTTGGTAGAATGGATTTTTTTTACTCTTCCCATACCATATCATTCTTTAAAAAAATACAAGGATAATTTCAAAAATTACTTGGAAATACTTTTAAAAATATTTTTTATATTACCCATTAAAAATGTATACACTAAAAATGAAAATATAAATTATTTGAAATAAATTGGATTAATATTTTGAGTAATTATCTTTGTGGTGAAAAGTGCCCAATATATAGAGATTAAAAAATTATTATCAATTTCATAAAATGAGTTTAAAATATACTAATAGAAATTGAAAATATGAAAAAGTATTTGGATTTTATAACATTGAATAATCTCGGGAATGTAACAAATATTGAAAATAAACTCTCAAAATGAAGGATATATACTAAATATATTGGGTGAGGATTAAAATTAGTAAATATTTTTGGGAATGAAAATTGTTTATTTGAAAATTACAAAATAATGACTTTATAAATGTTGTACTGGTCTCAGAACCATCCATATAGATGAAAATATATGTACTTTAGAATAATGATTTGAATATAAAAAAGTAAGGATTCAATAATAATGGTAAAGATCAAAAAAATGAAACATTTATATTGTTTCATTTATAATATGTGGAACAATAATATCTGTATAATCAGTGAAAAAGATAATGAATGGTATAATAAATAATTCACATAGAATATTTAACCTAGTAAAAACAAATATCAATGGGGGTATCCTATAGAAAATTATGTATTACAATATTATGAATTATATTTGAATATATAATTCAATATTATTAGATTTAGTTATTGTTGAGGTATAATTTCAAAGGTTCAAAATTCGTATGAAAATATATACCATGCTAACAAGAATGTTGTCAGATAATAGTATTAATTTCATTAATAGTTTTATAAACATATATGATGTAAATACATTCATATTATATATGGTTAAATATCTTAAAATTTTTAATCAATTTGTTTCAATTTAAAAATATTTCTTACATAATACAATTTTAGCATATACAAAAATTATGTGGTGAAAAAACATGGGGTAACTTGTATAATTGTATATGATTATGAATATAAATTCACAAAATAATTATATAAAAGTATCCAACATGAATTTAGAATATATTTTTATATTATTATGAATTTTCACACTCAAATAAAATTTTAAATCTAATAGGATAATTATAAATATGGAATTTATGATTTGATCAAAATCAATTGACTTAACTAAATTTGGGGATCATTTTCTCTTACATGATTTTTTAAAATTAAAATAGTCATTAAAAAAAATAAAAATGGGTCAAAGTGATGAATTTTTGGGAAGTGATAATGAAACCTTATTTTTAATATAGAGACTAAAAATAGAAAGGAATTGACTGTAATAAATTTCATAAATAATGAATCAAAAAAATTCTAATAATTTCTATTCAATATTAACATATCACACACTCAAAACATGAGTAGTGAGGAAATTTTTTTCTAATGTCTTCATATATATTCTCCTTAATAGAATTTATCCTATGATAATAAATGTTTAATGATTAACACATTAACTAAATTCGTCTTAAGTACATATATATTATCATGTATCAATCTTGGGGAAGTGCATAAAAAATCTATCACATGTATAAACTTTTCTGGTGCTACAATTAGATAATTACCACTAAATTGTTGAAATAATAATGATGACATTAGATCTTAGATAAAAATCTAATTGAAAATGATAACTCATACATTTAAATTCCTATAAGAAAATCAAAATAAAAGAAACATGGTCTTATAAACACTCAAATTTAATTAAATTTATGATCTTTTACATATCATTATACTTGGTTTTAAATATCTATTTTACGGTAAAATTTTTGGGGGATGAATATCAAAATTTGATAATTTATGTTCATATTTTTAATTAATTTTTTTCTGATATTAATAAATCCTATAGGGGTAAAATTAAAAAAAACTAAATAAAACTAAATATGGTAACTTTTTAAATGTATGAACTATAAAAAACTAGTGGTTTATAATTTTGATCCCTATAAATTATAAACATAAATAAATAAATACATTATATGAATATATAAATGATTAGTAATTTAGTTATTTATTTTAATTTCTCATACTAGAGAATAAAATATTTATTTCATTAATTCACCCCTTTAATCATTGTGGATATTTAAATTCTAAATCCCCCATTGATTTCATCTAAGATATTATTGGAAAGGGAATTCATCCCATAAGTTAAGTTGAATCAAGATTTTCTTACCATCATGTTTCATTGAGAATTACATGGAAGAGACTCCCACTATCATTAAAACATATTTTCATTGGAAGATTATTTCAATAATTAATTCATGTAATTATACATTTCTTATTGTGAAGGATTATCCATTGATTGTGTTGAAGTTAGTGGATTTCAGTGTGAATTTTGTGTTGAATTTTTTGTTTTTATAGAATACAAAAAATACCAATTGATGTCACGGAGTAATAACATGATTCTTGAAATGGGAGGCTCTTCATGAAATGTATTTATCTCTAGGGATCTTGTTAAAGAGTCTCCATCAAAATTTCCACTTACTAGACATATGATCACTATTAAAAATGAAATTAATAATTTTACTATATTTTATGAGGAGGCATCTGTAGGATTTAATTCCATGGTCCCTATCATGGACTATGTTTTGATTATATCTCCTTTGGTTATTTATTCATGTTTTACGCACCATGAGTGAAATAATATAATAAATATAATAATATTTTTATTGATGATAGGGTAAATAATGAATGCGAATGGTGGAATGTCATAATTCTAGTATGAGAAAGGAATAAACAATTGGAGTATCCATTAATTGATATCCTTATAGAAGACCCTCCAATGAAATTTTCCACTATTGTAGATAATGATTTTGTTAATCCACCAATAAATTCATTAGATAGTGAGGTATATAAATTGGATAACAAAATTTTCTTCCATAAATAATGAATGGAAGAATATGTGGAATTGATAAAATGGATTAATATATAATAAAATAGATGAGAAAAGGGCAACAAAATGACTATTAATATATATATATATGTTAATATGATTAGTGAGTATGTTATATGGAACCTACAATAATGGATGTTTACACTAAAAGGGGTAGAGGGGGAAAATGAGAAAGAAAAATTTGACAATTCCTTCGATATGGACATTATAATTCCTTCTATTTTTGGTTGAATAAAATGAGATACCGAACAGATGGATAGCGATGGAAACGCTTCTATGCATAAGTTCTCTTGTTAATAATTTCATATAACTGAATTTCAACTTCATCGAGAGACTAGTGGGGACACATGATGTAAAATAATATTAAATGTTTCATCAAAACATACAATGGATGTGCTTCTACACACCAATGAAGAGGTGGTGGAAGTGGTATGTCTCATTGAATCCTATGATGAATATTTACATAGGATTTATCGTATAAATCATCAGGATGATACGAACAAACAATATTGGCATTAATTGTTAGTTTATATTGCATATTTTATTATTTAAATAATGATATGATGACTAATATAGAGGATTATATCAATATCTGAGATAACAAGGAATAACCCTTAAAGGATTACATTAAAAAATTTCCACTCTAAGATACATAATATCAATTCTATAGTCTCCAAAGATAAAATGAATTCAATATACTATGGATTTTTTGGGAAGGAATATTTATCACATTGTGTTTTAATTTTCTTTTATTTTTTGAATCATTTTTAGGTTGTCACTTAAAACAAGAAAAATAGAATTCTATAATATGGAAAAATATATTTGTTTTGTGTAAATACCATATATTTTATAAAATTAATATATATCATTGATATAAATATAAATAAATGAATATTATATGATTTCAGTAGTATGTATAGGATGTTAAGAGGAATTTTGTCACTTATATAATCATTGAAAATGTGTAGGGATTTTTCATATTATTTGTTAGTAAAAAACTATTAGGTGAAATTATTGTGTGGATTTTTTGTGTAGTAATGTAATTAAATTTATACCATAGGTATTATTGAAATTATACTTATAAAAATACTATAAATAAAAACCTAAAATAATGAATAAAAATTCATAATTCAGTTTACATAGAGAATGTGTATTGATAAAATTTTTCATAGAATTTGTTATACCCATATCCATTAAAAATAAAAAAATTTAAACCATTATAAAAATTATATTTTCTTATTTTCTAATTATATTTGCATTAAATTATTTTAAATTATGTAATGGTGAATCATGAGTTCATAAATTTCAATAATATTAATTTTATAATCCATAAAAAATTATGATAATGAATAGTGAAATGTCATAAAAATATGGTGTTGTCTAATTGTAATGTATTAATATATTTATTGAATTTATACAATATATAAGAAGATTAAAATACCATATTTAAAGTTTAATCATTGTCAGATTTATTTTTAAACACACATTTTTACATTATCATTATTCTTTATCAAAAAATTAATACCTTATTGAATTTTTTAAAATATCTTCACCATTTAAATATAAGTAACCCCCACCCCCACTAATTCTATAAAAAATAAAATTTATAATTTAATAGGTCTTTCGATTAGATTATTTTCATTCTCTAATGTGATCATCTATAATATATTTATATATCCTTTTAATTTATATTTTCAATTATCCAATGAATAATTATGTAGTGGGATTTTATGGATGCAATATTATAAATTTAAATATAAATAATATATTATATTATTTCATTTATTATCATTAACAAGGTAAGGATAATAAAAGAAAATATGTATTCACATAATAATTTTCTAATAAAATTTTATTTATGTGGGTAAGAGTGTGGGGATGAATATCAATGATACTGTAATATTATTATAGTAATATGGTAGTGTGGGGAGTATAGTGGGTTTTATAGCTAGTTATTTCACTAGTTTTAGTAATCACTTGAATTTTTATTTTGATAAATATATTAGGCTTCTGAGAAATTAGGTCGATCAGCTATCAATAAATAATTGTTTGAATTTATAGAGTAGCCTCAGGATGATGTATTATAAAATTAATTCTTATCATTTCACATTAACCTGAAAAAGGATTACGGTGGTATAAGGATGAAATGTCGCTGGATTCAGTCCCCATGAATATCTTCAATATGAAATGATTAATTAACTACACCATATTCGATATATTTACTCAAGGTCACTAAAGAGGTTTTGACTACGTGTTATTTCATATAGCTATTATCAAATTTATGATGTCTATGAGAATTTATATCTTCAAGTCACATATTCTATACATGTAGGTCATATATGTTATCCTTCTTAACGTAGTAATAAATGGACCTTATCAGAAAAAAAATATATGAAATTACTAAATGGTATTGTTTTATTCATTTAATAAGTATGATTTTTAAGTTATTTATTTTTGAATGATTAACATGTCTATATATTTTATCAACCCCAGTATTTTATTAATTAAAAAGTATATTTATTATATGGTTTCTAATAAGTCAGGAATGTTATATTAATTGTGAGCAATATATGTAGAAGACTAATAGTTAAGATGATAAAATTTTAAATTTAAGGATTTAATGAGTTTTTATTGTAGTAGAATTATAATATTTTATTGAAAAATTAAAATGTATTTAGAACATAATGTATACATATGAGCAGTGGACGGAAAATATATTCTCTTTAAGAACATTTGATATTTCATGTTAGATGTAATGGAATTAGGGATGATATGTTAGAAGGAATGTGATCAAATGTCAGATATTGGTTATATCATCATAAATATATAATGTTATTCAATTTATTTTATATGATTAGTTTAAATTATGAAAAGTTATATGGATAGTAAATTAGTTAGATCATGTAATTAATCTATTTTGGATAAAATATTTTATCTTCCAGAAAAAATTGAAATCATCAATGAGTTGGGAATTTGATATGATTTATTCCTTTTCATCAATCATGGTTTTCACATCTTCTGGTGGAGGTAAAGTATCAAACATTTTTTTGGAAATCATTGGAAACATTAAAATATAAATTTCAACATAAAATTAAAATTATTTATAAATGGATAAACAATATTCTTAGTGAACACCTTCGTGATTTCAAAATTCCTAAAATCATTTACGGTTTATCAATTGTTGACATCACTGCTCAGGGGCATCAATATATCAATGAATTATTTTTTATAGAGTGGAATAACTCATAAAATAACAGTCATTCTAATTTCATTGAAAAAACTATGTTATCCTTATTATTATTGAGGCCTATGAACCAATAATATCCGCACCATTAATCAATCCCTAAAAGATCAATTTCTGTCGAGCCATTAAAATAGTGACTCAAAGTCTATTGAATTTCCTATAGCCAGGTTTTGAGTAACTATTTAAATGGGATTAAAAAATATATGGATTCATATGTGTATAAATTTCTAAAATAATCTTTATATTTTACTTATTCTCAATAAATATGGATATATTAAAGGCGGTCTTCACTAAACTTCTTGAATGAAAACTGCAATGGAACCCCATTGTGGGATTTTTCCAAGAAAACTCTATATCAATGAACCTAAATTCCTATATTATTAAACAATATTATCCCTTCATAGAAGTTATTATTGAGGAGATTAAATATAGTTTGAATAAATATGGCATCAAGAGTCACAATATTTTCTATTCTTGGAGTCCATCGATAGTGGAATCTTATCTTCGATGATTTTTTCCCACAACCTGATTAACCACATAAAAATTGGGTTTAACTAGGTTTTAATGTTTAATAGGGGCTTCAAAAGACCATATATATAAACAATAGTTTATATTATTAGTAATTATAGACAATAATTACAATCATGTCTTCAATCATGGGGTACTTTACTATGTTCGAGATGTAGTTGATATCATCATCACATGGATTATTTTGAGTATATTTTCCTTTTTTATGATTCTACATCGTCTATGTGGAATGATCCTTTTTACATTATGGTAATTAAAACCATTCCATCCAACACCATTCTGATCTTCCTCAATGGTTTTATGAATCTTCCTATATCCCCAAAACACCTTCTTTCCATTTAGGTTGTTGTGGAGGATTTGGTGTGGGTCATCCGGAATGATCATAATAAATCCACACAGGATCGGGTCCCCTTCAGTTTCATGGATTCCATTCCTCTTATATCGGGTACTACCGATATAAAAAAACACCCATAAAGGAGTTCTCTCACAATTCCATTCAAGGACAATTTTTTCTTATATTACATGAAATAAATTGTAATTTTATACAACTTTAGTGTATTTCAAATGATTCTGGAATCCCCCATTTACAGGATTGATTAATGATAATATGGATGACCCTTTGGGAGGAAACTATTGGCCATTGGGGTATGTATTTATTTTTAGTGATAATTGTGGCGATGCCATGGGATTCCCATATTTATCATGAAATACTTATACATCCAATGTAGATTAAATGAAAAGATTTATCAACGTGATTGAGAAATCCAAATTACAATGATGATGTAACCATTTATGATAATGTAACTCCACCACCGTCATTCATACCAATAGTTTTGAATCAACTAATAAATGTTCTATGTCTACATCTATATGGAGATAATAATTGGATTTTACCTAATATACAGATTTTTTTACCACTCATGCCTATAGAGAGGAATACATTCTAGAAGATGTTCTTTCCCACAAAGCAGAAAATTATAGTTATATTATATTGTCTAGTGAGATACCTTCTATCCAAATTCCAATATTTCAAATGAATCATTATAAAAATTGTTTTTATTTATTGTTGTATATTTTTTTTTTAATTTAAATAATAAAGCCTTGTATTTTTTGTAATGGTCTCACCCATTTGAAATTTAATAATTCTGGTAATATATCATTATCATATAACCCTAAATTTATATGTTCCCATGTTATAGTGATTAAAATTGGGTTTATAAAATTTGATATATTTTCATTCAATTTTTCTTGGGTGTTATTTCAAACATTTCAAAATTTCCATTCCACTGTTATTATTTTTATAACATGATTCAGTGAGTTACAAGAGATTTGTGGAACACAATAGATTGTATGAAATATTGTATAGATAGTTACATGAGACCCTAATAATTAATCATGGGATATTCCAAATAAATTTTAATGTATAAAATTTATTTTATTAGAGGATTCATCCATTTAGTTCATATTAAAATAATGTTCGGGAAATTTTCAGGATCGGACTTGGGGTTTCATGTCATTGAGATAAAGAAAGTAATTATTAATAGAATTTAAAGATCACATATTAAAATTAGGTTTCTCTGTTATATTCCTATCATGGTATTTTTCTTATTTTTTAACTTTTTAAATAATTATTATTTGGGACCATATTTAGGTATTTCTATGTGGGATATAAATAATTATTTGATAAAAATATAAATCATAGTGAACTACCATTTTCATATCCATCAAGTATATTATTAGTGCTTTTAATATCGTATATGATATAAATAATTATACTATTTGATAAAAAATAATAATTACATTAATGATGGATTTAAAAAATTAAAATTGGGATATGTACTTTTGATTCAATTTTTAGGGTTCTATAAATTTTTTTTCCTATATTGTATTAAAATTTCATATTTTTAGAATTTATTTTGGAAATGATTTCATGATGTTATTTAAAAAAATTATATTTACACTTTGGATTTCACTATTAATGAAAATATTAGGAGTTTTGGTATTTGGAATTGAAAATCGTTTATAATCAATGTAAATATGGATTAAATTGAGTAGGTTATTATTCTAACAATTTATAAATAATTAAAAATCATGTTTATTTTTTAAAGGATTCAAATGGTTTTTTCCGTCATATTAATCCTTCGTGACTACAATTTCTTTATTTAAATACATACAAAATAAATTTTTTTATATAGTGGATTATTTCTATGAATTTTGGGTATCATACAAGATTATGTAGATTCCCACCATAGAATTTCGTCATTAAAAAAAGGTTTGGTTTTATTTTAATTTAAAGAATTATGTTATTTTTAATTAAAATTAATATAATTTTACTTAAAATATTTTTGATAATATTTTTTTAAAAGGATATGTAAAATGTTACTAGGTATTTCATGTTTGGGTTATATATTTAGGTGATAATGTTATATCCATTGAGGATATCCTAATAATATTATACTTAACCCCTATATGTGAATATCGGTGGACATATATATGTCATTGGTCTTGAATAAGTTAATAGAATGATTCCATTTTTCCTTAGTGGTGATTTCTATATCTATATTATATATATGATGGGATTATTTCTGTGACCTATATATTTGAGTCACCTTATTAATATGTTTTCATAATGTAACCTTTCCTTGGATATGTTTCTATATATCATCTAAAAAAATATACATGCTTTTTTTTAAGTTGTTTTTAATAAAAAAATCATTTCAAGAGTAAATTGTTATCTTTTTTTTAACTTTCAAGAATAAATATTCACATATTAATGTATTATTTTCTCCCTAATCAATAGTTTACATTTATTTTTAATTTCGGAGCAAACTATATGTAATATGGTGATCGATTTCGAGTATTGGGATTTGGAAACTCTATTTATTTCATTGCAAATGTTATCAATTATATTTTAATAAATGGGAAGTATGACTAGTGTAGATAATTATATTTTTATGAATCAATAAGATCCATGAAAAATTCATATCCAACAATTTATTGGAGTATAAATTTATTATGTGAATGAATTTATAGTTGTAGGGTTATTCCAATAGAAATTATCATAGTGAAAAAGCTCTTTCTGATATTTTAAGGCTTGATTCCAATGTTTAACCATTATTTTACATGTATTATTTAAATATTTATTGTAATTTTATTTTTTTATCATTAACATTGGAAGTGTTTCATGTTTTCACTCCACTTCTATCATTGTCACTGACATATTCTCATTCAAGTTCATTAACTCACCTCTCATTATGAGGCGACATAAGGATTTAATCCTTACATATATTCCATATCTTTATATGAATATTCAACATATATTATAATAATAAGAACACTTTGACCCTAAAAATTTATGTTTATATTGATACGAGATATAATATAATAATATTTTATAGATTATTATCCAAATCTCCCAATGATATCATATCACATTGTAAAATTTTTAGACTTACACTCCAAAAAACCATTTTTACTAATATAGGGAAAGAAAATTTTTTAAAATGTGAGGTTAGATACATAAAAAGGGTAGAAATGGTAGATATAAATCAATAATAATAACCGATCACAAGATAATAATAAGTTAATGAGAACATGATCATTACTTCTGAAAATCATGCCCAATCATTCAAATATAACAAATAAAAATAATGGAATAAATAATTTTGTAAGTAAAATCCCTACATAATGAGTTTGTGTAATCTGAAATTGTAATTCATGAGGTTACACCCCAATTTTTAGGTATGTTCCATGTTATCATGGATTTTTATTCCATTAAATGTTTTTATTTGGGTCCAAGGATGTTTGGTATGTTTCTTTCTTATTTTGGGAGTTTCAAGTTATATTTTCATTCACCACAAGAAAAAAATATAGATGGTGGTAATATATTACAATATGTGTTCCTATAAAATATTTGTTAGGAGAAAATATTGGCCATTAAATATTATTGGGCTCATGTAACAATGCTAGTTTCATTTTCAAACACATCCATAATGGCCTCAATATATCTTAGTTAATGGTGTGTTAAAAATAAAATGGTCTAGTATTTTGAAATAGGTCACGGTGAGTGGCTTAAGTTGCACCAAATGGGTATTTAATAATAAAAGGAACCGTTTTTTTGGTGTCTCTACTTGTAATTGGTGATTTTCAAATTGTTTCTATTATATTTCTCAATTCATATGCTCATCATAGGGGAGTCATAAATATTTCATACATGGTCTTATTGGGAGAGATTTAACATGGTTTTATTTCGAAAAATTTCCTATTATAAACATCACATACCTCCTTTCCTTGGTTATTTTAATCTAGATGTTTAGGGTGAACCTTTGGATTACATTCTGTAGATAAATTGTAGTGTTTTTTGTTCAATTTTCGGTACTATATAAAATTTCTCTCTCTTGTCTTTGTGATGCAGGGTACGTCGATTCTCTATCACTCTATTATTTTTGGAATTGGATGGATTATATTTATAAACAATAATTCTAGGTGTTTCATTAAATTCCCCAGTATATATTTATTTGAAAGTTGTCTATTCTTGTATGTATATTTCATATCATGATATGTAACACAAATTTATTTTTAAATAATGAAATAATATTTTATAGCATATATGGCACTAAAAAAATAATATAATTTAATTTAACACCATAATATTTTATGATATAAATCATTTTAGATAAATTCAATATCTTCGATATCTTGAAATGCATTGAAAACTGTGTTTGAACAAAACATGACACTCTATTAAAATATTATCATTTAAACATGACCATTGTAAAATAGTGCTTATATTGGTGGGTATAAATAATAAAAACTAGTTATGAAAATTATATACCTTAAATATTTATAGAGTAAATTAAATGGTTATATATTTATTATAAATAAAAGAAGAACCATTATAAAATAAGATGACTTATTCTCTAAAAGAAATTATTTTTCTAAAAGTAATGCTAGTAACAATCTTCGCACATAATTAAAAATTAAATCTAACCACTTTTAGAAAATTTATTTGACAAGAGAAAAGTTATAATTTTATTCTAAATGTCAAAATTATCATTTGGTGATATTTTTTAAAAAAATTGAATTTTTTTTTTGAATACTGAAAAATATTAATTTTTAATAAAAAAATATTTTCCTTTAAATTATTAAAAAAATTTATATATAGTTTAATTTTTTAATGTAAAATTATTTTAATTATATTAAAATTTAAATAATTTAGTATATTGGAATCAGTTTCACATTGAATATTGATATTAAAACACTTTATGCTTAAGAGAAATTTCATTTTGGAAAATAACTCATTCATCGCTTCTACATATTAATTTTCAATTGAATTCATCCACTTCTGTGAATATAATTTTTAAAAATGGATTACATATTTTTAAATATTAAAAATTTAAATTTTTTAATAATTTCAACATAATGGTTTTACAAAAAATTAATTGTGAAGGGAATAAAAATAATTTTTTTAGTTAAGGTAACACTGGGTTTATCAGTTACTTAAACAACTAAGATAAGGGAAATGGCCTAAAACTTGTAAAATCGCCAATTCTGGCCATATCTAGGCATTATCGACTCTAATATTCTAGAATATTTTATTTTGGGGGCTTTTGGAATGAAATAAACCTATGTATCTATTTATATTTTTAAAAGTTCCATGGGTGTCTTCTCCTCCACTTATAAAAGGTCACCCCTCCCTCCACTCTCCAAACATTAAAAAACTATTTTTCAGAATATACATAACATACCTCATTCCTTGATTACATCCCCAAAACCTAGTGTCATTATTTATATTATTAATGCCTCCTATAAAGGATTTAGGTACAAACATAAAGAGTCTATCTAGAAAAATATGTATAATTCTTCAACATATGTTTTATTTATTTATTCATCCACCTCCACCATAACATCATAAAAATGTATTATAAGGACCCGGACTTAAAACATAACATAATATTGATTTAAATTAAGAAATCACATTGATGATCTTTTCAGGTTTAGAGTTATAGATAATTAGGTAATAACTATTACAATACATCCCAAATGTTAAATGTAGACACTTCTACTCAGTTCCCTTATTTTTCACAAAACAAAATATCATCAAAAAAAGAGTCATGTCTAGTTCCATGTTTTAGACTGCATGACTTTTCCATGATCCCATACATGACCCTATTCCCATTTCTGTCTCGTGAAAAACATTTCAAAAATTTGGGATGAGCATAAAAAGCCTATTAAGGGATACACAATGAAGGAAAACTTTTAGTTTTTTTAAAACAACAAGTAAACCATGAATACATTATCCTAAGTAATACTTTTCACCATTAAGATGTAGTAAATAATCTTCAATGAATAAATGATAATTTCATACCATTTTGTAATCAAAATATTACAATAAAACACATATAAAGAACACATAACATATAATGATAACTAGGGGAATAAACATACTTAAATGAAATAACCATACATTTGACTTCCACACATATCACTAAATGAAATAGCCATATAGCCGACTTCCATACCCAATGAATTGAAGGTTTAAACGTAACCACCCATCCTGTTGTATCACAGCATGACACGTTATTTATTTTATCATATAACCACCCATAAAATGTCAAGTACCATTATAAAATCATAACACATACAACAAATATAAAGGAAAGAAAATGTTTCCACATTTCAATCACAATAAATCACTTAAATATACTTACATAAAAAATCTTTCATCAAAACCATTTTCAATACCAAAATACACAAAAGAGTATATGGTATTTATTTTCCATTTAAAAACATTACAGCTTGTTAAAGAATCCAAGGATCAAATAATAGTCGTGGTGGTGGAAACATCATTTTCACTGTATATGTTAAAAGAAAACTTCCTCTTTGTCATTTAGTAAAATTATTTGTAGAAAAAGATTCCATTTTAATGAAATTAAATTTCCAAGTTGTTTATACAGTGCATAAAATAAAGTCATGTATTAAAACAAAATATTCATTAGTGAAAGGAGATTGAGACGAAGTCCCTTACCTCATGTCCGACATGACACGTTCATTCTATTATCTCTTGAATGATAAACTAATGTCAATTATTATTTCTTAATAACCTTTTTTTCATGTTTATCCTTCCTTTTAATTCACTTATTACCATGTTATAACATTATTAATCATTTAAGTTAATAATGGTCGTTTTGTAGATATTTGGTACCTAAGTCAAAAATGAACTTCTTATAATTACACGTTGTCCATATGGTCCAATATCCATTCTCTAAAAAATTATATTCATTATGTTGATATGATATATATCATATATATCTTGTATATGTATGTATTTATAATATTACTTAACATTTGGAGATAAGAAATGAAATTCACCGTTCATGGAGACGGTAAGCCGTACATATGAATGAATGCTATATTCATATAAATTTTTTATTTTAATGGATTTAAAACAAAATTATACATAGTTATATTATAATTCCAATATGATATCATGTAAAATATCATTAACATTATCCTTTATATGTCCCACAGATGGCATTAACGAGTCATATCACTTTGAGGGGGCGGTTTTCCGCACTTCCTCAAATGAAATTTTAATATTTACCCACTATGGAAACCAAAGAAGTCTTCTATAACTAAAAAATATAGAAGAATAGAAATAATAGAAATATAATATATATAATATATAAATAAAATTCCCTCATAAAGGCCACCATGAGAGGTGAATGGAGATATTTGAACAATCATCGTTTTGTGAGACCGTAGTTCGTTGTCCACAAAAATAATATATTCTTTATCCATTAGATCGAGGAGTGTGTAAGAGCAGTTCTAAACCATCTCATTACAACAAAATAGTATATTGAAGATATTATATTATTATAAAATAATTGAATAAGAAGATTTTAGGGGTCTATGAAGTAAAATAAAAGAAAATAATTTAGGAGAAATTGTTTCCTTTAATTCGGGTAACTCCATTTGGTTTGAACCAAGAGAAATTCCTTAAGTGAATTCTGCCTAAAATAAGGATTCTAGGTTGAATAAATGGGTATTGAGAGATTATTTGAGCAGGGGTTGGATGGTACAAGGGTCTTGTGTTGTGTGAGCAATGGGTTAGAGTTGAGGCCTTTTTATAAGGGGATGAGGGGCTCTTTAAGAAATTGTGAAAATATTATTTTATTATATATTAATTTTCAGTTTCTAAAGGTCCAAAACATATTATATTTGAAGGTAAGATGACTCATGACAGAAATAAAATCATCCAATTAAAATTGGGTAGGTATTGGATATTATTTTAATCTTTATAATCTTATTTATTTATATAATTTATTACTGAGGTAAACACTGCATCATTATTGTGTCATAAATAATTTTATTTATTTGATGTCGAAAAATTATTAAAAAAAATAATGAAGTAGGAAATATTTCTAGCTTTGCAAATAATATTTCTAGTCTTAATGATAACTTATATAACTTTATGTAAAAATTAATTTACTAAAGGATATTTTTTATGTCAATTTTGTATTTACTTTAAGTTAATTAAAATAAAGGGTTATTATCACTCTTTAGTGGCTCCATGGGGTCCCCAAATTGACCTATGGATCCCCATGGTCGGACATGACTCATAAAATAAGGATTGGATAAGGGTCAAGGTAATTGTTTTATTATTATGATATTATTTTTACCTTGAATTACCATATTTACCTTTAACTGTGGTAAATAAAAGTAAAATGTTAATATTCACCCAAAATTATTTTAATTATTTTTAACAACATTTTAATTATAAATAACAACCATGTATGTCATGTTTTAGAAATTAAATTTAAAGATGTTGTAAAATTTAATTTAAATGAAAAAGTCATCCTTTTAACTACCACTCATTATTTTCAATAATCATCAAAAATTGATGTTTTTTAAAAAATACCAAAAATTTAGCCTAAGATATATTTTATTTTTAGATTTAAAAAATTATTTATATTTTACCAATTTAAAAATATAGAAGTTTGATTAATTAATTTAAAATTAATTCTCATTTTCAAAACAAAATACGTGTTTTTAAGAAATATTAACTATAAAAATATTGACACTTGTTTATGTTCAATTTCAAACTAAAATTTATTCCAATGACCAAAAAAATTTAAATGGAAAAAATATAATTTAATTACACTTTAAAACCAATTAAAAAAATAATATAACCATATAAATATATTATATTAAAAGGTATTTTTGTATTAAAATAACGTATTTTACACTATTAAATAATAAATGAATTTTATCTGAAAAATACCACCAATTTACGCATAGAAAATTTTGATATCCTGATTCTAAAGAAGATTTTTATTCGGTGAAATTAAACATATAAAAGTGACCAAAACTAGATTTAAAAAGGGTTCTCCATCAAAAGTCGGTAAGTCAACCTTTTGAACTTAATTATGATTAAAATTAGATTAATTCACATTTTAAGCCTCTTACATTTATTGGATAAATGTAAAAACATTTAACAAAAATTTATAATAATATTTAAGTTAGTTATATTCATTCCCTCCAGTACAACGGCTAGGCGTTAACTACCACTTAAAAAAATAATATGATATTTTTAGAATGCAACGTAAGATTTAAAAAAACCGGTTGTTGCGTATCGGGTACGCCATCGAACATAGAAATCCCCTTTAATGTAAAATTAATATTTAAGTCAAAAATATTAACAAATATGAAAGTATCATATTTATTTATTTATATTGGATGTCATATACTTCCCCCATTTTGGAAATTTCATCCTTGCAATTTTATTCACTTTTCAAATAAATGGGGGTATTTATCCCTCATAGCATTTTTAGATTCCCACTTTGCCTCTTCATCCATATGGTTATTAACAAAAAATTTACCTAGTGAATTACCTTATTCTCTAAAACATGCTATCTATGGTCAAGAATTTTTACTGGTTGTTTCTCATAGGAGAGATTCTCTACCTACTAAACTACCTCTTGGCTCAAAACATGAGATGGATATGGCATATAATTTCTCAACATTGAAACAAGAAAAACATTTTGTTCCTGGGAAAAACAAGGAGGTAAATCCAATTTTTATGCAACTGATCCAACATTCTCTAAGATTTTATAAGGTGTAATGAACCTCAGAATCAACTTTCTTGTCTTACCAAAACACTTCACACTTTTACATGGAGAAATTTTGAGAAAGACATGGTAACCTACCTAAAAAAATATTCTTCCTCCGTTTATCTACATAACCTTTCTACCTACTCTAAGCTGTTCTCATGTTCTTCGGAATAAACTAAACATTATATGCCATCTCTTCTAACAATTCTATTCCCATCAGCATACATTCATCTATATTATCCCAAAAATCTGATGTTCCAAAATGATTTACATATAACGATTAAAACAGAACCATCTATATACTGTAATGAAAACTGTTATTATATGAAAATTCAACCAAAAAAAGATGTTGGTCCCAACATCCCTGGTAATCAATCTAACATGGAAATATCAATTCCCCAAGGTCTGAGTTATTTGTCTTGAATTCCAGTCTGATTGTGGAAGAAAATTTGTACTAAAATTTAATTCAATACCCAATGACTTTTAAATGCCTTTTCAAAAAATAGAAGTAAATTTCGGATCATGATCAGATAAGATAGAGAATGGAACACCATGTAACCTGAAAATATCTTTAAAATTCAACCGAGAAAGTTGTTCTAGAGACAATGTATCTCTAATAGTAAGGAAATGAGTAGATTTAGTCAATCGATCATAAATAACTCAGATTGAATTATTACCTTGAGATGTATTTAGTAATCCTATAGTGAAGTCCATTGATATATTTTCCACCTTCCACTCTAGAACAAATATATAATGATGCATCCATTTATATAAATTACGCCATTCTTTAACTTGTTAACATTTCAAACACTTCATAGTAAAATCATCAATATCTATTTTCATTCCATCCCACCAGTAATACTCCCAAAGACCTCTGTACATCTTAGTACTGCCAGGATGAACTGAAAATGGTAAACTATGAGCTTCACATAACAACTCAATATTTAACTATGAATCACAAGGCACACAAAATATCTTCCCAAAAATCAAAACACAATCATTATCAATGTTAAAATATAGCTACATACCATTATAAACCAACTATACCTTTTTCTGCAACTCACTGTCTTCCTTCTATGCTTGCATTATTTTTTCTGATAGAGATGATCTCACTAACACCTGAAAAAAATAGTTGAATTTCCTACATCAACAACATATATGCCAAATATAATTGAATGAAAAACCAAAGGATCTTGTTCCAAACATATCTTGGTAAATGTATCATTACTTTTTCAACACAAAGAATCATCCACTTTATTTTTTTTCCCTGATGGTAAAGGATAGTGAAATCATAAACCTTGATTATTTCAAACCATCTTCCCTGTATCATGTTAAATTCTTTCTTAGTGAATATATACTTCAAAATTTTGTGATCAGTATATATTTTACACTTTACTTTATACAAATTATGAATCAATTTTTTTAAAAAAAACAATAGCCACTAATTTAAAATCATGTGTAGGGTAAATAAACAAAAGAGGTTTTCACTGACGTAAAGAATAAGCAATTAACTGATCATTATGCATAAGGAAAAAACCAGGTCATTTCAATGAAGCATAATTTTGGATAATAAAGTCACCATTTCTGAAAGGTAATTCCAAAACAAGAGAATTCACCAATATTATTTTCAATTCTTGAAAACAGTCATCACATTATTTTGTACAAATGAACTCAACACGTTTTCGAATTAATGTTGTCATTAGACTAGATAACCAAGAAAAATTATTAATATACCTCTGGTAATAACTAGATAAACTATGAAAAATAATGATCATGGTTATATTTTTGGGTCTTTTCCATTCATCAACAGTATTTGTTTTAACATGATCAATAATTTTTCCATTTTTTGAAACAATCTCACCAAGGAAAGAAATTTGTTGTAACCAAAACTAAGACATTATGAATTTCTATTTGAGTTTATTTTTTTATGGGTTTCCAGACAACCCTTAAATGACTTTCAAGTTACAGTTTGATATTAGAATAAAAAAAAATATTCTCAATGATCACAATCACAATCTTATCCAAGAGCTCATAGAAAATTCCATTCTTAAGATCCATTAATATATCAGGTGAATTTGTTAACCCAAAAGGCATAACTACAAATTCATAATGGCCATAACTTTTACAAAATGCGATCTTCGGAATGTCTCCTTCCTATATTTTCATATGATGGTACCCTGACTTCAATTCAATCATTGAAAAATATTGAGCTATGTAGAGCAGATAAAAAATAATCAATAAGAGGCAAAGGATACTTTATCTTAACAGTGTGGATATTCAATGCTTTATAATGAATGCATATTATCATTGAACTGTCTTTATTTTTAACAAACAAGATAAGAGATCTCCATTGTGATTTGCTTGGTTGAATGAAACCTTTATCTAAAAACTCTTTTAATTGAATTTTTAACACTAAAAGATCAATTTGAGTCATTTGATAAGGGGGTTTTAAATTGGATTATAATCAGGAACTAAGTAAATAGTAAATTCAACTTACTGATCAGGTATATTACAAGAAAACTGATCAGGAAAAACATCAAGATACTCATTTACCACTGGCACATCATTAATCTGAAAAGTTTCTTTGTTTTCAAAAATAAGTTCAAGGTAACAATCATTTCTATATTTAACTAGTTTCCAAACATCTTGATAGGTTATCAAATTAAGGGTTCATTGTTGTACACAAACTGAAAATATTTCTTAAAATAATCCTCTTCAGCTCTACAATCAACTATATCAGGATAAACAGACATCCAATCCTTGCCCAAAATAACATCAAAATCTACTAGAGGTAAAAAAAACATGGTATGAAGGTAGATTCTTTTTGCTCATAGGTACATGAAGGTTCTTATAATTTCTTTTTGTCTCAACATTTCCTTCATGAATTTTTACCATAAGTTCAGGATTCATATTTTGATATGGAATTACCAATTTATAAGAAAACTTCCCAGAATTGAAAGAATGTGTAGACCCCAAATCAAACAATACATAGGCATAATTTAAACAAGAAAATAATGTACCAGATAATACTTCATTAGATGGCCCAACATCTTCTGAAGTAATTGCAACAGATTTCACCACCCAATTCTACTTGTAGTATGGTTGTTTTTTTGTAGAAACCCAAAGCTTGAAGTACATGGACATTACATTACTTTTGAAAAATACTTAATACATTAGAAAAACAGACACCAAAGTACTGTAATAGTTTAGTGTCTTTGGAAACTCGGAATATAATCTTCTAATCTTGGTGAAATAACTTCAACATCTCCCATAAATATCTTCCTCTTTTACTTTATTCCCTAAAAACATTCTTTAAATGCTAGGGAAAAGAAAACATACAAAAGGTTGAGCTCAAATGCCCAGTAAGGGTAAGCATGGAGAACATAAAACAATCCATAAACATTTGAATGTAAAAAATTGAACATAAAATCTAAACATCAAAATATTGAGCAAAGACATGAGTCTTGGAAGTACAAAGTCATATATCATAAGGGAACATCAATCATAATAAAATAGCACGGGAATAAAACATGTAATTTTGGAAAACCATTAAGCACATGATATGACTTCCATAGTAGCCATGGCAGTACTGTGAAGACCATCGTAGTGGACAAAGTCCCTTTCTGAATCGAGTTCAATCCTCATTTCTGTCCTGTAACACTGAACCGAATTAACTTACCATTCCTTCCATGTCTATCTCATGAGATATAAATATTTTCCCAATGCATATGAGGGAGATATTTTCCCCACCCTTCTCATAATGAAATCATTCTTACTTGTGCCACAAAATAAACATAAACAATTCATCCTAACCCGAAGAATAAAATGATATCATAAACATCATCCCATAAGAACATAATACATATAAAACAAATGGATATAATTTCATCATAAGAGAAGTAAAACCATGTAAATGATAGAGACATTATATTTGAAACATACACATATGAAATAATGTCATCTTATTTGGAAAATGGCTATGATAAAACACTTGAAAAGAATTATTGGGGAAAATATCCTTTCTTCATAAAAATCATTTTCTATTCACAAAATGCCATGAAATCATAAAATAAATGTATTTTTTTGAAAATAGTCATAAAAGTTTGTATAGGAAACTTCATTGAAATATGTCATTATGAAACTGTAAAAATCCATTCACGTCATATAAGTTAAAAATAACATTTTTCTCGTATTTTTGTCAGCAAATTCAAAAAGTACTTCCTTCGGTAAAAAAAGAAAGATTACATCCATACGATGTGTTAAAAGTAAAAAAAGGTTAAAACTGTCTTTAAACATATAGGGATGAAAATTAAATATTTTATGAAAACATTCTGGGAACATGTGGACATGGATAATAAACATAACCCCAGTAAATACTTATGAATAAAAAATTTCAGATAAGAATGAAATTGGAATAATTATCCCTTACCTTATGTCAATTTTCCTCCGTATGTGTGCAAGACTCTTGTATAGTGGGTTTAAAAATATTATTAACTTGTAACATAACCATAATAATATTTATGACATCATATATGATTCACTTATGACTTTATATTATCTGTCCATGTTAAAGCAATAGTTTGGGTAAAATCATTTCATTTGTCATCCGTGTTTTTAATTGTAATTATTAATATGACTACTTAGATAATGATTACTTAATTCCAGAATATAAAACATTATTTATATATAATATATATTCATAATATACATATATATAATAGATTGATCAATGGAAGGAAATACACCGTTCATGGAGACGGTAGCCCGTACGTACGCGTGAATGCTGTTTTTCGTTACCTTATTGAATTGAAGGGAATTAGGTAGATGATATACATATATATGAATAAATACAGTAGCATAATTATGTCATATATTTCATGATTACTTATTATATATACTTTTTTATCATTCTCTAATTGTTATCATGGAAAATGTATCTCATCGCATCGTGGAGACGGTAATCCATACGTACGCATAGGTAATGATATCATTCCCATATTTATTGAATGGAATTATAGTGGGTGATATAATACCGTAGAATCCGTATGATGTTATAATAATCATATATAGTTATTATTTACACCATTATACCCATCGAATTTAGGTGGTGGTGGAAAAACAGATTACACCACGGCGTGGAGACGATATTTCGTACGTACGCACGCGCAATGATTTCATTTTCCATAGGATGGGTAGAAGGTGAAATGGGTTTGTTTCATATTTATAATAACATATCAGTATATAATTAATACTTATTTTATTAATTTATAATGAAACAACTAAATAAGAAGAAGTTAAAGAAGAAAGAAACTTGAATGAATCGTTAGAAGAGATTACCTCTTCTTCGACGTACCTCCATTAATCTTCTTCTTAGGGAACTAGAGTTGGTCTTTTGAGAAGACCAGAACCACTATGATATAAATATAGAGGTTGAGAAGTGGAATTAGTAGGGTTTGGACGAGCATCAAGGCTCAAAAGGGTGTGAAGAGAAGAGGGAAGGGGTGCCCTTTTTACAAGGGAAGAGAGGGGCACCTTAGAAAAACTTAAAATATTATTTTATAATAAAATAATATTCAATTTTTAATAGCTCAAAATTTATTTATTTTGAAGATAAAGTTGGGATGGGTCTAAATTCTCTCAACCAATAGATTTTATACAAGTTTAGGTTACTATTTTATCCTTACCATTTAGAGTTAACTCTACGTTAAATAATTTAACTTTTATTGTGTGTTTTTGTTTTCTTACACTATATGGTTAATAAACATACTATAACAAGAAAAAATAACCCAAAGTGGTTCATTATTAATATATATATCATTATAAAAGTCATTTGGCCGAACATTATATTTTTAAGAATAAAATAACAATTACTAATATTATATTTGTTTTATAAACTATTTTCTGTCAATTTTGACACTATTTGGTAATTGATTTTTGTTAAAATCATAACAACATTATAAGTTCTATGAAAGTTATTTAAATCAATAAAAACATGTCATATTAACCTATAAAATTATTTTAATTCATAAAAATTCTAAAATTACATTTATTTGGTTATTTATAACATCAATTATGTTAATATTTCATTAATAAGGTAATTACGGCATCATCATTGTGTCATAAATAAATTAAATTATTTAATTTCTAAAAATTTTAAATAAAATACCATTATGTAGGAAATCTTTTTATATTTTTAATTAATCATTATATTCGAATTTATCTAATATATAACCCTATATTAAAAATGTTTTAGTTATTAAACATTGATTTTGACTATTTTAATTCTTCTTTAAATAAAATAATAATAAATGTCCTCATATAATCCAAGTGGACCTAAATGATAATATTTTATTTATAAGGTTGTTTTTGGTCGAATTAAACTTATCCAATAGAAATAGGACATGTTTTAGGGTAATAATAATATCATTTTTACCCTTAATTACCCAATTTACTTTTAACCGTGGTAAATAAAAGTAAAAAGATATTATTCACCAAAAAATTATTTTTATCTAATTGAACCACATTTTACTAATTGATATTAACCATGTCTCTTGGATTTTCAAAATTACCCTCACAGAAGAGGTAAAATTTAGTTTTAAGGAAATTTTCAAATTCTCCTAGGAGGTGGGTAAAAGACGGTGAAAATTTCAATAAAATATTTATATATCTAAAATTATTATAAAATGACTCCAACCAATTACATTGAACTTATATAGGTATTATATATCAATTTTGACCTAAAATAAATTTAAATAAAATAAATAATTATTTAAATAAAAAGTCGGTTTTTAAATAGTAACCTAGTGTTTTCACTATTCATCAAAAATTGAATGTTTTCAGAAAAATACCAAAAATTCACCCTAGGATAATTTTGATATTCCAAATCCAAATATGAAGTCCATTTCGAAAAATAAAATTTATAAAATTTCAAAAAGTTTGTATTACTATTAATAACAGCTAGTTCATAATAATATTATGATAATATATCGTTTAGTGAAACTCGGTATTGCGTACTACACACACTATCGAGGAAGGTATTGATTGCGTGTAATGAAAGCCAAGTTAGGGAAGCATGTAGTAAAAGCTCTGTTTGGTGTTGCATATAACCTAATCAAAACATATTTCATTTATACATTAAACAAAATCTATACTTAATGTCACGTAAAATAATTTCCACAAAACGAACTTGAAATAGTGTGTAACAAGATCCAATATTAGTGTTTCATATACTGCAAGCTAATAAGGTGTTTCATATAGTGCAATATAATTTTGGTGTTGCATACAACACAATAAATCAATGAAATTAAAAAGAAATAATTCTCATAAAATCTTGGGTTGTTACATTCTACCCCCCTCAAAATGAATTTCGCCCTTGAAATTCGTCTAGGTTATAAATCGTTTACTACTTGAATGTTTCTTTCATAGAAACACACATCGTAAAAATGAATACCAAAATAGAAATTTAAAAACTAAATTTTGAAAAGTAACAGTTACCCAAATTAACAAATCACTCGGTTTCCACATAGGAGAACATAGGTGAAAATATGGATATGGAAGAAAAATATAACCATCATGTTATGATGGAGAGTGGTAGAGATCATGGTTATAAAAAAGCCAATAATCACAAAGCCATAAATTTTTTATGATCTAAGGTACCATCTGATTCATCAGATATAAGGGCACTAGGAAAACATTTTTGGTTTTCAAGATCATTTTCTTAAAGTTGAAAATTTTGAAATAGAAGAAATACTTACTTTATTTCAGTATAATCTCACCATTGTTCATGACTTGAACAATTTCCACTTCATATCATAAAGAAATGAAGTTGATTTTTTCATTCATGAAGTGTTAGAAGATCATGTGATAGAATGATTGGTCATTCCATATGTCTCAAACAAAAGGTTAGAAAAAGTTATCAAGTATACATAAGTCCATCTATGGTGAGGTTAATCGTATATGATTCCAAAAATGGACTTATACTTCATCTATCGTACTACTTATTAAAACTAGTTTCTACTCACCAGGGACATCCAATAGGCCAGTGGTAGGAAATAAAGTCCTATCACACTTCATTTGTTGGTTCGATTCCCACAGCCGTTTCCGACACAATGGGTTGTTGCTCGTCCTGCAGGTTATCCCTTTTTCTAAAACTACATTACAATAAAATTCCTATAATAAAATAGAAAAAAGATATAGACATAAACAATACTATATTATGTCTAAAATTATTCATTCCAATCTTTATGCTTATCCAAAATACTTCTGTCGAAGCTCATAGTATAAAGAAAACAATTACCAGAAATGTCATCTACTGATCTTGTGAATACCATCATTTATCCTTCATATATCATACGATATATCTTGTTGGTCACATTCCAAACATGTGAATACCTTAATAATATATTCTCTTGAAACATATATTACCATAGAACCTTAGTGAAAACATGAATGCTGTCAAAATTTAACACTTTCCACATACCAAAATCCCAAAATTTCTATATACTCAAACCATGATATAACTTTGTCCTTATATCAGTCATGAACTCAATAATACTATAAAACATCTCATTATATCCTTATCCCTTCATTATGTTCATATCATCTACTTTCCAAAAATATTACAATCACTTTTCATGGTTCTCGGTACCATATATTATTGATACCAATACATAGATATTCCAAAATTCAACGATGTCATAAATGAGATTCCAGGATACTATTTTGAAATCCCATTACATAAACACTTAATCATTACACAACATCATTGTCATACTCAACATCAAAATTAGTGATCGCATGTGACTTCCCTTTATCCTTTTCCTTAAGTGGTTTCTCAAGTCGATCATCATTAACCCTTGAATTAGGGAGTTGATTAGCATAATGCCCCATTTCCTTGCACTTGAAACATTGCAGTGTTGGTGGAGCGTTCTCTGTAGTCTTTTCTTTATTCACATCATTAGAAACTCATTTTTCATTAATTTGACACTCAACTACATGATGACCTTATTTTCCACACATAAAAAATTTTCTAGTCCCTTTATGACAATCTCTACCATGCTTCTTTCCACACTTTTAGCATAAAGAAACATTCATCTTCTTTTATCCATTATTATGAGATTTCTCCTTGAACTCCATCTTTTTTTCATTTCAAAACCATGAGATGGATATGTTACTCCAAATTCCAGTTCCACCTTGATATCACAACGCACAATTTCTTCATAGCTACTAAAGTCTCTTATAGTTATTGCCCTTCGAATACTTGGTTTTAATCCACTGAAAAATCGATCAACTTTACTTTCAGGTTGGATGATAAAACCAAATGCATACCTTGCAAGTCTTGTAAAATTCACTTCATATATACCAATAGATTCATCATCATTCCGCTTAATCACAAGTAACTCCTTTTACATCTTTGTTCAAAGAATACGAGGGAAGTACTTACTGAAAAACAAGTTCTTGAACTCGTCCCATTCCATGGATTCAATTTCATCTTGGGGCCTTGTATTATTAATTAGAGTCCACCATTGGTCTGCTTCACCTTCTAAATGGTAAACAGCTAGAATGAATTTATCATGTTCCGAACAGTGAATTATGGAAAATATCTTTTCAATGGTACTGATCCATTGTTCAGCAACAAGTGGATCAGAAGACCCACCGTGGAAGTTGCCTAATGAAGGACTCAATAGAATAATGTTCCCTTCTTTGCTCATTTGGAAGTCCTGAATGATTCATAGCTTGTGTAAGTATAGAAATAATATTTTTTTTCTCCATCTCGCATAACGTTGGTTTGTTCATGAAGACAATAATTGCATCGTCCATTACATTGATCAACACGGTTCCTTCAGGTTACAACCATCGTCTAAAACCCAAAAAGAATAGTGTGAGAGGAAAAAATCATGCTAGGGAAAACAATATAATAAAGGGGGACTAACTTAAATATCTAACATCTTAGGTATATTTATAAGATCGTTACCATAATTCTAGGACACCAACCTATACTTATACTTAACCCTAGGGACATCCGTATACATACCTTAGAAATATCTCTAGGGATCTCACTAAAGTTTTTGCATCCTAGTTTGAAAAGGTTAACTAATCCTTTCCTATGATACCAACTGTAGAGACCCAAATCTTGACATACATGGAAATTACATTACTTTTGCAGAATACATAATCAATAACAAAAACAGACACCATAGGACCATAATAGTTTAGTGTCCTTGGAAACTCGGAATATAATATTCTAATCTCGGTGAAATATCTTCAACATCTCCCATAAAGATATTCCCCTTTTATTTTCTTACCTAAAACCATTCTTTAAATACTGGAGAAAATAAAACCTACAAAAGGGTGAGCTGAAATGACCAATAAGGGTAAACAAAGAGAACATAAAACAATCCATAAACATTTGAATGTAAAAACTTGAACATAAAATCTAAACATCAAAATCTTGAGCAAAGACATGAATCTTGGAAGTACGTAAGGAATATATCATAAGGGAACATCAATAATGATAAAATACCATTGGAATAAAACATGTAATTATGTCAATGCATTTAGCACATGATATGATTTCCATAGTATCCAAGGCATTACTTCCAAGACCATCTTAGTGGACAAAGTACCTTTCTGAATTGAGTTCACTTCTCGTTTCAGTCCTATAACACTGAATCAGATTAACTTACCATTCTAGACATGTCTATCTCATGAGATATAAATCATTACCTAATGAATTTGAGGGAAATATAGGTCCCACCCATCTCATAATTAAATCATTCTAACTTGTACCACAAAATAATCTTAAAACATTCATCATAACCCGAAGAATAAAATGGGTTTCATAAACATCATCCATTCATAACATCATCCATATAACAAAATGGATATAATTTCATCATAAGAGAAGTAAAACCATGTAAATTATAGATACATTATACTTGAAACATACACATATGAAATAATGTCATCTTAAGTAGAAAATGGTTTTGATAAAACACTTGAAATGAATTTTTGAGGAAAATATCCTTTCTTCTTCAAAATCAATTTCATTTCACAAAATGCCATGCAATGTTAAAAGAAAAGTATTTTGTTGAAAATAGTCATAAACTTTTGAAGAGAAAACTTCATTTAAATAAGCCTTTATTTAACCGTAAAAATCCATTCACTTCATATAAGTTAAAAATAACATTATTCAGGTACTTCTGTCGGAAAAGTAAAAAAGTACCTCGTATGGTAAAAAAGAAAGATTCCATCCATATGATGCGATAAAAGTAAAAAAAAGGATAAAAATGTCTTTAAACATACAGGTAAGAAAATTAAACATTTTATGAAAAAATTCTGGGATCATATGGTCATGGAAAATAAACATTACCCTAGTAAATACTTACGAATAAACAATTTCAGATAAGAATGAGATTGGAATAATTATCCCTTAACTTATTTCCAATTTCTTCCGTAAGTGTCCGAGACTCCTGTATAGTGGGTTTAAACCTATTATTAACTTGTAACATAACCATAATAAAATTTATGATATCATATATGATTCACTTACGACTTTATATTATCCTTCCATGTTAAAGTAGCGTTTTTGGTAAAATTGTTTCATTTATCATCTTTGTTTTAACTTGTAATTATTAATATGATTACTTAGATCATGATTAATTATTTCCAGAATATATAACATGATTTATATATAATCTATATTCTGAATATACATATATATATATATATATATATATATTAGATTGATTAATGGAAAGAAATACACTGTTCATGGAAACGGTTGGCCATGCGTACGCATGAATGCTGTTTTTCATTTCCTTATTGAATTGAATGGAATTAAGTAGATGACATACATATATATATATATAAATAAATCCAGTAGAATAATTATGTCATATATTTCATGATTACTAATTATATATACTTTATAATCATTCTTGAATTGTTAACATGGAAAATGAATCCCATCGCGTCGTAGAGACAGTAATCTGTACATACGCACGAGTGATGATATCGTTCCCATATTTAATGAATGGAATTTTATTGGATGATATAATATCATAGAATCAGTATTATGTTATAATAATCATATATAGTTATTCTTTACACCATTATACCCATCCAAGTAAGGTGGTGGTGGAAAAATAGATAACACCACGGTGTGGAGATGGTATTCTGTACGTACGCACGCGTAGTGATTTCATTTTCCGTAGGATGGATAAAAGGTGAAATTGGGTTGTTTCATATTTATAATAACATATAAGTATATAATTAATAATTATGTTATTACTTTATAATGAAAAAACTAAAGTATAAGAAGTTGAAGAAGAATGAAACTTGAAAGAATCGTTAGAATAGATTACCTCTTCTCCGACGCACCTCCTTTAAACTTATTCTTAGGGAACTAGATATGGTCTTTTGACAAGACCAGAACCTCTATGATATAACTAGAGAGGTTGAGAGGAGTAATTATATGTTTTTGGATGACTTCAAGGCTCAAAAGGGTGTCAAGAGGAGAGGGAATTGGTTCCCTTTTTATAAGGGAGGAGAGGGGCACCTTAGGAAAACATAAAATATTATTTTATAATAAAGTCATATTCGGTTTTTAATAACTCAAAATTGATATATTTGAAAGATAATGTGGGTATTGGTCGTAATACTCTCAACCAATAGGTTTTATTCAAGTTTAGGTTAATATTTTATCCTTATCATTTAGATTTATCTCTAAGTTAAATAATTTAACTTTTACCGTGTCTTTTTGTTTTCTTACACTATATGGTTAATAATCATACTATAACAAGCCAAACGAACCCCAAGTGGTTCATTATTAACATATATATCTTTGTATAAGTCATTTGTCCGAACCATAGATTTTTAAAAATAAAATAACAATTAATAATATAATATTTGATTTAAAAACTATTTTATGTCAATTTTGACACTATTTGGTAATTTATTTTTGTGAAAATCATAACAACATGATTAGTTCGAAAACATTTAATTAAATCAATAATAAAATGTGATATTATTCTATAAAATTAGTTTAAGTCATAAAAATTCTAAAATTACTTTTATTCGGGTATTTATAACATCAATTATGTTAATATTTCATTAATAATGTAATTATTGAATCATCATTGTGTCATAAATAAATTAAATTATATAATGTCTAAAAATTATAAATAAAATATAGTTATGTAGGAAATCTTTTTATCTTTCTAATGAATTTTTATAGTCGAATTTATCTTATGTATAACCCTATATTAAAAAAAAATTAGTTATTAAACTATGATTTTAACTATTTTAATTCTTCTTTTAACAAAAAAATAATAAATGTCCAAATCTAATCCATGTGGACCTAAATTATAATATTTAATTCTTATGGTGCTTTTTTGTCGAATTATACTTATCAAATAGAATTTGTAAATGTGTTAGGGTAATAATAATAACATTTTAACCCTTAATTACCCTATTTACTTTTAACTGTGGTAAATAAAAGTAAAAAGTTACTATTCACAAAAAAATTATTTTTATCTTATTGAACCACATTTTACTATTTGATATTAACCATGTCTCTAGGAGTTTCAAAATTCCACTCATAGAAGATGTAAAAATAGGTTTTATGTAAATATTCCAATTGTCCTAGGAGGTGGGTAAACGACGGTGAAAATATCAATAAAATTTTTATATATCTAAAATTATTATAAAATGACTCCAATGAATTACATTGAACTTATATAGGCATTATGGATCAATTTTTAAATAAAGTTAATTTTAATAAAATAAATAATTATTTAAATAAAATGTCTGTTTTTAAATAGTAACCTAGTGTTTTCATTATTCATCAAAAATTGAAGGTTTTTAGAAAAATACCAAAAATTCACCCTAGCCTAATTTTGATATTCCGAATCCAAAAATGAAGTCCATTTTGAAAAATAAAATTTATAAAATTTCAAAAAGTGGTTATTACTATTCATAACAGTTAGTTCATAAAAATATTATAATAATATGTCGTTTAGTGAAACTCGGTATTGCATACTACACACGCTATCGAGGAAGGTCTTGATTTCATGTAATGAAAGCCAAGTTGGGGATGCTTGTAGTGAAAGATCTGTTTAGTGTTGCGTATAACATAATCAAAATATATTTCATTTATACATTAAACAAAATCTATACTTAATGTTTCATAAAATAATTTCCACAAAACAAACTTGAAATTGTGTGTAACAAGAGCCAAGAATAGTGTTTCGTATACTGTAAGCTAATAAGGTGTTGCGTATAGTGCAAGCTAATTTTGGTGTAGCGTACAACACAAGACATCAATGAAATTAAAAATAATAATTCTCATAAAATCTCGGGTTGTTAAAATTTCCCTCAGTTGAGTTCTTCATTGGACACTCATTTGCATAATGACCCATTTCATTTCACTTAAAACTTCTTATAACTGGATTTTCATTGCCTGCATGATCATCTCCTTACAGTTACGAGAGATATGTCCAGACTTATCACACTGAAAGCACATTCTATACATTGATAAACATTCCCTAGGATGCTTTTTACCACACTTATCACAAGATTTATATTTAGTTTTCTTACCTCCAGGATTATGTGATAACTTATTTCACCTTGCCTATCAACTGGACCTCTTATTTTGTTGTATGTTAAGGAACACCTGATCATCGGAAAACTCCATTTCCATATTCTCCTCACATCAATCATTTTTTCATAACTTTTGAACTCACGAGAGGCTAATGATCTTTGATATTGCAGATTTAGTCCTAAATAAAATCGATTTATCATACTACCAAGATCTCGGATGAAATTTAGAGCATACCGTGTGAGTCAAGTGAACGTTTCTTCATAAGTAGACACTGAGTCATCCTTCTACCTTAATTCCAAGAATTTTTTTTCCATCCTAAGTCAAACAACCTTTGGAAAGTATTTTTTAAGGAACATACCTTCGAATTCCTCCCAATCAAGATCATCAATATACTCACTATACCTGATATTTCTCACCACAGACCTCCAGTGGGCAGTTTCACCTTTAAAATAGTAAACAACAAAGATAACCTTTTGATGTTCTAAATACCCCATGAAATAAAAAAATTTCTCCAGTGTTATAATTTACACATTAGCTAGAACAGGGTCAAATGATCCTATGAATGATGGGGGATGTTGCCTCATGAAATGCTCTATTATTTCTGTGTTCCTATGTGGTTGATCTGGCTGATCTCATGCATCGATACCACAAACATTTATAGCCTGATTCAATTGCTCCATCACAGCAACAAACTATTCAATTCTGATTCTGACCATCTCATGTTGCTGATTTGGATGGTGGTCTTCCTTCTAATGTTGTCCCAACAAAGCTCCCATGTTTCCTCTACAGAAAACTATTATGAACATAAAAATATCATAGGTGAAGAAACATGGTAATATGTAAATGTTGTATCACATCAATCTTATCAAAAATATATTTATAGATATTTATTTAAGAATAACCTAACTTCTAATTTTATCTAAACTGAACTATGTTAAAAACTATAAGGACCTGACCTTAAAACATTACCAAATCTTGAATTAAATTAGTAATTCATATGTAGTATCTTTTCAAGTTCATAGTTTTTGATAATTAGGTCATAATAATTACAATACATCCCAAAAGTTACAATGTAGACACTTCTAATCAGTTATCATATTTTTCAAAAAATAAAAATTCATGAAAAAAAGATTCATGTAAATTTCCATGTTTTAGACAACATGACTTCTCCTTGATCCCATCCTTGACCGTATTCCACATTCTTTCCGAGGAAAAACATTTTCAAAACATGGGATAAGCATAACATATATCATTAAGGGATACACAACGAAGGAAAACTGTTATTTTTTTAAACAACAGTTAAATCATGAATGCTTTATCATAAGTAATACTTTTCACCTTTATGAAGTAATAAATAATCTTCACTAAATAAAAGATCATTTCTTCCCATTTTATAACCAGAATTTTACCACAAAATCCATATAAAGAACACATATCATATAAAGGTAGCTTGGGACATAAACATACTTAAATGGAATGACCATACGGTCGATTTCCACACATATAACTAATTGGAAAAGCTATACAGACAACATCCATACCAAATAAATTGGAGGTTATAATGTAACCACCCAACATGGTTTATCATGGCACCACCCATCATTTGGTTTATCATGTAACCACCTGTTAAATTTACATGTACCATTATAAAATCATAATATATACAACAAATATAATGGAATGAAAACTTTTTCACATTTCAATCACAATATATCACTTACATATATTTACATAAAAAATCCAACATAAAAACCATTTTCAATACCAAAATACATAAAATAGTATATGATATTTAGTTTCTTTTTTAAAAAATTACGGCTTTTTAAAGAAGACAATGATCAAATAATACTCTCGGTGGCGTAACGGTCGTTGTCACCGCTTACATAAAAAAAATTAATTTATTTCATTTAGTTAAATGATTCATAGAAAAAGATTCAATTTGAATTAAATTAAGAGTCAAACGTGTTTATACATCATTTAAAATAATGTCGTGTATTAAAACAATATATTCCTCAAAGAAAGGAGATTGATACGAAGTCCTTTACCTCGTGTCCGACATGACCCGTTTATTCATTAATCTCCAAAATAATAAACTAAAGTTAATTTATACTTTCTTAAAAAACTTTTTTTTAATGTTAATTATTTCTTTTAAATCAATTATTACCATGTTATAACATTATGTAATCATTTAAGTTAATAACGTTAATTTTGATGATATTTGGTACTTAAGCCAAAAATGAACTTTTTATAATTACAATTTCATCATGTGGTCAAATATCCACTATCAAAAGAATGATATTCATGATTTATATGTCCTTTATATGACATATATCCACTATATATATTTATTTATAATATTACATAACATTTGGTGATAAGAAATGAAATGCATCGTTCATGGAGACAGTAAGTCGTATGTACACATGAACATTACATTCATTTATATTTCTTATTATTATGGAATTAAAACAAAATGACACCTAGATATATTATATTTCCAGTAAAATTTCATATATAATATCATTTAATCCATCCTTTATAAGTCCCACATGTTTCGTTGATGAGTCATATCATTTGGAGGGGGCCGTAGTCCGCACTTCTTCAAATGAGATTATCGTATTTACCCACTATAAAACCATAAAGGTACTATATAAATGAAAAATAAAAATTCATATAAACTATATATATAATATATATCATATAAAAATACAGTTCCTTTATAATGGCCAATATGAGAGAGAGTTGGATAGATTTGGTAAATCATCATTTCGAGAGGCAGCAGTTCGTCGTCCAAAGAAACTGTATGTTCCTTACCCATTAGAAGTAGGTGTGTGTAAATGTAGTTAGAAAAAATATCATAACAACAACCTAGTATATTCAAGATACTGGTGTTGTTATAAAATTAATGAATAATAAGATTTTAGGGGTTGGAGAAATAAAATAAAAGAATAGAATTTAAGAGAAACTATTACATTTAATTCGGGAAACTCTCTTTGGTTTGAACCAAATGGACATCTTGAATGGACTTATGCCTACGGTAAGGCTTATAGGTGGAATATAGGGAACTTTAGAGCTTATTTGCGCAGGGATTGGATGTTCCAAGGGGATTGTGATGAGTGAGGAATGGGATAGAGGTTAGGGCTTTTTATAAGGGGGTGGGGCTCTTTAGGAATGTGTGAAATTATTATTTCATTATATAATGATTTTATGTTTCTTAAAGGTCCAAAACATATTAACGTCGATGATAATATGAATCTTTATTGAAATAAATTCTTCCAATAAAAATTAGATAGGTAATGTATATTATTTTAATTATTATAATCATATTTATTTAAATCACTTATTAATGAGGTAACACTGTATCATTATTGTTTCATAAATATTTTTATTTATTTGATGTCTATAAATTATAAAACAAATACCATGATGATGTAAATTTGTCTATCTCTCCAAATAATATTTATAGTCAAAAATATAACTTATATATCCCTATGTAAAAATTAATTTACTAAAATATATTTTTTTATGCCATATTTGTCTTTACATTAAGTTAATTAAAATAAAATGTCATTATCACTCTTTAGTGGCTCCATGGGGTCAAAAAATTGACCCAAGGATTCCCATGGTTGGCCAGGTTTCATCCAATAAGGTTAGAACAGGTGTTAAGATAATTTGATTATTGTTATGATATTATTTTTACCTTGAATTTCCTTATTTACCTTTAATCGCATTAAATAAAAGGCAAATGTTACTATTTACCAAAAAATATTTTCATCTTATTGAAATAAAAAATTCAACTTTTTAACAACTATTTAGTGTTTTCAATATTCATAAAAAATTGATGATTTTCAGAAAAATTCCAAAAATTTAGCCTCAGATATATTTGATATTCCGAATTCAAAAAAGATGCCTATTATACAAAATTAAAAACACAGAAGTTGGATTAATTATTTTAAAATTAATTCTCTTTGTCAAAACAAAAGGCTTGTTTCTAAAAAATATTAACTATCAAAAGATTGACACTTGTTTATGTTCAATTTCAAAAGTGAAATTAATTCTAATGAACAAAATTGTATTAAATGGTAAAAATATAATCTAATTAAAAATTAAAACCAATTAAAAAAGGTAATCTAAATTTATACATAAATTAGATTAAATGGAAGTTTTAAATTAAAATACCATATTTTCCACTATTAATTAAAAAATAATTTTTTTCATAAAAATAACAAATATTTACCCAAAGTAAATTTTGATATCCCAGTTCTAACGAAAAAATTTATTTGGTCAAATAGAACATAAAAAAGTGTCCAAAACTACAATTAAAGAGGGTTATCCATCAAATGGTGGTAAATCATCCTTTTAAAGTAAATTATGCATAAAATTATATTTATTAACATTTTAAGACTCTAAATTTTATTGGATAAATGTAAAAACATTTAACAAACATGTATAATCATATTGTAGTTAGTTATTTTCATTTCCACCAATAAAACGGGTAGGCGTTAACTACCATTTAAAATAATAATATAATATTATCAATGTGAAACATAATATTTCAAAGAAACATGTTGTTTCATATGAGGTATTCCATCTAACAAAGCAATCCCCTTTAAAGTAAAATTAATATTTAATTCAAAATTATTAACAAATATGAAAATGTTATATTTCATTATTTACCTAGGATGTTTCATTTATAGTATAATAAATTTTTTTAAAATATATAATTATATCTTGTTTCTTTAATAACGAAAATCCACATCCCCATCCACCAAAATGGAAACAAGACCATAGATTTTGTTTACAGTGGACTACTACCTAACGAACCGATGTAATTTATTTTCCATCACCACCAATCGAGGATAAATATAATTATGGGTTTAAAATATTTATTTGATATTTTTGATATTTTTTATAAATATATAATTATGATATCAAATATACATTATTAATATAAATTATTTGGGGGATAAGATAACATATATCTTGTCTACATCGTACTATGACCTTGCGAATCGATGGGAATATTTTTTCACTTACACTGTACATGAATGGTAGTAAAATTATTATTAGTGAATATAAGTGATATTTTCTATCTATTCATACTTATTGAAGTATAATATCTCATATAACTTCTTACCTACAATTTCTTTATAAAACATTAACATTTCTCATGCATATATGCAGACTACTGCCTCCACGAAGTGATGTGAAATGTTTTTCATTTTATTTTTACAAGTATGGTAAAAATGATTTATTTTATTAATATAAATTCTATATATGAGATAATAATTATTATTGAAAGTTTAATTAAAATTTATTTTAAAATTATTCCATCAACTAAGTAAATCGAAACAATGTTCAGGTGTATATATGGCTTATAGTCTCCATGAATGGTGTAATCCATTTTCTTTATCTAAATTTAAAATATTACTCTAAATACATATATAAAGAATATATATGATATTTATATAATGTTTTACATTCAGGGTATTATTTAATAAAGATTAAATTATAATGGAGGGAAAAAATCCTTACTAAAATATACATGAAAAGCGATCCAATTTTCGCCTAAAACATTGATTTTATCAAAGAATTATTACTAAAAAATGATAAGAGGATAAATGTAAATAATATTTCAAAAAATAAATTATTAATTTCCTAATATATATATATATATATAATATATTTATATTTATTATAATTTATCCACTTTCCAATATAATGTAAATTAGACCTGAGGTTAGCGGTTATCTCTTCACTTTAACTTTTTTGAGCCGTACACCATATTTACCAGTTAATTTTTTATTTGTGTATATACAACCACTTTTGATATGTTTTAACATAGATATATTTCACTTAATTTTATTCAAAGTTTCACTTGATTCTACATCATTTATTGGGCCTATGATCGAACACTAACCTATGTGGTTAAGGTTTAATTCATAATCTCATCATTTTTCAGTATTTTTTTATATCTCTCTTAAGAGAATTATATAATATTTAAATGTTAATATCAACATATTTTATTTTCATCTGGTAATTTATGTTCATTTTAATGTAATTTTACCATTTATTCCACTCTATGGCACTTAAAATTATTGAATTTCTTTTGATGGAAACTATATTTTTCTCTCATCAGTTAAAAATCCTATTTCATCAAATTTTATGTTTTAAAAATGTATTAAATTTTATTTAAACATTATATATGATTTAATAATGAAATTTTTATCCATTTTTACTTTTTACAAAAAAAAATTAAAGAGAAATTTACATCAATTTATCAAAATCCTTAGATCTTTTAATAAAATGTAAAAAGACTATTTATTTTAACATGTAATATATGAAAAAAAAATTATTCCACCATGACCACTCATTATTTTAAATATTTATTATTAATAATTCATTGTATATTTAAAAAATATTCAAATTTTTTTTGTTAATTTTATGTTTTAAAATAGGATTTTCAAATGGAAATGAATATTTTCCTCAAATGTTTTATGACATTTTTATGGTATATATATTTATCAATTACATAAAACAATTTTTTTACATAAAATATAATACGGATATGTTTTATAGATATAATAAATATTAATTCATGTATGGTTTTTGAAAATATTGTTTGAGGATGTAAAATATTATTTCCATTCACCGTATTACTCGAGATAGTTTATGAATATATTTATCAGATTGAAGTAAATATTAAATTTATTTACACTGGTTATTAAATATTATTTTTAGGATGATTATGTTTAACCAGTTTCATATAATTAATGAAATAGACATATTTTTTTATGGTTCGGTCCCAGTTATAGATAGGCTCATGCTAGATTAATAGGTCTCAAGAGAAAGATCCGTTGAAAAAATTAGATGGGTTTCGAATGAATTATTTAAATTATCTTGCGAAATGTCGTAAAATTTTGTTTCATATGTCCAAAATTATACATTCCCACATTATTAGATCATTTATAAATATCCATGTGTTTATTTTATTATTTATAATTTTCATTGAAAAGTTTCCTGATCATTTGAATATTTATATTGCATTATTCGATTATCCTTTATTCCTAACAAATTATGGACAAGTTATTGTTTAAATGGAATATGCCATAGTTATTTACAAAGAAATAATATTAATTTTTATTTATTCATATTATATTTTTATATACATATACCTTTAAAATGTATATGATCTCATCCATTTATTATTTTTTAATTTCTCATATATACCAGGGAGTGTTCTATGATTGATATATAGGGATATCCTATATGTAATATCATCATTCTAAAATAAAATTATTTTTTAATGTAATTTAATCTTATAGTATGTATATTATTTTCAAAGACTAATAACCTTTTCATTTTTTCATGATGTGATTCCCTATATCTAATTCCAATTTAATGATCTGACCATCAAAACTAGGCTACCAATTTCAGGGGATATATAGTTGGTTTCAGAGAGAGTTTTGTAGAAACCCTGAGAAATAAAATTTGTATTATATATATTATAGAAGAAAAAACCTAATATATAAATTGACGTTATTTATATAATAACAACCTAATTTTTTTGGTAGGGTATAGATTATGAGTTTTTTCTCTCAATACATCCCTATCTGGATCATTCAACTTGAAGTGAATCTCGCACAAATGTATATAGGGGTGATGAATCCAAAAAGGATGTGGTGGGATTTTAAAAAATCATTACCTAGAAAATCCTAAAAATCCTTACTGTGCAAATATATAGACACTCTTGAAGGATATTATTTTAACAATTCATGTTTTTTTTATAATCATTTAAGATGGAATAAATAAGATGATAATTATGAATGAACTGGGTTAAACATATAATGTCATGTTATTAAAAGAATTTTGTCATGATAGTTTAACTTATATCAGTAAATTTGGATCAACATTGGTCATTGACTAAAAACAAAAAGTATAATTTTGAATTGCGATAAATGAAATGGGTGGATTTTACGCTATACAGAATGGAATAGTACATTATTCGTGAGTAACTATCATATATGGATAGATAATTCATGAGTGTGAGAAAAATGGTATATGAAAATATTTATATATACAAGTAAAACTTCATAAGGTTTGAAAGGTATGGTATGGACTACGTACATAATCCAAAGATAAATATTTATTGTTTATATAATGGGATTAAGACCATTATTCGAATGGAACTAGACAAAAAAATGTACCATCATACAGGGATATAGTATGTTGTGATATCAAGTTAGATAAAACATTCTATATGTATTATGTATTTTAATAGAATAAAGATAATGCGAGGATGATAGTAAAAAATAAAAATAACTAGAAGATGGGAAATATGGATTTCCATTATATAATGATTTTGGAAAGGAATACCCAGGTAATTGAGTGAGGTAAATTAGAGATTAAAACATGTGTATAGGTAAAGACCACTATGATCAAGATTAAAAGGTTTGGAAATATATTTCTAATGTTCAATGAAACAACTTTAAGGAGGTGTGGAAATATGAAAATGAATTTCCCAATCATTAATAGAATATAACTGAGGATTACCTAAGAGATCAAGGCCAGTCTTACGATATTATTTATTATGAACTAAAATGATTAAAGTGATTGTGTATTTGGATTCAATAAGTATGTTATTAGAGTATTTTATCAATTATATAATGGTTACAATAAGTATGAGACTTACATGGATTATATAACAGTACATTTTCTTTAATTTTTTAAGATCACTTGTTAAATGGTAATAATCTCTCAGAAAAGTTATTTCGTGGAATGTTTAACTTCTTAGAAATCATGTGATTGAGGTAATATAACCATTAATATTTTTTCAATTTTGAGATAATATTTAAAAAGATATTTTTAAGAGATATTATGGGAGAACCAGAAATTATTTTGTGATTTGAGGGTTTCAAATATCTTTGTTGATGTTTTCATCTTTTTTTTCTTTATAGAATATATTTGACATAACAAAATTTTATTTTTTGAAACACCAATATTTTCATCAATGTTTTATAGTGATAAATGAATTACCATATTGGTCATATAAAATTAAAATATACATATGTATTGGATTATGATAAAGTTTGGGGTTATTATTGGGTAATTAGAAATTAATACATTAGTTTCTATATCTTTTTCTAGCCATTTTTGTTTTAGAATATATCTCGATACATGAAGAATGGATTTTCATTATTTTATTGAGATAATGATCTATTAAATGTGAACTCTTGTGTTTGGGGCCCAAAATTCCTATTGGATATTCATTTATTGTTGTAATATATTATGTGTGAATTAATAAATGAACAACCAAATCATATAATTTAAATTAAATTTCCTAGGGTTCCCGATCCTAGGGTTAAATAAATTCATCATCTTCTTAGAAAAGGATCCTGAAACAAAACATTTACCCCATTAATTTTAAATATGGGAAATAAAATTTCCTATTAACTCCTCATATATTTATTCTTTTGAGTTCCTTAATATTATATTATTAATTAAAATTATTTTTATAAATGATATATATCACTTTCTATTAATCATTGGGAATTTTTATTCTATTAAATGTACATATTTTAATTTCCCAACAGTTTTCTCCTTCTTGGAAACCTTGTAATGTACAATTATAGAAAAAATTAATAATTCCATTTCATTATTATAAGGATAGTTATTTTTTTAAACTTTTTAAAATTTCATTTCCCAATAAAGGAATTTTAAAATTTGAAATCGTCGATTGCTAATACCAATATTAAATTATGGGGACTCAATATATTTATGGTGGTAGAATGTAACACCTCGAGATTTTAAAAGAGGAACATCATACTTGAAAGAATATAATTTATGAAATAACACTAATGTAATACAATGTGACACACAAATATTTTATGACATATCTATTATTAAATATATTCAATTACATTGATTTATTTCAATACAAGCAGCACCAAGTTCGAATGAAACATGAAACATTATTAAAAAATAATAACTGAATCATGACCATTATGACATATCTGTTATGTAGGTGGGTATGATTAGTATAAAATAAATTATTAAAAATATATATTTTACTTATGTATAAAATTTTTTTAATGGTTATTAATTTATTTTAAATAAAATAATAAGTATTCAAAAGGATTTTTTTCACTAAAAGTCCGTATTTTTTAAAAAGGTACTATAGTCCCACTCTATGAAAATAATTTAATAGTTTTTTTAAAAAATATGGAAACATTTATTTAATAAAATATAATTAATTTTTTAAATCAACATGTAATAATTGTAATTGGAGTATTTTTTATGAATTTCAGGATAATTTTAATTTTTGGATGAAATGTGAAAAATACGTATTTTTAATAAAAACTTCATTTTCATATGAAAAAATTTCAAAGCTTAATTATAATTTAAATTTATTTTAATGTAAAAATAGTTCATTTATATATTTATTTATATAATATTGAATTATTGAAACAATTTCACATTGAATTTGGATATTTAATCATATTATACTTATGAAAATGTTCTCATTTGGAAACTGTAAATTCGTTGCATCTACGGTTTAATTTTAAATTTAATTCATCAACTTATTTTAATAAAAACTAAAAAAATGATTATTTATTTTGAATCAAATTAATTTATATTATATAATAAATTAGAATTAATTTTTTACAATAACTAATATTGAAAAAATTAAATAATAATTTTCACAATTAAGGTAAATATTTTTTGACCGGAGTTAAACTATTAATATAATGGTTAAAATGGAAAAAATCTTGTAAAAACTCATTTTATGAACCTTTTCTAACCTTATAACCTCTATGTTTCATTAGTGACCCATTTTATGTCTTATGGAATGAGAAAAACGTGGGTATACCATTATTATTTCAAAAATTCCATTTGTGTCCTCTCCCCCAACTATAAAATACCACCATCTCTCAACCACTATAAATGCATAAAAACCCATTTGTATCTGCCAATAAAAACAAAAATAACTTACCTAATTCCATAAAAATATCCTCAAGATAATATTTATAATTATGTTTCCCTCCTATGAACGCTTTTGGTATAATCCCAAAAAGGTTCTTCGAATAAGAGGTGAAATTCTTAAATGTGGGTATTTATTTTATTTCTTCCTCCAAAACCTTATTTTTTTATTAAAATTAGAATATATAAAAAAATTATTTCCTATATAATGAAATTTTATTATTTTCCTTTAATAAACCATATTAATATTATAATCTATTAAAAGTGAAAAAAATAGTCGATTGTGCGTACAATGGATTGCCTCCTAAAAAAATGAGGTAATTCATTTTCCACCACCACCAGTGAAGGAAGTATATAGTGATGGATTTAAAATATTAATATGATTTTACTCAATTTTATAATTTTTAAATAATAATTTCTCATATATTTTTAAATTCAATTTCATGGGGAGTATGATAACATCGCTCGTGTGAATGGAATACTATTTCCTCCTGATAAAATATGATTTGTTTTTCACTTATGCTTTACAAGAAATGTATTATAGTTCATAATAATTTATATATGTTATATTTATTATATAACCATTATTATATAAATATAATATCAATTATATTTTTTTACCTTCATATCTGTTATAAAATAACAATGTTTCTCATGCATATGTGTGGACTACCCCCCTCCATGTAGTGATATAAAATTATTTTCATTTTATTTCTAAATTTATTGTAATAAGGATGTAAATTATTAATATATGTTTTATATATGAAATAAATTGAAACTATAAATATTAAATAATTTTTATTTATTTGCTTCCATTCATCAAGTAAAATTTAAATAATACTCATATGTATATATGGCATACCCTCTCTAGGAATTGTGTAATACATTTTCAATATCTAATATTATTAGATTTATTAAAACAAATATATATTGAATATATATTATATTTAAATAATGGTTTAAATTCATGAGATTATTTTAATATTATAAAATTTAAATGGAATTATATTACATAACTAAAATAAACATGAAAGGTCAAATAATTATCACATGAAAATGTGATTTTAATAATGAATTTTCATTAAACATGTGATAAAAGACAATAAGTATATAATATATTGTATGAAATATATTCTAATTATTATTTACTAAATTCATAAAAAATAATATTTATTATTAAGGAGTTATAAACAAATAAGATAGAAATCAGACCTTTGGTAAGCGTTTTTCATCTCACTTTTACTTTGGTATGACATATGTCATATTCAATAATTATTCCCTTTTTATGGTATATATAAATCCTCTTTTTATACATTAATTCATGAATACATTAATATTCATGGTATAAAAAGTGTCACAAGAATTTATTTCTTTCATTTTTATTTTGATTAAAAAATTACAAAATTGGTACGAGTTTATTTCACAACCTAATCCTTATACAAGAATGTTTCTATTTAAGTCTCAAATTATAGAATTATCTGATATTAAAATATTAAAATAAATATATTTTCCACTTCTTTTGTTATTCATGATGTTTTTTCAAGTAATATTACCTGTTTCTGAGTCTTTGGTGCTTCAATTTATTGAGAAATTTTTTCCGAGAAAATCAAACATCATTTTTATCTCCACTAAAAAAATACATTTTCATTAAAATATATATCTTCTAAATATGTTTTAAAATATTTTTTTATATTTTAAAAATGATTTCTTAAATTAATTTTCACCCTTGTTTAGAAATATTATTTGAATGACAATTTCATGTTGTATTAAAATGAAGCACCATTTTGATTTTACCAAAAAAAAGTTAATGGAATATTTTATTTAACTTATAATTAATTAATTTAATTTTACATAATAATTAAAATTCATTATTTTAATGATTATTTTAAATTTTTTAAAATGATATTTATAGTAAAATAAAATAAAAAAATATGAACTTTTTTTAATTCCGATTTTTATATTGAAAAGGATATTTTTTTCAATAATGATTGTAAATAAATTTGTATTGTGTTTCTACTCATCAATGACATCAACCCTTTACTTTAATTATGATCCTTATGGGATGTAATGTATCGATTTCATTAAAATTCATTATTTGGATAATAAATTATTATTTTGACTTGGGGAGTAAAATTTTATTTCCCTTCATAACAATACACAGGATAGTTTATGATAATGTTTAATTGATTACATTATGTATTAATATTTTTATATTATTATTTAAATTTGATTGTTTATGATGATTATGGTTCCCCCACTAATATGAGTAATTAATTAGGTGCTGTAAGTTATGGGTGAGCCTAGTTATAGATAACCCCTTGATTCGTCAATTTGTATTATTACAATAAAACAAATTTCCATATTATATGGGATTATACCGATAGATTTAAGAATTAATTTGATAGGTCATTACAGTGTGTTTTAGATTTCAAGCATTATGACTTCGATCATTATGTGATTAATCATTTAGGTCTTTATGATTACTCAAATAGTAATATTATCCCTTGGAATTTATAATGATCAAGTTATTATTTATATCTTTATTTAATCGTCCTTTATTTCTACAATATTTTTGCCATGTTATTGTTTAAATGACACCAGTTTCAATTTTTTACCTTTCTATATTGGTTATGCTTGTCGGTTAATGACATATTTTATTATAAGGTCACCCCTTCTAATCATATGAGCTCACCCCTTTCCGATAGATTAATTTTGTTCAGTTACTAAGGAGTATTTTATGATTGATATTAACGTATATTATAAGGGGAGAATGGATTTCTAAAAGAAAACTCTTTTTGTATTTTAGGTTTTAAAATGTAATGTGAACTTTATGTATGTATCCAGTTTTACAATACTACTAAGATATTCTAAAGTTCAGGATGAGACTACCTAAAAATCTATTAATGTATTAATATAGTAATCATTTAAAGACTATTAGGTCAAGGTCTTTACATGATATTTTATTAGACAATTATTTTCAATAAGGTATATAGTAAGAAACACCGAGCTGAACTGAACTGTGAAATATTAATATTAAAATGTAATATTTATAAATAAATATTAAACTTACATGTATTAAAATTATTAACTACATCATAATTTATATAATGGTACTACTCAATATAATTATATTTATTAATTATTATGAAAAACTCACATAATTTTTAAATAAATTCAATTTACGATTTAATATTTAAATTTACATCAAAAAAGGTTTATCATTATACTTTTAAAATAATAATATAATTAATTTATGGGAACCAATGAAATATTATCTGAAAAAATGATATCTATTATAAAATCCACATGTCAAATTGTGTTTATGGTGATTTTTTGAGAATTTTATGAAAAGTTGATATTTCATTGATTCAACAAATTGTGAAAAATTAAAATTTTTATACAAAAAATATATTCTTTTTGAGTTTTTAAAATGTGAAATTATATTTTTTAATAGTATTAAAATTTAATTTTTCAAATAAAATTAATATTATTTTAAATATTATATTGTGGATGAATTTTATTCATGACTTCAATTATGAAATAATATTATTAATTACATTTTATGAGTTTAATATTAATGTAAATTCTACTTCTTTTATAAATATAATGACGAAAAATTATTTGCATATTTTGAATCAATAGTTCCAAATTTTGTAATAGTTCCCTTTTATTTGTGTTCTTTGGGAATAATTTCCATAATAAAATCTTTTACCACTATAAAGGTAACATGAGATAATTTTGTTTAAAACTAATGTTAAAAGAATTTAAAATAATTCAAAATAATACCAATATTTCATTAGATAAGAATATTTCATATTTTAACCTCTAAAAATTACTAATATGTCATTTAATACCATTTAGAATTTATTTTTAACATTAGATTCTTTATGTAAATGATATTGTTGAAAATCTCACTTTTTTGCTTTTAAAATATATAATATTTTTTCACAGGCATAAAGAGAGATATGATTTATTATAAATTGGTAATTAAAATTTGAATTAAATTATTTATCTTAGTAATTTTTTTAATTTTATAGTGATGTACAAATTACCTAAAATGCTTATGATAAGTCGAGAAACTGATTGTACAAGGAGAAAAATAATAAACTAAAGCATTCTAAAAATATAAATATACTATTTTTTGGGTGATTTAATGTATCCCAAAACTTTTTAAAATGACTATATCATATTACATATGTTTCTAAAAGTTTATATTCCAATTTCAATAATTTATTGTTGTTTTCAAAATCGAATCATATGAACGGTTATTAAAATCACATTATTTGTATTTTAGGATAAATATATTTTATTTAAATATTTTAAAATAAAAAAAATATGAAATTGAAAATTAATATAATAAAGAGGATAAAACATCATACTTTAGATATATTTTATCCATTTGTAACTTTATATGTAATGTTAAAAATATAATATTTTGAAAAAGTCATGACCCCATTTAATGTTAAAATTATTTAACCATTGGGTTAAACCTAAATAAATGATTTGAAATAATATGAAAGACAATCCATGTTTTATTAGTTGATTATATTACGACCATATCATCCTTATATTCAAATACATACTATTAAGGAACAATTAACATGATTTAGAAACATATTACATTATTTATTTTATTTTATTTCCTGAAATGATATTAATTATATTTTATAATAAAAAATATTATATTGCACAATTTAAACTTAATATAATCATAAATAAATGAAATTTAATGGGATATTGTATAAAATATATTACATATAACATTATTGGGTCTTTTTTCATTTTATATTAACTTTCATGAACACTAAATATTAAAAACATTGCTACCATTGTAATTGTTGAAAGGGTTAATATGCAGTTTAAACTACGATATAAGGGTAAAAAAATGACCAAATATTAGGTATGTTATGATATAGATTCATAATCATATGAAATTTTATTTATATCATTTTTGGACCATTTAAAAAAGAAAACTAATTTATATTAATTTCATACTTTATGTAATTCCAAGAGTGAACCTCCCCTCACTTATAAAATACAACCCACTCTCCTATATAATTCAAACATTAGGAATACATTAGATTAGATATGATTCATAAAATCCCTCCTCATGTTCTATTTGTATTTCTTGGGAATAAAACCAACCTGAAATGACTTAAGTTTCAAATAAAATTAGTGTTTTTGAAGAAAATGTATGGCCTTCAACTGAATGTTTTACTTTTATTTCCTCATATAAATCCATGATATATGATTTAAAATCAAAAAATAAAAACACTTATATGTTAGTTATACTATAATGATTTTCTTTTAATTTATAAACTAGTATCAATATACCATTCAATCGAATAGTATTCGAAACTATCATTCTTGTGAATGGAGGACTAATACCTCATGAAAGAAGTAATTTGTTTTCCATAATCGCCTCTCATAACTAGTAATATTGTACATATATGCTGTTCAGGAAAAATTTATCATTACATATGACAATAAATCATATACTTTCATATCATTACAATCATTAAAAATATATCACACGATTAGTGGATATGTGTGGATTACCACTGCCACTGAGGGATTAGATTCGCTTTTCAAGACCACATCCCATGGATTATATAAATAATAATTTTTTATAAAATAATAATATAATAATGATAAAATAATTATTATAAAAATTTAAAATTTAAATTACATACTTTTCATCATCTTCCATAGAATATTAAAATGTTACTCATGCATACGTACTGCTTATGGTATCTATGATTGAAACATATGCCATTTTTCATAAAAATTATTCACTGTTAGTTTTAAAATTGTATTTTTTCTATGAAATTGATAATTATCTCCACATTATTATTTTGGTGGTCATGTAATAATTACATCCTTCACCATGTGCATGATACCAAATATTTTTGGAGATAATGAACAAAATATCCTTAAAACATCTGATGTGCAAATTATCTATTATGTGAATAGATATGTAATTAAAGAAATGAATTAAAATTTAAAGGATAAATGATTATTCTGGAAACTGGGTTTTAAAGAATAGAAATTGATCTCAATTTATTATATTTGTAATATAGGAAATTCATGGAACCTGTGGGCCAAAGGTAAGGGTTTTTAACTCATTTTCCCTTAATTAAATAATATTTTACTTTTTTTACCTTATTGATTTCTATATGTTGTTTATACTGCCACTTTTTTATGTTATGTCATGAATCCTTCTCAATTCTTGTTTTTTAACATGTAAATTTAAATTATCTCATAATATGGTATTTTACATTGAATGTATAAATTACATATCTAGAGAATGTCTAACTGAAAACTCATTATGGGGTGAGATGAGTTCCTCAAAATTTCATAAATTTTAAAACTATGATCTACATAGTATGTCGGATACAATCATTACATTAAAGAAATTAGGAAATGAAAATAAAAAATATCATATAAAAAAGATCTAAAAAATTATATTTCTATTGGCATTGAGAACAAAAATCATCAAGTCCACTCCATAAACACTTTACTCCATGATTTTGAATATTTTCACTATAAAAACCCTTTTTTGATGGGATCCTACTTGAGTATATATAGATGTTACTTGTTATATTGGTTTAGGAGATTTAAACCAGTATCTCCATTTACACGACCAATATAAGGACTTAATTCGTTCAATTACAAATAGTTCAGATGGAGTATAAATGAATAAACTTTTTTGTAATGATGGAACATATAGTTTCAAGTAGAAACATAGATAAGATAATGAAACATTTTCAAAAGATGTTGATTTCAATGAATATCTCTGAAGGTTCTTCAATTACAATAAGTAAACATGTAATCAAATAATTCAATCATTTAATGATATTTTATCTATGAACAAGTTTTTATTATTATCATTATCATACTGTTTGTATGAACATGAATATCTCTATATTCCGTATAGTGGATAACTTTTCTATTTATATATCCCCACTAACTTTCAACATAAGTGTACCAAATAATATTAATGTTAAAATTAATAATCAATTGAAAAATTAAAATAAATGTTCTTAATGTCATCAATATGTATCACAATAACGAATATTTCATTGTGGTACTGATATAAAAAAACATTCTTCTTATGGGTATTTCTAATCACGACATCATGATGATTTTTCTAATTTGATCTTTCTTTATTTAGAAAACTCTATTTTAAATTTTTTAAAGGAATGAAATGAATTATGAATATATTACACAAATGTTACAAATAAAATTATGAAAATATATGGTATATCTTTGTTTCTATTGGATAACTCTCTGATAGTACCATTCTTAAAAGATAAATTTTTGGACATCTTTCCAAGATAAAATAATTTTTTTTATTTTTTTGTGTAGGATAATCTACATTCAATGTTTTCATAAGATAAATTCATTAGTATAATGAAATATCATATCCATAAGATGAATAATGACTAGTGATGACATTAAGACAATAATTATATATATATATTCTATTCATATGATAAATTAATTTTGTTACAGATCATTATCTCTCTAAATATGAGGCTGAAAATTTCATTTATTAATAAGATTTCATCATCTGTAGAATTTTTATGCTGAGCTTCGGTGGAATAAAAAACATCAATAGAGATTCATGTTTTTCTTAATATATATATATATCATTATATAATGATTATTTTATGAGAAATATAAATTTCCATTATAAGATAATTTCAATTGAGATTTATTAAAAAAATAAAAGCATGACATAATAGTATAATTTGGGATAAAACAGAAACACCTGAGAATGATATGTTAGAATATTAATAGTGATTTATTGAATAATCCAAAAGCATAAAAATGAGATATTTTGGGATAAAATAATTATTTCCAATAGTATCTCCCTTTATGATGATCACTAAACCAGATAAGTGATCAAAAATTTATTTTTTGTTTAAATTTATTTTAATTTTTTTATTCTCCTTCTCATTGTCCCCTTTTTTGATATGAAAAATATTATTATAAAAAAAGAATAAAATGATTATAGAATATGAACATGTTTAAATATTTTAAACTACTGAATATGCATATAATTTACAACATAATTGTAATAAGTGATAGAATAAAAATAATTGATTTAAAACATATAAGAGAATATAAAACCTACAAAAATAATAGTGCAAATTTTAAAATGAAGAAAAAAATTAACATAATAAAATAAAGACAAATAAATTTAAACAAAGAACAATAATTTTCATTAAAATATGAAGGAATAGAAAAAGATAGAAATATTTTTGAAGAAAATAAATATGAAACATTTTTAAATAAAAAAAATAAATAATAATTAAAATCATTAATGATTTTTGTAAATTGAACATCCAATATAATTAACCAACTAATAAAAAAGGAATAAATAAATTCAAATAAAAAATTCTATGAGATTCCATTATATTTAAACAATAAAATATAGAAATAAAGTGAGTATTTTGGAGATGGTTGATGAATCAAATGTGTAATATTAAAGGTGTGTGGTTGGACAACTAGTGGTGAAGATTGTGGCATAGGATCATCATAAAATTTCCCCAAAAACAATATCCAATGTATGTAATGATCTTTCTAGTCCATAATTATCACATAAATTGATCTTTATAATAGTGGATGGAATGTTATGAGTTGTCTATTGATCTTGTACCAAATAAATGTTGTCAATAGGGATAAAGGATAGATTGGATAAGGGTTTTTTTAGAGGTATTGAAAATTTATCTTCCATCACGAGTTTCTACCTTATATAGATTTCACCTGGAACAAGTATTTCTGGAAATCTGTGAGAGGTTTGTTCATGGTGATTTAATATAGTTGGACTAAGGGATAATCTACCTCTTAAATGAATGAGTTAATATGTTCACATGTCATGTAATTCCACTATATCCATTTTTAGAAATCAAGTCTATAAGTAAAATCATTCCACAACCTCTTTGAAAATTTTCCATAAATATTTAATAGGTTACATTTCTTATAAAAATTTTAAACGAAAATCTTTTGTAAATCAATCTATTTATAAAATAATTATCTTGAAATAACAATAGAAGATAAATTTAAGGTGAAATATTAATTTTCTTCATTTTGAATAAGTCCTTAATTCTTCAAGTTTAACAAATTTATCATTATCTCCTTCTAATTTTGAAGATTTAAATTCCATTTTTTCATCAACTAACTGATGCATCTTCCCAACCCATTACTCTAGAACATTATAAATATTTTCTAATAATCCAACTAGTTTCACAAGGTGGTGATTGTAAAACTAAAATTATTTTGGGTTTTTTTCAAAAATTTCTTATATCACTGGAATATTCCTCTTAAATAAAGGAATACATTTTTATGGGGATGATCTATATTTGGTATAGTGCATTGCGTAATTAGACTATTTATAATAATTTCATAAATTAAATTTATCTAAAGGTCTTGTAACATTTCATTATATACAATTTAATACTTCATTAATGATATTTTTGAAGTTAATGTATCTATAAAGAGGTAAATCCTTTGAACATTGATTTTTTTGTTTGATATATAGGACTCAAACTCATTTCTTGTTCAAATTAATCTATGAATACCTTTTCAAAATGGTAATTTATCAACATTTTTAATACATAAAAATATATCAGTGAATGGATTTTTCTTCAAGTGTTCTTATTTCCTCAATAGACTCATTAAAATGATTTTCCATAGAGTCTACATTATTCATTAGCTCAAAATAAATATTCCATACTTCTGAAATAAAATAAATCAGGTCTTCCATAGGAATCAGAGTTATAGCTTGGGGTTCTCTAATAAGTGAAAAGGGGAATTTTTTCCCTTCTTGTCTTGTATCATTAGAATTCAGATATATAAGAGGTAATCCATCTTCATGGGATAGTTCAATATATTTTAACATATATCCTCATGTCACAACATGTTTAGTGGATTCAACATTCTCAAATATTTATTCTACATCATTACCCTAAATATCAATTCTAAGAAATCAAAAAACATTCTTTCAATTTTTCAATTGGTTCCTTGTGGTGGAGATATTAGAGAAGGTGAATCTTCTCTAGAAGAAATGGATATAGTATTCTCTATTCAAATACATATCAAAAATTTCATTGTCCAATCCAATATTTACCTTGTGAAAGAATTTTTTTAGCAATAATAAAACTGGGATTATATAAAAGAATTGAGTAGGTTTAGAATAAAAAAACATATGAAATTTCCCCCACACTTATAATTTCACCTGAAATGATAATTATTACTCTACAATTTCTATCTTATAAAGTATGAATATATATTTTTTCGTCCACTTTTTCACATTCACTGGGTTTTATTAATAGTCCAGGAATACTAGTTGTAACTTGAGAAGAAATTTACATAGAAACCACACTACTCAATGACTCTCCATGATTATTTGAAGATTCTTTACAAACCTACACTTCTGTACTGACCAATGAAATATTACATGTAATTTAATTATACAAAAATATAGATAGTTTTAACAAAATTTCAATCAATGTTTATAATCCATGGAAACATTGGTAGTGGTCACATCCAAAAAAACACATATTTTACAAAAAACAAATGTTAACAAACATCCAAATGGATTATATTTTACCACTATTTTTAATATAACACATCTAATCTATAATATATCATGAAAATTTAATAATTTTTATATGATAAGTTATATAATAATGTAACATATTTAAAAATTATTTTTTCAAACTCACCACTTCATCTAGATATTCCATACAAAATAAAAAATAATATAACATTCCATTCCAATTATAATTATTTGACATGTTTTTTCATAATAAGATATTTCATGTACAGAAATAATTTTATATATATGAATTACATAAACTATAATAACTAGAGGCATATTTATGTCAGCATAATCAACATGGGGAAATAAGAAAGCCTCATCCATAGTAAAATGTGTTATCGAAACCACTTTCAATTTCATAGTTTATGTTATTGGATCTTCATTATCAACAAAATTAAAAAAAAAATCATACAACTCAAAATATATTTTTGGAAAGAAAAATTTGGTTCCCTAATCATTAAAAAATAACTCTCATCCTTAATGATTTATTAACAATTTTTAAAAAATATCATTTCATTTTTTTCAACAGAAATCAATTTCATTTAGACTCAGAAAATTTCATGTGGTCGTCAGGAACTTGGATTTTCTTAACATTAAATTATCTATTCGATAAGATGATTAAATTAAATAGGGTATGAGGGGTTAAAATTTAAGAAAGAAATGATTAATGGAAATGATGTTTCAGAAGATCATTTAGATTTCGTGGGTAGGAGTGATTTACATAGTTTTTTTGTGTAACTGAAATGTCGTTCAATGCTATGTGTCAATAATTTATAGAAAAATTCGAATACATGTACTGCTACGATATGAATAATACTCAATTGAATGATGATAAACCTCACTATTTACTAAATATTTATCTACACATACTTATTCTTATAATAATGATTAACATAAAATTAAATATGTGGAAAAACATAATTCAGATATGATAAACTCAGATATGTCAGTAGATAAATATTTTTTAAATTTGTGTGATAATTGGTTTTCTATGAAAACATATTCTAAAAATATATCACGTTTTTAATTTTCTCTTAGGAAATTATTACTTGAATTTTATTTATTGTTGAATGGTTTATTGGATTGGTAGAAATTTTTGTAGGATTTGATCTATCATCATTAACTAGAACATAATTCAAATTAAATCAAAAATCCATTAGGTGTTTTTACATTATAACACTTATAGATAATAACTTCTAAATTTAATATATTCTTTTTATGAAGTTGATAGTTGTTAAAATTATTTTTCCAACTCTTCTATAACTCTATATATTTACCTGAAACAGACATTTTTCTGAGGATATATTTGTATCTAGTTTTCACCTATAAAAATCATCTTCTACATGTTAATATAAATTAAAATGTTTTTATAAATAATTAAAAAGTTAAATAATTCCATATACATATATATTTAAATGATTTTGAACCATTTAAATGTGATTATTTTGAATTATATTAAATACTTGAATAAAAACATACGAAAAATATAATGTCTCGTCTACGTTCAATATGAAAAACCAATTTTTAAATTATTCCCATTTATAACTTACTAATAACTAGTTTTATATCTTCATATATCATGTTTAATGTTGGAGGATATAAGATTTGTATATGTATTACTTTTTTCATGTATGAACTGCTTAAGAAAATAATTTATATATTTTCATTTATTTATGTAAGTTACAAAATATTTTTAAAAATTATTAAATCTACGAAAATAGTTTTACACTCCCAACATAATCATTTAAATTTTTTTATACAAAAGTGTTCAAAATTAATTTCACAATTTTTCATTTTTTGACCTTAAAATAACATCATCAATATTTATTTATACAAAAAAAATTACTGAAATTAAATTTTATTAAATAATGTTGTATATTAGTTTCCAAGTGAAACCTCATTTGATGAAATAATATATCCTAACTTCTTATCCCATGATCATGGTACCTTTTTAATTACATGCATAGCGTAGGTATATTTAGAATAGAATTTTGAAAATAGTGGTCCACAAAACTAGGTGGGTTTTCAACATAATATTTCTACATTAAAAACTCATTTGTAAACATAGATATAAAATCCATATAATAGAATATAAAATTAATAAAATATTAATATTCTTGAAGTATTCTAATTGATTCTAATCAAGCTATAAGGGGAATTTTCAATTCTATATTAATTACTTCTACTTGATTGTGACCTTTTAAAACAAATCTAGCTTTATTCATAGTGATCACACAATAATCACATTATTTTTTTCTAAATACCCATTTATATAAAACAACCAAATCATCATACGATATGTAATTTAATTCTTATAACTTATTCCTATTGAGCTGGTTATCACTTATTTCATCTTTATAACCCAACTCTCTATACAAAGGCATATTATGTAGTTTTGTGTTCTAGTTTGGATAAAAATGAAGATACGTCTACTAGATTAGCGTTATTTCCCCTAGTTGTAACTCTATCTAAAATACATATAATTATTTATATAGAATTTTTTTAGGGTTTATTGGTTTTATAGGTAACAAAAATTCTAGTTCAATAGTAAATACCATTAAATTATTTTTTTCAAAATAATCATCTTCCAAATCCTCATCATTATTTTTTTAAAAAAGGGTAAGGTCTTATATCATTAATATAATCACACAACGCATCATATTGAGTTATTTTGTGATCAAAAGGATCAATTTCATCAAAAATCACATGAATTAATTTTTAAAAATTCATTGATATTTTTTGTAAAATAATATAGTAATTGGATGTAGTAAAAAAACCTAGGAAGAAACCTTCATAATATTTTTGAATCATACATAAAAATGTTTTCCTTGGTGTTTATGATATAAAAATTTAATTCAAATATTTTAAGTTACCCTACCATTAGTTTTAAATGTTTCTATAACTCGTAGTGTTTTTTATTAAGATATTTCTTATTCAATCTCTGTTAATCAAATAAAATATTGTTTTTTCAAATTTAATCAAAAAAATAATAGGCATGTTATATTCACATATTTTTACTATTGAATATTAATGTAGGATCATATTCATCAGTTCAACAAAACCAGTATATTTAAATTTCCATGGAGTTTAAAAGGAATATTTAATACCACGTTTTGAGAATAACAAATTAAATATATGATTTTGAAATTCCCGTCAAAAGTCACTTCTCAATGTCACAATTTTTGGCATAGTTTTAATTTTACCCATGTTATGCAAAAATTTATAATTGAATAACAGGATTTACTTTTAAATACCATGGAATAACCCCATGTGAATTTAAAAAATCCTCAAAAAATGTAAAATAGAGAATTTTATAGAAATGTTTTCTATTCTAGTTGGTCTGAACAGATCCATTTGGGTAATATTTTAGGGTATAGTAGTATAACCATCATTATTTGGTGTAAAAGATGACTTGTGTTTCTTTCCCACTTATCAGGCATCACGTTGTTTTTATTTACCCAATTTAAAATTAATAAAATAAAATAAATTACATTCAAATAATTTTATCAATGAATTAACATTAAAATGTTTAATACATCAATTCCAAATGCATGACCCATTTATTTCATCATTTAAAAAATTTACATACATTCTACACAATCAATTGGGATATAATATATTCACAATATATGTTTTTGGGGCTATAAATTTAAGATATTTTAATTTACAAATAGATTAGTTATTATTGGAAAAATTATCAAAATAACCATCATAAATCTTTTTATAAATACTTATTTAGTTTTGATCCAATAATTTAATATATAATACATTATTTATGAGTATAGACTATGGATTTCTGAGCAATCAAATTATGATAATTTTTCCTTCTTCATTATCACCAAATGTGACATAACCAATATTAATATTAGATAATGATTTAATGTATAATATATATCTACTAATATTCCATGAAAACCAACTTTCCATACACCGTTTTTTAATTTTTTTCAATTTTTTATCACTAAAATGAAAAATTAAACATCATTCATTTTTTGTACCCAAATACTATTGTGTCTAGAAATCATAGCTAGAAATTATTTATAAAAACAAATAAATTTTGGTTTTCAATAAAATTTGGAACTAAAATTCCATAATTTACTTATAATGAATTATTTATATTCAATAGAGATATGTATATTTCAAATAAAAAATATTATAATATTTACCTAGTCATCCACAATAAAATGAAGAAACCATAAAAAGATTTTAATTCTTATATCTTGGGTAAATTTAATTCTTATAAAGATTTGTACCTTTAACATCGATTCACATAATATATTTTTGTGAAGTGGTGATTTTTACAACGGTTTTTTATTATATATTTTTATCCTTAGTAAAATAACTTGCAGTATCTTTAATGTCTTGAACATAATTTGTAAACCTATATTTTTTATTTCCAATTTAACAAAGAATAAAATCGAAATTAATTAGTGAGTTTTAAAATTTTAAATTTTATCAATTAATAATTGGCCTTTATAAACCATTTTCATATATCAATTTATGTGTTCTTAATTTTTATTTTTAAAGGATTTATATTTTGTTTTACAATATTGTAATATTAATTCAATTTCTCAGTGGATCATTTTTTAATATATAATTCAGATTAATTCCAATGATAATAATAATATTTTACCTCATTTGATTGATATATAAAGAGTATATTGTCCTTTTGATTCGAGTTTTCAACTTTCAATTCAAAAGACGAGTCCCTACTACAATTATTAAGCAAATGTGACTTCCCAGACCATCTTAGCATTCTTTTAGTTTCCATATTTATTGAAATAAAATTTTAATTATTTTTTATATTCATGCTATGTGAAATATAGTTACATGTTTCCAATATTCTTATTTTCATATCATCTTACATACTTTAAACATTGTTCGTGCATCATGAATTTTTTGAAGGTTTTATTAGAACAAATTATTTATTTATAAAATATTATGATCTTTGTCACAATGTGAGAAAGATGATTGTATACTGGATAAAATATTTAATTATCTCCATCATATGACTCTGATATTTTAATCTCAATTCTTATCATGTCATCCTTTGAAGTTAAAACTATTAATGAAATAACCACATTTAATCTCATCTATTCTCTCCTACTTCAGCATCCATTTGTACCAAAAACCTCATAAGGATTTTTATAAGATATTTGATTATAAATTGTATTACCTTTGTATATTTAATAATGGTAGATGATATTCCACAATATATTTGTGGTATAATTTTGAGGATTTTACAAGAATGGTCTATATCATGAATGGGTTCTCCAACAGTAGAAACATTTTTTAAAATATCCAAAAATCTTCAATTTAGTTGAATAATTGTATATCCGTCCATTATTATGAATGTTTAAAACATAATTTGGGTGTTATTTAATTTGATATAAAACACATTATCTATAACATCATAAGTAATTCATATTCTTGCTCACATTTTTTGGATGTCTTACATTGAGAAACACTATTAAACATATTAAGACCTAGTCCACAAATAATATCAATGATTTTAAAGGAATAATAATTATAAATATCTTTATTATTAGTATATAATGTTTATAATTTTTTATGTGTTTTTTATGTCTTCATGGAATTTGTATTCCCCACTAAAACAATATTGTTAAAAAATAATATCATTTTTCATTTCCAATAGCAATAAATCTAACCATTAAAATAGAGATCTCTAACTATTTACATATCTCATCTCTTATCATCTATTAAATATCTATGTAGACAAATATTTATACTTAGATCATTTAAATTTGATAAATGAAACATAAGGAAAATAGTTACCGATTATAATTCATATGAATTGAATATTTAAAACTCAAAATGAGGGTGAATTGTGTTTTTAAAAAATTATTATCTTTTAAAAACCACCCTCTATAATGTATATAGGATCCAATCATATAATTCAAAATGGTAGGGCATGGAAATATAACATACCAAAGAAAAAATATCAATAATAATATATTTATAGTTATCTCGAAAATATAAATCCACTAGTCCACTACAATAACACATTACTACACATGTTTGGTGATTTTAACTATAACAGGATTATCTTGGGGGCCTCCAGTAGATTGCACACAATAGTTACATGTTACACTAATAAAAGTTCTTTTAATTGTGATCCAAATTTTCAATAACTCTCCACATAAATAACATAACCAATTATAATGATTATAGATGAAGTATATATGACTAATATTTGATATAATGTTGCACATAATGTTTTAATTAGTAACTCACAACAGATAAACACATGTCTACAAAAGATTATTATATTTAAAGCACATATTCAGAGGCTCGTTGATTGAATCAAATAATTATATCATCTTGGAATAAATTTAATTGTTTAATATATATTTTATTTAAATGTTTTTATCCTTTTTTTATTTGAGTGTTTGTTTGTTTGTCTATATCTCTATATTACAAGCATCATCTATATTTTATATTTATATAATCTATCTATTTTTTATTATATTCATACTATTTAATATTATTGTTCAAACGAAGAATACTTTTTAAAGTTTATTAGATATGATTATAATGTCACGTGTACTTGTTTCCCAAATATAGAATAATCTTCTATAGTACTGATGTTTGAAATATTCTTCTATAGATCCTTCTATTTATGATAAAAAGATGCGTTGAAAAAATGATCATCCATATTTATAGAACTCATTTTCTGATATTCATAATCAAATCAAATAACATATCAACATATTATACTAACGTAATAAGAATAATCATTAAACTGTATCAGATATCTTGATTTTTGTAGGATAAGTGCCTGATAATTCTGTTGTAATGTGGGAAATTAGTGAACAGCTTTGTAAGACAAAATTCAACATATATTGTAAAAAATATGATAATGTACATTCATAGTTTGTGTAAGATAAATTATTTTTTAAAATAATCATTTACTTCAATAAGAGGAATAATTCATATAAATTACCATAATATAATTCCGTTATGAATGTACTTTTAGTAAAAAAGGCATTTTTTTTATTTATCCTTCCAGTTGTGAATATGATGTACAAAATTAACTACCATTAAATGATAATATCCTTTAAAGGCATTAAAAATTATTATTATTATATAGAATAAAAAACCACATAATTAATTTAATAAGTTTGTTAAAATATATAACTATTTTCATATAATTATTATGATACGTGTAAGATAAATTTCCAACATTAGATTAATTCCATTCAGATTTATCCTAAAATAACCCAATGAATTACAAATTGAGTCTGAGATAAAACTGAAATAGTTATGATAAACTCATGAATATATTTATATTTATTTTTTGATCTATAATAACAGAAACAAAATTGAGATAATTTGGTACCACATAAGTATATCCAACAAACACGTGGTATGCGGTTTTATAACTCTATTTTCATTAATTGGGTTATACTTCTACTTCATTAAAATTTTTATTCCATGATTTTTTGTTCATTGATCTGTAAATTTAATTAATCTATATATCCATTCTTGTAAATATGTTCACATAATCATTCCATGTATAAACACTAATTTCAAATCATATGATCTTAGAAAGGGTTTTCATTGTCTCATTTTTATTTTATTGAGGCACATTTTTGTCATGCAACACGATTAAAATTTTTGGTGTATATAAAACATAATTAATGATTTTTAACATATTACATCATGTAAATAATTTTATTTACATATCCATAAATATTATTTCATTCCATTAATTTGATTAATTATGATACCAAATCAGTAAAGGATTTGTGTTATAATCCCGTTTATTTTCATGATTGATTATGTCTGTTATTCCCCTCAGGGAAATACTATACTACTATTTTTGTGGATTATATATATATATTATCCTTAGGTAATTAATTTTTTTTAAATTTTTTTATTTAATCCCTTATTTATGAATAAAACATCGAAGAATTAATTTGTATAGAATACTGAGATTATATATTTTTATAGATCAAGATTCATTATCATCCTTTTTTTCAAAATGTTTTCAAGAATATTATTATAAAAAATTAATATCCTAATATTATTTTAAATGATCATTAACCAAATTTCAAAAAAAAATTAATGAAAACTCGTTTTCATTTTCCACATAGGTAACCTTTGAAACTATTTACAAATTGGTAGAAATTTTTATTTAATTTTAACATTTCGGATGTAAAATAATATAACAAAATTCATTGATTTTATTTTCATTTAATAACTATTTTTATGTATTAAAGGTTACATTAAAATGAAATATTTCCAATAATATTTTATGAATTTTTTTTATGAAAATTGATTTTCAAATATGGATGTTTTTTTCATGGAGAATATTTTTAACGATATAAATATGTTATTTCTATTGAACACATAGAATAACCCATTATTTCACATATTCTCCACTATGTATATTTTGTAATGATACAATATTAATTATTTTTATTGATGTATTATTATTGTTTCAATGATATTTTCAAAAAACCCATTTCTTTTCAATGGGTTAGTCAAATTATAAATTGAGTAATAGTTGTTTCTTTGATTTTATGATAAATAGAAAGGTATATATAAATAATCTTAGATTTGTTTCTTGTAAATTGTATATAATGGAGGGTGGTTCTATTATAAACCATATAATTTTGTTTCTACTATAAACTATGGATGAGTGGTTTTATTATAAACCAAATATGGTTTTATACATTATTATTAATAGATGGTTGGGTATGATATATCCCAAAAATACATTGTATAATGAGAATTTTCTTTGAATAATTATGTTTTCAGTTGAAGAAATTTATTATTCCACTTATAGGGGTACTTGTAAGAGGTTTATAATGATAATTTTATTTATTAACAACATGTTTTATTTTTTTCATTTAGTTATTTTTAATGGTTTCATTGATCAACGTTAAGGCCACACAGATAATAATTTTTAATAACCATAATTATTAATTTTACAAACATTAATACCACATCCCATGTTTTATAGTCTTTTTTATGTGGATCAACTAACTTATGTTATGATAATGCACTTTGATTATGTCATAGTACCCTTATTCTCATATTCATCTCACTAATGACAGATAATTGTTAATGATAATGTTTACCCATACTTAGTGTTTGATATCAACCTTCCAATGTTTTCAATTTACCCAAATTGAGGAAAATTATTTATGTATGATATTACTAAAAATGTTACTACAAGAGATGAAATTATTAGGGAATGAAATATATTTTTATGATCTAATATTTTATTTAAAAATGTTTTTATGTAATTTTTTTCTAGATTCACTAAAACCGTAATACTAATAGGTCCTTGGGTATATAATTTATGTAAAATTTTATTTTTGTGTTATACAATTTGAATTGAACAATTTGGATCATTTTTATATGTATCATTCCTTAAAAAATATAATGATATTATTTTTATAACTTGATATGGGAATGTGGATAATATGTTGTCACAATTGGTGTCAAAGTAGGGTTTATATAACATTTAGATATTATGATGTTTTATTTTTATAATAACTTATAAATTATTGATACCATCTTGGAATTATAAAGTAATGTTCAATAATATATTCAAATTAATTTAAGCCCCCTTTTGAGATTTTAAGGGAGGGGAATTTTTTGTGATATAAAATGAATACTATGTTTTAAGATGAAAACTCTATTGAACTGTAATTGTTCGTTTGGGTAAGTATATAATTTAATTTTAAGTGAATTATGGTTTAATGCGTAATAATATATAGATATTCTTTATCGTTAATGGTGACGCATAGGAAATTAGATATTTTTAAATACACTAATGGTCTTGCAATGTATTAATATTATTATTATTATCAATATTATGTTCATATATATTGGTGATTTTATCTACATTTATGATTATATTGTAAATTATAATGGTGATTAAATTATATTTTGTGACATATTTCATTTGGTTGAGGTATATGTCACCCATATTTTTCACATATGATATATCATGAATGATTACATTGGAAGAATTTTATTAAATGTTTAGTTATATTATATTAATTTTATAAGAAAACCATTGAAGATAAAACATTCTTTAAATTTGATGTTATTAAGGTAATTTGGGATAAATGATTATTTTTCTATTTAATGATCTATGTTGGAACTTAGGGATTATTGATCAATTTTTGAGATAAATGTATTAATTCATCATATAATTCATTCTATATTTTGTATAATATTTTATATTTTTCATATAATTTTATTTTTGGATAATATCTAACGATAAGAGGAATATATTTTTAAAATTTTTTGGAATCTGGGATCTGATAGAAATTACTTTTTGTGCTTCAAATGTGAAACAATTTGTCTTGAATACTCATTGTTAGCATAAAAATATGTGATTGTGGTGTAAATTTTTTGAATGATGTAATTATACTAGTCGAGAAAGTATATTTCCTTATAATAGTAGTCATTGTGGTAAATTAATTTCTAAAATCTAGAAACGGATTTTCCAATAATGATTTTATTCTATTACCATAATTTATGGTAATACGAAGTCCATTTTAGGAACTAACATTTTTATGGTTTTGCGGTCATATATATTCTCATAACCATTCAATTTATTGCAATAAATGATAACTTTAACTCTTTATACCTATTAAGAAATTGCATTTGTATCCACATTGATATTTTCACATATAAACAATGTTCTAGTATTTGGAATCCAAGTGATGTGTCATTCCAGATGACCATTATACATACCATTCCATATTTATAAGAGGATTTTATATTAACACTTTTCTGAAGTGGAATTTCAAAAATGGTTTTTTCAAAAGTCAGTCTCTTAATTTTTTATCTCATAATCAAATTCTGATGAAAAAATTTATTAAAGATGTTTATTTTAAAATATCATTAATTTAAGATAACATAAAAAGGATTATAGGGAGGTTTTAGAAGCTCCACCTTTGGTATTGTGATTGTAATTTGGGTTTTCATTTGGGAATTTGTATAATTTTTTCCTTGTGGCTGATGCGTTTCTTAAGCAAGGTATATTTGGGTCTCACAAAGTTATAGCTGATGGAGAATGGGCCTTGACTCTAATGAAAAAAACTCTTATGAATAAAATTCTTATTCTTTTAATAGAATGTCTTCTTGATATTGAAAACAAATTCAATAAATTTAATTTATTATACCTAATTGGATTTAAATGAATATTATGTATATCCTTACTATTGATAATATATCCATTTAATAGTTATCACATGACTAGGATAAATATAGGTTTTTAACAAATCCTTTTGAAAAAGATAAATGAATTGATGTCCTCTGCCAGTAGGATTATACCCTATGAATCCTATTTATCAGAGATTATGAGGGAGATATCATTACTATTCTTCTCCCTAGACCAATCCCATGTTGATACCAAATAACGTAACTATGAGGAAAATCGTTTACGCGAGAAGTTCAAGCTCATCGAGATCACGACCCAAACCAAGTTCACCGAATGGCCCTATGAAATCCCCACCATCGTACAACATATTATTATGGAATATGATGGTGTAATATAGGTATATATAACAAGATAATAACTTTATGATAATGTGCATTATTTTTGTATTGAATAATTAATATACTTTCATTTTATTATTGTTACATTGTAAATGATATCTAAATCATAATTTTTTTGGGTAATATTTACATTCAATTAAGAAATCTATTTTGATGAAAAAATTTATTTTTGAAATAAATTAAAATTTTAATAATATTATTAAATAATTTATATTCAATATAAATGATCATATAGATTTTATGAAGTCAAAATAAATTTTTATTAATGTTTGGAAACTCTTTTTGACAAAACCGATCAAATTTATATAAATTTTGGTTTTTATTTTAAATGTAAAAATTAAAAAATTAGTAAAATTATTTAGATAAAATGAATATTATTTTTGGAATCAAGAAATCAAAATTATACAAAAGTGGATTTTTCATAATATTCTGAGACAATCCAATTTTTAGATTAAAATTAAATATCGTATAAATATATAATTTGTTTTACGACATCATAAAGATTCAATAGTGATGTAATAAAATACTATAAATTATGTCTTTAAAAAAATATATATTTTACATTAAAATATTTTAATTTTAGGTGTATTAGATATATTTTATAAGCCTTAGTGAATCCTCGAAGACATATAAAATATTTTAAAATTTTAAAATCATTTCCTTGAATGTGTGACTCATCTCAAATTAGAAGCGTAAATATTTTAATATCCTCATCATTATTCCTTTAATATAATTTATACCACTCACTTATCCAAAAAACATGGGAGAATATCATGGGATGGTTTGTGGTTTTGAATATTTAGTGCGTAGTTCCAAAAACCAAAATTATAATTAACTCCCCCACATTTCCTATATAAAACCATCCAAGTGTCCATTTCTCTTCAAAAAAGCTATTTTTAGATATACCAACCTCATTTTCTTCCCCTTAGAGTCCTCCCAATGAACTAATATTCCCTAAATAATCCCCTCCAATTTTTTTGGATCAATAAATCCAAGGAAGGGATCCTTACAATTCTCTCTCCCTTTTAATTCATGAACCTTGATTGAAAATAGTAATTTTAATTTCAATTGGATATATTGTCATCCATTTTTAATCAATTTCCTACTATAAATTTAATTTTATTTCATTGATGTATCGTTTATCCTCCCCCATTTAGACCCTTACCTATGTTGTTACTATGCCAAAATTCTATAAGGAATTTCTCTCTTTTCATTTCCATTTCAAGCACATTATTTGTATCTTAAATTCAATCTAATGTGATGGGATATTATGTTACATAATCTCCTCACATTACATTTCATGTATAAATGATGAGTGACCCCTTTTGATCTCATATACACATTTTATGAATTTCTACAAGATGTTGTTATGCTGGTGAAATTGGACCATGATATTCCTTGCTAGAATCATTGTATAGTGAATAACATACCCATTACTCTATCAAGTATATTACCCTTCATAAACATATAATTATAGATGGGGGACATACGTGTATGTAATATTCATTCATTTATTTTGGAATAAATAATGATTTCGAATGAATCCTTCTTATGTGATCTATGTGGCACACTTAAGCTTGAGATTGAAATGTTTATTAGGGGGCGGCCTAATAGAACCCCTTTAGATTTGGTAATGTTTAGTATAATGATATGTCATTTTGGTAAAGTGGTTTACCTGATTCATTTATAAGACCTTTTTTCATATTAATGTGAAATGGGTTTACATGATTCCTTTATGTTAATGACATTGTGTTTTAATTTGCTTCCACATTTTCATGTTATGACAATCATGAAAAATTATTCCTTTATGTAAATTTTTCTCTTTTTCTACATTGATAAGATTATTCCATAAAATGTATTGAATAATCTTGTTATTACATATTTAATCCATTATTGGTCTTTATATCTTATCCTATTCTTATTTATTTCCTCAGGTTATCCTATGCAATGTTAAGTACGAAGGAATGTTGTGGTCAAGTAAAAACTGTTATCAATAAGGATGTGTATTACATGTTTTATGTTGTTATATAATGGTCCTAAGACCAAAATACACTATAACACCCAATATTTTGTGTTTTATTAAGTTCAACATTAAGTAATAAATAATCTTTATATATGAAATACTGAGAAGGGTTGTTATAGTTGGTGTCAGAGGATAGGTTTCATTATTTTTGGTATTAAGATAAATAACTCTAGTGGAAGCCTTAGGGATAATACTATTTTTGATAAACTAATACCTAACTTTTCTTGGGTATAGAGTAAGTGGTGTTTCGTGAATATACATCATTATCTGCATATGAAAATGTAGAGGTGGCCCTGGAACATATGTATCTAGGGTTAAAACCCGGAAACTTCACTTTGAGATAGACACAAATACGAACAGGTGCATGATAATGAGCCTTGCTGCACTCTTGGTTTGACACTCCTGGGGGATATGCATTTGTAAATTAATACAAATAGTATTATCCATTATTAAGGGAAAATAATAAAATCACCTACTAATATATGTCCGAAATTAGATCATTGATAACTAAGATCAATGCATTGAAATTCATAATTTAAGGAGATAAATGTAATTTATATGTTATCCCTTTATTGTCAATGGATTCTTGTTTATGTGCATAATAGTTTTAAAGTACTCATCACTAATTCTACATTGGATAAAGTAGAACCATAATAAAAAAATTTGAATTATAGGGTTATCTACCATAGTTATACGCATTCTTTTATATCTCAAATGTTTGGTAGAACAATCAATACATCACTACAATGAGTATTAGTAGATATGTTGGCAGAAATGGAAAAATAGGGAAATTATTACATCTAATGAATAAAACTCATCCCCTATCAAAATTTGTGGATTGAACATCCCAAATAACCTCGTCATACTTCCCTAGGTGAAATTTCATACAGTTATTTTCATGGATTGGATTTCCATATATAGTTCCTACATAAATTTTCGTAAGAGGGATATCGTTCTCCATCTGGGAATGGACCCCTGATTATATACAAGTGAAAGGAGGAGGATTAATCTTCTGTAAAACCATTATCTTAGGCATGGATATTAGTTCCCTATGAGATTCAAGAAATTTTTTTGATGATTGACTCTATGTAAGGATCCATCCTCAAAGACATGCCTATTATGAGGGAATTCGATATTGTGTTTCCTGAGGAATTGTCTGGTCTTCCCCCTATAAAAGATGTTGAATTCCCAATTGATCTAATACCCATGGTGTTACAAATATCCAAGACTCTGTGTAGAATGGATATTGTAGAGCTTCATGAACTTAAGAAACAAGTACATGAGAATCTGGATAATGGGTTTATACACCTGTGTGTTTCACAATGGGGTGTACTAGTCCTTTGCATTAGGAAGAATTATGGGACAAAGTACGTTTTCCTTTATTATTGTGATCTCCACAAAATAAATATGAAGAAAATGTATAATTTTCCATGAATTGATGACTTGTTTGATCCAAAATGTAGAGCACAATACTTCTTAAAGGTGGAGCTATGGTGGGAGAAAAGAGAACCTCCATGCGATGTATAGCAAGTGTGACCTCTGGTTGAAGGAACTCATATTCTTAGAGAGTATCATCATAAGAAATGGGATATCTATGTATCCTTCCTAAACAAAATCATTTTATGGATGAACGAGGATGACACCTATGAAGGATATACATAGCTTCCTAGGGTTATCTGGATATTATTGATGATTTTTGTGAAATTTCACATGATTTTCAAACCCACTTACCAATATAACTCGAAAGGGATTCATATTTTCAGGGAATGTTGAATATAAAGAACGATTCATGGAGTTGAACAAGAGGCTTATATATTCCCTTGTTCTCACATGACCCACATGTGGTGAGTGTCTTTTAATCTTCAGTGATGCTTTAAAAAGGGCATGGGATGTGTGTTGATGAAGAATGAAAATGTCATATCCAATAAATCAAATCATTTGGGAATTCATGAGAAAATCTATCCTACGCATAATATAGTGTTGGTAGTGGTGATATTTACATTGAAAATCTAGAAGAATTATCTATTTGTGTATAATTTTAAAGTATATATGGATAAAAAATGTCTCAAATATTCATTACCATATAAATATCTGAATATTCACCAATATAGTTTGTTAAAGAACATCAAGGATTATAACTTCTCAATACATTACAACCCTAAGAAACTGAACAATATGACAAATTGTCTATATAGAAAAGAACCATGAATTATATCATTGATAAGAATTGAAATGGATCCAATATTCTAAGATTTAATGAAGATGTACATTAGAATCTAAATGAAGGAAAATCATAAATCCTTTCAGAAATGATTTCTCAATCATCTCTTTTGGAATTTTTAAAGGATTCTCAATAAGATGATGTGGGAATTAAGATGCACGTGGACACTATCTGAAAAACGAAATCCTCAGAGTTTAATTTTAAAGAAGAATGAATTGTGAGATTTTGGTATAGACTTAGAATTCTATGTAACATCCCGGTTCAGGATGCCACCCAAAGACACCCCTTTCCTAGTTGGTCACATGGCCTCAAGAGCATATCGCCAAACACTAGAGGCCTCAAACTAAAAGTGAGGGGCCTGGGTGTGATAGTGGGGAAACTATTCCCTCATTGGCAGAGGAACACAATGGAAGTAAACAAATTCTAGTAAGAGAAGCAGTAATAATCATATAAAAGTTAACAGTAGAAGACGGACAGTAATAAACTGGCACACACACATATATATATAAGGATGATGCATGATACATATGTCTAGGAAAATAGCCAAACACATCACAATGATGGAATACAAACATTACTAAAATAATTTACAAAATAAATACATATAATAACTCCTCAACATCGTAATCCTCGGCTTAGACCCATGGTCTGCAGCTCCAAATCAGTCATGTACCTGAAGTAGAAGGGTGTTTGTCTTAATATATACCTGTCGTAATATAATCTGTTTGGGCCCAAAAACATGGACCAAATAGGGTGGGAGACTAAATCCCAGTAGGCAACCACCATAAGATTTGTGCCTAATAGTCAGTGAATATATGGTAGGTAACAAGTAAAATGAAGTAGTGAACAAGAAAGTACTTAGCCTTAAACAATCAACAGTTTCTATGAATTTAATTTCATATACCAAGAAACAACTAATCAAAGAAGGGAAACACAATAGATAACCCTCTGGGAAGTACACCGAGCCTCTCACCTCTAGTTAAAATTAGAAATATATAACAAATACTATCTGAGGAAACACTCGCAGTCAATTATCCTTATAGTCTAATATTAACAATGAATCTCAAAGGAAGAAGTCAGAGTCAAATTACCATCATACCCAAAAGAGATTAATTAATCTCTGAGGAAGCTCTCTCAATCAATTCCCCTTTTAGTCAAAATTTATTAACAACTCTCTGAGGAAGCACTAAAAATCAATTTTCCTTATATTCAAATGTGATTAATAAATATCTGAGGAAGAACTTACAATCAATTACCCATATTTTCATCTACACCAGGTTCTCAAGGCCTTGTGTATAAAAATCGATCATAGTAATGAAATACTTCCAAGGTAACCCTGAAGAACAACTTGGATAAAAAATCTTCAACATAACAGCATGTGATAATACAATTTACACCATCGTACAAGACTAGGAATGGTAAATACAACAAGGTAGCCTTACAGGATAAACCTGGACAAATAATCATAAATAAAAGATGCACGAGAACCCACTTCCAAAGCATAGCTATCAACTCAATTCACATTCAATTAACTACTAAATAAGTGCACAAGCATGGAAGGAAATTAATAGGGAAAAAATAGTAAACACATAATACCTTGTTCAAGGGTATTGGAAACATTTTCACACATAACTCAAATAATTTCAACAAAATGGCAGAAACCACCTACCATGGTGTTGGGAGATCACTATATGTGAACCTCAAGCATTGAATAGCCCATGAACACAGTAGATCTGCAAAAATAATGAAAGCTTTGAAGTAAGTAAAACCTGAGAAAGTGGAGGAATCATGAAAAAAATCTCTTGAAGAAGGAACAACATACCTAGGCGATCCCAACACAATTGATGACGGTCGAATTGCAGATCAGATGCTCGGTCGAGTTCAAAGGAAGATCGCGGATGTACGGGTTCTCTCAGATGATCTAGGTCAACAAGAAGGCATTGTTAGCGATTATATGTGACCCCAATACATTTAAGGAAAAAAATAAAATACACATAATGTACATTATAAGTAATTATCTTTTACTTTCCATTTCTATACGCTACTTTAGGCGGTCTCAAGTCCACCCTCACACGGCCGGGTGTGCGGACATTACATGGCCAGTACAAGGCTTCATGCCGAAACCGAGTACACAACGCGTACTTCCAAATTTTCCAAGAAATTCAACTTTTTCTCAAAAAGGATCATAAAAGGAAGACATAATAGAATAGAAGATTCAAATTTTTAAAGACATCCCCCCTTAATGAAATTCATCCTCAAATTTCCCTAGCAAGGCGACGTACAATAATAATCCCTGAACAGCTCCATCCATTGTCATTGTACATCCGCGTCCCTCCCCCAAGTCTAGTCTTGTACTTGCCCATACCACCATAGCACTCATAATAAAGGAATAGACCAGCCTTAGAGAACCATTGTACATCCGTTGACAATCCAAACAGGATGCTCCTCAAAAGATCCATCCACTTCCAACTCAACATCCTCGGGTTGGAAGACATGGGACGAGTCTGAGAAGTAATGTCGAAGCTGAGAAACGATGAAGACGTTGTGCATATCCCAGGATATATGAGGTTACTGCAACTGATATGAAACTGTTCTGACTCTCTCCAACACCTCAAACGGCTCAGCATACCTTGGAAAAAGTATACCCTTTCTCCTAATCCTTCTGTGCCCCAACATCGGTGTGACATGTAGGAATACCAGATCCCTAACCTTGATATCTAGAGGTCATCTCCACTGATCAACATAATATTTCTATCGAGACTGTGTGGTATCCATACTCTTTTGAATCTACACTATCTGCACTTTGTTCTCCTAACAATGCGAGGTCCCTACATAGCTGTCACTCCTTCCTCCAGCCAACATAAGTGAGATCGGCATGGCCTACTGTAGGTAGCCTCTTAAGGTTCCATATGAATAGTTACATGACAACTATTATTGTCAGAAAACTCCACAATAGGTATGTGTTTCTCCCAAGAACCTCCAATATCCAGAATTCTTGCTCGTAGGATTTCCTCAAGCACCTCAATCATATGCTCAAACAATCCATTTGTCTTAGTATGGTAAGCTATGCTAAAAAGTACCTGTGATCCCAAAGAATTATGAAGCTGCTGCTAGACCCAAGAAGTAAAACTTGAATATTTTTATGAAACAATGGAGTATAAACTCCATGTAAGAAGACAATATCCCAGATGTACAACCATCCTAGCTCATCAACAATGAAGGTATCCTTGATAAAAAAATAAGTGAGCAACTTTCCTGAGTCTGTCAATGACAACCCATACTGCATCATTACCTCAAGGTGACATCGTCAACTCAGCCATTAAATCCATCGTGACATCATTACACATCCACTCAGTAATGGGTAACTTCTAAAAAACCCCTTATGGTCATTGATACTCTGCCTTCACCTACAAACAGGTGGAACACTTCATGACGAAGGAGGCAACATCTCTTTTCATACCAGGCCACCAATACTGACGGTGTAGATCACGAAACATCATGGTTACACCAGGATGAACTTCCCAAACATAGTAATGAAATTTCAACATCAGCTGCTTGAGTATGTCTGATAGAACCCATACGCGCCCCTAGGAACACAATATCTCCTCCTCGCCTCTGGTACATACAAGAATAGGGTCCTCTCCTTACACGATTTCTCATAGGACTAGGCCTTTGAAATCTGATAGTTTCCTCATTCTCACTCGATCATGTAGAGTAGAGGTAATAGCTACAGAAGAAATAAACACCTTCCCCTCTCTTTCATGAACCTTCAAATAAATCTGAGATAACATATCCATAAGAAACCACTCACTGGTGGCCTCTTGTACTGCATGTATCTTAGTCCTCTTGCTCAGCCCATTAACCACTGCATTGCCTTTCCCGGGCCTATATGAAATCTCGAAGTCAAAATTATGAGGGTACTCAACCCACTTGCGCTTTCTCAAATTCAGGTCGCGCCAATTGAAGATGTACTTGAGGATTTTGTGGTCTATGAAATCCAAAAAATGCTCTACCAAAAGATAATGTCTCCATCATCATAAGGCATGAACAACATCCGCCATCTTGAGATCGTGTATTGGATAATTTCTCTCATGTAGCCTCAACCGCTGAGACCTGTACGCGACTACTCCTTCCCCCTACATAAGCACGTCTCCCTTCCCGATACCTGAATCATCATAGTAAACAATATAGCTCTTTCCGGGATTTGGAAATACTAGTATCACTGCCGAAGACTATCTCCCATTTAGTTCCTAAAAGGCTGACTCACAAGAATCTCACCACAAGAACCTTGAAAACTTCTTAGTCAAACACATCAATGGTGATGCTAAGTGTGAAAAGTCTTGTAGGAAACGTTTGTAGTAACCAGCCATCCCTAGAAAACTCTATACCTAAAAGATGTTCTTCGGCTGCTCCCATAAAACTACTACTCTAAATTTCTCTGGGTCGACTGGTACTCCTGAATCAAATTTAACGATACTGAAAAATTAAATCTCGTCCATCCAAAAGTATCATTTTGAGAGAATATCATATAATTTATGCTCTCTTAGTGTACTTTGAACGATCTCAAGATGGGTAGCATGGTCAAGTCAAGTGAGAGACTACACCAAGATATCATCAACGAAGACCATCATAAAAGCATCCAAGTATGGATGGAACACTCAGTTCATCAATACCATGAAGATTTCAAGCACTTTTGTGAGATCGAATGACATAACCACATACTCGTATAGATCATACAAGCTCCAGAATGCTATAAGAGGTATATCAGATGGTCTAATGTGAGACTGATGATAACTGAATCAGTCAATCTTCGAGAACACCCAGGATCATCGAAGATTATCAAAGATATGATCAATCCTCAGTAAGTAATATTGTCTCTTGACATTCAACTGGTTCTTCTTCCGATAATCCACACAATTCCAGAAGTTACCGTCTGCTTTTTTCTCAAAAAGGATGGGTGAAACCCATGTAGATGTACTAGGTTATATGAAACCCTTTGCCTGTAACTCCTCCAACTTCTTTTTGATCTCTAGTAACTCTGGTGTTTACATCCTATAAAGAGGAATGTCCATTAGTGTCGCTCCTAGCATGAGCTCAAAAGAAAAGTCCACCTCTGTCTCTAGAGGAAAACTTAAAAAGTACTTTGGAAAGACATCCCTAAAACGATCCACCCCTGGAGTAAAGTATAACTATGAAGTCCCCAGGTCATCCTGATATAGAATAGAAATCTGGGATATAAGTCCTACCAACCCATGATGCTCTGGTCCTGCTCTGCTCTCCTAGACATCTAATTCTCCCTTATGATGAAAAGATCTTCCTTCTGGTAATGTGAAACTAATCCTATGACGATAGCAGTCAACGACTACCAGAAAGGGAACTAATCTTCCCATTCCAAGAATGACATCATAAACTGTCATCTCTAGAACATTGAGGTCCCTTAAAATGTGACACCCACTAACCTCTAGAGGGAACACCTTACATTGATGCATAGTATCCATTCTAGTGCACAATGAAGTGTCTAGTGTCATGATATCAGCTGATGAAAAGACGTAGATCCCAAGTCTCTCCATGACAAGAAACCAAAATAAAGCAATGGGAAGCCCTGGTATTGAATAGAGAATAAGCTATAATTAAGGAAACTAATATCTTACCTCGAATTGTAAATGTTTCAGGATCCTACCCCTTATGGGTCTGCTCTACTTCAAATGTCTGGCCCGTACCATGGCCCTGTTACCCTGCCTAACCACTCTGAGCTGATCTGCCATGATTTCACTGAAAACAGGCTGATTGGATACCATGGCCATGACCGCCACCTCGGCCTGAACATCCTAAAAAACTCTAGATCTCATACTGGTGAGGATCTAGTAGTTATTCTCCTGAACAAGGAGTAATTAAAGAACCCCTATCACCAGCTGTTGGTGAAAAGAACTGAGATAAACCCTGAATATGACCCATCTTGCCACAAGATCATCACTCCATTGGGTCCTTCAAGAAATCTATCCTCGTATACCCACTCTTCCTGTACTTTTAGCACACCACATGGATAGTATAAGATTCATCCCGCCTACTCAGATATACACATGTAGTCTTCCAATAGGGATTCCTACTATAAGCTGGCAGGCGACAATCTCTGGATGTTGAACCGCCCTGGCTCACACCTCTAGAATCCCTCAGATTTTTCTCAGTGATCAGTGCTTAGTTGACTATAGAAGATTTCGATGTCATGTTGATGATGTTTACATGATATAATATATCCTACATGAGACCATCCTCAATAATCCATGCAAGGAATAACTCATCTCCCACTAGAGCATGTGCAAAGTGCTGCATCACGGTGAAGCGAGAGGAATACTCAAAAACAGAAATAGTACCCTACTCCAAACTCATAAAATTTCTGTCTCAATCCTCCATCAACGTCTCTGGGTATAAGTATTCATTGAATATGCGCTAAAACTCTTCCCAATCCATGACTTTCTGGTATCCTTCTTATGAGATCATATCCCACCAACTCTTGGCAGAGTCACGAAGCATGTTTGTATCAAGCTTCACCCTCTTCCCTAGAGGTATCTCCTGATTCTCGAATATCATCAGTATGGATTTTAGCCTTGACTCTACAGCCTGAGGTCCTCCTTCCCCTGTGAAGGTTGGAGGATGCTGCTGCTAGAAAACTCGCATCAGCTCTGCCATAGATGGGGTAGGGTGCGGTGCTCCCTGTAAGGTCTAAATGAACCTTATAAAGCCCTCTCAAAACTGTGTGTTGACACATGTGTCCTAAATGACGGCTGGTTCCATGACTGGAACAACTGGAGGATTCTATGGATGTCCCCAATCAGCCTTGTTTGGTGTCTGATTGATGCTCTGTAACCGGTGGTCAAACAGAGGACGTATCAGTGGCATGATTCTGCAAGGTCAAGCACACACCTTAGAACAAGATTATCATGGACTGAAAACTGGGAGGGTAAGAAGAGAACATGAGAAAAAATAATTCATGTTTTTCAAAACAAGCATACACAACATGTATACATAACTACACGATGTGTTCCCTTAAGCCTTTCACATGGGCGTGTACTTCTGTGAAAACCTACGGTGGGTTGTGCTAACACATGAACTGTACATGAATCATTTTCCCCTACTCAAGTAATTATACATGACTAAGCTACATGGTTCTCCAAGAACAAGACTACATGGAATTTTTGTGCCAGACAAAGTGTGTACTAGACGACCTTCACTGACTCGTGTTGTTAGTTACGCGGCTGGATACACCGCTTAAACAACACGGCGTCTTCCAGATGGACACTGCGTGTACTAAATGATTTCCATAGACCAGTGATGTTAGTTTCATGGATGGACACATGATCTAATCACATGGTGTGTACGTCCGGTACACATCTTGTTTCACCATGGTTTTCCCCAACCACAAATATCTTCTCACATAGCCAGCGAGATGGTCAGAGACTACAAGGCATGTACATAGATTACATAGTGTGTACTTAAGAAAAATAGTTTCTTTCCGAACAAAAGAACATATGGCATGTATTCAAAACTACAGGGCATGTATTCTGGGTTTTTCAGGATAGTAATCCATAGAAACTACTCCAGAACCTAGAAAAACAATAAAATGAACATTGACGTGCCAATGTCCAATAACCGAGGGCCCATACTCCCTACAAATAAATTCTTTGCATCTGATACATGTTATATACAAGAAACAAAAGGAAAATATCTACCATGTTCCAATCCATGAGGTCCCATAACACATCAACAACCAATGTTTGGTGTTCATTCAAACCAGCCCTTAAAAATCAATACCCAATTTAGCATTAGGTATTTTATCAAGCCATCTCTCACATCAACATGCATTTCCAGCACAAAATCTATCACAACAACATGAAATCTCTAATGCATCCTAAATGTAATAGCAAGAATTCAAGACATGGGATACATAACAAGTGCCTATATGATGCATGAGATGGCATACCCTCAGCTAATCATGTTGCATCAAAAATAGAACCTCAATAATATCAATAGTAATAGAAAAAAATTTGAACCACCCAATGCTGAAATAAAATAAACTGTATAATTTCAAAACCAGATATTGAAATAAACGAGGTAAATTGGATTTCCCATGTACCTGGGTTAGCTACTCTCGGGAAGAACATAATTCCAAGTAGCTATTTCCGAACTATCCCGAACTATGGGATCAAAACCGTATATCAAGATGAAATGAATCCCTTTGATGCCTCATTGTAATGTCCCGGTTCAAGAAGCTTCCCATAGACACAACATACCCGGTTTATCACATGGACTAAAGCACATTTCAACAAATTCTAAAGGATTCCAACTAGAAGCGAGGGACTTGGGTGTCATAATGGGGAAACTATGCCCTTATTACTAGAGTAACACATCAGAAGTAAAAAAAATGGCAGTAATGGAATCATTAATAATAATACAAAAGTGAACAGTAGAAGACTGGCAGTAATAAACTAGATCACACAGAGATATATATAAGGATGTTGCATGATACATATATCTAGAAAAACAGACAAACACATCACAATGTTGTAATACAAATAGTACTAAACCAAAGTAAAAAATAAATACAGATAAAAACTCCTTAGCATCACAATCCTCATCTTGGTCACATGCTCTCTAGCTCCAAAGCAGTCATGTACATAAATTATAAGGGTGTTTTTCCTTACCTATACCTACAACTATATAATCTATTTCAGCACAAATGAATGCACCAAACAGGGTGTGAGACTAAATCCCAGTAGGCGACCACCAAAAAATTTGTGCCTAATAGTCAGTGAATATATGGCAGGTAAAAAGTTAAAGGAACCAGTGAACAAGAAGGTACTCAGTAGTAAACAATCCATAGTTTCAATGCATTCAATTTTATATTCCAGTAAACATCTAATTAAAGCATGTAAACACTATAGGTTACCCTTTTATATGTACTCATAGCCTCTCCCATCTTGTTCAAATTACAAGGATATAACAAAAACTCTCTGAGGAAGCACTCTCAATCAATTCCTTTTATAGTCTAATATAAATAATGAATCTTTGAGAAAGAACTCATACTCGGTTTACCATCATTTCCAAAAGTGATTAATGACTCTCTTATGAATCTCCCATAGTTAATTCCCCTTATAGTCAAAAGTGATTAACAACTCTATGAGGAAGCACTCATAGTCAATTCCCCTTCTAGTCAAAAGTGATTAACGACTCTCTGAGGAAGCACTCAAAGTCAATTCCCCTTATAGTAAACTACCCCAGGTTTTCACGGGCATGTGTAAATCAATCAATCATATTAATGAAATAAGGCCAATTTAACCCTCATGAACTACTTGGATAAAAATTCTACAAAATAACAATGTGTTAGAATAAAATTTAAACTATCCTACAAGACTAGGCATGGGAAAAACAACAAGGAAGCCTAACTGGAAAAACATGACCAAAGGGTCATAAACAGACATGCATGGATAACCACATCCAAAGCATAACTACCAAACCTATTCACATTCAATTAACCTCTAACCAAGCACACAAGCATCGTAGGTAATTAACGGGGCTAAAACTGTAAACGCGCAATACCCTATTAAAGGGTATTGGACAAATTTTCACATATTACTCAATGAATTTCAACAAAAAGGCACAAAACACCTACCTTAATGTTGGTAGATCACTATATATGATCCTCAATCCTCAAATTTCCCAAGAACATGGTATATCTACAAAAAAACTCAAAATTTTCAACTGAGGAAAACATGAGAAAGAGAAGGAATCAAGAAACCAAACTATAGGAGAAGGAAGAGCATATAGAGGAGATACTAATGCAGTCAATGATAAACAAATAAAAGATCAGATACTCAGTCAGGGGATCTAAGGAAGATTGTGGTTGTACGAGTTCTCTATTACGAACTAGGTCAATAGGAAGGCCTTTCTGATGATTACATGTTACCCTGGTATGTTTAATGAAAAAAATACACAGCATGTATTTTAAAAGTACACTACGTATACTTTCCATTTTTGTACTCCCCTTTAGGCAGTCTCCAGGTCACCCCCACATGGCTAGGTGTGGGGAAATTACATGGCCAGCCCACGGCTTCATGGTGTAACCAAGTAAACAGCATGTACTCATTAAGTACAAAGCGTGTACATCAAAAATTTCCTGAAATTCCCCTTTTTCTAAAAAACAACTATAAAAGGAAAACATACCGGAAAAGGAGAACCAGGATCTTACATTCTATAAATTCCAAATTTAAAGAATGAACTTTTTGATGATGCATATAGTTCAAATTTGTCCATTCACCCAGGTAACATGAAGATGCATCAATATCTCCAGGAGCACTATTGGTGTGATAACACGAAGAAAGAGATTGATAAATATACATCAAAGTGAATAGTATGTCAGAAAGTTAATGATGAGAGAAAAAAGTATATGGGGTTTATAAACCATTACCTATACCAACATGGAAATCATAAAACATCACCGTGGACTTTTTCAGCGTACATCCAAAGACATCAAATTGAAATAATGCTATATGGGTTGTTGTGGAAAATCTTATAAGGACTACACAATTCATTTAAATTTGAGAATAATTCTCATTAGATTAACTCAAATGGATATAAATTAGATAAGTTTCAGGGATTCATGGAGTACAACTATTGATTGATCAAAGATTTACCTCTTTGTTTTTGAAGAGTCTCCAATATGATCTGAATACTTAGTTGAACATCAGCTCATCCTATCACCCTCAAACAGATATCCAATCTGACTGGACTATCCAGACACTGGAGAACAGTTTTATATCTTTCTCTATAGACTTAAAAGGTGGATGGGACCAATATCTTCTTTTGGTGGAGTTCTTTTATAATTACAGTCTCCACTCAAGCATCCAAATAACTCATTATGAATCCATTTATATGAATAGGTGTAGAACACTAGCATGTTTTGATGATTATGGGGAACAAAAAAATACAGTTTTGGAAATGGTCAAAGAAATGTGGCGAAGGTTAGGACCATCTAGCATCACATAAAAGCTTCTCATAATCAACAAAAAGAGTTATGCTGACAATTTTCAACAGGACCTAGAATTTGATGATGGATATATGGTATTCTTCCACACATATCCATAGAAGGGAGAATTTAGATTTTGGAACAAGTGAGAGCTTAGTCCATGGTACATCACTCCTTTTCAGATCCTAGATCGCATCATGGAAGTTTCCTACAAACTAGAACACCCACTGAATCTATCTCATGTACATTATGTATTCCATGTATCACTCTTTAAAAAGTACATAGTAGACCCATCACATGTACTCAATATAGTGGTGGTACCTCTAGAGAATGACCTCTCATATTAATAGAAGATAGAGAGGATCTAATATCATATAGAAAATGTTCTAAAAAATAAAACAATTCCCCTTGTTGGGACCACTTTGTGTTTGAAGATTGTATTTGTTGTCAACAGTTGTCAATTCTGGTCAAAATGAAGAAGGATATGAAGAATAACTCCAACGTTAATGGAGATCGGCTAAGGTGAGGTTTCCTGGAGAATTGTTATGGAATCATAGAATTGGATTTCATACTTGAGCAATTCTCTTAGACAATAAATTCAGACGATTGTTGAACTGATCCTAAGTTCCAAGAACTTGTGTCAAAGGTGACACATTGTTTACAACAATGAAGAATGGAGAAGTATCATCCATTTGAGGATGATTGGAGAAGAATGGTGAGGTATCATCTATCTATGGATGGTTGAAGAAGAATGAGTATTTGAAGAAGACAATGCAATGATTCATGATTGAATGTGAACCATGAAATATCTTACTTGAAGAATAGAATCACATGATTTGCAGAATGATGGTTATAACGACGAGAGAATGTGGAAGGGATTGACATTCTAAGGTAACCGTGCATTTCGCATTATATTCAAATCAGACGATGCTTTTCTGGTATGTAATTCACACATATCATGAGTCAGGAGAACTTGTGATGCAATCCTTATGAAGGAAAGGGGGATAAATGATGATGCCAGTCATATAAAGTTTTGATTGGAAGGAATGATGCTGCTGGGAGATAGGAAAGTTTCAGTTCCCATTGCAACTCTGACAATGCTAATGCTGATCTAAAAAATGATAAATATCACGATAGTGGGATTCATGATAAGAGCATAAGAATGGTTATGGGAATCAGTGAAGAGAGAAAATGACAAAGCAATGGACAATCTGGGGATGGAAGAACGCACAGTTTAAGGTGGCGTCGTTTTCCAGTGTTTACCAAATTTTAGGGCCTGAAAATCGGAAGATGATGAAATGTGCTTGGAAATGGATGTTGTGCACAAGATTGAATATGGTTTATACGTTCATGGAGTTATTCAAGGTTAGAACATTTAAAAATGAAAAAGGAATGGAGTGCACAGAAATTTAGGCATGTTGCGCGCAAAAATAAAGTGGTGCACGCAATATATGCGGGCTGCGCAAAATAGTAGCAAGTTGCGCAGAAAATTTGCAGGATGCGCGAAATAGTGGTGGGTTGCGCGAGAAATATGCGGGATGCACGAAATAGAGTAATGATGTTTTTCGCATAAAAGGTGGTTCGAGATCAGAAGCTCGAAAATTGGCAAAGGCATGAAATGTGCGAAAGATTGAAGCAGTGCGCGAAATATGATGTCGTGTGAAAGATTGGGATGGTGCGCAATATGGAATGCGGTGTGGAATTTTGCGTGCAATTGATGCTTCATTCGTAGAAGGATGAAAAATGGAAAAGGCATGAGGTGCACAAAATATTGAAGCATGGAGTGAAATATGAAGTTGCATAAAAGAGTTTTTACGCGCATGGAGGAAGTTTTACGCGCGGATTAGTGTTTTTCGTGCGGGTCAAAAATGCCTATAAATATGAGGCTAACCCTTGTCATTTTGTAGAGACTCGACACTTAGACAAACTGTGAGCTCTGACGCGCAGAAAAATTGAAGTATAGAGTATTGCGTGAAAAGAAGAAGTGCTGCGTGAAAAAGGAACTGCTGCGCGAAATAGGAAGTTCTGCGCGAAAAAGAAAAGTTGCGCGAAAAAGGTTTTTCGCGCCAAAAGGTGGTTTTACGCACAAGGCTTGAATTTTACGTGCAAGACACCTAGAAGGTTTCGCAAAAATTTTAGGGTCCCATAGGCCTTCGATAGGTGCATATCACTCTTGAAGCAGCTTTGTGAAAAAGAAATAATTGTGAACCATTCGGTTTCATAAAGAGAAGTTGAACCGCACTCACATGATTAGTGTTTAACACTATAGTTGTGCATTGTGAAGTGAGGAAGAAAAAGATGTGCAACTGAATTCATGTCTGCACCATGGAAGAAGGTAGTATCCCAATACACTCTTGTGTTGGTATTGAGAATTGAAGAAAGAGATTAGAACTTTATAATCATACTGTGTCAAAGAGAACAAAGATAAGAAGAAGAATAGAGTATGCCCAACTAAAGTCTGAAAATTATTAAGGGAAATTTAATTATGATGATTCTAAGAATAGCTGGTCTTCATTGTTCTGATAATCACAATGAGAGATTGTGATTCCATTAGATTGAAGCAGAAGCTATCTCAGTGTAGCTGGTTTTTCACTGAAGAAGAAGGGAAAGAAGTTTGTGCAGCTTTCAGGATTTCTATAGAGAAAGAAGTGGTTGTTTACCTGCATGCTGCTAGGTAGGTAATAATTGAATAGAGGAAGAACAAATTAGCACTGTGACATCCAATAGGTCTCAACAGGTGAAATATTCTTTTGGTGTTGCAAACGCTTTTAACAGAGAGAAGACTGTCTTCATAGGCAGTATAAAGAACCAGCTAGAGGCTGCAAGAGACTGTCATCATAGGCAATATAAAGAACCAGCTAGAGGCTACAAGTTGGACTAGGCTTTCACCAGTCCAAGGAAGAGGATTGTTTCCCACCCACCTCCAAAGGGTAGGGACTCACACTGGCTAGAGGATTGTTTTCCTAGCCACTCCATTGTAACAACATTTTACATTATAATGGAGAATCCATGCATGGTTCATCCCCATGCATGGCAAGGAAGTAGCTAGTCTTATTGAGTGGTGAACCTTGTAAAAATATCGTTTTCATATCTTTACTGATTTCTATTATTGCATGTGACAGGGAAAAGAGAATAAGAGAATCAAGATTCTAAAAGGTCTAGAGGTACAAGGATAAAAGTTGGAATTGGTTTAAAAGACTCCAACACTGATTCACCCCCCTCTCAGTGTTAGGTATATTCCAAATTGGTCCTTACACCCCTCATAAGAGTTCTATGGAAAAACCACATGTTTGAAGAATTGAAATCGAAACCAGATTAAGTGATGTGGTAAAGTTACCATAATATGTTTTAGTATATGGAAAAAAATTTAGAGGGATAAATTTCCAAATGGGTGATAGTTTTATTGAACAAAGCTATTATGAATAAAAATCCATTTCATTACATTGAATGTGTTATGGATATATAAAACACATGAAATAATTTTGGTTTAGTATACTTAGTTGGATTTAAAATACTGTTAAGTATATTTAATGATGATAATATTGTCATTAAACAATGATCACATGACTCGTTTAAATATAGGGTTCTAAAAATCATTTTAAATAGTAAAAGGAAGTTATGGCCACAACTAGTATGATCGTACAATATTAATCCAATTTATTCATGCTTTTAAGGGAGATATAACTTCAAGGCTTTTCCCTAGACCAATCCCAATCCTAGAACCCTAATCATAATTATGGGAGAAACAATTTACAGAAGATGTTTAAGATTATCTAGATCACTGCTCAAACCTTGTTTAATGAACAACCCCATGAAAGCCCCACCATTCCACACCTTATACTTAGGGTGTAAGCTGGTGTTATAAATAGATATGTAACAAGACCGGACTATTATGATTATTTACTATATTTAATTATAGAAAAATGAATATACATTAATTTTATTATTTTTTCTTTGTAAATGATTTTTAATGAAAAAATAATATTTTGGGAAGAAAATAAAATTCAATTAAGAAACAATTTGATGAATTAATTGATTTTTGAATTAAATAATATTATCATATTATAATTATATTAATTTTATTGAATATAAATTATTGAATAGTTTTTACGAAGACAAAAGTAATTGTTTATTAATGTTCGAAAAATGTTTTTTTTTTCAAAACACATCAATTTTTAATAAATTTCAGATTTTATTTCGAAAGTGAGAATTCACATATTTAAAAAAAATTATTTAGATAAAATTAATATTATTTTTATAATCCGGACATCAAAATTATCCAACTGTGATTTTTTCCCCAGAAAGTCAATTTTTTGGGTAAAAATTAAATATCGTATGAATATATAATGTGGTTTATGACATCATAATGAACCCATAGTGATGTAATAGAATACTATAAAGGGTATATTTAACTAAATATACTTTTTACTTTAAAATAATGTAAATTTAGGTTATTTTATTTATTTTATTTTTTATAATGACTTATTGAATCCTTCAAGATATATAAATTATTTTATGATTATAAAATCAATTCCTCAAAAATTTGAATCACCTCTACATAAGAAAGGAAAATATTTTTATATGTACATACCTTACATATTTAAAATAATTTATACCGCTTCCATTTTCTAGAAACCACGGAAAACACATGGTATGGTTTGGGGTTTTTAATATTGTAGTGTGTGGTGTCCCAAACCATCATAATAAATAATTTACCACATTTCATATATAAACCCCCCAAAAAACCAATTTCTCCTCCCCTATTCTTTTTTAATACTGACCAAACTCTTCCAACTACTCCGTAGAGTCATCCCATGGTTCCTCTAATCTCCCAAAAAGCCTCTCCTAAGACATTGGGATCACACATCCAAGTAAGGGATCCTCACCTTTCTCTCTTCCTTTCAATTCAAGAACCTTGTATCAAATTAGTCTTCTTAATTTCAATTGATTAAATTTTCAACCAATTATAATCAATTCCCTAATATAAATTTGATGTTATTAAAGTGAGGGATCATTTATCCTTATCTATTTAGACCCTTACCTACCCCGTAACTATACCAAAATTCTATAATGGATTTATCTTTTCTCATTTCCATTTCAAAAACATCATTTCTATCTTAAATTCCATTGAATTTGTTGGGATATCATGTTATATAATCCCCTCACTCTCCATTTCCAATATAAATGATGAGATACCACTTTCTCTCTCATCTACCAATTTTATAAATTTCCACATGACGCTTTTATGCTCATGAATAGGTACCATGATTTTTCCATACTAAAATCATCATGAAGTGAATACCATACCCATTCCATTATTAGGGTAATTCACCATTGTGAACATATAATTATTTATTGCATACTTACATGTATGTATTAAACATTCTTCAATTGTGTTATAAATCATGTTGTTGAAGGAATCCATGTTACGTGATCTATGTGGCACACTTAAGAATGTGATTATGATTTTTATGAGTGGGGCGCCCTAATTGAACTCCTATGAATTGGGTAATGTTTAATATCATGATATATCATAATGGGATAGAGTTCTACCCAATTCATTAATATGTATTTTTGTCTTTTTGGAATAGAGGTTTTCCTGATTCTTTTATTATATTGATGTATTGTTTTATGTTATTTCCAAATTTCCCTGATATGGCAATCCTACTATATCATACCTTTAGGTTCATTTTTCTCTTATGCTCTATTGATACTATTTTTTCCAAATTGTATCGTATTTTTAATTTTAGTAATTTTTTACTCACTTAATGGAATTTATAGATCACTCTTTTATTATTTATGTCCTTAAGTAATCCCATGCAATTCTATGTATGAAGGAATATTTTAGTCTTGTAAAATAAGGATTCAATAAATATCTGTATTTATTCTTTTAAGATGTTATATAATGGTTCTAATTCTTAGTGAAACATGACCAATCGATCCTCATATTTTTATTTAGTGCATTGTTTCGTAATAAATCATGTTTAAATATGAAATAAATATAAGGGTCATTATATTGACTTCCTCTCTTCGTCGTCTAGGGAGGAAGAAAGCAGGGAAGATTGAGTGTGATTTGTCTCGATATTTTTCTTTTTGAAGTGTAAAATTTCATATATAATCCTTAAAAGAGGTAACTCTACCATAAACAATTCCAATACAAACCTCATTCTTTATATGATCATGAACAATGAATTCTTGATCATTACACAAATTGGTTTTCCACCAAGGCATAAACCAGGGAAACTGGATGATGTGATAGGTAAGTTTTTTAACGCATGGGGATTCTATGATTGGAAGTGTATCCTTTTTAGGGGTGGTTAATTTCCACACCTTATTTCATTTAGAGGATATGAATTGAAAACTGTGGGGGCTCGGACCAATCTACCTCAAACCAGGTATGATCTCCATATCAAATTGGTATCCTAGCTTCAATTGGTTTTCTTATCGATGTTCAAGGGATAATGTATGGGTTTAGATATATGTTCTATTATGGATCATGGGGCATCCATAAATCCTATTCAATGTCCCTTCAGAAATAGGTTCCCTAATTAATATGAACAGGGTGAAAAAGGAATCATTCTTTGGATTTATTTTGATATTTCTAGTTGAAATGGACCATAACTGAACTATTATAAAGCATGGGTCTCTATACACGATCAACTAAAATTTTCCGTGTCACATTTTTTATGATAATCTTCCACTTTCATAATGTGTTTTCAAAATTATTGGGCATAATACAAAGAATTAAAAATTTGATACTTGTTGTGATTTTTGTAAATTGAAAGGTCATGCATCTGTAGACTATAATAGAAAGAAATGGGAGAAGGAATCTAGCTCTTTGGATATTCCAAGGGATTTCACCACTTCTACTAACAAAAATATATCTAATCTCATTAGGAAAACCTATGTGATGTTTCAAAAAAAACCCTTGGAAGACCTTTTTGCAGAGGCTCCTATCAAATTTGATGAAGAATTTACACTGCCTAAATCATTTAGCATGGGTGAAAATGGTTTACCCTCTTACAAGGATTTGGTATAAGCATCTTTTGAGTCCTCTATAGTAATGTATAATCCTTGAAAAAATTACAACACCCTCTATCACGATGGTAGAGAGGTGCATGTTGTTAATATCATGATAATTGATGATTTGGATGAATAGCAATTAGCAATGGATAAATAAATTGAAAAATTAGTTGAAAAAATGCACATGATGGAATTTTTTTTTGAAAATAGATAGAGTAAAGTTAAGAAAAATCATGATGAGGAATCCCATTGAAAGCTTATTACGTCTTATATTCATTTCCTAGATGATCAGAGTGCTATTATAGTTCATTATGATGCTTCCCCTACACTCCCCTGGGCATTGGAATCCAAAGAAGATGATTCTGATGAACTGGAAGACGGTCCAATAATTGTAACAAAGGATGTATTGGATTAAGAAATTCAAAAATTGAAGACGATATAAATAACCGTGGTCACTGTTGACAAAAAAGGAATAAAAACTATTCACTAAAAAAATTCCAGATCTCACATTAGGGAGACTTTTGTCGTTGCAGGTATGAAATCTATTGATTATTCTATTGAATTGGATCATTCAAGTAGAATCTTCACTACATGTAACCTATATGGAACACATGAGGTCCCCACCAAAGATTCTCTAAAACAAAAAGAAGATATGAACCAAATGCCAATGAGAAATCAAGATATTCTAGATGGTAGGGATATTACCCCAATAGTGCTACTCAATGAAGGAATAAAAGACAAGGTATACGGATCTTGGAAACGAACCAAATAAAGGAAACAGTGACATCATCTTAGAAGCGACGAATAGAGATAGAAAAATATGATTGGAATGTTATGAGGGAAGAAAGTAAATTATAAGATCTAGGATCAAACGAATACAAAATTGGTACCTTCTTCCAACAAGTGGAAAGACTTGGTGACCTCTACCCTAGGGTTCAAGGCATAGGGTGTTGGCGGTGAGATGAAAAGAGATCTATGCAAGAAGAAGAACACTAAATTGATGATATTATTTTGGAGAAACATAGTACACCTCAATGAATGCACCAATGTCTTGTAAAAACATCTTCCTCCATCACAGTTTTTTCTTGATTTAGATTTGACAAAAAGGGAATAATCTCTAACATTATCATAAAAATCCTAGGATTTTAAAATCACACTATATTCGATATTGTATAAATCATACAACATCGATAATAAAAAATCATGAAGCATTAATATATATATTGTTATTTTTTCCTAAAATTGAAATTAAATTGGATATTATTAATAGTATTGACCATATTAAAAAATGTATGTAAATTTTCTACTCAATGTTAATGTTTTGATTGATTCATAGCAAATATTAACTCAATTTTTTAAAAAAGTATTTTTCTTCATCAGAAATATTTTTTTTCCAAATTAGATTTCATTAAATTTTTTTGGGTGGAAATTATTACTAATTTATAGAACTGATAGATCTTTTGATTAATAAAGGGGATATGATTTTTTGTATCCAAATATAAATAATATCTTAGGATTAACTTTTCAAAATTTTCTAAAATGGTTATTTTTCAATAAATAGTGTTATATTATGATTTTTATTGGGTACTATATTTTTTCCTCAATTATATACAATGTAACATTATAATTCGGATTATTATTAAAATTTAATTACTCCCAATATAATAAAAATTATCTAAATTTGATATTAGAATGAGTTCTATACAATAATTTGATAAAAAGACATTTTAAATGCATTTTCAAAAAAAATCCAATTTTCATCGTGTTTTTCTATATTAATTTTAAAATAAATTATTCAGTTTATAGAAATTTAATATATATAAATAGATTAAATATTTGGAATCATTAGTCCCAAAATTTTTAAATATTTCCATATATTTTTCATTATACAATATTATAGTAAATATTTGTCGCATGGATAATGGAAAAATTTGGTAATTACAGTTTATAATATTGTAATACGACATTATATTCATTAAAAAACCTATTGATATTTCATTGGACACATATATTTCAACAATATTAATAAAAAATAATAAAATATAACTTTTTTAACATTTATCATTGATTTTAACCATTATAATTTTTATGTAAATGATAATGAAAAAATTTCCGCATTCCAACATTAAATAATTTTAATATTTTTTGATAGGGATAAAAAAACCTAATATCAGATTTAAATGGTTATTTAATATATACTTTCATTTTATGTATCATGGTAACTTTTAAAAGAAACTTATTATGAATTAAAAACATTTAATATTTATGAAACATTATAACAATACTCGTGAAAGCTCTTGAAAATTCATGTTAGTGACTTCAAAAATAGTAAAAGATATATTTTTATTTTGAGTTAGAATAGTAAATGAATTTTGAAGATAAATCAAGAATATTATATATTTATAAAATTATTATATTCCAACTCCCTTATTACAAATTTTTTTCAATTTTATATTTTATTAATAGTTTATATAATCACATTACTGGTATTTTTTAAATATATTATATTAAATTATTCAAAAAACAGAAAAATATAGAATGAGGAAAATTAGAAAAATATTTCTTAAAAGTAATATCTCATCCATTTATGAGGGAATTTTATTCTTATATATAAAATTATAACCCCTTAATATTTATAAACTCTTTACCACGACTACAATTAAAACATATTAACATGGGGGTTAAAAAAATTAGAAATTAAATTACATGAAATCATATCCAATTTTTATTGAGAGATTATATTAATACCATTTCATCCATACAATTTAATATATCTAATTTTGGAATCTTTTTACATGACCTAGATAAAATTAAATTATAATATTTCATGTAATTATAAAATATTTCCTAATGATATTTTATAATAATCAATATTTAATTAAATAATATAAAATTAATTAATATTTATATCTTCATATATTGAATTTTATATGGTTTACATATAATCTTTTTTACATGCATGTGTCACTTTTTCATTTATATTAACTTTGTTGAACACTCTAGAGTAAAAACATTGATATCGAAGTAATTGTAAAATGGGATAATAGGGGTTAAAACTAATAGATAAGGGTAAAAACAAAACAAACACATATCCTAATTTCATTTTAGGATATTATTTAGTTAAATAATCATCTAATATCAAAATTATATTTTTTATACATTTTATCTTTGAAAAATTATTTATATTAATTTAATACGTTATGTAATTCCAAAAGTTCCCCACTCCTCTCTTATAAAATGACACCCCATATACACTCCTCATCAAGCCTAATGAATCAATTTATTCTTAAAATACATTAAATAATAACAAAACAATAACCCTCCCCACATTATATTGGTCTATTTTTGTAGAAAATATCATCCTTATCAGAATTAAGGTGTATTTTAAAGGAGGTTTTCTGATGAAGTTGTTTATAATTTCAGTAAACATTTTAGAATTATTAATTTGTATACATAAATTTAAAATTATATAAACATGATTAAATAATTTAATCAGTATATATAATTTATTGAGTTCATTTTAATGTAATTTCATAACCTATATGTGTTCCACTTTCATAAAATTGAAAACAAAACCGACATTTGACTATATGGAATACTTCCACCTCGAAAACATATGTAATTCATTTTCCCTCACCACCAATCATATAATGTTATTATATATATATATATATATATATTATATTCATGAAAGTTTTAACATTATGTGTAGATATTTTATCATGTAATTTTTTACCTTTCCATCCATTAAAAAATGATATCTTAATTTTTGTGTGTGTTTGGATTGAAACCTCCATGTTTCAATTGGATTTGTTTTTCATGACCACCCAATATGTATAAAATATATATTTATTTATATTTTAAGGAAATTAATATTTTTGTTTGACAATAATTATAGAAATATGAAATTATAATCACACTCTTTTTGTCGTGTTTTATGAAAAATGGAAACTTTACTCGTGTATATATGGTGCCAACTGTCACTATTATTATTACGTAGTAAAATTTTCATAACCATTTTAATGGTGTATTTTAAATTATAATTTATAAATAAAGATCTAATTTTGTTATTATTATTATTCTGATGATGATGAAATAATTAGTAACTTTTCTATATTTATTATAGTGATGATGTTTTTGAATAATAAATAGAATTTCCTTAAAACACCAGATGTAGAGATAATCGATTATCTGATTAAATATTTCATTAAGAATCATATAAATGGAAAATGTCTAATGAATTAATCCTAAAAAAAATCATTTATGAAAAAATAATTCATAATTTTTTTTTTTAATTCTTGAAGGTCATACATGGATTGTCTTGGCCTCAGTTACTGTAGAGACCCAAATCTTGGCGTACATAGACATTTCATTACTTTTTCAAAATATCTAAATAAAACAAAAATAGACACCAAAAGACCGTAATAGTTTAGTGTCTTTGGAAACTCGGAACAAAATCTTTTAATCATTGTGAATGATCTTCAACATCACCCATAAAGATCTTCCCCTTTGGTTTTCATACCTAAAACCTTTCTTTAAATCCTGGGGAAAATAAAACATATAAAGGGTGAGATCAAATGCCCAGTAAGGGTAATCATGGATAAAATAAAACAAATCATATACATTTGAACTTAAAAACATGAACATAATGTTTAAACATCAAAATCTTAGCCAATGACATAAAACATGGAAGTACATAAGGAAGAGATAATAAAGAAACATTAATCATGATAAAATAGCATGGGAATAAGACATGTAGTTTTGGCAACCATTAATCACATGATATGATTTCCATAGAAGCCAAGGCATTGCTACCAAGACCATCTTAGTGGACAAAGTCCCTTTCTGAATCGAGTTCACTCCTCGTTCCAGTCCTGTATTACTGAACCAGGTTAACTTACCATTCCATCCATGTCTATCTCATGAGATATAAATCATTAACCAATTAATTAGAGGGATATATATGTCCCACCCATCTCATAATTAAATCATTCTTACATGTTCCACAACATAAATCATTCATCATAACCTAAAGAATAAAATGGGTTTCATAAACATCATCCCATCATAACATAATCCATATAAAAAAAATTGATATAATTTCATAATAATAAAATTAAAACCATTTAAATCATGGAGACTTTATACTTGAAACAAACACATATGAAATAATGTCATGTTATATGGAAAAAGGTTTTGATAAAACACCTGAAATGAATTCTTGAGGAAAATATCATTTCTTCTTCAAAATCATTATCTTTTCACAAAATGCCATGGAATTTTAAAAGAAAAGGGTTTTATTGAAAATAACCATTCAATAATGTATAGAAATATTCATGAAAATTAGGCGTTATGAAACCATAAAAATCTGTGCATGCCGTATATGTTTTAAGAAAACATTTTCCTATTACTTTTGTCAGAAAAGTCAAAAAGTACCTCATATGGTAAACAAAAGAAAGATTCCTTACAAACCTTGTGGTAAAATTAATAAAAGGTTAAAAATTAATTTAAACATACATTTAATAAAACTAAACATTCATGAAAACATTTTTATAAAACATGGACATGGATGATAAACATAACTCCAGTAAATACTTACGAATAAACAATCTCGGAAAAAAACGAGATTGGAAAAGTTATACCTTACCTTATGTCCAATATGCTTTGTATGTATCAAAACCTCTTGTATAATGATTTTAATGAGGTAATATACATATTAAAGAATCATATTCATTGTTATTATATCATATATGGTTCACTTATGACTTTATATTACCCGTTCTTTTGTAAATTCTACGTTAAAGCAGCGTTTTGGGGAAAAACATTTTATTTATTGTACTTGTTTGTACTTGTTTTTCTTGATATTATTATTACTTATATAATGATTTAATTAATTCCAGAATGTAAATATTGATTTATATAGCATATATATTCAGTATATATATATAATAGATAGATAAATGAAGTGAAATACACCATTCATGGAGACGGTAGGCCGTACGTACGCATGAATGTTGTTTTCCTTTTCTTGTTGACTTGAATGGAAGTAAGTAGATGAGATATATATATAGTAGCATTATAATTTCATATATTTTATTTTTATTCATTATTTATACTTTATAATCATTCTTTAATGGTTTTCATGGAGAATGAATCTCATCACATCGTGGAGACGGTAATCCGTACGTACGCACAAGCGATGATATCATTCCCATAATTATTGAATTGAATTGGAGTGGATGATATAATATCTCATAATCATTATGATGTGATAATAATCATATATAGTTATTATTTACACCATTATACCCATTCAAGTAAGGTGGTGGTGGAAAAAATGATTTTACCACGGCGTGGAGACGGTATTACGTACGTATGTATGCGCGGTGATTTCGTTTTCCGTAGGATTGATAGAATATGAAATGAGGTTGTTTCATATTTATAATAACATATCAGTATATTAGTTATTCTGATATTATTACTTTATAATGAAACAACTAAAGAAAAATAATTTTAAGAAGAAAGAAAACTTGAAAGAATCGGTAGAAGAGATTACCTCTTTCTTGACGCACCTCTTTTAAACTTCTTCTTAAGGCACTAGAGTTGGTCTTTTGAGAATACCAGAACCTCTATGATGTAACTAGGGAAGTTTATAAGATTAATTTTCAGGGGTTTTCCTAGCTTCAAGGCTCAAATGGTTTTGAAAAGAATAGGAGTGGGTGCCCTTTTTATAATTGAGGAGAGGGGCACCTTTGGAGAAACTTAAAATATTATTTTATAATAAAGTTTTATTCGATTTTTAATAACTCCAAATTGATTTATTTAGAAGATAAGGTGGGTATGTGTCGAAATAATCTCAAAAAATAGGTTTTAGACAAGTGTAGATTACTATTTTAACCTTATCATTTAGATTTAACTCTAAGTTAAATAATTTTACTTTTACTCTGTCTTCTTGTTTTCTAACACTATATGGTTAATAAACTAACTATAACAAGCCAAAAGAACCCCAAGTGGGTCATTGTTAATATATATATCCTTATCTAAGTCATTTTTTGGAACCATATATTTTTAGTAATAAAATAACAATTAATAATATAATATTTGTTTTAAAAACTATATTATGTTAATTTTGACACTATTTGGTATTTACTTTTTGTGAAAATCATAAAAGCATTATTAGTTCTAAAAACGTTAATTAAATAAATACTAACATGTTATATTAACATATAAAATTATTTTAATTCATAAAAAGTATAAAATTAAATTTATTTGGGTATTTATAACATCAATTATGTTAATATTTCATTAATAAGGTAATTACTGCATCATCATTGTGTCATAAATAAATTTACTTATTTAATGTCTAAGAATTATAAAAAGAATACCATTATGTAGGAAATCTACTTATATTTCTAATGAATATTTATAGCCTAATTTATCTCATTTATAGCCCTTTATTAAAAAAAATTAGTAATTAAACATTGATTTTAACTATTTTAATTCTTCTTTAAATAAAATAATAATAAATGTCATAATCTAATCAAAGTCGACCTAAAGGGTAATATTTTATTCATAAGATTGTTTTTGTTCGAATTAAACTTATCAAATATAATTAGGACGTGGGTTAGGATAATAATAATACCATTTTTAACTTTAATAACCCTATTTACTTTTAACCGTGGTAAATAAAAGTAAAATGTTACTATTCACTAAAAATAATTTTTATCTTATTAAACCACATTTTACTCCTTGATATGAACAGTGTCTCTTGGATTTTCAAAATTCCACTCACAGAAGCAGAAAAATTAATTTTTATGTAAATTTTCAAATTCTCCTAGGAGGTGGGTAAAAGACCGTGAAAAGTTCAATAAAATTTTCATATATCTAAAATTATTATAAAATGACTCCAAGAAATTACATTGAACTTATATAGGTATTATGTATCAATTTTGACCTAAAATAAATTTAAATATAATAAATAATTATTTAAATAAAATATTAGTTTTTAAATAGTAACCGAGTGTTTTCACTATTCATCAAAAATTGAAAGTTTTCAAAAAAATACCAAAAATTCACCCATGGCTAATTTCGATATTTCGAATCCAAAAATGAAGTCCATTTTGAAAGATAAAATTTATAAAATTTCAAAAACTGGATGTTACTATTCATAACGCCTAGTACATAATAATATTATAATAATATCTAGTTTAGTGTAACTTTGTATTGCGTACTACACATGCTATCAAGGAAGGTCTTGATTGCATGTAATGAAAGCCAAGTCAGGGATGCATGTAGTTAATTCTCTGTTTGGTTTTTCAAATAACATTATCAAAACTTATTTCATTTATACATTAAACAAAATATATACTTAATGTTGCGTAGAGTAATTTCCACAAAACAAACATGAATTTGTGTGTAACACAAGACAAAAATAGTGTTGCATATACTAAAATATAATACGGTGTTGCATATAGTACAATCTAATCATGGTGTAATGTATAATAGAAGACATCAAAGAAATTAAAAATAATATATCTCATAAAATTTTAGGGTGTTACAGTTATGGATTTCAACTCAAATTCACTTCATTGAATCATATTTTAATGTTATGGAACTAATTTATTTTATATGGGGTATACTCTTAATATTTAACATTATATATCATTAATCCTTAATAATTATTTGAATTTTGTATGTTCATTAAAATAATTTCAAATATTGGGATTTTATTAGATGGATACCATGTGGTGTGGGTTTCATAACTCAATTTTCATTCATTGGGTTACACAGCTACAGAATTGACTTTGGTATGAAATTATTATGTGTGAATTGATCTCTAAACTACATTATTTTGAATTTATAGTCATTTTATGTGTATTTAAATCTGTTCACATAATTATTTCAATAACTAATTATCACATCTAATGATATGAACATTGCAATGCATTTTATTATCTCAATATCATTTTCTTGAGACATGTTTCATGTTCTTCACAATGGTTTAACATGATGGTGTAAATATTAATTAATTAGTGAGTTTTTACATATTAATTTTTACATTCATTGTATTTATAGATTCATATAATATTATTTATTTTAATTAAATTTTATTTCTGAAGTTCCCAAAGTAGTGCAAGATTTATATTATAATTTAATTTTATTCTGAAATTGTTTGTTATAAATGTTAATTTATGGAAGATCATATGATCGTATTTTTTGGAAGCCAATATAATATATTAAACTTGGCCTATAAAGGTTTCTTTCATGTTTATTTTCTTTATCCATTTATTTTTGAAAAAAATTAATGTTAATAATAATGTTTGTAAGTGATTTTGATCTTTTACCATATTTGTGATCAAGAAACATTCTCATTAAAATCATTATTTTTTAGTATATTTTCAATAAACAGATTAATAAATATAAATAATAAAATATTGTTATTTTAAATTATATTTGACCTTTTAAAAATTTATAATTAAATTTATTATAATTTTCCGCATGGGTCACTTTTGAATCTCATTATAAAATGTTTGAAATGAATGCTTACATTTAATGTTTTCTTCAAAAACATATTTTACCTTTATCATGGATTCTAGTTTCCTCAAATATCCCTTTATAAATTTCCAATGATGTTTTCAGTGAAAATTACTTCCACATTATTATGATAATTTGTTTTTTTAAGTGATTTTTCAGTGTGGAAATCATATTTTCCTTAAGAATTTTTTTTATTTTATATTAATGTAATTTATATTCCCTAAGAATAACAACCCTTACTTTTTTTAATAATCCAATGATGAAATTTTATAATAATACCATCCTAATTCTTTATATGGGAATTCTATGACTATTTCATGAGATTCTAATGGGACAAATTTATTTTACTTGGGTTGATTATGTTTTTAATTGAATAATAGTTATTTATATTATTTTTTATGAGAAGAGTGTTATATACACTATTCATATTATGGTTCAAAATAACTATTTAGGATGATTTTTGGTTCCATTATAAACTAATGAAGGGTGGTTTTTTTAGAATACATAAATGGGGTGTTCTGTTATAAGAAAAAGACATGCGGTCATGTTATAAACCAATTATGAATGGGACTATTATACACCTTGGATGAAATGGGTAAGGATTATATTCCCTAGATTCCTTTTTTTTTTGTATATTTCGAAAATTGGTTAGTCCATAAGGGTGGGTTCTTGTATGTTTTCAATGGAGATAATTTTATAGGATACCAACATGTTTTATTTTTTATTTATATGGCCTTTTAATTTTTCATTTGGTTAGAATTTATATAATATGGATCATGACTATGAATTCCCTTGATTATTTCAATTGATAAATCTTTATAACATTTCATGTGTTTTTTTATCCATTTTTTGATGTGTATGAATTCTCTAATGTTATAATCACCCTCATTGATTATGTCATCATTCCCTATTCGACATCTTAGGCTCTCTCATGACATTCAATTTATACTTTCATTATTTATAGTTACTGGGTGTTTGAGATCACCCTTTCAATGTTATAAATTTACCTACACTATGAAGAAAAGTTTTATGTATTTTATGAAGAATATTGTTACCATATGTGATGAAATTATTTGACGGTGACATAGATTTTTTTGAACCACTTCTTTATGTATCGATGTCGTTATTTTAGATATTTTATAATTTTTTTAAATCACTAATCCAAATATTTCTTTGGTTATGTAATTGATACAATATTTTATTTTTATTTTTTTAGCTAAAAAATTGGTTAATTCACATTAGTTTAATGGTAGAAATGTAATTATGGTGTTCATAGCACCACATCTTAGTGTGTGGCTATGAGGCTACCACAGATAGTATTAGAAAAGGTTTTAGATAAAATATGATATTGGGATTTTTTTCATGTTATTTTAATATAAGTTACATAGATACCATCATGGGTTTATAAATTTATGTTTAATCATAAGTTAAATTTCATAGACAACAACTTTTGAGGTTTTAAGTGATGGGATTTTGTAGTGATTGGAAACTATTTCTTGGTTTCGAGAAGAACACAATTTTTTTAAAAATAACCCTTTGGGTAAGTATATGATATAATCATATGTTTATTATGTTCTATAGAATAGTGAGTTACAAATAATATTAATTATTTAATAGTTATTCATTAATGTAGAGATATTTTCTGAGATATTTATGCCCGTGACAAGGAATACCTCTCAGGTTAGTTTTTAAATTGGAATCATGATATTTTGATGAATTTCAGTACATTGTAAGATTATATAATAATCAATCATAGTAATTCAATAATATTTTGGGAGATATTTCAATGGGTTAATGTATATTTAACCAATAGGTTTGATATGTGATTTATCCTAAAGCACTATTTTTCTAGAATATTCTTACATTTTTTTGTATGTAATTTGAATGGTGGGACATATTATATGAGATTAAAACATTAATTAATTCTTATTTTTTTATGATATCTTATATATACATTTATATATCTATGGAATGTCCTATGTTTTACCTTTGAGGTTATAGATGAATTTTGGAGATCAATATCTTATTTGATTATATAAAGTTTTATATTTTAAGGATATTATTATAACATATGCTAAAATTTTCTTTTGTTGTTAATATATAATGATATGTTTAATATCATGTCAACCTTTTGTGGATTATTTGATCTGATAGAAGTTGTTTTTAGTTCTTTAGGTGGGAAAAAGTTATCTTGAATACTCATTATTTAGAGTGATACATGTGATTATAGAGAAAATTAATTAAAGTCTGAAATTCTTGTTTAATATTGGGTATATTTTCTTTTTTCATATTATATATCATAATGTAATTTCTAATATCTACGAAAAGGATGTTTGAATAATAAATTTATCTTATTGTCATGATTTTTGTTGATTCGAGTGGCTTTGTTACACCACATTGGCTTATGGCATTGTTTTCATTGCCTTTCTCAATATCATTCACTTTTATGGGATCAATAATCATCTTAAATATCAATCATTATTTGGATATTAAAATTTTCCACCATTTTTATATTTTCACATTCCATTATTTTGTCTTATTTGAAATCACAACTAGATGTTATTCCATAACATCATCCAACGTCTCTTTCCATTTTTCAAGAGGATGTTTTAATAACATGTTTATGATCTAGTATTTCAACAGATGTATTTTAAAATTTCAAACCCATGAATAAAAATATCTTGTTCAAATTTTAGGATTCAATTTATATAAGGAGGGATTTAGTATCCCAACATTTAAAAAACACTATGTTCTATAGCATATAAAACATGAAACACTGAGTGTAAATAAATAATGAAAAATTAATATTTTAATTTTTTAGTTATAACCTATCCATTAAATTTGAAATATTGAGTATTATTCAAAAAATTATTATATATATATAAAGTTACTACTCAATATAAATTTATTGATTAATAATTAGGAAATGATCTTTTCATTTTTTAGTAAAGAGTGTTTTTCCTTAAAAAATTACATTTGATCAAAATTTATTTTCATTTATTTTTGAAAGTGAATATTATAATTAACATATATAAATATAAGAAATTTTATTTCATAAAAGTGAAATCATTTTTGAATTAATAATATAAATATTATATTTCAATGTTTTTTAAAGAATTTTCATGAAATTTGGTTTCTCAGTTAATAGTGAAAAAGAGGGTTTTTATTTGAAACTACATTTCCCATTCAAGTATTTGTAATGATTATTTATATTTTGGATCATATATAATATTTTATTAGTATTTTTTAATAAAAATAGTCTAAAAATGGTATTTAAAATGAATGTCAAACATGTATTCTTTATGGGAACAATTTACTGTTAGAATTTTTTCTTTCTTTATTTTAATATATTTAATATTTTGTAATGTCTACAAAAATAATTAATGTTTTTCTAAAAATAGGTATTCCAAATTTGAATTAATTTTTTATCATGGTGATATATTTTTCATTTTTTTCAAATTAAATAATTTCCTTAAATGCTTTTGGAATGATGAAACATTTCTTCTCCATGAAATAGAAAAATAAAATTAATTATTCTATGAAATATAAAAGTAATATTGCTGGGGTTATTTATAGTTTCTGGAAAAAAAATTAGGTAAATATAGACTATTTTATATTTTTTACTGGTTTATATTCAGAATAAATCTTTTTCATGTTGTATTTGAAGTCAAATTATGTGAATCGTTTATAAAATAACATTAATAGTATTTTATGTTAAAATTATTTTATTAAATTATTTAAAAATAATAAAAATATAGAATGATGATAATCATGACGATAAGTCTTATTAAATTCTATACCTTTTATTTTTATGAGTCCATTTTCACCTTATAATTAACATTGTAAATCATTAATATTGAAAAATTCATTACCACGTTTAAGGATATAAATTGTTAACGGGGTGTTAAAAAATTATTAGACATAAATAGATATAAAAAATGATCCAAATATTATTGGGAGATTATATAAATACCATATAAACGTTATCATTCAATCCATTTCATTTTATAACCATTTTATATGACCGAAAAATATATTGTGTTATGATATTTCTTGTATTTCAGAAAATGACATTAATGGTATTTTAAAATGAAAAATATTTTATTAAATATTAAATCATAAAAATAATATAATAATCTATTTGAATGTTATTATTTTGAAATTTTTCCCATGTAGGGTATATAGGAAACATACTTTTAAAGTAACTTTCTTAACCCCTAAAGAGTAAAAAATAATTATATCACAATAACTATCAAAAGTGATAATATATTCATAAAACTATGAGGAAAGGAAAACAACAATACATGTAAAAAAAATTAGATTATATTATTTTGATTAATAAACACCTTATAATATAATTATATGATTTTTATGCATTTTTAATGGAATGTTAGCATAAATTAATTTAATACATTAAGTAATTTGATAAGAGTCCATCCCCTTGCTTATAAAATGAAACACTCTCTAATATCTTCTAAACACATAAATAAAAAATATTTTTGGCCAATAAACACCTATATACCGTAAATAAAATCCCTCATCATATTTGATATTGCATTGTTTGGGAATAATTTCATCCGTAGAAGAAAAAATTTATAAATCTTCATAGGTTTACATTTGTAGAAGTGAAACATTTAACTGAGTTTTTTAGTTTTATTTCACTTTATAACCCCTTAAAAACATCCTAAAACATTATAAAAAAAATATCTTACCTTTGGAGAGATAATTTTAGGTTAGTGAAATAACCTATATCCACCTCATCTTCCATCAGATGGGAAACATAATCAATGTTCATGTGTATTATGTACTACCTCCTCGTGAATCATTGTAATTAGTTTTACATTACCACCTCTCATATATGGTTTTAATATATGTATATGATATTAATTAAATATTATCAATATCAAAATATATTATATTTTCTTATTTATTATAAATCTATATTTTTAAAAATGGTAACATCATACATGTGTATGTGTTGATTACCACCTCTGTGAATTGATGTGATTAGGGTATCATCACCACATCAAATTGATACTATATATAAATATATATAAATAAATAAGAATAAATTTATTATATAATAACTATTGTATAAGGATAAAATAATATGTACCATATTTCATCCATTTTCTTTCAAAAATGAAAATATGTGCACATAGGTCTTACTGTCTCCATGATTATTTCATAGTTAATTTTTAATAAAAAATTCATTGTAAGTTTTAAAAGTATAATTTATGTATAAATATTAAAATTATATTATTGTTATTATTATGATTATGAAATAATAACCCTTTTTCTATATTTATCCTATAGAATATGGTTTGGAATTGTGTTCCCAACATCCTTGAAACCACCTATGTAAAGATAATCAATTAAATAATTAAATATGTAAATAAAATAAATAAAATAAATGGTTAATGGATAAAAATTAATTTCTCGAAAAAGGATATTATGAAATTAAATAATTAATATATGATTAATGAATACAAGATAATGTATATAAATGTATGTTATGGGCATGTGGTACGGGATTTCATCTCAATTTCCATTAATTGAGGCAAATTATAATGTTATAAACCAATTTATTTAGGGTTTACATACTACCAATTTTACTCGTCATATCATGAATTCGTCATAAAAATTGGAATTTTATATTCCATTTCATGTTTTTTCATCTAAGGTTATTTTAGATAAAAGATAATATTCTTTAAGGGGTTATTATATGAGTTTCCATTCATTAGATTATAAATCTTACTCATTATCATTGTTATGACATTATTATGTATGGGTTGATCCCTAAATTTTATTATTTGTATTTACACATTTTTATGTAGATAAAAAAAATGTTTAAATAATCATTTTGAGAAATAATTCTCACATTAAATGATATAAACATGGAAAAGGTTTTCATTGTCATAATCTTGACTTCTTGATACTTGTTCCATATTATCCACCACAATTTTATTTTAAAGTGTGCTTATTAATTCAATAAAGAATTATAAAATATTAAATAATTTCATCCATGGTATTTAAAAATCCATATCATATTATAATTTTAATTAATTTCTATTTTATATATTACCAAAGAGGTAAAGGAATTATGTTACAAACAAAAATTTTCCCAATTTTTTCTTTTTAAGGGTCCTTTCAAGAAATAATAAGATCTTATTTTCTTGAACGAAATATCTTTTATTATCCTGTATTTATAAAAAAAATTACATTAATTTTTTACATTTAACCCTTATTGAATAATTAAGCCTTAACAATTTTTTAATGTGATATTTTTCATATACATTACATTGCATCAGGAATATTTTTTATTCATATAAATGTTTTTAAAACTATTTTAAAAAAATTTCATTTATAAACAAATATGATTTCATAATTTTCTTTTACATGATCTTTGACCTAATTTCAAAATTCATTATAACCAAATTACTTTTGATTATCCAAAAAGAATCATATTGGACTCTCATTACAATATGTTTGAAAATAATGGTTGTTTTTAAGATTAAAAACTGATTATATTTCCCCCAATCATGCCATTAAATTTCATTGAATCATAATTTAGAATATTCCATAGTTACCATCAAAGAAATAAATTTCTAAATATTTCGGGTAACTTTATTTATTAAATGATATTTTCAAAGTATTATTTTTTTTCTCAGGAATGTTATTAATGACATCTTAATGAAATTTCTATTGACCCATTAAAATATCACTTGATGTTAAATATTCTCCACTTGGGAGATTTTGCATTGATTCCAGGCCTAATTATTTCTATGTATATAATATTATTATTTCAATAATATTTTCATAGATCCCATTTCTTTTATAATATTTAATTGAGCTATGAATAAAATAAGAGTAGTTTATTTGAGATTTTATGAAATGAAAGCTCTATATACATTATTCAAGTCATGGTTCATGGGTATTGTCTATAATGAGGAGTCATTATATTATAAATAAAATAATGGTTTATTTGTTATAAACCAATGATTTGTGGTTCTGTTAAAAACTAATTATGAGTAGTTAAATTTTAAACTAATAATTTTTGGGTCAATTATATCCCTCAATTCATTTGGTAATGATTTGGTTCTCCAAATAATATTATTCAAAGTTGAAAATATTTATTATTCCACCTATAAGAGTTCATTTAATGGTTAATAAAGATAATGTTCCATGATATGAACAAGTTATGTTATGATTGAAATATATTTTTAATTGTTCCTTTGATGAATATTTATATCATTTGACCCATGATTAATTAATCTCATGACTCATGTATGTAATAAATTTTTATTCTAGTTCACATTTTTTAGGATCCATGATTTGATGGGTATTTATTTTCTTATGTTTTGATCATGCACATTGATGATTTCACCATAACCTTATTCTCATTATATGAAAAATTATGAAATTCAATATTTATTTTCTATATTTACTCTTGAAGTGTTTGTGATTAAACCTTTCATATTTTTTCAATTTCCCTAGGTTGTAAAGAGTATTTTTGCGTATGTTATACCAAATAAGTTTACATTAAATGACTAATATAAGAGGATATTGGAACAATTTTTATGAACCTATTTTTTAGGTATCTAATATTTCATGCAATGTCTCAGACCTCTTCAGTCCATTACATTGTGAAAATGTGGTGTTAGAGGTGTTCTCGGAGGTCAAGGTGACTTATCCCCAACACTTTGCCAAAATTTCCAATCCGGTGAACAGTTCCAATGGTAGACAATTTTGAACTGTAACATCACGTTATGTTTTCAGGTACTTTTAATGTTTGTTACTACCTTTGGTTTGGAGTAGTTACTTAGGGGGTGTGTTTGGGTGGACTTTTAAGGAAAACTAAAGGGCAATAGCTTTCACACGGGCAGCGCATGGTTTGTCTAAACTGTGGGAGAAACCATGCGTAGTAGGCCTTGGAAGCAGTAGCTTCCACATGGGAGGTGGACTGTTAGTCTAGTTGGGCTTCCAAACCATGCGCGAGGGGTGGACATGGTAGCAGATAATGCACGGTTAGCGCAAATTTTGTTAAACGGTGAGAAATAACTGTGCTTCCACTTAAATGAGATCTTATAAAGGTGGATCTCATGCATTTTTGCCTCTACGTGGATCATTTTTCCCCCTAAGAAACCCTAACTCTGGATTTTTCTTCTCATAAGGTCTAGGAGGTTTATCCCTTCATTTCGGAGGCAATCCAAAGTCTTCTCTTGGAAAATAAAAGCAATATTATTGAGGAATGTGATCGTTCTTCTTCGTTCTTGAGTGGTTTCTTGGATGAACAAGGATCTACTTCTCCTCATCTCTCGGTTTCATAGACCTATGTCTGTTATGGGTAGATCTAAGTGTGCTGAAACCAAATATGATTATCTTTGGTCTTGATCATTCTAGTAGATGATATCTAAGGTGGGTTTTTGTAGAATCGACCCACCATTCTTGAGCATTCTTCAAACATTGTGGTTTTTGTAAAAAAAACCTTTGAGGTAGGGGATTCATTACTTATCATTCATTTACATGAAATTTTAATGTTAGATTGTTTTATCCCACTGGATGACACTGGAATTTCCATAATAAATATTTGATCCAGATAAATAAATTGATATTGATCATATTTTTTTGCCCCTTGTTTTTATAGATAGTGTGATATCTATGCTTGTTCAAAATGAAAATCAGTAAAGAAAGTAAAATGAGATTAATTGATACTTGTTTGGCTAAAGATAAAGAGTAATGTGAATTAATATGGTTCTTGTTGTAATTTTATGTTAATAAAATTGGCATAGTAAGCATGTTTAATCATTTTTGATAGCTTACTGGTTAGTTTTCTCGATTTTGGAACCAACGAATTATAAATCTGTTAATTCAATATGGATTAAAGAATAGATTGTTTGATAATTCCATGAAGGGTTGTGAGTTACCTTGTTGATTGTTAAAGGGCCAATATCCCAGTGATGTGACGTTTTTTTTCCTACAGCTTGGGTTGAGACGTGATCCGGAATGGGTTATGTGATATGTGGCGGCATGGAGTCCTTTTTGTTGTGGTAGCAGATGATTCCTAGAGTGGTGAGATGCATCGGTTTATGCATGTGGGTGTTACGGAGGACACGAGGGATGATAGAGTGGGATGAATGTGATTGTTGGATTCTTGCTGGTTATTTGGTTGTTTATCTTCTTTAATTTTCCCCAATGCTCAAGGAAGATGGTCTTTCTTACCCATCTTCCGAAAGAGGTGACGATGTGCGGGGTATGCCACGTGCTTTCTTTGTTTTTCTTCTCCAGGGAGGATGGGTCTATGCTCTTGCTATAGGAAAAAAATACTCGATGGGTTATACATAACTCACTGTGTTGAGCCCCCTTATGTTAGTAGAATAGAATAATTTTCAAGATTTCCTAGTATTTTAGGAATGTGATTCTGTAATGAATATTTGAATAAATGGTGTTTACCCATGGGGATGGAGTTTGCTGGAACATAATGATGAGGTTGTAATTTTAATGGGATAGTGGACTTTGGGTGTGATGCTAATGAAGTCTAATGTAAAATAGTTCACGGTTAATAAATTTTTAATGAATTAAATAACGTAAAGTGGAACTGATAAAGAGGGAATGAAGTAATCTAATAATGTTATTTAAATGGTTGTATGTTTATAGGATACATAGTCTTAGATGTGGCAGCCAGGAGTCAGAGAGACGTTACCTGCAGTTGAGTTTAAGACTAGGTTATGCCTATAGTGTGGTTGTGAGATATATTATATTCTTTAATTTTTGTTCTTTTATATGATACCCCACCCTGTCTGTAAGTGCAAATTACACCCCGGGAATTCTGAGCCCTGGGGGGCGGGTGTTTTCCTCAACATTCTGGTGGGAGGAAGAATGCCGAGTACTAACTTTGGCCTTGCTCTCTTCTCTTGGTATACACTTGTGCTGGTAGGCACTTCAGTTCGTTGTCACCATGTATGTGTATAGATGGTTGTAATGGATTTTGGTTATTTATGCACATATATTATGGATATAGTATCATATGGACTACTATAGGTGTAACATGTATAGGATGTGATGGACTGAGGATCACTACTCGGTGTGTGGGATGTAATGGATTGAGGTATAATACCTAACATATGATTCATGTTATGCGAGCTGTGGTGACTCTACCTAGTTACATTGGTGTGTGGACATGGTGGTTTTTTTGCATGAGTTGCATATTGTGGTGTTTCACCTAGGTGTATGCAGGAAAGCCTTTTTGGAGATAGATGCTCAGGATGTGAGATATTGGGGAAAATCGGAAAACCAGTGGGGAAGTAGTAGCGGGGTACCCCTGATATTCTTTACTATATGCTATATTATTGTATGCGTTACATGGTGAGAGTATCCCCGATGCGGTTTGGAACTTTGTATACCTATTTTTGTTACGAGATAGTTCCACTTTTGATCACTGTGCTTTAGCATGATCTCTTTACTTTTGCATGAGAGGATTTTGGGAGGAACCTACTGAGTATACTATTATACTCACCCTATGTATGTATAAACTATTTTTCAGGTCACATGGAGCTGGTTGGAGATCAAGGTCGTTTCTACTAGCTTGGGGTTGCAGGAGCTGTTCGGGCTTGTGGTTGTTGCTATTTTATTCTTCTTTTGGGGACTTTATATTTTTAGCTTCTAGTTATAGTAATTTTTCATGAAATTTAATATATGCACTTGGGTTTTCCATTATATTACAGTTTTGAGTTGGAGTTAGTTCGTGTCTCTCTTATCTCTCTCTTCTGCATGTGTTATCTTAGAGGGTAATGCCTCCCATTTGTGTGTTTACTATAACCTCAGTGCTAGTCCCCAACATGAGGCCTACTAGTGGTGGGACTCGAGGGGTCATTATCTCCCTTATCACATTACCAGCCTAAGAGGGGTACACTTTGTGGGGAGGGGGTCATGACAGAGTGGTATCAAAGTTCTGGTTGAGGGATATGATGGAGTTTCAAGTTTGGCACAGGTGAGGTTGCATGGGTTGGTTGGGCAACGACATCATTTAGGTTTAGTAAGTGAGGTAAACACTGGATACCAGATGAGACATAGGCGTTTAGGGCCCGCTATGATCATATGTACGTACCATTAAGTTTAAAATGACTAATAAACAAGGTGATACTAGTTTTAGTGTAGAGACCTAGGAAAGGATCATGAATCATTCTTCTTGGTCCCAATGTATGAATGGGTAGACCTTGGGATAGGTTAACCTGAAATGAATAAAAGCAAAAAAAATATTAATTAATGTTGAGTCTTCCATATTCCTAGTTTAGGAGCTCTAACGGTTTGTTATTTTACAGGTATGGATTTAGGTCGACGTCCACATCAGGTTTGCATAGAAAACATCATGCAGGCTGTTCTAGCAGGTTGTTTCAGGGTATAGGTTGACGATGATGAAACATAGAAGAAGAAACTCTGAGAGTTTCAGTGACAGAGTCTGTAGAAGTATGAGGGCTCCATTTTAGATGCAATCATAGAATACTTGTTAGAGGAAGAGATAGGATTCAGTTCGATCCATACTTGTAAAGAGCACTGGGTGTACTTAGTTGTGACGATGCTACGTGAAGCAGCGAGTCAGTGGTGGTTCTTGTTCCTTGAGGATCATGAGGAGTAAGCAATCTCATGGGAGGAGTTTCGAGACAAGATTAGATTCAATTTCCTTTCTTAAAATGCGAAGGTGTCTAGTCGCTAGGAGTTTCTTTCCCTTCGACAGGATAGCTATACTCTTCTAGATTTTGGATTCCATTTCCAGAACCTTTTACGATATGCTTCGGACCTGTTACCAGATGAGGAGGCCAGGGCGAGGCATTTCGAGGAGTCTTTGTATCCAGATATCCAGTTTCAGTTAACCCCATTTATGCTAAAGAAATATCTTGAGGTGTTGGTGAGGGAAGGGGTTTTTTAGAGGACTTTTTCAGGGACCTGATAATCATGATTCCTCACAGAATAGAGATGTGGTTCATGGTTACTTGTTTTTAGGGCATAAGAGTTTTCGTTCAGCTGGGGGTAGGCCCCATCCCTTCACATATCATTTTTTCAGAGGCAGTAACTCTCCAGCCTTTGTCAAGGGATCAAGAGATTTTTTTTCTTGTGGTGGTCATGGTCATCAGTAGTGGGAGTGCCTGTCCTTTCAGGGTAGTCATCGTGCACCAGGAACTACACTCCAGGTTCCTCCGTTGAGGCAGTTCCAGCTGAGGCAGAAGCAGGAGTAGGTTGCCCCAAATTTAGATCACCAGAGGGTAGATGGGGATGGCAGAGGACAACCCCATGATGCTCCGCGTCATCATAGAGCAGAGCACGACCATGGTGGTGGTCGTCATCAGGGTCAGAGAGGCCATATAAGAGGTTGTGGTCAGCTTCATGCCCTAGCGTTACCAGCTCTAGGTGAGCCAGATCTCGTTTTATGTACCCTTTTATTATTTTCCACCATGGAGTATGAATTGTTTGATTGAGGGGAAACACACTCTTTCATATCACATACTCTTGTCCATGCTTTGGGACATGAGGTAGAGAGGATTACAGTACCCTTGGTGTTGACTATGCCAGTCGGTGGTCGAGATAACTTGTTTGAAGTATGTAGAGTCTGTGAGCTAGTGTTGGGGAAACACCACTCATGGGGAGATTCTTATGTTTATGAATACAACCATATGATGTAATCCTCATCATGGATTGGTTGTATTCAGTGAAGGCTATCATGGATTGCTTCCAGAAGAAGTTCATTTTATTTGGTGCGGACTGAGAGCCAGTGGTGTTTGTTGGTGAGAGAGATCTTAATATGGGTCATAGGCATGTTCTATCATTATCTTCCATGGTGGATGCGATGATTCTGAGTTCTTCAAAGGTTCAGTAGTTGTTGTTCCCTATGGTCGTAGAGAAGTAACCTGATGTCTTTCCAGAAGAGGATGTAGCATTAACCACTCAACAAGAGATCAAGTTTGGGATCGAGCTATAGCCATGAGAATCTTTTAAATCTATATATCAATATAAGATGGTCCCTTCTATGTTACGAGAGCTATGTATACATATTGATGGTCTGTTATAGTTCAGTTTTTTTTGGCCAAGTTTGTCACCGTGGGGTGCACCAGTTTTGTTTGTGAAGAAGGCCGATAGTAGTTTGCGGTTGTGTGTCGATTATCATCTCTTAAAAAAAGTGAAAATAAAAAATCACTATCATATTCTGTGGATTTAGGATTTATTCGATCATCTAATGGGTGCATGGTGTTTCTCAAAGATCGACTTGCAGTCTGGATATCATTAGATGCGTGTAAAGGATGAGGATATCATGAAAACTACTTTTTGTTGTCGTCATGGGCATTATGCGTTTGTGGTAATGCCGTTTGGAATGAAGAATGCTCCAGCTATATTCATGGGATTGATGACTGATGTGTTCTGTTAGCTCCTAGACAAGTTTGTGGTAGTTTTCATCGATGACCTCCTTGTGTATTCCACGTCTGAGGAGGAGCATGTAGAGCATCTACACGCTGTTTTGGGAGTCCTTCATCAACATCATCTATTTGTTAAGTTCCCGAAGTTTGAGTTTTGGGCTCTAGAAGTCTGTTTCTGGGGGCATGTTGTATCCCATTCGGGAGTAGTTGTGGATCCATCGATGGTAGATGTAGTTGTATCTAGGGAAGCCCCCAAGACAGTGTTAGAGGTGCAAAGTTTCCTTGGTCTTGTAGGCTACTACAGGACATTCATAGCCAATTTATCACGAGTTGTGACTCCTCTAAGATCTTTTACCATGATGGATCAGGCATTTATATGAACTAATCAGTTCCAGGGAGCCTTTGGGTATCTAAAAGAGAAGTTAGTAACTACTCTGGTCGATTGTCTTCCAGTTGAGGGAGTTCAGTTTGATGTTTTCTATGATGCTTCACATCTGGGGTTAGGTAGTGTTCTAATGCAGAAGAGGTCAATTGTTTCTTATGGGTATTAGTAGTTACTTCCCCATGAATGAAACTATTCAATCCATGATCTTGAGTTGGCTGTCGTGGTGTTTTTTCTGCAGTTGTGGAGACATTACATCATTGGACAACACTTTGTGGTTTTCACTGATCATAAGAGTTTGAGGTATGTTTTCTCCCAGCATGACCTGAACATAAGATAGTGTTGGTGGATGGAGTTCATAAAAGAATAAAAATTAGAAATATCATATGCACTTTCAAAATAGAATGTTGTTGCTGATGCGCTGAGCTGAAAGTTACATAGTGATGATGTGCGTGAATCCGGTGATTCCAAGACATTAATGGATAAACTGTCATCATTACATCTTGAAATGTGAGAAGTTGGGGTAGAGGCTGTCTTTTTCATATGATGTTAAAGTCATACCTGATGCATAATGTGTAATAGTACATGTTGGGATATGTAGAGGTAGAGGAATGGAGAGAATGAGTTGTTTTTGGTGAGGCCCCTGATGGTTCGTCAGAGGATGAACAACACAGAGTGTTATATCATAGAATAATTTGTGTTCCTTTGATGATGCGTGATATTTCCCTCAGAGAGTTCCATAGTTCACCTTTAGCGGTACATCCTGGTGTGAAAATATGTACTGAGCCATGAGGATTCAGTTTTGGTGGCTTGGGATGAAGCGTATAGTTGTGGAGTTTGTGTCTCGATGTTTAGTCTGCCATAAGGTGAAGGCTGAACATTGTGCTCCTGGTGGTCATTTATAGCCATTAGAGGTTCCTCAGTGGAAGTGGGAGGACACCTAAATGAACATTGTTATTGGTCTGCCTCGAGCTATGGTAGGACATGATTCTATTTCGGTGGTAGTGGATCATTTATCAAAATCGTCCCACTTTATATTAATCAAGGAGTCAAGCTCAGTGAATGTTTTGTCAAGGAAATGTCTAGAGGAGTTGGTGAGACTTCATGGAGTCCCTAGGATGATCATTTCGGAACGAGATCCTCATTTTACCTCCAGAGTGTGGATAAGTTCCAACATGATTTCGGTTCTAACTATTCCCTTGCACTGCTTTTCATCCTCAGATGGATGGTCAGACAGAGCGAAACATATAGACTCTTAAAGACATGTTACTCTCTTGTGTTCTTGATTATGGAGGTTCATTGATAAGGAACTTACCCTTGGTGGAGTTCTCTTACAATAACAGTTTTCACTACACTATTGGTATTTTTCCATTTTAAGCCTTTTATGGTCAGCTATTCCATTCTCCGTTGTGCTGGACTAGGGTCAGAGAGTCAGCAATTCTTGGACCAGAACTAGATCAGAATACAACCGAGATGGTTCAGGTGATTCCTGAGAGGATGAAGACAGTGTAACATCGTCAGAAATCATATTTTGATCAAATAAAAAGACTATTAGAGTTTAATTTTGGGGATCATGTGTTCCTGAAGGTGACTCCCCATCATGGTAAGAAAATGTTTTGTCATGGAAGTAAGCTTTATCCCCAGTTTGTTGGGCCTTTTGATGTGTTATCTTGTGTTGGAGTTGTGGCGTATCGAGTAGAACTTCCCCCACAGATGAGGGGGATACATAATGTTTTCCATGTATCACAGCTCTGTCGTTATCTTCACAATGACTCTCAAATCATCAATTGGGGAGAGATCGATGTTGATGATGATGCAACCTTTAAGGAGCGACCTATGGAGATCCAAGACCGCACGGACAAGGTGTTGTGTGGGCGTTATATTACTTTAGTTCTTGTCTTGTGGCGTCTTGGTGGCTTGGAGGAGAGTACATGGGAACGTGAGTCACATATATGTGCTCAGTACCCGGGGTTTTTGATGTTTAACTCCTTTTAGGTATCAATGTAACTTATTTGGTTATGAAACTTTCATGTTTATGAGATGGCTACCTTTTTATCTTTTGTGGCATGCTCTCTTTTGAGAGGTATATCAATGGGTGGTTGTTTAGACCCTGTTTCTATTTCACTTTTGGTGGGTTTTGGATTCTCGAGGACAAGAATGTTTTGAGAGGAATCTGATGTAATGGCCTGGATCTCTACAGTCCATTACATTGTGAAAATTTTGTGTAATAGGGGTTCTGGGAGGTCTAGGTGACTTATCCCCAACACTTTTCCAAAATTTCCATTCCGGAGAACAGTTCCTATGGTAGACAATTGTGAACTGTAACGTCCTGTTACGTTTTCAAGTAATTTTTATGTTTCTAACTATCTTTGGATTGTAGTAGTTTCTTTGGGGTGCGTTTGGGTTTCCATTTAAGTAAAACTAATGGGGAATAGATTTCTCACGGGTGGCGCACGAGTTTTCTAAACCATGCGGCCAAACCATGTGTAGTTGGTCTGGGAGGCAGTAGCTTCCGCACAGGAGGTGGACAATTTGTTTAACAATGTGGAAAAACTATGGGAGAGGGATGGCCATATTAGTAGCTATTGCATGGTTAGTGCATGGTTTGTTAAACTGTGCGAACTAACCCTGTGACCACTTAAATAAGATCCTATAAAGGTGGATCTCAGACATTTTTTCCTCTAAGTGTCTCCTTTTTCCTCTTAAGAGACCCTAAATTGAGATTTTTCTTCTCCTAAGGTCAGGGTGGTTTCTTCCTTCATTCGAGAGGTGATCCAAAGGATTCTCTTGGAAAATCAAAGCCAAATTCTTGATTTATGTGATCGTTGTTCTTCGTTCTTGATCAGTTTCTTAGATCCACTTGGATCTACTTCTTCTCTTCTCTCAGTTTCATAGACCTATGTCTGTTATGGGTAGATTTAAGGGTTTCGATGCCATATATGATTAGATTTTGTCTTGATCTTTCTAGGAGGAGATATCTAAGGTGGGTTTTTGGATAATTGACCTACGTTTCTTGAGCATTCTTCGACCGTTGTGGTTTTCGTCAAAAAAATTTCAGGTAGGGGATTCATTGATTCTCTTTATTTTAGGTGAAATTGTAATGTTATCATGTTTTATCCCACTAGATGACAATTTAATTCACATAATAAATATTTGAACTAGATAAATAAATTGATAACGGTCATATGTTGTTGACCTTTGTGTTTATAGATAGTGTGATATTTATGCTTCTTCCTGATGAAAATAGGTAAAGAACTTAAACCGAGAATAATTGTTATTTGTTTGGCTAAAGATAAAGAGGCATTTGAATGAATCGGGTTTGTGTTGAAATTTTATGTCAATAAAATTGGCATAGTGAGCATGTTTAATCATTTGTCATAGCTTACTGGTTAGGTTTCCCGATTTTTCAACCAACGAATTATAAATCTGTTAATTCAAAATGGATTAAAGAACTGATTGTTTGATAATTCCATGAAGGGTCCTGAGTTACCCTCTTGATTGTTAAAGGGAAAATCTCCCAAGTGATGAGATGTTTGTTTTCCTACTACTTTTGTTGATACATGATCCTGGATGGGTGTTATGATATGTGGGGCCCCGAAGGAAATTTAATTGTGGCAGAAGATGATGCCTAGAGTGTCGAGATGCATCGGTTTATGCATGTGGGTGTCAGGGAGGACACCGAGGATAGTGGAGTGGGATGAATGTGATTTTTGGATGCTTTATGGTTTTTTTGTTGTTTATCTACATTAATTTTCCCCATTTCTCAAGGTAGTTGGTTTTGCTTACCCTTCTTCCGAAAGAGGCGAAGATGCGTGGGGTATGCCATGTGCATTCCGTGTTTAGCTTCTCAAGGAAGTATGGGTCTATGATCTTGCTATAGGTGACAAAGACTTGACGAGTAGTACATCTACTCACCGTGTTGATCTGCCTTGTGTTAGTAGCGTAGAATTCTTTTCTATAATTGATGGGAATATGGGAAAGTACTTTTGTAATGAATATTTGAATAAATGGGGTTGACCCATGGCGTTGGAGTTTGCTGGAAAATAATGACGAGGTTGTAATTTTAAAGGGACAGTGGACTTTGGGTGTGATTCTAATGAAGTATAATGAGGAATTGTTCATGGTTAATTAATGTTTAATGAATTAATTAACGTAATGTGGAACTGATAAAAATGGAATGAATTAATCTAATGAAATTCATTAAATGGTTGTATGTTTATAGTACACCTACTCATAGAATTTGAAGCCCGGAGTCTGAGAGAAGTTAGCTTCAATTGAGTCTATGAATAAGATATGCCCATAGTGTGGTTTTGAGATATAGTTTATTCTATACTTTTAGTGTTTCTATACGCTGCTCCACCATGTCAGTAAGGCAAACTGACACCCCATGGATTCTGAGCCCTGGGGGTGTTTTCCCCAACATTCTAGTGGGAGGAAGAATGGATGACTACCCCCTTTGGCCCCGCTCTCTTCTCTTGGAAGATACATGTGCTGGTAGGCATGGAGGTTAGTTTTCCCCATGTATGAGTGTAGTGGGATATAATGGCTTGTGGTTATTCACACACATATATTCTGGATATAGTATCCTATGGACTACTATATGTGTAACATGTATAGGTTGTGATGGCTTGAGGATCCTTACTCATTGTGTGGGCTATAATGGATTTAGGTATAGTACTCGATGTATGATTCACATTATATAAGTTGTGGTGGCTCCTAGAAACTACCTTCTTACATTGGTGTGTGGACGTGGTGGTTTGATGCACGATGTGCATATTGTAGTGCTTCACCCAGGTGTATGTGGGAAACCCTTTTTAGAGAGATATTCTTTGGGTGTGCGACGTTGGGGAAAAGTAGAAAACCAGTGGGGAAGTAGTAGTGGGATACCCTTGATATTCTATAGTATATTCTATATTTTTTTATGTGTTACTTGGTTAGAGTATCCATGGTAAGGTTGGGAACTTTGTATACCGGTTTAGTTGACGAGTTAGTTTAACTTGTTGTTCACTGTGCTTTAGCATGCTATCATTACTTTTTCATGAGTGGATTCGGGGAGGATCCTACTGAGTATACTGTTATACTAACCCTATGTATGTATAAACTATTTCTCAGGTCACTTGGATCAGGTTAGATATCAAGCTGGTTTCAACCAGCTTGGGGTTACAGGAGCTTTTCGGGCTTGTGGTTGCTGCTATTTTATTCATCTTTTGGGTACTTGATGTTTATCCCTTCTATTTGTAGTACTTTTTCATGAAATTTCATTTGTGCAGTTGGGATTTCTTTTATATTCTAGTTATTAGTTGTATTTGGTTGGTTTTTATCTTATCTCTCTCTTCTACATGTGTTCTATTAAAGGATAATGCTTCTCATTTGTGTGTTTACTATACCCTCGGTGCTAGTCGCCAAACCGTGTCCTACTAGAGGTAGGACTCAGGGGTCATTATATCCCTTCTCACATTGCTAGCCCAGGAGGGGTACACTTTGTGGGGAGGGGGACTAGACATTTCATGTAGGATTTATCCCTTATTCATTAAAACACTAAATCTAAAACGTCCTTGGGAAAGTAAATGTTCCAGAATGTTATTTTTATGATTTATGTTTTATAGGTAAAAAAGGTTCAAGGTTATCATAATCAAGCCAATAATGTAAAACATTTGTGTTTTCATCCAGAACTGAGAGTGTAAGCTTCAGTTTTTTAAAAAATATATTATATAATTCATGTTTATAAAACTAATTATTTATTAAAAAATTCTTTTTGTACATTATGGAAGTCTCATTTTAATGGTTTGAGAATGAAATTATTATTCCAGTTTTTTTTTGAAATTTAGAAAATTTTATGGTTTTCATAAAAATAATTATGAAATGCACTCTTAAAATACATTATGACATTTGTTTAAATTTCACTATATGAGGCATTGTTATTATAGAATTGATGTTTGGTTCCACAATACATGAACATTGTAATATATCACATAGAGAAAAATTATATAATGAATGGAATCCATTCATGTGTATGGAAATTTCATTTCACATTCTTGTGTCTATGTGTGTGAAACATGGGATACATTTTCCATGGTTAAAGAGAAAAATAAACTAGTTGAATTTGATTATTTTTTCATAAACTATAATTGTTATGTTAAATTGAATTCAAATTATCACCCTCTTTTTAATATATAAGATAATATATTTCTGGTCCTAGTAGCGTGTGTTTGGATTTCTCTTGGTTAAATAATTATTGGTATGTTTACTTACAACATATATATAAAATTTTATGTGTATGTATTCATTATTGATTATGATATATGGAATGGAATGGTCTTATATTCTTATCATATATTACAATGATTCTATGACTTTGGGATTGATTTTTCATCATGGAGTTTTTCTCATGGAGTGGTTGTGGTTATTCCTCAGTGGTGTTAATTCTCATAGCCATCTTTTGGTTTTATGGATTCTTCTTGTTATACTTTTTCATTTCTAGTAAAATTTTTATTTTTCATGTTTTCTCATTTTATTTCTATTATTTGTAATCATAGCCCATAAAATTTATTTAGGTTTTTTTATTTTTCTATGAAATAATTTATTTTTTTAATAAGGGTAAACCATCATCTTATGTCTATGTATTCCATTAAAATTTATTTTTGACAATTTTTATCTTTAAAAATCACATAATGTTATTATAACCTATGCCACAACAAAAGAAACTGGTTTGGGATGGGATGTTATAAATGGTAGTAGTCTTGTACAATCTATCATATTATTATTATGACAGTATGTAGATTTGAAATTGTTAAATATGAAATTCCACTCATAAAAAGATATATTCATCCAATTTATATTAAAATTTATGAAATAAGGACATTCAATGTAATAAATTTTTTAGACACCAATAGTTTTGTTGTGATCTCATCATCATGGGTTTAGTATATGATTATATAATATCATTCATTTTTAGTGATTCTTCCAACAAGGACTATATTGTTCTTATTAAATTTAATGATATATGGGAACTTTATATAATTATTTTTAATTATGATGATTTATAATATTCTAAACAATATATTTCACATGATTGATAACTAGGTGGATTCATTTTCCATCATTAAAGATGCTACATCGATAAGATGACATATAAACCATCTTGATGAGATAATTGAGAATTTAGTTTCCCCTAAACCCCAGGTGATATATGAATATGTTCATATCATCAATTAAAATTTTAATGCTATAGTAATGATAATTTAAAATGAAGTTCCATGAAAAGAAAATAATTTTATGCCAGAATGGCCCGAAGGTCTTCATTTTTATTGATTTTTGATAACCCCCCTTTCAAGGGATACGGGGGAACTCTTACAACGCCCGAGGCTCAGTGATTACAAGGCCCATAGGCTTATGAGATTTCATGACCCAAAGGTCTTAGGAAATTCAACCAGACTATCTATAAGGAACTGCCCCTCACCAGCATCTATGTCATGATAGTAGATCTACACCTCTGCATAGCGGTCTGGCTAGGCTTCCCGTGCAAGAACAGACTGGTACTGATGGCATATCTAAACCCTCTCATTCTGACAATCCATTTGGTTCTGCTCTAGTGATTGTACCTGCTCTGAATCCTCATTTGGGGCTGCTCCTTTTTTGTAGTGTGTCTGGGGCAATTGGATGTGGCCCGAAGGCCCTGAGGTTGCCCGAGGGCCTTAAAGGTTGCCCGAAAGCCCTACTGACCCGAAGGCCTGGGTGGCCCGAAAGCCTTAAGGGATCCAAGCTCAAACTGGTGGCCCAAGGTGAATTGTTCCAGTAGCTACAGTACCGAACAGTACCTACTACAGTACCTGCTATAGTACCACACAGCGTATAGTTCTTCTACAGTACATGTATAGTGTACAGTTCTGCTACAGTACCTGTACAGTGTACAGTGCTTCTACAATACCTTCTACAGTAACCCTCTCATTCTAAGATGTTTCTAATAATGAATATATGAATTATTAAGTGGTATTCATAATTGAATAAGGAAATATTTTGGATTAAAATAGTGAATCTTTTTTTTATTTCATTAGAAAACTAGTTCATTTAAAATATAGGTTTCTTGGTGTACATAATGGATGATCATTCAAGCCAATGGTGGGATTTATAGTTCCATGGAAATATCAATCATAGACTTAAATTTGAAGGATTTTATGAATTTTAAAGAAAAAATTCTATCCCAAAACCAATATGATATCCATAATGATATATTTATTTAGTTTTATGAAAAAAAATATATCTATGATGTTGTATTCGTCTATATTTAAATGATTGATCATTTTTCTTCAGCAGTGACTATCCTGTCATCTCATATTGAATATATATTCAACTGTGTGCTTCACTGATAAATCAATTCAATGATAGGTGTTCTATGTATTAATTATTCTAAAAATATGTTCAACATAGAAATGTTGTTATAAAGATATATCACTAGTAATTATTCTAAAAGAACAACCTTTTTAAACCTATAAATATGTTGAAACTCTAATGTGGTAATAAATAAAATGAGGTACACCTACTTTTATGGTGGTGGAGAATAATATAATTAAAGCACTAGATTAGTTTACTTTTTACAGAGTCCTAGTAACTACCCAAGTTATTTCCACTATGGTTCATTATAGCATGTGATGTGATATTTTAGGGAACCATGTTGATAATGTCACAATTTAGTAAGGTTTGAGATATCAAGCATTATTATCATAACTCTACATATCTAGTTTCTAGAAATAAATATCATGTGTCTCAGACATCATATTATTCAACTATATGATCACATTTGAGTAGTTCTCATCCTCAAAACAATTACAGCTAGTGTAAATCTAGGAAAACACTCACTCCTCAAACTATGTAAACAAATGTAGAAATCAAGGAAAAATGGGGGGTTCATAAATATTTGGTTGGTTTTGAGGAGAAGATCGTAAGAGACTAATCATGTCATTTAATAGTACAAGGTATCATAAATCGTAACTATAATCTTATTAATGTTCTGTATGATTCTAGTGATTCTTACTCTTTTATTAATCATGTTTCAATGATAAAATCTAACTTCATATCCACATGTTCCACTCAACATGAATATTAGGAGGCCTCTCAATTTGTAAGAGTGTGTTGATTTTAATATGAACATATTTATTTAAAAATCGAAAGATCCCTGTTTAATTTATAATATTCTATTTTAGATATGGATATCTTTCACTATAAAGTTGTATTGGATTCATTCGTTTCACTCATGGCCTATATTGTTTTTATACAAAACGCCTAAAGTATACATCCCTTAATGGGACGATGAATTTTATTAATAGATATTAGGATGTGAATAATTGTGAATTACAACCTTTATAACCCATTTTATGAACTATTTATTATCAATTAGTATTAGTCACTTTGGATAATAAGGATAAAATATTAAATTAAATCATTTTTCCACTGGGGATAATTATATTGATATGTTTCATAGTCTTTTTAATTATTTTCCAACTAAAATAGAAATTTAATACTTTGTTATTATACTTTTAAGAATAAATCCAATTTTAATTCCCCTGTATATAATGTGAAAAAAATAAATTGAAAGAACTAGTGGTCCAATTAGAATAATTTATAAATAAAGGATTTGTAATAACAATTATGATTCCTTATGAAACTACACATATTTCATACATGAAGGAACATGGATCATTAGAGACTATATATTAATTATCATAAGATGAATCACTATTGAAATATTTACATGCACCCATGTTTCAAATCCATGGGTATAATACATTGAACTGTGGGTATAGGCTATACCCATGGTTCTATGAATAATGGGTGTGGAGTCCATTGGGATCAAGATTATGAATAATTTATCTTGGGATATATCATACCTATTTAAATTTTAGGAAATAAGGATAATGTTAACTTATAATGGTCCCTGGTTAATAATAGTTCTCAAAATAACTTAACCCTGGTTCACAATCACTAATATTTGGGATACAATGACGGCAATTTTTCACCAATGAAGGTGGAAACTCAATGGTATGATAAAAACAACAAGAGTCACCTCAAGAATATCAATCTAATGGTTTTTTTGGACCTCAAGGAAAATGTTGAGTTCATGGATATCCATTAGGACACAACATACAAAATACTTCTTGGAGGAACATGGATCCATCATCATATGGTGTATCCATAAACAATACAAAAATTATTGAAATATCCCATAAATGGTATGTCATAATAATATATGGTGATATTGACCCCTTTGAATATAGATAACATATATATTCTAATAAAATATTCTACAAGTGTTACATAAAAAAGAAATTTCATATGGTGATATATAGGTCACCGCTATTGATGGTTTTTTAATCATAAATAAAAATACCTATATTATTCTCATAATTAATAAGTTTTCCCCATTAACATGATCAAGGTAGTATACTACAACCTAAGGATGTACTATGAAGCACCAATTTCACCGACCTATGTCCATGTCATAATGATAATTCCATATGATGTTGGCTTTTAAATCATTATGAGAAAAATTCCACATCAAGACCCCATTATTACATTGCACCATGGGAATAAATTAAAAATCCCAAAAAGACTCAACTAGTTACTATGTATATTCATTCCTATCCTAAAATTGGTTTAATTAAAAAATTAAAACATGCATCCCTAGAATCATTACACAATTAATCATTTTGTTCAGGATGTTAATGTCTCTGCATGTGGTAACTTATACCGTTATTGGGATATAGATGTCCTTGAATTGTCCATAAAAACAAATTTTTTGTAAGAGAGACATATATAGAATAAGAAGATGATGATATCTGAAACAACCATCCCATATTTGAGGAATTCATCTAAACCACTATAACACCCCAAGCTTCTATGGTACACTTCTCTCTGAATAATTCAATAGCGTGTGTTGTACGAAACATCGAGTTCTAACACACCACAACCAATCAAATTAAGATTATGAATAGTAATAACCACTGTTTGAAATATTATAAATTTTATCTTTCAAAATGGACATCATTTTTGGATTCTGAATATCGAAATTAGTTTAGGGTAAATTTTTGGTATTTTTCTGAAAACATTCAATTTTTAATAAATAGTGAAATACACTGAGTTATAGTTTAAAACCGAATTTTTATTTAAATAATTATTTATTTTATTAAAATTTATATTAGGTAAAAATAGATTGATAATACCTATATAAGTTGAAGGTAATTCATTGATTTCATTTTATAATAATTTTTGATATATAAAAAATTTTATTGAACTTTTTACTGTATTTTTACCCACATCTTTGGAGGTTTTAAAAATTTTCAGAAAACATAATTTTACCACTTCTATGAGTTCAATATTAAAAATCTAAGTGAAATGGTTGATATCAGTTTGTAAAATTGGGTTCAATAAGAAATTTTTTTGTGAATAGTAACATTTTACTTTTATTTACTACAGTTAAAAGTAAATAGGGTAACTAAGGGTAAAAATGATATTATTATTACCCTGAAATATGTACTAATTCTATTGGATTAGTATAATTCGACCTAAAACAACCTTAGGAATAATATTTTATCCTTTAGGTCCACTTGGATTAGATTAGATCATTTATTATTATTTTATTTAAAGAATAGTTAAAAGAGTTAAAATGAAAGTGTAAAAACTAAACAATTTTTAATATAGGGTAATACATAAGATAAATTCGATTATAAATATTTAATAGATATATTAAAATATTTTATACATAATGGAATTTTATTTATAATTTTTAGACATTAAAAAATTTAATTTATTTATGACATAATGGTGATGCAGTAATTACCTTTTTAAGGAAATATTAAAATAATTTATATTTTAAATACACAAATAAATGTAATTTAAGACATTTAATGAATTCCAAAAATTTAATAGGTTACTATGAAACTTCAGGATTTATTAAATGAATTTTTTTCAAATTAATATTGCTGTTATGAATTTACGAATAACAAAATACAAAATAGTGTCAAAATTGACATAAGAGGATTTTTAAAAAAATATTATATTATTAATTGATATTCTATTCCTAAAAAACTAAGGTTCAGCCAAAAGACTTATATAACTATAGGTTATTCATAAATGAACCACTTGGGGTTTTCTTTGAATTATATAGTATGTTTATTAACCATATAATAAAAAAATACAAAGAGATAAGGTAAATGTCCAACTATTAAACTAAGAGTTAAATATAAAATATAAGGTTGATATAGTGACACAAAAATGTCTAAAACCTATTGGTTGAGTGTCTTTAGACCCATACCCACCTTATCCGTTAAATAATATTCTTTGGAGCCATTATAAACCGAAATTTATTTTATTATAAAATAATATTTCTAGCTTTTCCTAAGGTGCCCCCACTCCTCTTATAAAAGGGCACTCCCCCTTCTCTCAAATTCACACCATCAAAGCCATTTGTCTCGGCCAAACCTTGCCCAAAACCCCTCTAAACTGTCCTCCCTTCTTCATATAGGCCTTAATTTAGTCAGAAATCCAACTTAAAGGGCCCTTTTGATCAAATCAAAAGGAAGAACCCGAAGAAGAGGTAAATATTTCATCACCTCTTTCAAGTTCATTTTCTCCATCCACATCCTCATTCTTTGTTGTTTCCATTATAAAATAATAACTCCAACATGTTATATATACTGTGTTGTTATTATAAATATGGTACATTAATATTCATTATTCTATCCATCCTTTTAATTACATGACACCTTACATGCGTACGTACGACTTACAGTCTCTATGTCAGGGTGTAATTATAATTCGATACATTATTTTTTTGGATGGGTATAATAATGATTTGTAATTGATGAAAATAATAAATATAACATGATAATGATTCTTTATATATGATATATCATCCAATGATATATTATTTTAATATAAAAAAATTATATTTTTTCTCGTTCTTACATACAGATTACCATCTCCACTAATGCGATGAGATTCATTCCTCATCGTATCCATTCAAGACTAATTTTCATTAGATGAATAAAAAAAATTTATAAAGACATAATATAATTTTTAATATGAATAATATAAATCCTATCCATAATAAACATTATTTATGTAACAAATCATATAAATTAAAATGAATCAGTTAACACCCAAAACGACGATAATACTAAGATATTATTAACCATGCAATGTTAAAAGATATTATATGATATCATAATAATTTATATAATTATTTTATAATTTAATAAAAATTATTTTCGCATTATACAGGAGGCTAACCTACCCTCAACCCAGGAAAAGTACAAGGTATGGGTTAATTTCTCAATATCTTTATTATCAGAGGTTGCTTTTACCTAAGTATCTACTGAGACCTCTTTATCATTAATATCCATGTTTCTTAACAATGTATTCCAAACCATTATTACAATTTACTATACTATGGTTTAATGTAATTTATACACTTGTTTGAATTTTTATAAAATGGTATGAAACGAATTTTTCCGTCATTTTCCAAATAGGGTACTTTATGAAATTTTCCACAAAATTATGGTAAGAATGTTTTTTTCACTTATAGAGAAGGTGAGACTATTTTTTTCCATTACAACATCATTGAAGCTCCCCTTACAATTTTATAAAAATATTTTCAAATATAAAAGTTTTCTTTTATAATTATGTAACATTAAAATGATTTCAAAATAGAAATATATTTTTGTCTAAAAATGATTTGATTTCAACTATATCAACATCGTTTGATGGATTTTAAGATTGTTTGAAGTTGATTTATTATGATAAAAAACTTCCATATTGTACTGATGATTTTGTGAAATGTTTGACTATGGATGTGTTATTTCATACCATCCATGGCTTATGGATAATGTATTGACATTTCATATTTCTATTTTAATACGAATGTTTATGTTATGCTTAAACCTTTTCATATGGGGAATGCATTGGACTTAGTATGTTATGGGTGGATCCCGCTATAGCTCTTTGATGTATCGGTAGGTCCCATGAGACACAATACTGTCTTTTTACAAGGTCTTGACAATATCTTATTTGTATTCTTGGCATAAGGCCTTGACTATGTGGTTATGAAAGTCTAGAATTATGCATTCCATCATTATGAAATTTTCTATTGATATTTCATGTTATTATTCGATTAGTAGAATAACCATGTGAGTAAGTAAATGGAATTATTTTGATTTATATTTTCCATATTATGATGATGTTTATTTTGAAAAGGGTTTTGTTTTAGTTATATACATTTCCATAAATGTTTATGATTATTTATGAAAGATTCTACTATATTGTTATCATTACTGAGCATCTGAGCTCACCCCTTTTTATGTTTTATTTTTTCCATGATGCGAATAATTATATTATGACTGACCTACAGGAATGGTCTATGGTATCTCAGTGTTGTCTTGGGAAACATTTTTTTTGTAGTTTTCCATTTTATGATGTAATGTAAACCTTATGAATGTATCTAGTGCTTTCAAGGCTACTAAACTAATTGGTCTTTTGAGAATTGATCTTTTGTGACCATGCCAATGATACGTAATAATGAACCAACTCTCTATAACTAGGGTCGGGGAGTTAGTTGGAATCATAGAAAGTTTAGTACAAACCTTGGAAACGATATTTAGATAAACTCTGATTAGAGCACATATCCCTAATATACACTTTGAGGATTTTTATAGACGAAATTCCTAGAATTTTGGTAATGTAGTGATTTTGTGAGTTTTCTGAGAAATACATCCTTGTCTAGATATGAACAGGTATAGGCGGCTCTAGAACAGATGTACCTAGGGGTAAATACTTAAAACATCGCTTCAATCTAGACTCGAATGGGAACTGGTGCATGACAACGAGCATTGTTTCACTCTTGGTTACAACACTCTCAGGGTATATGCATAGGATAATTCTCATTTTCATTACAAACCATTATTAAGGGTTTATTAGTATATAATTTCTCAAAGAAAACATTTTTATGATTATGGATTATATCCATAAACTGTTCAATTTATGTTAAGTGTTTTTCAAGTTTGGAATTATGAATTTAATTCATAAACTAATCTAGTTTATGCCATTTTTTAGAAATGGATCTTATTGGAAGTAATGGAAAACATATCAATGCACGCACTCCATGTAGGTATTTCCATACTGCTCAAGATAATTATAGTGGATTTGGTGATGAAATTGGTGCTGATCAGCTAATCGCCTTACTGGGACAACTCACTCAGGTTATGAATAATAACCGTACCGTATGGATCACCTTGATCCAAATCATGGAGGATCAATGTTAGATCGATTCCTGAGGAAAAACCCACCAACATTAAATGGGGGTAAAAATACCCTGGTATCTAAGGAATGAATAAATTTCTTAGAGATCACATTCCATGCCTTGGGGAGTATCGAAAGGGGAAAAGATGTCATGGTAGTTTACCGCCTCACCGGAGATGCTAATCAACGGTGGTCACTAATTCAAAACACAAATGAAGATGATGAATTATCAAATATAGAATGGAGGGAAGTAAAAGAAATTTTCTTAGAAAAATAATTTCCTCATAACCAGGGAGAAGATATAGAAAGCAAATTTCTGAGTTGAGGCAAAAGGAGGACGTGAATGTTGCAACATTTGAGTCTAAAATTACAAGGTTATCATGGCATATTGTAGATTATATATGTAACCCAAGAAGTAAGATTGATCATTTCTTTGATGGGTTAAAACCATATCTCCATTGTGCATTATTCTCACAATCCTTCTCATCGTACGAATATATTGTCTCGTGTGATATCAAGATAGAAAAGGAATTCCCTAAGGCCTATGACTTTAAAGAAAATCATGATAAGAAGAGATCTGCTGATCACTACGGAAATGGAAATAAGGAGAAGAATGGAAAAGTTGAATATCTATCCTGCAGTAAATGTGGGAAGAAACACCCAGGTACTTGCTTTAAGGGAATGGGAGTCTGTTACAAGTGTGGTGAAAAAGTCCACCAAGCTCGTGATTCCATAGGGAAGAAATAGGTTGTTGATGTTGAGTGTTATAATTGTCGAGAAAGGGGGAATTATGAAAATGAATTTCATAAGAGTTAAAGGTACTTACCTGAGAAGAGGCCAAGGTATCAATGCAATGATTATGTTATCACTAATACTGAGGATGAATCTTAGAATGACATAGTAGCTGGTAATTTAATGGTTTCCTCAAGTTTATCCAATGATTTATTTGACTCTAGATCATCGCATTGTTTCATATCTTCCCAGTTTTATAAGAAAATTATATATTTCCATTTTGATTTAACAAGGGAGTTGTCAGTAAAAACTCATAAGGGAAGTATCATTGCAACAATGTTTTTTGAATCAGTTCCCATTAAGAAATATAAATGTTATTTATCTGCTGATATCATCATTATACCCATGATGGAATTTGATATAATCCTCGGTATGGATTGGATTTTGGACCATGATGCGAAAAGTTATTGTAAAAAGAGGGTGGTTACCTATTTTTGATGATGATAAGGAGTACCTTATCCTTAGAGAAGAAATGTCACCACCTAATTCTTATCTAGATCCACCCCCAATAGCTCAACTAAATTCAATTATTGGGGAGGAAGAGAATAAAATAACTGTGGATGAGGAATGAAATGTTCGAATAGGGGATGTACCTATTGTACAAGAATATGTTGATATTTTTCTAGAGGATTTACCTAGAAATACTATAGAATGAAAAATTTAGTTTTCCATTGACTTAATTCCTGTTTCAAGTCCCATATCGAATACCCCTTATGTAATGGCCACTATAGAATTATTGGAACTAAAGAAACAACTAGATTAATTGAGTAAAAATGGACTTATTCACCCTAGTGTTTCTCTATGGGGGGCCCCTATCTTTTTTGTTAAGAAGAATGATGGACCTATGAGGTTGTGCATTGACTACAGGGAGATCAATGCTATAACAATAAACAATAAGTATCCCCTACCTCACATTGATGATTTATTTGACCAACATCAAGGAGCTAAATACTTTTCAAAGATTTAACTTCAATCTGGAAATCATCAGTTGTGTGTAAAGAAGGGTAACATTCCTAAAATAGCATTTCGAACCAGGAACATGCATTATGAGTTTACAGTAATGCCTTTTGGGAAAACTAATTCACCCTATGATTTCATGGATATAATGAACATAGTTTTCAAGGAATATCTTGATGAATTGGAAGTGTAATTTATTTTTGATATATTGGTATACTCCAAAAGATACTAAGTTCATGAAACTCACTTTCTCAATATCATAACGTCTCTTCGAAGAAATTAATTAAATTGTATGTTTAGCAAGTGTTAATTCTGGATTCAAGAGATTTCTTTTCTTGCCCATATTTTCTCAAAGGATGGAATAATTGTTGATCCTTCCAATACCAAGGAAATATAATAATGGACATCACCGATGAGTATAATCAAGGTACATGGTTTTATTGGTTTAGCAGGTTATTGTCGACGTTTTGTCCAGAATTTTTCCTGATTGGATAACCCATTAACAAAGCTCACACGTAAAGGGGTTAAATTTGTTTTGAAAAAATAGTGTGAAGAATGTTTCTAAGAACAGAAGAGAAGATTATTCAATGATCCTATATTGAATCTCCCATCGGGGAATGATGGGTTTGTTATTTATAGTTATTCTTTAAAGAAAGGATTCGGTTATGTCCTTTTGCCGAATTATAGGGTTATTGAATATGCATCATGATAGCTAAAAATTCAAGAGAAAAAATATCCTACTCATGATATTGAGTTAGAAAATGTAATGTTTGCTTTGAAGATATGGATACATTATATTTGTTGTGAATAATGTGAGATATATACTGATCATAAGAGTTTGATGTATATTTTCTCACTGAAAGAACTCAACATGAGGAAAAATGTATGGCTCGAACTAATCAAGGAATATTATTGAACCAAACACTACCACCTGGGGAAGGCAAATAAGGATGCAAATGCTTTGATTAGAATAGATAATGGATATTTGAAAAAGATGATAGTTTAAAGGGATCCTATTTTCATGGATCAAGGGAATATTGATATGGGAATTACCATGGAAGGTTAAACATCGATACTTTTTCAAATGGTTTCCAAACCAACCTTACTAGGAAAGATAAAGAGTTCTCAGAACAATGATGACGAGTTTCAAAAGATGATTAAAGCTCTGAATGATAGGAAATTGAGTGACATTGTGTATGAAGATGTAATTTTGAAATTTGGGAAGTGACTTTGTGTTCCCAACTTATGTGATCTAAAAAGGTAATTTTTGGATGATTCTCATTGTACCAATTTCCTTATACACCTTGGTAGAACTAATATGTACAGAGATTCAAAGGATAATTTTTTGTGGGAAAACATGAAGAGGGAGATTGCTGATTTTCTGTCAAGGTGTATAGTTTCTCAAGAAGTGAAAGCTAGAAGGCAACAACCTGGAGTAGTTATGCAAACTCTTCCCATACCTGAGTGGAAAATGGATAATATTATGATGGACTTTGTCATGGGACTACCATAAACTCCTAGAATGAATGATGCAATATGGTTCATTATGGATCTATTTACCAAGTCAACACATTTTATTTCTATATAAGAAGATCTACCACTTGTACGTTTAGCATGACTATATATTAATGAAGTTGTGAGACTTCATGGAGTACCAATATCGAGTGTTTCTAATCATGAGACATGTTTTACATCAGGATTCTGGAAAATTCTTCAGAAAGACCTGAATACTGAACTTCATATGAGTATTGACTACCACCCTCAAATAGATGGAAAATTAGAATGAACTATTAAAACAATAGAATACATGTTGAGATCCATCTCACATCAATTTCATGGTATTTGGGATTAATATTTACCTTTGGTATAATTTCCCTATAACAATAGTTTCCTTTCAAGTATTCAGATGGCACCATATGAAGAGTTATAAAAAAAGATATGTCACACACTAACATGTTGGGATGATGTTGGTGAAAGAATACTTGAAGGCCCAGAACATGTTGTGGAAATGATTGAAAAGGTGATAGTGATCCAAACCCACATCAATGCACCTCAAAGTAGGCAGAAGAGCTATGCCAATAACCGATGGAAGGTTTTGTAATTTTATGTAAGAGATCATGTTTTCTTGATGGTATCTCCATGGAATGGTGTTATACGTTTCGGTAATAAGGGTAGATTGAGTCCCAGGTACATTGGACCTTTAGAAATTCTATAATGAATTGGGGATGTAGCTTACCATTTGGCAATGCCGCCAAGTCTCTCCAAAGTCCCTGATGTGTTCCACATATCAATGTTGAGAAAATACATGCCTGACCCAGCACATGTACTCACCAATGAGGAATTAGAACTGGAACTTGATATGTCTTCTTGCGAAGAGCCTGTTAAGATTCTTGATACAAGAGAACAGGTGGTGAGAAACCGGATGACTCTTCAAATAAAAGTTCTATGGGAAAACCATAAGATGAAAGAGGCAACGTGGGAACACAAGGAACTTATGATGAGGAACCACCCGAGTATTTTTATGTTGTAATATTCTAGAAAATTACAGGATGAAATTATTTTAAGGAGGGTAGAATGTAACACCCCAAGCATACATGGTACGCTTCTCTTAGAATAATACAATAGCATGTGTTGTATGCAACTTCGAGTTCTAACACACCACAACCAATCAAACTAGCCGTTATGAATAGTAATACCCACTTTTTGAAATATTTTAAAATTTATAATTAAAAATGGATTTAATTTTTGGATTCAGAATATCAAAATTATCTTAGGGTGAATTTTTGAAATTTTTCTGAAAACTTTCAATTTTTGATGAATCGTGAAAAACACTAAGTTATAGTTTAAAACTGAATTTTTATTTAAATAATTTATTATTTTATTTAAATTTATTTTAGGTTAAAATAGATACATAATACCTATATAAGTTCAATGTAATTGATTTGGATTCTTTTTATAATAAGAATATATATATAATTTTATTGAACTTTTTACCGTCTTTTACCACTCTCCTATGAGATTTTGCAAATTTTCATAAAACATAATTTTACAGCTTCTGTGAGTTGAATTTCAAAAATCCAAGAGACATGGTTGATATCAATAAGTTAAACTTGGTTCAATAAGATGAATATATTTTTTGTTGAATAGTAACAGTTTACTTTTATTAACCACGGTTAAATGTAAATAGGATAATTAAGGGTAAAAATGATATTATTATTACCTTAACACATCTCCTAATTCTATTAGATAAGTATAATTCGACTAAAAACACATTAGTAATAAAATATGATCCTTTAGGTCCACTTGGATTAGATTAGGACTTTTATTATTATTTTAGTAATGGAAGAGTAAAAAGAGTTAAAATCAATGTTTATAACTAAAACATTTTTAATATAGAATTATACATAAGATAAATTCTATTATAAATATTAATTAGTAATATAAATATATTTCTTAAATAATGGTATTCTATTTATAATTTTTATACATTAAATAATTTAATTTAATTATGACACAATGGTTATGCAATAATTATCTTTTTAAGGAAATATTAAAATAATCGATATTTTAAATATCCAAAAAATGTAATTAGAGATTTTTAATGGATTACACTAATTTTCAGGTTACTATGACATGTTAGGGTTGAGTAAATGAATTTTTTTAGAATTAATAATCATTTTATGAATAAAAAAAGAAAACACCAAATAGTTTCCAAATAGAAATAAAAGAGTTTTTAAAACAAATATTATATTATTAATTGATATTCTATTCCTAAAAATCTATGGATCGGCCAAAAGTCTTATATAATTTTAGGTGTTTCCATAATGAAACACTTGGGGTTCTTATGTAAGTATATAGTAATTTTATTAACCATATAATATTAAATTACAAAGAGGAAGGGTAAATGTAAAACTATTAAACTATGAGTTAAATATAAATAATAAAGCTCATATAGTGATCCAAACCAGTCTAAAACCTATTAGATGAGTGGTTTGCGACCCATCCCCTCCTTACACATTAAATAATATACTTTGGAGCCATTATAAACCAAAATTGACTTTATTATAAATTAATATTTCTAGTTTTTCCTAAGGTCCCCTCACTCCCCTTATAAAAGGGCACTCCCCCTTCACTCTAATTCACAAGATCAAAGCCATTTGGATCAGACAAAACCTACCCATGAAACCTCTAAACTGTCCTCCCCTAATCATAGTGTCCTTCCTTTAGTCAGAAAGACAACATATGGATCCCTTTTGATCAAATAAAAAGGAAGAACTCGAAGAAGAGGTAAATATTTCATCCCCAATTTCATGTTCCTTTTCATCTTCTAGTTTCACTTTATTTTTTGTTTCCATTCAAAAATAATAACTCCAATATATTTTATATACTCTTAGGTTATTATAAAAATGGTACAACCATATTAATTATTCTATCCATCCACTGAATGAGATGTCACCATACGTGCGTATATACGGCTTACCATCTCTAGGTGGTGGTGTAATTGTAATTCAATACATTATTATTTGGATGGGTATAATAATGATGTGTAATTGATGTTAATAATAAATATAACATGATATTTATTATTCCTATATTATATAAATTCCAATTAAATATTATTTTAATATCAAAAGAATGATATTGTCGCTCGTGCGCATGAATGGATTACCATCTCCATGAACGCGATGAGATTCATTCCCCATCATATCCATTCAAGACTAATTTTCATTAGATAATTAAAAATAATGTTTAGAGACATAATATTGTTCTGAATATTAATAAGTTTCATCCTTTACATAACAAGCATTACTGATGTAACAAAGCATACAAAGGAAAACAAATCAGTTAACACCCGAAACGACGATAATACTACGATATTATTAACAAAACAATGTAAAAAGATCATATATGATAAAAAACGTCAATATTTTATTGATGTTTTTGTGATATGTTTGAATGTGGATGTGTTATTTCATACTATTAATGTTTTATGGATAAATTATGGACATTTCATATGCCATTTTTAATATGAATGATTATGTTATGTTTAAACCTTTTCATATGGAGAATGCATTAGAATTAGTAAGTGATGGGTGGAACCCACTATAGCTCCTCGATGCATCGATAGGTATCATTAGACAAACTAATGTCTTAGGACAAGGCCTTGAAAAAATATTATTTGTTGTCTTGGCACAAGGCATTGACTATGTGGTTATAAATGTCTGGCATTATGCATTCCATCATTATGAAATTGGCTATTGATATTGCATGTGATTATTTGACTAGTAGTGTAACACCCCAGGTAAATAAAGAATATAACATTTCATATTTATCCATATTTGTGAATAAAATATTTAAATGACTTTAAAGGGGACGCTATGCTCGATGGCATACCCAACACGCAACAACGAGTTTCTTGGGAATCTTACGTTGCACTCTAATAATAAAATAACATTATTTTAAATGGTAGTTAACATGTAGCCGTTGTATTGGCGGGAATGGATATAAATAACTAAAATATGATTATATATGTTTTTAAATGTTTTTAAATTTATCCAATAAAAGATAAAGGCTTAAAATACAGAAAGAATTCAATTTTAGGCGTATATGCCCTGGTTTTCACTAAAGGTTCACTTATCGCCTTTTGATGGCGTACTATCATTAAATATAGTTTTGATCACTCTTATACATTCTATTGGACCAAATAAAACTCTTCTTAAGAATCGGGACATCAAAATTTACTTTGTGTAAATTTTTGGTATCTTTCCGATAAAGTTCATTTTTTTAATGAGTAGTGTAAAATGTTGTATTTTAATTCAAAACCACTTTTTGATCTAATTTATTTATATGATTAGATTATATTTTGAATTGGTTTTAAAGTGAAATTAGAAAATATTTTTACCATTAAATCCAATAGTGGTCGTTGGAATCAATTTCACTTTGAAATCAGACTTAAACCAGTGTCAATCTTTTGATACTTATTGTTTCATAAAAACACGCTATTTGCTCTGACAGCGGGAATTAATTATTAAATTAATTAATGTGACTTATATTTTTTGAATTTTTTAAAACGGACTTCATTTTTGAATTCAGAATATCAAATATAGCTTAGGGTGAATTTTTGGGATTTTTCTGAAAAACTTCAATTTTTGATGAATAGTGAAACCACTAAGTGGTACTTATAAAAATTGATTTTCCGTTTAAATGAAATTTTGCCATCTTTGTGTTTTGATTTTAAAAAATCCGACATACATGGTTGTCATTAAGAAGTAAAATGTGGTTCAATGAGATTAAAATAATTTTTTGGTGAATAGTAACTTATTAAGTTTTTAATCGCGATTAGTGGTAATTAGTGTAGTTTAAGGTAAAAATAATGCTTTAATAAAATGATATGAGCTTGACAAATGTCTTACCCTCATTGGTTGTATCATGACCGACCAAGAAAAGCCATGTCTCAACTTGGGGACCCCATGGATCCACTTTGGTTGGGAAATGACGTAAATAACATTTTATTTAATGTAAAAGTAAAATTGACACAAACATGATATGTTTTACTAAAACAATTTTTAAGTGGGGTTATACAAGTCATATTTTTGATTATAAATATTTATTGGAAAGCTAAAAAGATTTCCTACATCATAGTATTTTTTTATAATTTTTATACATTAAATAAATTAAATTATTTATGACATAATAATGATGCATCGATGACATCATTATTTGACGATTTAAATAAAATGGAAAGATAATGTAAAATCTATAAACTACACATGTCCAAAACTTATTGGATGAGTGTATTTCGAAGCCTTATCACCTTATCCACGAATTATATCAATGTGGTACCTTTTAAAACCGAAACACATTTTTCAAATAAAGTAATATTTCTTTACTTTCCAAAAGTGCCCCTCCTCTCCTCTTATAAAAGGCCCCCACCTCTACCTCATTTCACACACTCCTCAAGCCTTTGGCTCGGCCAACCCCTGCCAATTTACTCTCTCCACATCCCTCTCCTCATCCTACAGTATTCCCTTTGGGCATAATCCTTTCAAAGGAAGCCTTTAGGCTCAAATCAAAAGGAGTTACACTTTAAAAGGTAATTCATTCTCTCATGTTCATTTGTTTTATTTTGCTTCTCCAACCCCCTAAACTCTTTTTATTTATTTCTTTTGTAACAACACCAGTATATTCAATATACTAGGATGTTGTTATAAGATTTATTCGAGCTACAATCTCACACAACTACATCAAATGGTTAAAGAACATACGGTTTCCGTGGATGGCGAAATTCTGCCTCCCGAAACGATGATTGTTCAATACTCATTTAACACCTTCAAATGTGGCCATTATGATGTCACTATTTTTATATATGATATATAATATGTTTATGTTTTCTTTAAGCTTCTGTTTTTTTTCATTTTGGGCATACCTTTATGGTTTCCATTATGGGTAAACGCGATATCTTCATTTAAGGAAGTGCGGACTACCGCCCCCTCAAAGTGATTTGATTCGTTAAATACCATATGTGGGATGTATAAAGGATGGAAATATGATATTATATATGATATTATACTGGAATTATAATATACCTTTATATCATTATTATTCCATTCTATAAAATACGAAATAGAAATGAAAGTAGCGTTCATGCGTACGTACGGCTTACCGTCTCCATGAACGGTGCATTTTATTTCTTACCTCTAAATGATTATGTAATTTTATAAATGCGTGCATATACTGGATATATATGAAATATATGATATCTACATCATGAATAAAATTCTGTATATAATAAACATTTGGACACACGAACAACATGTAATTGTAAGAAGTCCACTTTCGACTTAAGAACCAAGTATCGGCAAAACAAATATTATTAACTTAAATGATTACATAAATTTTTATGACATGGTAATAAGTGATATAAAAGGAATAATGAACTTGAAAAAGGTTCTTAAGGAAGTATAAATTAACTCAAGTTTATTATTCAGGAGTTTAAAGAATGGTCGAGTCAAGTCGGACCCGATGTAAGGGATCGTACGACTCTCTTTCTTTTTAAGTACACTATTTTATGTCATTTATTTTAAAGCTAATCATTCTTGTTATTGGGATGATATTTTATATTACACTTACTGTAATTTTTATGTTCATGTGTTGAGAGACCCCATTCTCTCTCATCAATCCATTTTGGATGTTTTGAGTGGCGCCGTTAGGCTGCCGAACTTTCGTAAGAGATCTAACCTCTCTCTTTCTTTTTAAGTACTCTCCTTTATGTCACTTCTTTTAAGCTCCTCTTTGTAATGTTGGGGGATGTTCTTTTATATTCCTCTTTCTTTAAATTTTATTGAAATGTGATGGGATACTCTATTTGATCTCATCAATCCATATTCGGACGTTTTATGTGGCGCTGTTAGGCTGCCGAGTTTTCGTAAGGGATTTTTCATCTCACTTTTATTCCCGTGAGATTTATGCTACATTTTCCACAAATTACATTGAGTGGTGTAGGTACTGCCCATTATTCTACTCTTTGTGTAATATACTTTAGTTTATGAGTATTTATATCAATGACCTATTGTCTTTCTTTCATGGGGTGTATGTTTTGAAAGATACCCAAGTCGGTAAGGGAACCTTTCACCCTCCTCTTTTTTAAAAGACTTCTTTTATTGGGTCTTTTAATTTACATATTTTTATGTTGGGATATGTTCTCATACATCCTTATTGATGTAAATTTTATGTCCAAGTGATGAGATAATCTTTTTATCTCTCATCAACTCATTTTGATGTGATGCTGTTAGGCTGTCAAGGAAACTTTTTAACCCAATTTCGATTTCTTTGGGTTCAACTTGTAGTCATTGAATATGTCATCCATTGAATATGTGTGAATGACCTTTTATTGTTTTACACTTAATATCCACTTATATTGGGTGTATATATTTTTTTCACACATATTTTTGAGATTTATTTGTCCTTAATTTAAGGATACCTTCTTTATAAGGGATTTCATCACATTTGACATTTCTATTGAGGGTTCATTGCTGTTATGCACCAATTCACTCTTATATGGTGTATATACTATCCTTTGGAGTATTATATCATTACTCCTTTTATTCTCATGATATTATAAAGTTCTGACTAAATATTATTCCTCAATTATTGTATTCAAGTGTCTCTAATTTTGGTAAAACCCTTTAACCAAAATATCATTTTAAATGTTTTAATTATTTGTTCTTATTAATATCCATGTTTTCAAAATGGTTTTTAAGGATTTATTTATATTGATATTAATGGTTTAAAATGTTAAAAGCTTCAAGGTGGTATGGGACACTTTGATTCAAAAATCTCTTTATTAAATGTTTTAAATGGTTTTGGAAATGGTTTCTTTTTGAATGGATTCATTATTTCAATATCATAAAATGTTATATTGTGATTGAAATCTGGAAATGTCATGTTTCATTTATTCATGTTTATGTGATACGATTATGCTATGGTTCTTGGGCATTGTTATAAAGAACGGGTGGTTCCGTGATAAACTAAGGGCGGGTGAGCCCGATATAGCTCTCCAATGCATTGGGTAACGCGAAGGAGTGAAACGTTAAGGTTCCTCCGAAGAGATTTAGGGAATATACTGTGATGGGTATTCCAAACGTAACCAAGAGGGTTACTCCCTACGTAAGAATGTTATGAATGCCTCAAGATACCTATATGTCTTATGTTTTCTATGATTTATTCATGATTTGGTATGCCTATGTTTTATGGGTAAAGTATGATTTCATTCTTATGTATATATGAACTCATGTTTCCTTTCCATTTTTTTTATAACCCTTACTGAGCTTTTTATGCTCATCCCAAGTTTTTGAAATGCTTTTCACAGGTCAAGGGAAAGGTACATGATGTGACGATAGTGTCAAGGATGTGTCAAGAAAGAATCCGTGTTTTATTTTAAATAGGTTTCCATTGATGGGAAGAATGAATATTGTCTTTTATGTAACCACCTTTTTTAAATGTGGAATGTAATGCAAGTTTCATGATCTAATTCTCTAAAACTCTAACCTTGAAAAGATCCTCAATGTGTAATCTTGTAATAACTCAAGATTAATTAAGGTTTAAGGTTGGGGCCTTATTGTTGGTATCAAAGGTCGGTTTAGATAACTTTAGAGGTTAGGGTATTCTTTAAGCATAAGTGACATTACAATAATGGTTAGGATTTCAGAAAGAGTCCTAGTTTTAGATAAAGTGAATGAGTAAGTGTATCTTAGTGTTTACCTTCCTCATTAGTACATGATGGTTTTTTTGATATACTCACACTGACATTTCTATTTTTAGTGAATGGATGGATCTAGCAGGCACCAAAGAGACAACAAGTTTGAAGGCAACTGTGGTGGTTCTCTGATTAAGGTACTAGATAAAATGGAGGATCCAATGAGGAAACTCGTGGTTGTTCTAAACCAAATATCAATGATTCATGATCAACCACTTCAACCTTGGTGAGTTCTCTAATGCATTATGTACGAGATGGCCAACTCGATGTGGAAATTCAGGTAATAATTATTAAGGTAAACATTATGGTTTATATGATACTTAATTTTTAGGTAATTATGGGTTACTATATGATATGATGGAAAATGAAAGGAATGAGATAAACTTGAGGTTAAAATATGTTATGATTATTCTTGAAGATTTTATCTCATTTTGGGGAATGTTTTAAGAATTATATAGTTTTGAAAAAAAGGACAACACGCAGACCGTGTGACAACCCGTCGCGTCGGACAAAGCTGCGGGAATCGAACCCACAACCAAAGTGCGACTTGTATTTATCGCCTACCACAGGACTACGTGAAGTCCCTGGTTAGTTTGACTGATTCATTCTAGTTATATGATTTTATGAATTAAGAGTAAGTTGATTTTGGGTTATTTATGAAAATGATTAACCTATCATGGAGGATATGTGATTAGGTTAATTACTTTTCAAAACGAGACTTTAGGAGCAATTGATATTGTTTGGAGATAAATGTTACGATTTAACATGGAAGACTATGTAACTAAATCCTTCAAATATTTGGGTTTCAATCTTATATTGGTTTACTTTGAATAATTTTATGGACAAATTGTTTATCGGATGGTCCTCGTTGAACTTTGGGTTTTGTTGGACAAATTTTGGAGATTAAGCATAGATTTTCTTTTTAAAGGGTTATCCTTTTCTGGATTATCTGACCTTGTACTAACCTTTTTGGTTTTGGTTCTAGTTAAAGCCTAAAGACATGGGAAGTATATAGTTCTCTTTTGTGGATTAGTTGATTCTCTAGAAGTTGATTATAGTACTCTTAATGTGAACAAGTCTTCCTAAATACTCGTCTTTTGGAGGAAATATGAGTTTGTGTAAGGAATCTAATAGAAGTTGAAAGTCAATATGATAAGTGATTATGTTTCCTTATGAATAAATTCCTCAATAAAAAATTAACTTAAAACAAAAATGTTGTCTATTAACTTTTCCTACTGGGGAATCGAATACCGTTTAACCCATCACAAGTTTGTGATTTTCTCGTGGTTAACTTTCTCCTAAACATGTTTTCTATCACTCTCCATCAGTACATGACCCTTTTTTTCCTCCATGTCCATATTTTCATACTTGGAATCCTAGTATGGGTTAACTCGGGTGACCTTTGTGCTTATCTCTCTTTATTTTAAAGTGTTTGTTTTACCGACTTTTGTTCTGATGTGGGACTTTCAAGGATGTTTCCAAGCGCAATTTTAAAATTGCGAGGACGCAATTCCCAAAAGGGGGGAAGGATGTAACACCCCAGGTAAATAAAGAATATGACATTTCATATTTATCCATATTTGTGAATAAAATATTTAAATTACTTTAAAGGGGACGCTATGCTCGATGGCGTACCCAACACGCAACAACGAGTTTCTTGGGAATCTTACGTTGCACTCTAATAATAAAATAATATTATTTTAAATGGTAGTTAACATGTAGCCGTTGTATTGGAGGGAATGGATATAAATAACTAAAATATGATTATATATGTTTTTAAATGTTTTTACATTTATCCAATAAAAGATAAAGGCTTAAAATACAGAAAGAATTCAATTTTAGGCGTATATGCCCTGGTTTTCACTAAAGGTTCACTTATCACCTTTTGATGGCGTACTGTCATTAAATATAGTTTTGATCACTCTTATACATTCTATTGGACCAAATAAAACTCTTCTTAAGAATTGGGACATCAAAATTTACTTTGTGTAAATTTTTGGTATCTTTCCGATAAAGTTCATTTTTTTAATGAATAGTGTAAAATGTTGTATTTTAATTCAAACCCACTTTTTAATCTAATTTATTTATATGATTAGATTATATTTTGAATTGGTTTTAAAGTGAAATTAGAAAATATTTTTACCATTAAATCCAATAGTGGTCGTTGGAATCAATTTCACTTTGAAATCAGACTTAAACCAGTGTCAATCTTTTGATACTTATTGTTTCATAAAAACACGCTATTTGCTCTGACAGCGGGAATTAATTATTAAATTAATTAATGTGACTTATATGTTTTGAATTTTTTAAAACTGACTTCATTTTTGAATTCAGAATATCAAATATAGCTTAGGGTGAATTTTTGGGATTTTTCTGAAGAACTTCAATTTTTTGATGAATAGTGAAACCACTAAGTGGTACTTATAAAAACTGATTTTCCGTTTAAATGAAATTTTTCCATCTTTGTGTTTTGATTTTCAAAAATCCGACATACTTGGTTGTCATTAATAAGTAAAATGTGGTTCAATGAGATTAAAATAATTTTTTGGTGAATAGTAACTTATTAAGTTTTTAATCGTGATTAGTGGTAATTAGTGTAGTTTAAGGTAAAAATAATGCTTTAATAAAATGAGATGAGCTTGAAACATGTCTTACCCTAATTGGTTGTATCATGGCCGACCAAGACAAGCCATGGGTCAACTTGGGGACCCCATGGATCCACTTTGGTTGGGAAATGACATAAATAACATTTTATTTAATGTAAAAGTAAAATTGACACAAACATGATATGTTTTACTAAAACAATTTTTAAGTGGGGTTATACAAGTCATATTTTTGATTATAAATTTTCATTGGAAAGATAAAAAGATTTCCTACATCATAGTAGTTTTTTTATAATTTTTAGTCATTAAATAAATTAAATTATTTATGACATAATAATGATGCAGCGATGACATCATTATTTGACGATTGAAATAAAATGGAAAGATAATGTAAAATCTATAAACTACACATGTCCAAAACTTATTGGATGAGTTTATTTAGAAGCCTTATCACATTATCCACGAATTATATCAATGTGGGACCTTTTAAAACCGAAACACATTTTTCAAATAAAGTAATATTTCTTTACATTCCAAAAGTGCCCCTCCTCTCCTCTTATAAAAGGCCCCCACCTCTACCTCATTTCACACACTCCTCAAGCATTTGGCTCGGCCAACCCCTGCCCATTTACTCTCTCCACATACCTCTCCTCATCCTAGAGTATTCCCTTTGGGCAGAATCCTTTCAAAGGAAGCCTTTAGGCTCAAATCAAAAGGAGTTACACTTTTAAAGGTAATTCATTCTCTCATGTTCATTTGTTTTATTTTGCTTCTCCAACCCCCTAAACTCTTTTTATTTATTTCTTTTGTAACAACACAAGTATCTTCAATATACTAGGATGTTTTTAAAAGATTTACTAGAGCTAAACTCTCACACAACTACATCAAATGGTTAAAGAACATACGGTTTCCGTGGATGGAGAAATTCTGCCTCCCGAAACGATGATTGTTCAATACTCATTTAACACCTTCAAAGGTGGCCATTATGATGTCACTATTTTTATATATGATATATAATATGTTTATGTTTTCCTTAAGATTCTGTTTTTTTCATTTTGGGCATACCTTTATGGTTTCCATTATTGATAAACGCGATATCTTCAATTAAGGAAGTGCGGACTACCGCCCCCTCAAAGTGATTTGATTCGTTAAATACCATATGTGGGATGTATAAAGGATGGAAATATGATATTATATATGATATTATACTGGAATTATAATATACCTTTATATAATTATTATTCCATTCTATAAAATACGAAATAGAAATGAAAGTAGCGTTCATGCGTACGTACGGCTTACCGTCTCCATGAACGGTGCATTTCATTTCTTACCTCTAAATGATTATGTAATTTTATAAATGCGTGCATATACTGGATATATATGACATATATGATATCTACATCATGAATACAATTCTGTATATAATAAACATTTGGCCACATGAACAACATGTAATTGTAAGAAGTCCACTTTCGACTTAAGAACCAAGTATCGGCAAAACAAATATTATTAACTTAAATGATTACATAAATTTTTATGACATGGTAATAAGTGATATAAAAGGAATAATGAACTTTAAAAAGGTTCTTAAGGAAGTAAAAATTAACTCAAGTTTATTATTCAGGAGATTAAAGAACGATCGAGTCAAGTCGGACCCGAGGTAAGGGATCCTACGACTCTCTTTCTTTTTAAGTACACTCTTTTATGTCATTTATTTTAAAGCTCATCTTTCTTGTTATTGAGATGATATTTTATATTACACTTACTGTAATTTTTATGTTCATGTGATAAGAGACCCTATTCTCTCTCATCAATCCATGTTGGAAGTTTTGAGTGGCGCCGTTAGGCTACCGAACTTTCGTAAGAGATCTAACCTCTCTCTTTCTTTTTAAGTACTCTCCTTTATGTCACTTCTTTTAAGCTCCTCTTTGTAATGTTGGGGGATGTTCTTTTATATTACTCTTTCTGTAAATTTTATTGTAATGTGATGGGATACCCTATTTGATCTCATCAATCTATATTCGGAAGTTTTATGTGGCGCCGTTAGGCTGCCGAGTTTTCGTAAGGGATTTTTCATCTCACTTTTATTCCTGTGCGATTTATGCTACATTTGCCACAAATTCCATTCAGTGGTGTAGGTACTTCCCATTATTCTACTCTTTGAGTAATATACTTTCGTTTATGAGTATTTACATCAATGACCTATTGTCTTTCTTTCATGGGGTGTATGTTTTGAAAGATACCCAAGTCGGTAAGGGAACCTTTCACCCTCCTCTTTTTTAGAAGACTTCTTTTATTGGGTCTTTTAATTTACATATTTTTATGTTGGGATATGTTCTCATACATCCTTATTGATGTAAATTTTATTTCCAAGTGATGAGATACACTTTTTATCTCTCATCAACTCATTTTGATGTGATGCCGTTAGGCTGTCATGGAAGCTTTTTAACCCAATTTTGATTTCTTTGGGTTCAACTTGTAGTCATTGAATATGTCATCCATTGAATATGTGTGAATGAAATTTTATTGTTTTACACTTAATATCCACTTATATTGGGTGTATATATATTTGTCACACATATTTTTGAGATTTATTTGTCCTTAATTTAAGGATACCTTCTTTATAAGGTATTTCATCACATTTGACATTTCTATTGAGGGTTCATTGTTGTTATGCACCAATTCACTCTTATATGGTGTATATACTGTCCTTTGGAGTATTATATCATGAATCCTTTTATTCTCATGATATTATAAAGTTCTGACTAAATATTATTCCTCGATTATTGTATTCAAGTGTCTCTAATTTTGGTAAAACCCCTTTAACCAAAATATCGTTTTAAATGTTTTAATTATTTGTTCTTATTAATATCCATGTTTTCAAAATGGTTTTTAAGGATTTATTTATATGGATATTAATGGTTTAAAATGTTAAAAGATTCTAGGTGGTATGGGACACTTTGATTCAAAAATCTCTTTATTAAATGTTTTAAATGGTTTTGGAAATGGTTTCTTTTTGAATGGATTCATTATTTCAATATCCTAAAATGTTATATTGTGATTGAAATGTGGAAATGTCATGTTTCCTTTATTAATATTTATGTGATATGATTATGTTATGGTTCTTGGGCATTGTTATGAAGAACGGGTGGTTCCGTGATAAACTAAGGGCGGGTGAGCCGGATATAGCTCTCCAATGCATTTGGTAATGCGAAGGAGTGAAACGTTAAGGTTCCTCCGAAGAGATTTAGGGAATATACTGTGATGGGTATTCCAAATGTAACCAAGAGGGTTACTCCCTACGTAAGAATGTTATGAATGCCTCAAGTTACCTTTATGTCTTATTTTTTCTATGATTTATTCATGATTTGGTATGCCTATGTTTTATGGGTAAAGAATGATTTCATTCTTATGTATATATGAACTCATGTTTCCTTTCCATTTTTTTTATAACCCTTACTGAGCTTTTTATGCTCATCCCAAGTTTTTGAAATGCTTTTCACAGGTCAAGGGAAAGGTACATGATGTGATGATAGTGTCAAGGATGTGTCAAGAAAGAATCCGTGTTTTATTTTAAATAGGTTTCCATTGATGGGAAAAATGAATATTGTCTTTTATGTAACCACCTTGTTTAAATGTGGAATGTAATGCAAGTTTCATGATCTAATTCTCTAAAACTCTAAACCTGAAAAGATCCTCAATGTGTAATCTTGTAATAACTCAAGATTAAGTAAGGTTTATGGCTGGGGCCTTATAAGTAGAATATCATTGTGATTAAGTAAATGTAATTATTTGGATTTGTATTTTCCATATTATAATAATGTTTATGTTGAAAATTCTTTTTTAGTTATATATATTTCCTTAAATGTTTATCCTTATTTATGAAAGTTACTGCTATATTGTTATCCTTACTGAACATCTGAGCTCACCCCATTTTATGTTTTATTTTTTCCAAGATGCGTAGAATTATATTATGACTGAACTTGAGGGATAGTCTATGGGATATCAGTGTTGTCTTTGGAACCAATGTTGTTGTAGTTTTCCATTTTATGATGTAATGTAATCCTTATGAATGTATCTAGTGCTTCCAAGGCTACTAAACTAATCAGTCTTTCGAGTCTTGATCTTTTGTGATCATGCCAATGATACGTAATAATGAACTGGCTCTGGATAACTGGGGTTGGGGAGTTACAACCACCGTCAATGAGCATAAGAATATGAGTTATGGAATAAATGAAGGCATGACACCAACACATATAAGTGACACCCTTCATGTTTATGGGAATGAGACATATATTTCCTGTCAAAAGAATCACAAATATTGGTTCTCATGGAATTATATAGGGAATCTATAAAAGAACCTAGATTTGGGTATGCTTTCCAAAAAACCTAGATTTGGTGCATTATTACGTAACATTGTCATGATCAAAAGAGACCAAATCCCGAAAGGTTGATCTGTTTTGTAGCCTTGGAAGTACTAGATACATTCATAAGTTTTACATTACATTATGAAATAAAAACATCAACAACATTTTTCCCCATTGACCACACTTATATCCGTAGCTTGTCCCTATATGGAAACCATAAAATAATTCTACACATGCTCAAAAAAATAAAACATAGAAAGCGGTGATCTCAAATGCTCAATAAGGACAACAATATATTAGAATCATTTATAAATAAATATTAACAAATAAGTCAATGAATAAAACTAAAACATTATCCTTTTCAACATTAACTTTTGAATAATATGGCCATTATAAAACAACTAATTCCATTTACTCATTCACATTGATATTCTACTAGTCGAATTGTCACATGCAATATAAATATCCAATTTCATAATAATGGAATGCATAATTCCAAACTTCATAACCACATGGTCAAGGCCTTGTGAAAAGACTACAAATAAAATTTTTCAAGGCCTTGTTCTGAGACACTATATTGTATCATGGGACCTATAGGTGTATCGAGGAGCGATAGCGGTCTCCACTCATCAATTATTAAGTCCAATCCATTCCACATATGAAATGGTTTAAACATAACATAAACATTCGTATAAAAACTAGCATATGAATTGTAAATACATTATCCACCAACCATATATGGTGTAAAAATAACACAGCCTCAGTCAAACATATCAAAAAACGTTCAATACAATATTGATGTTTTTTATCATAATAAATCAACTACAAACAAGATTGAAATCCTTTAAAGGATGTTGACATTTATGAAATCAATACTTTTTTATAGAAATATCTCTTTGTATTTTGAAATCATTTAAAAGATATAAAATTATAAAATAAAACAATAATTTTGAAATTATTTTTATAAGCTTGTATGAGAAGCTTCTACGATGTTATAATGGCAGAAAATAGCTACACCGACTATATAAGTTAAAAAATACATTCTTACCATAATTTTGACGAAAAGGTCATAGAGTACCTTGTTTGGAAAATAATGGAATGATTCATTTAAAAAAATATATGGTCAAATAAGGGTATAAATGAAATCATCCCATTTTCAAGTAAATAGTAAAAATGTTTTGAATTACATTTCTAAGAAAACATGGATGTGGATGATAAAGAGGTCATAGTAGATACTTATGTATTAACAACCTCGGATAAGTAATGAGATTATAGAATTAACACTTACCTTGTAATTTTGATTAGTATATGTTGTGTTAAACTATTGTACAATAGAAACAAAATTGTTGTTAAAATATAAAAGACTCATATAAATAAATATGATATCCTATATAATCTTATAATAATGCTATGTTAAAAATATTTTAGTAGTATCATCGATTAGTGTGTTAACTGATTCATTTCCCATTATATGATGGGTTACATAATCCATGATTTTAAAGGATAGGACGTATTTTATTTATATACATAATGATATAATGTTTATAAAAAAAATTTAATCATTAAATGAAAATTATTCTTGAACGATTGTGATGGGGAATGAATCTCATCACATTCGTGAAGACGGTAATCCGTACATACGCAAGAGCAATAATATCATTATAATGATGGTGAAATCATATGTAATTGGATGTTATATCATATATACATAATCATAAACATGTTATATTTATTATTTAAATAATTTATACTCATTATTATACCTATCCAAATAATTTTGTGTCTTAATAACAAACTATACCACGACTTGGAGACGGAAAGTCGTACGTATGCACCTATAGTGACATTGTCATTTATAAGATGTATGGAATAATAAATATTGGTGTACCATATTTATAATAACATCATAGTATGTATAAGGTACTTTATTTATAATTTTGTTATGGAAACAATAAAGAAAGAGGAAGTGGAAAAAGAAAAAAACATGAAAGAGGGTAGTGAAATTATTATCTTTTCTTCAGGTGTTTTTTCTGAGTTGATAAAAATGGCTCCATAGGTTGGTTTTTTGATCAAAGTAAGGAATTTAGGAAGAATTTAGGATAATTCAGATGATATTTGGGTATGTTTTGTCCTAGCCCAATGGCTTTGGTGGTGTGAATTTATGAGAAGGGGTGGTACCCTTTAATAAGAGAGGTATGGGTCATTTAGGAAAACCTTGAAATATTATAAAATTATTTTCATTTTATAATGTCTCTAAAATAATTTTATTATAGGATAAGTTGGGGATGAGTCGATAGCCTCTCAACTAGTAGGTTTTAGATAGGATTAGGTCACCATATTAACCTTAGAATTTAGATTTTACTCTTAGTTAAATTGTTTTACATTTACCATGCCTCTTTGTATTTTTATATTATATCATTAGTAAACTAACTATAAAAAGCCAAGAGAAAACCACGTGGTTAATTATTAATATATATAACCTTATCTAAGTCCTTTTTCCGATCTTTATATTTTTAGGAATATTATATCAATTAATAATATAGTATTTGTTTTAAAAACTCAATTATGCCAATTATGACATTATTTAGTATTTTGTTTTTGTGAAAATCATAACCACATGATTAGTTTGAAAAAATATTTTTTAATCAACCCTAACATGTCATATTATCCTATAAAATTAGTGTAATTCCTCAAAAGTATCAAATTACATTTATTTGGATATTTTTAATATCAATTATTTTAATCTTTTATTAGTAAAGTAATTACTGCATCATCATTGTGTCTTAATTTAATTAAATAATTTAATGTCTAAAAATTATAAATAAAATAAAATTACGTAGGAAATTAATTTAAATTTATAATGAATATTTTAGGTATAATTTATATTGTTTCTATCCCTATATTTAAAATGGGTTAGTTATTAAACATTGAATTTAACTCTTTTAACTCTTCTTTAAATAAATTAATAATAAATGTCCTAATCTAATCAAATTGGATCAAAGGGGATCATATTTTATTCCTAAGGTTTTTTTAGTTGAATTAAATGAATTATGACATGTATTAGGTTAATTATTATGTCATTTTTACCCTTAATTACCTCATTTACATTTAATAGTGGTAAATAAAACTCAAAAGTTACTATTCACCAAATATTATTTTCATCTTAATGGACCACATTTTACTTACTAATGTCAAATGTGTCTCTTAGTGATTTGAAATTCAACTAATGGAAGTAGTAAAATTAATCTTTATGAAAATTTGTAAATGCTCATAGAAGGTGGATAAAAGACGGTAAACAGTTCAATAAAATTTTATATATCTATACTTATTATAAAATGACTCCAATGAATTAAATTTATTATATATAGGTATTATGTATGTATTTTTACCTAAAATAAAATAAATTTAAATAAATAATTTTCTTAATAAAATGCCGGTTTTAAACCATAACGTAGTGTTTTTCAGTATTCATCAAAAATGGAATGTTCTCGGAAAAATATTAAAAATTCACCCAACAGTAATTTTGATATTCCAAATCCAAAATTGAATTCCATTTTGAAAATTAAAATTTATAAAATTTAAAAAAGGGGGTATTACTATTCATAACAGCTAGTTTCATTGTTCGTGGTGTGTTAAGACTCCATGTTGCGTACAATGCAAGCTACTGCATTATTCAAAGGGAAACATACCTTGGAAGCATGGGGTGTTACATTCTCTCCTACTTAAAAAAATATTGTCCTTGATATTTCTATAATATTACTACATAAAAAGAATCAGGTGGTTCTTCATCATATGCTCCTGAGGATCCCATGTTGCCTCTTCAATCCTATGGATTCTCCATAGAACCTTCACCAGATGAGTCGTCTGGTATCTCAGCACTAGCTCTCGTGTATCAAAAATATTGATTGGATCTTCACAATAAGACAGATCATGTTCCAATTAAATTTCATCATAGGTGAGTGCATGCATTGGTTTAGGCATGTATTTCCTTTATAGTGATATTTGGAACACATCAGGAACATTGTAGAGAGCTAGAGGCATTGGAATGCGATAATCTACAACACCAATTCGTTCTAGAATTTCTAAATCTCTGATGTACCTAGAACTCAATTTACCTTTCTTACCAAAATGTATAACACCCACCCGTGGAGATACCTTCAAAAAACATGGTATCTTACTTGAAATTCCAAATCCTTCCTTCAATTATCAGTATAGTGCTTTTTCCTACTATGGGATGCTTTGATATGGGTTAAGATAACCTTCAACTTTCAATTTTTCCTCAACAAGTTTGGGTATGACGAGTTTTATTTCACCAACATCATCCCAACAAGTTGGTGTACAACATCTCTTTCCATACAGTGCTTCATATGGTACCATTTTAATACCTGAATGGAAGTAATTGATGTATTAAAATTCTACCAGAGGAAAATATTGATCCCACATACATTTAATGTTAAGAGGGCAAGATCTCAACGTGTCTTTTATGGTTTGAATTGTCAGTTCTGATTGTCCATCAACTTGAGGGAGGTAGGTACTGCCCAAATGATGTTCAGTATCCATGGACTTATAAAGACATTTCCAGAATCTTGATGTTAAATGGGGATCACGATCAGAAAAAATTTAATGGGGTACTCCAAGAAGTCTTACATCTTTTTTAATATATATTTTTCCTATACGTTCAAGTGGTAAATCTTCTCTTATAGCAAGAAAATCGTGTGACTTGGTAAGACGATCAACAATGAACCATATTGCATCATTACTTCTAGGAGTATTTGGTAGCCCCATGATAATGTCCATCTTAATATTATCCCATTTCTAATTAAGTATTGAAAGAGGATGCATGAATCCTCTAGGATGTTCCCTTCCAACATTCACATACTAATAAACCATACATCTTGACAAAAAATAATTAATCTCTCTCTTCTTGTTGTCCCACAAAAAAATGTTCTTTCAAATCTCTATAAATCTATGTGCTCCCAGGGTGTATATAGAAACAAGAGCAATGAGAATCATCCAACAATTCCCTTTTTAGATCAGGTATTTTTGGAACACAAAGCCTCTTCCCAAATTTCAAAATTCCATCTTCATATATGATGTCACTCAGTCTCCCATCATTCACAGCTTTAATATTCTTTTGAAACTCCTTATCATTAGTATGAGAACTCATTATCCTTTAATGTAATTATTGTTTGGCAACCTTTTGAAAAAGTATTAATGTTTCACCATCCATGGTTATTACCATATCCATCTTTACAAGATCCAAAAAAATAAGATCCCTTTCAACACTCATCTTGTTCATAACTCCATGAACCTTTTTACTCAAATATTCTTCCACCTTATTTGCCTTCCCCGGGTGGTAGTGTATAGTGAAATCATAATCTTTATGTAGTTCAATCCATTTCCATTGCCTCATGTTGAGTTCTTTATTTGATAAATGATACTACAAAATCTTATGATTAGTATAAATCTCACATTTTTCACCATCAAGATAGCATCTCTATATTTTCATAGAAATGATTAAAACTACTAACTCAAGATCATGAGTAGGATAGTTTTTCTCATGAGTTTTTAGTTTTCGTGATGCATAGGCAATAACTCTATAATTATTCATAAGGACACAACCAAGTCATTTATTTGAAGCATCACTATAAAAAACAAACCCATCATTCATTGTTGGATTATTCAAGATTGGAGCATTGAATAATATTATCTTCGGTTCTTCAAAACAATCTTCACTCTTTTTTCTAAACAAATTTAACCACATTATGTGTCAGCTTGGTTAATGGGTTATCCAATAGGAAAAAATTGTCGACGAAACGTCGATAATAACCCGCTAAACCAATAAAACTATGTACATTAGTTATACTCATCTTTATTGGCCTTTCTTGGATTGCCTTGGTCTTTGAAAGATCGACAGAGATAACATCCTTAGAGACAATACAACCATGGAAATAAATCTCTTGAATCCAAAATTCACATATTCTAAACTTCCCATATAATTCATTTCTTCTAAGAGTCTTCAGAATAATTTTCATGTTATTTCCATGATCATTGTAGCTTTTGGATTATACAATGATATCATCAATAAATACAACTACAAAGCCATCAATATATTCATTGAAAACTTTTTTCATTGGATCAATGAAGACAGATTGTGAATTTATCAAACCAAAATGCATTACTGTAAACTCGCAATGCATGTTCATGGTTCAAAATGTTGTGTTCGGAATGTCTTCCTTCTTTCAGGCACAAATGATGGTATCTAGATTGAAGGATAATCTTTGGAAAATATTGATCTACCTGATGTTGATCACATAAATCATCAATGCGAGGAAGGGGATAGTGGTTATTTATTTTTATAGCATTGATCTCCCTAGAGTCAATTTGCGTCCTCATAAATCCATCTTTCTTCACAAAAAATTGTACAGGGGATCCCCATAGATAATGACTAGGGTTAATACATCCCATATTACTCAATTACTCTAGTAGTTTATTTTTTTCCCCTAATTCCACAGTGGCCATTCTATAAGGGATCTTTAATATGGCCATTGAACCCGGAATTAAATTAATGGAAAACTCATTTTCTCGTTCTAGAGGATGTCTAGGTAAATCCTCTGGAAACACATCATCAAATTCTTGAAGAATAGGTATGTCCTCTATTCAAACATTATATTCCTCACCCATAGTTATTTCATTACCTTCTTACCAAATTATTGAATTTAGTAGATCTACTGGGGGTGGATCTAGATACGAATCAGGTGGTGACGTTTCTTCTCTAATGATAAGGTACTCCTTATCATCAACTAAAATTATAACCTCATTCTTACAATATATTTTCACTTCACAGTCATAAATACAATCCATTCTGAGGATTATATAAAATTCAATCATGTGTGTGATGATAAGATCATCCAATAAAGGAACATATATATGCCCTAATGTGAACTTATTCACAGAACTTTGTTGTGATTATCATTCCCTTATGTGTTTTGACTGACAACTCTCTTGTTATGTGAAATTGAAAATATCTAATTTTCTTATCAAATTGGGAAGATATTAAACAATGTGTTGATTCCAAATCAAATAAATCATTGTCTAAACCTGTGGAAACCATTAAATTACCTGCCACTACATCTTTTAGAGCATCAACCTCAGTAGTAGTGATCTCATAAGCTTGGACTATATCCCTTTTCCTTTTTTGTGGTATGTTTCTCTGGAGCTTAGGAAATTAATTTGCATAATGCCCGTTTTCTCTAAAATTTTGTCATTCAACATTGCCAACCTCTTTTTTCTCCTTACAATCATTATCTTAGTGTCATTTTTCACCACACTTGTAATAGAATCACACTCCCTTTAGGAAAGTACCTGGGTGTTTCTTACCACATTTACCACATGATGGATATTCAACTATTATTTTCTTTCCCTTATTTCAATTTCTAGAGTGTTCAATAAATTTATTTTTCTCTTTCTTTTCTTTAAATTCATAAGACATAGAAAATTCATTTTTTGTATTAATAATGCATGAGACTATATCTTTGTATGATGAAAGGGATTGTGAGACTAATACTCAACAGAGAAATGGTTTTAACCCATAAAAGAATCGATCAATCTTACTCATTGAGTAACATATATAATCTTCTGCATGCCTTGATATCCTTGTAATGATAGCCTCATTCATCGTGACATTCTCATCTTCCTTTTGCCTCATACTCATATATTTTCTTTTGATATCCTCTCGATGGTCACAAGGAAAGTATTTATATATGAAAATCCCTCAAAACTCCCTCTGTTACATGCTCAATAATTTTTCATCGTCTTTTGTGCTTTGGATTAATGACCACCATTGATCTGCATCTCCCATGAGGTGATAAATTACAATGACAACCTTTTCCCTTTCACTACTCCCCAAACCATAAAATATTTTCTCTATGGAATTTTTCCATTTCTTAGCTACTAATTCATTTTTACTCCCACTGAATGTTATTGGTTGTTTCCTCGTGAAACGGTCTAACCTTGATCATCCATGTTTTGGATTAGGGTGCTCCATACGGGTAAGGCTATTATTCATAACCTGAGTGAGTTGTCCTAGTATGATGATAAGTTGATCAGCATCAGTTTCATCACCAGCACCACTATAATTATCCGAAATAAGAGGGAAATTTCTACATGAATTACATGCATTGTTAAGATTTCTATTCCTTCTACTAGAAGCCATTTCTAAACAATAGAATACAGTAGATTAGTTTATGAATCTCAATACATAATTCCAAACTTGTAAAACCCTTAACATAAATTGAATAGTTTATGGATATAGTCTATAATATTAAAAATATTTTCTCTAAGGATGGAAATACTCGTAAATCATTCTTAATGGTTTGAAAATAATATGTGAATTTTCCTAAGGGTGTCTCCCAGGACTGTCGTAACCAAGAGTGCCACAATACCAATTGTCGTTCAGCAGTTCCCGTTTAAGTCTATCTCAAAGTGGTGATTTCAGGTTTTACCCCTAGGTACAAGTTTTCTAGAGCCACCTATACCTGCTCGTATCCATAAAGGGATGTATTTCATGGAAAACTCACAAAAATATCTACATTACCAAAATTCTAGGAAGTTCTTCTATACTATTTCCCAAATTCAATCTTACGGTAATGTTCTATAATTAATGTTTTTTTAAATCTAGCTTCCAAGGGTTGTATTGAACATCCTATGATAAATATTGTAACATCCCAGCCCCAGTTACCTAGATTTGGTGTGTTATTACATAACATTGGCATGATCACAAGGGATATAATCCAGAAAGACTGATTAGTTTTGTAGACATGGAAGTACTAGATATATTCATATGTTTTTCATTACATCATGAAATAAAACCATCAATAAAAATTTTTCCCCATTGACCACGCCAATATCCTATGCCTATCCCTACAGGTCAACCATAAATTATTTCTTTACATCCTGTGAAAAATAAAATATAGAAAGGGGTGAGCTCAGATTCTCAGTAGGGATAACAATATAGGGGATACTTTCATAAATAAGCACAAACAATTAATGCATTGTATAAGACTAAAACATAATCCTTTTGAACATAAACATCTGTAAAATATTGAAAATATAAAATAAGTAATTCCATTTACTTATTCTCATGGATATTCTACTGGTCCAATAATCACATGCAATATCAATATCCAATTTCATAATGATGGAATGCATAATTCCAGACATCATAACCACATAGTCAAAGCCATGTGCCAAGTCTACAAATAAGATTTTGTTAAGTCATTTTTCCAAGACACTAGTTTGTCTCATGAGACCTACCGATGCGTCGAGAATCTTTACCAGGATGCATCCGTTACTTACTAAGTCCAATGCATTCCTCATATGAAAAGTTTTAAACAAAACATAAACATTCATATTAAAACAAGCATATGAAATGTCATTAATTTATCCATAAACCATGAATGGAGTAAAAATAACACGTCCTCAGTAAAAAATATCACAAAAACTTTAATAAAATATAGATGTTTTGTATCATAATAAATCAAATTCAAACAAGCTTAAAATCCATCAAAGGATGTAGAAATAGATAAAATCCAAACTTTTTTTAGAGAGATATCTATTTCAATTTTGAAATAATTTAAAAGTTATATAATTATAAAAGAAAATATTTATTTTGAAAATAATATTTTAATATTGTATGGGAAGCTTAAACAATGCTATAACAATGGAAAATATCTCCACCCACCATAAAAGTTAAAAAAATACATTCTTGACTTAATTTTTTCAAGATGGACATAAAGTTCCTTGTTTGAAAAATAACAGAAAGATTCCATTCAAAACATATATGGTCGAATAAAGTTATTAATGAATTTAACCCATATTATTGTCAATAGTTAGAATTTTTGGAATTACATTTTTAAGAAAACATGGATGTGGATGAAAAAGAGGACCCATTAGATACTTATGTATTAACAACCTCAGATAAGTAAAGAGATTGTACAATTAACCCTTACTTTGTATTTTTCCTTAGTTGATGGTATGTTAAACTCATGTATAATAGCTAAATCATTATTATTAAATTATACTAGAATCATATAAATAAGTATTATATCATATATCATCTTATAATATTGATTTGTTAATAATATTTTAGTAGTATCACCGTTTCCCGTGTTAACTAATTCGTTTTCCTTTATATGATTGGTTACGTAAGCCTTGTTTTCTTATAGATATAATGTATTTGATTAAAATATTTAATAATATTATGTTCATAAAAATTATTTTTAATCATAAATTCATAATTGTTCTTGAATTATTACGATGGAGAATGAAGCACATCACGTTCATGGAGACGGTAATCCGTATGTATGAACGAGGGACAATATCATTATATTGATGGTTAAATAGTATGTTATTGGATGGTATATCATATATAAAAAATAAATTAAATGTTTTATTTTTAATTTACATTAGTTATACTCATTATTATACCCATCAAAATAATGAAGTGTTTGAATAAAAAACTACGCCATGACATGGAGACGGTATTCTGTACCTATGCACGTATGGTGACTTTTCTATTTATAGAATGGATAGAATAACGAATATGGTTGTAAAAAATTTATAATAACATCATAGTATGTAGCAGGTTCTATATTTATTATTTTGGTATGGAAACAATAAATAAAGAAGAAGAAGAAGAGGAAAAGAACCTGAAAGAGGGTGGTGAAATTATTACATCTTCTTTAGTTGTTTCCTATTGAGTTGATCAAAAGTGTTTCTTTGGGGTGGATTTTTGATAAAATTAAGGCCTCTCAGTCTAAGTTAAGATTTTTGAGAGGATATTTGGGCAGGTTTTAGACGAGCCAAATGTCTTTGGTGGAATTAATTTAAGAGAAGGTGATGTAACCTTTTATAAGGGAGGTGAGGGTCACATTAAGAAAACCTTGAAATATTATAAAATTAGTTCAAGTTTTTAATGGAACCAAAATGATTTATTTAGATTATAAGTTGGTTATGGGTCTAAAAACACTCAACCAACCAGTTTTATATAGGTTTATCTCACTATAGTAACCATATATTTTATATTTAACTCTTAGCAAAATAGTTTGACATTTACCATGTCTTCTTTTATTTTTATATTATATAGTTAATAAACATACTATAACAAGCCTAGAGAACCCCAAGTGGTTCATTATTAATATATATAACCTTATCTAAGTCCTTTGGATAAATCATATATTTTTAGGAATATTATATCAAATAATAATATAGTATCTGTTTCAAAAACTCAATTATTCCAATTTTGACACTATTTAGTATTTGGTTTTTGTGAAAATCATAAAAACATGATTAATTCAAAAAAAAAAATTAATAAACCCTAATTTGTCTTATTATCAAATAAAATTAGTGTAATTCATCAAAAAACTCCATTTCCATTTATTTTGATATTTATAATATCAATTATTTTAACCATTCATTAATAAGGTAATTACGACATCATCATTATGTCACAAATGAATTAAATTAAAAAATGACTAAAAATAATAAATAAGATACCATTATGTAGGAAATAATTCTATCTATCTAATGAATATTTATAGTTGAATTTATATTGTGTGTAAACATATATTAAAAATGTTTTAGTTATTAAACATTGAATTAATTATTTTAACTCTACTTTAAATAAAATTATAATAAATGTTCTAATCTAATCCAAGTGCACCAATGGGGATTATATTTTATTCCTAAGTTTTATTTGATCAAATTACACTTATCCAATATAATTAGGACATTTTTAGGGTACTTATAATAACGTTTTACCCTTAATTACCCTATTTACTTTTAACCGTGGTAAATAAATGTCAAAAGTTACTATTCAAATAAAAAATTCATCTTATTTAAGCACATTTTACTTACTGATGTCAACCATGTATATCATATTTTTAAAATTCAAGTCATAGGTGTGGTAAAATTATGTTCTATGCAAATTTTTAAATGCTCATAGAAGGTGTGTAAAAGACGGTAAAAATTTCAATAAATCTTTATATATCTAAACTTATTATAAAATGACTCCAATGAATTATGTTGAACATATATAAGTATTTTGTATCTATTTTTACCTCAAATAAATTAATATAAAATAACTAATTATTTAAATAAAAATTCAGTTTTAGATAATAACGTAGTGTTTTTCACTATTCATAAAAAATTGAATGTTCTCAGAACAATTTGAAAAATTAATCCTAAGATAATTTTGATATATAGAATAAAAAAATAATGTCCATTTTAAAAATTAGAATTTATAAAATTTCAAAAAGTGGGTATTTCTATTTATAATGTGTAACGTCCCAGTTTCAGGTTCCACTCAATGGGTTCCCCTACCCCGGTTGGTCACATTACCTCAAGCGCATTTCCCCAAATGCAATAGGCTGCCGACTAGCAGTGAGGGCCCATGTATGATAGTGGGGAAACTATTCCCCCATTTATCAAAGTGTAGCACAAGGAAAATAAATAAATATCATACAAAAACATTGGAAGAAATAAACCGTACACATTTAATATAAACAACTACAGTAAAAGATAACCAACTGTTATATAGATAATGATGCAATATGACTAATGTTCTAAGAAAATAACCAGAACATGTTTCACAACAATATATTACACTACAATACAGAGTATAGAGAAACAAAACAAAAAAAACTGGTAGCATCGCGAGCCTATGCCCGATCCCATGCTCCCCTACTCCTCAACAACAATCAAGTACCTGTATAGGGACCCTTTCCCTTATCTACACCTACAGAAATGTAATCTGTTTAGGCCAAAGACATGACCCAAATAGGGTGCGAGAAATAAATCCTAGGAGGAACCCACCAATGGCTCATGCTCAACTATGTGTAAACATGTAGCAACAATGTGCAAATGTAAATGTAATAACTAATTATTACTCAAAAGAAACTAATTTTTCCAGTTTTATTGACATTTTAATATTAATTTAATCATTCATTATAAGGAAACCACCAAATTGAATTTATGTGTAACAATCAGTGTCTACAGACACACAAACCCTTACCCTCAGGTAATCTGAAACGTTTCCCATAGGTACATGCCAATAGGCATAATAGATAATTCTTTCATGCATACAAAGTTTCAACCTCAGGCACAGAGTCTATTTCCCATAGGCACAAAAGAAGTTTCCCTCGGGCTAAAATAACCACTATCCTCAGGCTAAAGGTAACACTGCCCTCAGGCTAAGTAAATCACCACTCTCGGGATAAGTAAGTAACTGGGCCATTCCCAACATATAACAAGCAATACATATTAAATTACTCTCAAGTAAATTCAATAACATTTTTTCAATGGCATACTCTCCGGTATCCTGGCCAAACGGCTAAACCGAGGAATGCACCCCCGGGGAGGTCCTGGATCTAAGAAGTGATCACACAAAATAATTAATTATCACATTTAATTACCTATGAAATTATAGGTATTCTAAAACATCCAAGGACTCATCCACACGACACCCCAACATGGGTTCAAGCCTCAACGGTGCACCAAAACACACAACAGTTGGAATTTAAACACCAAGCTACCTACCTTAAACGCCCCTGAACAGTATATACAAATGACAATCCTCAAATCATCCTAGAATGAAGTATATCTGAGGTGAAAGAAATCCCCATTCAGACACAATGGAAATCCATTAGAGGAATAATTGTCAATAACTACTCAGGGAGGAGGAAGAACACACCTGTGCGGTTCCAGGGAGATCGACAGTGCAGAAAAATGATTCATGATGCTCGATCTGGAGCTCTTCGAAGGTCCGGCCCTCTCTCCCAATTCCTTCATCTGGTTCTAAGCCTTCACCATGAATAGGGGAGGCTACTTCCCATTTTAGGTGAAAAATCAAACTACACGGTGTTTACATCACAATTACATGGCATGTAATTTTCATTTTTTAACTATTCCATTGGAAGCTTCTTTCCACCGCAGCACGGTTCATCTGTCGACATGATTACACGATGTGTATTCATGATCACATGGGGTGTAGTGTTGTCCGGCTGGCGGGTACTTCCACCGCCTTACAATTTTCCCGCCGACTAACTCAACGGTGTGTAAATATCCACTACATGGTGGGTAGTCAGTTTTTATACCCTTCGTCGACGACCTGGATACACACCCTGTATACTCATCCTACACGGCCAAAGTACACGTCGTTTGGAATAGTACACAGTTTGTAGTCCTGAAATTTAGGATTTTCCCCATTTTCCTTATTTTCTCAAAAACACTTAAGGAAAAGAGAAAAGAAAAAACCCAGACCTCAAAAATAAAAACTGGGTTCATAAAAAAATCCCGCTTAAAGAAATTCGTCCCAGAAATTCCCTTACAATGGTGGCAAAGATAAAGCTCAGAATAGCTTGGCCACTGAGCACACGCGTCAGTCTCCCACTCCTAGGTTCCATCATGCACTTGGCCATGCTGCCATAGCACTCGTACGAGAGGAACTAACTGGCCTCGTAGAACCTTAGTACTCCTATGAACGATACGAATTGGATGCTCTTCAAAGTACGCATCTATCTAAAGATTAACCTCCTATTTATGAAAGATGTAATATGGGTCTGAATGATAGCGGCGCAGCAGAGATACATCGTAGATGTCGTGCATGGCCTCGTACATTTGTGGTAACTGCAACTGATAGGCAACCAGCCCGACTCTCTCCAGAATCAAAAATGGTCCCACATAACTCGATGAATGTTTAACCTATCTCCTAATCCATCTGTGTCCCAACCTCGGTGAAACATGCAAGAAATCATGATCCTAGACCATAAAATTCAAGGGTATTCTACGACGATAAGCATAAGATTTCTGATGAGACTATGCGGTAGCCATCTGCTTCTGGATCAACTGGACCTGTTCATAAGTCTCCTGCATGATCTGTGATCGCAATAAAGCTGCCTCACCTACCTCTATCCAACACAAAGGTGATCGGAATGGCCTACCATATAAATCCTCGTAAGGTTCCATCTCAATAGTTTCTTGAAAACTATTATTATAGGAAAAATTGACTAAGGTTATATGCTTCTCCCAGAAGCCCCCAAAGTCTAGGATATATGAACACAGCATGTCCTCCAACACCTGTATTGTACGCTCTGACTAACCATCGGTCTGAGGGTAGAATGTTATGCTCAGAATCACCTGTGTACCCAATTCCATATGAAATCTCTTCCATAAACGAGAGGTAAAACTGGAATCCCTGTCAGAAATGATAGAATGAGGAACCCCATGAAGACGTATGACCTCTCGGATATACAACTTTTTGAGCTCGTCCACACCGAAGGTCTCCTTGATCGGAAAAAAGTGATCTACCTTCATGAGTTTGTCCACAACAACCCACATGACATCATTACCTTGAGGGGACCTCGGCAACCCAGTCACGAAGTCCATCACGAAATCATCCCATTTCTACTCCGGGATGGCTAACTGATGTAACAGTCTTGTAGCCCTATGATTCTCTACCTTCACCAACTAATAGGTGGAACATCTCGTAACAAAACCATCTACATATTTCTTCATACCCGGCCACCAATACTGAGGTCTCAAGTCACGGTACATCTTGGTAACTCTGGGACGAACTGACCACGATGAAGCATTAAACTCCCACATCAACTCCTCGCGTATATCCCCTGGAAGCCATACTTATCCATGGAAACGCAGTACCTCACCATCGCCTACGGTCCACCCAGGAGGAGTTTTCTCACTTTCCACCGACACCCGTAGAATTAGGCCTTCTGAATCAGATAGTTGTTTCATCCTCACTCTATTCATAAGGGTAGAAGTCACAGTTAAAGTTGAAAGATAGGTCTGCCCCAGACTATCATGCACCTCCAAATGCATCTTAGAGATGAAATCCATGATCTACCACTCACCACTGGCCTCCTTCACTACCTGTATCTTAGTCTTTCTGCTCAGTGCATCATCTACTGCATTACCTTTACCAGGTGTATAGGCCAACTCAAAGTCAAAGGACTAAAGGTATTCAACCCACCTTTGCTGTCTCAGGTTCAAGTCACACTGATTAATGATGTACTTGATACTTTTGTTGTCAGTGAAAACCACAAATTGCTCTCCCAAGAGGTAATGTCTCCAACAGTGAAATGCATGAACAACTGCATCCAACTTGAGATAATGTGTCAGGTAATTCCTCTCATGTAGCCTCAACTGCCAAGAACCATATGAAATAACTCAATCGCTCTGCATCAACACTACTCCCAGTCCAACACCTGATGCATCATAGTAAATTGTATAGCTCTTCCCTTGCTCTGGAAGTATCAGGACTAGTGCTGATGTCAACCTTCCTTTCAAGTCTTGAAAGGCTGTCTCGAAATATTCTATCCAAATGAACTTCATACCCTTCTTATTCAAACCCATAAATGAAACTACTAAGCAAGAAAAGTCATGGATGAAGCGTCTGTAGTAACTAGTCAACCCTATAAAACTATGTATCTCAAAAACATTCTTAGCCTACACCCAGTATACTACTGCTCTCACATTCTCTAGGTCCACGGAAACTCTTTCCACTGAGATTATATGATCCAGGAAGTGAATCTGGTCTATTCAAAAGTGGCACTTTGAGAGCTTAGCATATAGCGTATGCTCTCTTAGTGTACTCAATACGATCTCAAGATGGGTGGCATGGTCGTGTCAAGTGTGAGAGTGAACCAAGATATCGTCCACGAATACTACCACAAAATAATCTCGATATGGATGGAACACACGATTCATTAGAGCCATGAAAACTATTTGTGCATTCATGAGTCCAAACGGCATAAACAAGTACTCGTATTGACCATATATGCTCCGAAAATCTGTAAGTGGTATGTCTAATGGCATCACACGCAGATGATGATACCATGATCTCAAGTCGATATTCGAGAACACTCGTTCACCTCGAAGTTGATCAAAAAGATCATCAATCCTTTGCAAGGGATATCATTCCTTGACCGTCAACTGGTTTATTTTACTATAATCCACACAGAGTCTAAGGGTACCATCTGCTGTCTTCGCAAAGTGGACCAGAAAACCCCAAGGAGAAGTACTGGGTTGGATAAAACAAATTTTCTATAACTCCTCTAACTATTTCTCAAGCTTCTGTAACTCTGCTGTAGCTATCCTATAATGAGGAAAGGACAACAGAGCTGCTCTTGGAAAAAACTCAATAGAGAAATCCACCACATGCTGTGGAGGTAAACCCGAAAAGTAATCCAGGAATACATCCCTGAATCAATCAACCACTAGAGGGAAATCCGTCTGACAAGTCCCCTGATCATCCAGATATAAACTCATAATCTAGGCTATCACACCACCTCTCCCATGATGCTTTGGTCCAGCTCGACCCTCCTGAACATCCCATTCACCATTGTATAGAAACTCTCCACCCTATGGTGACATGAAACTCACCCTACGACGATACCAACATACAAAGGCTCTAAAGGGAACTAACCAGTCCATCCTGAGATTTATGTCAAAAGCTGTCATCTCTAAGGCATAGAGGCCCCATAAAAAGTGACACCCTCCAACCTCAAGGGGGTACTCCATGAACTGACGCACACCAGCCATTCTATCTCCCAACAGAGTTTCTAGCATCATAAGATCTGAAGAAGAAGAAACACAGAGCCCAAGGATCTCCATAATGGGCACAAATATGAAACTATGGGTAGCACCCATATCGAAAAGTACTGACGATAAGACAGAAGCTACTAGAATAGTACCTCTGACAGTAGAAGGTCCAGGATCCTGCTCATGTTGTGTCTATTGAACCGCACATGTCTACCCAGTACCACGACCTTGTGACACAGCCTGGCTACCCTGAGCTGTCCCGCACTGTTGCCTCTGAGATCCTACTGTCTGGCTACCACGGCCACGACCACCATCTTTGCATGTACACCCTAACATATTCTAGTTTCCCAAATGGTAAGAAGCTGCTGGTCCTTCTCCTACACATGGAGTCTGTACAGAACCCCCTCACTAGCCACTGGTGGAAACACCCTACAAAAGCGCTGCAGTTGACCCATCTTGCCGCAACCTCGGCACTCCACTAGGTCTCGTGGACACTGAGGTCTCTTGTACCCTTCTTTAAAACACTGGAAGCACATGACCTGACCACCTGAAACATTCTTATGGTAGGTACTGCTACTGTGGGATAAATCCATATTTCTATTCCTCTTACTGGCATAAATAGTACTAGAAACTAGTGTTGAATCATCCTGGCCTACACCACTAGCTTCTCAAAGGTTCCTCTCTGTATTCAGTGCCTGGTTAACAATATCACTTACTGAATGCAACCTAAAAATATTCACCAGTGCTCGGATGCCATATAGAAGACCATACTAAAAGAGTTTTTTCCTCAACATCTCATAACACACCAGAATGAGTGCAAAATGTTGAAGCATAGTGAAACGAGCAGAATAATCTAGCACAGACATAGCGCCATAGTGCAGGTTCATGAAATCTCGAGCTCTATCTACCCTCAGCATCTCTGGGAAGATGAATTCATAGAATTATATATTAAAATCTTCCCACTCCATGCCTCTGTGATGCTCTGAATGAGTGGTAACATCCCCCCACATCTTGGTGGAATCACGCAATATATAAGTCGCGAGCTAGACCCTCCACCCTGGAGGCATCTCAAGATGCTCTAAAATAGTCTACATAGACCCTAGCCAAGACACCACTTCCTGAGGTCCACCATCCCATGAAAACATGGGCGGATGCTGCTACTAGAAGTTACGAGTCATCTCAGCCATAGATGTAGCAGCAGGCAGTGGTCCTTTAAAGGTCTGCATGAACTGCATAAAGCCTTCATGGAACTGTGCATTTGCGCCTATGTCTAGTATAACGGTCGGTGCTGCATCTGGCTCTGCTGGAGGATCCACTGGTGGCCCACGGACCACCATATCTGGAGTGTAATCATTGTTGCTCTCCTAGAGAAAAATGTGAGGTCATCTCAGTGGCATGACTCTAAGAGGTCAAACGTACACCTTAGATCAAGATTATCACCGGCTGAAAAACGAAGGGACCAGAAGGGGAATAGGAGGAAGAAGGCATTCAATATTTGAAAAACAAGACTACATGGAATGTATACTGACTACACTACATTTACCTAACTTCTCTTCCCCTGCTCGGATCCTTCTACATGGCTAAGCCACATGGCTCACTTTGAACAAAAATATATGGCGTGTATACCGACTCCACAACATGTATGATGTAATTTTATAACTGCCTAGGTCGTTAATTACACGACTGACTACTCGGATTGATAATACATGGCATGTTACACCTGCACACAGTGTGTAAACCACCCCATTTCCCAGCAACATGGCAATGTCCACATGGTATTTCCTTGGAAAAGATAACACGACATGTCCCTCAGGCACATGGCGTGTACTGGAAGAGCTTCACCGACACATTTTGTTAGTTACACGGCTAGATACATGGATCACACTACACGAAATTTTCCAAATACACACAGTATGTACACGAAAGGATTACACTGACTTGTGTTGTTAGTTAAACGGCCGGATCAAAGGTAAGACTACATGGTTTCTTCCATAGCGGACATGACATGTATGTCCTCAGGTCTACTTTGTCCGTGTTTGTTAGTTACACAGGTGGACTCCGGGTCAATACTACACGGCATGTACATCTGTTACACGACATGTTTTTTCCAAGAATTTCCCTTCCCCATGTCCCCACCCACATGGTCTATGACACAGAAAGATACTATAGGGCGTGTACAGAGGGTACATGGCGTGTACTTAAAAAGATTTCTTTTCTTCCTGAACTGAAGAACACATGGCGTGTGTCCGAGGAGCTACATGGCATGTATCCTGGGTTTTCTGGAATGTAAGCCTCAGATATTACTCTGGAACCTAGAAAACCCACTAAAACACTTCTTAGTGCCAAATTCTGACCCCTATGGTCCCATACTCCCCCTGAATCAATGTTTGGAATCTTATTTGAGTTATAAATATGGTAAACACCCAATGATCCACCAAATTCTAGTCAATGAGGGCCCATACTCTTTAGTAACCAATGTTGGGCGTTCATTCTTCCAATAAGCTCTCACAGAAATTACCCGATCACTTAGCTGGTATTTATCAAAGAAGCTATCACAAGAACATGATTTTTTAGCGCAACAACAATCACAATAACATGAAATTTATAATGCGCCTACATGGCATGGAAATATGCATGGAATATGATTCTAACATGTTTTTAAATGATGCATGAAATGACATAGCCTCATCTCATCGAGCTGCAACGAAATAGAACCCATAGATATGATATAAACAGCACAATCACAAGTGAGTCACCCAAAGGTGAAAATCAGATCAACTGTAAATTGAAAAATCAATGAAATTGCAACATGAGGTAAATTGGATTTTACCTGTACACGTGTTAGCTACTCCTAGGCACAGCTTATTACCAACTACGATTTTTATCCTATCCATGACTAAGGCTCCAAATAGTAATTCAATGAAATGAACTCCTCTAATACCACTTTGTAACGTCCTGATTCTAGGTGCCACTCAATGGGTTCCCCTAATCTGGTTGGTCACAGTACCTCAAGAGCATTTACCCAAACGCCAGAGGTTACCGAATTGCAGTGAGGGCCCATGTCTGATAGTGGGGAAACTATGCCCCCATTTGTTAATGTGTAGCACAACATAAATAAATAAAAATAATACACAATAGAGGAAGCAATAAACCATACACATTTAAAATAAAAATATATAGTAAAAGATAACCAATAGTTATATAGATATTGATGCAACATGTCTCAAGTTCTAAGAAAACAGCCAGAACATGATGCACAACAATACAGTACAGTATAATAAAGAGTACAGCAAAACAAAAAAAACAGCCGGTAGCATCGCGAGCCTAAGACCGGTCCCATGCACCCATACTCCTAGGAAGAAATAAATTACCTTTATAGGGAACTTTTCCCTTATCTAAACCTACAGAAATGTAATCTCTTTGGGCTGAAGAAACGACCCAAATAGGGTGTGAGAAATAAATCCCAGTAGGCACCAACTAAAGGCACGTGCTCAATTGTGTGTAAACATACAGCAACAATGTGCAAAAGTAAATGCAATAAATAAGCAGTACTAAAAAGTAACTAGCTTTACCAGTTATATTTCCATTTTAATATTCATTTAATCGTTCATTATAAGGAAACAATCACAGTGAATATCTATGTAATAGTCAGTGTCCTGAGACATGCAAAGCCTTACCCTCAGGTAATCAAAACCTACCCTGCAGGTACTTGGCCACAGGTATAACAAATATTTACCTCATTCATACAATGTGTCACCCTTGGGCACAAAGTCTATTGCCCATAGGAACAAAATAGGTTTCCCTCAAGCTAAAGTAACCACTACCCTCAGGCTAAAGGTAATACTTCCCTCAGGCTAAGTAATGAACTGGCCTCAGGCTAAGCAAGTAACCGGGCCATGCCCAACATATAACAATAAATACACATGGAATTCCTCTCAAGGAAATTCAATAACATTATTTCAATGGCATACCCTAGAGTATCATGGGAAAATGACTAAACAGAGTAACACACCACTGGGGTGGTCGTGGATCCAAGCAGTGATACCACACAACATTTTATTATCACATTTAACTACCTATGCAATTATAGTTATTCCAAAATACCCAAGGCCTTAGCCCCATGACACCCCAACATGGGTTCATGGCTCAACGGTACACAAAAACGCATAACAGTTTGAATTTAAACACCAAGACACCTACCTTAAATGCCCCTGACCGGTATACGCGAAAGACAATCCTCGAGTCATCCAAAAATGATGTAGATCTGAGGTGCAATAAATCCCCGTTAAAACTCAAAGAACTTCCCTTAGATGAAGAATTGGAAAGAAATAACAAGGAGGAGGAAGAACTCACTCGTGTAGTTCTAGGGAGATCAACGGTGCAGAAAACGGATTCCCGACACTCGATCTGGAGCTCCTCGAAGGTCCATTCCTCTCTCCCGACTCCATCCTCCAGTTCTTAGTCTTCCCCATGAACATTGGAGGCTACTTCACATTTTAAGAGAAAATAAAAAACTACACGGCGTGTACTTATCAAGTACACATCGTGTACTTTTCAATTTTTTACTATTCCTTCAGCGACTTCTTTCCACCGAAGCACTATTCATCCATCGACATGAGTAGACGATGTGTATTCTTGATCCCACGGCGTGTATTATAGTCCGACTAGCTGCTGCTTACACATCCTTACTATTTTCCTACCGACTGACTACACGGAATATAAATATCCACTACATGGTGTGTAGTTGGTTTTTACACCCTTCTTCACCGACATGGCTACACACCCTGTGTACTCATCCCACATGGCCAAAGTACACAGCATGTGGAATAGTACATGGCATGTAGTCCCGAAATATAGGATTTTCCCCCATTTTCCTTATTTTCTCAAAAACACTTAATGAAAAAAGAAAAGAAGAAACTCATACCTCAAAAATAAGAACTGGGTTCCTACATAACGAGTCGTTTCATTAGTCGTGGCTTGTTAAAACTCCAAGTTGTGTATAATGGAAGCTACTGAATTATTCTAATGGAATCTTTCTGTTGAATCTTGGGGTGCTACAACCAGGTCCATGCATAAAATTTTGAACATGTAATTATGTTCAAAAAACATTGGGAATAAATAATAAGGTTTTGTCAAAACATTTTGAACTTGTAATCATGGTCATGCATATGTTGTTATACCTCTTTGATATGACGTACCACCATCCCCAGTGACATATCTTTCCATAAAGTAGATTATATTATAGCTACTCCACATAGCATATCAAGTTTTCCAAATTTTTCCCATCATTAACTCAGGAGATATAAGTCTTCACCCAATGCACTAGTGGGGGGTACACATCTCACCCATAATGTAAGATATATTGGGATCATGTGGGGATATTTTGGACAACCCATTTTGTAAAATCTAACCAGATTACTGAGTACAATCTTGGGAACCCATATTATAATAAATTTACTTGATGAAAAACATGAAGAAAGTATAAAGGGATTTTTTATATTCCGATAAATGAATAAAAAACATTATTCACTTGTAAATTTATTAACCCATGGAAAGTAAATGGGTTTCATATAAAAATACTTGAACCATAATTAGCCAATGGAAATGCAACGGTATTTATAACATTTTGTTTGGAACTTGTTTTACTTGAGGAAAGGAAACATGTTCCAAAATAATAATTCTATCAAAACATAAATCATTTATATAAATATTATGACTGGTATCCTTTGAACATATTCCTAGTAAGCAATAAAATATATCAAATGATATCATCATTGATGGGGATGGATTTTGAAATATTACATGGAGAATTTATTATGGGAGACAAACATTAATTGAAAATAAATTTTTAAAAGAAAAAAATTCCAATTTAATTTTTTTTTAAACCACATTGAAAATTATTAATTATGGTTTAAAAATAATTTGAATCATTTCTTGCCAAAATATACTTTTCTCTCTGAAAAACACTTTTTAGAATATAAATCACTTTTAAAACAATTTTCATAGAACATTTAATTGAAAGCCTATAAAAGTGCATTTTAAATCTTTGAAATCATTTGTATTTGAAATTAATATTAATATATAATTTAAAAATTAATCATTTTTAGAAAACAAATTGTAAGAAAATATATTTTAAACCCATGATAGAAATAAAGTCATATTTTCTTAAAAACATTTTCTTAATTAATAAAATTATGAAGATTGGAGAAATGGAACAATCACATTTAGATATCATGAATAACTATATTGCAATAAAATAAATGAGGTTTCAGGAGATATGGATCAAAATATTTCTTCAATGGATACATAATCGTAAAAAATACTGATAAATATGGACATTATAGCAATAAACTCTTTCCACGTTGGTAACATGGAATCATAATTCTAATGAGATTATAAGATTATATTAAGAATATAATTTCATAAAAAGAATAATATTCAAGATATAAATTTTCATAGGAATGTATACACACCTTACATAAGAATATAGGTTCATAGCATGTCATGTTTCTCAAAGAATGAAAACTGACACGAAATTACATTACCAATTTGGTTTCTTTTGAACCATAAACCCCTGAAAGTGATATAATTAAACAGATATGTAAATACCCATATATTTGTGTCTAATAATAATTTTTTATAATCATGGTCAGTATATACAAAAAACAATGGAAATTATTTTTGAATATATCCTAGGTATCCTAGAAATAAAAGTAACACAATTATTTTTCTCACTACTTGAGTAATTTCTGAATTGTGAGATTCGTGAAATAGTAAACTCAATTAAAACTATTAATATAATAAAATATAGTAAATTAAGGATATTTTGTTTCATAGGTAAGTATATATATATATATTCAAACCAAAATGAATAAGTGTTAAATATATCACACATCCCTCAAAAATAAAAGTGAGATGAGAAAAACCGTACATTATGTCTAGAAATTCTTTATACATGATTAATCACAATGAATAATAAATGTATGTTTATTATAATTCTAAAAAATAAAAATTTTAATATATCTAATACAATATATAATTAGTTTTTAAATTTATATTAACCATTTATTAACAATTCTATGGTAATATTGTGTTTCTGGTAGTATTTAATTTTTTTCATATATGTTTTGACCTGTTATTCAGGATACTCTTAAATGGGACATGATTTATTTATTTAAATAATTAAAAAATGATATAAATATTATCAATATTTATAATATAATTATATATAATAATCTATAAAAGAAAAAATATGAAATGAAAAATATCTTTCATGGAGACGGTAGGTCTTTCGTACATATAAAATGTCTTGTTGTTTTCTTATCGTATTGAAAGAATAGATGTAAATGAAATATATATATATATATAATTATATTATAATAACTATTTAATATATATCATATAATTTTAATGAACCCATCCTTAATACATTCCATGAAAATTGTGAATAAATCACATCTCTTTGAGGAGGCGGAAGTCCACACGTCCAAAAATGAATTATCATAATCTCAAAAAAAATTAGAAAGAATGAATTTTTATATTATATAAAAATTACATAAGAATAAATATTTATTAAATATATTATATTTCATATAAAATAGAAATTACCTCATTATTTCCATCCTTGAGAGGTGTAAAAGGAAGAAGTAATGACATCACTTCATGTGGTGGTAGTCCGTCGATAACAAAATAATGATTTTATATCCCATTTGATAGATGTGTGTGTGATTTTAGGTTGTACCCTTAATAGAAAAGTATTTCATAATATTTATGATACTTATGATAATATAAAAACATGTAATTATATGAATTAAATTATTGAGTTAATAAATAAAACAAGAGTGATCAGTGAAGAATGTTACCTCTTCTTTGGGTAACACATTTTGGTTTTCGCCAAAGGAATTCCTTGTATTGATTTACACCCAATTTTATTTTTATATGAATAGTTGATATATATGGTGAACGTATTGAAGAAATTTTTTATGATATAATGGTCTTGATATGTGTGATTAATTTAATGGTTTGAATTCCTTTTTTATAGTGGTGGAGGAGTAACATTCTTGTTAATACAAAAAGGTGAACACTATTGAATGGTCTCATTTTCATCATGTTCTCCAATTTTAAAAATAATTCCATAAAAGGGCAGATTAATTCATAATTTGGATATCAAATGGAATAAAGACATGTTTCTAGGTTTCTTGGCCCCTCTATATATATATTTAATCACTATGTAAACTCATTTTTTCTTTATTCCTTATAATTAATTTAAATTATATTCACTAATATTTTTTCTGAAAAAATAATTTAAACTTATTAGAAAATATAAATTATGATGAATCCGAAAACATAATAATGATTTAAATTTTATAATAAAATTATATTAAAAACAATTTAAACTTAATATTTCATAGAGGACGTAAAGCGCACGAGTGGGTTAAAGACAAAAAATTTAAAACCTTGAAATATTTTTATATTCAATTTCAAGGTGAAATTTATTTTGTTGAACTAAATTAGATATATTGAAGTATAATTTAATGTATATATATATATAATTTAAAAATATTATAAAATTTAATATATAAACATATATTTATATTTATATTAAATTAAAAGGAAAATAAAATAAAAATTCTTTGTTTTCACTATTCATCAAGAAAAGAAAATTTCACAAAACATTTCAAAAAAATATCCTAATGTAATTTTTGATATTAATCTTTCGAAGTTGTGTATATTTTTTAAAATATATATTATAAATGGTTAAACATTTATATTTATAAAAGTTTATCCATTAAAAGGATAAACAATTACTTTTTAGAAAAATACATACGTTTATTTATAAAAATGGATTTATTCTTATATTATACCTTTAAAATATATTTGATAAGTGTCAAGAAAATTTATTTAATGTATAAAATATATTTTTTAATAAAAAAATCATAAATATTGGATTCCATATTTTATTTAGATACCACATTTTTTAAAATAGGAAAAAAAATTCTAAGAAAAACATTTTCTATCTATTCAAATACTCATTATATTCATTTATAACTAATTTACTACTAAAGATTCATTATTTATACATTTGTAAACCCTATTTTCATAATTTGTTTAATTTTATACATAACTTACATTCTAACGGATAGGTGATAATTATATTAATATTTCCATAATAAAATTAATAATATATTTAATTTCTATAAAATAGGACTTGCGTGTAATGAATGATATAAAAGGAACACAATATTGTGTTTAATAATAACCATAAATAGTGTTTTGTTTATCTCCTGCTAATATAAGTGTTTTTTTGTGAATTCCTAACAAGCTATTTCTTGTAATTCGAGACAAATATAGTTATTTCCTATAAAATACTTTATATTTAGTGTTGTTTGAAATGAAACATTTAGAAAATATTGAATTAATTTGGGGAAAAATATTAAAAAAAACATGTGGTTTAACATTCTACCACACATGAAATGAGTTTCTCCCAATAAAATTGGATATTTTCTCATTGGATTAATACTTGATATTTCCTATCATAGAAACCCAAATCATAAAAATGAATACTAAAACATTATTTAAAAATGAATGTTGGTAACATAAAGACTACCAAATTTAACTCATAACCAGGTTTCCACATAGGAGAATATAAATGGGAAGTTAATATTAGGAATGGAATAATGTTTAAATATATTTACAGATGCATTCATGTCCTTGATCACAAGAATGCTAATGACCAATGGAATGTTATGGGCCAAAAAAACATAAATTATTTATCATTTATGATACCATCAGTTGAATAATAATTAAGGTATTTGGATAAATCTTTTTGAATATCCCTTTCCAAGTGTTTTGGAATTATTTTACAATTTATTATTTTATGGAAATATTCTTCCTTCATTTAACTCATTTTCATATTCATAATCTCACCCTTTGGTTATTTAATGACCAATTTACACATCATCTATTACTCCATAAAATAAAGGTGAATTTTTTATTCGTGAAGCAGAAATGGATCATAAGATCCATTAGTATAATGATTAGTCATTTCACCTATCGTTAGTTATAATGACAAAAAAATAATTACCACAGGATATATAATATGAATAAATACTCATTTTTTGACATAGTATGTTAATATATAAAACCTCATAAGATGTTTATATTTAACTATTCATTGATTTGTTAACCATATAACCCTTTAAAAAAAGAAAACCCCAAACAATGAAAACAAGGTCACTAAATTTCTCGAAATCAACTTAACATTGATCCCCCATATATTAGAATGTATCACATGGATTTCACATTGAAAACTTTTGAATAAAATTATTATATATTCACATAAAACATGTTATTAAAAATAATTAACATAAATCCATTAGAAAACAAGCATTATTCCTTATTCTAAGGATTCTTGTCTATATTATTTAAATCTATTAATTATGTAAACTCCATCCAAGATAGTGTAAACCAATTTTTAAATAAATATTTAATCATAAAAAAAGTAATTAGTACCATATAGTTTAATTATTCATATCAAACATATCTTTTCCAAACATCATTATCTCAATATCAGTATCATATTAAGGGTTGTCTTTACCTTAGTCATGTTCTTCACATGAATATCACATTTTCATTAAATAAATCATCTGTTCCATCAAAACCTATCACTATATATGTTCAGATCCATAATGAAAAAAATATACTTCATTATTTATATAACATTATTCATAAATTTTAATATATATACACTTTAATCTTTGAAAATTATTTCTAAACCATTATTAGGCTTCTTCATATTATTCCTTAATGAAAGTATCCAATAATATGATATTCGTATGATATATTAAGGTTCCTCCACCTCAATTTAATAATGATTTAGACACCAAATATAATCAACACTTTTAGGACATACCCCACCTTTCTCATGTATTTCACGTTATATTTATCTTCAGTGGTATAACCAATATTTAATCCACTATCCTAATTCTCTTCTTAATATTTCCACATAGGACATCGATCATAATAGATCCCAAAATTTCTACATAAAAATATTCATTGTCAGCCAAATTCTTTTTGGTTCCATACATTTATAAAACTAGAAATAAATGTTTGAATAATACTTAATATATTAGAAAACACATAATAATGAAAAATAAAATATACGATATCAAAATAATGACACATAATTATTCTATCTATCATATATTATTTTTATCAGTGGTTATTCTTGTTCATATTATATTTAAATATTTCATGATGGTTCATAATGTGTTAGTGAATTCCCAAATCATATCCCCCAGTAGTGCTATACGAGGAGAGTATCTAGGCTCGTTGTAATACACATGTTCTTCATTGACTCTAACTCAATATAGTGTTTAAATGGTTAATACACCTTTGTACAAATTTGTCATATAAACCGCTTTTTGTAGAATCATTGCATGGATATATTGTTAGGAGACCACATTCCATGTCCTTTACCAAATTTCTAGGATATTTTCTTATGCATTAAATAATCTATACACTAATCCATAAATACATACCTATACATGTAATTAGAAATATCCAAAGGGATATCACTAATGTTTTCTCATTATTATTTCTAATGGTTGAATAAATATTTAATTTAATACCAAATATAGTGACCCAGGATTAACTTACATGGATATTACATCATTCAAGATGAATATTAAACACACCACAAAAGTACTTTATCGTGGACTATACTAGTTTTTTGCCTTTAGAAACTCAGAATACAATCTTATTATTTTTCAAAATATACTCAAAATATCCCACAAATAACTTTCCATTTATCACTAATAATTTAAACTATTTTTAACAACTTGGGGAAAATAATCATAAGAATAGGTGATCTCAGATGATCATTGAGGGTAAAAATAATGTACATACATAGGAATAACATCGGAATAAGTGTATGAGAACATGATCATTACATTGGATGACCATACCCTACCAAAAAAATATCATAATATTATGTTATGTAATAATTATTGGATGTTAATAAGACTATAAACATAAGTAAATAAAATACCATAATCCATGAGTGAATAATATAGGTGTTAGTTAAGGATTTCTGGAATACACATTCGATTATTACAATGTGAACATGGGTAAACAGAAAGAGTTTCACCCCATAAGTTATGCACATGAAATCAAGACAACTCATAAAATTATATAAATAGAACAATGACCATGCATAACATTTTTTAAATTTAATTTGGTTCACTTATAACATTGTGAAAATTAAATTAAGTCCATATGTTAACATATCAACATTCAACCAGGTTCATACATAACATTTCAAAAATGTAATCAGGTTCACACAAAAATTTGTAACTCTTAATTTGGTTCACTCATAACAATATGAACATGTAATAAGTTTCATTAATAGGTGGTTATACCTCTTGGGTGGGACACACAATCACCCTCAGTGGAAATCCTTTCTTCAAAGTGGATTAGTTTAAACTTTTTTCACATATTGGAACAAGCCCCAAAACTAGTCCCATTAATTTTCTCATGAGATATAAATATATACCCAATGAAATGGAGAGATATATATAGGTCCCACTAATAATTTATTATATTAGGGGTTCAACCAAGGATATTTGAGACACCCCATAATATAAGTTGTATCAAACATATGCAACGCAATATTGGCCAACCCATTGTATTTTTTATTTTCATGATAACACAAATAAATAAATTAAAAATATGTTTCATATCATCATAGAAAAAAAAATAAATAATTATTATTTAGTAACATGATTAACACATGTAAAATATGTTGGATTAATTTAAATCTCTATGAAATTTTATTATAAAATCAAAAATAAATAGGTTTTATAAAAACATATTAGAAGAAATATTTACATGTGGAAAAGATATGGGATCCATAAAAATTATTTCTTCTAATCATAAACCATTTAGAGAAAAATATGAATGATATCCTTGGATAATATTTCTTATAGAGAATAAACCATTCCAAAGGATACCAACTTATTGGGAGAGGGATTTTGAATGATCACATTGGATACTTTCTTAAGGGAGATAACCATTCTTGGAAAATTAATTTTTAAATCATAAAACACATCTGAATTTCATTAATGTTAATACCACTTTGAAAACATATAAATTGAGATTTAAAAACAATTTGAAATATTTCTTGAGAAAAATATACAATCCACTTTTGAAAATAATTTTCAAAACATTAAACACAATAAAAAACATAACATTGAAAAGAGAATTTAAAACATATAAAATAACCATTAAATCATTATAATCCTTTTTCTATGAAATAATTATTTTTAAAATAATTAAAAATATTAAAACATTTTAAAAAATTTGTTTTGGAGGAAATAATATTTCTAAGAAAACAGATAAATGAAGTCATATTTTCATTAAAATATTTTATTAATTATATTCAAAATAAAATAGTGGAAAAATAGTCCCACCAAATAAAGATATCATGGATAACCATGGGGAAATAAAATAAATTATATTTTTTTAGATATAGAGCATAATATTTCATTAATGGAAATATAATCATAATCAATCTTAATAAATGATGATATTGTAGCAATAAACTCATACCACTTTGGAAACATTGAATAATAATAACCCTGAGAGAATAAAGTTACATGAATATTATAATATCAAGAAGATACTAATATTAATTATATAAAATTTCAAAGGTCAATATATGATCCTCTTATATTATTATAGGTACATAACACAGAATGTTTCTCAAAAAAGGAAAAATGATAAAAAATTACATTAACAATTTTTTTAACTTTTGAACCTTAAACCATGTGAAAGACAGATAATAAAAAGAAGATGTATATTTAGATAAGTTTTAGGATAGGAATATATTATAAATTCTTGTGTATTTTACACACCATAATAAATAAAATAGTGGTGAATATGTCATAGGTATTACAGAAATAAAAGTAAAACTATAAATTCCATTAAAACTTGTGTAACTCTTGAATAGTGATATCTATAAAACAATAACAAATATTTAATCATTTAATATAATTAAATAAATTAAATTAATTATATAATATTTTATAGGGAAATATATACACCATGGGACAATAATAAGTGGTTAATTGTTGCATATATGTCACTGAAATAAATGTGAGATATGAAACCTCTTACCATATGTCTTGACTTTTTTCATATATGATAAAACCTCCAATATAATAAATATAATTTTATTATAAATCTATTTATGAACCATATTCTTATATATCATACCATATATGATTTTATTATGAATTTTTATCACACTTTTATTTTCAATTCCATGCAAGTGTTACATTTTGGGTAATATCCACTTTGTTTTTCATATATGATTTGACTTTTTATTCATGATCATCTTACATAGATTATGAATTACTTATTTCATGAAAGTAAAATATTATTTAAATATCATATATATTCATTATATAAGTATTTATAATAGTATATAAAATATATTATTATGAAAAGAAATATAGTATTTACGGAGATTGTAGGTCGTACATACGCATGACCGATGATTCTATTTTTTGACGTATTGAATGAAATTATTAAAATAATATATATATATATTATAATTATATTAGAATTAATATTAAATATATATATAATTTATTTTTACTAAAACTATCCTTAATTAAAATATATTTAATGTGTGAAGGAATCACATTTCATTCAGGAGGTGGTAGTTAACTCCTCAACAAACGAAGTTATCATATTCCCAAAAAAAAAAATCATGAAGGTATGATTTATGTAAAAATTATATAAGAAGAAAATAATTAATATATTATTTATCATATAATAATTAGTTGCATAATTATACCCAACTTTTAGGGGTGTCAATGGAATAACTTATGACATCAATCCGTAAGGTTGTAGTCTTCCGTAAAAATGAATGACGATTTTGTATCCAATTCTGTGGAAGTGTGTGTGATTATAGGATATACCCATAATGTAAAGACATATAAGAATATTTATTTTATTTTTTATTGTAAATTTAATTATTTAGAATAATTTAATGGGTGGGGAATGAAAAAGTGGATTTTTTCTTGTTAAATAATGTTAGCTCTTTTTCCGGTAACTCCTTTTGGTTTGTAGTAAAGGACATGATTGGATTGATTTACTCCCAATGAGAGGCTTATAAGATCATATGATAGATGTTGGGGGATTATTTTTTCATGGTTTGGATGATCAAAAGTGAGTGATATTTTTTAATAAGGTAGGGATGAGTTCACATTTATAATGGATGTGGAGTAGAAACCTTGTAAGGAAAAAAAGGAAAGCACTATTGATTGTTCTCAATTACATCATGTGCCTCCAATAATTAAAAATATATATAAAATTTAGGATATGGTTGAGATATGGAAATATGATTGATTTAGGAATTTTTCTAGGTTACTTTCACCTTAACCTAATGTTTAACCCCTATGTAAATTCATTTTTCCTTAGTCATTGTGATTAAATTAATTTATATTAATTAATATTTATTGTAAAAAAATATTTTTAACTTATTATAATTGACAAATTATTTTAATTAAAAACATTAAATCAATATTCCATATTACAATAGTATAATTTTTATAAGCCAATTTAAAATTTATCCTCTACATGTGCCATAAAAATGGATTTTTTATAAGAAAATGTTTAAAAGTATTAAATATTTTTCATCGGAATTTAATAACCTAAATTGGATTTATTTATGTATAATTGAATAAATTATAATTTTAAACCAATTTTAAATATAATATATATATATAAATAAACAAGATGAAAATAAAATTTTGAATTAAAATCCATTTATAATTATTCCTCAAAATAATGGAAACATGACTGAAAAATACAAAAAATTATCCTAAAGTAAATTTTGACATTACGATGTCAGAAATGAAGATTAATGTTTCAAATAATGATTATAAAACATAAAGAAATTATATTTAACCTAGGTCTTCCATTAAAAGGTAATATAATTTCATTTTAAAATAATATATATTTTTGTTCATAAAATTTGATTTATTATTCTATTATTCATGTCAAATATATTTCTTAAGCTTCAAAAAATTTAATGAATATATAATATAAAAGTTTTATTTCAAAAATTATTCAAAAATTTTCAATTCAATTTACTGAGAAAAAAACATGTATGTATATAGACAAATATTTTTCTTATAAAATTAAGTTCTTTATTTTGAAATACTTCTTACTTTCATTTATAACTAATTGACAACCAAAGGATTCATTTTATATACATGTGTAAACCATATTTTCATATTTTATTTAATGTTATTCATAAAAAAATATTCCATTTGATAAGTGATAACTATAATATTATTTTAAAAATGACAATAATTGTATATTGTAGACCTATAAAACATGGTCTCACATGTAAATAAATCTACCAATAAATCATAGTATTATGTGTAACAAAATCCAATAATAGAGTTTTGTATACCAAAATATAATTTTTATTTGTGTTGTGAAATATTAACATGAAGATACATGTAAAAAAATCTAAACATAATTATTTCTTTTGAAACAAAAATATTTAGTATTGTGTGAATTTCAAAATATTATTATGATTAAATTAATTTACGAATTTTTTTTATAAAATCACTTGATGTTACAATTACACTAATAGATGGTAAATTAATGATCTTGTATGATATCATTTTATAACAATCACTTGATTCAATTCTCACAAAATAATTATGTGGGGAATGAAAATATACTCTACTCTCTCAACCAAACAATTCTACATACTGAGATTCAATATATTAATATCATGAAAAACTATATTTTTCTCCTATATTCATTGAAAATGTTGAGTCATTAATTTCATCATCAAAAATTCAACTTGGTATCACATAACTGTTATCTCATGTATATTATTATTCTCCTTATATGAACTACTCATTTATACCAATGGGTAGTTATTTTTCAATAGTTTGACATTCAATCTGTATCCCATAAGCTAATTATAGAGCATCATCTAGCTGATATCCATTTGGTATATTCGTCTACAAGAATAATTCCACTTGAAACCATGTATCTATAAAAGGAATTTTTTTATTCCCATGATACTCCCTGAAAATGGGAGATGTATTCTTTTGTGTCCACCCAGTGTCCCAAGTAAAATAAAATGGAAAACCTGATGTTTAACTAAGTTGGTCTATGACTTTTATTTTTTCCACATATAAGGAAATCATTATCTTTTACTTATCACTTACTGAAAGAGTCACTAATAATGTGGTAGGATAACAATCACTGATCATAGGACTATTGCAATACTTAAAGTGTCATATTTCTTGTCTAATGGTCAATGGTTATTCAAAGCTACTGATCAAACTTATCAATGAAGAATATATCATCAGGACAGTATTATTGGACCCTATCATCAGTTATATGAGAGTTATGATAATGTAATTCCCTATTGAAACAATGATGAATAATTTCCCTTGATCATAGAATGGCCATTACAATTCATTGGAAAATATATCCATAGTCTTGTTCATTCTCGATCAAGAAAACATTGAATTCTACATCACCAACTAAAGGGTAGTTGCACCATTCATCACCTTTACCACAGAGGAAATTAATCATAAAAATGTTTCTATATATAAAGACAAAAGTAAATACCATAATCGATTGATAGATCTCAAAATATAATAACTACAAAATTGGACACTACAATCATATTGACCATAAAAAGAAATACATTTGGAACCAACTAGGGAACCTCACTATTCAGGAATACCCAATAGAAGAGAAATACATCTTTAAATGAGGATTAAAGGGGTTCCTCATCATATGTATTGTTGAAGGATATATTCCATCCATTATTAAGGATGTTTATGCCGGCACATGCAGTACTGAAAAATCTAGAACCATACTTTATCACTAAATTAAATGATTTCTTTACTAATGCAAGAAAATGATACCAGAATATGTTTAATTCACCTGGATGAATCATGCCTTTCATATTCGCGCAACCATTATCCATCGACCATTAGACTTATAATGACCCTAAATTTCTTACAATACTATCAAATCATTTTTATGAAAAAAAATAAAAATGGTTACCGAAACATGATACAAAAGTTTATTATCTTGAGAAAATTACAACCATACATAATATTTACATAATAAAACACAAAAATTTCATTAATTATTTATTCTCTATCTTTATAGTGACCATCTCATTCTTCTATGTACAGGTAATCACCTAAGGATATAAATCAAAATAAGGGTTGATCTAAAATACCTGTTAAAGGATGAATAAGAGAGATAAAACAAGAGAGATCATAATAATAATTATAGTGAAATAACAAATGGACCATCATGATAATAATTAAAGGAAACATTAGATAAAGTAATTGAAATTGGAAATGAATAAATATGAAAAATCATGTCTTATTTGTCAAATACCATTGATATTTGTGGAAAAACCAAGCATCAGGTTCTTGAAAAATTCATTTTATCACATTAGATACATCGCATTATCCAATTCATTAGAGCACTATATAATTCTATGAGCACATGTTGAATTATAAAATTTACATTATCATTTATTCCACATAGAACATATATCAATGATGGAAGTAAAATAACCATTGTATAAGAATTTTTCTAATTACGTGAAACAATCTTGCATAAATAAACATTCGGGTTCCAATTTGATTTAGGGAATAAAATTCTTTGTTTAGGAATAATCACTCATGATTGAGTGAGAAATAATATCATGAGAGGTAATATATGTATTTTTGGAGAGAATATTTCTTTTGGAAAAATCATGGAATTTTTCATAAAAACATATTAGAAACATGTTTATCCTATAACAGAAAAGGAATGGTAATTGAAATGATATTTAAGGAAAACTAAAGGAACATCTATACTAAAAATTGTGTGAATGAGGGAACCCTAAAGAAAGAATGTTTGGTTCGACATTCCCCTTATGTCTGAATTCCTTATTCTCATTAATATCCTATAAAATGAAATTTAAATTATTAATTAAAAATAAAAAACCATATTTAAATTTATTTTATTCATAAAAAATATATTATGTTCATTTTTTGCCATTTTTATGAGTTACAGACTTTAATATATTTGTTCGGGAGTGTTTAATTTTTGTATATCATGACTGGTTCTCTTGTATATGAGTATAGATGTTCATGTATAATATAAATAGTCATAAAATATTAAAAATATATGTTATTAATAAAAAATAATAATATTAAATAAAATTATATTTCATTTGTTTATATGGTCTGATGGGGATTTGTTATATTTAACATTAATGAATATGGTATAACTATTTCCAGTGGTTTTATGACCATTATAAGATTATGTAATTTCATTTAACATAATTTTTATATATTGCTTCCAAGACATTATATAACATATAATATGTATAGTAAAATTTTATTTAACCATAATTATGGTTTTTTGACCCTCCATGTAGATATTACTTGAAAAATTAAAAGGCATTATCCCCGATGGTGGATAATCAAAACACGATGGATGATATTTTCATGGTTATAAAAACAATGAAAGATACTTGAAAGGAATTATTAAATTAATATAAAAAAATTTAGTATATAAACGATAAATTAATTTTCATTCCTTTGGATAGGTGGAGTTGAAGAGATAATAAGAAAATATTGGAATTGAAATGAAAATAAAATAAAAAAGAAAGAAGATTTACCTCTTGAATTTAGGCCCCTTGAGAACCTCTATAGGTGAAAGGGTTGAATATTTTTTTAATACAAATGCATCCTTGACATGGGTTAGGGTATTGGGAATAGAAATTTGTAGAATTTTTACATAGTTAAACTCTTGGAAGACATTATAAGAAGAGGTGGTGAGGTTAGTATATCTAGGTTAGGAGAAGGTTGTTATCCATTATCTTATTCATTAGATTATTATTTTGGATCAAGACTATGAATAGATTTATAATTATCAAAAAATAAATTAAAATATGAATGGTATTTTGATATTATGGTGATTAAATCAACAATGAATCAAGGAATAGTGTATTTAAGTTATTATGTATATATATACAATAAATTACTATATTTTACTATTTAAAAAATAATAATCTATTTTAGAATAATATAAAAAAATCACCCAAATTGTTATTGGATGTGTAGAATTTGAAAATGAACTCTATTTTATGAAAATAATTTTATAATTATGATAAATTTATTTTTTAATTAAAATCATCATTAACATAGAAAATACTAATTTTAAAATTATAACTAGTTTTATAACAGTTAAAAAAATTATTTTAGGACACATAAATTGATATTTCAATAATAAGACAACAAAATATTAGTTATGAAGAAATTTTATGAATAGAAATTTTATTATAAATTATTTTATTAATTATGAAATTATAATTAAATAGTTTTGACTTTCAAAAATAAGAAAAGATAATTAATAATTATTATAACAAATATTTATTATACTATGATATAATAATATCATTTTATGATTTATATGATGCTTATATTTTATTTATAATTTTATTTGTGAGGTTAATATTCTACTGGCCAAATTACTATTCATAATGCTCATGGTTATATTCCAATGATGAAGATACTATTCTATCAGGATAGGTTCCATAATTTCAATAAATACAGCTTATTTCAATCATTCATTATTTATAATATTTTTATTATTTCATCTATGTGATTTTATCTAATTTATTCTATATTCTATAATTATTAGGATTGAATTTCCATTAATAAAATATTGTGTCGTTACATTTTCCCCCCTTTTGAAATTTCACCCTTGTGACTTTATTTTACATTCTAGGGTGAAAACAAGTTAGGGTACTTCTACATCTATTCCCCCACTTCCCATATTGCCTCTAAGTACATATCATTCTATTATGGCACATTGACTAGGTGAGTAGTCTATGGTCAAAGAACTTCATGCATTTCTTTGCATAAGAGAGAATATTTTCCAAGAGTACCACCTCTAAATTAAGTAAATTTTATGTATCTAGTATATTCTTCAATGATGGCTTCTATTACAAATAATAGAAGCCTTATTCAATGGTATGTGTTACATGCATGACCAAGTTTCACCAAACAATGATATATTATTAAAATAATACTTTTAAATATAATATGGTATAACATACCCATTATTCTAGCAGTTTTGAATATGATAAATAATCTTATGGAAATTTCTATTTTATATAAATATAAAATGAATTCATGGATTACAAATTAATGAGAAATGAAAATAATAACCAATTGGATAAAAAAATATTATTATTATGCTTTCAAAAGAGTTTTGTTTTAAAAAAAATAATTAATAAAAATTAGTTAATTATTTTAAAAAATATATATATACTATATATCAAATAAAACATTTTTCTTATTTATACATTTTATTTGATAGATATAATTACTCTATGTTATGAGTAAAAACATATACTATTATAAAGGCAATTTTATAACATTTTCATGGAAACCCCAATTTAAATATGTATTTTGACATTTTAATTGATTTAATATGTGAAAATAAACATTATATTAAAATTAATAACCTATTAATTAGGTTATTGTGAATTTTTTATATTTTTCTAAAATATTTCCTATTTTTAATGAATAGTTAAAAATAATAAATTTTTGGTAAAACCTAATTTTCATCTTATTTATTTATAATATTAAATTAAACATTTAGTTGGTTTTAATGTTTAATTAGATAACATTGTTATCAGATTAAAAAATCTATGTCATTGAAATAAAATTGACTTTGAAAGTAATTAGAAAAACATATGATACTTTTAGAAGTTTTTACATTAAAATACCGCGTTTTTTGTCTCGCCTACAAGGTGGATTTTAAAATTATTTATTCCATATATATGATTGGAATTGGAAGAATTGATTCTAAAATTTTAATAATCATGATTTATAATGTCTACTAATTTCACTTTTTTTACCAAAATGATTAGTGAATTTGATTCAAATTAATTATAATTATTAAGGTGAAATTATGCACAATAAAAGACTAAACCATTAACATAAGAGCTCAAATGACCATCCACTTGTGCATCACCAATTTGTTGTCCATTTTTCTGCTATAAAAGTTAAATTTTAATGAAAATTTAGTTTGGTTTTACTTGTTTAAGGTAATAACATGTGTACACCAAACTTGTTCCCAAAAATTCCAAGTGAGTCATTTTCCTTCCCTATAATTGGCCACCACATCTCCCCATTCCCGACACATATCAATCCACATAGGATAATCTAATATATTCCAAAATATATTACCTACATCTCTCTCTCATCCTTGAAGCCTCCCTATGACAATCAAACCTTCCATGTGATCCTTTTGGTATAAACCCAAAGAAGGTACCCGATTAAGTGGTAACAACTTTTCTAAAGATTTTTTTGTTTCATTTCCGTTAGCCAACTCGTATAATAATCATATTATTTTAATTTAAAAAATTTATCCTCAATATAATATTACTTTTTTACGATAAGGTATCAACCTAAACTTACTCATAAATCTAACTAATGCATAACGAACATATTTTTTCTCTGTTTGGCGGACTACTACATCATGAAACTATGATTGTTCATTTTTCCATTACCAATTATCATGGTGGAAAATATGATATAAACTATATTTATATATTATATTTATTTTTTATTTTTTATTATTTAATCCTTTTATAAAATATAAATTTAATACTTTCCATTTTACATTAACATGATAACATCGCATGAGGAGGTGTGGACTACCACCCCCTCAAAGACATTAGATTCATTAACCCGATGAATGGAATGTATAAATGACGGTTATAATTAAGAGTATTATAAATACAAATAATCTATATAATATAAATAACATAATTACATTTCAATAAATACATAAATATCATTTTCATTACTTCCCTTTTACACACTTAAAAAAGTGATAACGTTATTCGTGGACGTGTGGAGTACCACCTCATCGACAATATGTGAATCCTTTCTTAAATAGAATAAATGTTTATAAATATGTATGATTAAATAATATGGTATTAATTATATAATTATTATTATATAATTTTATCGTATTACTTACTTACTTTCCACGATGATATTTGAATAATGGGAACGTTACTAATGCGTATGTACGGCCTATCATCTCCATGATTCTAAAGTTTGTTCAATTTTCACATCCATATTTATTTATTTATTTTAAATGAATATATAATGTATATTTATGATAATTATTTCATGATTATTGTTTAGATATCTTATATAATGACCCCATTTACAATAGATGACCAACCAATGCTGTTTTTGACAAATAAACAGAATTTGGTCAAAACAATCGATGTAAACATAATTGTTTATTTTTTTGTATAAGAAATAATAAAAGGTGAAATAAAATTAATGATAAAAATTAAAATGGTTGTAAAAAATGTTTTAAATTAACATAATTTTATTATTCGGGATTTTAGATGACATTCACCCAAAAGGAAACTCAATGTAAGGGATTATTGTCTCACTTTTATTTCTGTGAGACCTAAATTATCGTTGTTCACCTAATTTATTATATATGGTGTACATAAATCCACATAGAAATAAAATATAATGAATTGTATTTCCATTATGGTATTTAAATGATTTATTTAATGATATTTAACTTTGTGTTTTACAATTCATTTCTTACCTCCTTGGTAGTGGATTTTGTTTCAATTTACTTTCCATTGAGACTTATTTGTTATTATGAACCTAGTTTCATTTATATGGTGTAAAAAATTACATTTTACATGATATATAATTAATATTCTTACCTTCCTAATATTATAATATTCATTTAGTTTAATTATATGATAAATATTATGATTTAAAAATTTTCAATGTGGTATGAGACAATTTGGAATGTATAATGATTTTTCCCCAACAATAAAATTAATGATATTTAAATTCTATTTACATTCAATTAAATTATATGGTTATTTTTCAATAAAACAATTAATTTTCTCCCTTATTGTTATTCATGAACATTTTCATGTATTAGTACCTTTTCCACTCTTTAGCACCCAAGGTGTTTTAGATAATGTTTTTAAGAAATCCCGACTTCATTTCTATCTTTATTTGAAGAAAATGATTTCTTATATAACCCATGTTTTAATAAATAGTTTTCATATAAAATTTTAAATTGATTTATTAATGAAATTTTTAATCATTCTTCCTTTTACCATTTTTTTAAAAGGAATCTATTTATCACTCTCCAAACAAGGAATTTTTTATCCTTTATACCATGAATTATAAAGTAAAGTTCTTTAAATATCAGATGACATGTACAGATTTACCCACTATGATTTCTTCAAAACTTATAGGACATGTTTTAAAGTTTTATTTTTAAAGAAACTATTTTCGAAAGTTATTTAAAATGAAATGGTTTTAAAAAATATATAAATTTTCTTCATGAATGTTTTTAGAAGATCTTTTTATAATGATTACATACATAAACTAAAATAACCCTTTATTTTACTCCACATGGTGTTTGTTGTAGTGATACCATCCTATTTCCTCTTCTAGAGGGTTTATGATTGATTTTTTTATGGATAGTATTCCCATTAACTTCCTTAATTTATTTTATCACCATAAAATATTAAATTTTCAATCATCATTTTACATTGAATTTTCCAAAATATCCATATCATTTTTCTTAGATATGATTATTGTCTAAACTATATAACATATCCCATAAGTTTTTCACATTAAAAGTTATTTGATTATTTGTGGAAGTATTGATAAATTTGTATGATTTATTAACTATGAATATATGAAAAGTAATATTTTTTAATTAATATCATGATTGTTTTGGGCATTCAATAATAAGGTTGGGGACCGTTTAAGGTAAGCCTTATGGTTTGGGGATCAGTTAAAAAAATCTTCTCGATGCATCAATAATCACATGGGATTAATTAGATATAAAAATTGGAATGTTTAAAATTGTCTCTTTATAGTAAAGGTAGCATGTTCATGAGATACATGACATCCAATAATTTATCATTTCCATTATTTAGTTTCAGTTATTATTAATCCCTGATATTTTTTATTGATATATTTTCGGATACATTTCATTTTCATTTCAATGAAAAAATGGAATTTATTTTATTTTCTTTCCATTCCATATTTATTTTCACTTATCCAGTTATTTAATAGGAATGTATTATGAGTTATTAAATTTTTAATCTTTTTATTTAGTTTTCTTCTAATTTTGGTTATTACATGGAATGTGTGTTCAGTTATTTACCATGCCATAATTATTACAGACATTAATTCATTATTAATTCCATTATATTTATTTCCTTAATATTAATTTGAGCTCACAATTACTATTTGTATTTTCCTAGGAATCCCAGAATCATAATATAAAATATATGCATGATTTTACATGATGGATTGGGGTTATCATTGAATTTATTTATTTATTTATAAGAAAAAAGTGTTATAATTACTATATTGGTTTGTAATACAAGACTCATTTATATATATGGTTTACCAATACTATTATACTCTTCAGTCCTATGGGGCTCGATTCCTTTTATCATGCTAATGTAACCGATATTAAACACCATATCTGGGACTTGGGAGTGGGGTCTCAATAGTTCTTATTAGAGGTAGTTTATTAGTATCCTTAAGAACTATATTTAGGAAAAAATAGATTAGATAATATAACCCCACTATTAAATATTTCACTTTTTCCCGTGGGGGAATATGTATTGGAAAAATTACATTTTCTGTTGGTAAATCATTTTTCCAATATATATTCATATTTTATTTAATTATTGGTAATATCCATTTTGCAAGTTTTATTTTTGAGATAGACAAAACCATTTTGTTAAATTATAATAATACCAGTAGATAATATATATTTTGTTAAAATATTTTTCAAGAGGATATGGGGAAAACTTTTAATGATTGTAACAATACTACCTACATATAAATATATTAAATGATATTTTTTTATATGTAGTAAAAATGAAAATTATATTTATAAATTTATCATATATAATACATTTTTTCAAATTATTAAGGAGAAATTATTTTCACACACATTCAAAATTATTAAAAAAAATTAATTATAATAATAAATAAATTGAATCAATTCAAAATCAATCAGTCATGCCACCATACCATACCCACGTCACCATGTAATGCAGCAGGCCAACCAAGATATACTAGGGACCACCAGGCACTGGTAACCCATTACCAATGAGGCTGTGGTATCTTACACATTCTATAGAGACAACATATTCCCATCAATGCCACACTATTTCTAGTAGAATCCTATCCATGATAGGGAGACATCATTAGGCCATCCAAGATAGTAGAATCTAATGCCAGTGAACGCGAAGTAGGCCATCCATGCCATACCAGGGTCCAAAGAGCACCAGCAACCCTAGACCATCGATCCAATAGCATCTCATCCGTACTTACATCTAGATCTATCTCAAATGAATAAAAAATATCTATATGAGTCGAAACCAAAACATAAATTAATAGGTGAAGAAATCTATGGAAAATTTGGCTTCCACACTATTCTATCACTATATGAGGTTGATGTTGAATCTATAGAGTGATATAAACTATCTTAATATAATCCTAACTTAGAATAGTAGTAAAAAAGACATCTATTAGATACTACTCAGTATGGTGATAGTTTAAATAAATAATGGTGGGTGTGGAGGTTTTCAAAAGGAATTGATTGGAGTTAATAGTTGGCTCTATATACTATTAATTGGGATATTCTATGATTGAAAAATATTTTATTTATATGGAAGGTATATGAATAAAATGAACCCCCTTTATATCCCCATTATAGGGTAATTTAAATTTTCATAGGACAAAAATACTTGGTCCTAGTGGGACTCATGATTATAAATGATTTTCTGGCTAGCCAGCTATGTAAGATCTCAAATAGGGGAAGTTAATTTCTCATGAAATTTATATTTAAATAGTCATGGTGATAGTATTTTTGGATGATAAAAGTGGTATATTAGTGGATTCATAAAATAAGATCTGTTCTATTGAAAAAGATCCCTTTTTATTAAAAATTAGGAATATAGGGAAACACAAATATGATTTAACCATGTCTCCAAAGTGGTAGAGGGAGGTGATAGCTGGTTAATTCCTATGGATGACCACAACCTAAAATGTGTATGGGATATCCTTATGTCATATGTAACATAATACCTGGAATTTAGTGTATCAAAACCACACTCCATATATGTATACTCATTAGACCAATCATTTTGTTTCCCCAATTTTTTCAAATTTCAATTATTGAAATGTGGATGTATGTCAACAAACAATAGGCCACATATGAATAATGGGCAGGAAAAAATCAAACCCCACCAGTAAAGGAGTTCTATTTTTTGATGTCATTTATGTTGAATATTTTCACATGATAAATATGGAAACTATTAATCTATTAAGAAGAACAGGGGACCATTCTGTAATTTAGGGAGTTCAAAATGTGGTTGATAGCCCAATAGGTAGTCTATCTATAAGAAATTGGGGTCTTTATTATTTGTTTATTCGGTACAACAACACTTCATTTATTATTATTGTAACAGATCACACTCTCTATCTTATTTTGGGTTACAAATATACAACCAGAACCACAGTTCATGGATAATTCAGATGCTAGTGAGCTTAAAAATAAATATTTACATATATTATGTAAAAAAATTCACTAAATGTGGGGCATACCTGAACTAGAATGAGAAATATATATTTATTCATGTAATTTATCTTGGTGCATATAATTAATTTATCAGTAGTAGGTTATTCAGTCTGCATATAATTCCATGAAATATTTTCATGGAATGGTTTTCACCGGCTATCATTGGTGAAGATAGAGTGTTTTTCATTCAAATTATTTAAGAAATAAATGACATTAAGCATGAGGAATGCCTCAGGATAGTGCCACAGGACACAAAGGGTTCTATTAAAAAAAACCTTATAAATAAACTGGATTAACATTAGAAATTATATAGAAATGTTAAACCTATTCATATCAATTTATAAGGAAAATCAAGAATAATAAATTTATTACATTTTTTGAACCTAAAAATAGGGAAAAATTAAAAAGATGGTCACTTTAGAAATTAATAATGACTATTTAAAACTCAATGAAAAATTTGAATTACTAAAATATTGAAAGATACTAATAAATTTATAGTCAAAACATAAGATTAATATGCATAAAAAATAAAAATACAAGGGCAGGAATAGTGCTGATAATACTAATACTGAAATCATAATAGAAATAATTTTGAATATATGAAAAATAGGGTTTGAAAATCCATACCCTATGAATTCTCAACCCATCCACCATTGTCATTATAATAATAACATTCCACGGTTTTTTCTACTTATCCAAAACTTTTATAGATCTAATTTATTTAATACATTATAGGTCAAAGTAAATATCTCCTTTCATTTAATATAGAAAATTTGTTAGTATTTAAATACAATGTTTTATTCATTATATGTTAAATGTTATCAAATTAAAACGACAGTAGGGAAAATTGGGTTTAAAACAAATAAAAAAAAATTATTTTATGATTCCATGAAAATGGAATATATTAATAAATATTTTGATACCAAGAATCATATGGATGACTTGTGACTCATTTTTTTAAACATTGGGTCCAAAGCCTCAATTTATTATTTAATGAAAAGAATTCTTTTTAAGACTGGGTAGAGGGACACCCATTACATAGCATGAAGGCCCAAGGCCAATGGGCCTATATAAAAGGCTTGAAAGCACATTTATTGGCCCAATGGACCCCTTAGTGAATAGTACTGATACTGTACACTTTCTTATATAGTACCTATTATAGTATAGTTGTTGTTATAGTGATTGCTACAGTGCCCCCACCGCTATAGTTTCGTCGCTGCTATCGTTCTTCCACTGCTACTGCACTGCTATAGTGCTGCTACAGTACCCAAAAATTCAACCCTACCCGGATTTGATCATGGTTCTTTTGGATGACAAGAATGAGCCTCTACCACTTGGGTATAGGCTCGTTGGCAATTGAAGACCTATGAGTTAATGCCAAAAGGTTAGATTTTAACTCTTATCTTTATTGTAATCATATATAACATGAATATGTCCTAAAATCATAAGCAAAACCAAATAATATGGGAACCAACCTTAAATTTGGAATTTATGATTTCATTACAATAAATATTTGAATTTGTACCAGTTTAAAAAAGAAAGCTATAGTGTAACTATATCACATCATTTTAGCATCAAAAAAATAAAGAAATTAATTCATTCCTAGATTCTTAAAAAATTTCTTCTTTTCCATGTTCTTCAAAATCTCAGACCAATACTAACCGCCTTTATTGTATCGTCCTTCTCTTTTTATAATCATCTGGAAAAGGGAAAAAAATAAAAAACCCATATATGAAGATTTCACCATTAGATTGATTGATGATGAAGCATGATTCTGCAATTAAAACATATTTCATATCATTTAATTTTTTAAATTGACCATTGGATAGATATGGGGAACCATTTTAAATAAAGAGATTCTACCCATTTCAAAATACATGATCTATCTGCCATCATGAAGAATATATTAATTATTTGAGTAAAAATAAATATTTAATATGAAAAATTTCAAAAATTGAAACTGAAATTATAATTTTTAATAAATTTAATTCCTGAAAAAATAAATGTACACAATTTCTTATTGATTCACAGCCCCTGTATTCTCTTTCCACTATTTTCTCTTGTCAGTAATATTGAAATCACATAAAAACCATTATCCTTTGAATAATATACCATATCCCTCTATATATTAACTATATGAGAATAATATGTGTCAAGATGATCATGGCCCCAAACATTTTCAATATTCTAATGAAAAAAGTTGAATACATGAGCATTGTAGTTTGGTTACATATTCCTCCATATACTGACCATTTCATTTGTAGAAAAAAAAAGAGAGTATAGTAAGAAAATTCAGATGGAGCACCATATCAATACCCAATATAGATCCACATACCATTCCCTCTATTGGAAAATAATGAAACTAAAATTAGACATTTAAATGGTAATTTCCAAGAAATGGTTGTAGTTTTCCATACGATTTAAATATAACACTCTCTACAAATGAAACATAAAAAGATTAACTAAATCAAATTCATGATAGTACATTAACTTTTATTTTTTATCCTATATATTCATGAATCATACCAACCAATCTATAATGTGGATATGGAAATAGTAATTAAAATGGTGGAATAATGTATAAAAAATGTAATATATCAAATTATAAGTCCATCTAAACATATTTTTCTCTCCAATTTGACAATACAAATAAAATAGTTCCTTACCAATAAACATAATGGGGATGAAATCCTGATGAAAATTTAGGATGAGAATAAAAATAATAATTAGAAAGTAATAAAATATGTTTTATGCCAAATTTTTCCTGGAAATAATTATTATAATAGAAAAAAAACTAAATATTTGGATGTGATGTTGGAATGGTGGCCAGAATAAATAGCCCATATCACATTTCAAACGGTGATGGATGGGGAAGAACCTTTTACGAGGATGCTAGACTGGAATCTGAGTGAGGATCACATATGAATGTTATTTTGGTTTGGGGATTCCTTATATAATTAAATTTTCTTGAAACCAATTTTGGTAATGAAACATAAGTACCATTTCCTAAATAATTGATCATTCATGTGATTTTCATTATTTAAACTTTATTCATTTACCATATACATTTATTTATGTGTGGGGTTTCTTGCAATGCATTGGAAAAGAGGAAAATAATGCCTCACATCAAAATACAAACATGTATTCTTGTGTGTGTGGTGAGAAGAAGTATTTTTCTATTCATATTGGATAAGTACATCGATCTTTCTTGACTTAATAACAAGGTGTATTGACTTATTATTTATGAATGGTATTATCTATATCTAATCTATTGAAATAAATCATTTTATATGATCATATTCTAAATGGTTTTAATTAAAATATGGTTTCCATTAGAGCTAATTATTAATGTTTTATCCATGAAGCTGACCAAATTTAATTGGGATTGAGCCTTTTTTTCAAAGTATGTTAAAAATAAGGGATTATAAAATCTAAATTATTTTTATAAATATTTCCTCACTTTGATAATTTTTTCAATTAGTTGAAATGCATAGATCTAATTTTTGAATGTGTTGTTGACTCTAAAGGAATATTTTGAACTTCTGCAAAAATATAATGTTTTTTCATGAAATTTCGTACTTAATGAAGTGAAAAATTACACTTGTGCCTTCATCAATATCTTTTGAGAAAAATAAAAACCCTAGATTCACAAATGCAGTTCTTAAACGTATAAAATTTCATGCCAAGAAATAGGTAATTCACATAAAATTAGAAACTTAATAACCTGGTATACCAAAATGAAATCAAATAGGGTGGTTGTACTAACTTGAATATTTCACTAAATTTCCCCAAGAAATAGTGGAGATTAGATGTAGTTAAAAATATACCTGATATCAGATGATTGATTTCATGAGTATTTATTTTGATTCAACACTTTTGTTAGAAGGGAGACCTAAACTATTCCTGGGTTTCTAGGTATTTTCGAAGTAAATAAAACTTTGACATTAATATTTGATTATATAATTATGATTACCTAAAAACAAAAAATTGAATACCATATAATGTTCCTTATAGAATCTTCATTCTAAAAAATTCATGGTTATCTGAAAATGATAATATTTTAATTTTATAGTTTTAGTTTTATCATAGTGTTCTATGATATGATAAAAAATAAAACATTAAAAATAAATCTCTAGAATAAAGTATGCATGAAATTCGTATTGACAATAATATTAACCAATTAAAAAAATTCAAATAATCTAGAAAATTTTAATTATAATATTTAATTTATGAAAACATTTCCTTATAAATAAATTGATTCAATCTCATGATAATGGTAGCTCAAATCTTCAATAGTATTAATAGAAACATACCATATTTAAAATAAGAATATAGAAATAAAAATGATTCAATAAAATTATAGAGTGAATCAAGAAATGATAATAAACACGTTGAAATTTTAGATTAACACTACTATAGAAAAACATCCCCGTACATTATGTTTGTTTTCAGAGAGGGATGACCACAACATCAATTATTTCTCCACTAATTATCAATCAACTAGACTGATGGATTATAAAAAATACAAATAATTTTTTACTAATGTAAATTTCATTGTTATGATTTGATGATTATTTAATAAATATAATCATAATCCAACCCATATCATAATTTTTATATGAAAAATGATGTGAAAATATAAACAAGTAAACAAATGAACAATATGTGACCAAGTTCCTTAGTCATCGGTCGACATAAATATAGGGTAGTTGAAAACGGTAAGATAGGGAAGAAATCGAATGTGAAATGGGGTGAACCACTCAAGGATTGTGAGAATGATGTTGTTACTATGAATTTTCTGATAGGGGACGTAAATATATTGATTGTGGGGCATCAGATATCAACATGATGAACATATATGCAGTGATAGAATACCAACATGTCAGTCGAATGCAAAGAAAGAATGGGGTGTCCACATGCGAGGTGGGATGATTGGAGGTGAGGATGGAGTAGGGTAGTGATGCAATGCAAGGCAGCGGGTAGTGAGATGTGAGGCATGGTGGTATGAGGCGAGGTCAGATGCAAGTGGTCTTCAGCAGTGGTGATGATATGGATTTGAATATTAGAGTTTCAATAGTGTTTTTTTCATCATAAAAAATGATTAAATTATTTATTAAATTAATAATATTAAAAAATTATAATTACTAAGGATATTCAGAAAATTTTGATATTAATATCATTTAATAAATTGTTTTTAATAAAACCCTAGAAAATTGATATTGACTTTGGTCATAAAAATGAATATATATATACACACAGACACACATACACACTTGATTTTTATAATTCAGTTTTTCATAAAATAATTATCTTTATTAAATAGTGTATTTATCATTTTTATTGACTATAAAATATTTTTCAGTAATACTTATTTTTAATAATATATTCAGGTATTAGTAAAAAAATGTTAATATTAGTATAATAAATAAATTTATGTAACTATTGGTAAAATCTTTTTTGGTTTTATGTGAACAATACCAATAGATATATCTATTAGTAAAATAAATTGTTGTTATATAATATCAATACCAATAAAACTTAATATCTATTGAAATTTATCATTTTTACCAACATATATATTATCATTCAATAAAATTTTTTTGTATAAGTAATATTTTTGTACATACATAATGTTTAATTTGACGATATGTATAGAAGAACACCCTAGAATATTGTAAAAGAATAAATTACATGGGTATTTCTAGAAATACATCCATGTCTATATAGTACATGTGGAAATGGTTCTTTCATAGATGTACCTATGAGTAAAAACTATGAAAATTTATTCTGAGCCTAACTTAACTTAACCTGGTACATGAAAATGAGCCTTATTTCACATTTGGTTTGAAACTCCTGGGGGTTATTCTATAAATAATTCAATTTTTATTTACAAATAACTATGGATGGTATTGACAATGAATATCCTAGGTTAAGAATAATGTTTCATATTAATGATAAGGATTAATGATTTAGAAATCCTATAAATTATTTTATGGGTACACCCTACTCTAAGGAAGAATTTATGTGTAAAAAAAATCGATGATGTATTTTTGTATTTAGGTTGCTTTCAAAACAACAGTTAAAAGGTTGTTTTGTGATTAACCATATTTCCAAGATTTCCATCATATTAATTTTAAAGATTATATTAATTCTATTATAGAATTGGGAAACCTATAATCTGGGTGACAAAGAATGAAATCAGGAAAGGTTGTGGGTTTTAAAACCATTACTGAAGGACGATAAGTGTTTCACGCCAACCATTGTCCTATATAATGTAATGTTCAATTTTTTTATCTGTAGTAAAATAATTTGATGAATAAATGTAAATTATGAACCATTAGTATCACTTTTTATGATTAGAGATTAATATATTAACCGTTTTGGTTTTTTAGGATTTTTAAACAAAAAATAGTTAGTTTTGTTACTTTTTTATAGGCCTTTAGAACCTTATAATGATTCTTTTAGTGCATCATGTATAAAAAATTCATTATTGGAAATTAATTTTTATTAGTAAAGGGATGAATTATAATTTTATCAATAAAAATAAAAGATAGGATTTTTCATATGAAATTGAAACCATTCATCTAAGAATATTTCCTTATAATCATAGGCAGTAAAATAATTCACCAACATTAGTAAAATGAAATTGGAATAAAAAATTTCAAAATACGTTTTTTGAACCAATGGTATACTAAATCTTCATAGGTTTTTTAATTTCAGCCCATAAAAATAAATTTATTATTCACTTGTTTTTTATTGATGGAAAAAATTATCCCCTATAAATATTAACACTTTTCCGCCATATATGTATCTCTACATTCCACTGGTGTTCTTCTACTTAGATACCTAGTGACATGGTAGTCAATGTGACCATTTTTCACCCCATTGTATCTTTCGTAAAGGATTAATTATGAACCATTATCATGATTTGGGATTTCAACATATTAAATATAAAACAATATATTACCATGATCGAGTATAAATTTTAATTGACACAATTTAAATAAAGTGGGGAGAATGGGATTCGTTAAAAATATAATGTAAGAACCTTATATTTGATAGTGTGTATGACATGTGACACCATGTTCATAGGGTAATATAATTTCTAGACACTTCGTAATATATTTACTATTTAAAATATATTCTAAATATTTCATTGACCACAACACTGAGTTATCCATCATTTCACACAAGAGAAACCTTCTTTGATATCTTCTATTTCCCACAAGAGTGACCTTCCTCGAAATCTTATGTTACAAAAAATAGTGACCTTCTTCAATGGTCTACGTTACACAGAATACCGAGTTTCACAAAACAATGATATACTATCAAAATGTTATAATTTCATATAATCTCATATAACCTAGCCTTTATGTTAGCGGTTATGAATAATATAAAAAAATTTATGAAAATGGATGGTTTATAAGAATATTAAATGAATTTAGGGATTACCAATTAATTATAAATAAATATAAGATTAAATTGGTTACAAAAAGAAATATTATTTGTTTTATTCTTTTTAAGGAATTTGGTTTTAATAAAAAAATTATTAAAATAGGTGATGTGTTGGAAAAAGGCCAAGAGCCAAAATATAATAATAATAAATGTGATGATTAAAATATTCTAAATGACCGATTCTTTTTAAATTGAAATTTTTATTGGTTTTAATGTTTAATTAGATAATATTTATATCAATTAATAAAACATTGGATATTGAAATTGATTAAAAAAACCTAGCATAATTTTGGATGTTTATACTTTAAAACATGTGTTTTTGTAACACCCTATGGTTTTGAAAATAAATGCATTTTTAATCATGCTGTTAAACACAACTTTGCCTCATTTATATTTTGAATTTCGACAAATGGTCATCTAGTGTTGTGATCGGTAACTTATTTGGAGTCTAATAGAACATACCTGATTTTTGGTGAATAGTAACATACCATTATGAATAGTAATATGAATAGTAAAATGAACCTTATGAATAGTAAAAAATGATACCATTTTATTTTTAAAAATTAATAAGATAGTGACATCTTAATTAATTTTTCAATGTGATATAAATTTAATTATAACTTTAAATTGTTTTATTTTGAATTATCTATGATTTTATATAGAAAATTAATTAATAATATATAGAAAATTAATTTTGAAAAATGGAGTTCATTTTTGAATTATAGACTTTGATAAATGGTAGGTGTGATTTTTTGAAATTTTTATGAAATTCTTGAATATTTGATGAATAGTGAAATACTGTAAAATATTGTATTTACAAATTATCAGTTAAATACACTGTTTATGACATAATAAGTGATGTAAGGATACATGGTTATAACTCACATATATATATTACTTTTAGGGGTCACATTAAACATCATTATTAGTTTTATTGGGGGAAATAATAAAATAATGAATTAGATAATAAAAATTCACTACTCTCATCCACTATAAAAATCCATGCCACTCCCTTTTCTTTTAATTCCACTAATCCTTGATGTTTCAAAATGTTCTGACCAAATTTCCTTCACTAGTCACTCTCCATATCTAGGATAATCTTGGTCCTTCCAAAAGACCAAATCCCCTTCCCTTAAGGAGGTTCCCAAGGTGGTTATATCAAGAAGTAAAACACCATTATTTTTCATTTAGTTTCATTTCAGGTTCCTTTATTTTGTAATACTCTCCTCACCTCCCCTATCAAAATGACCAAGATAGATCCATTATAATCTATATACTGGAATGATATCATGTTAATTTAAGAACTATCATCAATATCCTCTTTCTCTCCCTCTCTTAATTTATAAATGAAATCAATGTCCATGAGGTTCAATTTTATAAAAATTATGGACAACGAAGTTTTGTTCTTTATATTACCCTTCATTACTAGTCATGAAACAATTTTTATGGTTGAACGAGATATTAATATATGTACTATTACCTAACTACGATTCAAGAACCAGTATACATACATATTAGTTAATCGTATGACCAAACTAGTTCGTAAAAATCAAAATACTGCTAAATAGGCTATTTGAATGTCATAAAAATTTAATCTAATGATTCATCCTTTTTCAATGTAACCAAATGATATAAATGACCATTAATAAATAAGGATTTCCAAATATAGTATTTAATTTCAAATCAAGATATTCACATCCATTCAACTCTATTACTTAAGAATAAGTGAACCGATTATGAAAATAAAGAAAACCAACATCCCGGAATATTGAAATTCAATATAATAACTTATCAATAAGGGAATAAATGAACTGAAAAGAATTATGATAAACTAAATAAATATATAATAGGTTCTTATATAATATATTAATAATTATAATTTCATATTCCAGGATCTAAAACTAAATATCAGAACACGTTTGGACTTAAGGTATGGGTTTTTCCACCCGAACATTCATTTTTATTCGAGTTACTTTAATTTTCTAATTACCTCAATGAAATTATTATATATTTTTATATAATCCACATAAATTCTATATGAGTATTATATATATTTTTACCAAACATAACCCATCCTCATTTAATGGATAGTTTCATGTTTTAATGGGAATATTCAAAATTGATTCCAAAATACAAGCCTGATTCAATGAAATTTCTCAAATTCTTACATATTTTCAATGGAACTCAATAAGCTGTTTTTATAAACAATTATCTTTATAAAATAACTCATTTTATTATGAAAATACTATTTTTATTCAGTTCTGGTATTATTCAAATGTTTTTCCAAAAGTACACTTTTTTCATAATAAAATAGTATTTATCTCAAGAACTGTTTAATGATTTTATAAGAGTATTTTATTCTGATTCAACACTCTTGTTAATTCTTATTAATTATTGGGTTTAATTAATTATGAAGTCATATAACATATTTTATTTAATGTTTTATTACTAACTCTATTGTGGATGATCTATCCTAGAACATTTCACCATATTACTAGGAATGGTTAGTTTTTTACGATTAATGATTGGGGAAAGGAAGTTACATTTCATATGATAGTTTCAATATGAATTTTTATATTGATTATGTTTATCCCCACTCAAATCTGGAATTCATTGGAATTATTATTGGATGGGTGGGTCCCACTATAGCCCCTTGATGCATCGGTGGGTCTCATGAGATAAATAAATGGGGAATTGGTCGTGGCAATTCCCAATGTGATATATGGATTTTAGCGAGGCCTTAAATCATTTTTAGATGTCTTAACCCTGGACTTGACAGAATGTTTTGGAATGTCCAACATACGAACTGACCTTATTATGATGAAATTATTTGAAAAATCATGTGGTTATTAGACTAGAAGAATACCCATGATTATTTTAGGGAAATATTTACTCAACTCATATTCCTCCCAATTTATGATCAAGATTATTTTTAAAGGAATTTGTTTTAAATTTTCCCCCATGTCTAATATTTATGTTATCTTACTCTTTATTACTTACTATAATTGGGAATATGTGATCACCCCTTTATTATGTCTCATTTTCTAAGGATATTAAGAATTAAATTATGCAAGACTTGCAAGCATAATATAGGAAGCTTATATATTTCTAATAGAATAAATTAGTGTTGTATTTCCTTTCATGACGTATAGTAGGACATATTTATTTTTCTTGTTTCCAATAAAACTAAACTACTCGGTCCTTCATGATTCTCATTCCTTGTTTATATTCCAATGTAATAAAATAAGGCACTGGTTCCAGGAAACTAGGGCTGGGTCCTTACAGGTTGTATCTAAAAAAGTTTAGTAGAAAACATGGAAATAAGATTTAGAAATCATTGATTATGGAAGAGTATCTAAGATATTATTTGAGGATAAACATACAAGAACATCCTGGATTTTTGTTAAGGAATAGATTATGTTGATCTTTCAAGAAATACATCCCTGTCTGAATATGAGCAGGTAGAGGCGGCTCTATCAAAAATGTACCTAGGAGTGAATGCTCTGACAATGACTTTCATGCTTGACTTGGGGTATCCCGGTACATGACAATGAGCCGTGATGCACCCATTTTTCCGACACTCCGAGGGGAAATGCTTAGGATAATTCACATTTTCATTACAAGCCATTATGAATTATTTAAATGTATATTTCTCGTCAAAGAAACCATTTTTGTTATTATGTGATTTGCCAATAAATTGGATCTCAATTTATGCTATATATTTTTTAATGTTAAGATTATACATTATGATTCATCCCCTGATCTAGTGTATTCCCTTCTTTAGAATTAGTGCCTAGTTAAAGGAATGGAAACCACATGAATGTGTGTGTCCCATGTATGATTTCCCTCCTATGAAAGATAACGATGTTGGGTTTTGTGTTGTGACTGGTGTTGAGCTACATATATCTATACTAGGAAAACTTACTCAGGTTTCTGAATAATAACCATACCTGTATGAGGTATCTAGATCCACCACATGGATGATCTTTCTTACACTGCTTTATATGACAATAGCCTCTATCATCCAATGGGACTACATACCCATTTATAGCTGAGCAGTGGATAAGTTTACAAGATCAGATTTTTCCTATAACACCCCGACATTTTATGAGATATATTACTTTTAATTTCATTGATTTCTTATATTATACACTACACCAAGATTAGATTGTATTATACGCAACACCGTATTAGCTTTCAGTATACGCAACACTATTCTTGGCTCGTGTTATACACAATTACAAGTTTGTTTTCTGGAAATTATTCTACACAACATTAAGTATCAATTTTGTTTAATGTATAAATGAAAAAAGTTTTTATTATGTTACACGCATCACTAAAAATATCTTTCACTACACGCATCCCTGACTTAGCTTGCATTACACGCAATCAAGACCTTCTTCGATAGCGTGTGTAGTACGCAATACCAAGTTTTACTAAATGAGATATTATTATTATTTTATTATGAACTAGCTGTTATAAATAGTAATACCAAATTTTTAAAATTTTATAAATTTTACCTTTCAAATGGACTTCATTTCTAGATTCGGAATAACAAAATTAGCCTAGGGTGAATTTTTGGTATTTTTCTAAAAACAATCAATTTTTTTATGAATAGTGAAAACACTATGTTACTATTGAAAAATCGAATTTTTTTTAAATAATTATTTATTTTAATTACATTTATTTTAGTTCAAAATTGTTAAATAATACATATATAAGTTTAATGTAATTCACTGGAGTGAATTTATAATAATTTAGACATTGAAAAATTTTATTGAACTCTTCACCGTCTTTTACCCACCTCCTAGGAGAGTTTGAAAATTTACATAAAACATAATTTTTCCGCTTCAATGAATGGAATTTTAAAAATATAAGAGACATGGTTAATATGAAGGAGTAAAATGGGGTTCAATAAGATAAATTGTTTTTGGTGAATAGTAACATTTTACTTTTATTTACCACGGTTAAAAGTAACTAGGGTAATTAAGGGTAAAAATGATATTATTATTACCCTAACACATGTCCTAATTCTATTGGATAAGTGAAATTAGACCAAAAAAACCTTAGGAATAAAATATTACCCTTTAGGTCCACTTGGATTAGATTAGGACATTTATTATTATTTTATTTAAAAAATAGATAAAATAGTTAAAATCAATGTTTAATAACTAATTATTTTTTAATATAGGGTTATACATAAGATAAATTTTACTATAAGTATTAATTATAAAGATAAAAATATTTCCTACCTAAGGATATTTTATTTATAATTTTTAGACATTAAATAATTTAAGTTATTTATGACACAATGGTGATGCAGTAATTACCAAAATAATGAAATATTAAAATAATTGATATTATAAATACCAAAATAAATGTAATTTTAGACTTTTTATTAATTCCACTAATTTTATAGGTTAATATGACATGTTAGTATTTATATAGGTATTTGTTTTCGAACTAATCATTCTGTTAGGATTTTCACAAAAATGAATTACCAAATAGTGTCAAAATTGGCATAAAGTAGTTTTTAAAACAAATATTATGTTATTAATTGTTATTATATTCCTCAAAAATCTAAGGATCTATAAAATGACCAAGATAAGTTTATAAATATTAATAATGAACCACTTGGGGTTCTTTTGGCTGGTTATAGTATGTTTATTAACTATATATTATAAGAAAACAAGAAGACACGGTAAAAGATAAATTATTTAACTTAGAGTTAAATATAAAAGATAATGTTAAAATTGTATCCTAAACTTGTATAAAACCAATTAGAGGGGAGTATTTTGACCCATCCCAAATTTATCATAGAAATAAGTCAATTTTGAGCAGTTATAACCTGAATATTATTTTATTATAAAATAATATTTTATGTTTTTTCAAAGGTGCCGCTCTCCTCCCTTATAAAAAGGGAACCCCTTACCTCTTCTCTTCAAACCCTTTTGAGCCTTGAAGCTCTGAAAATCCCTGAAAATTCATATTATCCACTTCCATAGAAACATTCTGGAGGTTCTGTTCTGCTCAAAAGACAGACTCTACCTCATTAAGAGGAAGCTTAAAGGAGGTGCGTCGAAATAGTGGTAATCTTTTCTTCTGATTCTCTCAAGTTTCTTTCTTCTTCTACTTATTCTTATTTAGTTGTCTCAATATAAAGTAATAAAATCAGTATTTCTTATATACTGATATGTTATTATAAATATGAAACAACCTGATTTCAAATTCTATCCATTCTACGGAAAACGAAATCACCGCGCGTGCGTACGTACGGAATACCGTCTCCACGCCGTGGTGTAATATGTTTTCGACCACCACCATACTTGAATGGGTATAATGGTGTAAATAAATAACTATATAGTATTATTTTAAAGTGATATTGATTCTGAAATATTATACATACACTTCAATACAATTCCACGATCATGGGAATGGTATCATCGCTCGTGCGTACGTACGGACAACCGTATCCACAACGTGATTAGATTCATTCTCCATGTTAACCATTCAAGAATGATTATAAAGTATATATAATAAGTAATAATGAAATATATGACATAATAATGATATAGGAGTTATGTATATATATATATATAATAATTTCATCTACTTAATTCCATTCAATTCAATAAGGAAACAAAAACAGCGTCCATGCGTACGTATGGCCTACTCTCTCCATGAACGGTGTATTTCATTCAATTTATCGATCTATCATATATATATATATATTTATATGCTGAATATATATTATATATAAATCATTTTTACATTCTTAAATTAATTAAATAAAGATATAAGTAATAATATCAAGAACAAGAAGTCGAAACACAAACAATAAATGAAATGATTTCACCCAAATCGCTGCTTTTACATCGAATTTATAAAATAATGGGTAATATAAAGTAATAATTAAACCATATATGATATCATAACAATTAATATGATTCTGTAATAATTCAATGACATTATTTAAATCATTATAGATGAGGATCAGATACTTACGAAGCATATCAGACCTAAGGTAAGGGATAAATTTTCCAATCTCGTTCTTATGAGAGGTTTTTTATTCGTAAGTATTTACTGGGGTTATGTTTATTATCCATGTCCATATGTTCTCAAATTATTTTCATAAAATGTTTAATTTTCTTCCATGAATGTTTAAATTCATTTTTACCCTTTTTATATTACTTTTACCACATCGTATAGAAGGAAACATTCTTTTGTTTACCATACGAGGTACTTTTGACTTTTCCGGAAAAAGTACGAGAAGAATTTTTTTTAACTTATACGGCATGAACAGATTTTTAAGGTTTCATAACGCCTTATTTTCATGAAGCTTTCCCTAAAATATTTATTGAATATTTTTAAAAAAATAGTTTTCTTTTAAAATTTAATTGCATTTTGTTAAAAGAAAATGATTTTGAAGAAGAATGGATATTTTCCTCAAGAATTATTTTCAAGTGTTTTATCGAAACCATTTTCCATCTAAGATTAAATTATTTCATATGTGTATGTTTCAAGTATAATATCTCTATGACTTACATGGTGTCACTCTTCTTATTATGAAATGATATCCTTTTGTTTTATATGGATTATGTGATGATGGGATGATGTTTATGAAACCCATTTTATTCTTTTGGTTATAATGAATTATTTATGTATATTTTGTGGAACAAGTAAGAATGATTTCATTATGAGATGGGTGGGACCTATATCTCCCTCCAATGCATTAGGTAAAGATTTATATCTCATGAGATATACATGGCTGGAATGGTAAGTAAATATGGTTCAGTGTTACAGGACAGGAAATGAGGAGTGAACTCGATTCAGAAAGGGACATTGTCCACTAAGATCATCTTGGAAGAAATTCCGTGGATAATATGGAAATCATATCATATTCTTAATGTTTTTCCACAATTACAATTTATATTTACAAACTATTTTATCATGAATGATGTTCTATTACGATCTATGCCTTACATACTGCCATTTTTTGTCATTTCTCAAGATTTCTATGTTTAAACATTATGTTCATGTTTTTATGATCAAATGTATATGGTTAGTTTTATTTCTTCCATGAATAACATTACTGAGCATTTGATCTCACCCTTTTTATTTTTTCTTTTACCTAGGATATAAAGAAAGGTTTTAGGTATGAAAACAAAAGGGGAAGATCTTTATGGGAGATGTTGAATATCTTTCACCATGATTAGAAGATTATATTCTGAGTTTCCAAAGACACTAAACTATTACGGTCCATGTTTGTTTGTTTTTGTTATGTATTAAGTATTATGAAAATGTAATGTAATGTCTATATACGTCATGATTTGGGTCTCTACAGATGGTATCAGAGGAAATTCTTAGTTAACCTTTGGAAACTAGGATGCGAAAAAATTAGTGAAATCCATAGAAATATTTAAGGTATGTCTATGGATGTCCCAAAGTATAAGTATATGTATAGGTTATAGTCCTAGAACTATGGTAGTAATGTTAGAATTTAACATAATAGGATAGATATTGATGGTATTCCCCCTTTATTATGTTTTTTTACCTAGCATGATTTTTTCCTCTCACACTATTCTTTTTGGGTTTTAGAAAAAGGATGGAAATAGGAAGATTCATGATAATGGGGGATATGATGGACAATGGAATGATATTCTTCACGAGAAAACAAATGAAATGGGATTTGAAAGTCCAAACATCGTTATTATGCCTAATCATCAATCTCATAATATGATCAATAATTTGAACATTGGTATGTTTCCCAACTCAGCTAATAAGAGAATGACGGAGTTTCATGATGACCATAGAGGAAATAAAGTTCAATTTCTCTCATGTAAATCATGTGGGAATAGGCATCAAGGAGAATGTTTCAAAGGAACTAGAAGATTCTTTGGGTGCGGAAAAGAAGAACACAAATCTAGTAAGTTCAAAGGAAAATGTTCAATTAAAACCATGGAGATGGATAATGGTATTGCTACGACATCAACAACAATTAGATGTTTTAAATGTGGAATGTATGGGCATTATGAAAACCAATTCCCTAAGGGAAAATCTCATAAAGAGAGTCAGCGTGGTCATATGGGTAGTATTTATGTGGATGATGATGAGGAGACTATAGATGATATATGAGATAAAAGAAGTGTGGAAGCTTTTTCAATGGTTTAAGAAGGTAGTGGAATGATTTATGTTTATCAAGAGTTATGTTGTATAGGTAATGGTACAATGGAAGAAAGACACATAGAAGGATTGTTATATTATTTTTTTCCTAAAGTATTTGAAAGTATATGTTGAATGGTACTGGTAACCATGAAAGGTTATTCAAATATTTTTGGATGGTAGTTGATATGTGCATAATGAAAGGATTAGGAGATAATGAGATGTTTGATAGTATTAATGAGCTCTTGACTGATATAAGGACAATGTGATATCATGGTTTGGGTATATAGAATTTTTGTGATTTTGGTATGTGGAAAGAGTTAACTTTTTCCACCATTCATGTTTTCACTATGGTTCAACGGGTATTCATTTTTCAAGAGAATAAATGATTAAGGAATTAAAATATATGGAATGTAACCAACAAGATACATCTTTTGATGTATGGGAGATAAACGATGGTATTCACATTCTTGGTAGATGACCTTTCTAGTAATCGTTTTCTTTATACTATGAGCTCTGACCGAAGTATTTTTTATAATCCATAAGATTGGAATGAATTAAGTTATACATAAGATATTATTGTTTAAGGATATATTTTTTTTTGATATCATTGTAGGAATGTTATAATAATGTATTTTTAGAAAAAGGACAACCTGAAGGACGGGAGACAACCCGTCGCGTCGGACAAGGATGTGGGAATCGAACCCACAACCGATGTGTGACAGGCCTTTATCGCCTACCACTGGCCTATAACAAGTCCTCAATTAGAAGAAACTAGTTTTATTATATTAAACAGTATTATATATAATGTATAAGTCCATTTTAGGAACCATATACAATTAATCTCACTATAGATGGACTTATGTATATTTGATAACTTTTTCTAACCTTATTTTTGAGACAGATGGGATGACCTATCATTCAATCGCATGACCTTTTAATACTTCACGGATGAAAATTTCAACTTCATTTCTTTAAGAGATGATGTGTAAATTGTTCAAGGCACAAACAACAGTGAGATTTTACCAAAATCAATTAAGTAGTTATTTTAATTCAAAAAATTATTCAACATTAGGAAAATGATCTTGAAAACCAAAAATGTTGTCCTAGTGCTCTCATATATGATGAATCAATTGTTACCTTAGACCATCACAATTTTATTGCATTGTGACTATTGGATTTTTCATAGCCATGTTCTCTACCACTCTCCATCAGAACAATGACGGTTATATTTCTCTTCCATATCCATATTTTCACTTATGATCTCCTATGTGGGAACACAAGTGATGAGTTACTTTGGGTATCCGTTTTGTTTCAAACCTTCATTTTTAAATGTGAGTTTTAGTATACCCTTTTACAATGTGGGTTTCTATAAAAGAAACTCTCAAGTAATAAACCATTTATAACCCCGATGAATTTCGAGGACGAAATTCATTTCAAGGGGGGTAGAATGTAACACCCCAAGATTTTATGATATATATTAATTTTAATTTCGTTGATGTCTTCTATTATACACTACACCAATATTATCTTGTACTATACGAAACACCATATTAGCTTGCAGTATACACAACACTATTATTGGCTCGTGTTATACAGAATTTCAAGTTTTTTTTGGAAATTATTCTAGGCAACATTAAGTATATATTTTGTTTAATGTATAAATGAAAAAAGTTTTTATTATGTTATATGCAACACTAAATAGAGCTTTCACTACACGCATCTCTAACTTGGCTTGCATGACACGCAATCAAGTCCTTCTTCGATATCGTGTGTAGTACACAATACCATGTTTCACTAAATGATATATTATTATAATATTATTATGAACTAGCCATTATGAATAGTAATACCCACTTTTGGAAATTTTATAAATTTTATCTTTGAAAATGGACTTCATTTTTAGATTCGGAATATCAAAATTAGCCTAGGGTGAATTTTTGATAATTTTCTGAAAACATTCAATTTTTGATGAATAGTGAAAACATAGGGTAACTATTTAAAAACTGACTTTTTATTTAAATAATTATTTATTTTATTTAAATTTTTTTAGGTCAAAATTGATACATAATACCTATATAAGTTAAATTTAATTCATTGGAGTCATTTTATAATAATTTTAGACATATAAAAATTTTATTGAACTTTTCACCCTCTTTTACCCACCTCCTTTGAGAGTTTGAAAATTTACATAGAACTTAATTTTACCACTTATATGAGTGTATTTTCAAAAATCCAAGAGACACGATTAATATCAAAGAGTAAAATTTTGTTCAATAAGATAAAAATAATTTTTGGTGAACAGTAACTTTTTACTTTTATTTACCACGATTACAAGTAAATAGGGTAATTAAGGGTAAAAATGATATTATTATTACCCTAAAACATGTCCTAATTCTATTGGATAAGCGTAATTCGATCAAAATAACCTTAGGAATAAAATATTACCCTTTAGGTCCACTTGGATTATATTAGGACATTTATTATTATTTTATTTATAAAAGAGTTAAAATAGTTAAAATCAAAGTTTAATAACTAAAACATTTTTAATATAGGGTTATACATAAGATAAATTAAAATATTAATATTCATTATAATGATAAAAAGATTTCATACCTAATGGTATTTTATTTATAATTTTTAGAAATTAAAAAATTTAAGTTATTTATGACACAATGGTGATGCAGTAATTACCTAAATAATGAAATATTAAAATAATTGATATTATACCCAAATAAATGTAATTTTAGACTTTATATGAATTAAACTAATTTTATAGGTTAATATGACATGATAGTATTTATTTAATTAACTTTTTTTGAACTAATCATGTTGTTATGATTTTCACAAAAATCAATTTCCAAATACTGTCAAAATTGACATAAAATAGTTTTTTAAAACAATATTATATTATTAATTGTTATTATATTCATAAAATATATAAGTATCTTCCAAATGACTTAGATAAGGTTATATATATTAATAATGAACCACTTGGTGTTTTTTTGGCTGGTTATAATAAGTTTATTAACCATATAGTGTAAGAAATCAAGAAGACACGGTAAAAATTAAATTATTTAACTTAGAGTTACATCTAACAGATAATGTTAAAATAGTAACCTAAACCTGTCTAAACCTATTGTTTGAGAGTATATCAATCCATAACAACTTTATATTAGAAATAAATTAATTTTGAGCTATTATAAACCGAATATGACTTTATTATAAAATAATATTTTAAGTTTTTCCAAAGGTTCCCCTCTCCTCCCTTATAAAAAGGGAACCCCTTCCATCTTATCTTCACACCCTTTTTAGCCTTTAATGTAACGCCCCGACCCTAGTTACCCAGAGTCGGTGCATTATTACATAACATTGGAATGATCACAAGAAAGATCAAATCTCGAAAGACCGATTGGTTTAGTAGCCTTGGAAACACTATATATATTCATAAGTTTTACATTACATCATAAAATGAAAAACTACTACAACAACTTAATGTCTCCATAATCCACACTCATATCTCCACATAATATCCCTGTAGGTAATTCATAATTTACTTCTTCACTTCCTGGGAAAAATAAAACATAGAAAAGGGGTGAGCTCAAATGCCCAGTAAGGATAATAATATAGTGGAAACTTTCATAAATAAGAATAAACATTTAAGGAAATGTATAACTAAAACAACAGCCTTTCAAACTTGAACTTTCAACATTGTATGGCATAAATAAAATGAAATAATACCATTTACTCATTCACATGGATATTCTACTAATCGAATAATCACATGCAAAATCACTATCCACTTTCATAATGATGGAATGCATAATGCCAGACTATCATAACCACATAGCGAAGGCCTCGTGCCAAGACTGCAAATAAGATTTTGTCAAGGCCTTCTGCCAAGACACTAGTTTGTCCCATGAGACCTACCGATGCATCGAGGAGCTATAGCGGGCTCCACCCGTCACATATTAAGTCCAATGCATTCCCATATGAAAAGGTTTAAACATAACATTAACATTCGTATTAAAACTAGAATACTAAATGTCAATAATTTCACCATAAACTATGAATGGTATAAAAATAGCACATCCACAGTCAAACATATCACAAAACCTTATAATACAATATAGAAGTTTTGTATCATAATAAATCAGCGTAAAATCCATCAAAGGATGTTGACATAGATGAAATCAAAACTCTTTTTAGAGAAATATCTCTTTCTATTTTTGAAATCATTTAAGAGCCATATAAAATAAAACATTTTCTTTGAAAATATTCTTATAAGCTTGTAAGGAAAGCTTTGAAGATTTTATAACGGCGGAAAATAGCTGCACCCGCCGTATAAGTTAAAAAACATTCTTACCTTAATTATGTCGAAAAGGTTAAAAAGGACCTTGTTTTGAAAACGATGGAAGGATTCCTCTTATAAAAAGTCAAACAAGGGTATAAATGACTTTAACCCATATTCTTGTAATTAATAAAAATGTTTTGAAATACATTTTTAAGAAAACATGGATGTGGATGATAAAGAGATCCTAGTAGATTATTACATATAAACAACCTCGGATAATGAAGCGATTGTGAAATAACCCTTACCTTGTACTTTTCCTTGGTTGGGGTAGGTTAACCTCATGTATAATGGTGAAATAATTGTTATTAAATTATACAAGAATCATATACATTAATATGATATCATATATGATCTTTTAATATCGATTTGATAATAATATCTTAGTATTATCGTTGTTTCGGGTGTTAACTTACTTGTTTTCTTTTATATGTTTTGTTACGTAAGAAATTTTTGTAAAGGATAGGTTGTATATTATTCATATCCAGAATGATATCAAGTCCTTAAACATCATTTTTAAATCATAAAATAATAATTATACATGAATGGATACGATGGAGAATGAATCTCATCGCGTTCGTGGAGACGGTAGTCCGTACGTACGCACGAGCGACAATATCATTCTTTTGATATTAAAATAATATATAAATGGATGGTATATCATATATAAAGAATTATTAACATGTTATATTTATTATTTACCTGAGTTAAACATCATTATTATACCCATCCAAATAATATTATATTGAATAACAATTACACCACGACGTGGAGACGGTAAGCCGTACGTACGCACGTATGGTGACATGTTATTCAAAGGGTGGATAGAATACTGAATATTGTTGTACCATATTTATAATAACATCACAGTATATATATGATACTGGAGTTATTATTTTAGAATGGTAACAACAAAGGAAGAAGAAGTGGAAGAAGAAATGAACTTGGAAAAGGGTGGTGAAATCATTACCTCTTCTTCGGGTTCTTAATTTTGATTTGATCAAAAGGGCTCTTTAGGTTGGCTTTCTGCTCAAACTAAGGCCCCTAGGTTGTAGTGAGGGAAGTTGGGAGAGTATTTGGGCAGAGTTTGGCCGAACCAAAAGGCTTTGAAGGTGTGAAGAAATGAGAAGGAGGAGTGCCCTTTTATAAGAGGGGTGAGGGGCACCTTTGGAAAAGCTAGAAATATTAATTTATAATAAATTCATATTCGGTTTCTAATGGTTCCAAAGTTGATTATTTAACTTTTAAGGTGGTAATGGGTCGAAAAAAACTCAACCAATAGAATTTAGACAGGTTTGGGTACTTATATTAACCTTATCTTTAAGTATTAACTCTAAGTTAATTAGTTTCACTTTTACAATGTCTCTTTGTATTTTTATATAATATGGTTAATAAACTTACTACATAAATCCATGCGACCCCCAAGTGGTCCATTAATTATTAACCTATCATGATATAAGTCTCTTGTCCTAACCTTAGATTTTTAGAAATTTAATATCAATTAATAATATAATATTTGTTTTAAGAACTCTTTTATGTCAATTTTGACACTATTCAATAGTTGATTTTTGTGAAACTCTTAAAAGATTGATTACTTCGAACAAATACAATTAAAAAATCATAATATATCATATTATCCTAGAAAATTAGTTTAATTCATTAAAAGATTCATATTATGTTTATTTGGGTATTTATAATATCAATTAATTTCATTTTTCACTATTTTAGTAATTACTGCATCATCATTGTGTCATAAATAAAATATATTATTTAATGTCTAAAAATTATAAATAAAATATAATTATGTAAGAAATATTTTTATCTTTCTAATGAATATTTATAATCTAAAATCCAACATATATAACCCTATGTAATAATTGTTTTTCTAAAAGATATATGCTTGTGTCATTTTTGTATTCATTTTAACTTAATTAAAATAAAGTGTCCCTATCACCTACAAGTGGCACCATGGGGTCCCCAAATCGACCCAAAGATTCCTATGGTAGAACATGTATCAACCAATAAGTCTAGGACACGTTTTAGGGTAATTATTATTATTATAATATTATTTTTTAACCCTTATTTACCAGATTTACCCTTAACCATGGTAAATAAAATATTTACCACAGTAATTATTCAAAATGTCTAAAAATAAAAGTTACCTATTTAAAAAATTTGTACATCATGATTCCAAATATGGAATCCATTTTTCTAAATTCAAAACACAGAAGTGTTAGAAATTAATTTAAAATTAATTCCCGCTGTCAAAACAAAAAGTGTGTTTTTAAGAGATAATAACTATCAAAAGATTGACATTTGTTTATGTTCTGTTTAATTGTAAAATTATGTCCAATGACAAATATTATATTAAATGGTAAAAATATATTCTAAATATAATTTAAAACCACTCAAATTCATAATTTATCACTATTAATTATTTTGATTAAAAAAGTTGTTTTTAATTAAAATTTAGTAATTTTCACTATTCATCAAAATATGAAAGTTATCCGAAAAGTACCAAAATTTCACCTTCGGATAAATTCGATATTCCGAATCCAGAAATGAAGTCCATTTTAAAATATAAAATATATATAATTTCGAAAAGTAGGTATTACTATACATAACGGCTAGTTTGTTTGGTTATGGTGTGTTAGAACTCGGTGTTGCGTACAACACACGCTATCACATTATTCAAAGAGAAGCGTACCGTAGAAGCTTGGGGTGTTACATTCTCCCCTCCTTCAAATAATTTCGTCCTCGAAATTTCCAGAATACTACCGCATGAAAAGACTCGGGTGGTTCTTCATCATAAGTTCCTCGGGTTCCCCCGTTGCCTCTTCCATCTTATGGTTTCTCCACAAAACTTTTACCAGACACGTCATCCGGTTTCTCAGTACTTTCTCTCTTTTATCAAGAATCCTGACAGGCTCTTCACAAAAAGAAATATCGGGTTCTAGTTCTAATTCCTCATAGGTGAGTACATGCATTGGGTCAGGCATATATTTCCTCAACAGAGATATGTGGAACACATCGTGAACTTTGGAGAGACTTGGCGGCATTGCCAATCGGTAAGCTACAGCCCCAATTCGTTCTAGAATTTCGAAAGGTCCGATGTACCTGGGACTCAATTTACCTTTCTTACCAAAACATATGACTCCCTTCCATGGAGATACCTTCTGGAAAACATGATCACCGACTTGAAATTCCAAATCCTTCCTTCGATTATCGGCATAGCTCTTCTGCCTACTTTGAGCTGCTTTGATGTGATTTTGGATTACTTTCACCTTTTCCACCGTTTCCTCCACCAGTTCTGGGCCTAAAAGCTTTCTTTCACCAAAGTCATCCCAACAGGTTGGTGTACGACATCTCTTTCCGTATAACGCTTCATGTGGTGCCATCTGAATACTCGAATGGAAACTATTGTTATACGAAAATTCTACCAGTGGTAAATATTGATCCCACATACCCTGAAAGTCAAGTGAGCAAGATCTCAACATGTCTTCTAAGGTCTGAATAGTCCGTTCTGATTGTCCATCTTTCTGAGGGTGGTAAGCAGTTCTCAAATGAAGTTCAGTATCCAGGGATTTCTGAAGACTTTTCCAGAATCTTGAAGTAAAACGGGGATCACGATCAGAAACAATCAATAGGGGTACTCCATGAAGTCTCACAACTTCATTAATATATAGTCTTGCTAGACATTCCAGGGGTAGATCTTCTCTTATAGCAAGAAAATGTGCTCACTTGGTAAGACGATCAATAATAACCCATATTGCATCGTTCCTTCTAGGAGTCTTTGGTAGCCCCATGACAAAATCCATCGTCATATTGTCCCATTTCCACTCTGGTATGGGAAGAGGTTTCATGACTCCTCCAGGCTGTTGCCTTCCAGCTTTCACTTGTTAACAAACCATACATCTTGACACAAAATCAGAAATCTCCCTCTTCATGTTGTCCCACCAAAAATGTTCCTTCAAATCTCTATACATTTTGGTGCTCCCAGGGTGTATAGAGAAATTGGAACTATAAGCATCATACAGCAATTCCCTTTTTAGATCAGGTAAATCGGGAACACAAAGTCTCTTACAGAATTTCAAAATTACATCTTCATACATAAAGTCTCTCAAACTCCCATCATTCATAGATTTAATCTTCTTTTGAAATTCTTCATGATCGGTCTGAGAACTCTTAATCTTTTCTAGTAAATATGGTTTGGCAACCGTTTGAAAAAGTATTGATGTTTCACCTTCCCTGGTTATTCCCATGTCCATCTTCACTAGATCCATGAAAATTGGATCCCTTTCAATTCTCATTTTGTTCAAAACTCCATGGTCTTTTCTACTCAAAGCATCTTCCACCTTGTTTTCTTTCCCCGGGTGGTAGTGTATCGTGCAATAATAATCCTTGAGTAATTCAAGCCATCTCCTTTTCCTCATGTTGACTTCTTTTTGTGAGAAAATATACTTCAAACTCTTGTGATCAGAATAAATCTCACATTTTTCACCATAGAGGTATTGCCTCCATATCTTCAAAGAAAAGATCACAGCTGCTAACTCAAGATCATGAGTAGGGTAGTTTTGTTCATGAATTTTCAACTGTCATGATGCATAGGCAATAACTCTATCATTCTGCATAAGGACACAACCAAGTCCTTTCCTTGACGAATCACTATAAATAACGAACCCATCATTCCCCGATGGTAGAGTCAATATAGGAGCATTGACTAATCTTCTCTTCAGTTCATCGAAACATTCTTCACACTCTTTTTTCCAAACAAATTTAACCCCTTTATATGTGAGCTTCGTTAATGGGTTAGCCAATCGGGCAAAATTCTGGACGAAATGTCGATAATAACCTGCCAAACCAATAAAACTACGTAGCTCAGTTATACTCATAGGTGCTGGCCATTCTTGGATTTCCTTGGTCTTTGAAGGATCAATAGAGATTTCATCTTTAGATATAATATTTCCAAGAAAAGAAATCTCCTGAAGCCAGAATTCACACTTGCTAAACTTCCCATATAATCCATGCCTCCTCAGAGTCTTCAAGATAATGCACAAGTGATTTTCATGATCTTCGTAGGTTTTGGAGTATACCAAGATATCATCAATAAATACCACCACAAATTCATAGATATACTCCTTGAAAACTCTTTTCATCAGATCCATGAATACAGAGGCTGCATTAGTCAATCCAAACGGCATTATAGTAAACTCGTAATGCCCGTACCTGGTTCGGAATGCTGTCTTCGGAATGTCTTCCTTTTTCACACACAACTGATGGTATCCAGATCGTAGGTCAATCTTTGAAAAGTATTGAGCTCCATGTAGTTGGTCAAATAAATCATCAATACGAGGTAGGGTATACTTGTTCTTTATCGTTATAGCATTGATCTCCCTATAGTCGATACATAACCTCATAGATCCATCTTTCTTTTTAACAAAAAGAACAGGGGCTCCCCATGGAGAAACCCTAGGGTGAATAAGTCCCTTATTACTCAATTCCTCTAGTTGTTTCTTTAGTTCAACTAATTCTACAGTGGTCATTCTATAAGGGGTCTTTGAAATAGGCCTTGATCCAGGAATCAAATCAATGGAAAACTCAACTTCTCATTCTGGAGAATGTCCAGGTAAATCTTCCGGAAATACATCTACAAATTCTTTCACAACAGGTACATCCTCTATTTGAACATTCCTTTCCTCACCGACAGTTATTTCATTCTCTTCCTCCCCAATAATTGAATTAAGTTGAGCTACTGGGGGTGGATCTAAATAAGAATTAGGTGGTGACGATTCTGCTCTAAAGATAAGGTGTTCCTTATCATTATCATCAAGAATCGTAACCTCTTTCTTCTTAAAATAAATCATTGCATCATAGTCCGAAAGCCAATCCATACCGAGGATTATATCAAACTAAATCATAGGTATGACGATGAGATCAGCAGAAAACGAACATTTATGTGCTCTAATGGGGACTGATTCACAAAACATTGTTGCAATGATACTTCCCTTAGGAGTTTTAACTGACAACTCCCTTATTAAATCAAATTGGAAATATCTAATTTTCTTATCAAATTGGGAAGATATGAAACAATGTGATGATCCAGAATCAAATATTGCCTTTTCTAAACTTGAGGAAACCATTAAATTACCTGCCACCACGTCTTTCGGAGCTTCTACCTCAGCAGTAAAAATAGCATAAGCCTGGCCTTGATCCCTTGGCCTTTTCTGAGGTAAGTTCTCCTGATGCTTAGGACATTCATTTGCATAATGCCCCATCTCCCTGCAATTGTAGCACTGAACGTTGGTAGCTTCCTTCTTCCCCTTGTAATCATGAGCTTGGTGGCCTTTTTCACTACACTTGTAATAGACTCCCATTCCCTTCAAGCAAGTACCAGGATGTTTCTTCCCGCATTTACCACAATATGGATATTCAACCTTTCCCTTCTTCCCCTTATTTCCATTCCCAGATTGATCAGCAAGTCTCTTCTTCTCTTGCTTTTCTTTAAAGTCATAAGACTTAGAGAATTCCTTTTCAGTCTTGATAGCACATGAGACAATGTCTTCGTACGACGAAAAGGATTGTGAGACTAATTCTCTATGGAGAAATGGTTTTAACCCATCAAAGAAACGATCAATCTAACTTCATGGGTTACGTATATAATCACCAGCATACCTTGCTATCCTTGTAAAGTTAGCCTCATACTTTGTGACATTCTCTTCCTCCTTCTGTCTCAGACTTAGAAATTGCCATTCTGTATCTACTCGATGGTTGCGAGGAAAGTATTTTTCTAAAAACAGATCTTTGAACTCCCTCCATTCCATATTTGATACTTAATCATCTTTCTTCATATTTTGAATTAATGACCACCATTGATCAACATCTCCTGTGAGGCGGTAAACTGCCATGATAACTTTTTCCCTTTCACTGCTCGCCAAAGCCTGAAATATTTTCTCTAGGGAATTTATCCATTGCTCAGCTACTAAGGGATTTGTACTCCCATTGAACGTTGGTGGTTGTTGCCTCATGAATCGATCTAACATTGATCCTCCACGCTGTGGATTAGGGTGCTCCATACGGGTAAGGTTATTATTCATAACCTGAGTAAGTTGTCCCAGTATGGTGATTAGCTGATCGGCACCAGTTGCATCACCAGATCCACTATAATTATCTTGAGCAGAAGGGAAATCCCTACATGGAGTGTGTGCATTGATACGGTTTCCATTTCTTCCACTAGGCGCCATTTCTAAACAATGGCATAAACTAGATCAGTTTATGAATCAAAATACATAATCACATACTTATAAAACACTTAACATAAATTGAACTATTTATGGATATAATCCATAATCATAAAAATGTTTTCTTTGAGGAAGTATATACTCATAAACCCTTCATAATGATTTTTAAAGAAAATGAGAGTTATCCTAAGCATATCCCCTGGGAGTGTCGTAACCAAGAGTGCAGCAAGGCCCGTTGTCGTGCACCAGTTCCCGTTCGAGTCTAGCTCAAAGCGGTTTTTTCGGGTTTTACCCCTAGGTACATCTGTGCCAGAGCCACCTCTACCTTCTCGTATCCAGACAGGAATGTATTGCTCGGAAAACTCACAAAATCTATACAATACCAAAATTCTAGGAAGTTCTTCTATACTAATCCTCAAAGTTCATCTTAGGTCTACGTGCTCTAATCAGAGGTTATCTAAATCTATCTTCCAAGGTTTGTACTAAACTTCCTCTGCTACCAACTTTAATGCCCCGACCCTAGTTACCCAGAGTCGGTGCATTATTACATAACATTGGCATGATCACAAGAAAGATCAAATCTCGAAAGACCGATTGGTTTAGTAGCCTTGGAAACACTATATATAGTCATAAGTTTTACATTACATCATAAAATGAAAAACTACTACAACAACTTAATGTCTCCATAATCCACACTCATATCCCCACATAATATCCCTGCAGGTCATTCATAATTTACTTCTTCACTTCCTGGGAAAAATAAAACATAGAAAAGGGGTGAAATCAAATTCCCCGTAAGGATAATAATATAGAGGAAACATTCATAAATAAGAATAAACATTTAAGGAAATGTATAACTAAAACAACAGCCTTTCAAACTTGAACTTTCATCATTGTATGGCATAAATAAAATGAAATAATTCCATTTACTCATTCACATGGATATTCTACTAATCGAATAATCAAATGCAAAATCACTAACCACTTTCATAATGATGGAATGCATAATGCCAGACTATCATAACCACATAGCCAAGGCCTCATGCCAAGACTACAAATAAGATTTTGTCAAGGCCTTGTGCCAAGACACTAGTTTGTCCCATGAGACCTATCGATGAATTGAGGAGCTATAGCGGGCTCCACCCGTCACATATTAAGTCCAATGCATTGCCATTTGAAAAGGTTTAAACATAACATAAACATTCGTATTAAAACTAGCATACAAAATGTCAATAATTTCACCATAAACTATGAATGGTATAAAAATAGCACATCCACAGTCAATCATATCACAAAACCTTATAATACAATATAGAAGTTTTGTATCATAATAAATCAGCGTAAAATCCATCAAAGGATGTTGACATAGATGAAATCAAAACTCTTTTTAGAGAAATATCTCTTTCTATTTTTGAAATCATTTAAGATCCATATAAAATAAAAAATTTTCATTGAAAATATTCTTAGAAGCTTGTAAGGAAAGCTTTGATGATTTTATAATGGCGGAAAATAGCCGCACCCGCCGTATAAGTTAAAAAAACATTCTTACCTTAATTCTGTCGAAAAGGTTAAAAAGGACCTTGTTTTGAAAACGACGGAAAGATTCCTCTTATAAAAATTCAAACAAGGGTATAAATGACTTTAACCCATATTATTGTAATTATTAAAAATGTTTTGAAATACATTTTTAAGAAAACATGGATGTGGATGAAAAAGAGATCCCAGTAGATTATTACATATAAACAACCTCGGATAATGAAGAGATTGTGAAATAACCCTTACCTTGTACTTTTCCTTGGTTGGGGTAGGTTAACCTCCTTTATAATGGTGAAATAATTGTTATTAAATTATACAAGAATCATATACATTAATATGATATCATATATGATCTTTTAATATCGATTTGATAATAATATCTTAGTATTATCGTTGTTTCGGGTGTTAACTTACTTGTTTTCTTTTATATGTTTTGTTACGTAAGACATTTTTGTAAAGGATAGGTTGTATATTATTCATATCCAGAATGATATCAAATCCTTAAACATCATTTTTAAATCATCAAATGATAATTATACTTGAATGGATACGATGGAGAATGAATCTCATCGCGTTCGTGGAGACGGTAGTCCGTACGTACGCATGAGCGACAATATCATTCTTTTGATATTAAAATAATATATAACTGGATGGTATATCATATATAAAGAATTATTAACATGTTATATTTATTATTTACCTGAGTTAAACATCATTATTATACCCATCCATATAATATTATATTGAATAACAATTACACCACGACGTGGAGACGGTAAGCCGTACGTACGCACGTATGGTGACATGTTATTCAAAGGGTGGATAGAATACTGAATATGGTTGTACCATATTTATAATAACATCACAGTATATATATGATACTGGAGTTATTATTTTAGAATGGTAACAACAAAGGAAGAAGAAGTGGAAGAAGAAATGAACTTGGAAAAGGGTGGTGAAATCATTACCTCTTCTCCGGGTTCTTCGTTTTGATTTGATCAAAAGGGCTCTTTAGGTTGGCTTTCTGACCAAAATAAGGCCCCTAGGTTGTAGTGAGGTAATTTGGGAGAGTATTTGGGCAGAGTTTGGCCGAACCAAAATGCTTTGAAGGTGTTAAGAAATGAGAAGGAGGAGTGCCCTTTTATAAGAGGGGTGAGGGGCACCCCTTGGAAAAGCTAGAAATATTAATTTATAATAAATTCATATTCGGTTTCTAACGGTTCCAAAGTTGATTATTTAAATTTTAAGGTGGTAATGGGTCGAAAACAACTCAACCAATAGAATTTAGACATTTTTGGGTACTTATATTAACCTTATCTTTATGTATTAACTCTAAGTTAATTAGTTTCACTTTTACAATGTCTCTTTGTATTTTTATATAATATGGTTAATAAACTTACTACATACATCCAAGCGACCACCAAGTGGTCCATTAATTATTAACCTATCATGATATAAGTCTCTTGGCTGATCCTTAGATTTTTAGGAATTTAATATCAATTAATAATATAATATTTGTTTTAAGAACTCTTTTATGTCAATTTTGACACTATTCAATAGTTGATTTTTGTGAAACTCATAAAAGATTGATTACATCGAACAAAGTCAAATCATAATATATCATATTATCCTAGAAAATTAGTTTAATTCATTAAAAGTTTCATATTATATTTATTTGGGTATTTATAATATCAATTAATTTAATGTTTCCCTATTTTAGTAATTACTGCATCATCATTGTGTCATAAATAAAATAAATTATTTAATGTCTAAAAATTATAAATAAAATATAATTATGTAGGAAATATTTTTATCTTTCTAATTAATATTTATAATCTAAAATCCAACATATATAACCCTATGTAATAATTGTTTTTCTAAAAGATATATGCTTGTGTCATTTTTGTATTCATTTTAACTTAATTAAAATAAAGTGTCTCTATCACCTACAAGTGGCACCATGGGGTCCCCAAATCGACCCATAGATTCCTATGGACGAACATGTATCAACCAATAAGGCTAGGACACGTTTTAGGATAATTTAGTATTATTATAATATTATTTTTTAACCCTTATTTACCAGATTTAGCTTTAACCATGGTAAATAAAATATTTACCACAGTAATTATTCAAAATGACTAAAAATAAAAGTTACCTATTTACACAATTTGGACATCATGATTCCAAATATTGAATCCATTTTTCTAAATTCAATACATAGAAGTGGTATAAATTAATTTAAAATTAATTCCCGCTGTCAAAACAAAAAGCGTGTTTTTAAGAGATAATAACTATCAAAAGATTGACACTTGTTTATGTTCAGTTTAATTGTAAAATTATTTCCAATGAACAACATTATATTAAATGGTAAAAATATATTCTAAATATACTTTAAAACCACTCAAATTCATAATTTATCACTATTAATTATTTTGATTAAAAAAGTTGTTTTTAATTAAAATTTAGTAATTTTTACTATTCATCAAAATATGAAAGTTATCCGAAAAGTACTAAAATTTCACCTTAGGCTAAATTAGATATTCTGAATCCAGAAATGAAGTCCATTTTAAAATATAAAATATATATAGTTTCGAAAAGTAGGTATAACTATTCATAACGGCTAGTTTGATTGGTTATGGTGTGTTAGAACTCGGTGTTGCGTACAATACACGCTATCACATTATTCAAAGAGAAGCATACCGTAGAAGCTTGGGGTGTTACATTTAAGCTCGTACAAACCCTACCCATTTCACTTCTCCAATTACCTAGAAACATTATGGAGGTTCTGGTCTTCTCAAAATACCAACTCTACTTCCTTAAGAGGAATCTTAAAGGAGGTACGTCAAAGAAGAGGTAATCTCTTCTTCCGATAATATCACGTTTATTTCTTCTTCTACTTATTATTATTTAGTTGTATCATTAGAAAGTAACAACATAACAATTAATTAAATACTTATATGATATTATAAATATGAAACAACCCTATTTTACCTTCTATCCATCCTACAGAATAAGAAATCACCGTGTGTGCGTATGTACGGAATACCATCTCCACACCGTGGTGTAATCCGTTTTCGACCACCGCCTTACATGGATGGGTATAATGGTGTAAATAAATAACTATATATGATTATTATAATGTGATATTGATTCTGAAATATTATACATACACTTCAATACAATTCAATGGTCATGGTAATGGTATCATCGCTCGTGCGTACGTACGGACTACCGTCTCCACGACGCGATGAGATTTATTTTCCATGTTAACCATTCATGAATGATTATAAAGTATATATATAATAAGTAATCATGGAATAGATGAAATAATAATTATATTGGATTTATATATATATGTATTTCATCTACTTAATTCCATTCAATTCTATAAGGAAACGAAAACAACGTTCATGCGTATGTACGACCTACTATCTCCATGAAAGGTGTATTTCATTCGATTTATCGATCTATCATATATATATATATATATATATATATATGTATTTGATGAATATATATTAAATATAAATCATGTTTTAAATTCTGAAATTTATTAAATCAGGATATTAGTAATATTATCAAGAATAAAAATTCGAAACACATACAATAAATGAAACGATTTTACCCAAATCGCAGCCTTTACATCGAATTTACAAAAGAATAGGTAATATAAAGTCATAAGTAAAGCATATATGATATCATAAAAATGAATATGATTCTATAATAAGTCAATTACATTATTTAAATATTTATATAGGAGTTTCGGATACGTACGAAGCATATCGGACCTAAGGTAAGGGATAACTTTTCTAATCTCGTTCTTATACGAGTTTGTTTATTCGTAAGTATTTCCTGGGGTTATGTTTATTATCCATGTCCATATGTTCTAAAAATGTTTTCATAAAATGTATAATTTTCTTCCATGTATGTTTAAATTCATTTTTACCCTTTTTTTACTTTTACCACATCATATGGAAGGAATCATTCTTTTGTTCACCATACGAGGTACTTTATGACTTTTCCAGCTAAAGTAGGAGAAGAATGTTTTTTTAACTTATTCGGTGTGAACGGATTTTTATGGTTTTATAACGCCTTATTTTCCTGAAGCTTAATCTACAATATTTCTTTAATATTTTCAACAAAATACTTTTCTATTAAAATCGTATGGCATTTTGTGAAAAGAAAATGATTTTTAAGAAGAAAAGAAATTTTCCTCAAGAATTCTTTTCAAGTGTTTTATCAAAACCATTTTCCATCTAAGATGACATTATTTCATATGTGTATGATTCAAGTATAATATCTCTATGATTTACATGGTTTCACTCTTCTTATGATGAAATGATATCCATTTGTTTTATATGGATTATTTGATGATGGGATGATGTTTATGAAACCCATATTATTCTTTGGGTTATGATGAATGATTTATGTATATTTTGTGGCACAAGTTAGAATGATTTCATTATTAGATGGGTGGGACCTATATCTCCCTCTAATGAATTGGTTAAAGATTTATATCTCATGAGATAGACATGGCTGGAATGGTAAGTTAATCTGGTTCAGTGTTACAGGACTAGAATGAGGAGTGAACTCGATTCTGAAAGGGACTTTGTCCACTATGATGGTCTTGGCAGCAATGCCTTGGCTACTATGGAAATCATATCATTTGCATAGTGTTTTTTCACAATTACAAGTTTTATTTCCAATATATTTTATCATGATTGATGTTCTATTATGATCTATGCCTTACGTACTGCCATGTTTTATGTAATTTCTCAAGATTTCGATGTTTAAACATTATGTTAATGTTTTTATGATAAAATGTATATGGTTTGTTTTATTTCCTCCATTCTTACACTTAGTGAGTATTTGAGATTACCCTTTTTATTTTTTCATTTCCCTAGGATATAAATACTGTTTTTAGTTTTGAAAACAAAAGGGGAAGATATTTATGGGAGATGTTGAAGATATTTAACCATAATTAAAATATTATATTCCAAGATTCCAAATACACTAAACTATTACAGTCCTTGTGTGTCTATTTTTGTTATTTATTATGTATTCCACAAAAGTAATGTAATTTTTATGTACGTCAAGCTTTGGGTCTCTACATTTCCCACTTTGGGATGTAATGAAAGAGAGAAGGTCATCATGGTAGTTTTTCATCTATTAGGAGATGTAGATCAGTGGTGGTCATTAATCCAAAACACAAAGGAGGAAGAAGAGATAGAAGATATGGAATGGAGGGAATTTAAGGAAATATTCCTAGAGAAATACATTCCTAAAGAAAACAAGCATATATGGAAAGGAATTTCTGAATATGAAGAAAAAGGAAAATGATTATGTTGTAAAGTATGAAGTTAACTTCACAAGGACATCAAGGCAATTTGTGGACTGCATATGAAATATGATGAGTACGGTTGATTGATTCTTTGAAAAACTAAATCTATTCCTCCATCAGGCACTTATCTCCCAAATATTGTCATCATATGAAGATATAGATTCATGTACTATCAGGACAAAAAAGAAATTATATAAGTCTTATGATTTCATGGGAAAGCAAGAGAATAAGAGGTCTTCCAAAAACATTGGGAAAGGGAACAAGGAAATAAGGAAGAAGGGAAGAGTTTAATTTCCACTCTGTGATAATTTTGGAAGGAAACAACCTGGGGAATTTTTAAAGGGAAAAGGAGTATGCTACAAATGTGGAAAAAATCCCATCTAGCTGGTTATTTAAAGGGGAAGAAATAATCTATTAATTTTCAATTCTATAATTTTTAGGAGATAGGAAACTATGATAATGATTTCCCAAATCGTCAATGAAACATTCCATATAAAATTCCATGCGAGTAGGGACAAGATTTTGTGATCATAACAGTTGATATTGAAGTTTCTAATAATGTGGGGGCAGGTACTTTAATTGTTTAATCAAACATAGCCAATGCTTTATTTTCTTCTTCATTATTGCATTCATTTATATCATCCTAGATTTTCAAGAAAATTATTTATGTCCAATTTGATTTCATAAAGTAGTTATGAGTCAAAACACATAGTGGATGTATCATTGCAACAAAGGCATGTCAATTAATCCCCCTCATGACACCTAAACGTTCTTTAGATTCCAACCTTATCATCATACCAATGATTTAAATTGATATAATTATCTGTATGAATTGGATATCATATTATGATGATAAAATATATTACAAGAAGAAGGATGCTAAAAAATTTTAGAATGGTGTGGAATCACTTATCTTTAGAGAAAAAAAGTCACCTTCTGATTCTCATCTAGATTCATCCCTTTTAGATCTACTGAATTCAATCATTAGGGAGGATGGGAATGAAATTACTATGGGTGAGGAAAATAATGTTCAAATTGAAGACGTACATGTTCTGTAAGAATATATTTATTTCATTCCAGAAGATTTACTTGGACATCCTCCAGAGCGAGAAATTGATTTTTTTCATTGACATATTTCCTTGATCATGGCCTATATAAAATACCCCTTACTGAATATACATTGAGGAGATAGTGGAGATAAAGAAACAACTACATTAATTGAGTGATAAATGATTTATTTTCCCTAGTGCTTCTCCTTGTGGAGCCCCTGTTCTTTTCGTTAAGAATAAAGATGAGTCTATGAGGATGTTCATTGATTATAGGGAAATCAATGCTATTACAATAAATACTATGTATCATCTGCCACCAATTCCTAATTTATTTGATCAACTTCATGGAGACTAATATTTTTTGAAGATTGATCTTTTATATGGATATCCTCAGTAACTATTGAGGAAGGAAGACATTCCCAAAACAACATTCCAAACCAGGTATAGGCATTATGAGTTTACAATAATGCCTTTTTGATTACCTAATTCACCCTCTATTTTCATGGATCTAATGAATAGATTTTTCAAGTAATAACCTTGATAACATTGGGGTGGTGTTTATTAATGATATCCTAGAATAGACTAAAATCTATTATGATCATTTAAATATATTCTTCACTATTTTGAAGACTCTTAAAAGAAATGATTTATATGGGAAGTTTAGAAAGTGTGTTTTTTGGCTATAATTAGATTATTTTCTGATCCACATTGTCTCTAAGGATATAATTTCTATAGATCCAGTGAAGACAATGGTTTTATAAGAATGGATTACTCCAATTAACATAACTGAGGTACATAGTTTTATTGGTTAATCATGTTATTATTGGCGTTTCGTTCAGAACTTCACACATTTATCCAACCCAATGAATAAGCTCACACAAAAAAGGGGTTATGTTCATATGGACAATGGAATGTGAATAATTTTCTGAATAATGGAAGAGATGGTTTGTGAAGGCTTTGATCCTAACCCTACCCCCAGGAAATGAAATGTTTGTTATCGATAGTGATGCATCAAATAAAGGACTTGGTTATATCCTTATGATTTATTGATTTTCTATGCATCTAGGCAGCTAAAATTTTATTAACAAAACAACCAAACTCATTATCTTGAGTTAGCAGTGGTAATCGTTTCTCCAAATATTTAGTGACATTAAATCTATGGTGAAAAAATGTGAGATATATATATATCATAAGAGTTTGAAATATATATTTCCATAGAAAGAACTCCACGTGAGTAAAATGAGATAGATTGAGATACTAAAAATTATTATTTCCTAATACAATACCACCCAAGAAAGGAAAATAAGGTAGAAGAACCTTTGATTAGAAAGGACCACAGAATTAAGAACAAGATGGGAGTTAAAAGTGATCTTATATTCATGGATCTAGTAAAGATAGATAAAGAAATTATCAAGGAAGGTAACACATAACTACTTTTTCAAATGGTATCCAAACTATATTTACTGGAAGGATAAAATGTTCTCATACTGATGATGAGGGGTTTCAAAAATAAATTAATGCTATAAATGATGGGAAGTTGACTGAGATCATATATGAAGGTTGAATTTTGGAATTCAGATAGAGGATTTCTGTTCTCATTATTCCTGAGCAATAGAGGGAACTATTGGATAATGCTCATAGCTATAATATCTCTATATACCCTGGTAGCACAAATATGTATAGAGATATTAATGAAAATTTTTTTTCGTAAAACATGAAGAAGAGATTGATGATTATGTGTCGAGATGTTTGGTTTGTCAAATAGGTGTAGGATAGATGACAAAATCCTGGAGGATAAATTTAATCCCTTCCTATTCCTATGTGGAAATGGTATGATATTATAAATGACATTTTCATGGGGTTACCAAAGACTCCACGAAAGAATGATGTTATATGGGACATTGTTGACTCTCTTAAAAAATCAACACATTTTCATACTATAAATGAATATTTACCACTTGAACATTTAGAAACAATATATTTTAACAATATTTAAAGATTTCATGGTGTACCATTATCAATTGTTTCTAATATTTATCCCTATTTTACATCACAATTCTAGAAAAGTCTTCAGAAGGAACTAGATACTGATCTTCGTTTGAGCGTTGCCTACCACCCACAAATTGTTGGAAAATTAAAGAAGGACTATTAAAAATTTGTATGACATATTTATTTCTTTATCACATGACATTCAAGGCACGTGGGATCAGTATTTACTTCTCTTTGAATTTTCATATAACAACAACTTCCATTCAAGTATTCAGATGGCACTGTATGAATTGTTGTATGGAGAGAGATGTCGTACATGAATTTTTTGTGATGATGTTTGGGAATGAATGCTTGTATGCCCAGAACATGGTTAAGAAATAATGAAAAAGGTGAAAATTATCCAAACCCATATCAATACATCTAAAAGTAGGAAAAAGATCTATGATGATAACTGAATGAGGGATTTAGAATTTCTAGAAGGAGATCTTGATTTCTTAAAGGTATCACTATGGAAGGGTATTATACGATTCTGTAAGAAAGAAAAATTATGTTTTAGTTACATAAGGAATTTTGAAATTATGGATTTAATTGGAGCCCTAGAATACCATTTTGAAATGCCAGCATGTCTCTCCAATGTTCTCAATGTCTTCCATGCATCAATGTTAAGGAAATACATGCAAAACCCAACTCATTTACTCACATATAAAAAAGTGGAAATTTAGCCCAATCTATATTATTTTGAAGACCCTATCAAGATTCTTGATTCTAGAGAAAATGTATTGGGAAATATGATGACTTTTCTGGTAATGGTTTTTTAGAGGAATAATAAGATAGATGAAGTAACATGGGAGACTGAGGAGAGTTTGTTGAAGACAAACACAAATAATTTTAGGTAACATTTTTTGAATTTCAAGGATGAAATTTTTTTAAGGGAGAATATAACACCCCAAGGTTTTGAAAATAAATTAAATTTATAATATAGACATTAAACAAAATTCCCTTTCTTCTTTCTTTTGAATTTTGAAAAATGGTCACATAGAGTTGTCATGACTACGTCATTTTGAGTCTGATAAAACAAAAATGATTTTTGTGAAGAGTAAAATACCAGCATAAATAGCAATATAAATATTAATATGAACCTTATGAATAGTAAATAATGATATTATTTTATTTTTTTATGATAATAAGATAATGATATCTTAAATAATTTTTCAATATTATATAAAACTAATTATACCTTTAAATTGTTATTTTTTGAATTAACAATATTTTTATTTAAAAATTAAATTAATAATATTAAAAAAACTATTTTCAAAAAAATGGAGTTCATTTTTGAATTGTACACATTGCAAAATGGTAGGGGTGAATTTTTTGTATTTTTCTGAAATTTCATTAATTTTTTATGAATACTAAAATACGGTAAAATACTGTATATATAGATTATCAGTTAAATAAACTATTTATTTCATCATTATTGATTTAAGGCCACATGGTTCTACCACACTTGTACTTATTACTATTATGGGTCACATGAAAGAACACTATTGTTTATCTAGAGTGAATGAATAAAATAATGAATAAAATATAAAAAATTCACTCTTCTTCTCCAGTATAAAAACCCACACCACTCCCTCTTCTCTTAAATCCTCTAACCCTTGAAAATACAAATTGTTATACCCAAATTTCCTTCCATAGTCACTCCCCACATCCAGGAAGCTCTTGGTCTTTCCAAAAGACTAATTCCCCAACCCTTAAAAAGGTTTTCTAAGAGGGTATATCAAGAGGTAAAGCACCTTTCTTTTTCATTTGGTTTCATTTGACGTTCCTTTTTTTTTGTAATCCTCTCCTCACATACTCAATCCAAATAACCATGATAGATCCAGTATAATATATATACTGAAATTATATCATGTTAATGGAAGAACCATCATAAATATCCTCTCTATCTGTCTCTCTTTTATTTTATAAAGGAAATCAACGTCCATGAGGTTCTAATTTATAACCATCATGGACGAAGATATTTCGTTCTAAAAAATCTCCTTAATTGTAGGTCATGAAACCATTTTGATGGTTGAACTAGACGTTAATATATGTATTATAACCTAATTAATATTCAGGAACTTGTATACATACATTTTATTAAATTGTTTGACCAAACTAGTTTCTAGTAATCAAAATACCGCTAAATAATCAAAGTGAATGTCATTAATATTTCATATAATGATTCATCATATTTCCATGTAACCAAATTATTGAAATGAACATTAGAACATCTGAATGTTCATAAATAATATTTAATTTTAATTCTGGATATTTCCATCTATTACACTCCATTACTTAATAACATGTGAACCTATTATGAAAATAAAGAAAACAAACACTATATAAAGAAGAAATTCAATATAATAACTTATATGAAAAGGAAGAAAAGAACTAAATAGAATTATGATAAAATAAAAAAATTTATAATAGTTTCTGAAATAATTTACTAGTAATACTAATTTCATATTGCATGAGCATAATATTATGAGCGGAACATGTTGGGACTTAAGGTAAGGGGTTTTCCACCCAAATTTCCTTCTTCATTCGGGATACATTCATTGTCAAATTACCTCAATGAAATTCAAATGTATTATTTTTTACTCTTCATAAATTCTATTTTAGTGTTATATATATTTAAAAACAAGAACCCTTCCTAATTTTATCAATATTTACACATTTTAAAATAGACTTTCAAAATTGTCTCCAATATACAAGCCCAATCCAACAGAATTTTTCAAATTCTTACCTCTTTTCAAGGGCACACTATAACCAGTTTTTGGAAAACATTGAATTTATAAAATCACTCAATTTATTATGAAAATACTATTTTACTTCACTTATGGGTTTATAAAAACATTTACCCAAAATAAATCTTTTTTTCAAAAATAAAAAGAGTATTTTTCTTAGGAATTGCTTAATGATTTTATAACACTATTTTCGTTTGATTCAAAACTCTTGTTGATTATTATGTATTATTGGGTTTAATTATTTATGATTTCATCTACCATATTTGATTTAATTATTAATGACAAAATTTATTTTGTATGATCTATCCTAAAACCATTCACCATATTTATTAGAATGGTTAGTGTTTTATGTATAATGATTGTGGAAAGTTAGTTACATTTCATATGATAGTTTCAATATGAATGTATATGATGTTTATATTTATGTACTCTCATATTAGGAATGAATTGGAATTATTATGTGATGGGTGGGGCCCTATATATCCCCTTGATGCATCGGTAGGTCTCATGAGACAAATAGATTTGGAATTAGGTGAGGCCTTTCCCATTTTGATATATGAATTTTGTTTGAGGACTTAATCATTTTTAGACATCTTGGTCGAGGCCTTGAAAAAATGTTTCAGAATGTCCGGCATTTGTACTTCCCTCATTATAAAGCTAGTAATTTAAATATCATATGTTTATCCAACTAGAATAATACCCATGATTATGTTATGATAATACTTACTCAGCTCATATTCCTGCAATATTATGTTCATGTTTATTTTTAAAGAAACGTGTTTTCAATTTTTCACCGTGTATAATATTTATGTTATCTTCATTTGTATTTCTTACCCTTAATTAGTGTTTAATATCACCAATTTCTTATGACTAATTTTCTCCCGATATTATGAAGTAATTTATTCATGACTTATAAGAATAATCTGGGATGAATGGATATTTCTAATGGAATAAATTAGCGTTGTATTTTATTTCATGATGTAATGTTGAACATATTTATGTATTGTTCTTTGAATATTACTAAACTACTTGGTCCTTCTGGATAGTTATTCCTTATTTATATACCAATGTAATAAAATTAGGCACAGGCTCTAGGAAACTAGGGCTGGGTCCTTACAATTTTCATCATTCCTACAGGATGAATTTTAAATCAATTTATTCCACTTCTATTATAGGAATTTGGGAAAATGGAATCGATATTCTGAATCAAAATAATTTATAAATAATGAGTTAAAATTTTTTTTGACCAAAATGATTACTGAATGTGATTATAATTAATTATAATCAGTGAGGTAAAATTAATCATAGTAAAGAACTAAACAATCAACTTAATATCCCAAATGACCAGGAAACTTGTCCAACACCCTTTCATTAAACATTTATTGGCCATGAACCTTCCATTCATGAATTTGGTTGGTTTTCTTTGGATTTTTTAGGTATGAACATGTTTACACCTATGTTGTTTTCAAAAATTCTATGTCATTTTCTTTCCATATAAATGACCACAAACTCTCCCCATTCAACACACATGTCAAACCACTTAGTTTCAACTAAGATATTATAAAATAGATTCCAAACATACCTCCCATATAAATTGAAGAATCAATTTTGGTATAATTCATTCCATGTAAGCTTATTGGTATAAACCAAAAGATGTTACCTGATTAACAGGTAACATCACGTATCAAGATTTTTGGTTTCAGTTCCATTCTATACCCCCATAGTATTCTTATTCATTTATTTTATAAATAATTAAGTATCCTAAATATATTAGTATATTTTTATGAAATGGGTTTTACCTATACTTACACACACCTCCATCTAATGGGTAAAAAACATATTGTTTCTGTGTACAGTGAACTCTTGCCTAACGAAGTTATAATGGTTCATTTTTCATTTACCACCTATCTTGGTGGACATAATGATGGAAAATATATTTATATAATACATTTATTATGTATTTATAATTTAATAATATTTATAGAACAAGTATATTTAATACATTTTACTTACTTTAATAAGATAACATCGTTTTGAGGAAGTGTGTATTACCACCCCTCAAAGCAATGTGATTCGTTCACAAGAAAAATTGACTGTATAAATGATTGTAATAATTAAAAATATGAGACAGAAAAAAAAATTATTTTATATTAATGACTAAATTAACTAATTATAAATATTTATATATCATTTACATTATTATAATGTCATACACAAAAACAATGGTAATGTTATTCGTGCACGTGTGGACTACCACATCCTCGACACGATCTGATTCTTTTTTCATCACAAAAATTAAATATATAAGTATGTATTAAATAATAATATGGTTTTTATTATATAATAATTATTTTGTAATGAAATGGTGTTACTTACCTTCATTCCATAACGGTCATTGAAAAATGGGAATGTTACTCATGCATACGTACGATCTAGAATCTCAATGATTGTAATGTTGATTCATTGTTCATAATCTTATATAATGATTTGTTAAATTAAAATTTCTGTATAAATATGTTAATTTTTCATGATTATTAATCTAGATATATTATATAATGACCCATTTTACTATAGTTATCCTACAAAAGTTGTTTTGACACATAAAATGGATTTGTTCAAAATAATCGGTGTAAACATAATTTTTTAAGTTGTTGTATAAAACATATTAAAAAGTGAAACAATTAGTGATAAAAACCAAAAAGTTTATCAATAATGTAGAATATTGAAATATGTTTATTATATAGGATTTTAAAGGTTGTTCACCTAAAAGAAAACTCATATTAAATGATTCTTCTCTCACTTTTATTTTTGTGAGGCATTATGGACATAATTTATTTTAAATTTTTTACAAAATACCACATTGAAATATTATATCAGGAATTTTTTTCACATAATATTTAAATGTTTTATTTAATGATAATTACCTTTATATTTTACAATACATTTGAAAGAACAGTGGTTAGGAATTTTGTCTCAATTTACATTATATTGAGACATAATTATTGTTATGAAGCTGCTCTCTTTTATAGAGTGTACATTCTAAACATTTACAAGATATATCATGAATATACCTAACCTCAAGATATTATAACATTAATTTAGATTTATACACTTATGAGGATTATGACTTAAAATGTTTCAATATTCTATGGGACACTTTGGAATAATTAAGGATTAGTTTCCTTAATAAATAATTCAATTATCATTCAATGGTGTTTACATTTGAGGAAATTATATAAACATAGTTCAATAAAACTTTTTTTTCCTATCATCTGGTTATTCAATACCATTTAACTTATTAGTACCATATTACCACTCTTTGGTAATCTAGTTGTTTTAGAAAATGTTTTTAACAAAACCTGACTCCATTTCTCAGTTTTTTCGGTTAACCTTTATTATTCTAAAAACAATGATTTAACAAATAATTTTCCAAATTATTTTTAAAATGACTTGGAAATTGAAATTATATCATTTTTTTCTCTTACCATTATTTTAAATGTTATCTTATTCTTTATTTTTTTATGAAAAATTTTCTTATCATTCCTTTCCTAGAGAAGGAATGTTATTTTTTACCTTGTAAGAAATTTATAGATTTACCAATTATCATTTCATAAAAAATTTATATGCCTATTTAAAATGATTTTTTTTAAAGAAAATATTTTCAATAGTGATTTTCAAATATATTTTTTTCAAAGGGTTTCATTAAAACTAAATGATATTTTCCTCATGAAATTTTTTGAAGGATATTTTTATCATATTTCAATTAATATACAAAAAAACCCTTTATTTTACTCCACTTGGGATATATTGTACTGATACAATCCTATTTCCTCCTTTGGAGGGGTTCCGATTTATTTTTCCGATTATTATATTCACATTTGATTCTTTGATTTTATTATTGTATGCTTCAAATATTCAATATTCTATTATCATTTGACATTGATTTTCCCCTAATTACTTATATAACATTTCATCGATATGATTATTGCCTAAACCATATACCATTTCTCATACAGTGTTTACTTTGAATGTTATTTGTTTATTTTCTCAAATATTGATAAATCTGTAGAATTTATTGAATACGTATATTTGATTTGTGATATTGTTTATTCAATATGAATAATGTCTTGGACATGAAATTCATGGGATGGGGACTATTTAAGGAAAGACCTTTGGGTTGGGTACCTGTTAATGAAATACCATGTATGAAAGGATACACTCATCGGAAAAATTAGTTGTAAAAATTGGAAATGTTTTATCTTTTTCATGATGGAAAAGATATCATCTTCCTATTAAACATGATATACAATAATTAAGAATTCACCTTATTTAGTTTTAGTTGTTTTTCATCCATGATATTTTGCATCAACGTATCTATGGATAAATTTCATTTTAATTTCATTTATTAAATTGATTGTGTTTCAATTTTTTTCCATTCATATTTATTTTTCCTTATCGACTTATTTGAATGGCATGTATTACTAGTTCCTACCTTTCCATATTGTTTACTCAAATCTTTCTAAATTTTTTACTATATGGTATGTGTGTTTAGTAATTTATAATTCCATACTTATTACTCTCATTTAATCATTTTTTTTTCTACTATATTTTTCCCTTATTGAGAATCTTATCTCACCCTTATTATGTTTATTTCCCTATAAATCTACGAAGAATATTATGAATGATATTCATGGATATAATAGAAATATTAGAGTTATCCTCAATGTTATTTAATTATTTTGAAGGAAAATAATATTTTTTAATTAGCGTATTATTTTTTCATAAAAAAACTCATTTATGATTATATTTTAAAAACACTACTAAAATATTCAATCCTTTTGGGATTGTTTCGTTGTAATCAATCCAATGTAATTTATTGCATCCAATGGCTCTTGGCTTCTAGGGTCAGCTCACTATAAACAACTCTGACATGATCAATAATGTTTAAGGATGTGATGTACATAGGACATATCCATCCCTTATTCCCAAATATCCTAATCCTATTTCTTGGAGATATATAAAGAAACAACATGTCTCAAGAATTAAAATCCAAGTCCCATCGATGATGGCCTACATAGAACATTTGTGGACTTTGGGCTTTCATGAAATGTTGTTGAATGATTTTAACCTTTTCTAAAATTTCATCTACCATTTCAGGTTCTTGTAGATTATATTCATCGACATCATCCTAGGACGCATGGGTTATACATGTTTTCCTATAATGGTCCTTTTCTAGAGACATTTTCATGTTCTAGATGAAAGTTTTCTTTTAATAGAACTCGGACAGATGCATATGTTGTTCCTATTCTCTTTTGGAGTTTATAAAACATGCTCCAAAATTTTCTTCTTGTTCATGAATAGGCCACTCTGATTGGCCGTCATTTTGACGATGATAAGACATATTGATGTTTAGTTCAGTTTTTATTTAATGTTGTAGTATTTTCTATAACATCGAGGTGAATCTCAGATCTTTATCCAATAAAACCAAAAGTGGTTCTCAATAAAGCCTAACCCCTTCTTTGATTTATATCCATGAAAATTGATCCATTGACATGTCATCTGAGATTTCTAAAAATTGATCTGTTTGTATAACACAATCTATAACAACACATATATCAATGTTTTATCTAGATGTATTTGGATGTATGGTAAGAATGACCATGGTGATGTTTTTCCATTTCCATTATGGTATGGGTAATGTATACATAATCCTCTTAGACTATTTCCTTTAATCCTTCACTTTATAACTTACCAATCACTTTGATTAATATTCAGTGATCCCCTTCATCATATTTAACAACCAATAGTTCTATGAGAGATCTAAATACATCTTTTCCCCCTATTTGAATAGTGATGATTGAGATATGGGCATCACTCATAAGCCATTTCATTATATTTGTATTAGATGGTACATATAGTCATGACCCAAATATTACAATTCATTCATCGTCAACTTTAAACTCTATGTATTTCATTTTCTCACTGGTTCCTCCTTATGAATTTATACATCATTTCATTATGTTTCCTTTATTTTCTCCATGAGGTATTATTGAGAAATCATTTTATAAAGGATTGCTTATGTTCATTGATTAATTATTCCCTTGTACATCCTATGAATATCATTTAATATTGGATCCTCCTCAGTTCCCATCATAGATAAACTTATAGTATCCTTTCCCCATAGAGAGTCCTCTACTTTATTATCATTTCATAATGATAGTGGATTGAGTAGTAATAACAATCGATGATCTCTAACCATATTCCTCAACACATATTAATCTCCTTCTAGGTGAATATGTTTTCTAGGATCATGTGATCAGTATATATTTCACAAATCTCCCCATATTGATAATTCCACATGATTATCAACAAAAATATCACAGCCTCCAACTCTATGAGCGATATTTTATTCACATGAATTTTCAATTACCTTAAGGTGTAGACCATAAAATTATGATTTTTTATCAGAATACACCATAATCCCTTATTTTAATCATCCCTATATACCCAAAAGAGTTCCATGTATATAATAATATTGAGTACTGGAATGGTGATAAACAACATATTTGACAATTTGAAGCAATATTATCATTCACTGGTATAGAAAAAAAATTCTACCTTCCAGGTCAGCCATGTTAGTTGGTTTGAAAATCATGAGAAGTTCTTCAAAAATCTCTGATAACACTCATCTAGACCAAAAAAACTATGGATATCTATTATAGATGTTGTACTGGTCCACTATTTGATTGATTTTTTCTTAAAAGGGCCAGAATATATTCCTTTTTTGGTGATAACAGGCCCAAATAATGATACATCTCAATCCAAAACTCCCATTTAATCAAATTTTAATATGGCTTCTCTCTTAGAATTTTTTTTGAATAGTATTCAAATGATTTCCATGTTCCTCCTTATAATTGTATCATATCAAAATATCATAAAGAAATACTAACACAATTTTTTTAGTTAACATATAAAGAGTATATTCATTAAATCAATGAATATTGTTGTATAATTTGTGAGTCTTAAAAGAACCATAATGAACTAATTGTTTTCATACGTTGTTAGAATGGTTGTATTATGAATATCTTTATTACTCAACATTAATTTATGATATCCTAACTAAAAGTCCACTATTGAGAAATACATTTCCCCATATAGTTGATCGAACAATTCATCTATACATGTAAGTGGATGCTTTTTCTTTATCATGATTTTGTAAAGATCATGATAATAAATCCAAATTTTCATGAAATGTATTCTTTAATTCCTCTAACTCAATAATAGTCACTATATAAGGTTTCATTAATATTTTTATAGATCCAAGAATGAGATGAATTGAGATATCAGCCTCTTGGTTATGAAGAAGACTAAGCAATTCATCTGGGAACACATTAGTGTAGTCCCTCATTGTGGGCATGTCATCCAGAAAGTTTTTCTAATTTTTCTCAATCATTTTATCTTGATATTCTTAATCAAAATGAAATATTATGCACAATTGAGATAATTATTATGTATGATATTCATCCTCCACCTTATACCTATACAAAATTTGATAATGATGTGGGATATGAAAAGTGATCTTCCATTCCCAACATTGAATGTTGGAATTATGTAATTATTTTCAATCCACATTAGAAATAGAATCATAATACACCAATGGATATAGAACCAGATATTCTGGGAGATTCGGGCCACAAACATTAACTAGGTAGAAGATATATAGTTTGGATACACTAATTTCCACACTTGTTGTTCTCACACATAACTCAATATCTATATTTTTAGGCGGTGTTTGAATTGTTCTAATAAACATGAATTATATTAAAGAATATGTAGAATATGAATCAATTAGTACATTAGATATTCTTTAATTAGAAACTGATGTATCTATCTCTAAAACATTTTGGCCTCCACGTTATTGTTAGTTATGGAATAATCCTTCCATTTATCTTTTTTCATTGATGGGTTATGATGTTGATTACCATCGAGGACTCAAGGGTTAGTGCACTAGATTGCCTAGTTCCTTACTCCATATAACGGAATCATTGAACCACGAGTGGTGGTCTCATTACCTACATCATATCAGCTAGATACATTATGTCTCTTTAGAATTCATTAGCCTTGCTGCCATTTCTCCAAATCATATAGAATTTCCCCATCACATTGATGAATTTCCCATGATACTTCTTCCCATATTTTTGACATCTGGTTGTGTGATTTTTCATTCCACCTTACACATTAGATCTCCCAACATGAAAATCCATTATTCATTTCTTATCCCCATATCCTGGGGACCACTCTCCAAACATCATAAACACTTTGAGAGAACATTAAACAACTTCTTTGTAACTCCCAAAGCCTCTGATGTAAATAACCTTTGGAAGGAATGGTTTTAAACCTATAAATATTCTTTATATTGTTTTTATAATTATTGATAAGAAATCAAAATTCATTCCTTACAGTAATTGTGAAATTTTCATTGTGTATTTTAATAGATTTGCCTTCATTTTTATTCAGATCAATGAATTCTCACCGCATATTGTTATGAATATTTTGAGGGAAATACTTTTGAAGAAAAATATTCTTAAAGTATTCCAATTCCATGTATTCAATTACCCCCTACTTATTGTTGTTTTTAATCATCACCCATCATTGATTCACCTCTACATAAAGACAATAATTTTCTAAATTTACCTTATCCTTCTCAAAAAAGTGGATGATAGAAAATATAATAACCATTGAGTCGATCCATGATTTTTATCCTCATGGATCTGAGTATCTACTAAATGTAGACAATCATTTCCACTTAAACGAAATAATGGTCATTTGATCCCACTTAAGTGATGGAGAATATTCCAATTTATTTAGGTTGTTGTTTAAAACCTAATAAATCTGGGTAAGCAACTCTATTATTATTTTAATTCCACCTCCCAAGGAATTAGGGATATTTTGTGGGAAATCCTTTCATTGTACGTCGCGTGTGGTTTTGTTCTGGTTACTCTTGATTCGAACAATTTTATAAAATATAAATGCTTTGGACAAAGCATTAGTCAATTAGCCAGGAATTATTAAGTAATTAATTTTAAAAATTAACTTCAAATTCATCTTTAATGGGATCCCCATGTTTAAATTTTCTAAATAAAAACATCTTTGGTTCATACATATACTTTTCCTCATATAATGGTTTTTCAAAAAAAATATCATATCCTAATTACCAAATTAACTAAAACATGATATGAAACCAACTATAGTGACCCTACATTTCTTACATGATTATTAGATAATTTTAAAGATAAAAAATGTAAATTGTTACACAATCAGGATCCAAATGTTTAGTATATTGGGAAAATTATGATAAAAAATATCATTTCCCTAATAAAACATAAGAATTTATATAATTCCTTCTTCTCTAGATTCTTAGAGGATTTCTTATTCTCTTTAGTACAAGTAATAACAATGGGATCTACATTAAAATAAGAGATAAGATAAAAGCCCTGTGAGATGATGAATAAGAGACACAAAATAGGGGTGATAATATTCATCATTATCATAACAGAAGAAAAGGATCATCATTATAATAATGATATGAAACATTAGTTAATGGCATGGAATGTGGAAATGCATAAAAATGATACATCAAGTCTTAATGGCCAAATACCACCCATAATATTGAACAAATACAGCATCATTTTAAAACATATTTCTCATTATATCATTATATACCTAACATAACCCAATTCATTAGATCTGTATATCATTTTAGATACATCCATCACGTCATAACATTTACATAAACTATATAATTCTTGGTGAAGTCATAACATCAAAACATTTACATTACCATGCATGCCACATAAAAATTATATAAATAATGATCATAAAATAACCCATAGATAGGAATGGGTTTAATTTCATAAAGAATAAATTCATGCATAAACATTCAAGATTCCAAATGAAAGGGGTAATATCATACATCTTATAAGAAATATAAATTCTTAGGGAAGAATATATAATCTATCAAGAGGTAAAAGTTGTATTATTGGACAAAGAATTTCTTTTGGAAAACATTTTCCACTTTCCATAGAACAATATTATAAAAACATATATAATAGAAAATAAAAGGTATGTACCAAATAAATTATATTTAAGGAACATGAAACAAAATTATATACTAAAAATGGAGTGAAATAGGTAAAATCCAAAGAATGAAAATTGGGTTGGAGAATCCCTTTGCGATATGTTTAAATGATTTCATCACTTTAATATCATGGGTTATCAAATTAAATCCTTCAATAAACAAATAAATAAGCTTTTATAGATTTATTTGATTTATTATAGTTTAATTGATTTCATTTATCAACTTTTTTAAGAGTTATACATTTTATATTCATCATTTTTTTGTTTTTTTCATGAATTTAATGTTCGGTTTTATTGTATATGAGTATTGAAGTCCATATAATACTTGAATTGTTTTCTTGAACTGGAATTATATTTTACTATTTAACATTAATAATATTATATGATCTTATATATAATTCTGTTATATGTTATGAGTGTGATTTATTAGATTGAATGTTAATGAAAATGAATTAATTTTTTTAGTTTTAAGACCATTATGATATTATTTTATTTTATTTAACATAATTATTATATATTGTATCCAAATAATAATATAAATTATAATATGTATAATAAAATCTTGTTTTACAAAAATGTTGATTTTATAACCAGCATTCAATGTAGTAGTAAAAAATGAAAATGCATCACCCATGGTGGTGACAAATCAACACAGCAGAGATGATATTTTAATGTTTTGAAAAAAAGGGAAGAGAAATGAAGATGATTTATTACATTAACATAATAAAATTAATATATATAAAATATACCAGTTTTAGCATGCCTCTTGGATAGGTGAAGGTGAGTATAAGATAAGAAAATAGTGAAATTGAAAAGAAAAAATGAAAAAGAAGGATTTAACATCTAGAAATTCTCTAACTAAACAACCTCTTTAGGGAAAAGGGTTTGGTAATGTGATGATAAAAAATGCATCCTAGACTTGTGGGGGGGGTTTAGGGGGATGATTGTGAAGAATTTATACAATTAGAAAATCTTGGAATGTGTGAGGAGAAGAGGTGTAAAGGGGTGGTATTTATAGAGGATGATAGGGGTGCTTTCTCATTATTTTATTCATTAGTTTCTTATTATGGTTCAAGACTATGAATATTTTTATAATTATCACAAAATGTATTAAAATAATTAAGTGGGGTTCTATATTATTATTCTTGTATCAGCGATGACTCAAGGAATAATTTATTTAACTTCTAATGTATATATACTATAAATTATAGTATTTCACTGTTAACAGAAAATTGATTCATTATATAGAAATCAAACAAATTAAACCAAACCATTTTTATATGTGTAGAATTAAAATATGACCCCCATTTTATGAATGTAGTTTTTTAAATATTATAAATTTATTTTTAATTAAAATCATTATTTATATGTAAAATACAAATTCTAGAATTATACGTTATTTTATAAGAATTCTTATAATTAATTAAGGTATCATAATTTTATCATATAATTAAAATAAAAAAATTAATTTTTGACTAAGTTTTCGGAAAATAAATTTTCATTTAAATAATTATATAAATTATAAAATTAAAATTAAATATTTTTGACTTAAAATATACCAACAATTAATTAATAATTTTTTTCAAATTTATTTTAAAATACTATGATATTATTATATGATATTATTTTTTTATTATAAAATTTTATTTATAATTTCATAGATGAATTTACTAGTCTATTGGATGAATTACTATTCAAAATGGTCTTGTTACCATTCCAAGAATCATGTGACTATTCCATCAAGATAGGTTTCTAAATTTCAATAAATACCTTGTATTTCATTCATTCATTATTTATAATATTTGTATTCTGTCCTATTTGGTATATTGTTGGATTTATAATATGTGGAATAGTTATTAGATATTAATTTCAATGATAAAATTTTGTGTGAATAGATAAATTACTACAAACATGAAAAATATCTACGTAAAATGTTTCCTCCATTCCTAATCCTGGACACCACTTCATCAAGAATTCACTACCCACAAGATCAATTTTTGAATAAGAGAAAAACTATTGTTGTTCCCCCATACCTATGAAAGTGTGTAATTAGTATAATGGATCATGTATAGGAACTACGTATGGAATGATTAATATAAATACATGATATGTAGTCATGCCTGAATCTCAAATTCAAGGTCCACCTAAAATGTATAAAAGCAAGAAATTTAACCCTTACCTGCACATGGGATAGACATGAAAAAAGAATTTTTATATACACAATAATCATGTCTGTCGTTATTCCTCTTACCACTGCATACATAGTAATTCATAACTCCTCAATCACAATCCCCAATGTGATATAAAAAACAAGTTTTTCATTCCATGCATTTGGGTTAGACATGCGTAGGTACTTTTTAATATAATAACATTGTGTAAATTGATTCACATAATATGGGATACATATTGATTCCTTGATCATCCCTTACTAGTGTAGTTGTGAATCCTCATTACTCGCAACCATAACCCAAAATGAGAATTTAATCCATGTAAAACTATTTGAAAATATCTCTACCTACACCAAAGTGTAATAATTCCCCCAATTTGTGAACATGAGCCTAATCTATATAGGTATGTTTCATTACAATAACAATATGTTTTTTTTCCATTACAAATGGATATGTAGTGACTCAAAGGATATCAATATCGAGCCCAGTAATGATGGAAAAAAACTCTTTATCTTGCATATGGTTCAGAATCGTACATGGTATTTTTTATATATGAAATATATCTATCTTGATTCACATACTATAGGATACCTAGTGATGTATAGATATTCTATTTTATCCAACTTATGGATCTACATTATTTCCATCCAGACCCCTATATGAGAATCACTTCCATGAAGAAGTCAATAGAACATGAGCAGCATGTGCCTGTGAATAATAATTACCTCATCCCCTCTAGATGAGCCTAATTAGTGTCAGTAACATTATTTATATGATTTTTTGATGAAATTTATATTACTATAGGATACATTGGGAATCCTATATCTCTAATCATGACCCCATCCCTGATGAAAAAAAATTCCCCTTCAATTGTATATGGTTGAAACCTATGCACAGAAATTTTCATAAAAGAACTACCAATGGATAAATTCCTATCACTATATGATTCATAGGTATAATGAGATCACAGTTCCTTATACTAACCAACATGTACAAAAAGGTGAAAAAATCCCACATCGCAACATATGGGCCAAACCAATATAAGAATCTTTATTTTGAAGATATACATTTAAATAGATTTCTATCATCATTAGATACATAGTGGTGTATGAATAATCTATTCCAAGCACAAAAATAGTGTGTTATAACCCTAATAAAATAGTAAGGATAAGTTTTAGTTCCATGTAGAGGCTTTTGTCTATTTTAAAATGTGACCATGAATTTATGTTCCTTTTCATGGAAACTCAAATAGAACAATTTATTTCCTATTTTCAATTGTTTATCATGCTGAGAGTGACTCATGTGAGATTAATGAACATTTAAATACTCTCTAACACTTTTTATCATGTAATTTTATATACATGTAACCATGTCCTATTATAATTATGTAAACGTCACAAAAACAACCTAGTCGAGTGATATTAAATGGTAGGAAAATGGCATAGTCGCATGACGATTAACAAAATGTAAATGTTCATACCACATGATATTAAACTACAATTAATGAGGTATTCATGAAAAAAGATCATTCCCCTAATGAATTTGAATTCATTAATTTATATTCTCATCTTCTCTCCTCGAAATTTCATTAAATATATGTCGGTGTAGCCTTTAAGGGACTCAAACCCTACATGAATATTATATTATCCATAATCCAAATTCATATAATTGATATCTTATTTAATATAGAGAAATTACACTGGTTTTTATAATTATATAATAACCCCATAGACCTTGAGCCAACATACTCATGGTTCTTCCCTATAGAAATTTTGTAATAGGTACTATCTATTCCAAATGGACCCTAATAGGAATCATCAGTGAATAACACGATGCATTATAGCTTATTACTACTGAATGATTTGTTCATAGAATAGAGGAACACCATAAATCAAGAAAATAATATATTATTATTCAATAACATGGGCGTCGTTCATTATTTATGGTAGACCTGAACCCATGGGTATGCATCTCAGATTGACTTGGATATTTTATGGTTGTTATTTACACTCCCCAAAACCCAAAAACAGTTGTTGATTCTGAGATCCTAGATCTTACTCATCTATGAATCATACCCATTTTGAAACCAATAAATTAATATAACATTATTATGGCCATTAATTTCATTTTATGTATCTCAAATGAATTCTCGTCTTATTTTTGTTTCTAAATCACATTATACAAACCATTTTCTACCAAACAAACTACATGCCTATTCATTCATGTCTAAATAAGTATATTCCATAATTTTATATTATATTTTCATTTCATGGACCCTAATCCCCCAATTACTCTCACACATTCCCTATAATATTATGGTAATAGGTACTTACTAAACTAATAGGACCTTACTAGGATTCAATTTTGGATAAAAAATTACTCGAGGCTTATACTCAACGGATTTTTTAGTTTCCAAAGTGGACCCACTAGGATTTTTTGTTGAATAAAACAATTCCACAATGCGTGTTCCAAATTTATTTTTTGATTCCAATGTAATGTTCCCCTTTAACTCTATGATCCATTAATTTAATATTGTGTAATTAATCCTTATATATCATCAAAAATAATTCTTTCTATAATCATTTTAATAATGATTTATTTCTTCCATTTTCCCAATTCCAATATGGATAAAAACGACTTAGTAGTTTACTCCATCGATCCTATGTCCTAAATGAATGAATTTAAACAACATGGAATCCATACAAGCACATCACGTGGATTTATTCCTATAACTATGAGATGCATTGTAATACATAGTTCTATGATCCTTGGATAAGGTGCAATAGAAATGGAAATCCCCCACTACGAATGGTTTGGACCTATAGTGGAATTTTTAATATAAGAACTAAGTGAATATTTATTCCTGTCAACACATGAAATTTAGTGAAACCCTCATATAATAAACTAGTTCCAACAAAAATAAAAAATATTCCTCCAACAATGTATATGGCTCAGAATACTGTAGGTAGTTTTACTATAACTACATATGCCTTGATTCTTGTCATCATATGATATATAGTGACACATGGATCATCTATTTCAAGGCTAGCTATAAATTATCATCAACCCAAAGTATTTTCCTTTATATGAACCAAATTTTTTGGGGATTTCTGATCATATTAAAATTTTAATACACCCACATATTCTATTTCCCATTCCCTAAAATGGATTAATTGACTTCTATAATGTCAATTCTTTCTCAAGATGATAATGACTTGTGTGAGATTATGGAACCTAAAAAACCAATTTGACTAGTGAAATACATGTGTGTTATATTAAAAGTTAGGGAATCGTTTAATATTTGAATGATTTTTAACTACATGAAAATGTCCAAGTGGCATGATATTAAATTAGTGAATGTGTCCTTTTTCCCTGATGATAGAATACATGATATAAGGTCTTCATGTGTAACACATAATCCACCTAATGATTGTGTACTTAAGAACCCGTTTTTTACTCTTGCGCAATATTTTTTTTAATAATCATTTTAATATACTTGAGTACACTATAAAACTTTTTTTTACATTACGTCATCCATAAACCAACATCGTATATTTGATTTTGGATTGAATACCAGCCAATTCCATGAGTTGTAATACTTATCCTAGAACAACATAGACCATATGTACAAGTGATCTTGGTTACTCCTAGTATAATCCTAGTTATATGGACTAGTTAATAAAAAAATACCCCACTAGGATTAACTTTTGAATAATATAACAAGTCTGAGATTGCGCCTAGTGGATGTCATATTCTGGAAGAAGCTACCCCATAAATCCAAGAGATATTATCCATACTTCTTGGGATATGGTTGTCATACATTTTTATTGGGGTAATTTTACCCACTAATATTAATCTCCCATTAACTCATATATTATTGAACTATGATTTATGATTTTAAGGACCCAACTATTCTTTTGGATTCAATTATCCTTTATTTTACTTATATTTAAATTGTAGTTATTACAGAGATAAGATTATGAAATTATATTCTTGGACCCTTTATTTTTGGGGTATGAGTATCCCCTAAATACCCAAGTTCTATGAGATACCAAATATGTATAGAAACACTATTTATTCAACACTAAAAACCATAAAACATTAATCTTGATATATCCCATTCATACAAAATTAAACTAAATGACATTTAATTCATCCTAAAAAGACATTAATCTTCTTAGAGAGTGTGTATTATCCATCCAATTCATAAATATGTTGTAATGATAAATGTTTTTTCATTGTATCTGGATGCAATATGGAATTTCCATTTCCCTATGTATGTTCGTGTTCTATATAAAGGACCCTTTAGCTTACTATAATGTAATTTCTCACAAATTGAAGATAAAAACATCCCACTACAAATATATGATCTATAGCTATGTTGTATTTCATCTTTATAATAACTAGGTGCGTCATTATTTTAGAAAATTAATGATATATAGTGAATAATTGGTATATTTTCATAAACACAAAAAAAATCATCTCTATCAAAACTATCCAAGATAATTGGTCCAAACTGAATGTTGTTAACCTTCTTTAGGAGAATTTGTTAAAACATTCCCCCACCAGTGAGAGCCTCTCCCAATATGATATCTCGTTCACATTGGCATCATCGATGATAGTTGAATATCTTTTGCCAAGGATAGATTGTATGACTCATCTTTCAAGGGTAACATGTCCCTTTCCCATATTTATAGTTTGGATTTATATAAAGGTACAATTAATGTCTCAATAACTATATTTGAATCGATTCCTATCCTCATGGGATAGGCCATGAAACATGGACTTCAGATCAAATTTCTACACTATGAATTCAAAAAAAAAATAACCCCCTCACTAAGTGTTTAAATCATTAATTTGACACCTCACATACCAACATTATAGGTACAAAAAAAGAGTTAAATCCCTTTTTCAGCACATGTTTCGGATCTGTGATGAAGAAGAATCGGTAATATTGAATAAAATTTGAAAAATAACCCTACTGATATATGATATCATTCTATGAGGGGAGATATATAATAACTATGTGTGGATTGATTCTTGTTATTTTAATATATTTACTGATTCCCAAGATGCTTAAATTGTTTACTTCCTTACTATATGATGTGAAACCGCATGGATGAAATCATGGTCATTTGATGACAAACTATACAAAAATTAATTCCTTACTCTATGAACATAAACATCATGGTAGTAACATCACACTATATGATGTTAAACCATACAAAATATATTTAATTATCACTCATTATCAAAGGACCATAATATATTGACCCTAGTTAACAAATGATAATGATGCTTCCACAAACTTTTTGATCCTTACAATCCATAAATCAAACTTTTGGATTTGAGCATCTTAGGTTTCCACATTCCTTAAAGGACCCCCAAAAAGGATAAAAATAACTCCCTTGAATATGTAAGAGTCATATAAAAACATTTCATTTGACCAATGAAGAAGATGTATCTTGGCCTTGAAAAATGGGTTCTCTAATCATTTTGATCCCATACATCATAGTAGTTCAAATCATCACCACAATGTTATAATGAACTTAAATTTTTATACATAGACAATAAATCAATATTTTGGAATACTTAAACCATTATACAAACATACACCAAAAGTTTTTATTAGTTAATTGCATTTAAAAATTTGGGAAAAAAATAATTCACTCAGTGAAAGACATATAATGTTTTCCACAATGATCTCCCCCTTAGTAACATAAAAAAAATTCTTCATAACCTCAGGAGAAGAAATATAAGAATGGTGTCATCTTAAATGCTCAATTAGAAAAAATAAAATAAATACATAAGAATAACATGAACATAAGGGTTTGTAAACATGATCGTACCGTTATAACATCATACCCTACATATAAATCGTTGTAAACAGGAATCATGGTATAAATATTAGCATTTTTTAATAGTTTAATTATAAGATAACTGGGAACATAATCCATTAATGAATAGAATATGAATAAGACATGAAATTGTGTGAAACACATCAATATATATCATTATGAACATGTATATGTAGAAACTAGATAAAAAATTAATGTAAGAACATTAAATTAGGCCCTCACATAGAATTGTGGATAATAAACCTTTTCCAGTAATAATTTTGAGATCATACAATATGTTTCACCATAACCTTATATACATGTTATAAATATCATTCATAACTTATGGACATTTAAACGGGTCCTTTCTTAACATTGAGAACATGTAACTAGGTTCACGCAGAAAATTATGAAAACATAATATGTTTCACCCATAAAATTGTGATCAGGTAATCATGTTATCACATAAACATATGGATATCCCACAAGCCCTATGCATAACCTTGTGAACATGTAATATGGTTCATGCATAACATTTATACTCATGATTCATCCATCACTACCCTATGTATTATAGGGAGATATTGGATATACCCATCATATAATAACTCATACATACATGTTACAAAAGATAATTTTATATGAATTGTATCATGAAACATAAAAATAGATCATAACATAACCCCTGAAATAATATGGGTATCATAAATATTTAATAATATTGTATCCTATATAAAATATATTTGTTTTTAGTCATTTAATCTAAGAATAATCCATGAATGGAATTAGGTTTCATAATAATTCATCATGGAATATCTCATTGAAGTGAAATATGTTTTATAATCACATAAATTGTGGAAGCCAAAAGGGTTTTATAAAAAAATAACTCATGAAAGTTAAATGGATGTCCTAAACATAATTTCATCAAAACATAAACCATTTAAGAAATAATAAAAATTTAACTTTTTGATCATTTCATGGAAGGAAAATGTTTATATAAATGAAATCCATATTAGGTGAAAAAAACTTGGAAACATACTTTGAAAATATTTCTTTATGGAAAAATTAATTCTTCTATAAAAAAGGGCCTTTAAAATATAAAACCTTTTTGAAACCCAATTTCACTTAAAATATCTTGAAAACGTTTAAATAATGATTCAAAATATTCTAAAAACCATTTTTCTTGATTTTTTTTTAAAAAAATTGCATAATATTTGGAACGGATTTTATTTTAAAAGAATTATCATTTTAATCTATTAAAGAAAGGTTCAAAGGAATGTCAGTCATTGTGGATGGTAAATTTTTAAAATATGAACATTCATTTTGTATAGTAAAAAGTGTAGAAAAGTGCATCACCCAAAAAATTACAATAAAATGAAATTTTTTACAATCAAACACTTTTTTTAGATGGAAAATAATGGGTAATGTGTCCATTAAACATCATCTTATAAAGGTAAAAGATTTTTAAACTTTTTAGAAAACATTGTTATGAAAGAACTGCAATTTTATACTAGAAATAAACATATAGACACATTATCATAAAATCATTTTTATAATTATCTTAATTGAAAAAGAGAAAAAAATGGAACCATAGAATGGATGTAACAAATATATCTAGAGGGTGTTAAATAATACCCTTAAAATAATTTCTCCCTAAATATTATATCACTGTAGTTTAAAAAATCTATAATACATTTAACACCTAACATCATTGGGATCCCACATAACATTTTCAAATTTAGGATTCCTTAATATAACTATAACCACTTGAGTACACATATTCAATAGAACTTTGTCCCTCTAATATAATATTAATAATTATTTTTATTCATAAGAAATTTCATCATCTAGTTGTATAAATTCTTAGGTGAGTACTTGTGAATTTTTAATTAGGAACATCCTTGAAAGAGAAGCATGGAACACATAATGAACTTGAGACATGTATAGTGTATGTTCCAATAAATAAGAAACCATTATAATTTGATGAATGATATAAAAATGGATGATATATATATGGATAAAAATTATGTTATTTTTTAATTCCATAAACTTCTTTTGTTGGGAAATTCACATAACATCCATCTCCTAGATTATGAGTTCTAGATCTAATTAATGATTCTCAGTATAACTCTAATTTTGACTCTTATATTCCGAAGTATACTATTTAGTACATCAATCCAAATAGATCATTTCCTTAACTATATCATATAATAATATCCTTCAATAAATAACTTATTCACATAAATTTATAGTTTTTTACTTATTTCCATAGAGGGTTTAATAAGGATACATTTGAATTATTGAGTGAAATATAGTTTTTGAGAAAATTTAATAAAAATTAGGTGTTCATCCCAATGAAATATGAAATTTAGAAAAAATTATGTAGATTATCATCTATGTTTTTAATGTTTCTATCAGACTGTTCATATGGCTATGGAAGATAATAATTTCATAATCTTAATCACATATTCAATGGCTATATAAAAAAAATATCTATAATGTTAAAGTAAACCTTAGATCCTGATTAGATACAATATAATATTGTACTCCCTGAAAACTTACGAGTTCCATAATCTGTATACTGATAATCAAATAAATAGATAACCCTCACATATGGTAGTGAAATATGTTAATTGTTTAGGAAATCATCTATAACCCAAAAATCATTATACCCATTAGATTTTTTGGAGATTATGCTGATGAAATCCATGGTAAGGATTTCTTATATACACTCTTTTATAGATAATGGTTATAACAGACCCTAATAATTATTTATATTTCCCATAAATTAATTGTATATAAGGAATGTGGATACATTCTCTTCAATATCAATTTATAATTTATCCCACCATATATACATTTTCATACCAATATAAATTCATTAATCCAAGGAAAAATATATAATGATGAACTATTAGATTTATCCAACATCTCCTTTTTCATGTTTGGTATTGATGCAATACATACTCGGTTTTATAACCTTTGTACTTTATCATAATTGAGGTTTAACTCATGGACATTTATTACATTATTTTATAGTTCAAAACCAACATTATACACCATTTTAATCCTCATATGTCGTAATTATTAGATGTTAATATAGAAGATATATAATCTATTCCTTTACCTCATTATTTCGCAATCCCTATTCTATAAATTCGTATATATTGGATCCCAATAAATTATTATCATGGAAAAATTATCATGGTATTTCCAAAAAAAAGTGCATCACCCAACATGTTCACCTTTCCAACATAGTTGTGTGTTGAGAATTGTAATAATTATTCTATTAAAACCATCTATTTTGACATATATTTAACTATTTATATGTTAATATATTCAATAAAAACTTATTGTCATCATATATATATATTTTCTTCCACTATAAATATAATTAATTTATATCTTCAATGAATGAATTGCTACATAAAACTATAAATAAAAAATCTGAAAATATTTCTCATGAAATTTTCAGATAGGCAGTGGAATATGTTGTCACAATATCATTATGAATAGATATATATCACAATAATTTCTTTTCAAAATCACATTAGTTCATAGACCCATCTCTATTATAAGGAAATGTAGGCACATGTGTACAAACAAGCCATATTTTTTGTGAATTAAAATTTTCCTCGCATTCATTTATCCAAAAGAACTTCTCTCCCTTCAGAGTAAAGTTGTTTATTGGATTAGAGAGACATTATGAATTCATCACAATGCATCATTATTATCAATAAAACATAATAAAACTATAGATCATGGTTATCATGGTTGGACATGATCATTTATTAATAAAATCCTCTTTTTAGGGATATACTAATATACAATCTCTTTATATTATATGACCATTTAATGAATCATTATACAACTAGAATTCCCACATACTAAATTTCAAATACATATTATCCTCTTATACGATATTCATGATAATTATCAAATGATGTTATTGATCAGAATTTATGATGGAATATATAATAATATCATCTATATGGACTAACAAACATATCATTGAAATATCTAAAGACTTTATTCAATATAAACATTAAAAAAAAGGTTAAACTAGTATGTACAAATTTCATCACCATTAATTCCTTATCAATATAACTTTTATAGAAGGAAATATAGTGTATATACTCTATATTTATTTCCAATTGATTATATCAAAAATGAATTTAAATCTTTTAAAAGTATTTTTCTCTATGATGCTAGTCATAATGGACATCGATACATGGTTGATGGAACTTATTCTTGACAATGTTCATTGAATGTTCTTGAAAAAAATTGAAAATATAGACTGAACGTCCATTCAAATTAACAAAAACAGAATTTTCAACCTATGATAGTGAACTAGAAAATTTTAATCCCTTATCAATATTTTCTATGTTTTTTTTTCAATTCCTACGACTCAATTGGGGCCATTATATATGATGTTATTAGGAACTGACTTGATTTGAACACTGATATGATGATTGGTGAATCTGTGATTCTGTTTTCATTTATAAATATTATTTATTCCAAACTATACCTCTTGATTCATTGAATTTTCTTGATCCACTCATTATAAACACTCAACTATATTTCACATGAATAGATAGGAATTTATGTGCAATAAGAAATATTTAAAATATTGAACATCAATTCCTACACCATGAAACTGTGTCTAGTAAACCCAACATGGATCCATAAATTACTTCACCAACATATTACATAATAGAATTTCCACTTGGTTTAGAAACCACATCCAGAATCACCTATATTATACAATAGCTCCTCACAATATAATATAATAAAATTAAAAAACACCTTTTATCACATCACATACTGATCTCATCCATTGATTGATAAATTAGTATATATATACCAAAACCTATTTTTTTGGATCATCAAATATTTGTGTTGATTCTAAAACCATTGGTCTCAAAAATAAAACTAGAATCAATGTGATTTAGTCATCCTCAATTCATGTAGTTGTATTACCTTACGAGTTTTGATTCATGTGTGATCCTTTTTATAAACCCTTATTCATCCAAAAAATTAAAATCCTTTTCATAGAATTGGAATCAATTTAACTTTTTTGAGTTTGATGATCCTACTACCTAAAATAGAGAGGCTAGGGATGAATCAAAATAGAAACATTTCATCACTATGATAGACTATAAATAACCCATTAATTCCACAAAACAACCCACAATTGTTTCCAAGAATAATTCAATGTAATTGTTTGTGGGCCTTATCTCACCTATATTTTATGGGAAATAATAAAATATTTATAACAATACATATAGCACTATATTATCCTCTTTATATATGCTACAATGATGGACTAAAACAAAACAAAATTACTAAGTATGCATTCCTGATTGATCCAAGCATATCCATAATTATTTCACCAATATTATACTCATTGCAACCTAAGTACATTCAACTATACCTTAGTGTAGAATACATTTTAATTTTTCACTCAACATATATAACCCCATAATTGAGGATACCTGTAATTGGGTTTTTTGTTATGCCAAACCACAATTCATTCATGGCTTCTGTCACCATGGGCATGTGCATAACCATTTTGGATATCTAGAACTATATATTTTATTTTTTTCTTTCACAACACCCATAAATTATAAACACATGTTCTGGGTATCCATTTTTCCATTTTTAAAATATCACAAGAACCATAGTTTTCTCGTTAGGTATATTCAACCATGTTTTGACCATATTAAACCATAGACAATGTAACTCCAACACAATAGCTTCCATTAAGACCATTTTGGGCTTAGTTGTGTTATGTAAGAAAACCAAATGATCATAATTGGGATGAGTATGAAATAGTCCATTTCGATATACCCATATTTAGAATCCTCACAGAAACACAACCTTTTCCATTAGAGTGGTCTTTCCCGTATATTTTTCTTGTCCATCGCTACTTCCACTTATAGTCATAAACATTAATTTTTGGTAAATCATCAATTCATTATACTTTATGCTAAGATATTTCCCAATTAAAGTATTCTAAAATGAATTAAAACCACAACCTTATAAAATTATCATTAAATAAAACATATACATTAAACACGATCCCAGGATAAAACTAAAAAATCACCATTTTTTTGACAATATGATTTTTATCTAGTTTATATTACAAATTCCTAGTCTCCATTTTTTTAATGAGCTATAATGGCCATAAAATCGGGTCTTATTCGTATTTTCATTGCGAAACATCTTATGATACCATTTTTTATTTTTAAGAGAAGAATGAAATTACATAGTTCCTTGGAAAATAGTTCCTCATAAATCCACACAATGTTTATATGGTCTAGCCAGATCTAGAAAACAAGATAGATGTAATAAATGAGTTATAATATGTCTATAAAACACAGCATGTGAAAACCTACATAGAAATCATCATATATCACATCAAAGAGATAAAATAATTAACATGAATATCATACACACTTATGAATACACCATCAAAATAGTTAACGTGTATGAAATATAGTTCCCCCATCATCTCAAAATAAACCCAACATATCCCCAAGATAAATATGTGGAAAGTATTCATAAAAATATAATGAATGTGATATTTTCATACATTATTTAAAAAATTTTCATGTTATGTAGAAATTTGGGATTTGAAAATATTCATCTAAATGTATCTCCCATGTATATGATTCACCCGTATCCTCTTCATCAGGAAGATGTTCTATGTTTTCATCTCATTACCTTTTCTGTCAAAAAATGATTTCCTTAAAAATATACATAGAGTCCTTATATGTTAGCTTGAGATATTGGAATGACTAGGGGCATAAGTTGTGACATCTTTATACCTCATGGTAATCCCTTATGATGAGAGTTTCTTCTTGACCTAGGAAATTTATTCCTCAAAATATCAATGTCATTCTATTTTTAAGAAAATATATTCACCACATGTATTATGGCATCATGAAATCCAAATTATTTATTTTTTTAAATATATCCCTTTCCCTTATATATTTAACTCTTCTTCGACTTATCACATGTGTATGCTTTCTCAGTGTCTATATCCTCTCCATTCAACATAAATTTATTTCTTGTAATATATAACCTCTTATTTCCAATAAAATTAAAAATTATTTTTTCCTCTTCCTATGTAAAAAAATAATGAACTACCATTTTTTTATTTGGTTCTATAGCTTCTACTACAATAACAACATCCACTAAATTATGATTTCCTTGATATATTCTAGATTTTTCCATAATTCTATTAATATTATCCCTATTTAATATTAATTTACATTGTATGGTTTACTTTTATATAACATTACCTCCATTAAAATATATGCATATATATTCCTCTAAATATTCATAGATTCATTTTGATTACATTAACCATAAGAAATAAATTATATATTTTTTGTTTGAAAAATTTTAAGTGTTCTAAGTTCCTCTAGTCATGACTTTTCACATTCATAATAATAATATCCTGTAATCATTATATTTTTCATTAAAACTTATCCAGAATTTTCAAAATTAGTATGATATAAAAAAAATTGTTTCACAAATAGTTCTTCGTATATATAAATCAATTTATCTTTGGGATCAATTATCATCTTCTCATGATCAAAAATATTCAACTTTTATTAATTTATTTCTTCAAAATGGGATAATTCCCTTTTGATTATATCCTTTTTATATTAATTAATATTAAAATTCCCCTTTTTACCAAAATCACCCATTTGAGAATTCGTTTTACTATTCCGATTATCTAAAAATTTCATGTAGTTATTGATATATAAAATCTACTATAGGAATTAGTCCGACATATCGTTTGTCTTCTACTAAATATTAGTTCCCTCTTCTACGTCATATTCACTTACTGATGAGTGAAAATATTTTTCCACAAAAGAAATGATAGTGAAATAATTATAGAAAATTTTAAATTTTCCTTTTTCCCTAATTAAAAAGGTTATTTTTTTCAATATTTCTTATTTTCCATCCTTCAAGGTATATATTTCATCTTTTACCTAATTTATTGGGATAAACATTGAGTTTCGATTATATTATTTTAGTTAAAACATCTAATAATATTTTTACCCCACTCATTCCATTTAACATTATGAATATCATTGATAAGTTAGTTTAATTCTTATTTAGATCTTAATAATATTATGAATCATTGATTTCCTCAACTTTTTCTCTATTTTATTTTCTCATGTATTCTTTGACTTCATGTACAATATTCTTATTTTTTAAATATAGTTTATTTTAAATTTCATATTAAATAAGAATAAAATGAAAATCATCTAATGAGGTATATTCTTCATCATTTAAGGAATATAACATTGGATCACACATATTATAGAATTTGTTAACAAACATATTTCTAATAGTATATCTCAGTGTTTGTCACCCTATCCATGATTATTGATAACTATTTAATAAGTCATGTGAAATTGCTATCTAAAACATCATATTTTTCCACTTTAATGTCTTAAAATATTACCCACCTAAATAGATGCTTGGATTCCATAATATTTAGGTTTTCCTCATATATTATACATAATTAATATTATATCAGTAATTTTTTTGAAATAACCAACATCATGGTCTAGAACTTCTCTAAAAAAGATATTACAATCACTTCTTGTGCCATTGTGTTGATATCAAAATTTCTTATTTTAGTATGGATCATATGATAATTATTAGAAACAAGTGGAGAACCATTGGTATCTACATCACATACCTCAAGGATGATGGAAATGATGAAAGGAGGAATTATATTCCTCCAACAAAGGTAGTATGTTATAACAAATATATAAACTTTTCAACTATTACTAGAAGTGGGATTTTCTATTTCCTATAAAATTCTACTGGATCATTAAAGGTAACCCCTTTTGATACCACTTGTTTGGATCTAGCTTTATTGGATAAAAAATAGGTGGAGGGGTGAATTAGTTATCAATATCTATTTTATGTGTTTCTTCACTTCAAAATAATCATCTTAAATCAGTTATGATTCTAGATCCACTCATCATAAAATCTCATGTTTTCTTCATTTTATCAAATAGTAAACATATAATCACAATGAGTAATTAAAAGGATTCGAACCCAGTCCTTTTCCATTCCATGTTGGTTAGTCCCCCCAACATGGATTTATATACTATATTGAAATCAGACTTCAAAACAGAAACATCAATATGTATACAAACAACATTAAGAATATATTTTAATAAAAAATTTCTCTTTAATATATGATCCAACAATGAAATAGAACAAGTATTGATCACTTAAACTCTTGAATGTTCTCTCCCATGAACAAATAGATAAAAAAATATTTAACAAGAATTATTCATTACGAACATCAGTATTTGATGTTAATGCTTAGATCCTTAGTCTCGAAATATCCACCAGAATCAATATGATCTTATCAACGTCACATAATAATGATTTATCACCTCATGAGATGTGGTTAGTATGTGCTCCTCTTTACAGTTTCCAATTTTTCAGAAAAAATTATATTATTTGATTCATTCTTAAGTTCACTCTATTTTAAGCGATGATACTCCAACTATAAGAGTTCATAAACAAAATAGAAATGGACAACTTTCATCCATATAATGGGAGGTAAAAACTAACCATTTAATCACCAGAATTCCTAAGTATTTCCACTATAATAGCAGCAAAATACTTATAATGGGGCTTCTCTATTACTCTATTGGGTAGAATAATTCACCATTTATTCCACAAAATATAATGATTTGATATCCAATACTTTAATTTTTGATCATTGACTAAAAAAATCCAATGATTATTTATGCATTCAAATTCATTCTTGTTATCACAAAAATTTATCCATCCATGCTTCACATGTCACAACCTAAAACACATTGCAGAATATCCTGTTGAATAATTCTTATTTATTTTTCTTCAAAAAAAAACTAAACACCATGGGTGTAGTAACATACATCTGGACATTTGTTTCTTAAAAAAACATTCACCAAAATTTACTTCACCACCAGTGTTAACCTGTCCCTTTTGACAAATTGGTACTATTGGCCGTCACTGGTCAACTGCGACCTCCTTCAAGGATAAATGCCCATTTTGGATAATTCCATTTCTTAAAATAATATATTTCAATTATTGGGGATTGAACTATATGAATGTGGAATCTAATATTGACCTTCACACACTCCATGAAATGTCACTTCCATACCACAATTTCAGTTATCCCCATTTTGGGTTCATCTATGTCGCATAGGTGAACAAAATGTTTCCTAAAAGGATGAATATAGTGAAATCTAGGTCTAGAATACATTTTTAGCATCCGCATAGAAACACAAATTTTCCATGGGAATAGTATTTCCCCCCACATTATTCGTCTCTTCATCGTCGCCACATCTTGTATGTTTGCTTGTGTAAGTTGGAAAATATACAACACGTCATTTGTATTTCTAAAGAATGTTCCATTGTATTCTTTTTAAAAATGACCTCAAATATCATTTTTTCAAATTTAAATCTTTTAAAAAAAATCAATTTAATATTAAAAAAACACATGTTTTTGAAATATATGTTGTAAAAGGTATGAGTTATTTTTACCACTCAACTTCATGATTCTAGGGAAAACATGGATATTCATTTTGAATTAAATTATAATAGTCACAAATATTAGGAATTAGTTCAATATTAGGATTCTACACAACCATTTGAAATAAATATACATCATTAATAGTTATTAGAACCCATAAATATGTATTTAACATCTATTTGAAGTCCATATTTTTACATGCATTGAATAATTATCAAAGGTTAATTCATAATATCAAATGTGTCTTCCCTTCCTCATCAATTGATCTGTTTTCTATATAGAAAGGCCTAATATTTGAAAAAAATAACATCAAATTAAACATAGGGGATAAAAAAGGCATTTATGTAGTGTATTTCCACTAAATCCTACCAGTGAAGAGCTATATACCTGATATTTAATCATTATGCCTATAATAGATTTCATTATTACCTCAATTTATATTAGTTGATTTGGTGATGTGATACCCTTAAGAAATTATTCATATATATAAGAGTTTGTATATTTATAATTATATAAAACATTTATAGCTCTTGAGTGGGTGCTAAGTGTACCTTTCACTATTTTTTTCTTGTGACCCACTTCAGTAGTTGTGAATACATTACCATTCCCGTTATATCTATACATAAGAAGTGATATATGTTTATTTTAATATTTAAACCATATATAATTTCACTAATTGTAATAATGTTAGTAATCATTTCAATTATATAAATAGTGTGTTGTTGAATCATTTGGTTGAGTTTTTTCATCATTCATTTCATTAACTGGCCCTTTCACATCACTTCAACATTCATTTCCTCAATTTTTATATTTTTTACACTTAAAGCAATTACTATGATCCATAATGAAATTTAATTTTTGGTTCCTAACATAATTATAACAAAAATTAATATTATGTTTCATACTTCCATGGTTTTTTATTATAATTTTCCCAAAACTAAAAAAATCATTTATTTGAAAACATTAAAATAACACCAAGAGTATCTATTAGAATTTATATTATGAGAACACATAAATGAATTATTTTCTAGTGATAAATGTATCTTATATCTAACGCCTTTAAGGGAATTGGAATCATTCTACTAAAGTACAGATCTATTTTATTTCAAGGTTAATGATAAAACCAAAGGCATATCCTCCAATTCTATTTTTATTTTCATCATAATAACTAATTAAACCATCATCCATATATTTTTGTTCAACTAATTTTTTTACATTTTTTTATCTGTTTTAGGTAAATACTTAATGAAAGAATTCATATGTAACAGATCCCATCTCATGGGGTCAATTTCCTCCTCCCCCCTAATATTTATAATATGTGTCCACAATTTTTCTACTTCACCTTACTAAAAATACACTAGAAAATAAATTCTTTCTTAGTCTAATCGTGAGAGAATATATATTTTCATTTATATGTAATTTAATTATTACTCATTAATAAGTGAATCATATGAACATCTGAATGAATAAGGATACTTTTGTATAGAATACTTAATATCATATAGTTCATCCCTTCAGATGTTTATATTTTTTTCATGAATCGTGATATCATTCATTGATTAAGTGATTTTGTTGATCATAGAAATAAGATTTGACATACAAAATTCTGTTTAGTTTGGGTTTATAGGAGAATATTCATTTGATTTCCCATTATATTTAGCATTAATAGGATTCCATGTAGTTTCATCCATTGTTTAAGACCAAAAAATCACAATGTGATCTAGGATAATCAGAGTTAGTAATCATCCAGTCATAAAGATTATTTAATGGGATATCTAAATCATGGAACCATCTTTTATCTCCATTAATCAAAAATTTTACCATAGATTATTCATGGTCATCATTAATTTAAACCCATAATAATGGTTCATAATGATAATTTAGATTAAACAGATAATATTCCATGGATTTTCTATCTAGGTGGGTTATATTTTCACTTCCCATAATGAATTAGTAATGACTATGATTTAAATAATCAAACCCTTGGAGATTTTTCCATATATGATCATCCAGGACACACAAAAATCTATATTTAAGTATCTATAAAGGGATGTATTTTCTAGTAACACTAAAAAAATGTATACTTTACCAAATCATTAGGATTTAATCATATACATAGGATAGTTCCCTTAGTTTTCAACAATATTATATTGAATTACAATATAAAAATAACCTAAACCCATCTTTAATACCAAATTATGAAAATTTATAATTTCATATGAATTTATTATGTTACTTTAGATAAATATACACTAAATCTCAGATAAATCATGTCTAGGGATAGAAATGGTTTAGTTCTATTTGAGAAATGATACATGATGATATTTTCTCATAACAGATCTTAAATATCCCCTATAACGATCTTCTCGTATAGAACAATTATTAGGGAAACCCTACATAAAACTATTATTTATAACCTAGGTAAGGGAAAAAAAATAAATCATAAGCTCATATGCTCAATAAGGGTAATCATCAGAGACATTAATTAGTTATCATAAGTGATCATATGATAATTATAAAACTAATATAATATGATCCTATCTTATGAAAAACATACATAATCATTCAAAAATCCTTAAACATAAATTATTATATATGGAACTATTATAAAATATTACTTTATCCATAAATGTGAGGAGTCGTCAATATTATATCATGAGCTATGTGAACATATCATAAGAACAAGAAATATGTTTTTTATACAGATAATCATAAAACAATCAGTTCCTTAGTCAAGTCTCACTGATAAGAATATCATAGAGGATCAGGTTCTCTCCTCATTCTATAATTTCCATATTAATGATTCACTTATTGGACTATCATAGTGGAAAAAGCCTCTTATTAAATAGAAAGTACTCCATATTCTATTCCTTATTATCTCATGATATTTCAATCATTACCCATTTTACTTTATAGATATTTAATTCTAGTCCATTGAGTCACATCCTTAAAGTTATATGTGTGTGTGTGCGTGCGTATAGGGTATGATTATAAAACATTCATTTATTCATCATATCATAATATATGGAAGGTAAATAAGTTTTATAAATTATTAAATCATTTCATTATTGTATAAACCATTGTAAATAAAAGGGTTTCATAAAGGTTTCAACATAACTTAATAAATCCAAAGAAAAAAAAGAAAATTTCATCGAGTTATCCAAAAATATTCACCATCATAAGTCATATAGAGAAATTAATTTTATTATGTAACATAATTGTTTTCATATTATTGATTCAAAATCCTAAAATAATTTTCAGGCGGGTGATGAATACCTTTGAAATATCATTAAAACACATTTTTTGTAAATGTCAAAAAAATATCCTTCAATTTGGATAAAATTTTTAACAAAAAATCATGAAATATAGATAAAAATATTTTCATTGAAAATATCCCTGGAAACATGTTAAGGAATATTCAAGGAAAATATAATGGTCTTTATAGTGTAAATATTCTTTCATACCATATTCATTAAAACAAAACAATCTTTTCATTATTTTATAAAAATGTCTAAAATGACTTGTTTATAAAACAATTATTTAAGAAGATCCCTTTTAAACCATGATAAGTGAATTAAAATATCATGGAAATAAAATTTTTAAAAAATTCCTTTTGTTCTAAAACTTCCCTAAAATAATTTTGAGCAATATCGAAATAGATGAAAATTTTGACAATAAAAGAGGAAATATGGTCTAATTATCTATAAAAAAACATTATCGATCATTTTATATGACAAATAGAAGGAAAAGGTACTAAAAATTCTTGGAGCATCCAAAGTAGAATAAAATATATTATATTTAAACTAAAGGTTCCATATACTTTCCCTATATATAAATTTAGTAATTACAATCCATAAAGAAATGATATTATAACATTAACTCTTACCTCATGTCTCATCTCACTTTGTACACATTAAAAATCCTATATAATAAACCAATATTTATTATAAATATATTACATAACCATATTAAAAACAACTATAGTTCATTCAATTATAATTTTAAATTATCTATTTATTAATAATTACTCAATTAAAAACAACATTCTAGAGAAAAATGGCCAATAATTCATTCATGTTTAATTTTGATAGTTTGGGTATTTTCATATTATTCATGGATTCATCATATAAATATTATTAATAATGAAATAATAATATAATATATTAATCATATAGTTTTTTAAATTATTCATATAAATTAGTGATGAAAAATATATCAGATCACTATGAGTATGTAGTATTACACACGTAGGTAGGATCAAAATTATTTTATTCCCACTAGTATTATTTAATAAAGTTGATAAAATAATATAAACATAGATGAATATCTAGGACATAAATATTATAAATAAATGATAATTTCATTATAATATCCCAAAATAAATGTTTGTGGAGGAAAAAATCATATTTCTATGTGGATATGGTAGTCTATAGGTGTAGATAAACGATACATTCATTTCAAATTTTAGAGAATGTGGTTATAAAATTGTTAAATCATAAGAAAAATAAAAAATAATTATATTTAATGTAATGATTAATTTTTTTTATAATGGATACCATATACTTAGAGGTGGTATAAGAATAAATAAAATTTAAAGTACTCAATTAAGTGTTATGCATCTTCATTGAGAAACCTCATTTAGATTACACTTTATTCCATGAAAAAAATGGTATTCTTATCAACCTAGGACTACTATGACATATTGATCGAAATCAGGAAGGGATTTGGGCAGTTATTTTCAATGATAATGGGCTGTTTATATGTGGAGGGAATACGATATATGGTATCCTTTTATAGGGGATAGAGAGGAAACCCTTGAAATGTTTCAAAATAATAAAATTATTAATTTATTAGTCAATAAAAATGATACAAAAATATAATGTAACATAAAGTAAAATTAATTCCATCGAATTGTATTTTTAAAAAATATTATGTTATTGTTTCTCTTGACATTAAAGTTTTAATCATTTTAACATGTTTTAATCCATACCTTAGTAAATAAATGTCTTTGAAAACAAATAATTCATAATGATGAAAAATAATGTTTTTCATATTACATGAAATTAATAATTATGATTAAAAATATAGAATATATTTTATTGTATTTTTTCTATAACTGGAATAAATTCATTTAAAAATAATTGTGAAAAACCCAACAAAACCATTTTTTAATATGTATGTTTAATCAGAAAATTAATCTTATTCCAATTCTATTCCCTGTAAAAACAAAAAAAATGAATGTGAAGATATTTTTTTGAATATATAATCTATAAATTTAATTTGAATAATTCATTAAAAAATAAAATTAAATATTTGATAATGAAAAAATATTACGAATATAAAAAATAGAATTTTTTTCATTATAATATTATTATTTTCTAGACTAAACAATGTATAACAAATAAATTTATTTTATATTTACATAAACACAAATTTTTTATACATTATTTAGTCATATTCAAACCCACCATTCTATCCACTATGTGATAACATCAAAATTAAATAATAATAAATAAATATTATATCGTTGTATATTTAATCATATTGTAGTGAGTAAAGAAAAATATCAAGGAATATAAGATTTTTTAAGGGAATAGTAACATAAAATATATAGGTGTTTTGAATTTCATGGTTTCGAGTGGTGATCCTCAGTATCTACTTTTCTAATATTCATTATTTTTGGGATCTATTATTATTTTATATAAATATCATATCATGTATTGTATAATAGAAAATAATGAAAATGGAAAGAAAACCCACCTTTTTATATCTTTGGTAAGAAATAATAAATTTGAAGGATTATTTAACGACATTGTATAATGGAATACATAATTTCCCCTAATTACAATGGAATCACTGCTTCACTAAACATTATATATATATGATCCCATCTATCTTTGTATGATTTCAAGACCAATAGTACCTAGTTTCATTGTTTTCACAACCCCATACAATTCCATCCTTAGCACTACACACCAAAATTCTTAATTCCATTCCCTAAAATGATATGACTGACAACATATAATACTAGATGTTGTGAACTAAAATAGAAATTTGCATTGTCTAATTTTGGATCTAAAATTCCTAATGGAATCATGATAACAGAAAGATGCAAAACCATTTCAATAATCATACCTTACAATTCCTGACTCCAAGTCACAAAATTCCATCACTATTACCCTCCAATTCCAAAAATCTCACACTGTAATGTTGAAAACTATTGTATTCCATTTATCTATCATACCATAATTAATTTCAAATAATAAATTCCCAACTCTGTTTATTTTAATTCATAATTCTATGTCTGTCACTATGCCTTGGGATTCAATTGTTTACTTTGCACCTAGGTATTCTTATGACCACCTTACAGTCATGGATCCAACTACATCCTTTAACTCACAAATAGTGTTTCTAGGGGGAAGAAAAGTTTATTTAATTCTTCCAAATTATATAAAGTAATTAATTATCTCACATACCAAACATGATTTACTATCCATTTCCTATTATATTTTGCATTTCTTTTCCATTTTCAACTTTTATCCACAACTATTAATTTTTACCAGACCAGGAATGATAGTTCTAGTATTTGATTGGATTAACATTCTCTTTCACTTTTCTAGATGATGCATAAATTTTCTCACTAGTGGTTCAGTTTCCTTATTCTCAATAGTTTTTAATGGTCTTTTCTTGGATTAGTAGAAATTTGGATACAATATGTTCTAAGGGTCTATTTGAATCTGAGTCAATTTAAATATGCATAGTTATATGTTTCTTTATTTTCACTCTATATAATTAGTTCAACCCATATTGTACCTCCAATTGTTGTGAAACTAGAGATTTGAAGATGTGATGGTCGTTTTGTGGCCCCACAAGCATATGATTTGTATAATTCTTATATACTCTAGGATTTGATGATGTGGGTTATCCTTAAGGTGTCACATATAATGGTTCAATGAATTAATATTTTATTATATTATGTTATTCTATATATACATAATAGTATTTACCCAAATATTTAACAAGAATTTTAAAAAAATCGTGGAACTATTTTTTTAATGACGATACAATTCTATGGGCACTCTGTACATTTTTCAAAGGAGAAGATTCTCTACGTGTTGTTTTATTTTTTTAGACATTCAATTATTTGAGAGGTTAAAATCTTGTAAGTGATCACATTTTTTTCATTGCATTATTTTTTTAAGTTATTATTTTTTTATCTGAGTATGTATGAATCTACAATACTTATAATTATAAAACCAACATTTCATGTTCATTCAAAAAAATTTAGAATCAAATATAAATCATTTTTCATCTATATTCCATTGAATTCCAAATCTAATGGATTTTTTGTTTTTGATATGGTATTATTGATTTGGGTCTTTCATACAAGTATTCATAACACTGAGGGTTAGTTATTTACTCCATGGTTCTCTAATATTTAGTTTTTCTCTATTAAAGGGGTGACATGGATGTGATTACTTGATTATGCTATGGTTTTCATCATTTTAATTTTTAATGTTTTTATTTTAATTTCTTCCATTTTTTATTGTTATATAATTATTCTAACATTATTATTTATGATCTTCAGGGATGATTAATATTGAGGGAGGAGGTTTTTTCTAGATGGTTTGTTTGTTTGTGTTGATTAAGAGTATGAACCTTCTCCATGCATCGATCAACTGGATGATATTCTTTTAGTTTAAGTAGAATTAGTTGTTTAACAACTTTATTAATGGTTATTTATAAAATATATTACATTGGAACACAAAATAAATATTAGAGGTTTGGTGTTGACCCTTTACGAGATTATACAATTCCTATGCATGATATATTAGTTTCAGTGTTATCATTTTATAGTGATCATATTGTTTCAAGTGTGGTTTTTAATATCTATGTTTTTAATTACTTATTAAACCTTATATTATATATTCCTTAGATCTATCATTTTTAAATTTTTAATATTATAGTTATTTTTTAGATTCTTGGGATTTAGGGATGGGGATGTATTGTATCTATGAGATATGTGATTTCATTTTTTTTATAATTGTTCATTTATTTCATTTTTAAATAAAATAATATTATAAATTTTTTAAATAAAACATCAGTTTATAGGGAATACATAGTGAAATAATGGTTGGTGAATTGTATAAATTAAACCATATGTAGGCCTCCATTGTATGAGGTAAGCCCAGTGTACCTCCCAAAACATTCTTTTAAAATTATAGGGTATGGAAACTAATTCCAAGATGAAAAAACTTACATAAGACTTCATATACTAAAATTACTGACATAAAAATGATTCTCTAGTATTTGATAAAATAAAAAACCACCACACAAATATATAAATAACTATACCATATAACATTGATTTTGTGATACCTAAATAAATAGGTTAAATGAAACATTATAAAATATCAAAATTAGAAAAAAGGAATCATAGCATGTCTCCAAGAATAAAAAACACATAATAAGGGGAATGACCACCTAGTTATAGGAACTCTAAGAATAATAAACAACTATTATTTTCTCCACTATCAATCACTAAACACCATCATCGAACAACAAAAAAATAAAAACATACTCTCTACACAAATAGAACCTCCAAACAATGTATAGTTTGTACAAACACAACATGTTTTTTATCCAAGCGCATCTAAGTGTGAGTATAAAAATACCCATTCAAATTCCTCTAAAACACCCTATATAGAAAAAATGAAATGTATTATCAAAAAAATAGACTAAGGGAAACATGATAGAAAAACAGATATTTTAAAAGTTCCAGACTATCAAGGTAAATATAGGAATGATTTTTTAACTTCTATTCTCTGTGAATGATTATATTGAGATCTAATATGGATCTTTGTAAAAACACCTAAGAGGGTGCATGAATCGAGTTATTTTCATTTTTTTCAATATTGAAAATATTTTTTTTTGACTTTTATCCTTTTCTTATTTAATATCCAGATATTTTGTAAGAATAATATATCCCATTTAAATTTTCCTATTATAAATCTATAAGTGATAATGATTATTTATAAATGATAGGAAAAATTATGGTATAACATTTTGTATCAATATGAGTCTACACATTATTGTATCTAGTTATTATATAGTCCTATATCATTTCTACAATAAATCTATTTATCCATAAAAGTTAATGTTATTTTTTCAATCCAAACCCACATTCAACTATATTAAATTGTGGAGGATGTTAAGACTATCAAACAAGTGAACAATTCAGCATCAAACTATACTACTTGTTGCTATCAAACCACAATATATTTTTTGATTTACTCTTATTTTTGTTATATAACACCATGTTCAGTCATGGGATAATTTTACACCCATAAAAGCTAATATCATCCCATAAAAATAGAGGGTTTTCAAATACATTCATGTTATCATAGAATAATTCACAAAATAATCTTTTTTCTCAATCTATAGCTCCAAAAGTCATTATAGAAATGAATTGATAACTTCTTAAAACTAAAACAAAATAGTAATTGAAACTCTAGAACACAATTCTTTTTTTTCTAATGAATATATAAACATCATACTCAACTTCTTATCTTCATCTTCCTTGACTATATCTTACCAAAAAACTGGTCATCCACTTCTTATTATTATTTGAAAACCAAATGACTTCATCAATATATAGAATTATTGATTATGATTTTATTATTATAAGATTGATAGATTTTATATTAGAACATTTTTTTTGTTATTCTAACATTATAATTTCTCATTTTCTAATAGGGATATTATTAAACATGTGCTTCAACATCCCATACCTTCACCTTTTAACAAAGACCCCAGCAACTATAAAAACACGTTAACATTCACATAAAAATATACTAAATTTTTTCCTCTAATTTTCATTATCAAAATATGGAATATATAGGATATTTATCACATAAAGAAGAAAATTGATGTTATAATATCCACTCTCTAGGATCCCCATGATATTTCATGCACTGATTTTCATCAAAAAGGATTTTACGAAAATAACATTATTTAATTATCCTCGATTGGGAAATATATATTTTTATTTTATTCTTTAAGAGTAACATATTAACCTTCATTAATATTTATTATATATTACTCAAAAATATTACTTTAAAATTATTCTTTCTGGATTTTATTAAATTCACCATAGTAACATGATGAGTATTCCTCATTTTGGATTTATAGCATAAAAACAGAATCTTATAATGATTTAGTGTAATAAATAAAAACCAATCAGAAAATTAGCTTTAATATCTTCATATAATTCTTCATGAATGAAAAATAAATTTCTGATATCTTTTCAACTAAAGATGAGATCATTCAATATAACATTCTATTTTTCATTTATTGATTTAATTAAATCAAGAGTGACAACTTTTATGGTAAGAAAAACTCTAATCATCAACATTCCATTGATCTTCATCTCAAAAACACAGTTATGTTTTTCATTAAACCACATTAGATGACAATTATTATATATTTAATATATATTATGACCTTCAACTCAAAAATATCTACATCTTTCATTAAATCCCAATAAAATTATCATGAATCTAAATAACATGATCTTTAACAAAAAATGTATTGAATCATTGATTAACCAATAATAGGGATTATTTAAATATGAAACTTATCTCTTGTGTAATCTTATATCATTTTTATCAAGATTAAATATTCTGAAAAGTCATATTTCATAATTTAAAATGTTTATTATATTTTATTCATGATTGATCTTATTTTAAAAGGCTATAATACTAGCTCCTATTAAATTGATATGATTCATGCTTATGAAAATCACATCATAATTAAATTTATTCCCTTTAATGGGTATAAAAACAATGAAATATTTAAATGTAAACAAGGATTTTGGAATATGTATCTAAATGATGTTTATATGGATTATTTTTATTCTTATATAAATCAGACATCCTGGTGGAACAATAATAGATGATATATAAAAATATCAGAATGATGTTTACATATATGTAGATGATCCTAAAGAGAAGTATATTAATACATATACTCACCCTAAATTATACTTTAATAGAGTGATATTGTGGTTGAAACAATCATAGACGATGATTATGAATCATGTTAGATGATTCTCATAGAGTTTGAGAAGATGGATATATATAACATTAATCACACTTATGTTTGAATAAGGTTTAACATTCATTTTTGAGTTTTCATCCCCATAAAACATCAACCATTAAATCATCTTGGGACTATCTTTGTCCAACTTATGTACACCATTATATTCAGTGGCATACGTCTATAAATGACTTTGATGGTTTCTCTAAAACATCATCTTACTTATAATCTATTCAGTCAAAGGACATATTTAAACACCACTAAAAAGATTTATATAGTGCTCCATGACCTTTGTACATTTATTTATTATGTTCTTTTCAACAATCATCTTATGTTATTGAATTCTTTTGTAGAATCCATGATGTACAACTTATTTCCCCACAATTCACGGGGGGACTCTAAAATAACCTTTAATAATATAGGAAACTTTATACTTTACATGTTCAACGTACTCTTCCAATATATAGTAACCCTAAATAATTCAAAACAAATATAACATTATCTTTTCAGGTATAAGGTCACTTAAATTAACAAAAAATATAAATTTATCAATACACATGAAAATAACATCAATCTCCCATATTGGATTTATTGTTAATTCCATATTTTCTAAAGGGTTAATAATCCCTTGACCCAAAATTGAAAATAACATAAGAGGAAATGCTCAACCACTTATCAATATTACAACATCTGAGGGAATGTTTTATTGTCCTGATCTAACTCATCTAAATATTTTTTATAAAATATCATCCTATCAAAAAAAATTATACACTTTGAATGTTACCCATTAATTTAATGATCTATGTAAGATAATACATTATTCTAAAAAATGTGCCATCATCCAAATAACTCTATGTATATTTAAGAAATCATTGTTTAAAAAATGATAGAGGTAAATTTGGAAAAATAAATTACCATTTACTCCCATCACATGAAACCAACTCAAACTTCCATTCTATGGGGGTAGATCATGATTTATAGAATTTTTTATCAATCTATACTCACTTGGACACCAAAAATAAAAAATTTGAACCCATTTTATTCCTCCCAATTTTATTATAAAATAATAACTGATGAATATAATGTATATTATTTAATATAGTGATGGGGGATATAAAATAATAATTAGCACATTAATTTCATCAATTATTCCGAGAATAAATTTTTTGTAAAATGACTAATTTATCTGAAATTGTACTTCTATATCCAACTGAAAGGGATTATATTTGATGTTTCCTAAGTAAGGATGGTTTACATTATTATAAGAGACCAGTAATGAAGTATTATTCCAATTTAGAAATAAATTTGAAATGAAATACTCCATGTTTGATATCTTCTTCATGATGTTCCAAAAATTACAATCTCAATAGTTCTCCTCATTTTTATTATTTTCGTTTAAATAGTTATTCCATGTTTTAAAGATAAAAAATTTAATAATAATGTGGATATTGATAGAAACATATATTATATTAATATATATGAGATAGATTTGTTACCACATGAACTACTTTCCATGATACACTGAACTTTTTAGACATCTTCGAGTATTTATTCGTATTGATTTTTTAAAACTAAACATCACTTGGTTGTATATGTATAATTCATTTTTTACATTTAAAATAAGCCAAAATGAACATATTTCAATTATAAATTGATAATTTTAAATTTTAAAATCCTAATTTTTTAAAAAGGAAATGTTATAGTAGATAGCATACATCAGTCGCCCCATCAATCTTAAACGAACAACAAAATATAATTATTTAAATGATACCATTACTACCTAGCTATTACGATGGTGGTAATGGATAGAATTAACTATATTATGAAAATATAGTTTATAAATATATATATAATACTTTGAAAAATAAATAATTAATATATTTAAAGGATCATTTTAAAATGAATGATTTTTTAAACTATTTAAATGTGCAGAAGTGTAATTTTTAACAATAGATAAAAAAGTCACAACTCATGGATTATATTAAATAAATAAATAGATATTTAATAATTTAATCTAATTTTTTACATTCATTTGATGTGTTTTCTAGAAATAATATATGAACAAAACCAATTTTATACATAAAACAAGTGTTTCTACAAAATGGCAGTTTTGTCGCCTTTTGATGAATAACCAATTTTAAATTTAGTTTCTAAAAAATTTATAATTATCATTTTACAAAATAAAGTTATTATTTGAAATCGTAGTGTCAATATTTTTTTTGGATGAACATTTGGTATTTTTTAGATATGTTTCATTTTGGATGAACAGTAATAACAATACTTGACTAAAAATAAATTTTTATATTTCAACAGAACTTTAAAATAAATGGTGGGAAACGACTAATTCTTAGAATAAGAAAAAAACTGATAAAAAATAATAAATCCATTATATAAAAGATTAATGTTATTATATATCATAACCTTAAATAGTAAGCATTCAATGTAGGTAACCTCCATTTCCAGATTGTCTTTAATCAAATAATTTAATTGAGAATCCATATTGTACAAAGTATGAACATGATCCTCCATGATTTTCCCCCTCATTAAAACCACACAAAAAATATAATGTAATTTTTATCAATATATGATGATTTTTCTTCATCCAACTCAGCTCTCAATATTATTCCAGACAATCAATGAGAATCACCCGTTGATATCAAAAAAATAATAGTGCATTATAATGGAAATCAACATTTTTATAAAATTTATTTATAGTGTTTAATTATATATTTAAAATTTCTTAAAGTATAATTAGATCATGTTATTTTCACAAAATCTAATTTAGGAAACTAGAAACTATATCACATTGAAATTCGATATAAAAACATTGTGATATTTTAGACATTTTTAATTAAAAAAATGTTTCCTCAATTCGTTAGTGGGATTAATTTTAAATAATTTCTAAAATTTATGTGTTTTTAATTTTGAATTATTTTTAAAATATTTTGTTTTATTGGGTCCAAATTTTTAAAATTGGATTTTTTAATTTTTGGAATATGAAATGTAACACTAGTAATTTTTTTAAATTACCACAGCTAAGGGAAAATCGAATAATAAAAGGTAAAAATGATATTACAAATATTATGAAACTACCATAAACATTCATAAATTTCATTATATGAGTCATTTTCGACCGAAATCATAAATGAGATTATATTTGGACTACCTGGTTATATATGGATGAATTCAAGACATTTATAATATTATATTCAAAGCAAGGTCCATTTTCAATTCTCTAGTTTTAAATAAGATAAATACTTTTAATATGAGGTTATTTAAAGGATATGTTCGACTATAAAAATTATTTTTAAATAAATAATTCTTATCATAATCATATTTATTTATTTAAAATTTTTGTGAATGAAATATTTTAATTAAATGGGGGCTTAGTGATTATGTCATTATTGTTTAATTAACGAATTAATAAAATAAATGATATTAAAAATGTGAAAATAAATATATTTTGATATGATTTTTGAAATCCATAATTTTTTTGGATGAAATTGGAATATTATGGGTGAGTTAATATAGTTTTATTATGATAGCATGTTTTTATGATATTTGTGGAAAGTCAAGTAATGAATTGTTTTCAAATTTGACATTATTAGTATTTTATAATAAATAAAATTTTCTTCAAAGATATAAAATTTATAAAATATCTATGTCCCACAAAAAATGGAATTTGTATTAAAACAACATTAATTAATCATTTATTGGTTGTCTGGAATGTTATTATGGTAAAATTAACACGCAAAATATAATTTACATGATGACATAGTAAAAGTTAAATGGGTAAAATAATTGTTAAAGTAATAAGATAAAGATTAAAAAATTGTCCAAAAATATTTAATTTTCATTTGATAATTAGTATTATAAACAAAATCATGTTATATTAAAAATAATTCCCTTATGATCCACTTGGAATATAAATGAAATTTATATTAATTTAATAATTTGAATAATTCCTATAGTGACCCACCCCTCTCTTATAATAGGGTACCCATTTTTCTCATTTCATAACACTTAAAAACCTTTTTGGATAAGCTACTATCAACCCAAATCCCTTCCTATAATCCCTCCTCGCATTCTAGAGGGATTACTTTATGCATAAAACCATATTTAGAGGTGTTAAGGTGACAATCAGTGGAAATTTTAAACTAATATAATTCATTTTCCATAACTGTCTCTCAATAATAGATATAATGATGGAATTAATTTTTATATATGATATTAAAGATATTTAGATACTTTTATAAAAGAATAATATATCATTTAAAATTTTATATTTCTATGAACATAAATATTTTAATTTTGTTCATGTGTATGTATGAACTATCACCTCCACAAAGTGATGTCATTCATTTTTCATCTGCATATCACATGGATGAAATATATATTATTAATATGCTAGTAATGATATTATTATATTATAAAAAAAATACTTACCTTCATTCCATAATGATCATTGAAAAATTGAAACGTTATTGAGGGATACATATGGAATACCATCTCCATGATTATAAAATTATTCATTTTTCATAACAAAACATAAATGATATATTTTAAAATTATACTTGTTGTATAAATGTGATTATTTTTTTCTGAATATTATTTTTATAAGATGTAATAATGTCCACATTGACTATTAACATCATAATGAAGTCACATTGGACACAAGTATCGAATAATGACAAATATCTCACATGAACTTATCTAATTTTTAAAAATTATTAAATTATAATGAGTGATATAAAAGGAATAAAAAATATTGAAAATTTTATTATGGAATTAAATAATTAAGCTATTTTTATTATTCATGAATATATGGATTGAGCATGATAATTTATACTCATGGTAATTGACACTTTAACGAAAGAATCATCGTAAATGTTTTATAGATTTATTCTTATATATATTTATATTCATGTCCATGTTTGAAAAATTGATTTTTTGATTTATTTATATTTACATGAATTTTTTAAATTTTAAATTTATTTTAAATTTTTTAAAGTGGTATTCGAAAAAATGACATAGAAATTTTTTAAATGATTTAAAATTTATATTAAAAATAAATTATCTATTTCAGTATATTGGGAGTTTTTTCTTTTACATATACAGTGTTAATGAAATTTTATGTTTTCATGAAAATTTACTTTTTTTATTTTTCATTTATATATTCTCATATTTCATTAAATAGAATTATTTTCTTTATTAAGTGTGAGGTTTTATATTTTAATGTTATTCTGGTATAAATAGGATATTTTGATTTCTCAATGTGTTTAACATATTGGTTTAAATGTTTTTTAAGAGTTTCATACATAACATAGTCCATGGAAATTATAAACAAAGGGTTTAGCCCCCATTATTCTTCTCTAGTGAGCCTGATATAGCTTATAGGATGGGAAAACCCCATTATAGCTCTCCAATGTATTAGTTACTCTAGAGGTGGAAGTTTATATTATGGTAATTCCATTTTTAAGGGTGAATGTAAGATTGATATGGTAATGACATCCCATGGAACCGAAATGATTTTTCTATTCATTCTAATGAGTTTTTACGAAAAGTATTTTAATCATTTTTCATTTTTTCACTTGACTGATGATTATATTACTTTATTTTCCTTACATATCTTTATGTTTTCACCACAATTTTTTAATGATTTTTCCTAGTTTTTAAGGTTGAATTAGTTTATTTATGAGATCAGGTTATAATTTTTTGAATGTCTCATGAAAATAAAAATTGTTTTATTTTAAATGATTTTCCATTAAAGGAAAGATTGTATACTATATATAAGAGTACACATATAATTTATGATATTTCATTATAAAACATTTCCTTATTCTCTAAATCTCTATTACTAAAATATATTTGGGAGAATAATGTAAATTTTATTTTTAAAATAAAAGGACTATGTAATATTTTTGTTTAGGTCCTGATAGTTGTTATCCAAGTTGTTTTTAGACAGATTTGGATATTTTGATATTTTAATAATAGTTAGTGATATCATCATTGGTTTTTAATTTTATTTTTGATCATTAGTTCAATGTATTAGAAAAAAATTTATAGGATTTATGTTTTTTAATGGTAATCTGAGTAACATTATTTTTTAGATATTTATTTTTAATCAATTATGGGTTATTATATTTTGGGTTAAAAATGAATGGTATGATATAATATTATAGTATAAAATATTTTTTTTCTTATTTATAATGATATTTTAATATTTTTGGAATTTTATAATAGTTAAATAGTTTTGGAAAATGGATAACATGAAATATCGGTGACAATCCATCGCTTCTGGCCAGGTTGTAGGAATCAAATGCACAACTGAAGGGCAACAAGAGTTCATAACCTACAACTGGAAAACATGTATCCTCGATTAGAATGAATTATTATTTTGAGTTAAGAGATATTCTGGATTGATAATAATTTTTTTGGAAGATATTTTTTATCAAATATATAACAATGGGGTTAGAAATTTATTTGGTGGTTAAGTGATTAGTGTAATTTCAAGAGTTTTTCGCTCTTATGGGAACCCTATAAGATCATGATAAATATAATAATAAGTGATTTTATTTCAAAAGTATAGGTTTGATTATATTTTTGAATAATATATGGTTTTATTTTTTGGTTATGGTGATTTTGGTAATTTATGTAAATAATTGTCATATTTTGGATATTTTGTTATTTTGGAAAAAACAATTCCGATATGAGACACTAAGACTGATTGATGTTATTTGTAGATAAATGTTAAAATATATCTAGGAAAAAAATGTGATTAAATAGATTTCAATTTTGGGTTTCAGTCATATTTTTGATTATTTTGATGAATTTTAATGAGAGTAATTTTCTTGGTAGTGAATGTTTAACATTGAGTGTTACTGTAGATTTTTTTAGACTGATGTATATTTTAGACATATAAGGTTTATTCTTTTTTTGGAATTTTATTATATTAAACTATCAATTTTGGTTCTAGATAATGTTTCATGATAGGAAAAATATTTATTTAATCTTTTTTGGATTATTTAATTCTTTACTAGCTGATTCTTGTGCTTCAGGCATGCAAAATTCATCTTAAATAATCATTGTTTGGAGAAAAATATTAGCATGTGGTAAAATTTGATTAATGGATGAGACTCATGTTTTAAGGTATATATATTTACCTATGTTTTTATTCTTTGTAGAAAAATAATTCCACTACTCTATAAAAATATTTTTGGATCAAAAACTTTATCCGTTTACCTTCTTTATAAGAAATAAATAACCATTTAACCCATTGAAAATTTATGGTTTTCTGATTGTTAACTTTATCATAATCATGTTATATATCATTATACATTTGGAAATTATAGTTATTTTTTCTCTTCAATTTACTTGTTTTCCTACATAGATCCATATTATATGTTATCCCAAGTGACATTCATACTTCACTTTCATTAATTTAAAGATTAAGTTTTATTAATATTTTTTTAATGTGGGATTTTGATAAGGATATTTTTAAAAGAAAAACCACATATTTTGTGAAAAAATTAAAAAAAATTTAGGATCCAATATTCAAAAGGGGGGATAATTTAACATCCTTATTTTTAAAAGAAGAAAATTATATATTCATTAGTGTATATGATACGTCACATCGAACTTAAACGAACAACTAAATTTTAAATTTATATGTTATCATTGAAACCAAGCCATATAAATTATGGAAATGAACTATATTATTTGACTTATGAAAATATGGTTAAAACTTATATATGTAATTTTTTTAACAATTTATTATAAATTAATGTAAAGACCTTTTTAAAATGAAATAAAATGTTTTCCTGACATACTATTTAAATGTGTAGAAATGTGATTTATATGAATAAAAAAATAAGCCTTATTGGATTATATTAATGAGATATATATGTATATATAAAATATATTAAATATAATATTTAACATTTACTTAATGGGTTTCATAGAAATTATATAGGAACAAATCAAATTTTAAACATAAAAGAAGAATTTCTCAAATATGGCAGTTTTTTCGCCTTTTCCTGGTGTAAATATTTTAATTCAAGTTTTTCAAACATTTATAAATTCTATTTTACTATATAAAATTCTATTTTTAAATGATATTATACAAATTTATATAAAATGTTTTTTATTAGTTTCCTTTTTTGATGAATAGTTGAAAAAATACTACATTTTAATTAAAAAAACTTTTCCTGAATATTTTCTAAATGGTAAATTATATATTTTAATAGTTTTAAAGTATAATAATTTATATATTAAATCATTTATTCCAATATAGGTCAATATAATCAATTTCACATAAATTATGGATATAAAAACATTGTATTCTTTTGAATGTTTTTACTTTAAAATGACATTTTCTCAGTTCTTCAACATAATTAATTTAAAATTAATTACTAAAAAAAATGTGTTTTGAAATTTGAAAATTTTATTCCATATTTGGAATCAGTGTGTACAAGCAATGTAAATTGGGTTCTCTTAATTTTGGGCATATGAATTGTAACAGTAATAAACAAATAAACTACCACTATTGAGGGTAAATCTTGTAATTGAAGATAAAAATATATTATAAATATTATTACACATCCTTCAATCCTGACAAAATTAAATTGGATGGGTTATTTTTTACCAAATGAAAACTTGGGACGATTTTTTTAGTTATTAGACACACATGGATGACTTCATGACATTTATAATTATATATTAAAATTCAAATTCAATTTTTTCATTGTTTTGTTTTTAACAAGAGAACAATTTTTAATATGGGGCTATATAAGAGATAAGTTCCACTAAACATATTATTTTGAAATATAAAATTTTAATATAGAAAAAATTACTTTATTTATAGTTTTTATTAAATTAATAATTAAACTAAATGGGGACACATTGATGTTATAGTGATTGCTCAATTAATTAACGAACCCAATAAAGATATTAAAAACACTAAAATAAATATAATTTGATATAATTTATGTTATACAACAATTTAATAGATTAATTTTACATTTTAGGGGTGATTTAATATTTTTTTCTTAAATATATCAAGTTTTATTTATATTTTTGAAAATTCAAATAATGAATATGGTTAGAATTGTCATTAACCATATTTTAAAATAAATAATATTTTATTTAATGATATAAAATTCATAATAAAAAAACATCCACAAACTACTTGTTATAAGTCATAAAATATCATAAATGACTATATTTTTAGTCTTTTACATGTTATAGTAGTTATGTTATCCATCAATGTGTAAATTACATGAAATCACGGTAAGAGTTAAAAAGGTAACAATGTGTGAACACAAAAAGATAAGGATTAAAAATAGTTAAAACATGTCTAATTTTCACTAGATGAAGTTTATTCGAAAAAAAAATCATATTATATGATAACTAAATAACTTACGACCCATTTTCAAAAGAATATTAATTTATATTTATTTACTAATATGAAAATTCCCAAAGTTCCCTTCCCCTCCCTTATAAAAGGTAACCCATTCTTCTCATTTAATCAAAAATTTAAACCTATTTTTGTTGGTGTGATATCATCAAAAATTACTTATAATAACCCTACCCAAATACTATATGCCTTATTTTAGTCATAACTACGTCTTTAGAGGTGTTAAGTTGGTAATAAAATGAAATCATCTGAAGAAGATGTATCATTATTATTTATCTGTTTCTAATTTATTTCATCTTCCACTACCATAACATCTATTTAAACCATGATAAAATAATAACATTAGTATCCTAAATTTACATATATGTTATTATAATAACATCATAACCTAAATCCTTCTCCAATTTCATCATATATGAAATTTATTATTAATTCATGTGTATGACGGACTACCACCTCACAAACATATATATTTTATTTTTCATCCCCATCCACGATGTCTGGTTATAATGATGGAATTAATTTTTATATATTACAATCATAAAATATTTATAATGTTTATATAATAATATATCATGTAATTTCATACCACTCCATTCACATCAAAATGATATTGATGTTCGTGTGTATGTGTGATCTTTCACCTCCATGAAGTGTTGTGATTTATTTTAAATCACCACATACAGTGGATTGTATATATATTATAAACATATATATATTTAAATTATAAATTTATATTAATTATATTATCAACATTCTATAAATATAATATAATACTTACCCTCCTTCCACAATTATCATTGAAAAATTTAAATGTTACTCATTCTTACATACGACCTACCTTCTCCATGACTATAATGATTTATATTATTCATAACCATATATAAATTCTATTATTTAAAGGTATAATTGATTTATAAATTTTATTATTATGTCTATAATATTATTGTAGATATTATGGACTAATGGCCACTTTGTCTATTGACATCATACGAATGTACATTTTGACTCAAGAAACAAATATCAAAAAACAAACATCTAACAAGAACACAACTGATTATTTAATTGTTATAACATGATAATGGTTAATATAAAAATTTAATTAACATTAAAAAATTTAACATGAATGTAAATAATTATCCAATATTTATTATTCAGGAATATAAGGATTTTATGAGACGAGTCTGACTCAAGGTATGGGAATCTTTAACTAAAGAATCATTGTAAATGTTTTAAATATATTTTCTTGTAAATAATTCTCATTAATATACATGACTTCAAAATGATTTTATTTATTTATTTATATGGACATGAATTTTAAAAAAAATTAGTTCCTTTTAAAATATTCATTGTGGTATCAAACACTTTGATTCAAAAATCATATTTTAAAAGATTTAAAATTGTTTTTAAAAATTGCTTGATTATTTAAATATATTGGAATTTTTTTTATGTATAAAACATGAATGAAGATTATTAGTTTCATGACTCATTAATTATTTAATTTAACCTTCATATGTTTTTTTATTTCTTTACAAATAATGTATTTTCTTTATTATGTGTGATGTTTTTAGATTTTAAAGAAATATTTTGGTGAAAAGGGTATTTGATACTTGGAAGTTTATTACACATGGTTTTAAAAGTGTTTTTAAGGTTTTTATTCAGGATTTATTCAATAGAAATTACAAAAGAAGGGATGAGACCAATTATAGATTATATGTGAGCCTGATAAAGATTATATGATGGGTTGATCCCAATTATACTCATAAATGACATGTGATCCTGATATAGCTTATACGAAGGGTGAGCCCCATTATAGGACTCCAATGCATTGGGTACAGCAGAGGTTGAATTCACCAATGTGGTTGTTATATTTTAAAGTATTAATATAATATTGATATGTTAATGATGTCTCGATTGACCTATATCCTTCCCTATTCATTATAATGAGTTTTTAGAAAAAGGGTTTTAATTGGTTTTCATGTTTTAAATGGAATAATTACTGTCTTTCTTCCCATGATGATCTTTTCATGTGAATCCCAACCATTAAAAAAATCATTGGGATTAAGGTGTATTTGGATCACGGATGAGATCATGGAAAATTATGATAATACGTCATGAAAATAAACCATTTTTCTATTTTAAAAGTGTTTCGTTTAGGGGAAAAATTGGATACTGAGTATAAGAGTCTGCTTTTAATTTATGAGTTTACATTTCAATTGTTTTCCTAATTCTCTAAAAATTGAAACCTAAATGATCTTTGTGAAAATAATGTTAGCTATAGTTTTAAAATATTTACACTACTCAATGTTTACGTTCGGGTCCTTTCATCACTTCATTCATTATGCTATATTTTACAAGTCTTTTTGCAACTAATAATGGCTTATGATAAAAAAATATTTTTTCTCTTGTGAAACATTCTAATTGTATCAGATACTTAATTTAAATTATATTTCCTAGAATTGGGAATCATTGGTTTCTTCCACTTGTTTTTTTTATGACTAGTAATTGAAATCATGCACTTTTTATTAAAATTTCTCTCTTTTTGTAAACATCCTAACATAATCTCTTCAAATTTTCACATGACCTTATTTTGATGTGTTTAGATAACATCACATGGAGTTCCAAAAACTAATTCCATCAAAACATCTTTCTCTGGAATATATTCCTACAATAATTATATCCCGATCCCCTTCACTTTAACATTCATGGTCATCTTTCAATGGCCAATGATGAACATATTCCATCCATAAAAGAATAAATTTTTCATAGTAGGGTCTTTATAATATCTTGTACCATTATTTTAGAAAATTCTTGAAAATTTTTATGTTGTACTAATGTTAGAGGCTGGTTTTGGGATATTTCTAGTTAATTTTGAAATAAATATTGAGTGTATTATGGGTTATTCACAATTGGCACACAGTTAGGGAAAACCAGGTGGATTGGCCTCACAAACTGTGTTCCCTATGTTGGGTCACAATAAGGGGTATGAATTTTGTCCAATACATGAATCCATCCCTCTAATATTTTCACCCTTGTACATTGGGTGATTGAATGGATAGAAAATAGTTAAAATAACTTTGGGGTCAAACCATGAACCCTATATAAAATTCTATAAATGGTTCTTAGACAGAGTGCACTATTAATATTAATTGTTCCACCAAACTAGTAAACCATGCGATTTATTTTTAATTATAGTGACTTTTTATTTGAAAATACCAAAACCCCGTATAATTTTATAATCAACCCCATGAATTAAAATATGATTCATTGGCCTTTGGGTGCTCTTAAGAGGTGAGCATGACTCCTTTATCCAACTTTATTCTCAGATTAGAGCACCATTGATTGTGTTTGGTATCCTTCTATTGAGTGAATCTCTACTCATTTGATTTATCCAAATCCTAATAAACCTCATTTTTTTATAATGAAATATGATCAGGTTATAGATTGATCTTATATTTGATGTAATATATAATTATTCTTGTAATGATTCCTTGATCTCCCTTGGATTTTTCATTGTGGGTTTTTCACATTGTGGTTGTTTATTTTATAGAATTATTAAACATAGATCATTATTTAATGATTTGGACAAAAATTGAAACCCCAAATTGATTGATTTATTTGAATTGAATTTTTAATTGATTAAATACCCTATATTTTTTATTAGTTTATTTATGATTTGAAAGATAATAGATACTATAGAAGACCCCCTTCCCTAATTTCAATGGAATTGGAATATTTTGGGTGTATTTTGAGAAAGAGGATTAGTTTAATTGAATATTTATTTGATTCGGTAATGTGTTGTTAATTTTTGATTAAATTTAAATTGAATGAATAATGATTATAAAATTTTTTATTTTGAAAAAAAAATATTCTTTGGTTTTGAAATTTTAGAGGGAATGTTTAAAATGATATTTTGATATTTAATTTAATGTGATAAATTGATTTTTATTGAATAATTTTCCTATGAATGAATGACTTACTGATTACGGAACTTGTTATCCTGAGTAATTATTAGTTTATTTTTACAAGCATACTTCATCTATGAATCCATATAAATGGATTGATAATGAAAAATCTACCTAAACCATGTTAAGAATGTTATTCCATGATAGGTACCCTAATGGGGTGTTGAATGATTATCCTAATGTATTTAAACATATATATTGTTCACACATACTGGAATCCAAATATTTATTAGGAAGGTTTAATATCGTACATATAGAAAATAACCTACCACATGGAATATGGAAATGGAGAGTTATTTTTAATATATGATAACAGTTGTAATTTTTATAGAACTACTTTACTAATACATGATATTTTATGTAAATATATAATTTAAAATGTTCATTTCAGCCATGATTTTGTATATATATAATCTTCTAATTGAAAATAATGTATTATTTTAAAATATTTAAATTAATCCTCAAGAATGGTTTAATTTAAATTGAATGAATAAATGGATTTATTTTTATGGAATTAATTATGTGAGAATTGGTGAGACAATACTACTCCATTTAGATAACATCTTATATTTTCCTTCATATGTTAATAGATCCTTTTATTTTTTATCTGGTTATCTAATTGGTTTCACAAAAAGATGTTATTTTTTAGATCTATAAGAATCTATAGTAACGATGGGTAATAGTGGAGTTGTGGTCCAATTGTTTCATAGGGTTTGAGAGACTATGTCTTGGTGGATGTTGGGTTGTCTTTTGGATGATATTTACATTGGGTTATTTATCTTATGAAATGTGGCAATTTTCTCCTTAAGGAGTTTTTGACATACCAATAATCTTTTGATTTGACATTTATCATCCTTATTTATAGAATAATTATTCCCTTTGACCTTTGATATGATTCCATGTTCTAGTCACTAACTATTAGGTATTGAGAATGCCATTTAGGGAATTATATGAAAAGTCCGGGTATCATTATACTAGGTTATTCATGTTGGTTCATGAAAAAATGTTATCAATTAGAGGACTAACTTCTATCCCTAACGTTGGTTTGTAGTCTTGGATGTTATTACAGATAGGATGTTCGAATATGATGACATAAGAGGTAGTTTTGAGTAAGTTCATGGTATTATCTCAACATACCGAGCCTTAAGTCAATAGTAGTGTTTCAGGAAAATTTTACTTAGGGAATATTTTATACAATTCTAGAATTTTCTATTCATTTTAACTGAGTTTAATGAAAAAAATTATGTTTTATCTCTATCTACAATAATTGAATTCACATATCTCTTGATTTATTTAATGATTTTTATGTTCTTACTGATAGTTTTCCTATATATAGTTTATAGAATCATTCTTGAAATGAGACATTTTTATTGACCACATTAAAAAGCTATTGTTTAATAGCATCAATTGAATCCTCTATTTTATGAGAACCTCCTTGATATGGTGGTGCTAGTTGATCATTATTTTGGATATGTTATCACACCTCTTCATGTTCAACCACCCATAGTGGAACCTCAAAGGGTTACTGTTATATGTCATTATCAAGATATTAATTTGTAGAAACCAACAAATTTCAAAGCTTTAAATTATCCTTAAGAGGAATAGGATTTGTTAAACAATATTTAGTATATTTTTTAGGTTCTTTCAAATACCTGATTCTATTTAATTAAATTATTCTACCGTAAATCTTGAGGAGACATGTAGTAGATGGTATGAATTCAGGGTTAACATAAAGAAACATGAATTATTATAGTATAATTCCTTTGATGTAACATACCATGTAAATGATGAATATTATATTATTATACTTATTAATATTTTGGAATTAAATATTAATTTTACTTTAAATGGGTTGCGATGTTCGATAGCATACCCGATACGCAACAACAGGTTTCTTTGAAATATTTCATTACACACTAATAATATAATATTATTATTTTAAATGGTAGTTAACTCTGATCCATTGTATTTGAGGGAATGAAAAAAACTAACTACAACATGATTATATATTTTTGTTAAATGTATTTACATTTATCCAATAAAATTTGGAGAATTAAAATTTGAATGATTCTAATTTTAAGCAAAATTTACATTAAAAGGTCGATTTACCGCCTTTTAATGGGGAACCCTCATAAAATAACATTTTGGTAATATTATATTTTATATTTGACCAAATAAAATTATTCTCAAGATTTGGGACATAAAATTTTACTTTGGGTAATTTTTTGGTATTTTTCCGATAAAGTTCATTTTTTAATGAATAGTGGAAAATATTGTATTTTAATTCAAAAGTGCCTTTTAATAAAATTTATTTATATTGTTTTATTATCTTTCTAATTGGTTTTAAAGTTAAATTAAAATATATTTTTACCATTTAATCCAATTTTGGTCATTGGAAATAATTTCACTTTGAAATTGGACATAAACAAGTATAAATCTTTTGATAGTTATTATATCTTAAAAACACACTATTTTGATAACGGGAATAAATTTTAAAATTAATTAACTCCACTTATAGGTTTTTAATTTGTAGATATAGGAATCATTTTTTACTTTTGAATATCAAGTATTTCTTAGGATTAATTTTTGGAATTTTTCTGAAAAACATCAATTTTTGATGAATAGTGAAACCACTTAGTGGTAGTTAAAAAAACTGACTTTTTCATTTAAATTAAATTTTACCACTTATGTGAATTGAATTTCTAAAATACGACATACATGGTTGTTATCTAGAAGGAAAATGTGGTTTATTAATATGTAAATAATTTTTGGTGAGTAGTAACTTTTGACTTTTATTTACCACGGTTAAAGGTAAATAGGGTAATTCAAGGTTAAAAGAATATTATAATACTTCAAAATTACCTTAAAACTTGTCCTAACCTTATTTTATGAGTCTCGGTCGACCATGTTAATCCATGGGTCGATTGTTTCACCCCATGGAGCCACTTATGAAAGATAATGAAACTTTTGATTAATTAATTTAATGTAAAGGCAAAATTGACATTAACAAAAATCTTATAGTAATTAATTTTTATAAGGGGTTATATAAATTATATTTTCTACTATAATATTCATTGGAAAGATAAAATTATTTCCTACATAATTATAATTTTTTTTTAAAAAAAATAGACATTAAATAAACTATATTATTTATGACACAATAATGATGCAGTATTTACCTCATTAATAAATGATTTAAATAAATGACATTATAATGATTAAAATATTATCAAAAACTGGTCCAATTCAGATTGGATGATTTTATTTAGACCATGAGTCATCTTATATTAATATTTAATGATTTTTGTACCATTTTAAATCAAATATCTTTATATAATAAAATAATTTTTTCACACATTCCTAAAGAGACCCTCCTCCCCCTTATAAAAGGATACCACTTCTATCCAATTCCTCACACCTCTAAAGCCATTTGGATCATCAAAAATCTGAAAAATTATTCTCCCTACATCCCTATCCTTCCCCTATAATACTTAACTTGTACATAAGGCACTTTAATAATTCCTTTTGGTTCAAACCAATTGAAGTTACCCAAATTAAAGGTAACTGTTTCTCTTAAATTGTTTTCTTTTATTTTATTTCTCAAACACATAAACTCTTTTTATTCCATTTTATTGTAACAACACCAATATCCTCAATATACTAGGTTGTTTTTATGAGAATTATTTGAACTACACTTACACACACCTCCATCAAATGTTTGAAGAACATAATGTTTCTGTGGATGGAAAACTAACGCCTCACGAAATGATGATTGTTCGATTATCTCATACCGCCTATCTTGGTGGCCATTATGATGGAACATTATTTATATATGATATATATTATGTTTATTTTTTCTTTATGCTTCTTTATTTTCCATTTATAGCACGTCATTATGTTGAGTCAATAAGGTTTTCCTTATGACTTTTCGATTCCTTCTTGTTTTGAAAATCACAAACACCTTATCTTTAGAAAAATTGCTTTTATAAGGAAAATTGCTTTCTTAAGGAAAATCGATTGTATAAGGAAAATTGCTTTCTTAAGGAAAATCTCTTTTATAAGGAAAATTGCTTTCTTAAGGAAAATCGATTTTATAAGAAAAATTATCCTTATCATATTTTCATCCATATTTTTCTTAAGTATGAGATTCAGATTCATTTTCTCGGAATCGTTGAAACTTTGTTATTAAGCATTCTGTTTTAGGATTCAGATTCTGGATAAGAACTATAACGAAGTTTCATTACGAATTCCGGATATGAACTCTGACTAAGTTCTATTCCAGATTCAGGATACGAATTCTAATGAATAAATCTCATTCCGAATTCTCATTACGAATTCTGATGACGAATTCTCATTACGAATTCTGATATCGAATTCTCATTACGAATCCTGATGATGAATTCTCATTATGAATTCTGATGATGAATTCTCATTAAGAATTCTGATAACGAATTCTCATTACGAATCATGATGACGAATTCTCATTACGATTTCTGATGACGAATTCCTATTCCGAATTCTCATTCTGAATTTACCTATTAAACAGAATTTGAGTATCTTTGTTTTATATACTATGAATTAATTCAGATTCCGAAAAATATCTTTTTTAGACTCCGAAATTTTATATTACTTACATTTCTATAATTTTTCTACTCTTTATTATTGTTCCTTACACTCCGAACCTTCACTCCGAAGTTTTCATTCCGAACTTTTATGTTATAGTTTAAAACGATGTCGTACATTCTGTTACACTTTTTTTGTTATAAAACGATGTCGTCTATTCTATTTCTTATTAACCGTTGTCTAAGTGACATGTGTACAGGTCCCTCTGATTTTTAAGGAAAATATGACCGTTGGAGAAGGAGCCGACCTTACCTATAAATAGGAGCTCATTTGAAAGAGCTCGAAGCTGATGGCTGAAAAAGTGCTGAAAGGCTGACTAATCTGCTTGAAGTGATTTCTAGAGAGAGAGACTCTTATTATCTCTCAAATCTTCGTGCGACTCCGAATGTTGGTGATTAAATTCGAGGGCTTCCGGGGATAGGAAGACAGAGGTGCCGACTACCGTGAAGTTCGAGGGCTTCCTTACTGAGGAAGACAGAGGTTGCCAACTACCTTGAAATTGAGGGCTTGCGGGGATAGCAAGATAGAGACTCTGATCTTCGTATCGAGGGCTTACCCTGGTGTGGGTAAGACAGACTTTCTTGAAAGTATAAATCAAGGGACCTTTATCCAAGGTTGTTGGATACCCTTCTCTTTGGGTTAAAAGACTTATATCTTGTTACTAGTAGTTTTACTACTTGTTTTTATTCCGCTGCATTTTGTAATATAAGGAAAGTATAACTTTCTTATACTTCCTTATTTTTACTCTGTTTCATTTAGATTCTATACGTTTTAAGGTAAAATATCATATTGTAATCTTTTGTTAAGTGTAAATTTCCCGAACCATGTTTCTGGAACCCTCATTCGGAATCTCTTTCCTAGTTTGCATTCGGTGTTAGAGGTGTTGTGAATTTTCTTAGTTTAACTTTGTTAAACTTAGCCTTTTCCTTTTCTTAAGGAAAACATAGTTATTCTTAACTAACTTTAAAGGTTCCAAAGGAATTTTTAAAGTATACAATTCACCCCCCCCCCCCCTCTTGTATATTGAGCATCTACATCACTATTTCGATCCTACAATTGGTATCAGAGGTTGGAAACCGCTTACTCTATACCAATCTTACATTTGGTATCAGATCAGGTCTCTGAAATACTTGTACTAACATACAAGTTTTTCTTGCTCACTTTTATCATTCCGAACTATCTTATTCCGGAACATTTCTCATTCCGAACTTTGTAATTACTAACTTTTTCTACTAACAAGTTTGTATGCAAATTTATTTTTAAGTATGGCAGGAATCAATGTTGGATCAATTGATAATATGAATCCTACAAAACCACCAATATTTGATGGTAATGACTATGAATACTGGAGATATCGTATGAAGACTTTTGTTATCAATACTAGAGTAGACAACTTTGTTATGCTTACTAGTGATTAGAAAATTCCTGACAAGGAAGTCAGATCTTTTACTAATCAGGAAAAGCAAGAATATCAACTCAACTATAAGGTACGCAACACTTTACTATGTTCAATGACCAGAAATATATATAGACAAATTTCTTCTTGTGAAGCATCTAACTGTATATGGAAGAAGTTAGAGGTTACACACTTTGGGACTTCTAAGGTGATTGAAACTAGAAGAGCTATGCTTAGAGCTGAATATCATGGCTTCAATTTTCCTTATGGTGAACCTATCTGTAAAGTCCAACAGAGATTTATGACTGTCGTCAACAGTCTACAATCTATGGGAGAGAAAGGTTTAGATGATGAATCTCTTGTGGACAAGATAATTGATATTATGCCCAATGAGTGGGAATCCAAGAGAACAGCTATAGATGAGAATAGGAAGGTCACTCAAATTACTCTTGATGAATTATTTGGAACTCTTATACAACATGAAACAAGAATGAAGAGAGATGCTGACAACATCAAGAAGAAGAATGGAAATGGTACTGTTGCTTTTACTACAACTTCAAATCAGATGAAAGCTAAGACTCCTGAGAGAGTAACCAGATCCAAGTCTAAGAAAGTTATTTTCAAATCCGAATCTAGTGAGAGTGAAGTCTCAGAAAATGAATTAGCAAATCTTGCTCGAAGGATGAACAAGATAGCTGGACAGAGAAATTTTCAATCTAAGTATAAGAAAAAGGACAGGAAAGATAAGAAAGATGGAGAAGTTACTTGTTATGAATGTAAAAGAGCTGGACATATTAGACCAGATTGTCCTATGCTCAAAAAGAAAGAAAGGAAGGAAAGACATTCAGACAGAAGCAGAAAGAAGTATTATAAAGCCAAAGCTAAGAATGTTTTGAAAGTTAATGACACCTGGAGTGCCAGTGGTGGTGACTCTTCAGATGAATCTTCTGATTATGAATCTTCAGGACAGAAGAATCTTGGTCTTATAGCCAGATTACCTATTGTTAATCATTGTCTTATGGCTAAGGTACGAAATGCTGAATCATTTACCAATGTTTCTTTAAATTCTAATGATAGTAAGTATTATAACTCTTCTGATGAAGAATCATCTTCTGATGAAGAAAATACTTTACCTACTTATGAAGAAGTCTCTAGGTTTTCTGAACTTCTTGAGATTGAGAATTCCAAACTCAATAAGAAACTTGAAAAGTCAAACTCTAGGAATTCTATTCTTACAAAAGAGATATCAGATCTTTCTAAAGATCTTGATAAGAAAAATGCTGATTTTGAAAATATTTCAAAAAATCTTGAGGAATTATGTTCTGAGAAGAATAATCTTTCTAAAGAATTAGAAAAAGTAATTTCTAATAAAAATGTTTTCGAGCCTAACTCTAGTTCTAAAACTAATGATTTTGAGGATAAAAACTTGGTTGTAAAACTCAAGTCCGAAATTTTTTCCTTAAAGAAGTGTTTATCAAAATTTATCCATGGTAAAGAAAATTTTGATAAGATTTATTCCCAAATACGACCTTTAAGAAATAAATCCGGATTTGGTTATACCCATGCAAAACCTATTTTTAGTAACAAATATTTTGTTCCTCAAAGTGCCCCATTTTTTACCAAGTGTCAATGTGGTGTTCACTGGGCAAAGAATTGTTCCTTAAACAAAATCCAATCTCTAGGATTTCACAATGCTTACTTTTCTAAGAAGATGTGGATACCTAAAATTTTATTGCCTGGAAATCTCAGATCCAAACAAGTTTGGATTCCGAAAGTCAAATTTTCTTCTTTATTTTAGGATAATAAAGAATGTACCAGAAACTATACATGGTACATGGATAGTGGATGTTCCCGGCACATGACTGGTAACAAAAGCTTTTTTGAAAAGATTATCAAAACGAAAGGAGGAAAGATAACTTTCGGAGATAATGCTAAGGGAGAGATTGTTGGTATTGGTAATATTGTTTTTCTTGGTAAAACCTTGATTTAAAATGTTCTTTTTTTTAAGGGTCTTAAGCACAACCTCATTATCATAAGTCAGTTATGTGATGAAGTTTACCTTGTGAATTTTAGGAATGACAAGTGTTTAGTTCACAATTCCAAGGAAGAATTTATTCTCTCAGCCAATAGGCAAGAGAATGTCTACACTTTGAACCTAGAAGACCTCAGGAGTCAAGATTTACCTTTCTTAAGTGCAATGGAAGATCATTCCTGGTTATGTCATAGAAGATTAGGACACTGTAATATTAGAAACCTATGTAAACTCTCTAAGAAGAAACTAGTTAAGGATCTACCGGAGCTTAGATTTGATTCTTCTAAAGTTTGTGATCCTTGTCAATATGGAAAGCAACATAAATCTAGTTTTAAGTCAATCGGTGAAGTCTCAACAACCAATGCATTACAGTTAGTGCACATGGATCTTTTTGGTCCAACACAAACTGGAAGTATTGGAGGAAAATACTATGTGTTTGTTCTAGTTGATGATTACACTAGATTTACTTGGGTCTATTTTCTAGCAAAGAAATCTGAAGCTTTTTCCAATTTCAAAAGTTTTAGAGCTCAAGTTAAAAATGAGAAAAACCTTCCATTGAAAACTATTCATAGTGATCATGGAGGAGAATTTCAAAATTCAGATTTTGAAACTTTTTGTAGTAAGAAAGGTATTACTCACAATTTTTCAGCACCTAGAACTCCTCAACAAAATGGTGTAGTTGAAAGAAGAAATAGAATTCTTCAAGAAATAACTAGAACCATGTTGAGTGAATATTCTATTGCTAGACATTTCTGGGCTGAAGCTGTAAGTACTGCTTTCTATACTATAAATCGAGTTTTGATTAGACCTTTTCTTAATAAAACTCCTTATGAGTTATGGAATAGTAGAAAAACTAGACTATCCTACTTCAAGGTTTTTGGTTTCAAAGTATTCATTTTGAATACTAAAGATAACTTACATAAATTCGCACCAAAGTCTGATGAAGGAATTTTCTTAGGTTAATCCAAAACCTCTAAGGCTTATAGAGTTTTTAATAAAAATACTTGCACTGTTGAGGAAATAGTATATGTAAAATTTGATGAGTCAGATCCTTTTGTTTTTAAACCATCTCATCTTACATCCCCGGATTTGTTTTCAAAAACTGATTATCAACCTTTGATAGAAGAACCTTCTGATAAGGATAATGTTCTAGAAGATACTTCTGAAACATTTACCCCAGAAGACTTTCTACCCTATGTTGATGAACAGGTTTTACAAAACCCAAATCAGGTGTTTCTTAAGAATCATCCCAGTGATAGTATCATTGGTGATGTAAACCAACCTGTAAGGACTAGAAGTTCCTTAATAAATGAAGTAGAACATCTAGCATTTCATTCCCAATTATAACCTAAAAGCACTGATGAAGCTTTAGGTGATGATGATTGGATTAAAGCCATGCAAGATGAACTAAATGAATTTGAAAGGAATAAAGTCTGGACCTTGGTTGAAAGACCTAAGGAAACTTCTGTTATTGGAGTAAAATGGGTTTTCAGAAATAAATGTGATGAAAATGGAGTCATTGTTAGAAATAAAGCCAGACTTGTTGCTAAAGGCTATAATCAGCAAGAAGGAATAGACTATGAAGAAACCTATGCTCTAGTAGCTAGACTGGAATCTATCCGTATTCTACTTGCCTTTGCAGCATTCTTTAATTTCAAACTTTTCCAAATGGATGTGAAATGTGATTTTCTTAACGGTTATGTTCAAGAGGAAGTTTTGTTGAACAACCTCCTGTCTTTGAAGATACAAAACATCCGGATCATGTTTTTAGACTTACCAAAGCATTATATGGTCTTAAACAAGCCCCACGAGCATGGTATGATAGACTCACTAGATTTTTGCTTCAAAATAACTATGTTAAGGGAAATGCAGATCCAACCCTTTTTATAAAGAAAGATAAGAAAAATGTTTTGATTGTTCAAATTTTTGTTGATGACATTATATTTGGTTCAACTCAGCAATCTTTGACTGACTCCTTGCAAGTCTAATGAAATCTGAGTTTGAAATGAGTATGATGGGTGAGTTAACATTTTTCCTTGGTTTTCAAATTTCTCAAAAACCAGAAGGAACCTACATATCTCAACATAAGTATATTAAAGATCTTCTTAAAAAGTATGGGTATGACAACACTAAGAGTATAAGTACTCCCATTGGTACCTCAAACTCTTTAGATCTTGATGAAGCTGGGAAACCAGTAGATCAAACATCTTTTAGAGGTATGATAGGAAGTCTACTTTACTTGACAGCTAGTCGACCAGACTTAATGTTTTCATTATGCTTATGTGTAAGATATCAATCCAATCCTAAGGAATCTCACTTAAAGGCAGTAAAAATAATTTTTCGCTACCTTAAGGGAACCATGGATCTAGGATTATTTTATACTTCTGGAAATGATTTTGTTCTAAAAAGATTTTCTGATGCTGGCTTTGGTGGATGTAGAATGGATAGAAAAAGTACATCCGGAACATGTCATTTCTTAGGATATTCTTTAGTTTCTTGGTCCTGCAAGAAGCAACATTCTGTAGCACTGTCCACTACTGAAGTTGAATATGTAGCAGCTGGAAGTTGTTGTGCACAAGTGTTGTGGATGAAACACACACTCACAGACTATGGCTTGAGTTTTACTAAAACTCAAATTTTGTGTGATAACACAAGTGTCATTGCCCTCAGTAAGAACCATGCATATCACTCCCGTGCAAAACACATAGATATTAAGCATCACTTTTTTAGGGATCACACACTTAAAGGAGATATTATTCTTCAGTTTATCGGAACGCAAGATCAACTTGCTGATATTTTCACAAAATCTTTGCCTTCTGATAGATTTGAATATATTAAACAGATGTTATGAATGATAACCGTATGGTAATCGTTCTTAATTAACATTCTGTTGAAAAAGTCTCCTTACAGTAATAAACTCCTTTTCATAGGGGGAGTACATTTGTTTGATTGGTTTAATTATTTCTTTTTTAGTTTGTTTTCAAACTTTTCGAAAAGAAGATTTCCGGAATGGAATTTCTGGAACTACAATTTTTCAGATTGGACATTATTGTACAGAATACTTATGGAATGGAATTGTTCTTATTAAAATTTTCAGAATGGAAAATTACGTACTGGCAGTTTCATAACCAGATTTTTGTACTGATTTTTTTCCGTAATGTGGTTTTTGTATTGACTTTTTTCGTACTGAGTTTTTTTTCGTACTGAGATTTTTTTCCATAGTAAATTTTTGAGAACTTTGCCTTTTCATAATAAAGTTTTTTTTCCGTAATCATCTTTTTATATTATCCATTACGAATAATCCTCCTCAGCCAATCTGAAAGGTATGATTTCCCTACTCATGTTTTTGTAGTCATATTTTACTTGGTGGAATTTTCTTGTACTATGTTTTCATATTATTGTTTTCTTAATTCTTTGTCTTAATAAAAACCTCAAAAAGATCGGATTCAAGTTTTCAACCATCAGATCTGATCCCAGCTTTTTCCAACCGTTAGATCAACTTTGGAAGGTGAACCGTCATCTCGTTGCCTATATAAAGGGGACCCAAATACTCGTCCCACATCGATCTCAAGCTCTCACGTCCCGAATCTCTGCCTCTCTGATTTAAGGCCGTTCCGAACTTCAGTTTTTTATCCCTTCCGAACTTCCCAGAGGATTACAGATCCGAATGTCTCCGGAGTTAGCATCTCAAGAAATGTCATCCTCTAAGCCTATTTCGCAATTGTTAGTTTACAGAGAAAGGTTAGTCCATCTGGATTTCTTCAACAACTATGATTCTCTTATTTCAAAGAACATTAAGTTGAATGGCTGGGAAGATGTTGTGGTGTCAAAAACCGAGAACCAAGATGAATTGTATTCAGACTTACTTGTTGAGTTCTATGAATCAGTTTCCTTCTTTAAGGAAGATAATAGGGATAAGTTCTCTTTTAAGTCTTATGGAAAGACTTACAAGCTTTCTACCACCAAGGCTGCAAGCTTGGTAGGACTGTCTTATGAAGGAGAAGCCGAATTTATTTCGCATGTGTTTCCGGACTCTAAGGGTAGCTTCAACAAGGAAAAATCCTTAGAAACTCTCGGACTGGCTGATGACAAGGCTCCGAAGATTGCAAGTCTATCTACAAATTTCCGGATTCTGGAGTTATGGGTACAAGGGCTTATCGTACCGAGGAAAGGCGATAAAGATAACTTGAAGAAATGTGAGATCTATATCTTATATTTCATGATAAATCTAAAGAATTTTAACTTGATTAAGCACATTCTTATTACTATTGAAAATTTGAAGAAAGGAAATCTGAGAGCTCAGATTATTATGTATCCAGCAATCCTCTACAAGTTAATTGTTCGGTGCCTTGAGTCCTTCAAGGAGGCTTGCAAATCTAATCAAAGAGTTTGCAAGATCATGCTGATCAGCGATGGTACTCTTAAGAGGATGGATGTGGCTTTCAACAAGGAAACTGGTGAGTTCTTCGATTTGCCAAATCAAGGAGAAGCGGCTCCGAAGGCTACTGAACCGGAATCATCTAATCCAGTAAGGAAGAGAAAGATGAAAGAAGTGGAAGTACAATCAGAGAATCCTAAGTCTAAGGAAGTCCATTCCGAACCTCCAAAACCAAAGAAGAAGAAAGCCTATCCTGATGAGGTTGTTATGAAGTGGAGAGCAGATAAAGAAAAAAGGAAAGAAGGGGATCCGCAGTTCGGATTGGACCCTGCGGAGGCTAAGGCCTTAAAGGAGAAAACTGCTGATGAGATTGAAAAACAAGCAAAGCAAAAGAAGCTCAAGAAGAAGATGTCTGAGGATGAGGTAGCTCAGGATTTGTTGAAATTCAATGAAATGGTTTCAGCAACTATTCCTGTTCCGAGATCTTTCTCCTTGGAATCTTCACCTGAGACCCCAGGAAGAAATTTTGTTTCTCCAGAAGAAGCTGTTGCTAAGAATACTGAGGAAGTAGAGCAAGTTGAGCAAGTGGAACAAGTAGAAGAGGGTGCTGAAGGAAGTGGTGAAACCGGAGATGTGCTGAAACAAGTAGATGATTACAAGGGGACACCTTTGGAACACTTATCACTCCGAACTTCAGAAGCTGAATCTTCAAAGCTAGTTACTCCAGCAATGGACGAAGAGAAAGGAGAAGAAGAAGTTAGTTATCATAGAGAAGAATAACATCTTTTACTTGATGTTTCTTAGAAGTAAATCGTAGGGGTTCGTGTTCAGGAAGTCACTGATGAAGAATACAATGTTGTTCAAGTTTCTGATAGTGAGAAGAGAACTCCGGAACAGGATTCAATTTCGGAAAAAGGCAAGGGAAAGCAAATTCTTGCTGATACTCCGAGCTCAAAAGTGAGGAAGAGGAAGGAAGTTGGTAGCTCTTCAAAGAGAAAGCTTGAACTTGTTGAAGAAGAAAATTCTCCAAGAAAAGTTTCGGATTCGGAGTCATCTTCGGTGGGGCATGATTTTGTTGTTCAGTCTTTGAAAAAGTTGGTGGGAACCATTCCGGCCTTCTCTAGTATTGACTCTAGATGTCAGATGCTCCAACATGCGTTGAATCAGAAAACTGACTCTGTATCTATGGTTATGGACAAGTGCGTTGAGATTGAGGCTCAGTTCAAAACCTTCTTTGTTGGTTACGTAGCTCATAGAAAATCTTGCAAGAGGATGACAAACTGGTCGAAGAAGACTGTTGAAGATATGAGGTTATTTGATGAGTTTCAAGACAATGTTAAAGATGCTTTTGAGACCAAGGACAAGAAGATAAATGAGTTAACTACATCTTTTGAAGAGAAGCTGACAGAAGAAAAGAACATCCAGATTCAAGAAGTGAGAGATCTGAATGGGAAGCTGAATTCTGTTTCTCAAAACTGGATGTTTGAAAGGGATCATTGAATTCATTTTGAAGAAAGGATGAAAGCTCAGGAAGAAAAGATCAAAGCTCAGGAAGAAAGGCTAAAAGCCCAGGAAGAAAAAATTGAAGCTCAGTCCGCAAGAATAGTTTTCTTAGAGAGGAAAGCTGAAGAAGATCATAAAGACCTGAAGAAGATCAAGAATATTCTAAAGGGGCTCATGTCGAAGGAAAAAGATCTGAAATAACCAAATCCGATCTTTTTGTTGTATTCTTTTTGTTGCTCAGATTTCAAAATTAATGAAAGTCATGCTTGTCATTTCTATTGTTGTCATTACTAATTTTTCAGGTACTTTGTTATTTTTTCCATTCCCTTCAATTCATTTTGAAAATCACAAAGGGGGAGAAGGAAAGGATCCTTAAGAAAAAGAAGAACTCTAATAAGAGTTTATCAAAGGGGGAGAAGAAAAAGATCCTTAAGAAAAAGAAAAACTCTAATAAGAGTTTGTTTAAGGGGGAGCTTTTTCATTAAAGAAGACATTCTTATCTATCACTCCAGAAATCTGAATATGATCCTTAGAGTCTCAAAGCCTAAGGGGGAGTTAGTCGTATTCATCAATATCCTTAAAGCAAAGGGAGATAAGCCTTAATGTTTTTCTTTCTTCTTAGAATTTCTTTTTCATAAGGATGTTTGTGCTTTCCAAAAAGGGGGAGATTTTTGAGTCAATAAGGTTTTCCTTATGACTTTTCCATTCCTTCTTGTTTTGAAAATCACAAACACCTTATCTTTAGAAAAATTTCTTTTATAAGGAAAATTTCTTTCTTAAGGAAAATCGCTTTTATAAGGAAAATTGCTTTCTTAAGGAAAATCGCTTTTATAAGGAAAATTGGTTTCTTAAGGAAAATCGATTTTATAAGAAAAATTATCCTTATCATATTTTCATCCATATTTTTCTTAAGTATGAGATTCGGATTCATTTTCTCGGAATCGTTGAAACTTTGTTATTAAGCATTCTGTTTTAGGATTCGGATTCTGGATAAGAACTATAAGGAAGTTTCATTCCGAATTCCGGATATGAACTCTGACTAAGGTCTATTCCAGATTCAGGATACGAATTCTAATGAAGAAATCTCATTCCGAATTCTCATTACGAATTCTGATGACAAATTCTCATTACGAATTCTGATAACGAATTCTCATTACGAATCCTGATGATGAATTCTCATTATGAATTCTGATGACGAATTCTCATTAAGAATTTTGATAACGAATTCTCATTACGAATCATGATGATGAATTCTCATTACGATTTCTGATGACGAATTCCTATTCCGAATTCTCATTCCGAATTTACCTATTAAACAGAATTTGAGTATCTTTGTTTTATATAGTCTGAATTAATTCAGACTCCGAAAAATATCTTTGTTAGACTCCGAACTTTTATATTACTTACATTTCTATAATTTGTCTACTCTTTATTATTGTTCCTTACACTCCGAACCTTCACTCCGAAGTTTTCATTCCGAACTTTTATGTTAGAGTTTAAAACGATGTCGTACATTCTGTTACACTTGTTTTGTTATAAAATGATGTCGTCTATTCTGTTTCTTATTAACCGTTGTCTATGTTACACGTGTACAGGTCCCTCCGATCTTTAAGGAAAATATGACCATTGGAGAAGGAGCCGACCTTACCTATAAATAGGAGCTCATTTGAAAGAGCTCGAAGTAGATGGCTGAAAAAGTGCTGAAAGGCTAACTAATCTTCTTGAAGTGATTTCTAGAGAGAGAGACTCTTATTAACTCTCAAAGCTTCGTGCGACTCCGAATGTTGGTGATTACATTCGAGGGCTTCTGGGGATAGGAAGACAGAGGTGCCAACTACCTTGAAGTTTGAGGGCTTCCTTGCTGAGGAAGATAGAGGTTGCCAACTACCTTGAAGTTGAGGGCTTGCGGGGATAGCAAGACAGAGACTCCGATCTTCATATCGAGGGCTTACCCTGGTGTGGGTAAGACATACTTGCTTGAAAGTATAAATCAAGGGACCTTTATCCAAGGTTGTTGGATACCCTTACCTTTGGGTTAAAAGACTTATATCTTGTTACTAGTAGTTTTACTACTTGTTTTTATTCCGCTGCATTTTGTAATATAAGGAAATTATAACTTTCTTATACTTCCTTATTTGTACTCTGTTTCATTTAGATTCAATACGCTTTAAGGTAGAATATCATATTGTAATCTTTTGTTAAGTGTAAATTTCTGAAACCATATTTCTGGAACCCTCATTCGGAATCTCTTTCCTAGTTTGCATTCGGTGTTAGAGGTGTTGTGAATTTGCTTAGTTTAACTTTTTGAAACTTAGCATTTTCCTTTGCTTAAGGAAAACATATTTATTCTTTACTAACTTTAAAGGTTCCAAAGGAATTTTTAAAGTATACAATTCACCCCCCCTCTTGTATATTGAGCATCTACATCACTATTTCGATCCTACAATTGGTATCAGAGGTTGGAAACCTCTTACTCTATACCGATCTTACACCTTATGGTTTCCATAATGATTAAATATGATAATCTCATTTGAGTAAGTGCGGACTACCGCCCCCTCAAAGTGATATGACTTGTTCATTGCCTCATGTGGGATGTATAAAGGATGGATTTAATGATATTATATATGATATTATACTGGAATTATAATATACCTATGTATCATTTTGTTTTATTTCCATTAAAATAAGAAATAAAAATTAATGTAGTGTTCATGCGTACGTATGGATTACCATCTCCATGAACGGTGCATTTCATTTCGTAACTCTAAATGTTATGTACTATTATAAATAAATGTATATACTAGATATATGAGATATATATGATATCTAAATATTGAATATAATTCTGGATATAATGGAAAATTGTCCACATGGTCAACTTGTAATATAAGGTGTTCATTTTTTACTAAAGTACCAAATATCAACAAAATGAATATTATTAACATAAATGATTACATAATGTTTATAACATGATAATAAGCGATATAAAAGTAATAATAAACGTTAAAATTTTTTTAACCATGTATAAATTAACTTTAGTTTATTATTCATGGGATTAAAGAACGATCGAGTCAAGTGGGAAACGAGGTAATGGACTTCGACTCAATCTCCTATCATTGAGTTATATTTTTTTTAATGCACGAATTTATTTTATATGATTTATAAAAACCCTTGAATTTTCAAAGGTAATATTTTTCTATGAATCATTTAACTAAATGACAAAAGGGAATGTTTCTTTTAACGTAAACGGTGACAATGACCTTTTCCGCCGCCGTGAGTATTATTTAATCTTTGGCTTCCTCAAAAAGTTGTAATGTTTTTAAAAGAAAATAAATACCATTTACTCTTTTATTTATTTTGGTATTGAAAATGGTTTTGAAAATGGATTTTTTATGACAATATATTTAAGTGATATAATGTGATTGAAATGTTAAAATGTTTTCTTTCCTTTATATTTCTTTTATGTCTTATGATTTTATAATGGTACTTGGAAATTTGACAGGTGGTAATGTGACAATCCAAATGACGGGTGGTGTCATGAATAACAGGACGGGTGGTTACATTATACCCTCCAATGCATTGGGTATTGAAGTCGGCCGTATGGCTGTTCCATTTAGTGATATGTGTGGATGTCGACCGTATGGTTATTCCATTTATGTATGTTTATGTCCCAAGTTACCTTTATATGTTATGTGTTCTTTATATGGGTTTTACAGTAATCTTTTGATTACAAGAGGGTAGGTAATGATATTTTATTCAGTGAAGAGTATTTACTAATTCATAGTGGTGAAAATTATTACTAATGCTAAAGTATTCATGGTTTACTTGTTTTTTTTGAAAAACTAACTGCTTTCCTTCTTTGTGTATCCCTTATTGAGATTTTTATGCTCATACCAAGTTTTTTGAAATGTTTCTCATAGGACATAATGTGGAATAGGGTCATGGATGGGATCAAGGAATAGTCATGTTATCTTAAACTTGTAACTAGACATAAATAATTTTTTTTAAGAGTTATTATTTTGTGAAAAAATGGAAACTGTGTAGAAGTGTCCACTTTGTAATCTTTTGAGATGTAATAGTTATGTCCTAATTCTCTAAAACTCTAAACCAGAAAATATATTCAACGTGAAATATTCATTTAATTCAATATTATGTATGGATTAAGCCCGAGTCCTTATATTTAGAGATCTTCTCATGGATAATTTCATTCAAAAAATGATTTTACTCGAATGGTCTATGGAGTTTCTCAAAGACTATAATAGATATTGATCAATGAATAATTATGGAAACTATTTTTATATACTTTTTCTGTTTTCTCCTATAGTAGTAAACAATGAGAATCTAAAAACAAGAATATTTGAGGTAGTTCTTTGATCTAAAATTTAATTTCATGTATTCAATTTGAATCTCCCATTTTATGTAGATGTGTTGGATAAAGAGTCTATAGTTGATCATGACCTTGATTGTATGATAGCTTTGATCGAATATCTTCTTACACTTTGTGGTTGTTTTGTTAGTTCCTTTGAATAAAAGAAGAATCATGATGACTCTAATGGTGAGTTTAAATATCAAATATCACCCAAACCACTACCGATTTAAATTGTAATCCCTTTTCCATGCATCCAGTATGGAGTGGCCATCTATTATATGCAGTATTTCACTATGGTACCCAAGATATATTGTGTGTGTGGTCATTTCGGCCACTTGTAGAAATTATTTCATGTATTTTCTTCCTCATATGGTGTCATGGGATAATATTATCTAAAAACTAGTATGTTAAAATAAAATTATTTGTGAACTAAGGGGGCCTAGCCATAGACATCTGATCACGTAGTGGAAGAGTCTCCATAGGAATCTATTGTTGGTCTAGGATCAGTGAGATGTACCATCACTATAGCTTCATAATTAGTGATATCTATATTTGATACTATTTTATCTAACTTATTCATATATAAATGGGTTGTGAATTTTATAAAACTTCTTATATAGATTTTTTATAATTTGATGTAAATTACTATGCCTCATAGAATAGAGGGATTGTATGGACTCTGATGTACCTATATCATGTTTTCTCTATTAGATATTTTTATCACTTCGAATGATCTTATTCTTAACATTAATCCCCTTGATTACATTATTATGATAGATTTTATGATTTCTTATATGGCTGGGATTGACTAATATCATAGGATTTTCTCATTTACTATCTCTGATGGTGTGTGGTGTGGATTTCATGGAGAATGGGAACTGAGGTTGAGTACAGTCAGGCCATATTTTCTATTTTTGTAAATAATAATATTAGTGATTTATTTTTACTTGGATATGGATTATTTGTATGGTTATATCCTCACCATTTTAGTTTGTTTCCCAAAATTTTTCAATTTTATTATTCTAACTTTCCATAGGTAAGGGAAGATGTTTTTTCTATAGATTTAGTATCAGGTAAAAACCCCATCTATATTGATTTTTACCCTATCAAACTAGCTGAATTAAAATATTTGAATAACCATCAAGATGAATTACTGGATAAATAATTTAATCAACCATGCATCTCACCTTGAACATCATCATTTATCAATGAAAATATAACTAATGGATAAGTATAAATTTTCATGGATTGATGATATGCCTCATAAATTGAAATGATTATGGGAGTTTTAAAAAATTGATATTGGATATGGTAACCAAAATTTGAGAATTAAATATCATTATAATTTGAATACCATTATGGAGAGTAGGTATTTCTATTATGATTACCTTATAATTCCTTATGGTCTCATTTATTCTTGTGTAATATTTATAGAACATGTCAATAGAATATTGTATTTTTACCTAGACTCATTCATGGTAGGCTTTTTGGACAACATTTTTGTATACTCAAAAATTGAGGAAGAACATTTCTCTCATTTGATATAATATCTATAAATTATGGGTAATTTATAGCTTTATATGAAGCATTCAAAATGTAATTTTTTCATAATAGTTTTGAAGTTTTTAGAATATGTTATATAATTACATGGTATTTCAATTCATCCAAATAAGGTGAAACTTGTTATGATATGGGAGAGACAATTTGATTATTTTGAGATTCATAGTGTCTTGGACATTTTGAGGGGTTCTGATAGGATTGAAGAAGATTTATTGATTTCAGATTCTCCAATAACTTCTCTAATTAAAAACATAATGATTTTCATTTGACATTTGATATGTAAAAATTATTTTTATGTGCTTAAGTTCATATTTAAATCTATACCAATGTAAACATTTCCTTAGGATGTTCAGGGATATGTGGTTTTTATGATACCGTAGTTTAATGTTTGGGATGCATTAGAATGAAGGGTGATCATGTGGTAGTTTATAGTTCTAGATAGATTAGGATTCATGAAGAAAATTTAACTAACTCATGATATTGAACTCACATGTTTTATTTATTATCTAAATTGTTAACATAATTAAATTTGTAGAGAATTTGTTTCTTATTTTAAGACCACTAAATCTATAGTTGTATATTTTCAAAAAAAATATTTTAACAACTAATAGTGGTGAAGGGTATATAATCTACAATATTTTGATTTTGAAATTTCTTACAACCCAATAAGGGGAATATCATTTCAAATTATATTACAATGAATATTCCAACCTAAGAAGTTATTGAATCATGATGAGAGAAGATCCCAATTCCTCTTTTTGATCAGCTTCAGTGGGAGTCTGGAAGAATTTTATTGAGATATTATTCACAAATGTTTAGTTGACCACTTCTATTATTGATATTATTCTTTAGGATAATTTTCTTGATGATGAATTATGTGTAATTAGAGTCTATATTAATTATGGGGAAATCACTAGTGGGATGCCAATCCCCATAAAGGATATTCTATAATTCTTCAACATGAATTTTATTCATTTTCCATTGAGTAAATATCTAACGGGAAATTTTTATAATTACAGTGGGTAGTGAGACTTATAACCAAAAAGATGTTATTTGATATTAATAAATCACTCTAGTTTCATTGTATAAGGGGAGACAATGTTCAATTTGTTTATGATTATTATACTTTCAAACTGTTTAAGGATGTTCCTAAAAAACATTCAGGTTTACTTCATCCCCTTCATGTTTTGACTTGTATGTGGGATGAGATTCCTATATATTTAATTTTTATATTTATAACACCCTAAGGAAGAATAATGTGATGTGGGTAGTGATAAATATGCTTATCAAGTCTTATCACACTCTACCCAATCAATATATAACCAAATTTGAGGATTTGAGAAGTCTCTATGTGTATGATTTTTTAGAATGCATGGAATTATTTCTTTCATAGTTTCTTATATGTACTTTTTGGTTCACTTCTAATTTTTAGAGAGGACTCCATGAGTCATTGGGAACAAAGATTAGATTTATTATTCAACATCATTGGTATAAGGATGGCCAAAAAGAATGAGATATACCAATCTTGGAAGACATATTGTGTGATAGAGTTCTCAACGTTGATTTACCTTGGGATGATCATTTGGGACAGGTTTAGTTTTCCTACAACAATTATATCATCCTTTCATCAAGATGGCCCCTTTTAAGGAATTTTATGTGAATCCTTATAGTACTATTTGTTATTGTAGAAATATTATTAAATATTCCATGGTTGGGGTGATTTTCTTCCAATATAAATAATCAAATAGTTAATTTAATCAATAGTAAAAGGTGATGGTATAGAGTTACTAAAAATACTATGATGATTTTTTTTGGAGAAATTTGAAATTATTGATTGGTAACCTGGGGTTTTCGAGGGTTTCACATTATATGGGTCGTCGATGTCTTGAGAAATAGGAAAATATTTTGTGAAAAGTTTTTAAATTATTTTCTAGATTGGTAATGTGTCATACTATTTATCCTTACCACCCTAATTGACATCAATATATAATGTATTTCATGTAACATATCTCATAAAGTAAATTTCTGACACTTCCCCTGCTTAGAGTTGGGATGATCTTGATGTTGGACCTATTTTATCAGGTGATGGACATCTTATTCAGATCACTGATTATAAGACAAATATTAAACCGGGGAAGACTACACAATTGTTTTTTCTAGGGAATCATGGTTTTGATACACATTAGTCTTGGGGATATGATCCATTGATGCTAGAGTGTTTGCCTCAACTCTTTGATAAGGAATCTTCTTGATTGGATTTCTAAAGAAATAATTTTTTTATGATGGGATGGTTGTAACATCAATTTATATTCAGTTATATACTCATTGAATACTTTTTTGATATCTTAATTCTTGGGTTATGGATCATATTGTTTCTGGTGATATTTGAAAACTTTTTGTGGTTTGGGGTGTTGTTCATGGTTATTGAAAGTTGATTAGTTTGGCCCATGAAATCATGCATACATTATTGAATCACTTGGATGTGTTTATGGTATTTCCAAACCATGCAGACACCCCTAAAAAATTGTTCAAACAATCCAGAATACTAGTAAATGATCATGGATAGGCTAAACAATTACAAATCATTGTGTGGAGAGACTAAGAAATTGCATGTCTACATTTTATTTCCATTGCGTATTCAATTAAAAAAATCAAGGCACCCTTTTAGAATGTTACTCACCCCCAATTGACCTGAATAATATTAATTGGTCTTTAGATTATCATGATAGGTGAAATTAGGTCCCCTCATATATTCCATTTTTGAATTAAATCATCATTTATTATGGTCAATCATCTTCTTATGGGTGAAACTCCTCTAATTTTGTTTCACATAGTCTTTACTTATCTCATTCATAGAGAGTGATAGGTCATCTTGTTATTGATGGTTCCATTACTAGATTTGATGGATCTTGTTTTTAGGATTGATTCCTTGATCTTCTTCACCATTGTTCATTATTGCGGTTTCCAATTACGGGTTTTTATTTGATCACATGATTAAAGGTAGGTGGTTCGATAATGCTTTAGACATTAATTGAAACCGTAATTCTAGTGATTTTCTTGAAATGAGTTTTTAATTGATTTAAAACCCCACAATTTAGATTATTTGATGCATTATTTCAAAAGGTCATGGAAACTATCAAAACCAAATAATTTCAATTGAATTTAAATAGATGGGTGGATTTTTAGAAAAATTATGGATTGAATTTTATTTTATTTTGAAAATGCATGAATTTGATGAAAACCAATATTTTTTATTTTAAATTGAAAAGGGAATGTTGAACTAGAAATATGAAAATAATTTTTAATCAATAATTTATTTGAATAGATTGGTTTTACTATAAAAGATTTTTGGATGATTAAGAAACATTTGATCTTGAATAGATTGAAGGTGATTAAGACATTTATACATGGAATTTGACTACCAAAAAATGGATTTATGATGAAAACAGTAACTAAACCAAGTTTGGTATGACATCTTATGGGCACTCCCATAATGAGGTGTTGATTTATTACCCTAATGACTCCAGCCTAAGGGAGTGAGCATGTATACTTGATTTGTGATAATGAACAATAATCTATAGGTGTCTATAGAAAGAATCTAAAATACCTCATTTGTTATTAAAATAATTCTTTTTCTGTTTACCATTATTATACATTTCATTTTATTAGAGACATATTCTAATCATGAAAGATATTTCTTATAAACAATTAACATAAAATGTTCATTTTTACCATGATTTAATGTATCCACCATCCATTAATTACAAATAATGTCTTGGTATAAAAATATATAAATGACCACCCTACCTTATATTACTCAAATTAAAATCATAAATGATTTAATTGTTATGAAATTGATTATATAACACTTGGAAAGGAAAAACTAGGTTATTTGGATATCACCCTACAATTTCCTTTAGATGTTTATAGATATTTTTATTATAAGTCTAGGGGAAGGGAATGTTTTACATGGAGGTTGTATTTTTTTCATGATCCACTGGTCTCTAAAGTGATGATGGTTACTGGTGGAGCTATGGTACATTTGTTTCAAATGATTTGAGAGACTATGTCTTAATGAATGTTTAATTTACTCTTAGATGATGTAAACTTTTGGTTTTTTATCATACTTAATATTTTAATTTTCTCCTTGGGGTGTTCAGTATAACAATAATGTGTTGAAACATCATCCACTATTTTATCATTCATAGTGGAAAAACTATTCCATATTCCCTTTATATAATGTGAAGTAAGATTCACCAACCCATGTGGACCAATAATTCCCTTCAGAACATTTTAGGACTAGTTTGGCTATCATTTTACTAGGATATCTTGTAGGTTTGTGAAATTTTTCATCCTTATTACCTTTCATTAATTCCTTCTTAAGATGATTTTATCCATCATTCATTTTTTCATGTTTTCCCAAGAGTAACAGTATTTCCTTTTTTAGAATTATTTATTTATATTATGTAATTTTATTTACATTAGTAGGAGGATATTATTAGGCTGATATATATCAACACTCCCATTTATAGTCACTATAAGTTCAAAAAATTCCAGAATCTCTTAGTGATTTAAAATATATTCTATTAGGATTCATTTATCTTACTGAGTGAAATATTTTTTCACCCACAAGGTTTTTCTCTCACATCAGCTATTCTCCCTATTCTTTAGGCCTTTTATAAATTTTATTTACTAGAATATTATTCCATTAATGCACAAACCTCTATAAAAATCTCAAGTAATTCAAAAATATTTCAATTTTTATAATTCATTTCACTTTTGTAGTAATCTCCCGAGATTATCCAAATTGCATTCCTCATCATTTTTGGACTCGAAAATAACTTTTTTATACTTTTCTTAGGGATCATAATTTCCTTGAAAAGCCTACATTCACACTTGATCATTTTATCATTTTTTTGTTATTCCCCCTCCCTCAGAATTTTTACATCTATTAATATAAAATATAAACCTTAAATTTAAACCAATATAGATCAAATAGATCATTCAAATTTTTGTTATAATTTTATCAAGGATTTTTTTGGGATGATTAAGAGATGATTCCAAATTATTCTTCCAATATTTTGAGTCTTCTTATGGGTATTAATCTTATCATATAACCATTTTTAAATAACACTTCTCCTAATTTTTTTGAAGATTATATATTTTTATGTTACTTTTTTTTCAACATGAAATCAACATTTAAACATTTAATATTAATTATATTTTTTATTGTTCATTATACCTTATCCTCTCTACAAAATTCATGTTTTTGTTTTTAAAAAAATCCTCCATATTTTAGTTTTATTCCATATAATGGAAAATTAAACTCAATTAACCATTAAGACTTTACTTTTAAAATTGAATCTTTTACATCTCTATTAACTCATTTTTAAATAGTTATTTTTCACAATTGTCAAATTGAATATCTAACTAAACAATTGAAATTATCTTTTTGAAAAGTTTTATAGTTTCTTTTATTAATTTCAATATATTTATTGGACTATAACAATAAATCACTATCATTTCTAATATACCTTCCATTGCATCAGACCCTTCTACTTACTATGAAATTTCTTCAAAAAGTCCCTTCATTTAAGAAAATATTAATTAGACTACCAATATGGGATCATTATTCAATTATTTAATGAATTGAAAATATATCTCACAATTTGAATAATTCAATTCAATATCATCAATGCTTTTTTTAGATTCAATAGAGGATATTTCGTCATTGTACTTAACAAATGAATACTCCTCATTTAGATTACTTTAAGATAATTTCGGTTCATCCTTAAGCTTTGAAACATTACTTATCCTCTTGGTACCTTTCATCCTTCTATTTTTAAAGTAATTTTTTAGGCATAAATATCAATCTTTTTAGGGATATAGATATAAAATTCCATTTAATTTATTTATAAAAAACAATTCAAATTTGTACTACATGTAATTCTAATAAAAAAAATAAGGAAATTAGAAAATAGAAAAGCAATAAGACTAGTAACTAGTGCTAAAATTAAAATTATGATACAACTATAGAACAAATATGATGGTACGTTGTTGTGGATAATGAATGACAGTCCTGATGGATCAATATAGTCATTCCTGATATGTAGTAGAATCATGTGTTCGGAAATATTAACAAAATTCCAATTTTTTTATGACTTTTCCCCACTATTATTTGAGAAAAAAATTACAGTTATTATGAATTGATATCTTATTACGTAAAATATCATACACCTATTTTAAATAAATATTGATGAGTAAATGTGGGGGTGTTTTACATGTTTTAGTCTTAATGGGATCCTACTAAATGTTATAGAAAGTTATTGTACCATTCCAAATGTTTTATTATATTAATATCCTTATCTATTAATGTAAAACAGAGCTATTTTCATCCTAACCCACACCCTCAATATATTACATATGTGGTGGTGTTTACAATATTTCACATGTTATCAATGTGGCATCACACTACCCTCCAACAAGGTGGAATCATACATGTTATTCATTGATTCTGTCCCCCTATTGAAGTAAATAATAATGTTCTATTTTTGGATAACTACACCCACCATGTGGAACACATTCCTCGAACAAATAGCCTATAGACCCTAAAAGTATTAATTCATTTATTAATTTACTCATCTTATATTCCCATTCAAAACAATAATATTTTTTATATAATTTTTTTCTAATTCTAGAGTCTAAAATACCACAATACTGAAAACATGGTCACATTATATTTTTATTTATCAAAAATACCTCTGATTGTAACTTGGCTTCTTCACTTCCTCTTACATAATTATATTTGACTTATAGAATAGGTCAAAAAATTATTATTCTTCTTTAAAACCAAAATGAATTTCTCAATGTAGCACCTACTCACACTCCAAAAAAATATTTCATAATAGTGGGTTATTATTTTTTATTATAGAGGGTTTTAATATCATCTAAATATATTAGTGATGGTTATTAGAAACCACCAGTAAACATATTGTCTAGTCCTATTTATGGTATTTTTGTGAAGCACTGGTAAGGTTATATGAAAATTATATGCAATTATTTAGATGGGATTTAAACCCCTTCTAATTTTCTTAATAGCTACTATGGTAATATATTTGGTAAAATGGTAACCACCTCAGATTATTCTGTATACGTACATGTCTTGGTTGGTGGGAAACAACCATAAATATTTATCTTTCTTTTTTTACAAAAAAAATCATGTCGCATCCTTTACTATCCCACATCCTCCATGTTTCCCCCACCTCTCTCTATCCCTTACCTCATAATTCTATGGCCTCCCACATCCCCATTGGGCCACACAACATATTACATTCCTCATGAAATTCAACATCAAATGTGATTTGTACCTGGGAAACACAAAATCAAACAATGCTTTTTCTACCACACCACACATAATCCCTTGTATATATATAATTGGGATTATATTGATATATATGATGATATAAAAACAAATAAATATAATTTGAATATATAAAGTCATTTAAATATATAACCTTATATAAAAAATTAAATTTACATTAATGTATTATGACAATATTATGTATAAATTAATATTATAATCATTTATGATACATATTAAATAAATTATATTAATGTATCAATATATATAAATATAAAATATTATAAGATATAAAATAATATGTATATATATATATTTTATTTTATACATATTTATATTATGTATCAATTTATATTACAAGGATGTATATTAATTATTAGATACGATTATATTATTGTTTACACAAATATAAATATGATAAATATTTATAAAATATAGAATATGAGATAAATAAATGAATTCATATTTATATATTGTATATATTTAAATTATATTCAATTTCATTATGTTTTATATAGAAATGTTAGGCAAATATAAATATATTTTGTAAAAATATATGTTATTAAAATATATATTATACAATTGTATATTTAAATATGATATTAAAATATATATATTATATTATAAAAATATAATATATTAACAAAAATATATGTGTGTTTGTGTATTATATTTATTTATTTATTATACATTAACGTATAAAAATATTAATATAATATATATTCATATATTTTAATTTTATACTATTCAAATATATATATATGTATACATGTACTAATATATATATTGTATTATACAAATATATAAAATAAAAAATTTTATTATAGAAATATAAATATATATTATATTATACATATCAAGGAAAGAAAATATATTTATATATTTTATATTTATATGTATACAATTCAAAAAATAATATATATATATATATATATATTATATATATTATATATTTAAATGTATATTCCATATTATATTTATATATATATAAATATATAAATATTATATATTTATATATTATCCACATATTTTATAATATATTGATATGTTATATTCATATATATAAAATTAAAATTTTATTTATATAATATTAATATATATATACATGTAATCTAATATTTTTATATGAATAAAATTTTACATATATTTATATATAAATATATTTTACGTATATATATATTTAAATTTATAGATTTATATAGTTGTATTATGTATAGAAATTTATATTTAATATAATAATTTAAGTACTTATTGGTAGAAGAATATAAATTAATATATATATATATATATATTTGTATAATATATAATAGAATAATATTTTTAAATAGAATTTTATTATTTATACTTATAAACACACACACATAAATCTTTATATAAAGATACTTATACCTATATTTATAAGTATATTTATATCAAACACACATATTGTTTATATAGATATATTTTATATATATTTATATATACATTCACACATACACATGAATGTGTATTTATAGATTTTTTTATAAATTTATTTTTCCATGTATATAATTTATTTATATATTTACTAATAAGGGGAAAATAATATAAAATAAAATGTACATAATATAACTATATAATATTTATATGTAATATAATATAATAATTATTTATAGAATTACTTCTAGATAGCTACATTATATATGTATATATTAATTTAGTTGACATATTTATATAATTTATTTATATAATATCTTTATAATCTATTATATTACATTTATATAATTCCATTATATAACAGATACACACACATATATATTTTGAAATTTTATATTTTTATAAAAATAAAACAATTGAGCGGGGTAAAAACTCCTCTAATATAAGAAATTAGCTGTGGTTATGATATCTCAGTTGCTAAAATGTAAAATATTTATTTTAAAAAACATTAGATGGTGTTAAACACCTTCAAATTGAATAAATTAGTAGCAGGTAAGAGCCGGTTATAATCTATCATATTATATGTGGTTTTATCACCATTCAAATTTTATATTTTGTATTTTAGTGGTGGTTTTTTCCAAACCCATCCTGATTTACTGAAATATTTAATTTATATTGGACTTAAATCCCTCTAAGTCAAGAAATTACTGATGATTTGTAACTACAATTAATATATCATATTATTTGAGGTTTTAATACCCCTCTAATTGTCATAAAATTTTAGTAGTGGTTGATAATAGAGTGCTAAAAATTACAATTTAGAGCTGGTTTTGATATAACCCCAACCAGTTTGCATCATGATATAATTTATTAGGGTGTTTTCAACCACATCTAATAAACATCCCCAAAATTAATTATTTTTGTAGTGTCAACTAATCCACATTATATTCTAGATGGAGACAGAGGGAGGGATTTTCCCTCTATAAATTCTTCTTCTTATAAAATAAATATTTCTTCTAAGAAAAATTAGATCATCTCCATTGATATCCTCCACCTCTCTTTGATGCTACTTATAGTTCATACAACAGTAGTGGAAGAAGAATAATTTTAATACATTCATTATTCTATGTTTTTCTAATCATACAATGTGTATTCATTATATTCCTTCTATAATAATTAAAATCCCTAACTAGAATAAATAGAGACTTTATAAATTGTAGCACAAAATTTCAATTATAAAATTTCCATTTCAGATTCCCCATGATATTTCTGGAACCTATTTTAAAATAAAATTATACCCAAAAATGCATGTATTTTATTCATCTTGTTTGATGACTATTATCTTCTTTTCCAACAGGATTTAAATATCCTCCTAAATTTTTTTCAACAATGGTGAAACATTTTACTTTTAAATCATTCTCTAATGGATATATAAAGTAGACAACAATTTTATGTTAAGTATTCCTAATTTCTCCTGAGATAATATTAATGAAACCTATACATAATCTAGTTGAATTTATATACACCCTTAAAGAACCTGGTTTTTCATCCTATCATCTCCTTATTAATTAATCATAAATTAATATGGGATATTTTATCCATGGAATATAAACACATTATTTTTATACATTTAACTAAATTGTAATGTTCCACATATCATGATGAAAAAAATTACTTTAACATCACTTTTCCATTTATATTACTCTTAGTAACTCATTGGTATTAAATATTCATAAGTGTCTGATAATAATTATTTAGATTCTATGTATAGCTAGTGATTCAACTTAACAATATAAACATTATTCAGGAATTCCCATTAATTTTTTAAAAAATATCATCCACTCGATATTTATTATAAAATAGTTAAATCATTGATTATATGGAAATCATGATTATTTAAACTTAAATGCAATGTTTATAATATTAATATTTATTTTTTATTTGAATTTAAAATTCTAGAAACTATTTTCTCCAACATTAATAACTCTCCAAAACATTTTATTTATATTAATCGTCTTCTACTTTTATTGAAGATCATGTCCTCTTAAATTAAATTATTGTTTCACAAAAAAAATTTATGTATATTTTTTTTAAGATAATTAATTTTATCCCTTGAATCAATTTTATTAATTTTTTATTTAGATTATAAACTCTAGAAATGTTATCTTTCAAATTGGCCATCAACCCTATGCATATCTAAATGATCATTGTGTTTAGAGGATTCATTCTTATGTAGGTCACTCCATTCATAGTCATATACCCAAAAAAATTTGAATGTGAGGAATGATCTTTTCAAATATATTAATTTATTTCTATGTAGCTTGTTGAAGATTACACAATGTAATTTTATTCTTACATGAAGAAGGAATCATGAATACATTAACTAGATGATTCCCACTCAAATCATATTGATGATTATGAATATAAATATGATAATTATAAAACACATATCCATTTATAATAATATAATGAATTATTCTTATGAAAAGGAATATAGTTATTGAGATAAGCTTAATGATGCTTATGTAGCTAAAGAGATTAGGCTTAAATAGTAGGTACATTTCCATTTTTCTATATCTCTTGGATGAGATGATTTTTACCCAAGATATGAATAATCGTTATATAGTACAATGTGTGTAACACCTCTTGAAAACTATATCATAAACGGCTAAATGATACTACCTTTTTCAATAAGTCCCACCTTAATTTTGGTATCCTAACTGATTACAATATAAAAGTTATGCATTTTTGGCATGATGTTGTCATCAGGATGGGTGAGCTCATTGGAAGATTCCCAAGGTGTGCTTCTGTGAGGTAAAAGAACACAAAAATAACTTTTGTGGGCCTGTGGGGACACTCATTAGTATGATAAGTGAACCCGTTGTGAAATAAAATATAGTGTGGTGGGAAGAAAACCATGGTATTTTAGGATACCCAAGGGGTTGGATGACCTTGTTCATGGACTAGGGAATTATAGTTCATAAAAAAAGTATCTAACCAATACGCAACTAAAATTCCATAGGAACAATATTTTTTTGATGTTTGGGGTCTACAATGAGGGATATTTTCATTAAATTTATGGTGAAAAGTGACACTTAAAAAGGAAAAATTTTTCTACTTATATAAACATGGTAAACCATTATTTAAAAAAAGGACTGATTTGAACTCCATAGATATGCATTCTTGGACTGGAACATAAATCTGTATTTGTAAACTCTTAGGACCCATGGTATTGGTTATTCCCACACCCTGAACAAAGACCCCTATTATTTTATTCTTTTTCCAGTCTAAAGTCATTTGGATGGAGTTTATTTGGATCCCAGTTTGAACTTTTTCGATGATTGACGTTTTTGGTGTGTTTCAGGCCAGTGCGCGGTCACTTTATTATTAGTGGGTCTTGTTCATTCGGTCCTGGTGTATTCCTGATTGTTGATAGTTTAAATAAATAAATTATTTTGATTGAAATAGAATGTCAAATAAAATTTTACAATGATAAAAACAAGGTTAAATATTTAATTATAATAAAGAGAATATTATTGCACAAATGGTAATATTATCATTATTTAATTTGATAATAATATTGTTATTATTAAATTGTTATAAATAATATTATTATTTAAAATTAAATGTAATAAAATTATCATTTTAATTATCAATAATTTTGTTATAAATTTATTTTATTTTTATTAATATTATTACAATAATTATTCTATTATTATTATTACTATTATTATTACTGTAACATTGATATTATTTTTACTATTATTATCACTTAAAATAAAATGGATAAAAAATAATTATAATTATTATTTGATATATTAATATTTATTGGTTTTATTATTATTATATTTTATTATAGTTGTTTTACCCTTAATAAACCAATTCCCATCACCCCCTTCCCCCTTTCCCCTTCTCTATTCCATGTTGCGAGCCCCCTACCCAGGGCCTCACCTCCCACCACTCTGCCCCATCTAGCACGACGTTCATCTGGTGCGACTCTCATTACCGTTCTGGTATGACCTCCCTCATCTGGCATGGCCCCCCCTCCTGGTCTGGCGTGTCCTCCCCCATCTAGTCAGCTTCCGACCACCACCCTCCCCTCGCTTTACCATGCTCTGGCCAGCCTCCTCTAGCCTCCCGCTTGACCTACCAACAAACCCCTCCTGTGTTGAGAACAATTTTATTCGGTATAATTCTCTATTTTTTCTGTTTTTCTCAAATCAAACAAAAAAACTCTAATATCGCGGGTGGTATTTCCGCATTTTACTATGTATCTTGTGTATGTGTTTGGTCCGCGGAGTGATGTTCTTCCTTTCATTGAAGTTTCATTGGGTTTTCATGCCTCTGATGTATATGTTTCCATCTATTCCTGTTACAATATAATTCATATAATGTATAGAGGATCTAATTATTGTATTGGTATGATTATCACCACTATAATGGACTTGGTTAACTTATGTTTGTGTTTTTTCAATACAATAATTTTCCAAAAATAGATTTTAATGTATTTTATTTCTTATGCTTATGCTGTTTAGGCCAATTGTCTATGTTTAAATGTTAATTGGTATTTAATAGTGAATTTTGATGATTTTTGTGTTATTTTCCTTTATAATTATTATTTTTTATTATTGGGTTGTAATTTGGGCTTGTTTTTTAAGCAATAGTGATTTTTTATGTGATTTTATGTTTTTTGAAAAAGATTTATTAGTTCCTAAAATGGTTCGAGGAGTGTTTTTGATATAACTATTTTTGGTAGCATTTGGTTTTGTTTTATGACTAGTTCATTTGGTTTATGTGAGTCCTTGGTACTTTTTCGTCATGCGTTGCACTTTTCTGTCTTAATTTTTGGTATCTTTTGTTGTTATAGTGAATTTTTGGTCAATGGTAGAGGGTGTGCACGCATATACTTAAGGAATTTATATAATATATATATATATATATATATCCTCCAGGTACATATTCCCTCATGGAGCAGGGGATATGTTCATTGCATTATTGATATATGTGTATATATATAGGTATGTCTCTGCGAGTGTGGGCCGGTTACGAGTGGTCATCACCTTTTTCAACAAGTGCCAAAGTGTTCGGCATGACCCGGTTCCTATTTGAGGTAGGAAAATCCATGCATTTCCTTTCCATTTCTTGACATTAATGATTGATGTTTTTGTTAATTTATTATCTTCTTAGGCATCTCCATGGTACCTCTATAAAGCATTTTGTGGTGTTATAAAGTAGATCGGTGTTGTTAATGATAGGGTTTTACCGGAATCTCGGTTTATTCCTTGTGTAGGATTCCATAGGTATTTGTAAATTTCCACTTATTCCTTTTGGGTGATATTGGATTTTTCGGTGGGGTTTTTCCAATAGAAATTTTTAATTAAATTGGTTTGAAAAATGTTTTTGATTTTGTGTGTGTAATGTTGTGATTTCCTTGGTTATGGTTTGGTGTTTGTCTAAAAATGGGATTTTGGTTTATAAACATGTGTGGTATTTTATAAGTGAGTGATATGGGTGTTTTTGGGTTGAAAAAAAATAGTGAATTTATGAAATTTGGTTTCAAATGTTTTTTTGGTTTATAGTGTTCCTATTGGTTTGGACTTGTTGGCTTTGGAAACATTCTAGGGTGAGTAGTTGGAAAATGAAAGGGCTGGTTGTTTTTCGAGGGGGTGTATAGGTGAAAGTGGAAGCCAAATCCCATTTGAAAACTTCTTATGTGTTGTTGTTTTTACTTGACATAAAGTGAACTTTGGCATGTTTTGGTAAATGTTTGATTTAAGATACTGTTTGGACACTTTGGAATAAAGATGGTATTTGTGGCTATTTTTTAATTTGTTAATAAATGTATTGATAAAAGGGTAAGCATTGTTAAGATAAAAGCCCATTTGATATTTTAGATTGAATTTTTACAAATGGTTAGATATGTGTGAATTTTATAAGGTCTGTTTGGAATCTTTGAAACTATTTGTTTGGGAAACGCCTCCTTGGTTTGGCCCCTTGCCTCGTCTATTGATAATGTGATAGGAGGGTCTTTAGTATGTGCCTGCTTTTTGGAATATTTATTTTTAGGTATGAGACTAACCTTGAGGTGGTCGGGGTGGTTCCAGATTGTGTTGTGTGCTTGATTGAATATATATTGCTTGTTATTTTAATGTGTGGAACACCAATTTGTGAACATAGCATTAAATCATAGCATAACAAGGGGGTTTACTGAGAATTATTGATCCACTAGTTTAGATTACTCACTGCCTAGTAGCCCATAGTTGAGTGATGTTTTATTATTATTATTTCTATGGGATTGGGTCCCTCAACCTGGCCAGGTTGGGTGTTGGTCGGGAATTAGGGAGTTATGATATCATCGAGAGTAGGCATTCCTTCTGGATGAGTCACATATATAGTATGTTATGTACTTCCTCTGAGTTCCTAGGTTTTCTGTGATCTTTTGGTATGAGCTATATTATGACCATTTCCCTTATTTTGTTTGTAATCATACCCTTGAACTTGGTTTTGGTGATTTCTTGGAAATGTTTTGTGTGAATTGTTGGTTTTAAAATGGACTTCAATGTAGCTGTTTTGGAAATGTTTGTGTAATCCCCTATTTTGTTTTATTTTCCTTGTTTTTGAATTAAAAGGGAAATGGAATTGTGATTGTTAGTTTTAAAAATATAGTGTAAATATAAAAAACATATTTTTAAAACATTATTTCAAACTAGTATTATTGGACTATTTTGGAATTGAAAGATGAATGTATTCTGTAGTTTTTTTGGAATCCCTACTGATCATTTTAATGCTCACTCATATCCTATCTTGTTAGATATAGGTCATGTTGTTTGGTTCAGGTTATTATTTTGTCTCCCCATGGAAGGTAGGCTATTAGTTGTTTGGAGGCGACCAAGAGGTCACATGGAGTAATACAACTCTTGTTTCCTTTCCACTATTATTTTTCTTTTTCTGTTTTTAGTTTTTATTAATTTATTAGTCTTTCTTTTATGGGAAAAATCATTCCCTCATATTTAGTTTAGATGCTTGACACTAGTTGCCAGCCCGTGGGGATCGGGAACTCCTCTCATGCCATGTCATGAACCAACGCAGGTGATTTGGGTGAATGTGGAAGCCAAATCCCACTTGGCACCTTCATAGGTGTTGTTATTTTAACTTGAATTAAAGTGAACTTGGGCATGTTTTGGTAAATGTTTGATTTAAGTGATTTTTTGGCCACATTGGTATAAATATAGTGTTTTTGGTTGTTTTTGAATTGGATAATAAATGATTTGATAAAAGGATGAGCTTTTTTAAGATATAGACTAGTTTGGCATTTTAAATTGGCTTTTTATAAAAGGATTGATATGTGTGTATTGTACGAGGAATGTTTGGCATCTTTGAAACTGTTTTTTTGGGAAACCCCTCCTTTATTTGGCCACTTTCTTTCTCTATTGATCATGTGACTGAGGGGTCCTCTGTATGGGCCTCTTTTTCTGAATTTAACATCCCCAACCCGAAATCCACTAAACTGGTGTTCCGAGTCAGGTGGTTACATGACCATAAGCGTGACTCCCCGTACGCCAAAGGCTGCCGACTAGCATCGGGGACCAATGTGGTCAAGTGGGGAGACTATACCCCATTTTTATCAGAGTAAGCCACTATCGAAATGAACCAATAGAAGAAACAATAATCAACAAACAAGGAACATGTATAACAACCATTTCCAACAATCAAATATTTCATGTCAAACTACAAGTGCAAAAGTGGACAAAACCACAAAATAACGACAACAGCCAACATCCCCAAAATGGCCCTGACTCCAAGTCAAGATCCTCCACCAAATGCTACCCATGTCCACCCAACTATCTAGCAAGGACCCTTTCCCTTCTCTTGACCTACAAACATGATGTCTGCTCGGGTACCCAATGGAAGCCCGAGCTGGGTGTGAGTAAAACTCAGTAGGCCACCACCAGCAGTCTTTACAAAACAACTAGTATGAAAAGGTAGTGCATGAAAAAATAATACGAATGAAAATTTCAAAGTAATTAATTAATGTGCAATAAAAAAGTTCATATTCAAATACATTGTCATTCCATTACCATTCATTTGTTACCAATTATCACCCCTTACCATTTCATCACATTTTCATGGGTTAATCACATGAATTATGTTACATGGGTCTAAGGAAAACAATCACATGCAACATGGTAAACACATCGTTATCATATCTCACTAGGACTAACCCCCTCATTGCAACCATAACAACACCTCGAAACCTCAGTCTGGGTGGATGCAACCGTTAGGAGAATAGACCCTCAGTTCCCTTTCCTAACCCGTGCATTTAGGGTGGAGTTTAGAACCTCAGTCTTCACTCGACCCATGGGCATATATCCTCATGTCATACCCCACTCTATGACACAATATGCACAAGCTTATATATATGTAACCATTAACCATCCAAATTATTTCCCTTTGGAAAATAATATTCACAACAACCCACATGGGAATCCACATCATGCCTTAACCCATTAACACATTACCATTTCACATCATTTAACCATTTACCCAATTCCCATGTGTTATTCCAATATCACTAAGCATTGAACATTAAACCCATAACCTATCCTGTTATGGTATTAAATCAGTCTACACATTAACCCATTTAACCCATTCATCATTTTCATGAATCGACCATTCATTCCATTTCAAATAACCCCTAGGTTATTTCCAAGTCTAGGTGAATCACCTAAATTATATTCCAAGTTCAAACAATCATGCCAACATATTTATCAGGGGCTCTACAATTCATTACAATAAGGTCACTGGTTTAATATCAATCCCAAAATCTGGGAAAATCTGTCACATCCCTTGGATGTCCCCAATTAGGTCAAGTCTATCCCAACACATCTCACAGGTATCATGACAGTTCCCATCTTCCATTTTAAAAACCATTATAACCAAAAATTCCATGTTTATTAGAAACATAACCAAAGGAAAGAAACAACACAACCAAACATGCAAAAATACCAAAATAACTATGGGATATCACTTATAGACCACCTACCTAGAAACCGCGGTTGAACGCAATCTAAATCAAGTCCATAGACCTCGATCTAGCCAACCTTTAGTGCTTCAACCTATAACTCACCCAAAAGATAGGGTTTTAGGGCTTCAGAATGAGAGGGAGAGAAGATTCAAACCCTAAACCAAAAAGAGAAGAAAGGATGGGATTAGCCTTAACCAGAGATTCGATCTGTAACCAATGGCACCAAAAACGCTTTAGAATTAAAGGATATCGGTCTCTCAATGACTTTTGGAGACTTGTTTTTTTCCTTGGGTGGAGAGGGAGGAAAGGAGAGGAAATCCTAAGTAGTATTTTAAAGCTCGGAGTGGCAAACATTCAATTTTCCCAATTTTAAGTTGTAGCACTGTTTGTATGCACTATTTAGCAAACTGTGTGCAAACTGTGCGCATGCCACTTTCCGGAGGAGGGGTCGCACGATTTAGCCGTACAGTTTGGAAAACAGTGCCCAAAACATGTGCATGCTTCTATTCGAAGGAGGAAGGGTCACACGGTTTGGAAAACTGTGTGCATGCTCGTATCCGGAGGAGGAAGGGTCACACAGTTTGGCCTGGGCAGGCCGCATGGGTTTCCTGGCCATGCGCAGGCTGTGCGCTCAGGCCTGTCTTTCCCAGATTTCTTTTCTTCCATGCCCTGAGCCCCCGGAACACCCCCAAAGCCTCTCACACTTTGAGGAAACATCCCATGAATCCCAAGATAGGGGATTCACCCAAATTATAACGAAAACATACCTATCCAAAAAACTGAGATCTTAAAACCTCCCCACCTTATAACGGTTCATCCTTGAGTCTAGCCTCCAAGCCTCACTGATCCACCGAAGATAAGAGTTCAGGACACTGAGCCGTTATATCTTATTCCCGCTCCTAAGTTTCTTCCCGAGCATTATCATGCTGCCATAGTAATCACACTAATGGAACAACCTTGCCTCTCAAGACCTTTTCACTACGATCCACCACATGAACTAGATACTCCTCAAAGGACGCATCAGCCTCAAGCTCTACATCCTCCACATCAACCATGTGAGATGGGTCAGGATGATACCGTCGAAGCTGCGACACATGAAACACGTCATGCATCCCACAATACCATTTTGGATGAGCCAACTGGTAATCCATTGTTCCAATCCTCTCCACAATTTCAAAAGGACCAACATACCTGGGTGCCAACTTACCCTGCTTCCGAATCTGTCGGTGACCCAACCATGGAGACACTCGAAGGAACACTTTATCACCCACCCAAATCTCAAGAGGTCTACGCCTATGATCTGAATACGAATTCTTCTTACTCTAAGCCGCAGCCATCCGCTTCTTGATCAACTTAACTCTCTTTGAAGTCTCCTGCATGATACTTGGCCCCAACAACTCGGAATCACCTGCCTCTAGCCAACACAACAGAGATCTACATGGCCTCCTGTAGAGTGCCTTAAATGGTGCCATCTAAATTGTAGCCTAAAAAATGTTGTTGTAGGCAAACTCAAATTACGATAGGTACCTCACCCAAGAACCACAAAAGTCCAAGACGCAAGATATTAACATGTCTTCCAACACTTGGATCGTACGCTCCGACTACCCTTCTATCTGTAGGTGGAAAGCCATACTCAAAAACACCTACGTACAAAGCGCCTTCTACAACCGTTGCCAGAAACGCGATGTGAAACACAGATCTCGGTCTAAAACTATGGTTCACAGAACACCATGTAACCATACTATTTCTCGAACATACAACTCACCTAACTAGTCGACTGTGTGGGTCTTTTGAATCGGTATGAAATGAGACACATTCGTTAACCGATCCAAAACCACCCATATTGCATCAATATTCCATGGAATCCTTAGAAGACCCATGACAAAATCGATTATCACATCATCCCAATTCCATTCCAGAATGGGAAATGGATGTAAAAAACCACCTGGGCATTGATGATCAGCCTTCACCTGCTGATAGGTCAGGCACTGTGCCACAAATCCCACAACTTTTTTCTTTATCCCATAACACCAAAACTGCCTTCAGAGATCACGGTACATCTTGGTCAAACCAGGATGCCCTTTCCACATTGATGCATGGAAGTCACACATCAACTCTTCCCAGACACACTTTGGCAGAACAATATGATCCTGAACTCGAACAACACCTTCCACGTTGATGGCCCAACCAGAAGGTAGCTCCCCACCATTAATAGTTTCCTTCAAGATCAAACACCCATGATCATCAAGATGACCTTCCTTAACCCGACTCTAAAGTGTCAACTCCATCGCTAAGGAAGAAAGAGTGACCTGAAAACTCTCCTTATGCACCTCCAGGTTCATTTCTGCAAAAAATTCCATCACCTTCCACTCGGTGCTAGACTCCTGAACCATCTGATTTTGAACCTTTCTGCTCAGAGCATTAGCAACATTGTTTCCCTTTCTCTATGTGTACACCAATTCAAAGTCAAAATACTGGAGATATTCAACCCATCTTCGCTGCCAATGATTTAGATCCCACTGTGAGAAGATGTACATTAAAATCATATGGTCAGTAAACATGGTAAATCGTTCTCCCAACAGATAGTGCCTCTAGCACGTCAAGGTGTACACTACTGTAGTCAACTCAAGTACATGAGTTGGATAGTTCTGCTCATGGGGTCTCAACTGCCTTGACCCATAAGCCACAACCTGCTCATCCTGCATTAACACAGCCCCATGTCCCACTCCAGACGCATCACAAAACATGATGTAATTCTTACCCAGCTCAGGTAAGATCAAGATAGGTGCAGTCGTCAACCTCTTCTGCAACTCTTAGAAGGCCCTCTCACAATCCTCAGACCACTAGATCATGATAACTTTCTTGGTCAAGACTGCGAGTGGTGCATCCAAGCGAGAGAAATCCTGAATGAACCTTCGGTAATAGCCGTCCAATCCCAGGAAACTCTGAACATCAAGAACCCTCTTGGGATGCTCCCAGGCTACAATTACAATCAATTTCTCTAGATCGACTGACACACCTACCTTCAAGATGATATGACCCAGAAAATGCACCTCACCTATCTAGAATTGACACTTTTCTATATTGGCTTATATCTGATGCTCTCTTAGCGTACCCAAGACGATGTCAAGATGTTGGGCATAATCATCGTGAGTTTTCTAGTACACTAAGATATCGTCAACAAAGACAACCACAAACTGATCTAGATAGGAATTAAATATTCGGTTCATCAAATCCATAAACACTGCTGGTGCATTGTTCAAGCCGAAAGGCATTACCAAAAATCAAACAACTCGTACCGACCCTAGAAAGCTATCTATGGTATGTCGAAAGACCTCACCCTCAACTGGTGGTAACCTAACCTCAGATCAATCTTAAAAAACAAAGATGAACCCCTCAACTGATCAAACATGTCATCAATTCTTGGAAGAGGGTACCGGTTTTTTCACTGTCATCTGATTCAACCTTCAATAGTCCACACACATCCTCAACGACCCGTCAGCCTTCTTTGCAAAAATAACGAAAGATCCCCAAGGAGACTTACTAGGATGGATAAACCCTTTACGCTCCAACACCTCAAGCTGAACCCTCAGTTCCGGGAGTTCTATCGGTGCCATTCAGTATGGTGGAATAGAAACTGGCTCCGCTCCCGGCAGCAACTCGATTGTGGACACAACATCCCTCTCAGGGGGTAACCCCGAGAATTCCTCAGGAAACGTGTCCTGAAACCGATCCACCATAGGAAAGAAAATATACTGCTCCCCTCTTGCATTGTCATCAATCATGAGGCATGCCACTCGAGCCATGATTTCACTCATCTATTGACAAAATGGACCCGCACCCCCTGCTTGAACATCCCATTTTCCACGGTGGAAATAAGCATCACCCTTAAGAGACCTGAATGATACCCTGCGATGGTAAAAGTCTATGTGGCCCTATATAACACCAACCAATCCATTCCCATGATTATTTGAAACCTTGAAATTTCGAGAATTCACAAGTACCAAAGAAAATTATACCCACCAACTTCCAAGGAACATCCCTTTCACTGCTTGATATCTTCAACCCGCACCCCAACAGAGTGTCAATTGACATAACTACACAAACCCTCTCCACAGGTAAGCCCAGCGCTACCACAAGTTGAGAAGATACAAAAGAGTTTGTGGAACCTATGTCAAACAATGCACTGGAAAACGTAGATGATACAAGGATCGTACCTCGAACAGTCGATGGTCCAGCCTCGCCATCACCAGGTGAAAACTGAACTACTTGAAGCTGACCTGCCCCACTACCCCAGGCTCTAGCCTGAGTAATCTATGCTACACTGCCCTATTGGTGTGAGCGATCTTGCCCTGGAGTTCCACATCCACCTCCCCTACCAGTACGGATCATGGAGCTCCAATTACCCACCTGATACGGGGAAACTAGTCCCCTTCCCATACCCATCACCTGCTTCTCGACATCATGTTCACCCACCTGCCGAGGGTTCTTGAAGAACCACTGTACATGCACTATCTTGCCGCACGAACGTCACTCAACTGGAGGTTGAGGACACTGACCACGCGAATTCCCCGACCGACTACACTGATAATAGAACACCTTATTTCCACTCTGAGAGGCTTACCATCTCTTCCACCCACATTGCACACTTTCACCTTGTTGTGAGCTCTCAGGGCATCTCTTTTGACCTTCGGTAGTGGCACCGCTCGTCTGTCCTACTGACACCACAAACCCACTACCCGAAGCTCCCTTCATATTTACTTCAGAGATCAGTTTCTGATCTACTACCTCTGTGAACATCTTAAAGCAGAATATGTTTACTTGAAACCTGATCTCAGGTATCAGTTCATCCTGTAAACACCTTGCTACTGTTTTAACATCCCCTGCTAACACTGGGACAAATCGTCTCAAATAAATGATGCGACAAGCATAGTCCATCAACGATATCAATCCCTAAGTTAGGCTTATAAACTCGGCAGCCTGCTCCTATCTCAAAGTCTCTAGGTAGAAATGCTCCAGAAAGGTTTCCTGAAAAACCTTCCACAACATTCCCTCAGCCTGCTCGATTTGAACCTGAATGTCCCACCAACGCCTAGCCTGGCCTCACAACACATGAGCGTCCAACTTCACTCTCTTTTCAACAGGGGTCTCTATATGGTCCAGTATCGTCTGGATAGACTCTAACCAGAACACTGCTACTTCTGGACCACCCTCTCCATTAAAGGTCAGAGGGTGTTACAGCTGGAACTCCCTGGTCATCTCAAACATACTCTATGCAACCCGCCCTGTGCCCCGATCCATCATCTGCATAAGGTGAGCCATGTTCTCCTAGAACTGGTCTTCTCTACCTTCATTGATTACCACATTTTCTTGCTCCTCTACCGGAGGAGTGTTCTCAGCAACATCCTCCCATTTCCCAACTGGTAACCGACTTTTTGGTGGCATTTCTTTATTTTATTTCATTCTTATCATTATTTCTTGGTTTCATGAAATGCCCGATGCACCCTACTTTCCCACCTCACACACCCATCCCATGTGTGTTCATAACACAATGCATGTCACCTATCTATCCAGATGCCTACAATGATGCATGAATGCACATCCTCATGTCGTTAAGGCCACGATCCAAACATCATAAAGCAATCACATCAAACCACATGTGCATCACCCAATGGTGAAATATCCTCCACTGTAACATCACAAAACAAAGAACAACATTTCCCACCTAGGGTGACTTGGGTTTTCCCCCAAACATGGGTTAGCTACTCCCAAGCATGAGATCATTACCAAGGCCTGAAACATCTTAACCACTGGTTGCCAATCCCAAATAACTAGGCCTCAGAGAAGGAGAAGAAATACCTCCTCTGATACCACTTTGTAACGTCCCCGACCCGGAAGCCACTAAACTGGTACTCTAAGTCGGGTGGTTACATCACCTTAAGCGCGCCTCCCAATATGCCAAAGGATGCCGACCAGCAGTTGGGGTCTATGTGTTCATGTAGGGAGACTATACCCCCTTGTTATCAGAGTAAGCCACAACATAAATGAACCAATAACAGAAATAATAATCAAAAAACAAGGAACATGTATAACAACTATTTCTAACAATAAAATATGTCATGTCATACTACAAGTGCAAAAGTGGAAAAAACCCCAAAATAAAGACAATGGCCAAAATCCCCAAATTGGCCCCGACTCCATGTTCAGATCCTCCACCAAGTGCTACCCATTTCCTAGTAAATAATTAAGGTTCCACGAATAAGTTCAGATCCAAATCCATTTTCATTCCCTTACCATTCATTTGTTACCAATTATCAACCATTTCCATTTCATCACATTTTCATGGGTTAATCACATACATTATGTTACATGGGTCTAAGGAAAACAATCGCATGAAAGAGGGTAAACACATAAATATCCTATATCACTAGGACTAACCCCCTAATTGCAACCATAACCTCACCTTGAAGCCTCTGTCTGGGTGGATGCAACAGTTAGGAGAATAGACCCTCAATCCCCTTTCTTTAACTGTGCATTTAGGGTTGAGTTTAGAACATCAGTCTTCACTCTACCCATGGGCGTAGATCCTCATGTCATACCACACTCTAAGAAGCCATTAACACATGCTTATATATAAATAACCATCAACTATCCAAATCATTTCCCTTCAGCAAACACTATTCACAACAATCCACATGGGAATGTATATAATGCCTTAACCCATAAACACATTACCATTTCACATCATTTTATCATTTACCCAATTCCCATGATTTAGGCCTATCTCACTAATAATTGATCATTAAACCCATAACCTATCCCGTTATGGTCTTAAATCAGTTTACACATTTACCCATTTGACCCGTTCACCATTTTCATGAATCGACCATTCATTCCATTTCAAATAACCCCTAGGTTATTTCCATGTTTATGTGCATCACCTAACTTATATTCCATGTTCAACCAATCATGCCAAAATATTTATCAAGGGATTTAAAATTCATTACAACAAGCTCACTTGTTTAATATCAATCCCTGAATCTGAGAAAAGCTGGAACATCCAATGGATGGCCCCAATTAGGTCAAGTCTATCCCAACACACCCCACAGGGATTGTGAGGCTTCAAATTTTACATTTTAAACACCATTATTACCAAGAATTCCAAGGTTATCTGAAACATAACCAAAGGAAAGAAAGAACACGACTAAACATGCACAAATACCCAAATAACTATGGGATATCACTTTTAGACCACCCAACTCGAAATAGTGGTTGAACGCACTCTCTATCGAATCCTTATACCTCGATCCATCAATCCTTTGGAGCTTCAACCTATAACTCAACCAAAAGTTAGGGTTTTAGAGCTTCATAAATAAGAGGGAGAGAAGATACAAACCCTAAACCAAAAAGAGAAGCAAGGATGGTATTAGCCTTACCCGGAGCTTCATTTCGCGACCAACGGCACCAAAAACACCTTAGAATTAATGGAGATTGGTCTCTTGGATCCTTTGGGCGATTCAGTTCATTCCTAGGGTGGAGGGGGAGGAAATGAGAGGAAATCCTGAGGGGTGTTTTAAATCCCGGAGTGGAAAACAAGTAATTTTCCCAATATTAGGTGGCCGCATGGTTTGTCCGCATGGTTTGGAAAATCGTGTGCAAACCGTGTGCATGAAACTTTCTGAAGGAGGAGGGGTCACAGTATTTAGCCACATGGTTTGGAAAATTGTGTGCAAACTATGCTCATGCTTCATTCTCGATGAGGAAGGGTCGCATGGTTTAGCCTGGGCAGTCCACATGGGTTTCTTGGACGTGCGCAGGCCATGCGCCCTGGCTTGTCTTGCTAGATTTCCTTTCCTCCATTCCATGATCCCCCGAAACACCCCCAAAGACTCTCACACATTCAAGAAACATCCCTTGAAGCTCTAAACAAGGGATTCAACAAAAACATAATGAAAACATACCTATCTTAAAACTGGGATATTACACAGAATATTTATTTTAAGTCATGGGACTAACCTTGAGGTGGTCGGGGTTGTTCTGGACTATATCGCATTCTTGATTATATTTATAGCTTGTTATTTGAATTTGAGGCACTCCACTTTATGAACATAGCACAAAAATATCACATAGCAAGGGGGTTTTCTGAGAACGATTGTTGTACTAGTTTAGATTACGAACTGGCTAACAGCCCATAGTAGAGTGATGTTTTGTTATTTTTATTTCTATGTGATTAGGCCTCTCGAATAGGCCAGGTAGGGCTATGGTTGTGCATTAGGGAGTTATGACATCATCGAGAGTAGGAATGCCTACCAGATGAATCACTTATATAGTACGTTTTGGACTTCCTCCAAGTTCCTAAGTTTTCCCTGATCCTTCAGTACGAGCACTATTAGTACCATTGCATTTTCTGTGTGTGGAATCATACCCTAGAACTTGGTTTTGGTGTTATCTTCGAAAATTTTGTGTTAATGGTCAGTTTTAAAATGGACTTCAATGTAGAAGTTTATGTAAAGCTTGTGTGAGCCCCTATTTTGTTTTCTATTCCTTGTTTTTGTTTTATAAAGGCAATGTAATTATGAATGTTACTTTTCAAAATACAGTGTAAATATGAAAAACATATTTTTATGACTCTAGTACAACTAGTATTATTAGACGGTTTTGGAATTTTAATATGCATGTATTCTATGGATCATTTTTGGTATCCCTACTGAGAATTTTAATTCTCATACCAATCATATCTTCTTAAATACAGGTCCAAGAGTTTGGTTCAGGTTCTGGTTTTTTCTACCCGGGCGAGGTAGGTTGTTAGTTGTTGGAGTTTCTAAGAGGTCACATGGAGTTATGTGAAGTCTTTTTTTCATTATGATGTTAGTTTTTTACTTGGTTTTGTTTTTATTAATTTATTCTCCTTTCTTTTATGGGCCAAATCATTCCCACCTATTTTGTTTTGATGCCCGACACTAATTTCTAGCCCGTGGGGATTGGGAATTCCCCTTGGGCTATGTCATGGGCTAGATCAGCTGACCGGTTTAGGGTCGAACAAGGTTGGTTCTTGAAAAAATGGCATTAGAGGTGGCCATTATTATTTTGGGTGTCTGGTAAATGAAGATTAGGACTGTTGGGTGTTAGTAGGTAGGTTAGGGGTCAGATCCTAATCACCACCACTCGCGACAATACCTGAGTTTCTAGGGGTAGTCTAGGAATAGAGTCTTCTGTCTTTTTTTGTTATAGATAGATGCAAGACAATGGGGGAGAATCATTTCATGTTGCAGCCTCCCATGGAGTGGTTACCCATGTGGAGTCAAAGTTTCTGTTTTAAGGTCCACTTAGTGTTATAAATTATTTGGGGCATGGATCACCACCATGTTGTCGTGTTAGGAACAGACACTAGTTCCTCATTCTGATGGTTTATAGTTGGTTGGGTTTCTTTTTTATCTTAATTTATGTGAATGTGTTTTAAAAATGAAAGTGATTTCTAAATAAAAAAGGGGAATATTCCAAATTGTTTTGAAATTGGTGAAGCGAGTTTTTAGAGGGAAAGACTTTCGATATGGAAATATTTTGGTGTGTGTTTGGATTTAATAAGGGAAAGAGACTTCCGAAAATTGAAATTCTTATAAAGGGTCACATGTGCAAGGGTATGTGTGGCGAGTGCATGGGGGGAAATTGTTCGCAGATGATGTAAGAGGGATTGAATGAACAGACATGTTAAGATTCATACGGTACCACTAGTGGGTTTAAAAATTTTAAAAGTAATTGTTATTTTTTAAAAGAAAATTTTATTTATGTTTTTTTATATTTGTCTTGTGTGCCTGTTAGCCTTGTATTGGTCTGTTACATTGATTGATAATTGGATTGATGTCGATTGCAGTTGTATTTTTCATGGTGATCTGAGTATGCCACCCAGAAAGATCGCTAAGGTTGACAATGAGCCAGCCCCAGTTTTTGGTTTTTTCCATTTGTTGCATATCTATAGAAGTAAGAAAATTTTGTTAGTGGAAGTTGTGTTGTTAGGAAAGTTAGAGTGGGTCTTCAGGTTTTTGGGAACTACTGATGTTTTCAATGTTCATATCGTCCCAAATTAATTTGAGGGTTCAGTTCTGGACTAGTAAAGGTGGGATGTATCATCGTCGTTAGGGTATCAGGTGTAGTTGGTGGGGTTTGACTCTTGTAATGGTTCCATGTATATAAATGATCTTCATCTTTACCGACTTCTAGTTTGTTGGACCATTATATTTCATGTCTCTAGTCTGGATGGTTCAGGCATTCTAAGCCTCCTTATCGCATATCTTCGAAGTCTTTCTATCATGAAAATGTTCAGGCCATCAGGGAGGGTTCTGAAAGAAGAATCAATCAGGAGGAAGAAGTTAAGGATCAAGGGATAGAAATTCTTGACTGTGAGGAAGGAGATGCTTCAGCCATCATGGGAACCATTACAAGAGTTTAATGTTATTGAATTATTATTTTGTTAGAGGAAGTTTGTTCGTGTTTTAAGGGTTTTGGTATTAGTGAATTAATATTGTGGGGAGAACCCTCTCATGTGATACTTGTAATATAGGTCCATGGTTTTCCTTGAATCGGTCAGGTGTGATGTTTGTTGGGGATGGTCACCCTGAGGTTCCAGGTTCTCTTTGATTTTTTTGGGGAATGGACTAAAGATGTGTCAACTGCTGGCTTGGTTACATTCTGGGGGAAAAGTGTATGTGGTGAGGAGAATTGTCACCCCTCAACCATAGTCACCAATTATTTTCTTCATTTTCAGGTCTTGCATCATTTGGATGAGGTTTAGTTGTGTCCCAGTTTGATCTTTTTCAAATTTTGATGTTTTTTGTGGGGTTCGGGATGGTGCGCGGTCGCCATATCATTAGTGGGGCTCGAGCATTCAGTCGTAGTGTATAGGTGATAGATCATAATTTAAAAAAATAAATTAATTTGATTGAAAAATAAAGTTAAATAAAATTTTACAACGATAATTTCAGGGTTAATGTATAAATTATAATAATGAGGATTTTATTGCACAAATGGTAATATTATTATTATTTAATTTGGTAATAATACTATTATTATTAAATATTTATAAATATAATTATAATTTAAAAGGAAACGTAATTAAATTAAAATTTTAATTATCCTTATGTTTTTTATTAATTTCTTTTGTTGTTATTAACATTATTATTATCATTTTACTGTTAATATTATGACTATAATTATTATATTAACATTGATATTATTTTTATTACATAAAATAAAATGGATTAGAAATAATAGTTATTATTTGTTTTATTAATATTTATTGGTTTTATTATTATTATTATTATATTTTATTAAATTTTTACCATAAATATACCCTTTCCTATCAACCCCCCCCCCCCCCCCCTCTCCATTTTTATTCCACATCGTGAGCCCCCTGCCCAGGTCGTCGCCTCCCGTCACTTCACCCCATCCAATGCGGCCTTCGTCTGGCATGGTTCCCCCACCCAGTCCAGCGCAGACTCCCCCTTCTGACGCGGTTCCCCTCCTGGTTCGGTGTGACCACACCCTCCCGGTCCAGCGTGACCTCCCCCTCGCAGTCTGGCACGACCTCCCCCGTCCAATCGGCTTCTGACCACCACCCTCCCCTCATTTTCCCATGCTCCGGCCATCCTCCTCCATCCTCCCGCATGACCAACCATCAAACCCCTTGATTCCCAACAACAATCTCCTTCAATATATTTTCTATTTTTGGTGTTTTTCTAAAAATAAATACACTCAAATACCATGGGTTGTAATTGCATGTTTTTCATGGTATCTAGGTTATGTTTTTGGTCTGCTGATCGATGTTCTTCCTTCCAATGATGTTTCATTGTGTTTTCCCACCTATGAGGTATATTTTTCCATGTCTTCCAATTCCAATATAATTCATATAATATTTGTAGGATCTAATTATTTTTTTGGCATGATTCTCACAACTATAGTGGATTTGGTTAAGTTCTGATGGTGTTTTTGTTATATGAGATCTTTTCAAAAATAGTTTTTGTTGTATTTTCTTATTTATGCTTATAATGTTTATGATTATTGTGTGTGGTTAAATGTTAATTGTTCTTTAATAGTGACATTAGATGATTTGTGTGTGTTATTCCCTTTTAATTATTTTGTTAAATGGTTGGGTAGTAATTCTGTCTCTTTTATAAAGCAATATTGATATTTATGGTGTGATTTGTATGTTTTTTGAAAAATATTTATTGGTTTCTAAAATGGATCACGGTGTGTTTTGGATATAACTCTTTTTGGTAGCATTTGGATGTGTTTTATGACTTTTTTATTTGGTTTATGTTATTCCCTAGTACACTTTGGTAATGTGTTAGTCATTTCCATCTTATTTATGGCTATCTTTTGTTGTTATAGTGAATTTTTCATCAGCGGTAGAGGGAGGTAACACATATACATATGGTATGTATATAATATATATATGTGTGTGTGGGTGTGTGTGTGTGTGTGCCCTCCAAGTACTTATTCCCTCATGGAAAAAGGAATAAGTTCATTGGATTATGTATATAAGTGTATATATATATACGTATGTGTGTGCAAGTGTGGGCCAGTTACGAGGGGTCATCCCCTTTTTCAACAAGTGTCGAAGTGCTCAGCATGGCCTGGTTCTTCTTTGAGGTAGGAAAATCCATTCATTTCCTTTCCATTTCTTGTCCTTAATAATTGATATTTTCATTAATTTCTTATCTTTCTACAGAACTCCATGGTACCTCTTTAATTCGTTTTGTGGTGTTCTAAAGTTTTTTGGTGTTCTTAATGATATTTTTTTACATGAAACATGGTTTATGCGTTGTGTGTGATGCCTTATGTGTTTGAAAATTTCCACTAGTTCTTTTTGGGTGAAATTGGATGTTTGGGTGGGGTTTTTCCCATAGAAATGTTTATATAATTTGGATTGAAACAATTTTTGGATTTTTTTTGTGAAATGAGGTGATTTCCATTATTATGGTTTGGTGTATTTCTGAAAACAGGCTTTTGGTTTACGAACTTTTCTGATAATTTATAATTGATTATTATGGTTTTTTTGGGTTGAAAACGAATGGTGTATTTAATAAATTTGGCTTCAAATGTTTTGGTTGGTTTTAGATTGTTCCTCTTGGTTTGTCTCTATAGTCCATGGATACATGATATAGTGATTTTTTCGAAAATGAAAGGGTCATTTGTTTTTCGGGGTGTGTTTGGGTGAAAGTGGAAGCCAAATCCCGTTTGGAACCTTATTTGGTGTTATTTTTTTAACTTGGCTTAAAGTGAACTTGGGCATGTTTTTGTAAATGTTTTAATTAAGGGACCATTTGACCACTATGGTATAAAGATTGTATTTGTGTTGTTTTTTAATTGGTTAATAAATGTTTTGATAAAAGGATGATAATTGTGAAGCTAAAGGCCCATTTTCCATTCTAGATTGGATTTTTAAAAAAGGTTTGATATGTGTGAATTGTATGAGGATCATTTTTCATATTTGAAAATTTATGTTTGGGAAACTCCTCTGTGGTTAGGCCCCGTGCCTCGTCTGTCGATCATGTGATAGGAGGGTCCTTGGTATGGGCCTCCATATTAAAATAATTATTTTAAGGCATGAGACTAACCTTGAGGTGGTCGGGCTAGTTCTAGATTGTGTCACGTGATTGATTACATATATATGGATTGTTATTTAAATGTGTGGAACACATCTTTGTGAGCATAACAATGAAACTTACTATAAAATGGGGTTTTAGTAAGAATGATTGATTCCCTTGTTTAGAGTACGCACTAGCTAGTGGCACATAGCATAGTGATGTTTTGTTATTATTATTGCTATGGGATTGGGCACCTCGACCATTCCAGGTATGGAAACGGTCAGGAGATAGGAAATTATGATATAATCCAGAGTAAGTAAGCCTTCATGATTAGTCACATGTATTGTATGTTTTGTTCTTCATCTGATTTACTAGGTTTTCTGCAATCCTTTGGTATGATCACTATTAGTACCATTTCCCTTATTGTGGGAGGAATCATACGCTTGAACTTGGTTTTGGTGTTTTCATAGAAAAGTTTTGTGTGTATAGTTGCTTTTAAAAAGGACTTTAAAGTAGATGTTTTGGAAATGTTTTTTTGAGCCCCTCATTTGTTTTCATTTACTTGTTTTTTAATTATAAGACAAATGGAATTGTGATTGTTAGTTTTCAAACTATAATGTAAATATGAAAACCATATTTTTATAAATGTAGTTCAAACTAGTATTATTGGAATGTTTTCGAATTTGAAATTGCATGTATTTTGTGGTTCATATTTGGCATCTGTACTAAGAATTTTAATGATCACACATGTCCTATTTTTTCCGATACAGGTCCATATATTTGGTTCTGGTTCATGTTTTATCTACTAGTGCGAGGTAGGCTGTTAGTTGTTGGAGGTGACCAAATGGTCACATGGAGGTATGTGTAGTCTTGTTTTCTTTCCATTGTTATTTTTTATTTTCATTGTTTAGTTTTTATTAATTTATTCTTATTTATTTTATGGTCCAAATCATTCACTCCTGTTTAGTTTTGATTCCCACCACTACTTTCTAGCCCATGGGGATTGGGAACGCCCCTTGGGCCATGTCACGGGCTAGCTCGGGTGACTGGTTTAGGGTCAACCTGAGTTGGTTTGTGATAGTTATTAAGGTCTACTAATACTATAATAATATGTTTTGGAATTTTAGGACATTCATTAACATAATAACTAACCCATATCTGTAATAACATGTGGTGTGATGGAAATCCAACCATGTTATCACCAGATACCCATGGGGTAAAATGACCGGTTTCATGGTCCACAGAATTTTGGTTCATGATATGGTGTATCATGACATTGTGAGTTTCTAGGAATAAAAAACATCAAACATGAAATGTGCCTCAAAATTCATTTACCTTGGTGGTCTAAAACATTATATCCACCATCCTTTAAATTTTGAAATAATTTATAGGTTCTCCCCTTCTTTTTTTATTACAATCATGCCATAAATTTTATTCTTACAAACATATTAAAACTCTTTTATTAATTATATTAAATGATAGGTAGTTTAATTGAAAGAATGATAAACTCAATAATCATTTGGTGTTATGAGTTTCCCATATAGTAGAAAAATATTTCATCCATATTACCTATATGGAATGGATATCCTCTTCACATGCATCTTACAACACAATCCACCTATCAATTTACATGTTCAATATAATGTTATAATGTAATTTTAATCTCACTAATTAAAATTAAAATTTTCATCATTTTTACACCCTCAAGGGAACATGAATTGTTAGAAAATAATTATTCATCATTACACCCCAAAGAGAACTTCAATTGTCTCACAGTAAACAAAAACAACTAGAACAAAGGAATGATCCTAAAACATAAATTTAGTGGACCATCTATAAGTTTTGTATCAAAGGAAATATATCATTAAAATATATAAAAAAATTCAAATAACATCAATTATTTTTCAATGAATATTTATTTGGAAACCAAACTATAATATATTATGTTCACCGGTCAAGGGAGTACTGAACCCTAATGAATAAAGAACATACTCTATATCAATAAGGATTTAACCTTATAATGTAGATAATTCAGTGTCTTTAGACTGGAATTAAATTTTTTAAATATAAATGATCTTTTAGGTATAGAGTTTGAGCTAATTATTTCACCAAACCAATATAAATAAATGTGACAATAAAATTTGGACCCTTCAATATTGTATCTATTTTTCCCACAAAACCTAAATTTTATAATCTAATCTATTTTCATTATTTGACATCTCTTCAAAATTATCATCTTGACATCATCCTTCAAAATAATCATCCATCAAACTCAGGGAAAGTTTTTTTAAATATGTGATTAGAAAAAAAACAAATTAAATTGTATATCAAAATAATGATAGAAATATGTTAGTTCATAAACAATTACACCAGATTTTCCACATTCAGAATTAAACATTAGGGTTAAAAAAATTTCTATTACCTAAGAAATAAACAATTTTTTGCACATTATTTCCTAACGAATTTCATAACAAAACACAAATAAAAAAAATAAATCTAAAAAATGTTCCCTTGAAATCATGAAAAACATATTAAGGGTTTTCTAGAAAATGTTTTATACTTCATCATTATATATTAGAATGTACATTCCATTATAGAAAATTTCATGAGTAATCACATGGTATCCTAACATAAAGAACATGGTAATATAATATCTTGGAAACATATTAAATGTTCCAGTAATAAAAAACATGAAATGATAATATTACAAAGAAAAATTCAAAGAAAACATCATAGGGTGGAAGGAGACCTATTGTACATTATTTTTACCCCATATTACATTATATAACAACTCATGAGAAAAAATCTTTACCCAATGAATGGGATAATTTTCTAGGCACACACACCATAACATGTTCATTATAATTTTTTGAAAAAAATTTAAATCATTAATTAAGAAAAAATATAAGAATTTCCCATGTAACTAAATGGGTTTCATAATCATTCCATATTCAATACTCAAACCATATTTCTAAAAGAATGGAAATGAGAAATGAAAAAAATGAATCTCTTTCCCCATCAGAGGAGTGGATAAAAAGATAGATAAACTTTTTTGGGAAATATAGACATAATTTTTATTCATTATATAACATTAATTCTATAGATTAAGTGCGTTACAGATAGAATTCATAACCCTAATAAAAATGGTGGTTCAAAGATATCTCTAACCATTAAAATCCATTTTTTAAAACTAATATTTTCCAAACAAAGATAAGTTGGTTTTATTTTAATAAAACATAAAATACTGTAATGGAATCCAATTACTAATAATAGTTTTATATGTATTAAAATATATTTTCATCATATATGTTAATATTGAAAATCAATTTTTCCTTTTTTAAAGAAACTAACAACATTCCATAAAAAATATACAAAAACAATACTTTATAAAATAATTTAAATTAATTAAAAACATAAATAAAATTTAATTTATTATTCATATATTTCCATATAATTACATCTATATAATTATATAAATGTGGATATTTAATAAAAAATATTTTAAAAATACATATTAAAAGCACATAAAAATTTTGTTTTTAATGTAATGTTTCTCTTACAAAAGAACATAAAAAGTATCCATTTAAAATAGTTTTAAATAAATTAAAATATGTTAACAAATGATCATTATCATACATTAATAAATAAATAATAATTTCCAGTGAAATTTAAAAGAACATGTACATAGATGAAAAATCATTGGAAGGGAAACATTAAAAGTGGATTTTTTTTAAAAGAATGTTCATTTCCTTGAGTCTGATTCATCACATTAACTCTTTATATTCATAAATAAAACAAAATTATTATATATTTACTTTTTAAAAAATATTTTTTCAATTTTATTACCCCTTTTATTTTTTATCTTGTTACATTAAATTATATAATTATTTAAAATTATGTCGACCATTTTGAAGACATTTGACTAAAAATTCAAAAATCACTTTATTTGGTTTATTAGTGTTAAAGGTGTTATTATTTTGTCATCTCAAAAATAATAATTGAGAAATAATTTTAATTTTAAAACATAAATTTCACTTTTAATATCAACCAAGATATATGGTTACAAATAAATAAATATATAACAATCATGGAGATGATAGGTCATATGAACAGATACGTAACATTTCCAATTTTCAATTAACATAATATAAATATGTTAAGTGTTATTTTATAATTAAATAATTATAATTATATCATATATATTATATTAATTATTTTAATACACACACACACACACATATATATATATATAATTCATGTGATTTGATAATGAGAAATAAATCGCATCGCTTCATGGAGGTTGTAATCCACACATACGCACAAACGATGTTTTCATCTATAAACAATTGGAAAGGTATAAAAATATATGATATATTAGTTTTATTTAATGATATGTATGTCCTGAATTGTATATATATATATTATACATAATTATAAATTTTTCCTAGAGGTCATGATGGAAAATGATTTTAATCGATTCACAAGGCTTTTGTTCGTCAAACAGATGAATGATGTTTTTGTTTCCCATTCCATGGAATAGGAGATTAATGTTTGTCATTCCATTACCATAATAAAATATTTGTAAAGGGTAGATACCAATTTAATTATATCAGAATATTTCAAAATTATTTTAAAGAGTTCAAAGAAGAAATAAAACAAAAAATCTTGGTTTCAAATGATAAAACTTCTTTAGAAATCCACATAATGGTTAAACAGAATTCCTTCTAATGAGGGTTTTATTATCAAGCCAATGGTTCTATGAAATTATCATTGAATTAATTAATGGGTTTTAAACTACTAACTAATCCAAAAGGGTTTTTTACATGTGGTGAAAATATGGGAGGAGGTTCCATTTTATAAGGGACGGGAGGGGACCTTTTTTTTTAATTCATAAAATATTAAATTAATATAAATTATTTTTATGGAGAAAAGGATAAAATGGAAATAATTTTAATTTTGGATGAGTATGGGTGTAATTAAGATAATAAAATAAATGTTGGACAAGATTAGATCTGTCTTCTACTATTATATATTTCTTTTAACATGTATTATCCCTTTTTGACAATTACTCTGATAAAATAGTTTTTACTCTATAGGGGTCATGATAGTATATATAAAAAGAAACATTGAAAACAAATAGAACATGGTTGATATATTTAACCTTATCCCATCCACTTTTATTATGGTAGTATTTTTAGTAATTTTAAAAAACTTAATAAAATATTATTTATTACCAAATATCATTTTTGTTATTTTTGAAACTATTCATTATAGTTTACATTGAAAAAAACAAGATATTAATTATATTTAAATATAATCAATTAAAAAATATATATAATGTTATATTTTTATAAAAATATATTTTAATTAATAATTCACTAAATTTATTTTACTCTTAAAAATATTAAATTTTTTATTTAATTTTTCAATTAATTAAATAATGTTTTTTTAATGTTGCATAAGCATTTAATATAATTATGTCATTAATAAAAAAAATAAATTAATTATTTTCAAAAAAATTATATTTAAAATTAATATAACTAAATATAATTTAATTTTATCCCTATCACAAAATATTATAGTTATAAAATGTATGAAAGTGGCATTTTTTTCTATATCTTTTACTTAAAAATTATAATGTTCAATATCTGTGAAATATTTCCCAATATGGATATGTATATGAGAATTAGATGGAAAATGGGTTAACTTCACTCATAATATTTGATAAATAAAGGCATTGTGGTAAATTTTTAATTCATATCATATTATTTATAAACATATTTATCAAATTTCCCTTACCATGGTGTTAATTATTGACTATAGTTACAATTAATACTGATTAAAAATAAATGGGAGTTTTTAAAAAAAATGTTTTTCTGAGGAATCATGTATGTTATTCATTTTTCATGATTTAACTCATATATGTGGTAGAATTTAATTTAAATTTAAACCCACAAAACCGAATGAAAACACATTTTTCAAAAAATTGGCTTTAAAAGTATAACTCTTTTTACACCAAATTTAGGAAAAAACCATTCAAAAGGAGATAATTGAATTATATTTCTTGATAATAAACTAATTTAAATATATCGCTAATAAAAACTGGAATATGGCTTAAAAAAATTCAATAAAGATACATTTTTAATATAAAACAGAATATTTTCACTATTCATTGAGTAATCAATATTTCAGAAAAATTATAAACCTTCCCAACAATATAATTTTTATATGATGATATAAAAAATAAAAAAAAATTATCAAATAAAATTTCAAAAATTTCAAAAATTTAATTATAATTTTTTTATTAAATTCAATAAAATCTACTTTTTAATGAAAACATATAACTGAATAATAAATTGACATTAATATAATTAAGTGATTATTATCTGTAAATATATAAATAATTTTAAATTCAAATAGAAAATAATATATAATTCATTAATTAGTTAATCCTATTTATACATAACATTTTAATAGATAGGTAATAATGGTCATTTTTAAATATTAATATTTCTTGATTCAATTTGGATCAAGGTTGCATGTCTTATAAGATATTGAAAATAGATTCGTTTCTAAAAATATCATACGGTATTCCATTCTTCCGAATTTAATTAATATCAATTTCATAATTTTACCTCGATCATGGTAAACAATAGTTATTCCACTAAAGATACCATTGTTGAAATACCACATCGTAAAAAGGGTTAATAAAATATCCACTTCAAAAGAGTGAAAAGGAAATATGACGGTCATAAAAGAAATAAGATTCCTAATAGGATAACACTAGGAGGAATTGAAAATATATTGAATGGTAAACTAGAATAAACTCTAAATAACCATGGAGAGTGATAGGGATCCTTGATCACTAGATATTGAATGTTCAGGATCATGTTAATGACCAAAAAACTGAAAATTGATGATGTGTGAAAATTCCATCAATTCATAGGAAATGATGGTAATATGAAAAAAAAAATTGGATACTTTTCATAGAGTTGATTAATTCCATTATCATCATGAATGAGAACATAAAGACATCTATATACTTAACATTTATAATTTCCTTAATTTATCACTTTACACCACAATCATCATTTTTCTCCAAATATGGAGTATTCAAGATGATGTTTTTATGCCTAATGCACTGAAATAAAATTATAATAAATAAAATAATTAAAAATTGTTAAAAAGATATTACTCTAGTCATTAGAAAATATTCAAAACCAATTTTTTTATCACAATTTAAGATAAATACCAAGACAAATAATAATGAATATGATAAAATAAAACATTAATCACTCAAGCCTCAATAATATAATTAAAATTTCAATATATGTCATTTGATAAATAATTGAACATTAAATTCATTAAAATAATTAAAAAAATTGAAAACAAAATTATATTCATTATTTAATAATATATTCATCCATGAATATTTTAACATTTAACTTCAAATAAAATCAATCATTCATAAATCCTCATACATAGATTTATATATATTAATAACATAAGATAATCATTTATATAAATAAACTGAATCATCATAAATCCATAGGTAATTCATATGTGCTTGCAAATAATAATTCAACCTTTATTCATTAAAGAAAATCCCACAATATGTTTTTTACAAAAATCATATAATGTTCCCTAATATTATAGATATCTTCATCTGAAGTAATATTAATCATGTAATCACAAAATTTCATTTCGATCTGATTATTTTCTATATGATAAATCAAATGTCCCCAAATTGTAATAAACCATAACTACATGAATATAAAATATAATATAAACCCTAAATGTTATTAATAATTTTCAACTTATTTATATAGAATATAATATCATTATTCTCAAAATAAATTTTTTACTAAAACACATACAAAATATAAGTGTTGTATTTAAATAAATTTCTCTCTAAATAATATTAATCATCCTAATCTCCCATCAAATAAAAAATAAAAAGTGTTTTTCATGCCATTTAAATTAAGAAAAACCTGAAACATATAAACCCATGATGTTTTCCTTAACTCTTAAGATAATATCTCATGAAAAAATTTAAATCTCAACTCTTATTTAAACCCTTCTATAATACTTTGTATAAATACCCAGACAGAAAAATTACATAATCTAGTTTCATTAGACAATAATTAATTTCCGCATATATATAATAACATTTATATTTAGATTTTTATGTAATTTTTTCATCACTAAGGTTTGATTAAATACTCTACCACAAATTGGACACTTATACTTAGTATTTATTCTTAAAATTAAACAAAATTTTATGATATTACAAGTTTATTTTTCTCAATATATCATCACATTATTCCTAATAAAGTCATTTTTTTCCTAGTCATAATTTTAACCCTATGATATATAAATTAAAATTTGGAACGATCACAAAAATATTATTAAGGGAAATATAAAAATAAATAAAGAAACTTGTTACATCATGAATACATAAAAAGGATTTTTATTTATCAAGATCAAATCTTTGGATCAACAGAAAAATTTTATTACCAAAGAAATGAAATTTTATTACCTATTATTTTCATAAACATTTTCATAATAAATATTAATAGTAAAATAAATCTCATTTATGTTCATTTTAATGATGATTATGAAATATTTTTTAAAAAATGTTAAACATTTCACCCTTATAAAGATTAATTAACATTCCTTTAAAAATAAACACACATAATCATAAGGGAACCTAAAATAATGAACATGATATAGTGATATCATTTAAATTTTGTAAATGTGTTAGAAAAAAATTAATTACATAATAATAAGTCGTGGATATCATCCAACACAACATCACATAGTGGAAATCGTCCCATGGTGTATTTGGCTTACTCCCCACTCCCATTAATAATGTTTCATGAGACAAATCATTACCCAATGGATTGGATAACTATCTAGACACACCCATATAAAATTATCATGATTATGTGTTCCAAAAAACATAATTCAATCTTATTTTATATATATATATGAATTACCCATAGAAAAAATGGGTTTCATAATCTTCATTCCTATCAAAATCAAAAGTGATTTGTTATTAAAGGATTTTGACAAATTAACATAAGGCATATAATAACTTATAAAAGGATGGCATAATAATCTATTTATGTATCTAAGATAAATATAAAAAAAATAATTCCATAAAATTAAATATTGATAAAAATAATGTTATATATAGATGGTAAAACCAAAAAAAATAGTTTCTCAACGAGATCCCTGACAATAAAAACAAAATTTTCAAAAAAAATACAACAATTGATCAAAAATGTTTTAATTTAAAAAAATGAATCAATATAATGGAAAAAATAATCAAATATTTTTTTGGGTGTGGGAATATAATTTATCATTGTATAAGTTGAAATAGAGATTTCCTTTTTTGTTTTATAAAAAAGTGTTCACTCTTTTCGTGTAAAATATATAAAAAGATTATTTTTGACGACTTAAGAATGAAATTAAAAATTGGAATTAAATTATCATTATAATTCATATATTCCTATACAAATATATTATAAAATATTTTGAATAATATGTACATAGAAGAATGTTACTTAGAAAATAAATCAACAAAACATTAAAAAATGATTTCATTCTAGTAAATTTTCCATTACATAAAATCATAAAAAGAATCCTTATTTAATGAATTTTAATGAAATAGAAATTTGGTTAAAAATTAAAATTATCATCCATTTTTGTATAAATAAAAATTTTCTTGAAACATTTAAAAGGACGTGTATATATAAGAAAAATACATTGAAGGGAATCATTAAAGGTTGATTTTTTTAAAAGAATATTTCTTCACATGAGTTGGACCTATCACTTATGTTCTTTATGTTATAGAATAAAAACATATTTATATTGTTTACTTGATTAATGACTGTTTTAAATTTTTTTTCCCGCTTTATCATATTTATTGTAATTTTATATTCAGTCCCATAGTCATTTGAGTTTATGTTTAATCTTTTGATGATATTCAACTCAGAAGACTCAAATGATTTTTGTAGGTTGAATATGGTGAAAGTGGTTATCATTTCACCATATCTAGTTTAATTATAATTAAATAATTAAAAAATAAACATATAAATTATCTTTTTAAATCCAATCATGAAAAATTATATAAAAAATGAACAATATTAAAAGCATGGATATGGTAGGTGGTACGTACATATGAGTAAAATTTCATTGTCTCAATGATAATGATAAAAATAATGTAAGTGTTTTTTAATTTTTATATATGGATAATTATATCATAAATATAATATTATTTCTTTATATATACATAAATATATCATATATGTCATGGAGTAATGAAAAATGAATCACATCACTTTATGGAGGTGGTAATCCACAGATATGAGCGAACAATGTTATCATCTGTCAATAGACATAAAGGTATGAAATTTATGTTATATTAAATTTTCATAATAAACAATATGTAATTAATGTTATAAATATACATTAAATCCTTTATCATACACACCCATTACATTCTATGATGGAAAACAATTTACATCAGTTTGCGAGGAGGTAGTCCACTCTAATCATGAATGATGGTATTCATTACCATCTAATGAAACTGGAGATGGAAATAAGACAGTAAATTAAAATTATAACATATCAGTATATTTTATAAATTCATTTTATTATATATTAATTTTTGAATAATATTTCAAGGAGTTTGGAGAAAAAATATAACAAAAATGTTCTATGAAGAATAGTACCTCATCATTAGAGAACCTCTTTAGAATTACATAAAAATCCATCCTAGGAGGATTTTATAATCAAATAAAATACATTATGAAATTTTAAGATAAATAAAGAAGTCATTTGGTTTGGATTTTTTTGAACCAAAAATATTTTTTGGTGTGAATAATAAGTGATATGGTGTGCACTTTTTATTTGAGGGGAGGTGTACTTTTGGAATTTTGTAAAATATTAAAATAATATAAATTATATTCATAATAAAAGATGATCAAAAAATATATATTACAAATATTGGATGATTATGGGTTAAATTTATATATTATAATCATATTTTTAAAAGTTTAGATTATGTTTTTTACCATAACACTTTATTGTAGACCATGTTATCCCTTTTTTACATTTACCTTGATAAGAGTGTTTTCAATGTTTTTGGGTCAATATAGTTACTTTAAACCCAAAATTACCCATTAAATTTACAATGGAGGTTATATATAACCTTATAAAAATTTCATGGATTTACTAATGATTTTTAGAAATTTTAAATCATATAATATTTTATTATTAGCTATAAAAGATCAATAATGTCATTTTAGAACTATTCATTTAATTTATCTTTGAAAGAAACATGAAAATAACTAAATTATTATATAGTCCTTTTACATATAAATAATATGTTATTTTTATATGATTTATTTTTGGAACATGATAATTTTTTCAATTTATGTTACATTTAATATTATTTAAATCTTTTATTCTGTTATTCTTTTAGTTGAATAAATACTCTATTAGTATTGGATAAAAATTTAAAGTAAATATTTTATTAATAAAAATTAGAAATAAATTGTAATAATAAAAAATAATTTATATTTATAAACAATAATTAAATCTGAATATTAGTTTTTTTCCCAGTTAGAAAATATTTAAATTATTAAAAGAATGGAAATGAGATTTTTGCCTTTTTCTTTTAATTAAATATAATAATGTAAAAAATAAAATAAATATGGCTCTATGTAGATATATATTTGTGATTTATATGTAAATGGATGAACATCACATATGAAATAGGATGAAGTCATGTGTCAGGTAAAATTTATAGTCGTTATCATATTATTTCTAACTATAATTACCTTATTTACCCTTTGGTGATAATTGTTTTAAAAAATCACTCTGAAGCCTCTTTATTAATGATACAAAATAAACAACCTGTTTATTTTGTATAGTAGACCTAATACATGGACCGTAGGCCCAGTGGGCATTAAATCTCATTAAATGGTTGTGAATGACTATATTTTTTTCCCAAAGGCCATCTTGTGAATAGTAATGCTATATTATTGTTTCTACTACATTGTCTGTTATCGTATCTGCACCACTATTATATCGATGGTGCTATAGTTCCACCGCTAATACAATTCTTCTACAATACCACTTGACGGCTAATAGAGTACCAACATCCAATGGGTTTTGAAAATATGGACCTTTTTATTCTAAATATATATTTCATTTTTGAAGAATCAAATCACAATACTCTCAAAATTAAATATTAAATTTATCTTGTGAAACATGAAAAAATATCTGTTTTTTAGAAAAATTATTTTTTTGTATAAAAGATTTTATTTAATAAATCAAAGAATAAAATAAATTCTAAGGAATATAATTACATTATATTTTATAAATTGTAACTATTGATGTTTTAACACTAATCCAAAATATAGTATCAAATTGTAATCAAATTAAAAAATAAATTGTTTTAAAAAAATCTATTTTTTCCATTATCCATTAAAATATCAATCCTTTTAAGGAAATCTAAAAAATTATGATAAGATAGTTTTGATATTATGATTTCAAAAATGATATAATTTTTATTATGTATAGTTTTTAAATGTTCCAAAAATTAATAATAATAATTTTTTATTGAGCTTAATAGAATCCATTTTTGAGGCAAACATATTTTTGAATAATAAAATGTCATTACTAAAAATTAAGTAATTATTTAAAATGAATTTATATTGAGCGGTCCAATTATATATTTTTCATAAATTGGTTTATATTATTCATACCTATCAATTTAATAGCTATGGTATAATGTTCATAATTAAAATATTGTATGACATGGTTCATTTATGCTAAGTGTTGTGTGTCTTCTGCGCTACAAAAAATAGTTTTATTTTTTTAATTAAAAAATACCAGAGTGCTTAAAAATATATTGTGAGAAATATTATTTTTTATATATTCAGGAGCTATAGAAAATATTATGGGGGTAATAACTCAATCTATAGTTTAGGGGATTTATTTCTCATTGGAATAAAGGGAGTATGAACCCTAAGCCTGAGTAGAAGAACTATATCGCATGAATGAATTTTTTATGCCTAATTTATATGGGATAATTTCAAAACATAAATTTATATATAGAACCCATAAATAATTGTGATTTTTTTTCTACCAAGATATGATCCCATATATGGAATATTATAAACTAATACATGTCGATGTACTTGAACTCCAATACATCACCAAAAAAACACCATAATAAACTACGCTACCTGTGTGCAACTAAGAATCTTAAACTACCCATAAAATACTATATATTGTGTTTAATTATTAAGATGATCATAAAATATTGATCTATATTAAAAAATACTCCAAATACTAAATATAGACAGTTTAAATTTCAAATACCAAAACACATTTAAAAAGATATACAAAAAACTGTGGATCATAGAGAATATAGTATAAACTTTTCTAGACATTGGTTATAAGCAACAAACAATGTTTATGAATATACTGCCATCATTTAATAATGCATATTCAAGTTAAAGGGAATGTACTATCAGGATAAATTACATTTAATACTCATAGGATGATAGATGTATACCATATATATCATGATTCATGTGGTCCCAAACTACATGACATTGATATATGTCCGCATAACATTCAATCCACGTTTGATATGATTGGAATTTAATATATCTCATATCATGTAATTTATATTATAGTAATTTTTTACATATATCTATAAACCAAATGTATCAAATGGGGTGGTTAGATGTGTGTTCCTCCCCATTCCCATCAACACAAGTCATGTAAATAACAATTCATGGCGTGTGGTTCAATACTACAACCCTTGTGATATTTAACAACACAAAAACACCTTCCTTCCATTTATAATTTTATACATCACATGGTTTTTATCGTCCCATGTTTTTTAATACCTAATACTACATATATAGTTGAGCTATCAATTGTGTGTGATACATGGAGTGTGTTTAAATGATCACAATACAAGTGATATGGTTTCTTAGAACAAGAACCATTATTTAATGTTTCATATTCGTCTTCCATCATCATTTTTCCATTGTAACATCCTAATGATCCACCTATCTCACATTTGTACTATATCCCCACCTCAAGAATCTATATATATCCTTACGGTCTCTAGTTCCATTTTCTGCATGGACTCATGTACTAATTTTCATACATTGTCATTCCTTATTTGATGTACTTTCTACCATCAATGTGAATAACCTCTAACTCGCTATCATGGTTTTATAATTGTGATTCCCACCTCATCACTTCTATTCTTCAAAATTATTTCCTTCATTTCTTCAACATATTCCCCTCTTTATGAACTAATTTTGTTGAAAATATATTTAGTGAGAAGGGTGGAAGGAATAATTAAATTATAGGAATTGGAAAATTGATTGGAAATGAATCATTGCTACAAATACATTTAGTATTCAGTGAATTATCATGAGTGTAAACATTAATTAATAGTATGTAATGAAAATATTTAAGAAATATTAAATATTTACAAAATATTTCAAGATATTGTTGATAAAGGTCAAAAACTTTACTATAAAAAATTAAAATCACATAGTTTTGGCATTACAGAGGTATTTAAAAAGGTAGAAGTCACTCAAAACTAATTTATTAGCACCATGAATTGGCATTAAAACATTTTAGGATAAAAAAATCACCATAAAGGGATCATATCTATAATATAACTCTTCAGAACAATAACTAAAACTTGATTGTCTTCCCAATATACATGTGAGATCAAAAAATTTAGAATATTAATGACCTACAGATGGTAATTTCTTTGATGAATAAAATTCCAAAGAACATTCCTTGTTATTTTTTAGCGTTCAAACTATAATCATGGAGTTTAATTTAATCTTTTTAAGATTAAATTATTGATGGATTGAATATTAGATAACATGAATCATTGATAATAATTTAGACTTATATGTTATTCTAATTCCAATATAATGGTAGAATAATCCTTTGAAAAATCCATGGTGGGTATGATGGACACCTCCACATCTACATTGTATTTTTATTCTAGATGAAACTATCAACATTCACCAGGATCCATGAATGAATTGGGCAAAGAAAGGGAATGAATTTCATTACTGGTGGTTATTTGGACATGTCATTCACACGCAGTAGCCTTAATATTTTTAGAAAATAATAGGTATTTTCCACTGATTCAATTTTAATTATGGAATTTTTTAAATCATCTTAGTCCAGATACAAACTTATTACATAGAGGTAGGATTTCTAGTTTGAATGAAAAATCTTATTATTGGCTTTCTAAAAATAATAAATGTTGGATGAAGTGGAAACTAGAAGTAGGATGTAATTTTTTTAACTTATATAAGAATTATGGATTCAAATAGGTTGTACATATATTCATTTGTATAGATTTTAGATACAAAGTAGTCTTATACATATTCCTATATTTTGGATGCAAGTTGATATCTAATGAAAATAGATCATATGTTTTCAGCATTATCTATACACAATAAAGAGGAAGAGGGAATATAATTTCCAATTACATATAGTGGATCATGTGTATAAATTAAGTTAATTTATATCCACACTTGGAGCATCCATTTTGAATATTTAATGAAATTATTATTTTATTTAATCATCCATTAGGGGGTGGTATTTTACCACATAGTTCAGCCTATAGTGTTTCATATTGATGAATATTACATTTCAATTGGCTTTCTATATAAGGATATCCTTATCAACAAAAATATTTTTTGAATTATTTATGAAGTCCCAAATCTTGAAATGAAAAATAAATAAAATAAATAATTCTATAATTCATAAACCATCATGGATGATTAATGAAGTGTAACATTAAGGAAGTGTTGTAAAGATTCACAACTCACCCACAACAACAAATTATAAATCTCTAAACTCTCATCCTATTTCTTGTGTAAATTAAAAAAGGGATTATAAACCATATTTATGGTCTACATGGTGGATATTTGTAACCATACATTTTAGTTATCCAGGTAATTTTATTAAATAAAAAAAATAAAATAGACTTTAGGCCTGCAATACAACTGACAATTACACCTGACTAGGCCAAAAGCAAAAATATGAATAAAAAATAATATTAAAATTATTATACAACGCCCCATTTTAAAGAATTAAACACATATTCCAATAGATTAAAAAATCATTTATTTATTTAATTATAATTTATCCAATATAGATCAACCAATATATAGTCTCACGAAAACACATCTCTATCGTAAACACCGTGTTTTGAGAATAATAAAATTATAAAAATAATTAAACACATTTTTTTGGATTAAAACAGGGAACATTAATGACTACAGTCATCAAAAATACATGAGAAAAGCCATGATGGGAAATTGTCCAACCAGAGATGGTTGGAGTCGAATGGGCCTGAGACCGCAATTTTAAGTATACCATTATACCTTTTTTTGATTAAAACATAGAACATTATCAATTTTAAGTATACCATTATACCTTTTTAAATGATCCATGAATATGAAACAAAAAAAATGAGTGAAGTCATGTCTGATAAAAACATGGGTAACTAATTATTACCCATCATTCGACCATTTAGTCCCTAAAACAGAAATAAAAAAAGTTAATAAAAATTTGTTCATAAAAAAGGCTCATGCGTGCACTTGATCCACCATTAGATATTTAGGTTCTATATTAATCTACCACACAACCACTTAATTTAAATTCCATTCATTAAAAAATTTATTTCTGTATTGATTCCCTGTAGTTCATATTCATCATAGAAATACATTAGAAAATACCGTATTCTAGGAGAAAATTATAAATAAAAGAATGATATTACAACACATGAATATTTATTATTAAATACATTATTATTTAAATATCACCAGTTGTAAATAAATAAAAACAAAACCATGATCCACTAATATCCAACATTGATATTTATTGTCAATGTAACCACCTATTAGAGTGTTAAAAACCGCACTTTTAATGTTTTACCCAAAGACTAACACAAAAGAAACATTCATTGATATCAAACCCTATCATTATGTGTATAATAAAAATATTCCCCTCTAGCACTATATGATCCCACATGAAAAAAACAATTCAAGGTCTTCCCCAACTCAACTTCATCACTTTTCCGGATGCATGTACCATTATCAACTATTCAAAAAATAGTTGTATCATCGATCCCAAACCATTTCCATTTTATACAAACCCTCATTATAAAAAATATCTCATCACCTCAAACTCCAAAAAAACATACACAACAAAATTTAATATAGTTGGTTGTGTCCTCAATTTTTTAGAGCGATAGATATGGATATCATGAAATGTTAAAACAACCAAAAACCTCAGTGGAACTATACATTATCATATTGTGACATGTTACATAATGATCTAAATAAAATGATCATTTACCATTTAGATGACCCTACACTATCATCCCCAAACACTAGGATAAACATAAAAGTATGGAGAATCAAGAAACCTTAACCCATGATGAAACACCATTCAATATATTATAGGATTCACGATGTGGTGAACTTGAATGAAATCATAATTAGGCCTACACGTCAATGGCCCCACACCATACTAGGGGACATCAGTTGAGAAAAATCATTCAATCACTCCAGATAATACTTTTTGGAAAACATGATCATTCCAACCTAGTATTCCCACACATGATGAAATGTAGGGACACCAAAATCATAAAAATACAGATTACATCTCACTCTCTAATAAGAAATTCCACCCTGAGGATTTATACACAAAAAACATCACCATCTAATGAGCCATAATTCCTACAATGGGTTTATGTCACTCCCACAGTTCCATTATCATGTAGAAAATATATTATTTATTTATTTTTATCTATATTTCTTATTTGAAGATTATTATCAAGTTGAATTAATGTTTTTTGATTTGGATGAGTTGTTAGGGGTGTTTCTATAAACTATAAATTGTGTTTTTAACATTGGATAGGAACCACATTAGAAATTTTTCAATATGTAGAAAACCATGCCATGATGTTTGGAAACATATTGTGGTGAAAGTATGACTGATGGAAGAAATATTTTCTTTTTTAGTACATGGAATATCCAAAAGGCTCCATGTCATGAAGGATGCGATCAAACTGGGAATGTGTTGTGATGATTAGACTGTGATAGAATATTGGACGTGTTACCATATATATATATATATATATATTATTTCTTATGAATAAGTATACACATTAGTAATGTTAATTATAATAAATATGGGTACTATTATTTAATGATGTTCATTATGAGTGAGGATTTTCTACACAATATATAAATTGGAAAATGTGGGAAAGATATGTCATATTTATGGGTCTTAAGGGTTATATATAAAGGAAACCTAAATGATATTTCATGGTGTACAAAAACTATAAAAATGGAAAATTATGTTATATGAGGGTTAAAACTGTTTTTCTTATGATATATAAATATTACCACAGGACATGTAATGTTTGACCCTATGATTAAAATGGTTTACAATGTGATAAATATAATTTATAAGAGCTAGTTAATAAAATGGTAACACATTTGATACATAATGATTTTCTATTACTATTATAAAGGGTTACTAGGATACCTTATGGATAAAAAAATAGTAATGTTTTGATTCATAATGGTAATCTATCATGTTATATTATGATCAAAGAGTAATGTTTATATGATTCACATGGTGTACCCTATAAATATTTACTTTACAAAAAATATGTGTGATGGTCTAGAGGGGGGAATCATATCAAGATCAATGGGTTAAACTGTAATGGGTTTATGTATAGGTTTTTAAAAATATAATTCGTCCATCAATAAAATTGTATATAAAATGTGGTTTTATCCAACTTGGGAAACTATATATTGGTTATTCCCTAATCTTAACCTCAAACTCTTTTCATATCATTAATGAGATGTCTACTACTTATTGTAGGTTTTTATTTTAATTCATTGTAGGGAGTATTTGATTGTATGGCCAACTTCCCATGGGTTATTTTGGTTTCTTTTATCATTTCCTTATTTTTAGTCAATTATTCCATAATTATAGGGTATTTCAAAATTATCTATTTTATTTTACTTTAATCCAAATTTCCTAGATTTTCATAGTAATTTTATTCCAAATAACTTAATGTATGTATTCATATGATCTTTTTTTGAGGTTTAATACATAATTGATTCATAAAGACAAGATTAATGGTTTTTTATATGTATGATATAATATATTTTAAAATCAGTTTATATATGGTATAATTATATTATATTATTTATATATTATTGAAAGTAATTTTTGTGACCAAAAAAGAATATTCTATAAATGTAATTGAATGTTTTATATAGAGTTTAGGGAAAAATTATTTACATAGTTTTCTGGGAATGGTTTGGATGTGAAATAAAAATTCTTTTTGAACAATTTTATTCTTAAAGTAAAATAGCTGGGGTTTAGGTAGGGAAATAAAGACAATCAACAGTATTTATGGATTCTAATATACTTATTAAAAACATTAATTTCATAACTTATAATGGATTTTTCTATTTCTATTTGTCTTATCGCATTTCTTAGATTCCACATTGGCTTGTGGACTATTCATATATGACTGGATTATATTTTTACAAGGATTGGTATAATGATATGAGAAGAATATGGATTTACAATCAATAGATAAAATCAAAATATTCTTCATTTAAAATGAATATTCACCAAGATTATATTTTCTATCTAAATTGCATCAATCCTTTTTAACTATTCATTAAAAGTATAAAGTATATATATATATGATAATATTCAAACATTAATTATTATATTCCCTAACAAGGGTTTCTAATTTATAATGTTCTGTGATCCTTAATATTTAATTATGATCACACCATACATACACCCTTCAGTTTTATATAACCCCATTTTTGACTGACATATATATATTAAACGAACCACTTGGATGCAATGAATTTCTATGTTAGATAAGTGTAGGATTAATATTGGAAAAATTGTTATAGTTAACCACTTTTCATATTAATAAGTGTTTCAATAAATTTTTCAATTAGAATTGGATTTTGGTATACATATCCTTCTATATCACCTTACTAGTTTTCCATCCCACTTCCCTTATATGAATTTGTTTCAGGTCATTTGAATGTTAATTGTTAACCTATTGATTTTATTATTGATTATACATTGGTTTTTTTATATTATGTTTTCATAAGAATTTTTTTAACTTCTTATATAATTTTGGTGTTCAAATTATCTTATAATTACACATATCAGTTCATTAATCACCAATAAATTGTGAGGCAATTATAGGTTCTCTATTAGTACCCCTGTGATGATAATTTGATTTATTGGGAGAAAAAAATATTGAAAGTGTTCCTTGATTTCCACCACAAAAATTCATTTCCATGGGCTCACAAATACTATCTAGTAGTTGTATCAGGACATCATTGGTACCAAGATACGAGTAGAATATATTGGTACATGAAAAGATGGTATCAAACACTTGTTTGTTTTTTTATGGTAGTGAAGGGAGACAAGGTATATAATATTTGGTCTTGAGGGGTAGATTGTGTGTCGGTACTTGGACACCATTAACAATAATGATCCATGTATAATATTGGGTAATTGGGAAAGTGATTTATAATTTTATTGGTTTAAAAAAATTAGTAACTTCATATCATAGAATAGACTAGTATGGGGAATTTCTAATGCACATAGTTTTGGGGATATTTTTCAAATATGTTGTTACCCTATAACTCATAGAAGAGTATAAATCCTAGTTTCTATACTGGTTTGGGGAATTGAGTTTTTAGCCAATGTGACCACACTATAAAATTAATCCCAATAATTTTGAGAAACTCACATGGTTAGTTCACCATAAAAGGATACCGTGCAAATTGGAAACATTAGGGATCTTATTTTGTACCTTTAGATACTTTTATATGATTCTTCTAGTTTTTATATAAATATTTATTATATAAAATGATCAAATTTATATATTTTAGTGGTATTATTCAACTTTATTTTATTTCATTTAGTCTTATATACCACTGAATAACCCCTGTAGAACAACTATATGGTCATGTGGATTATTTTCAGCAATAAAATCCCCAATTATATTTTAAAAAAATTATATTGATGTTGTGAATATATTTGGACATAGACCACAGGGAGGGAAATTTCCCAACTTTGTATAATGTTTTTTTCCTTTACTGAGTTGATATAAGTACAATGATTTATAATTTATTCACTATAAGAAATAATTTTGTACGGAAGTGATGATCATCATGGGGAAAATTATTGGTTGTAAAATCTTAATTGAATAATTTTATTCCTTTAGTATCATGAATTAGCTAAAGTGAAGTGTAAAGTACTTTTCATTATAACACCAAATATTATTGGTTAAGCTATATTGTTTAATGAAAAATATATGAGCAACTTAAATGGAAAGTCTTTAATTTGATTCTCATTATATAATTTATCCCAAACAGAATATTGTTGGCTATGTCTCATGTATTTTTATACCACAATCAATAAAATATGATTTTAATGGAGTATATAAACTAGGTTATTCATCTATTTCACTTCCAATGTGAGATTATTTCAAATTATATTCTAAAATTTTCCCATTTGAAAATATTACCACAATTTGAAATTCAATATCAGGATTTCCAGTTGAATCTTCTCACCTATGCAAAATTTGTAGACAAAGCCATGATGGTGGAGAAGAGCGAGGTCTAGGTGATAGGAATGGTTGATAATACTGTAATACCATGTCCTAGTAAACATATATTCCCCATTATGAATAAGAACCATAAAAAATATAGAAGGGTTAGTTTTGGTGCTGGAAGGAATAGATCAAATTCATCTTCCACTTCACTAATAGGAAGAAAATATATTCTTTATCATCAATGTGGTTGGGTTGGGAATTTAAAAAAATATTGGGTAGGGTCCCCCATGACTATACACACATGTGGGTTTATAGTTTATCATTTTCATATTTATATAATGTATCTCTCATCATTAATCAGTGTGGGTTCATCTTCCCCAAAAGTGTTACAAGTAAAATAAAATGCTTCCAGAAACATTTGGACTCAAAAAAATGATTATTCTCTTAGAAATAGTTTAACCTATGAGAAGATCCAGTTAAGGTTATATCATTGAGTATGAATTAGTCTTTATGAAAACCCTGATTTAAGGTAATTTCTCATGGTAGATTAAGTTACAATGAAATTAGATGCTGGACCAAATATAGTGTGAGGTATCATCCATATTATATCATTTAAAGATACATAATTATTTGATATAAGTTCCTCTCAATAATTTATATCTTCTTATATCATGGAAATATTCTATCTTCTATCTAATCTAATTTTCACTGTTATGGAAATATATGCACCCCATTGGAAGATGAATATAATAATCTTCAATAGAGTTTTATGAATATTCTTTATATATAACATAGATTTATACGTTAATTTCCTTTTTTTAAAAAAAATGTGATTTTATATTATTTATGGGATAGGTAAAATTTTTGTTCTCAAATATTTTATTGATAATTTTTATTTGTATAATATCTTCACCATTATTAATGGTAGCTCACCTTTTCTTCAAAAAAATGCGATAATCAGTTTAGTTGAGAAATATATCCACCTTTAAAGATTATATAATTACTGTTTTAGATCTCTGGAAGAAATTAAATCCTAAAAACATATATAATACATATTTTTACATGAATATTAAATATAAATTACAATATATGAATCTCAAAATCCTATCATATTGGTTACTCATGAAACTAGACACGTAATATCATTTTTACAAACCTTATTCAAAATCACCATAAAATAATCTTTTACCATTAAGATCTTCTAGAAATTTCATATAGAATATAATTATTAATATATTATTGAATGGATACATAAGAATTGGTGAGCATTAATACTTATTATTATTTGAAAATAAGAGATAATAATCGATGATCAAAAGAGATCATTTGATGAACATGTGTGTAATAATAATGTCAATGGGAAAGAAAATATAATATGAAAATCATGCCCAATAAAACAATGATCATAAACCATCAATATTGGCTTAGGGATTTTAGAATGATATAATATATGACTAATATGAGTGTGTAAGCCCGAGTCCCTAATCATGAGACTTTAGAACATAAGATTGGTATGTCACATGAAATATATATGTATCGTAAGAATGTGGTACAAAAAATACTATAAAATAATTTTATATATAAACTCCCACTACCAATAAAATAATCACATAGAGGATTGAGTGCATTGGTATGTTAGGCTTGATATATATTTTAACAAACATTAATGAAATTGATCCATATTTGGCTGGGTTCACTCCCATATCCCTTATATTTGATATCATGGGATATCAAAACATACCCAATGATTTTGAGGGCTGTATAATTCAGGTCCCACCAATCACATTAGTAAAACTATATATATGAGTTATTCATGAACATAATAACATTGGGAATTCCACATTATACAAATAAACCTAAGGGAAAGAAATATTTCTCATTGAATATCGATAATAAATGTTCAAAAAGAATATTGAGATAGTTGGAGGATAATTTAAATAGTGCCCATCCCCCTTAAATAATAAGAGATATTAAAAAACTTTGATTTATATAAAACAAATTATTGGGGAAAATATACTATTTTTGAATTATAAAAAGAAATAACCATTAAATATTTAACAACATCAATATTTAGTGAAATGATTTATATAATAATGAAAATAAAATATACTTTCAAAATCTATGAAAACATGGTAAGGATGATTCAAAAATAAAAACAAAGAAAACTTATCAAGAAAGAGATATCATATAAAAAGATAAAAAAACTATTCTCCATACTTTTTAAAAAATAAAATTTATGTTTTTAGGAAATTAAAATTTGATATCATATATGTAGTGATAATGAAAGATATAAAACAATAAAAATAATATATATATTAGGGGGAAATCATACTCAATAAAAATATGAGATAGTAAGAAATCCTACTAAAGGAAATATTTCAATTGAATTTTGAACCAATTGGTGAGGAAATGGTAAGAAGATATCAAAAAAGTAATATTATGAAATAATAAAATTTATGACTTTTGAGATAAATATTATTGAATTTCCATCATTTTTTAGCCATTAGTAGTTTGATCACTATGTTTGACTAGAAATTAAACCATTACCGCGTACTTCAACTTGGTTCAATGGTCATTAACTCTTCATGAAATAAAAAATTTTTAATGTTCATATATATTAGAAATAAAATATTTGGAAAATATTTTTATAATAATAGGACCCGAAAAATATAGGGTATTTTTTCTAGAAAATTTCATTCATTATTAAAGTCAAAAAAAGGAAATGTGTTGTATTTTTTAGTGATTAATATGTTCTATTTATATGTTATTTTGAGTGGAATTTTGAAAAACATGAATTCGTTAATGTGTAAACAATGTATTTTAAAAATGAAAATGGATCCCCTATGGTTAAATAATAATAAAAAGATATTGATATGATGATAATATCTTCATCAACACATTTAGAGATATATTTTATCAAATTTTATCACTTTAATACATAATTTAACTGTTTTACTTCATTCAAGCCATTATTTTGGGGCCCAAAATTAACCATGGAAACTTATTTTTATTCCTAAAAATGTAATAATCCTCCTTAAGAAATTTATAAATTATGATTTAAAATTTGGACCATAAATAATAAAATTAAATTTCCAAATTTTATAAATTTATATTTTAATTGAAAACATAAATTGTATAGAAATTCTATTTTTAATGAAATGTGAATATTTAATAATAATTCATTAAAAATATTATCATGTATAAATTACTAGTTAACAAAGTGTTTTTTATTATATAAATTAAATCAATTTGTTTTATTAAAATCCCTTTTTAAAATGATCAATTTTTTTTATTAATGTAAAAATACACAATACGTTATATAATAATTTTTATAAAAACCCATTTATTAACCTTAGTATTTTTATTCACATTATAATAATATTTTATCTTTAAAAATCCAATTATGTCAATCCATTGATGATATAATATATTTTTTAAATTTTAAAATAAAACCAAACAATTATTTAAGAATAATGATAATAGTAATAGAAAATTAATATTTTAACAATATTGTGTTGAAATTATATTTTTATTCAATAATTATTTATTATATGTGAATTATATTATTTTTACTTTATTACTAACAGTAACACAACATCAATGTGCATGGTGGATACAATTATATATAACGACCGTATATCCAATGACCAAACATCAAACAACCATATATGTAATGACTATATAACAAATGTCTCTATATAAAACATTCAAATAAAATTCATATATATGTATATATCCTTACATACATATGTAAAAACATCAATCTAATCTCAAAATTCATTTTCAATATATTTATTATATATATAAATTTGTTATTATTTTTACAGTTATCATCAGTGAAATGATCTTTATAAATCAGGATGAGGATGATAATTTCATCTTTGTAATTGTTTCATTTAATTATCTTTTCATTTTTTTGTTAATTTAAAAAATTCTTTATGTTATCTGATTAAAGTTTTATATTTTATTTGTATTATTCTACCATAATGATGTGGAGAATTGTATGTTCATTTAGGTGCTGCATTAATCGCAGTTTATTGAACACAAATGATTTATTTGATGTGAATGAAATTAAAAAATCATGGGTTGGTATGTGATACACCACTTAAAAGAATTTTACCCTTAAATTTTATTACATTGTTGATAAAAGTTTATTGAACTACTTCCTTATCAAAACCTCAGGATCTCACATTAAATCATAAATCATTCGATTCCCCAAGAGAATGTTAGCAGGGTGCATGGCCCAGTTTGTTACATATTTATCTCTATGTACGATAATTTAGATGATTTATTATTTTTAAGATAAATCTTGTTACAGCTTTGGAAGTAATTATTTTATTACTTTTATGGATCTTGTTTGAATTATAAAATTTATATATATGTATAAAATCATACATTTGCGAATGTACCAATTGAATTCTAATATCCTAAGCCACTTTCCCCACATTTCAACTACTTTAAAATCCATAATGTATCAAGGGATCATCATTCCCCTCTTCTAAAATATCACAACCCTCTTCCACTTAATATTGGAAGGAATAACTTGTCTTCGATTTCATACTCAAGATATCACCAAATTTTATCAGTGTTTCTGGTTAATCATATTTTTAATGTTATAATATAATGAAAATTCATGTGAATATTATCTATCATTTTATGATAATGATATATTTATAAATGATTAAAATATTTAACATTATCATAACATGATAAAGTTAGTACCCTCTTCCCATAGAAACCCTCATATAGTTATACATGAAATCTAAAATGGAAATAATTTCTATAAGATCACTCTAACTTGGGAATATATTAATCTGAAACTATGATTAGATAAATATTATTCAATTTTAATATATATTTTGGAGTAAAAATGGAAATTTTATGTTGATGATTACCCATTCTATGATATTTTTTATAAATATTAATTCTAATTTATATGAATGTTTAATACATCTCTTGAACATTGAGGTAAAGGACCAATCCAAATCTATTAAAATAAAATTTAATACCTTATTCAGAATTACCACTACCTTTATATATAACATTGGAATCTGATTGAGAAATAAATATTCTCAGATACTAATAAAATTCTCTATTTTTACAGGGGAATCAATTATAACACAAATTTGATTACAGCCTTCATTAATATTATGAGAACATATAATAAAATACATACTGAAGTCCCCCCATTTCAATATAGGTATGGGTAATGGTTTAATTTTCCCTATAGGATTATTATATTATGATTTAGCATTATAATATACCATGTCTCAACATATATACTCTAATATATCCAACTAGATGTTATACCACATTAAATTCTCTGTGATATCTCAATATATAATTTTTATTCTTTGATAAATAGAGAATAATGAGCTTTTTTCATCATTGGAAATCTTCTTCATCATTTTTGGTATCAAAGAGACACATATTAGTTTCCTAAATAATATTATTTCTTCATTATTAAGGTTTATCTTTTGAATATTATTTAAAAAATTCTATATTTCCATTTCTATTTACACAATTTTTTTTATATTTACATGAATGGATGGTTGAGCAATAATTTGGAAAACATAAGATTTATCACCCATCCCTTATTATTTAAAGGTCTATATATAGATAATCCATGAATGTCATGAACTTTTCAATCCTCATAATGGGTTAGGTGGCATTATTATTCTTCATAAAAGTAATAGCCTTGTGGTTTTCCATCAAATGGTGGTAATGTATTGATAATTCATAATCCTGGAACTACTCAAACCATCTCATTTAGAGCATGTCCAACACCTTCAATATGAAATTATTACATAAAATATTATCATTTGTATACATATTTCAGTATTTACTATAGATATAACACATATATATATTTAATAAAAATATTAATGTTTTTCACTTCATAACATGTGTTATTTAGTTTTCTTTATGGTCCTTTAAATGAAAAGAGGCATGCACTTCCACCCTATCATTTTCCATAAACAAATATCCTAATCCTATATTTTATAAGATACTATCTATCATGAGAACTTTTACACTATTGGGTAGAATCAGTTTACCCATTAACAGATCAAGAGAAGAAGTATCCTATACAAAATCATGAGTTGAACACTATTATTCATTCCCTAAAAACATAGTGTCACTATCTATATGAATATTGGTTTATTATATATGTTGATCACAAAAGCATATACTATATTTTCATTTAGAGAGATCTGAATATGAAACCAAGGAGTTGGGTTGAGTATCTTCATTACATTGATTTTGAAATCATATACCCCCCAAGTAATTGAATGTTGTGGACGACGCATTGAGCCGAATATTAGTGACACAGACCATGAAGGAATCCGTTGAACAGTGGTATTTGATGTGTTTTTTTTTCAAGATGAGCTCAGTAGTACAGGATGATGGTGGACTTGTGTTCCTAGATTTGATATAGTTTTACTCATCATTTTATGAGTGATTTGAACTCTAGAAGACTACAAACACCAACAGTTTGTGCCTAGAAAAAATCTTAGATGGTAGAGATACCTTGTCCATGTTTTCTCTCTCTCTTCGTGGAGATTTATGCTTCTATAGCCAGTTGTTTGTTCTATTTTTTGAGGTAGGATTTTATAGATTGTTGTCATCGGTCTTGTTAGTGCATGTACCTTAGAGATAAAACGTTTTAGGAGGATTTGATTTTCCAATATTGGTGTATGGGGATAAGTGAGTCGGTTGAATATTTTTATCATGGTGCCTCACTAGTCAAATAGTTAAGGCGGAACACTAGAGAGATACATTTGTGTTGTAACCTTTACTAATTATCATTTGGATGTTGGATAATGTTTCCAGGGATTTTTTCATTATTTTACCACATACTCCTAGTGGGATGTTTTCTATTTGGGTTATTATTGATAGACTTGTAAAATTATTGCATTGCATACCAATAAATGAGAAAATTATGGTGTAATATCTTAAGTACGTATGTGTATATGTAATTTTAGAGATTCATGGGGTTCCCTATAATTTTTTTTCTAATATTGACTAGTGGTTCACATCTTGATTCTTGAAAGGGTTGTAGAAGAAAATGGGTTCCCAGTTTTAATTTGGAATGACCTATCTTTCAAAAATGGTTAGACAGCTATAGAGAACTATCTAGGTTCTTAATCATCTACCATGGGATTTTGTGACTTATTTCAGTGGATCTTAATATATAGATTTATCTTTGGTATAGTTCACCTATTAAAATATTTATAAGGCTTATATTATGATGACACCCTTTAAGGAGTTGTAAGGATGGCCATGTCAATATCCCTTGTTCTGGAAAGAGTTTGTAGAGTATCCCTTAGTTGGGATGAGTGTTTCATCGGACATAACTGAGGTGGTGCAGTTGATCTAGAGGTGGTTGATCACATTTCATAGTTTTAAAATATCTTATGTAGACCTCCGTTATTGGTCGATGGAGTTTGAGGTTAGGGATGAGGCCTTTCTTAGAGATTCACCTTGGTTCGAAAAAGTTGGTTGGGTAATCTTTGTATATTGGCACTGAGGTTTGTGAGCCCCTTTGAGATCACTGGGTGACTGAAAAGGGTGGATTATCTGTTGGTTTTACCATCTCAATTGACTTATATACACAACAGGTTTCATGTTTCCTTGTTGATGAGGTATATACCATATCCTTTCTATGTGTCCATATGGGAGTATGTTATTCTTGAGCTATATAACACTATGGTTGAGAAACATATTGTGATTACGAATTTCTCAGTTAATGTACTACAGAGAAAATTATTCCCCATTTTTTAGTATTATAGAGGTGGCGACAGAATCCCCACAAGTTATGGGAGTGTGAAACATTGAAGAGGTATTAGTTACATACACTTTTTTTGGATCCAGGATATTGAGTTCTTTCTGGGTAATGAAATATTATATGGTGGGGAGAGTTTAATGCTCCATTTCCTTTCAATCTATTATGTTATAGTAAATGATTTGGTTTTACATTTTCTATTTGGTGAGTTTTTTTATCCATAATTTGGAGGATACCTATAATGGTGGGTAATATTTTATGTTATATTATTTTCCCTAGTATTTTTCAATTGTTCTCTGGGAAATTTCAATATGTATTTTATGGTTTCATGAAGTGTAATGTTGGATAGGCTCATCATTTGAGTTTAATTCAATGTGTTTGTTTGATAAGTCATATAAGGTTTTCACCTCATGTTATGTGAAAATTGTTATTTAATTAAAAATGAGTCATTTTTCTACATAACTTGAAATTAATGGGATTCACAAAGTATAAAAGTATTACATTCCATAAAATTCCTCATGTTCCGGTATTTAGGGTGTATTGAAGATGTTTGAGGGAACATTCTTCTAATCCTCCTCCATTATACCACATTCCATACCCTATGAGATATTGGGTGTCTTCCTTATGTATGGATTGATATATTTTAGCGAATTATCGATAGGGTTATCCAATTCATCTCTTTGGGTAATCTTTCATCTCACATTCTTTCTTATTGATGGTTGTGGAACCTTTTATTTTACAAATTATTGATAATATTGTCTTTTCTATCATGATTTTTCATTATTTGGTTGGGTATTATCTCCTAAATGTATATCATATAGTTTTTAAACCCTATTATCAAAGGTGTTTTGGTTTTCTAATCCCTTAAGGTGCGAGGATCTGTTAAATAGTTCAAATATCTTGTAGTTCATATTGTTTATATTTTTTAAAATTTTAAATTCAAAATCACATGAGTTTTTATATGAAAAGGGTTTTTATTTGAAAATATAATTTCCTTGATATGAAAGGGATAATGGATTCTTTAACCATGATGTATATATTCTTGGATTTGAAATTACTTTATTATTATTGGAGCATGACTTTTAAAACAAATCATTACGAACATTGAAAAGTTTGAACTTTGGGTATGTTGAGATATACATGCATAGCCTTATTGTGTATGACATGTAATAAAGGTAACCTCTTTTATGAATATGGTATATTGCGGTCTGTGATGTTAGTTCCATTCAAAATTTACGACGTTTTTTCTTATGAGTTTCCTGTACATATTATCCCATATGCTAGATCATGTCTAGTTGATTTATTTATTAGAGTTATCTATTAAATGATATATTATTTCATTAATATTGAATCACATGTTTACATAAATTTGGAATCATTACCTTATTTTATTTTATTATTCTAAATATAAATGAAATTAATATAAATTCAACGTATGTTTGAAAAGGGATTTCAAATTGATTTATTTATAAAACATGTTTAAAAAAATTTAAATCTTGGACTTGTGCATTATTGTTATTTGAACTTGTTTATATCTTTTAGTTTTTATCCTAATAGGATCTATTTATCACTCTATACTTCTACCTATGAGTGGATATAGACCATCTTTCATTAAGATTCAGGTAATGGGAATAGCATTTTATAGCATGGATGCTTCTCTTCACATTGTCATGTTTAGGATAGTTTTGAGGTGACATGGTCATATAGAGAATAGTTTTCATACTTTTGTTTCCCTTTTTAGTTTAGTCAATTATCTTTGTTCTATGTTTCATTTGATTTTTCCTAGTACACGAGTTTTATATCTTTTTTTATTTATATTCAATACATTTTTCTTTATTCTATTTTACCCGACCCTGTAATGGGCTCACTCAAGTGATTTATTTGGTCGGACGAGGTTCATCTGTTACAGTCCATCCTGATGAATAATATAATTATTTTTATTAAATACAATATTATGAAATATGTTTATGTATCACTTATTTATTTCTATATTTTTATGCTTGTTTATTATCGTTGTATTATGTTCTTCATCACAGTTCCATATATGTTTGTTTCATATTTCCATGGTCATATTTGTAATTATGAATGTTATTTTATAATGGGTCCAAAATTACATATAGAAAAATGTTTTCATGTCAATGGATTTTAAGAATTTATAAATTATTAAATTTAAAATACTCATTAAAAATAACATTATTTTTAGGCCATAAATATTATAGTTTAATGTAATGTTTATTTAGGTGGTTTTTATGACCATATTGATCTTTATCAGTTTTCTTTCATATTTATTTCAATTTTAACTATCTAAAATATGGAATAATATATATATTTATATTTATATTTATATTTTCATAATATTTTAAATGTAAATATTATGTGGGATAGAAAAAAAATATACACAACAATGATCCTAAATAAACAATGAAATATTATTAATTAAATATAACTATTATAACCTAGTAGTTAAATTGATAATAATAAATTGTAATAACTGAATAAATATATATATATAATGGTATTAATTATTAAAAATTCATTGGTATATTCTAATATAATGATCAGTTAATTTTTTAGGAAGTCATTTTATTCATTAAAAGTATATATTCTTTAATAATGGTCTTACCTTTTTTTAGCAGTACATTTTATAATTAATTAATATAAATTTTAGTAGTTTTTTATTTATAATGGATTTTATTTATTAATTAAAAATGTAAAAAATTTATTAAAATAATTTTTTGAGAATATTCGCAAAAATTTTTATTACAATGAACATTGAAGAATATTATTTTTTTTGAAAACCCTATTTTCTTTTAAATTATATACAAAGTAAAATTATATTTTTGTTTAGTAATAAAATAATATTAGTTTTTTTCTTTTAAAATTGTCAAATTATGTGTTTTAAAATGAATTAAATTTTTTGAGTTAATTATAAAATCATTTTATATTTTAAAAGAGTATTTTTTCACAAAAATAATTTTTCATTGTACTTTTTTGGTTTATTTTTATATTAAATCCTTCCACTTTTTTTAATTTTTGAAAAATTTATTCTATATTTGTAATCTGAACAATCTATTTCAGTAAAGTGTTACTTTTTATTTTTTTCATTATAAAAAGTAATTTTAATAATTTTTTTACCATGTTAATATATAAATCTGGTAATTTACAGTTAAAACTTATCAGATAAGAACATTAAAATTACCCTAAAACTTGTCAATATAAAATTAAATGGGTACATTTAACCAGTAATAATACAATATTTAGTTATATGGAATTTCATTCCACTTAAATGAGATTATGACCTTTATAATATTTCTTTGAAAGAAAATTTAAAAATGGCACACTCTGGTTTTTAATAACTATACTATTTTTATTAATGGTTTTCCCAGATGATTTGTTCAGTTATAAATATTCAATTGAAATATAAAATATTAATCTTTATATTGGGAATTATTTAATAATATTTAGTGAAGAAATATTTTTTAAAAAATGTTTACACAATACTATTGTTGTAATTATTCAATTAATGGGAAAATAAAATAAATGATATTAAAAATAGTAAAAATAATATAATTTTAGATAATTATTTTTATAGATAAGTTTTATATATTAAAATTAAATTTCAGAGATACATTATATTTTTTTTATATTTTTTCTTGGTGTTATAAAAATAAATGTAATGAATAGTTCTAAAACTTTAAATTAATTAAATATTATAATTAGTAATATTTTATTTAATGATATAAAATTCCAAAAAATTGTAGATTTAGAAAATTGATTAGGATATTGATGGTAATATAAAAATGATCCATTAATGGGCCTTTTATCTATTTATAGTAAATATATTGACCCTAAAAGAGTAAAAATAATTATTTTCACAGAAAGAGTGAAAAGGGTTAACAAAGTGTTAAAATAATAGAATATGGGTAAAATGTGTCCTAAACTTATCGAAAATTTATTTTACCTTCTTATTTAGAAAAATAAGTGTATTATATAAGAAATAATATATTTTGGTCACATTTTAAATTAAATATTTTTATTATATTAATTTAATAACTTGTGAAATTCCATGAGTGCTCATCCCCTCTTTTATAGAATGGAACCACTTCATCCCCTTAATTAAAACTTAAAAATCCATTTTTATCTAAAACAATATTCCCAAATTCATATATATAACCCCTTAACTCATTTGAGATGTAATTTTCTGTCATAAAAACAATCATAGAGGTCTTATTGTGTGGAGAAAACAATGTTGTTCAGAGAAGTGGTATCATTTTTAATCGTGTGTTTTTTTATTTTTTTCTTCTTTGACCTCCTTAAAGTATTATTCAAAAATTAGAAAATAATAAAACAAGTATCTTTTATATAAAATTTTTTTATAATGATAATATAATTACCTATATACATATCATATTAAATCAAATGGGAAACTAAACCATCGTTCATGTGCACGGTGGACTACTGCCACATGAATCGATGTAATGAATTTTCAACCACTGTAAATCATGGATGGACTGTAATGATGAAATTAATTATTATTTATGATATTAATGACATATTAATTTTTTTGAAATAAAATATTTCATTTACATCCTTAACATTCTATTCACAAACAAATCATAATGTCATTCATGCGTATGTGTGTAATACCTCCTCCACAAAGCGATGATATTAATTTTTATCACAACATCTCATAGATATTTTATATAAATAATTATTTTTAAATGATTAATATGATATTTATAATTTTATTATCATTTTTTAAAGATAAAATAATTCTTACCTTATTTCTATGATTATTGTTGAAAAAATGAAATGTTACCTATGTATACGTATAGTCGATCATCTATATGATTTTAACATATTTCATTTTTTATAACAAGGATTAATCATTTGATTTAAAAGTTTATTTTTTAATATAAATTATAATTATTAGATGATTATTATTCTATATATGATTTAATAATTTCCTCTTAAAACATTGGAAACCTAGGAAATCATGTCTAATATATGTGTTGAATGTCGTCAAAACACACGTTATGAATTTAACTGATAAATTAATTGTATATTACATGGAATTAAAAAAAATAAAGGAAGAAAGAACATTAAAAATTATCTTAACCAAGTGTAAACATAACTACTTATTTTCATTAATAAATATAATGAAAATTTGTGATTATTATTATTTGGGGTAAGGGATGTTCTATCAGAAATCCTCTTTTAAATTTCATGTTACAAAAATTTATAAAAAAGTCAAAACAAATGTATTTTTTACATATAAATCTTGAATCTAATTTACCATTGTAAATATCAATAAATAAATTGATGTTAAATTTATAATTTTAAATATATATTTTAATATAAAATTTGTCCTTTATTGTTGACAAAGTTTTAAAAATTTTAATAAATTATTTTCTTTTACTTTCTTTCAATGGTTTTCCAAAATGAATAATTTTACCGAATGCCAGAATTTCATTTTAAAACAATAGAAAAGTAAAGTTATATTTTAACATAGAAAACAAAAAATAATAATTTTCCTGATTCTATAACTATAACACCCCAAGATTTTATGATTCATTTCTTTTTAAATAAAATCAATCTTTTCGATGCATTTTTATGCACGTAAGACCGGGATTCAATGAAATTTTATAAACTAATAAAATATTCTTTAAAACTATTCATTAAAACCTATTCGTTAATTTGGATAGTATGAATAGATGTAACTAAATTATAAAAACCATATGAATTACAAATATATCAAATAAATAAAATATTAATCTATTAATTAGAAATGAAATAAGAATCATTTGAAATAAGTAGAACATGTTTTTGAAAAACATTATTTTTTAAAAGGTCGTTTACTAGATAATTGGACACATAATTTAAAATTAATTTTTAACAAATTTAGAAAATTTATTTGATAAATTAATTACATTATTTGAATCATCATATCAAAATTATAAAATGCTTAATTTTTTGGAATATTCTTAAATGATTCATTTTTTGATGAATAGGGAAAAATGATTTTCTAGAAAACTTAAATTTCATTTAGATTATTTATATAGTGTAATTACATTTCAAATTTCATTAAATATAAATCTAATTCAATTATATTATATTATATAAATTTATTCTAGTGGAATCAGTTTCATATTAAATTTTGATATTAAATCTTTTTATACTTATAAAAATATTTCCATGGGCGAATCTATTTTTCATCACGAATGCGACTATAAATTTTAATTTGATTATTACAAATTTATTAAAAGAATTTGAATTTTTGATTAAAAGTATGGAATCAGTATAATTTATATTACCGGATAATTTCTACCTAATTTTTTACCATTATTAATAGTAAAATAAATAAAAAATTATTTCAACAGTTAAGGTAAAAACTTTTTTACTTGGGGTTAAAATAAAATTATAGTGGTTAATATCACATTAAAACTTAAAAAACCCATTTTATGGACATATTGAGATCTTATAGTGTAATATCCCAATATTTTAAAATGAATCATGATTCTCAATATCATGCATGACATGCCACATCATGCTTAAACAAACAAGAAAATATTATTATTTAAATACGATTGTTGTCACCTACCTGTTGGATTATACTGAATAAATGAGATGAATTGAATTTGGAAAGTATACTATAAACATGATAATAAAATGAATTATTTGTTTAATAATTAATTATAAATCAAAATAAAAACCAATTGAATATAAAGGATGTGTCTTTATAAAATAATTTTTTATTCCCACAATAGTGTTTTATATTAATAAAATAAATTAATAACTATTAATGAAATATTTTAATGAAATTTATATTCAATATATTACATAACTTTTTTAAACTAAACTAATAAGTTTTATAGGCTCAATATAAGAATAAATCCAATTATTTTATAAAAAAACTATATTTTTCTGAAAGGATGTTTTTCTGCCTATTAACGGTGTATCTATTTTAAAAATAAATATTGGAAAATTAAAAAATTTTAATTGAAAAATAAAATTCATTTTTTAAATAAGAATATAAAAATTATCTTATGCTGAATTTTTTGTATTGTTTGGTGAATATTCAATTTTTTGACTAATAATAAAAAATAAAAAATATTAATCAGACATTAATTTTCTGTCAATTTTATTTTTATTGTATAATAAACTTTTTAATTGGATTTAATGTATAATTAATAAAATTATAATTATATAAATCAAATAAATATCATTTTAATAAATCTTATTTTAAAATTGGATATAAAATTATTTCAAGCTTTTTTACTTTTTCACATTTGAAAACAGATTTCCCATTACTTCTGTGGAGTTAATTCTAATTCACTTTTTTCCAATTATTTGAATTGAATTTTATAAAGTAGATACAAAATTTGGAATAAAAATTTTTAAATTATTTTCTAGTGTTATTTTAATTTTTAGAATAAATATTTACTATAGTATAGGTATAGTAATGAAATAGGTTCAAGTAAAAAATGTAAATCATTAAAATAATTGTAAATTACACATTCCAATGTGTGGTTATAGTTATGATAGACATTAAAACCCCTTTAAAACATTAATTTTCATCCAAAGTATTTAAAATTAATTTCACCTAAATTAGTAAGGCTTTAATTAGAAAATAATCATTACTTAATCAATTAAAACCACTCTTCTTCATGTATAAATACGAACCCTCCCCACCTTATCTCTCCTCAGAAGTGATAATGCTCCATATATAATTTAAAAAACACCTCCTCTTCTATCTCCCCACGTTAAATAAATTATTTTGTCATGAAAATAATATAAAATAAAAGGTCCCCAAGGGGTCCGCTAAGGGGTTATATCCAAGAAGATATTTTTTATAAGGACATCTACTATTTTCTTTTCTTCTTCGATATGTTCTTTAGATCCCTCATCCATAATTTCATGATAATTCCATTATAATTTATATAATGTATTTTTATGTTTTTATAGAATATCTTATATTCATCATTTTAATTACCTCCTCATATTCAATGAAACTAAAAACTAGTCTAAATTTTCTTGGTTAACCAACTCCATGGATAACGATTTTTCTATTCCCCATTAAAACCTTCTTGGAGGGTCATAAAAGTTTAATTATGGATAAAATACTTTTAGATATATGTTATAACCTATTTTAAATTTTGTAACTAATATATAGACAACATATATAATAAATATGAAACTAGTTCATGGTGTTCCAAAAACTCGTCAAAACAAAATAAATATTCATCATTAAAATTTTATCAAATGAATCATCCTCATACCAGAAATAAAAATGGGATATTGGTCCATTCATACTTCATGAAGTTAATTAATACTATTCCATTCCACTTCTGTATTTTTAAACCCATTTTACATGAATACCCATAGTATTTCACATGTGAACTGATCATGTATCTATGAAATGAATTCCCCCGAAAACAATTAAAATAAAGTAATACTATTAATGAATTGGTGGTAGGATGTTATTAAAATGTCTTCTACATTATTGTAATTACGAATATAGTTCATTAATAATTTAATAACTTTTATTAAAGCATTATAAAATCTTTTTGGAAACTATTTATGGAATTCAAAATTGAGGTAAGGGATTTATTAACCAAATATTCATTCATTGGGTTAAACATCTACTTATTGATTATATAGTGCTGATATTCTATGTAAAATTAATTTTAAAAATATTATATTGTATTCTAACTTTTTAATTTGATTTTCTGAAAAAAAAACATAATAAATTAATTTAATTGATTCTCAATACATTGATATGATATTTATAGGTGGAATTCATTTTAAAAAGTCTATTTTAAAGATAATCTTTCAACAGTTTTTACAAAATCCAAAAGGAATTATTTTTTAACATATATCGAATGAACATAATTTCTTAATTTCATGTATCTTAAATTTATTTAATCTTCCTTTACATGTTAAAATTTTTATTTTCAAATAATGTTTTTACATTTATGAGTTCATAGTTTTGTTAAAATGAAAACAGATTTAAAAATTGAAATGTTGTTTTCCTAAAGAATATTTTTTATGCCATATTTATGTCTTACGACTATGTTATGGTCCTTAGTAATTTATTATGATTAATTTTTGTTCAATGATAAACTGAGTTTGGTTGATCCCATTATATATTTCCAATGAAATTGGTAATAGGATATATTTAACTAATTTTGTTTCTCTTATGAGATTAATTGAATAATATTATGGCAATTTTTTCAAATGAAGCTATAATGGTTACTATATGTGTAGCCAAAAGAGATTCATTATTTTATGACTAATATGTAAAATTATTTTCCACATTACTTATTAATAATTTAGAATTTTTATAATTATTATTTAAGTGAATTCATTTATTTTCAAAAGGTATGATGGTGATATTTTTTTAAATATGATTCCATTTTAAAAATAAAAGGGGGGGGGGTTATGAAAACTTAATTATATATTTTCCCATGATTAACCTTTTCCATTCATTTATGTCTATTACAGATATTTCTTTAAATTCATATTTTTTTAAAATATTTTACATAAGATATAAGTTATAATAGATACAAAGATGGGTTCATAGGAAAAAATTGTGAATATTGATCATGATAAGTAACCATGTTTTTATTTTAAGGATTTTTAAGGAGTTTACTGATACTAATTATAAGTGACCACTAGTATTTTATCAGTTTCATATCTATGAGTTAGTCCTTATTCTATAAAACTCTAAAAATAAAATATCCTTGGAATAGTAATAACATAAATCCTTGTTGAAAATAACGATAATATGAAATTTTTAAGGTATGGTCATTATATTTGGTGTCTGAGGATGGTATAGATAAAATTAGAGGTTATGATTTTATTTAAAAATAATTTTCATGTCATATATTAACATAATGGTTTGAATGGTAGGGAAGTTCATAGTTATTTTGGATAAATTGAGTGAGTTTGAGTTAATATAAATAAAGATATCTTAGTATGTATCTTCGTTATAATCTGGTATATACTGACATTATAAATATGATTACACTAACCATTTTGGTTTTAGTAAATGTATGGATTCAAGAGGAACTAAAGTAATTATATATGTGAAGGAAATATAAGTTCCAGTATGAATGAGAAACTGATTGAAATAGGATATCTAATAAGAATAGATGTAGTTATTCTAAACCAGTTACCATAAGTGATGATTAACCCCATGATCCTTGGTTTGATTCTTGATGCATAATATTGTAGAGAAATAAATTCATTTTTATATTCAAGTGAAAATATTAATAATGTTAAATATATTCAATTACTTATGTGTAATCAATGTATAAAACTTCACATAAGAAATGTTATTAAAGGATGATAATAAGTTCTTTGTGTGGTAAATGATTTCATAAAGTAATAAACTATGAAGTAAAAAAGGAAGATTCTACTTAACTTTATTAAGGGGAAAAAGTTCTTCCTATGTTACAAATTGAATGTTTTAAATGTGGGGAATATTTTCAATATTATCATTCATGACCTAAGATGAAGCCTCGTGAATGGGATAAAAAATATTGTACAGATAACTGTTTAGTAATACATATTTCCATTATACTAAAAGATTAGGAAATTGAAAATTAAATATGAGAGGTATGAATTATTTCTTGGTTAATTAAATAACATTGTTGATTCATATGACATGGTTCATATATTTTTTACCAAGAAATAGATATTGAGGAATAAGATGGAAAATCATGCTAAAGTGGTTATGATGAACGCTGTACAATTAACATGCCTATATATAAGTGATTCAAGATTTATAGTAGATTTAAGGATAGTGGAATGTTAAAATGTTTTAATATATCATTGATGATAGGACTATATTGTAATACATTTTAGATACTCTGATATATGTAACCATTAATTTTATCATGTGAAAATGTTATATGAGGATGAATTATCTTATCAATTTTTGTGCATTATTTTAAAGGTACGGATTACCCTTAGGGTTCATATTATCGAATAATTATTATATAATTCATATATCTTCTTATAGGAATACAATTAGGTTTTAATAAGATGAAAAAACATAGATAATTCTTTAATAATGAATTTTAATGGAGGATATGTTTATTTATTGAGTTCTAAAATTTATGATGTAGAAGTATTTTACAAATATTATGGTAATTTTGGAACAACTAAGGATTTATCTACAGTAAATTTTGTCTTCATGGTTTTGGAAAAATTTGTTAGAGGGAATTGACACCTTTGAGAAGAAGATAAGAGGTGATAGTTTTTAAGGTATATGTAACCTTAAATATTTTGATATGAAAAAGTTCATTTGAGGAACAATGAATATAATTTTTGTGGACATTATTTAAAAGAATTTCTATGGTTTTTGGTTTACATTATCTTTAAATTTTATTTTATTATGGTTTCTTAGTTTTCAGGATTACAAATGACTATTATGAGATAACATTTGATGATAAAATATTTTACCATTGTTTTTTTGGATTTTTTGACCCTTGTATAATTTTATAAGTATTATGTTAAAATATTTGATGAATAAAGACAACACATTGGATGGGTTGTAACCTATCGCATCTGGTCATTCCATGAAGATCGAACCCACATCCAAATGGAGAAAAGGGTGAATCATATAGCATAATCCTACATACTGTCTTGGTTAGTAAGAAATTAGTTTTATTTATTTAAACTATCTAATATATAATGGTTTTACTCATTTTTTAAACATACGTTTTATCATATCTATAGTCATGGGATTGGATTTTTATTTGCTTATTATGTAAAGAATGATATTTTGGAATTTGTTCAATATTTTGGAAACCTAATATTAATAAAGTAAAAATAATATTATATAATATTATTTTATTAATAATGCGTGAATTGTATTTTAGATAATATAATCTTTTATTATAGATTTATCGTGATTGAGTAATAATTATCTTTTCCTAAAGATTATGTGATTAGGGAAATTTTAATTTTATTAAGAGACATTAGGATTGTTTGATGTTTTTTGAATATGAATAATAAATTGATCTTGAAAGACTATATAATCTAATCCTTTAAATTTTTGGGAATTTATTTTATTCTAGGATATATTAAAGAATTTTATGGATTGTCATTTGTTGAACAATCTATGCTAATAATTGGGTATTAATATATCAGTTTAGAGATTAATTTTTTTTCTTTATATACATGATTACTCATTTTAGGAATTAAATTATATTGTACTAACTTTTTGGTTATCCATAATGCCTAAAGATATGAGGAATATATATTTATAATTTTATTGGTTTTTTATCTATAAAATTTCATTCTGATACTTCAATTATGAAACATTCATCTTGATTACTCATAAAATTATATAAATGATGACATTATGGTGGAAATTGATTATAGGAGGAAATTATACTTTTCAAACTAATTATGATTTGTTGCTTTCTTAGACTAGGTAGTAAAATAATGCCTCAATTTTAAGAAATGTATTTTGAAACAAAAACATTTTATGTTAACTTTTCTTATGCAGAAATCAATGGCCTTTAATCTGACATGACCTTCTAGACCAATGTCTCACGGATTCTCTCATCCCACACATATAGTGAAATATACTAATTATATTCTTGAACATAGAGAAAAAATTTATATAATAATCTAATTCATTGGGTAAAAGTTTTTTGTAAAACACATATGATTGAAGAAGGAACAAGAGAATCATAAAATAATAAAGAAAAATATTCCCAATTGTTTAAAGAATGAATAAAATTTCAAGGAAGAGAAGGATAAGTGAATATTTAATGGTGATATGACAAATATGGTGGTGAGCGTGTGTGGGATGAGAGCATCACGTGGATGTCTGGACTGAAGTTTAGGTCATATGCTATGTTAAGTTATATTTAACCAATAACTGTGAAGTGCATAGGTAATCCTTTGTTTTGTTATTAAAATTGTGAGTGATGCACAACCAATACTATTTTAGGATCCATAAATCAATAGATCCAAATATACATCAATATCAATAATTGTCTCATGGTTTCCTGACATCCATATAGTGTTCTAAACCACAAAGAAGGGCATAAATAGTCTTTAGTTTTGTTATTATCTTATATTTGGACTGAAAAACCCCATTGGAAATATGTACTATAAATTTTACTATATAATTTCTCAATTTTAATTAAATTTTATATAATGAAACGTTTATTTAATTTTAATCATTCATTGTAGTGCTCGTTTATTTTATAATATTGCTATCTATGTGTCATGCCTTTGATGGAAGAGAAATGACATTGTCTCTGCTCAATCACAGAATTAATATTTATATTTTCATAGTAAAATAATTTTCAATATAATTAAGGTATTATTTCGCATTTATTTTTAATTTAGTTATTTTGTTTATTACTCACATAATAATATTTTCCGTATAGTGGTGGATTATTTTGTTTTTTTTTTGGTGCTACATCCATCATTCATTCCTTTATACTCAAAAACATTCATATACTTCTTCTCCATCAAAGCCTTTCCACCCCTATAATGATTCATTTATCACGTTCATTCATGTTCTCTCTACTACCATTGGAGCATGAAAAAAATTCTACCTCTACTCAATTATAGAGTTAATCAGGATGTTTTTATAGTAAAATAATTCATTATAGAATTAATTTATTACTTTATATTTATGTTTAATTCATTTATTTTTATTATTACTCACATAATGACTTTTTTCTTATACAGGTAGATTATTTTTTATTTAGGGATCTCTATCGAACATTCATTCTTCCCCTCCCTCAAAAATGTTTCACACCAACAATGTTGCATTTATCACATTATATAATTTTATCTATACAAATTTTTTAGGAAGATCAAAACCACTCCCTCTACTCAATTACAGATTTAATCTTGATGTTTTCATAGTAAAATAATTCTCCATTAAATTTATTTATTTTTTCATATTTATCTTTAATTTATTTCTTGTTATTTTTAGTCACATAATAATTTTATTCTAACATAGTTGGATTATTTATTTTTAGTTGGAGTTCCTTGTAGATATTTCATCCCCTTCTGGAACAAAGAATCCACATAATTCTTCTCCCTCAATACATTTCACCCTGTTAGTGTTGAAATTTATCACATTCCTTATAGTTCCCTCCACTGCTCAATAAAAAAAGTTAATTTTTATATTTTCATAGTAAAATCATTATCTATAGCATTACTGTATCATTTTATATTTGGGTTTAATTTATTTATTTTTAGTTTTACACAAAAAAAATTGTTTTCTTATACAGGTGGATACCATTTTTGAGTTAATGTGGCTTATTCGAAGCTGTTCATGTAGTGTTGGTAGTTCAACAAATAAATTCAATGTAAACCATCATAACATTTACAGTTATATTTTTTGAAAATTTGGGACATGTATGAACCAATTCCACCTCAATCTGACACATTATGTGACCATTATAACTCCAAGTACTTATTTCTATTTTAAATTGAAATTAATTTTAGTAAAAAGTAAAACAAACTCAATGTGTCTATTATCAGTTTAAAATCGACATTTTAATTTAAAAATTTTGACTCACTTAAAACCAAGAAAACACACTCGAATTTTCAGGATGATTTATGGAATCAATTCAAAAAACATTTTTAACATCTTGGAATTAGTCTTGCATCTCACCAATACACAATGTGATCTGTTTGAGTCAATGTGTGTGTTATATGTTTAGAATTACATTTTATTAAAAAATACTAATTGAATAATCATAACCATGAAAAAAAAATTAGATTTTTTTTTGATAATTTAGGAAAATAATCCATAAGTGATTTAGCATTTTTTTGAATCAGCTGCACCTCAATCTGATGCATGGTTTTATAGAAATGACTTCAAGTGCATCCTAATTTAAAATTTTCATCAATTTTAGTAAAAACACTAAACCACTAAAAATTTTAAAGAAAATTGATATTGTTTTAATACATTATTAAAATTATCCATATGTGATTTGAGATGTGCATGAATCATCTACACCTCAATATGACACATGGTTTGACCAATATAACTCAGAGTGTGTTTTTATTTAAAATTTACATCAATTTAGTCATAAGGACAACTAACTTACTCAAAATTGAAAAAACCATTAAAATTATTTAAATACTTTAGTAAATCGATCCATAAGTCATTTTTGATGTGTAGTAATTATTTGAACCTCAATTTGATACACAATTTAGTAGGTATGTGTCAAAGTGCATGTTTCAATTTTAAAATGACATTTTAGTTAAAAAAATGTTATATACTCAAAATAAAGAAAAACATTCAAATTGTTTTGATACACCAGCAAAATTATTTATATGTCATTTGGGATGTGTAGGAATCAGTCGAACCATAATCTGATGGATGGATTGAGTGTTATAACTCAAAATGTTCCATTTTATTTTAAATCCTCATCGATTTTAGTAAAATGGACAACTATGATTCATAAAACTGATAAAACACATTATGATTGATTTGATTCATTACAAAAATTATCCATAAGTCATTTTTGTTGTGTATTAATCTTCATCACCTCAATATGATACACTATGTTCCTGGTATGACTCAAAGTGTCTGTTATTAGTTTAAAATCGACATTTCAGTTAAAAAGTGTCACTCAATGAAAACGGATCAAATGATTTTGGATTTTCATACCAATTTAATAGAGTGATTCATATGTCATTTTTGATGTGTATGAATCAGTTTCATGTCAAACTAAGAAATTATGTGATCATAATGATTCAAAAGTTAGTTTTTATAGTTTAAAATGAATTTCTCGTAAGATACAAAACTGACGTATTCAAAACTGAGTAAACAAATTCATACTATTTTTATACATTATGAAAACAACCCATAAGTTATTCATTAGGTTTATAAATTAGATACAACTCAATATAATACATAGAGTTACTAGTATGACTCTTAAAGACTATTTATTTAAAATTGACATTAATTAAAAAAATTAACCTACTCAAAACTGAACAAAAACATTCAGATTATTTTTATACTTTGGGAAAATGATAAATAATTTATTTAACAAATTCATGAATCATTAATAACACAATCCAACACACAATGTGTCTATTATCATTTTAAAATGGACATTTTAGTTTGAAATGATTCACTCACTGAAAATCGATCAAACGTCACTAGATTTTTATGATTATTTAAGAGAGTTATTCATAAGAAATTTTCCACAAGTAGGAATCCATTTCACATCAAACATATTCATTATATGACCAGAATAATTCAAAACAGAATGTTCCCTATTTAAAAATATGCTTTATAATAATGATTCAATTGTAAATTGAGACGTGTTGGAATCATTTACACCTAAATCCGGTGCACAATGTAACAACTAAGACACCAAGTGAGTCTTTTTATTTAAAATTTACATCAATTTTATTAAAATTAACACATAATGTTAATTTATTAATTTATATTATTAATAAAATAATATATTTTTTCTTATACAGGTGTGTTATTTTGGTTGAGATGGGGTGGTTTCTTCAACAATAGCATCAGTTGGGTTAGGAATAAAAGATAAAGGAACATTGATGATTTTCAATGTATGTAATAATTTTTATTTATGTAATTCTATGAACCAATGTTTGAAATTTCTATAATATATTATTTTTTATTGTTTTTTTGTTGTAAATTCTCATCTAATTTAGATCCTTTATTGGGAATTTTTTTGTTGACTAATGGTGTGTTTCTGGTCCAGTGGTGTGTCGTAACAGCACACTATAGTAGTGTTGTAGTGTGTTGTTGTAGCACACTATACTGTGGACCATTATAAGGTTTTATAAAAGCAATGATACTTATATAATTTATTATCAATCATAGAATCACTGATAAATGTATATTTTATCAGCACTTAAAAAGTTCTTATAAATGTTTCCTTTAATTGTGAATTTAAAAGAATTATTAATAGTCCCATTTATATGTGCTTTTTTAGCACCGATAAAGCACCCCTTTATTAGTGATTTTCAATGCTGATAAAAGACCAGGGCCTTTAAACTTTCACATGAATTCAGTGATTTTTTCCACTTATAAAGGACATTTCTATAGATGTTAAATGTCAGTTTTATAGTTGTTTTACTATGCATACTTGTTTTAATTCTTGTTCTAACTCCTTATGTTCTTCTTTAACTATGATAATATTATAAAACCAATATATTTTATATAAATAATTTTATTATATTAATGGGTTACTTATAAATATCTTCTCATCTATCAAATAGAAAATGAAATCATCGATCGTCTATATGGTGGATCACTACCTCGTGACCTGATGTAACTCATTTTACATAAACACATTTCATGATTTGATATAATGATGAATTTAATATATATATATATAATAATTTATGATATATTATACCTTTTTAATTATTATATCATGTATACCTTCTTAAATTCCTTCATGTTTAACATATGTTAACACCGCTCGTGTGAGTGGTTGGATATCACCTCGCAAAGTGATGTGATTTTTTTTTCACATACACATTACAACGAAACTAATCAATGTAAATTTAATGAGTATATTATATATATATAAGAAATAATATTTATTTTTTCAAATAAATATGCCACCCATATCTATACCGACTTACTCAATGATGGAATGATATTATTTCTGATGTGTACATATGATATACCATCTCCACAAAATGATGCAAATAAGTATCCATAACCAGCCCTAAAAAGGTGAAGTGCCCATATCAATGTCAATCATAGAGAGGCAGATGGGGTGAGTAAGTTATCCCTTTAAATATTTTTACTAATTGATTCATTTCAATTAAACCACTATGGTAGGTAAATTCCTTGATCAATTATTATTGGTCCTCTCATCCTTACCTCGAATGGTGCAGTAAATGTAAGGGAAATGAAAAAAAGGATTTACAAGGTTTGGTTCAAATACTTACTCCTTTATATATAAGTTATTCTCCCAACACATATTCTACACTATAATTCGGTGATTAATTACAATGGTCGATACATAGTACCATGGTATCTCTTCTGAGTCCCAATGGAGTTTCTTTATATTTTTTCCCACAGTGTTACCAGAGTCTCACTGGATTTCTTTAGAGTCCCACTAAAGACATATTCACCTCCCTGAATCTCACTGGGGTCTTATCCCTCTTGAGTCACATAAGATTCTTCCTTATTTATGTTTATTATTAATTCATTATACATGATCTTATGATCTTCCAACACAGTCATGCTGAATTACACTTCCCTATGTATCCCTTCAAGAAACTTCAACTGAATTTGGTAAGGTATATTGGACTTAATCAATAATTCTGATCACTTGAGTTGATATGTCCTCATCTCAACAATTCTTAGGAAATTTTTTCTTTTTCTGATAAGGACACGTCCACCCATATATGTGTGTAATTGATGCATGAAACCTCTTCAAGAATATTAATATTCCAAAGTGATCTTGCACAATATCGTCACCACCTTCTTGGATTCTCAACTACTAAAAACTCAGACAGAATAAAATCTTTAATTATGTTTGGCTCGAGACTCAAAACTCATTTTGTTCATGCATGTATTGCATGGAATCCAATAACTCTTGTATATGGATATCTCAATTTCTTATTCTTCAGTTCAATAACTGAATGCACTAAAACATATCCTAGTTTTATTAGAATTAATCACATATACATATGTGATTATTGAACCACTAAGGATCATTTCACTTGTCATCATCTGAATTGAATATGATTCAAGCATGAGTTTAATGGATTTCTTCATCTTTTTTACACATGTCTACTCACAATCTTGATTCTTCATTTTAAATTTCTTCATGTGTGCATGTGAATGAATGCATGCACAATCTTCTCCATATATTTTTCTTGTGTGAAAACCCTAATGGGTATAATTCTTTAATCACACACACTTAATCTTTCTTTTATTCGTGTAATATCACACACAATTTTTGTCTTTGGTTCTTTTCACACACACACATATATTATTTAATTTAGAATCAATATGGGTGTGTGTCTTCAAAAACGAATGGGTTCAGTCTTATATGTGTATTATTCTTTTTTCTTCCTCCTCCTTCTTCACATGTGATCACAATTTTTCATTCATGTTCTTTGAATACAAATGAACTCAACCATGCATGAACCCTCCATTTTCATATTCTTTCACACACAAACTGATTGGGTTTGATCCACCCTTTTTCTTTTCCGAGTATCTCAAATCATTCACTTGCATCCATGAGCATCAAGCATGCACTTTCCATCTTCCACAACGTGCCTCGGGTCCCTTCTACTTATCCTAGGATAGTGTATCTAAACATTGTCCTTTGATTGTTCTCATTAAAAGGGTGTGATCTTTACAAGACCTGAATCCTATAATCACAAAATAGAATATATATATATATATATATTGATAGAAGGGTATTCTACTTCTTTGTGAAAACAGAAGGGCATAGTTCTTCTTCTTCATGAAAACCAGGGAGTACGGTTCTTCCTTCTTCGCTGATGTCTCAAGGATTTCTCAATAAATTATGGAATAAAAAATATAGTATCGTGGTTCTATCTTCATGGAGTATAGAAAGGGTGAAAGTGCACCAGTTCCGTACACACGATATGCTCCTCCCAAAGACATAATGATGGTTTGAAAGAACCGATCGCGTTCTCATGGGGTTCTTCGCATATGTGGTGTGGATTCCTTCCTCTTTCACATGGATGATTCAAGAGTGCATATCACTTATTGAATTCTTTCATTTATTCTTCTTCGTATAGAAAAGCTTCACGGAATCCCTTTTAGCCAAATTCCCCATTTTTTTAAAATATAATATCTCTTATGATTTTCAACACATGATCCTTAGTTGAGTACTATTTATTTATAGGAAAGTTTGACTGCATATCTTTGCGTTCAAATCCACAGAGTTAGATGTTTTGAAAGCCTGTGATCTTTAGGATTGAATTATTCAAACATGAGATCGAGATATGGAACATATCTCAGTTGTTTCCATTCAACAAGGGCCTTATTTTCTATAGTTTTATACTTATGTGCATGAATTATCTAGTGCATTCAAATAATCTTCATCAGGACTTCTTGTTCGAGGTGTTTCCTTCCTAGCCTCGGTAGCTTCATGTTGCATCGGCCTTCATGGATTCCTCATTTCAATAAAATGCATGCAAAATTTAATGCATGAATATATTCGATTCATCTAGAAGATCACTATGTAGGAGTTTTCTTCCTTGATAGTGGTCAGGAGATCGATCAAGGTGGATCGATAGTGGAAATGATGAGCAGCGACGTCGGGTGGCTCTCCATGATGTCAGAAGTGGAAGACCATTCCATGACTCTTGGTTCTATCACAGAAGGACCCGATTAGAAGGCGGGACATGATATTGAGTGCAAAGTTCAGATTGGTAATGATATTAGATGAATGGAGATGATTGTGTCTTTGTTATTTAAAATTAATCCCATATTGAAATGTGAGGTTTAATTTTTACAGTTTAAATACTAATCTGCAGTAGCTGTGGATCAAAATTCTCCTCCTCCTCTCATGGTACTACCATGTATAGTGTTCTGCAGTTGTGCTCTTATCACCCACTCTTTCTCCTCCTTATTCGCTCCAAGAAACCACTATGCATCATACCGTGCATGGGTTGATCACTATGAATTCACATGTGGGCTTACACATGGCCTCTATTCACCACTTTCAGGCTGGCTTTGGGCCCTTCCCCTTGGACAGATTAGACCCTCAGGTCCGGAATATACCATGGGTGGGGGCTTCCATTGGCCTGTGGGGTTGGCCCTTATTTTTTCATCCAAGTACCTACATGGTTAAAAACTAAGTGTGCAATAGTTCATGGATCCCTTGTTTCTACAATGCCCATGCATGGGCAATGCACTTGGTAGATTCCATACTAAGACCTTCCTACTCTCTTCTTCATCATCAAATATCATCCTTATTTTCTTTTTGGTATTCCAAATCCAAGATCTTCAATATGTTCCTTTGATTCAATCATTAATGATGCATGGATCATTTCTTTATTCCTCATGTATTATGTAAAAATGCAAGTTCTTCAAAGTTGTAATGAGTGATGTGTTCTTTTTAAAACACATGTCTTCTTCATTGAGTATCATCACAAACAAACATCTGTTTTGTAAATATCATCCATTTAGATTCAATAGAAGAATCTTCAACACTTCATCCACTTAGTAATGATGGATGGATATTTACTTCTATCCTCGAGTAATTGATTATTGAATGGACTTCTTCTTCTATTGTAACAATACTTCCCATTGATAATAGACTTGGAACATAGGACCACTTAGACCATCATTGGAGTTGAATACTCTTGTATAAATGATTAAGTGTAGTATTTAATTCTTTGAATTAGAAACAATTATCCAAGGCTTCAACAAATTCATCATAAATACCTTTCATTCACATATTATCTTCTCATTGAAAAGTTATTGAAATCTTATTAACAATAAATGAAACATCATGCTCAACAATCTCCCCCTTTGTATTTTTTATTAATATCACTTAAGCACACCTTTAAGGGGTCAATATGTGTTCCATGATTTTATACCACTTACTAGAAACCAAAAGAAAAGGTTTTGTGGGGTATTCACCATTAACATGTTATCCTCCATTTGAATAATTTATTCATTAGTATTTGTGAGAGAGGGATGATATCACATGGTTTAATAAGAAAAAATCCTTTAGTAAATCACCTCTAACTCTACATGGGCTATCCTAGGGTAGAAAGGAATATAGATATGACCAAGGTTTTAAATTATTTCTAAAAACAACCATACATGAGAAATCAGGCTCAAAATGTTCCAATTTTTAACTAAGGGGCTGAAAAAAATAAAATTTATCAACGAAATGATAAATCCTACACATACTTCACCAAACATATTAAATTTTTCAAGTGTAATGATAAAGATCCCCCATTCATCTAATCTTTTCTTAAATCATAAACAACCCCTTAATTGGAATGATAATTACAATTAAGTACAAGGGATGAAATTGTGATTGCAATACCTTAAGTTTCATCATCTTGAGATGATATGAATTTCAAGGTTTGTCATGACATATTCCGTGTTATCATCTCATTCATGTTTGATCCCCCTCAAGGGGTGCACCCCCATTGAATTCCAATGGTGCATAATATCATCAAATAAGATTCAAGATATTCATGTGGATAATCTTCCATAGTGGAACACTTCATGTTATTATCAAATACTGAATAATGAGTCCAACTTGTAATTCTCCACTTTTCCCATTTAACTACATTATTTATAATGACCTTCATCTAAAATTCCCTAAAATTTATGAACTTATACAAAAAATATAATGGAATAATATGGAACACTTGTGAGCTTCTTAATAGAAGAACTGGGGTTGAGAATTTTCTCTCAACCCATGAACTCCTTCCCTTGCCACTCTAAAGTTTCTGGTACTCTCCATGCTAATGTTTCCTCTCCATTTGACATTTTGATCTTTCATTGTTAGTATGAAACCTTTACTTCTATTCACCTTCAACTTGTGAGTATTGTTTTACTTTTCCTCTACTATTATTGAAGTATCTTCCATTGGTGCATGTTTTTTAATTTTAAACATCTCCATTTGGCCTGGTAAAATTTTTATTCATTTTTTTCATGATGTCCAACAATATTTCACCATTCACACTGTAGTTTTGAGACACTTGGGTTGTCATGTGCATACAACCTCTCATGAAATTTGAATTCTCTTTCATGTAAAATGAAATCTTTCCACTTTTTCCTTTGCATTAGCTTCTACTTCATATTCATCTCTTTACAGTTCTCTAGAAATTTAAAATTGATTAGGCCAGAAAACTAAAAACACTTTCATTGCATTTTCTAGTTTGGAGCTTCCACATGGATTCATCAATGCATTCAAATTATCTTTCTTATGAAATATATCAAAATAAACTCCAAGAATCCCTTCAATCAATTCTATCTTCTTCTAGATTAATTTTCTTTTAAATTTGATATTTCTTTCATTCATTTATATGGATTTTATATTGTGATACATGGTATGACCATTCTTTCCATAATAGAATCGTATTTTCATGGTTGAGATGAAATTCATGGAATCCATCTTGAGCTTCTTCTTGGGAATAGTTTCTTTCTCTGTTTTCTTTACTTCAGTGTTTTTCATATTCCTAATGGACGATTTTTCTACTCCTTTTCCTCTCTTGATACTTTTCATTATTATATGATTCTTATAAACAAATTAATGATTCATGGTGGGACTAGAACTACTTTCATGATAACTGTGAACACTTCCATTGCACATATCATAGAAGGCTTCAAGATATTCAAATCTATTCATAGTAGATATATTCCTCTTCATATATGCAATCTTCTTTCGCATTGTAGGTTGCTTCATTTCATCCCATCTACTTTCCCTGAACGTATGTCTTTTAAAATTTTTATATTCTGAAATATTATGAAAGAAATCATTGGGTTAATGCTCAAAGTTCCAAAAACACCAAAAATAGCTAAAAAATATCCTTCTTTTACTTGTAGTATCAATATGGCTTGATTTATTGCATTGTTGTTTCTAAAATTTTCTTTATTTATTTGTATAATCAATTTGGGATTTTTTATCTTTAATCATCCCAATATCCATACTTGATATTTAAATAGAAGTGTCAAAATTTTTATTAATCCACATCTTCATAGCTTTTATCATGGAACCTATGCATACAGATGCAATTACATTAGTGGAAATAGAAATAACTAGGGTATGGGATACCCTCTCTTTGGAGGATGTTTTCACTGGATTAAACAATGACATGATATTCCTTTTGTAATCATATTACTCAATACAAACATGAGTGAAAGCATCTATTATTTTTGCTATTTGGGATGTTCAAGCTCAGAGTGATTATCGATTCTTCAATTTCACCTCCAGCTCAAAACACATCATGTTGAGGGAGTTCATCTCATCATCAACTAATATTTCCTTGCATTCCCAAATCTCCTTCATCATTATCATTTATTCTTCAGGCAAATTTTTTAATTTTTGCAATGTGGTGTCAAGATCCATTTCATTGTTTGCTATATCATCTAGTTGAACATCTTTGACAACCATAGAGGCTCTGTGCAATTTTTCAAATGCATGGAAAGCTTCTAAAAATACCATTTCAAAGAATTATTTCTCACATATACATTCCAACAATTTTTATGTGACTTTATCATATCATTCACTGCAATGATAAATTTTTTCTTCCTCTACCTTCACATGTTTTGTGAGAGTGTTGGATAGACCAACCCTTTTAGCCAATTCCTATTCCATTTCATTATCTTCTTCTTCCAACTGTAATTTTTCATCTTAAATGTTACCAATACTTACAGAAATGATCCATTCCACTTTTCTAGGGACTTTCTTTAGATGATCTTTGAGTTTAGTCATAAGATCACTAATTGATCAATCGTAATCACATCTTGAAAAGGCTTAATAATAATAATAAGTATTATAACATGTTTTACCTATCACATTACCATTAGTAGAAGGTGTCTCCAAATTAGTAGTAATAATCTTCTTCATCTTCCATGAATGTTTTCTATTTCTATTATTCTGAGTCTTAGAAGATATATCCTTTTGAGGTTGTTCACTCATCTCCTCAAATCGGTACATCATAAATACTTTCTTGGATATTATAGAGGTAACCTCGCTCTGATACCAATTGAAGTGCCCAGATCAGTGTGAATCCCTAAGAAGGGTAAGGGTGAGTCTGTGATCCCTTTAAATCTTTTTATTACTTGAATCATTTCAATTAAACCACGATAAATAGTTAAATAAATTATCCACTCTTATTGTTTCTCTTAGCCTTAACTCCAATGGTGTAGTAAATATAAAGTCATTGAAAACAAATATTTACAGAGTTTGGTTCAATGAACTACTCCTTGTTGTGTTGGTTATTCTCCCCAATATCGATTCTTAACTATAATTTGGTGAGTAATAAAAATGGTCGATACAGATTCCCACTATATCTCTCCTAAGTTCCAGAGGAGGTTCTTTATATTACTTCGTAGAGTGTTACTAGAGTCCCACTAGCCTTCATCAGAGTCCCACTGAAGACTTCTTTACCACCCTAAATCTTAGAGTGGTTTTCATTCTCTCAAGACACACAAGCAGATTTCTTCATTAAGTTATACATTGATTCACTATATATGATCTTCTGATCTTCCTATGCAGGCTTTCTAAATGACACATTCATGTGTATCTCTTCTAGAATCATCCACATCCTTTGGTTAGGTCTGTTTTTCATTCTCAATAATTCTGATCACTTGAGTTTATTAGTCCTCATCTCAATAATTCTCATGAAATTATTTCTTCTTCTAATGAAGACTCATCCTCACATAGATGTGTGAAGGTGATTTACACAACCTCTTAAATAATATTAATATGAAAGAGTGATCATGCACAATATCAGCATCGTCTTCTTGGATTCTCAATTACTGAAAACTCAAAAAGAATAACTTCTTTAATTATGACTTCTTAAGTCTCAAAACTCATTTACTTCATGCATGGATATAATGGTATCCAATAACTCTTGTATTTCTATATCTAAATTTCTTCTTCTTTCGTGAAATAACTAAATTCCCTAAAACATCTCTTACTTTTCTTGGGAAGAATCACATACAATAATGTTATTATAAAAACATTGAGGATCAGCTCACTTGAAATAATCTGAATTTAATATTCTTCATGCATGAGTTTAGTGGAATTTATTCTTCTTGTTTACACATGTGTACTCACAATATTGATTTTTCCTTTTAACTGTATTCATAAGTTCATGTGAATGTGCATGCATCAATTCACAATCTTCTTCTTCTCTTTTTCTTGTGTGAAAAACCCAATGGGAATAATAATTTAAGCACATACACCTACTCTTTATTTTCTTTACTAAATATCACACACAAATTTTGTATTTGGTTCTTTGCAAACACACACACTTATTATTTAATTAAGGTTCAATATAAGTGTGTATCTTCAAACAAGAATGGGTGTATTATTTTGTTTCTGTTATTCTTCTTTTTCTCTCCTCCTTCACATGTACTCAAAATTTTTCTTTCTTTCTAATTGCATGAACATGAACTCAACCATTCGTGAACCCTCCCTTTTCTTATTCTTTCACACACAAATCAAATGGTTTTTATCCACCCATTTCCTTTTTCGGGTATCTCAAATAATGGAAATTCATGCAAGAGCATCATGTATGCTCATTCCTTCCTCCACAAAGTTCCTTGGGTCCCTTCTTCTCCTAGAATAGTGTTTTTATACATTGTCCTTTTCTTGTTCTCAAGAAAAGGGTTTGATCTTCACAAGAACTGATACATGCAGACCAAAAATAGAATATATATATATATATATTGACATAAGGGTCCTCTTCTTCTTCGTGCAAACAAGAGGGCACTATTCTTCTTTTACAAGAAAACTAGGGAGCATTGTTCTTCCTTCTCTTCACATGTCTCAATGATTTATCAATCACAAATAAATGAAAATATATAGTATCATGGTTTTGTATTTATGTGGTAGATTGAGGGTGGAAGTGCACCAGTTTCATACACATGGGATGCTCTTCATGAAGACACAATGAGGGTTCAAATGAACTGATCGTGTCCTCACGGTTTTTATAACACAGGGGGTGAATATTCCATCCTCTTTTGTAAGGACAATTCAAGAGTGTGTATAACATGTTTAATTCCTACAATTATTCTTCTTCATTTATAAAATATATATGGAAGACATTTTATCCTAATGATTTATTTTTCGTAAAATAGGATCTATCTCAAGATTATAAAAACACCAGCCTCAGTCGAGGACTCTTTATTTATATACAAGAATCACTGCATATCAATGCGTTCAAATCTACAAGGTTGAATTCATTGAAACCTTGTGATCTTAGGGTTTGAATTATTCAAACATGGGTTTGAGATATGGCATATCTCAGTTGTTTCCATTCTATGAGTGCCCTACTCTCTGCAAGTTTGTACTCACATGCATGCATTTTCGAATGCATAAAAATAATATTCACCATGAAAGCTCAATCGAGGCGCTTTCTTCCTATACTCATAAGATTTTTGTTGTATCAACCTTCTTGGATTTATCATTTCAATTGCATGCATGAAAATTTTATTGCATTCATGTGTTCAATTCATCCAGACGATCACTATACAGAATTTTTTATCCTTGACAGTGGTCTAGAGGTCGGTCAAGTGGGATTGGAAATGGTGATGATGAGAAGCAGTGTCGGGTGGCTCTCCTTGAGTTTGGAGGTTGAATAAGATTCTATGTTTATTGGATCGATCTCGGACTACCCTGATTAGAACGCATGATGCGGGATGGACAGTGTATCTCAGAATGGTCATGATATTAGAGAAATAGTGAGGATTTCATCCACATTTTTTAAAACTCGTCCCACATCAAAATGTTCCACTAAAGTCGTTCAATTTAAATATCAATATATGGTGTTTATGGCCCTTAATTATCCTCCTCTCCTCACTGTACTAACCAGTACTGTGTTATACAGGTGCACTGTTAGTACCCACTCAACATCCTCCAGGTGCGCTCCTAGTCCCCACTATACATCCTAGAATGCATGGGTTGACCACCATGTGTTCTCCGAAGGGATTACACACGACCCACATGTGCCTCCTGCAGGCTGGCTTTGAGGACTTCCCCTTGGAGGTGGTAGACCCATTGGTTTTGAATATTCCTTAGGTGAGGGATTTAGTAGGCCTTCATGGTTGGCCCTTATTTTTTCATGTAAGTCCCTACATGGTTAACAACTATGTGTACAAGTCTGAATGGTCACCTTCTTCTTACTAAAACCCTTCATGTAAATGAACTGACTAGATTCCATAATAATCCATTCCTACTCTCTTCTTCGTATTCAAATATCATCCATCTTTTCTTTTGGGAATACTAATTCCAAGATTTTCTATACATTCCTTTGATCCAATCATGGATGATACATAGATCATTTCTTAATTCTTGATACATTAAGGCAGAATTCATGGTCTTTAATATTACAATGAGTGATGTGTTCTCATTAAAACACATGTCTTATTCATTGAGGATTAGAAAAAATTGTCATATAATTTATAAACATCATCCATTTTGATTCAGTGGATGGATCTTTACATCTATCCTCATAATAATTGAGTATTGCATGAACTTATTCATGTGTTGTAACAATGTATCACTTCGATACAAGTCTTGGAACATAAGACCACTTCTACAGTACTCAGAGTTGTATCCTCATGGATAAATGATCAAGTGTAGTATTCAATGCTATGAATCAACAAAAATTCTCCAGGGCTTCACCAACTTCTTCATCAGTACCTTTCATTCACATATTGACTTCTCCATGACAACTTATAGACATCTTATTCACAAAAAACGCAACAATATAATGAATAGAAGAATTAAAAAAATATATCTAATGATTAAATATTATATTTATAAAATTAAAATAGTTACAGAGATGATGGATCTATATACTATACCTGTGATTCATAAAATAGATTACAACACATACGTGAGAATGTAAGGCAATAAACACCTAAAACATTGAAAATAAGGAAATATTATTAACAAAAGGGTATAAAAATATTATGAAAATATAATATATGATATTATAAAAATTATTATTTTTATTTTAAAAATTAATTTCAACATTAAAGCAATTATATATGAGTTTTTATCACATTCCTATAAAGGAAAGTGTGAGGTGAGGGATTTTATCACAATTTACATTTAATTGAGATGTATTTTTAACATGTACTTATTCAACATTATGTGGTGTATATACTACCATTTTGATTTATTTAATAGGAATATAGATTTTTCAAGATAATTAATTTTTTGTATCATGTTTATTCATTAATGTATTAAAATTTAAAAGTCATCAAATATGCGGACCAAATATTATAAAATAATACTTTTTGTGATTGTTTACATTATCATAATAAAAGTCACTTTATTGTACCAATTTTTCATTGGAATCGAAATTTATTATACATATAAATACCCTTGTATGATGGATATGATTATTCATAAACTCTATTCCATTCTTACATACAACATTTAATTTGAAACTTATTTGATTAACCATGTAAATATTGGTAAATTGGTATTTTTACACAATTGGGATATTGGATGATAAGGCATATTTATTTTCTAATAAAATATATTATAAAAAATATGACTAATGATTTGGACATGTAGTTATGGGTGGGTCCATGTTATATATTTTCTCTCGATGCATTGAGGAGTCTCATGAGGCAAATTAGTTGGCCAAATAATTTTCCTTTTTACCCAATGTTTTAAACTTCCTTTTGAAAGGTCTTTAAAGTATAACTATCATTACGCATTGGATTATTAAAAACAATAACTAAAATTTTCTTTCATTTATAAATTGGTAATTATTTTTATCCATGATATTTTCATATTAATGTCATCTATAATTGTAATTCATTATCTTTTTTTATTAAATGAAATGTGTATTTAGATATTTAGATTTTAATATAATTTATCCCTTAATGAACATTGATAGAAGTTTTGGAATGTAACCATCACTAAAAATTTTCGATCACACTTATTTTTTTTCCTTTACTAGGTTATAAATATGAATATAGGTCCCTATATCTCCTAATAGGAGAGGAGTTAATCCATGTGCCAACTTTCTCTTTTAAAGTGATGGATATTGTTCCCACCTTGGTAGGAAAGTGTTAAACCTAGCTAATGGAATCCTATAGAAATTAAACAATCACTTGTATAAAGAAAACATTATTGTTTAATATGGATAACCAGTCAGGAATAGTGCAATAATAATACCCTTATAGTGTGATAGTAATACCTAAATCCACAAATATTCATTAGTTTTTGGGGAAAATAGAAGTTAATACATAGTCACTTTGTTCTAGGAACACTGCCTTTACAAGATTATAGGGACTGAACACAACCTCCCTTAGAACAATTTTGTCGACTCCCCATCGCACACTGCTTTGGGGGAAATCACACTCAGTTTAATGACTTGATGAACAATTCCAAATATTGGAATTTAAGTAATTTTTCTGGATTAGCATTAGACTATACATACATCATAGTACAGAGTTGACTCACCGGAAAGAAGTGATCAAAAAAATTAGATATTCCAAATTTTCTAGTCATGCAACTCAAATACATTTTCACAACACATGTACTTGTGAAAAACTTTTTGATTTATAGTGAAAGATTGATTTCAAGAAAACCTTATCTTTCATGAAACCCTTATCTTTCAGGCATCCTAGACTTGGTTTCACATGGTATTGATATACACAAGGTATTCTCTACAAACAAGATTTTCTATTCGCAACCCCTCATTGTGAAACTATTTTAGGTTTCATAGACACCATATCATCCATGAAAATGTTACTCTAAATGAAGGGGATACCCACTTATTTATTGAAATGGTCATCCATGCACAAAATTTCATTATTTTCCTTCAACCATACCTGAAAATCATAGTTTTACATAATATTTGGTGTCTAAGAATATTATCTTCCTTCTCTAGAGTAAAGCTTTCCAGTTTTACAAAATCCTTTATTTTTTACAATTTCACCTTTTGTGTGAAACTCAGGCCTTCACCAAATTTTGATGTGATACTCATGAATCATCACATGCACACAATTTTTCAATTCATCCTCATCCTTCCATGAATATTCCACTTCCCGAAATAAATTTCTTCATCCTTCAAATTTTGGATGCAAATAATTTGTAAAACACTAGGAAATGATTCCACCTTCAACATGGAGGACATCTACACCATAAAAACACTTCTCATGAAAAATCATTCATCAACCAATTGTTGATTGAAAATAAAAATAAACTAGAATTTGTTTCGAACTTCCAGATGCAATTGGACAAGGATACAACATGAATCCTTCGGGTGAATTTCAAGCTTACAGATCATTTTATTTTGTTATGAGTTATTTTTTACTCCCAATGAAAAACTGGGTATCATATATGTATATGGTTCTCCAAAACTTAAAAAATAGTTATTCCCTTGGTATTTTTACCTTTGTATATATTTCAATGTAAAAAAGTATTCACTAGGTCTTTATTTCTAGTATTTGGGCCATTATAGTAATTTTTATTTGAAGTTGTTCATCATGTACAAATATTCACTTTTTAACTCAAAGAGAAACCATATTTCCCTTTTTGTGTTTTTTTACTAAAAAATGGTTTATAAGGAAAAAATGTATTTTTAAATCAAGAATATGTTGTTCATGTATTTGTCTCAAAAATACTATATAAATATTAATTATTTTGATGCTAACAAATACCCATGTCAATTTTACTAATGATTTTATTTTGAGTGCATTTCAAAAAATTCATATTATTTATAATTCATATCTTGAAAAAAAATTCAACAATTTATTTTGAGATAAATATTTTTTAATGTGTTTGGAATGATCTTAAGAATATTCTAGAAACATTGTTCACCATTGTTCATTTACTGGAAATATTTTTCATCTAAGAATGTACATATGGAACAAACCTTGTATTTATAATGATGGATCATCATGTATGTTTAAACAACCTTACATTTGAATAAGAGTATGGTTAAGGAACATTATGTTCAGATGAGAACCAAATGTTTTTCATAATTAAAACATATTATTAAATAACCATATGTATATATGGAACATTACAAATGTATAAATCATCAACCATACTTTTATGATCAACCTGACATTGTCAACCTTATGTTTGGAAAAGTGGGAAAATGAATAATCAATGTAACATTATGTTATATATATTGACATGGATAAATGTATGGATCATACACCCAATGTTATGAATTTGAACCCTATGTATTTTATTTTTTCTTTTTGTGAAGGAATCTTACGTTTTACATTTCAACATCGAAAATTTGGAATTACATCTTTATTAGAGAATTTTGCAACAGTCTTTGGAGAATGTCAAGGAAACTTAATTATTGATTTTTATTGATCCAAAGAATGTTTTAAATGTTTTAAAGATACATTTGTAACATATATTTTTTGTCTTATTCTTAAGGGATGTTATGATTACTCTATGATGTCTTCTTTGAATTTAAATTCCCTCAATTTATCAGGAGTATTTTGTGGGTCTAAAAATCCTACTATGAGATATACTGTTATATATGTCATTCTATGTCGGATACTTTTTTTACAATGATCTAAATATCTCTTGGTTGTATTGATATTTCTTATTTTTAATCGAACAAGAATCTTAGAAAGAAGGACTACATTTAAGATATATACATGCTCAAATCTAGAAACATGATTCTTTGTTTTTTTGATGTTATTAAAATCAATGATCTTCTGTGCAACTGAATATCATCAGATATATTTAATGTTTATTATTCTACTAAAGTCAAGATCCATCTTATATTAGTTTTGTACTACTGAAACTACAAGATTCATTTATTTTTCTACAAACATCATCTTATCTTGAGTTTCAGCTTTTTGTATTTAGTTGTAGTGGAGTATTAGCTTCTCACACTATGTTGTGGTTTTATCGGTTCCTTATAAAAGAACCCGAATGATCTATTTTCTATGCCTTTATTTGTAAGGGTAATAATTTCTTACACCCAGTTATTGATATGTCTTATTATACGAAGACCTTACTAGTGAAATTCACCATGCCTATAGAGGGGGTGATTGGTGGAGTGGACTACGGGACCTTTCTACCCTGATCTACTATAAATTGTGGTTCCTTGTTCTCTATTAATTATCCAATGAATATATATTATCTTACACAAATTCCACAATATCTATCTAATTTTGATGTGAATAAAAATAATTATGAAATTATTAAAAACACCATTTACCTCCCCCCTATTGTGTTATCACTATAGCTATTTCAAACTAAAATTTGGAATCAGAGGTTGTTCTTCTCAACAGATCTATAACAAGATCATGGCATCGAATATATATTAGTTATGGAAAAAGAGAATCTCAAAGAAGGAATGTCAATTTTTTATGGTCCATATTTTATTGGTGTGAATTATTGATACTATAATTCACTAATGATAATATACTTAAAAAAATATTAGATTTAGATTATACTCAAAAAAAATTTACTGCTTACAAAATTCCTGAAAAACATGAAGCATGGTTTGCTACTATAGAGTTTGAGTATGATATGAATTAAAAGGAAATGAATGCCATTATCTGGGGTCTTGGACCAAATGAATTCAACAATGTATCATAATTCCCAATATCATATGAGATGTGGTAGACAATTGATGTAGCCTATGAAGGCACTGACATGGTTAGAAAAATGAAATATTCTATAGTGAAACTAAAGTTTTATACTTTTAGAATGTATGATGGAGAGATAATCACCCATATGAATGGAAATATAACAGAAGTTTTTAATAATATAACATCTTTAGGTGATCCTATCAATCAACCCGGTCAAGCTTTTAGAGTTCTAATTGTTTTACCAGCAAAGTGTAATGGAATTTCTACTGCAATTCACCAATCAGCACTTATTATGAATCTGACAATGAGAGAATTAATTGGAATGTTAATGATGTATGAGGATAAAATGAAAGATGTTATTTAAGATCACAAATTCCAAGTAAAAAAGTCTATAACTTCTTTAAAAAAACTTCCCAAAAGCCTAACAAAAAACTGAAACGAGAAGAAAGAATTCCGAGTCATGTGACTCAAAATTTGAGCTAGCTCAAATAGCTATAAAATTCAGTAAATTTTATTGAAATAAGAATGGATTCATAAATACCATAAAAATGATGATAAAGTATCAAGGTAAGTAAGATGTTATGAATGAAAATAATTCGGTCCTATAAGATGTGATTTTCCTCAATTGAAAGGAAAAAATGAAATGAAATATCAGAAAAATATTGATTATGATTAAAAGGACAAAACAGCTATGAAGTCCGCTCGGAGTGTTTTTGAAGACTCTAGTAGCTCATCAATCTCTGACTCTGCGAAAAAATAATCAAATATAAAATAAAATATGCACTTTATGGTGGAAAAAGAAAAGGTACAAACCTACTATTCATCTAACTCTGATTCTAGTTACTCAAACGATAAAATGATTGCCTATTGAACTATGCTTGAAGAAATAAATGAATCTATAATAAAGAAACCAATATCCTTAAAAAATATTCATAATGGAATTTTAAGGGAAAGGGATACTTTACTTAAACAAAATCAATAACTAATTTATAAATTTAGTTCATCTACTACAAAATGTACTGACCATGAAAATAAGATTAAGAAACTACTGGATCAAGTAGATACTTAAAATAGTGCATCTATTATATTTACAAAAGGGGGAAACATTTTAAATGAAATTATTAGTAAAAATGTAATTTAAAATGAATTATTTGTTATAGGAAGTAAGGGTGAAAAATCCAAACTATAAAAAAACTATTTTTTTCCTAGTTCTAACTACAAAATCATGTCTAATGTCAAATGATTTCATTGTGGTACTAATAGACATTACACTAATTATTATTATTTACAAAAACCTAACTTATATGGTTTCAAACATGTTCATTTTTTAAAAGATTTACCTAATTTTAATTAAAGCTATTTTTATCAAAATAGATCTATTTGGACTCCTAATTCATTGATAGATAACACTGCTTAACCAAAAAAGATATGGGTACCAAAACAAATTTTTGGTTTAATTTGACCTAGTTGGTTACAGGACACGGAAATGGAAAAGATATATATTATATGGAAAGTGGCTAATCAAGACACATGAGTGGAAATTAATCCAATTTCTACACTCTGAATAAAATATATGGAGGCCTAGTCACCTTCGGTTATAAGGTCAAAGGAAACCTTATTAGAATCAGAACAGTTGGAGATCATGGTACTGTCTCAATTAATAAAGTACTCTATGTACAAGGATTTAAGCACAATATGATAAATATATATCAACTCTATGATGAAGGATACAATGTGGTTATTTCTAATAATTAATGTTCTTTTTTTAAATCATTTAATTAAATATAGATCACCAATAACAGATAATGACTACTATTTGGAATAATATTATTTGTGTAAACAGAAAGTGAACTGTTTAACTGCTAATTTAAATGATTCATGGATTTGGTATAGAAGACTTGGTCATTTTAATATTTTACCTTTACATAGTTTATCTATGAAACAATTAGTATCATATTTACCAAGTCTCAAATTTGATAGTGATAGATTCTCTAATGCATGCCAAATAGGCAGGCAACAGAAATATATCATCAAATATTTTATCAAAATTTCTAGTTCAAAGCCCCTAAAATTTATTCATATGCATTTTTTTGGACCAACCAGAATAGAATATTTGGATGGATAATTATATTTATATGTTTCAATTGACAATTATTCTAGATTTACTAAGGTATATTTTCTAAAACTAAAAAATGAAGCTTTTTCTATTTTTGAATGGCTTTAAAAAATTATTGAAAATAATAAATGTTTTAATATAATTTCATTAAGAGGTTATCATGTTAGAGAAATTGTGAATCTAGAGTTCAATTTTTTTTTCAAATGTGGGTATTAAACACACCTACTCTACACCAAGAATAGCTCAACAAAATTAACTTGTTGATAGAAGAAACAAAAAAATTCAATAACTCGCAAGAAAAATTCTAAATGAATATAGTATTCCAACCGACTTTTTAGAGGAATATGTAAGAACAATTTTCTATATTATAAATAGAGTTTTAATTCGACCAATTTTCAAAAAGAGTATTTATGAAATTCATAGTAACTAAAATCCTATGGTAAAATAATTTATGGTTTTTTTGATAAAATTTATATATCATTAACACTGAGGATAATCATGGAATTTTCAATCTAAAAGATGATGAAAGAATATTCCTATTATATTCTAAAAGTTATAAAGATTATATAATATTTAATAAAAATTCAAGGATTATTGATGAATTAGTTCACGTGATGTTTTATGAAATTGATCCTTTTATGAAAAAGAATAATCAATCATATGAAGCTAATGATTCTAACAATAGGATACTTGATAACATGAAAAATTACTTTGAAAATATAAATAAAATTCAGTACAGTTCTAAAGAACATGATACTGATGAACCTAAATGTGCTCTACCTAAAAATTCTACAGTCTGTAAGAATCACCCATTATAGATTATTATAGGAGATATAGACAAAGGAATAAAAACTATAAGAAATGTAGGAAACCAAGTAGAATTTTTTGGTTTTCTATCTCAGCTAGAGACTAAGTATTTTGAATAAGCCATAGAAGATGAAAGTTGGTTGTTAGAAATGCAAGAAGAGTTAAATCAATTTAAAAGAAAAAAAGTATGGAAATTATTGGAAAGACCATCAAATTATATTGTAATAGGAATTAAATGGTTCTTTAGATATAAACAAGATGATCAAGGGATTTTAACTAGAAACAAAGCTAGACTATTAACTAAAGGGTAAAATCTAGAAGAAGTTGTAGGTAATGATGAATCCTTTTCTCTAATAGCTATTGTAACACCCCGACCCCAGTTACCCAGAGTCGGTGCATTATTACATAACATTGGCATGATCACAAGAAAGATCAAATCTCGAAAGACCGATTGGTTTAGTAGCCTTGGAAACACTAGATATATTCATAAGTTTTATATTACATCATAAAATGAAAAACTACTACAACAACATAATGTTTCCACAATCCACACTATTAACCCCTCATAAAATCCCTACAGGTCATTCATAACTTACTTCTTCACATCCTGGGAAAAATAAAACATAGAAAAGGGGTGAGCTCAAATGCCCAGTAAGGATAACAATATACTGGAAACTTTTATAAATAAGAATAAACATTTAAGGCAATGTATAACTAAAACAAAAGCCTTTTAAATATTAACTTTCAACATGGTATGGCATAAATAAAATGAAATAATTCCATTTACTTATTCACATGGATATTCTACTAATCGAATAATCACATGCAAAAATCAATAACCACTTTCATAATGTTGGAATGCATAATGCCAGACTATCATAACCACATATCCAAGGCCTCGTGCCAAGACTAAAAATAAGATTTTGTCAAGGCCTTGTGCCAAGACACTAGTTTGTCTCATGAGACCTACCGATGCATCGAGGAGCTATAGCGGGCTCCACCCGTCACATATTAAGTCCAATGCATTCCCATATGAAAAGGTTTAAACATAACATAAACATTCTTATTAAAACTAGCATACAAAATGTCAATACTTTCACCATAAACTATGAATGGTATAAAAATAGCACATCCACAGTCAAACATATAACAAAACCTTCAATACAATATATAAGTTTTGTATCATAATAAATCAACTTCAAATAATCTTAAAATCCATCAAAGGATGTTGACATAGATGAAATCAAAATTCTTTTTAAAGAAATATCTACTTTTATTTTGAAATCATTTAAGATCCATATAAAATAAAACATTTTCTTTGAAAATAATCTTATAAGCTTGTAAGGGAAGCTTTGAAGCTTTTATAACGGCGGAAAATAGCCGCACCCGCCGTATAAGTTAAAAAAAACATTCTTACCTTAATTCTGTCGAAAAGGTTAAAAAGGACCTTGTTTTGAAAACGACACAAAGATTCCTTTATAAACCTCTTCTAAAAAGTCAAACAAGGGTATAAATGACTTTAACCCATATTCTTGTAAATAATAAATATGTTTTGAAATACATTTCTACGAAACATGGATGTGGATGATAAAGAAATCCCAGTAGATTATTACGTATAAACAACCTCAGATAATGAAGAGATTGTGAAATAACCCTTACCTTGTACTTTTCCTTGGTTGGGGTAGGTTAACCTCCTGTATAATGGTGAAATAGTTGTTATTAAATTATACAAGAATCATATATAATAATATGATATCATATATGATCTTTTAACATTGATTTGTTAATAATATCTTAGATTTGTCGTTGTTTCGGGAGTTAACTTACTCATTTTCTTTTATATGTTTTGTTACATAAGCCATGGTTGTTGTATCTTATTCATATCCAGAATGATATCTAGTCCTTAAACATCATTTTTAAATCATCAAATGATAAATATACTTGAATGGATACGATGGAGAATGAATCTCATCGCGTTCGTGGAGACGGTAGTCCGTACGTACGCACGTATGGTGACATGTTATTCAAAGGGTGGATAGAATACTGAATATGGTTGTACCATATTTATAATAACATCACAGTATATGTGAGATACTGGAGTTATTATTTTAGAATGGTAAGAACAAAGGATGAAGAAGTGGAATAAGAAATGAACTTGGAGAAGGGTGGTGAAATCATTACCTCTTCTTCGGGTTCTTCCTTTTGATTTGATCAAAAGGGCTCCTTAGGTTGGCTTTCTGATCAAACTAAGGCCTCTAGGTTGTAGTGAGGGATGTTGGGAGAGTATTTGGGAAGAGTTTGGCCGAACCAAAAGGCTTTGAAGGTGTGAAGAAATGAGAAGGAGGAGTGCCCTTTTATAAGAGGGGTGAGGGGCACCTTTGGAAAAGCTAGAAATATTAATTTATAATAAATTCATATTCGGTTTATAATGGCTCCAAAGATTATTATTCAAAGGTTAAGGTGGGGATAGGTCGAAAACCACTCAACCAATATAATTTAGACAGGTTTGGGTACTTATATTAACCTTATCTTTAAGTATTAACTCTAAGTTAATTAGTTTCACTTTTACAATGTCTCTTTGTATTTTTATATAATATGGTTAATAAACTTACTATATACATCCAAGCGACCCCCAAGTGGTACATTAATGATGAACCTATCATGATATAAGTCTCTTGGCCGAACCTTAGATTTTTAGGAATTTAATATCAATTAATAAAATAATATTTGTTTTAAGAACTCTTTTATGTCAATTTTGACACTATTCAATAGTTGATTTTTGTGAAACTCAAAACAGATTGATTACTTCGAAAAACGTTAATTAAATCAATCCTAATATATCATATTATCCTATAAAATTAGTTTAATTCATTAAAAGTTTCATATTATATTTACTTGGGTATTTATAATATCAATTATTTTAATTTTTCACTATTATAGTAATTACTGCATCATCATTGTGTCATAAATAAAATAACTTATTTAATGTCTAAAAATTATAAATAAATTATCATTATGTAAGAAATCTTTTTAGATTTCTAATGAATATTTATAATCTAAAATCCAACATATATAACCCTATGTAACAATTGTTTTTCTAAAAGATATATGCTTGTGTCATTTTTGTATTCATTTTAACTTAATTAAAATAAAGTGTCATTATCACTTACAAGTGGATCCATGGGGTCCCAAAATTGACACAAAGATGCCCATGGTCGACCATGTATCAACCAATAGGGTTAAGACACGTTTTAGGGTAATTTAGTATTATTATAATATTATTTTTTAACCCTTATTTACCGGATTTACCCTTAACCATGGTAAATAAAATATTTACCGCAGTAATTATTCAAAATGTCTAAAAATAAAAGTTATCTATTTACACAATTTGAACATCCTGATTCCAAATATGGAATCCATTTTCCTAAATTCAAAACACAGAAGTGGCAGAAATTAATTTAAAATTAATTCCTGCTGTCAAAACAAAAAGCGTGTTTTTAAGAGATAATAACTATCAAAAGATTGACACTCGTTTATGTTCGGTTTAATTGTAAAATTATGTCCAATGACCAACATTATATTAAATGGTAAAAATATATTCTAAATATACTTTAAAACCACTCAAATTCATAATTTATCACTATTAATTATTTTGATTAAAAAAGTTGTTTTTAATTAAAACTTAGTAATTTTCACTATTCATCAAAATATGAAAGTTATCCGAAATGTACCAAAATTTCACCTTAGGCTAAATTTGATATTCCGAATACAAAAATGAAGTCCATTTTCAAATATAAAATATATATAATTTCAAAAAGTAGGTATTACTATTCATAACGGCTAGTTTGATTAGTTATGGTGTGTTAGAACTCGGTGTTGCGTACAACACACGCTATCACATTATTCAAAGAGAAGCGTACCGTAGAAGCTTGGGGTGTTACATTCTCCCCTCCTTCAAATTATTGCGTCCTCGCAATTTCTAGGGTATTAATGCAAAAAAAGACTCGGGTGGTTCTTCATCATAAGTTCCTCGGGTTCCCACGTTGCCTCTTCCATCTTATGGTTTCTCCACAAAACTTTTACCAGACGCGTCGTCCGGTTTCTCAGAACTTGTTCTGTCGTATCAAGAATCTTGACGGGATCTTCGCAATAAGACAGATCGGGTTCCAGTTCTAATTCCTCATAGGTGAGTACATGCGTCGGATCAGGCATGTATTTCCTCAATAGAGATACGTGGAACACATCGTGAACTTTGGAGAGACTTGGCGGCATTGCCAATCGGTAAGCTACAACCCCAATTCGTTCCAGAATTTCGAAAGGTCCGATGTACCTGGGACTCAATTTACCTTTCTTACCAAAACGTATGACTCCCTTCCACGGAGATACCTTCAGAAAAACATGATCACTGAATTGAAATTCCAAATCCTTCCTTCGATTATCGGCATAGCTCTTCTGCCTACTTTGAGCTGCTTTGATGTGATTTTGGATTACTTTCACCTTTTCCACCATTTCCTCCACCAGTTCTGGGCCTACAAGTTTTCTTTCACCAACGTCATCCAAACAGGTTGGTGTACGACATCTCTTTCCGTATAATGCTTCATATGGTGCCATCTGAATACTCGAATGGAAGCTATTGTTATAGGAAAATTCTACCAAAGGTAAATATTGATCCCACATACCCTGAAAGTCAAGTGAGCAAGATCTCAACATGTCTTCTAAGGTTTGAATAGTCCGTTTTGATTGTCCGTCTGTCTGAGGGTGGTAAGCAGTGCTCAAATGAAGTTCAGTATCCAGGGATTTCTGAAGACTTTTCCAGAATCTTGAAGTAAAACGGGGATCACGATCAGAAACAATCGATAGGGGTACTCCATGAAGTCTCACAACTTCATTAATATATAGTCTTGCTAGACGTTCCAGGGGTAGATCTTCTCTTATAGCAAGAAAATGTGTTGTCTTGGTAAGACGATCAACAATAACCCATATTGCATCGTTCCTTCTAGGAGTCTTTGGTAGCCCCATGACAAAGTCCATCGTAACATTGTCCCATTTCTACTCTGGTATGGGAAGAGGTTGCATGACTCCTCCAGGCTGTTGCCTTCCAGCTTTCACTTGTTGACAAACCATACATCTTGACACAAAATCAGCAATCTCCCTCTTCATGTTGTCCCACCAAAAATGTTCCTTCAAATCTCTATACATTTTGGTGCTCCCATGGTGTATAGAGAAATTGGAACTATGAGCATCATCCAGCAATTCCCTTTTTAGATCAGGTATATTGGGAACACAAAGTCTCTTCCCGAATTTCAAAATTCCATCTTCATACACAAAGTCTCTCAATCTCCCATCATTCACAGCTTTAATATTCTTTTGGAATTCTTCATCATCGGTCTGATAACTCTTAATCCTTTCTAGTAAAGATGGTTTGGCAACCATTTGAAAAAGCATTGATGTTTCACCTTCCCTGGTTATTCCCATGTCCATCTTCACTAGATCCATGAAAATTGGATCCCTTTCAATTCTCATATTGTTCAAAACTCCATGGTCTTTTCTACTCAAAGCATCTGCCACCTTGTTTGCCTTCCCTGGCTGGTAGTGTATCGTACAATCATAATCCTTGAGTAATTCAAGCCATCTCCTTTGCCTCATGTTGAGTTCTTTTTGGGAGAAAATATACTTCAAACTCTTATGATCAGTATAAATCTCACATTTTTCACCATAGAGGTAGTGCCTCCATATCTTCAAAGCAAAGATCACTTCTGCTAACTCGAGATCATGAGTAGGATAGTTTTGTTCATGAATTTTCAACTGTCGTGATGCATAGGCAATAACTCTATCATTCTGCATAAGGACACAGCCAAGTCCTTTCTTTGATGCATCACTATAAATAACGAACCCATCATTCCCCGATGGTAGAGTCAATATAGGAGCATTGACTAATCTTCTCTTCAGTTCTTCGAAACATTCTTCACACTCTTTTGTCCAAACAAATTTAACCCCTTTACGTGTGAGCTTCGTTAATGGGTTAGCCAATCGGGCAAAATTCTGGACGAAACGTCGATAATAACCTGCCAAACCAATAAAACTACGTACCTCAGTTATACTCGTAGGTGCTGGCCATTCTTGGATTGCCTTGGTCTTAGAAGGATCAACAGAGATTCCATCTTTAGAGACAATATGGCCAAGAAAAGAAATCTCCTGAAGCCAGAATTCACACTTGCTAAACTTCCCATATAATTCATGCCTCCTCAGAGTCTTCAAGATAATGCGCAAGTGATTTTCATGATCTTCGTAGGTTTTGGAGTATACCAAGATATCATCAATAAATACCACCACAAATTCATCGAGATACTCCTTGAAAACTCTATTCATTAGATTTATGAATACAGAGGGTGCATTAGTCAATCCAAACGGCATTACAGTAAACTCGTAATGCCTGTACCTGGTTCGAAATGCTGTTTTCGGAATGTCTTCCTTCTTCACACACAACTGATGGTATCCAGATCGAAGGTCAATCTTTGAAAAGTATTGAGCTCCATGTAGTTGGTCAAATAAATCATCAATACGAGGTAGGGGATACTTGTTCTTTATCGTTATAGCATTGATCTCCCTGTAGTCGATACATAACCTCATAGATCCATCTTTCTTTTTAACAAAAAGAACAGGGGCTCCCCATGGAGAAACACTAGGGCGAATAAATCCCTTATTATTCAATTCCTCTAGTTGTTTCTTTAGTTCGACTAACTCTGCAGTGGCCATTCTATAAGGGGTCTTCGATATAGGCCTTGATCCAGGAATCAAATCAATAGAAAACTCAACTTCTCGTTCTGGAGGATGTCCAGGTAAATCTTCCGGAAATACATCTACAAATTCTTTTACAACAGGTACATCCTCTATTTGAACATTCCTTTCCTCACCGACAGTTATTTCATTCTCTTCCTCCCCAATAATTGAATTAAGTTGAGCTACTGGGGGTGGATCTAAATAAGAATTAGGTGGTGACGATTCTGCTCTAAAAATAAGGTGCTCCTTATCATTATCATCAAGAATCGTAACCTCTTTCTTCTTACAATAAATCTTCGCATCATAGTCCGAAAGCCAGTCCATACCGAGGATTATATCAAACTCAATCATAGGTATGACGATGAAATCAGCAGATAAAGAAAATTTATGTGCTCTAATGGGGACTGATTCACAAAACTTTGTTGCAACGATACTTCCCTTAGGAGTTTTAACTGACAACTCTCTTATTAAATCAAATTGGAAATATCTAATTTTCTTAGAAAACTGGGAAGATATGAAACAATGCGATGATCCAGAATCAAATAATGCATTTTCTAAACTTGAGGAAACCATTAAATTACCTGCCACCACGTCTTTCGGAGCTTCTACCTCATCAGTAGTGATAGCATAAGCCTGGCCTTGATCCCTTGGCCTTTTCTGAGGTAAGTTCTTCTGACGCTTAGGACATGCATTTGCATAATGCCCCATCTCCCTGCAATTGTAGCACTGAACGTTGGTAGCTTCCTTCTTCCCCTTGCAATCATGAGCTTGGTGGCCTTTTTCACCACACTTGTAACAGACTCCCATTCCCTTCAAGCAAGTACCAGGATGTTTCTTCCCGCATTTACCACAAGATGGATATTCAACCTTTCCCTTCTTCCCCTTATTTCCATTCCCAGATTGATCAGCAGGTCTCTTCTTCTCTTGCTTTGCTTTAAAGTCATAAGACTTAGAGAATTCCTTTTTGGTTTTGATAGCACATGAGACAATGTCTTCGTACGATGAAAAGGATTGTGAGACTAACGCTCGACGGAGAAATGGTTTTAACCCATCAAAGAAACGATCAATCTTACTTCTTGGGTTACGAATATAATCACCAGCGTACCTCGCTAACCTTGTAATGTTATCCTCATACTTTGTGACATTCTCATCCTCCTTTTGTCTCAGACTCAGAAATTGCCTTTCCATATCTGCTCGATGGTCGCGAGGGAAGTATTTTTATAAAAACAGATCTTTGAACTCCCTCCATTCCATATTTGATACTTCATCATCTTCCTTCGTATTTTGAATCAATGACCACCATTGATCAGCATCTCCAGTGAGGCGGTAAACTGCCATGATAACTTTTTCCCTTTCACTGCTCCCCAAAGCCTGAAATATTTTCTCTAGGGAAAATATCCATTGCTCAGCAACTAAGGGATTTGTATTCCCATTGAACGTTGGTGGTTGTTGCCTCATGAATCGATCTAACATTGATCCTCCACGCTGCGGATCAGGGTGCTCCATACGGGTAAGGTTATTATTCATAACCTGAGTAAGTTGTCCCAGTATGGTGATTAGCTGATCAGCACCAGTTGCATCACCAGCCCCACTATAATTATCTTGAGCAGGAGGGAAATCCCTACATGGAGTGCGTGCATTGATACGGTTTCCATTTCTTCCACTAGGCGCCATTTCTAAACAATGGCATAAACTAGATCAGTTTATGAATCAAAATACATAATCTCATACTTATAAAACACTTAACATAAATTGAACTATTTATGGATATAATCCATAATCATAAGAATGTTTTCTTTGAGGATGTATATACTCATAATCCCTTCAAAATGATTTGTAAAGAAAATGAGAGTTATCCTAAGCATATCCCCCAGGAGTTTCGTAACCAAGAGTGCAGCAAGGCCCGTTGTCGTGCACCAGTTCCCGTTCGAGTCTAGATCAAAGCGGTGTTTTCGGGTTTTACCCTTAGGTACATCTGTGCCAAAGCCGCCTCTACCTTCTCGTATCCAGACAGGGATGTATTGCTTGGAAAACTCACAAAATCTCTACAATACCAAAATTCTAGGAAGTTCTTCTATACTAATCCTCAAAGTTCATCTAAGGTCTACGTGCTCTAATCAGAGTTTATCTAAATCTAGCTTCCAAGGTTTGTACTAAACTTCCTCTGATACCAACTGTAACGCCCCGACCCCAGTTACCCAGAGTCGGTGCATTATTACATAACATTGGCATGATCACAAGAAAGATCAAATCTCGAAAGACCGATTGGTTTAGTAGCCTTGGAAACACTAGATATATTCATAAGTTTTACATTACATCATAAAATGAAAAACTACTACAACAACATAATGTTTCCACAATCCACACTATTAACCCCTCATAAAATCCCTGCAGGTCATTCATAACTTACTTCTTCACATCCTGGGAAAAATAAAACATAGAAAAGGGGTGAGCTCAAATGTCCAGTAAGGATAACAATATAGCGGAAACTTTTATAAATAAGAATAAACATTTAAGTCAATGTATAACTAAAACAAAAGCCTTTTAAATATTAACTTTCAACATGGTATGGCATAAATAAAATGAAATAATTCCATTTACTTATTCAAATGGATATTTAACTAATCGAATAATCACATGCAAAAATCAATAACCACTTTCATAATGTTGGAATGCATAATGCCAGAATATCATAACCACATAGCCAAGGCCTCGTGCCAAGACTACAAATAAGATTTTGTCAAGGCCTTGTGCCAAGACACTAGTTTGTCTCATGAGACCTACCGATGCATCGAGGAGCTATAGCGGGCTCCACCCGTCACATATTAAGTCCAATGCATTCCCATATGAAAAGGTTTAAACATAACATAAACATTCTTATTAAAACTAGCATACGAAATGTCAATACATTCACCATAAACTATGAATGGTATAAAAATAGCACATCCACAGTCAAACATATCACAAAACCTTCAATACAATATAGAAGTTTTGTATCATAATAAATCAACTTCAAATAATCTTAAAATCCATCAAAGGATGTTGACATAGATGAAATCAAAATTCTTTTTAAAGAAATATCTACTTTTATTTTGAAATCATTTAAGATCCATATAAAATAAATCATTTTCTTTGAAAAATAATCTTATAAGCTTGTAAGGGAAGCTTTGAAGCTTTTATAACGGCGGAAAATAGCCACACCCGCCGTATAAGTTAAAAAAACATTCTTACCTTAATTCTGTCGAAAAGGTTAAAAAGGACCTTGTTTTGAAAATGACAAAAAGATTCCTTTATAAACCTCTTATAAAAAGTCAAACAAGGGTATAAATGACTTTAACCCATATTTTTTTAAATAATAAATATGTTTTGAAATACATTTCTAAGAAACATGGATGTGGATGATAAAGAAATCCCAGTAGATTATTACGTATAAACAACCTCGGATAATGAAGAGATTGTGAAATAACCCTTACCTTGTACTTTTCCTTGGTTGGGGTAGGTTAACCTCATGTATAATGGTGAAATAGCTGTTATTAAATTATAAAAGAATCATATATAATAATATGATATCATATATGATCTTTTAACATTGATTTGTTAATAATATCTTAGAATTATCGTCGTTTCGGGAGTTAACTTACTCATTTTCTTTTATATGTTTTGTTACATAAGCCATGGTTGTTGTATCTTATTCATATCCAGAATGATATCTAGTCCTTAAACATCATTTTTAAATCATCAAATGATAATTATACTTGAATGGATACGATGGAGAATGAATCTCATCGCGTTCGTGGAGACGGTAGTCCGTACGTACGCACGTATGGTGACATGTTATTCAAAGGGTGGATAGAATACTGAATATGGTTGTACCATATTTATAATAACATCACAGTATATGTGAGATACTGGAGTTATTATTTTAGAATAGTAAGAACAAAGGAAGAAGAAGTGGAAGAAGAAATGAACTTGGAGAAGGGTGGTGAAATCATTACCTCTTCTTCGGGTTCTTCCTTTTGATTTGATCAAAAGGGCTCCTTAGGTAGGCTTTCTGATCGAAATAAGGCCTCTAGGTTGTAGTGAGGGATGTTGGGAGAGTATTTGGGCAGAGTTTGGCCGAACCAAAAGGCTTTGAAGGTGTGAAGAAATGAGAAGGAGGAGTTCCCTTTTATAAGAGGGGTGAGGGGCACCTTTGGAAAAGCTAGAAATATTAATTTATAATAAATTTATATTCGGTTTCTAATGGCTCAAAATCTTATTATTAAAATTTTAAGGTGGGGATAGGTCGAAAACCACTCAACCAATAGAATTTAGACAGGTTTGGGTACTTATATTAACCTTATCTTTAAGTATTAACTCTAAGTTAATTAGTTTCACTTTTACAATGTCTCTTTGTATTTTTATATAATATGGTTAATAAACTTACTATATACATCTAAGAGACCCCCAAGTGGTACATTAATGATGAACCTATCATGATATAAGTCTCTTGGCCGAACCTTAGATTTTTAGGAATTTAATATCAATTAATAATATAATATTTGTTTTAAGAACTCTTTTTTGTCAATTTTGACACTATTCAATAGATGATTTTTGTGAAACTCAAAACAGATTGATTACTTCGAACAAAGTCAATTAAATCAATCCTAATATATCATATTATCCTAGAAAATTAGTTTAATTCATTAAAAGTTTCATATTATATTTATTTGGGTATTTATAATATCAATTATTTTAATTTTTCACTATTATAGTAATTACTGCATCATCATTGTGTCATAAATAAAATAAATTATTTAATGTCTAAAAATTATAAATAAATTATCATTATGTAATAAATCTTTTTAGATTTCTAATTAATTTTTATAATCTAAAATCCAACATATATTACCCTATGTAACAATTGTTTTTCTAAAAGATATATGCTTGTGTCATTTTTGTATTAATTTTAACTTAATTAAAATAAAGTGTCATTATCACTTACAAGTGGATCCATGGGGTCCCAAAATTGACACAAAGATGACCATGGTCGACCATGTATCAACCAATAGGGTTAAGACACGTTTTAGGGTAATTTAGTATTATTATAATATTATTTTTTAACCCTTATTTACCGGATTTACCCTTAACCATGGTAAATAAAATATTTACCGCAGTAATTATTCAAAATGTCTAAAAATAAAAGTTACCTATTTACACAATTTGAACATCCTGATTCCAAATATGGAATCCATTTTCCTAAATTCAAAACACAGAAGTGGCAGAAATTAATTTAAAATTAATTCCCGCTGTCAAAACAAAAAGCGTGTTTTTAAGAGATAATAACTATCAAAAGATTGACACTCGTTTATGTTCGGTTTAATTGTAAAATTATGTACAATGACCAACATTATATTAAATGGTAAAAATATATTCTAAATATACTTTAAAACCACTCAAATTCATAATTTATCACTATTAATTATTTTGATTAAAAAAGTTGTTTTTAATTAAAACTTAGTAATTTTCACTATTCATCAAAATATGAAAGTTATCCGAAATGTACCAAAATTTCACCTTAGGCTAAATTTGATATTCCGAATCCAAAAATGAAGTCCATTTTCAAATATAAAATATATATAATTTCAAAAAGTAGGTATTACTATTCATAACGGCTAGTTTGATTAGTTATGGTGTGTTAGAACTCGGTGTTGCGTACAACACACGCTATCACATTATTCAAAGAGAAGCGTACCGTAGAAGCTTGGGGTGTTACAGATATAATATATGAAATTAGAATTTTTATAACCTACACATCTCATTTGAATTTAAAATTATATCATATGGATATAAAATCTAATTTTTAAAATTGATATTTAATGGTGGAAGTTTATGTTGAGAAACCTCATGGTTTTGAAAATTTTCAAAAACCAATTTTTTTTAATATACTAAGGCACATTATGGTCTTAAACAAGCACCTAAAGCTTGGTATGAATTATTAAGTACATTTCTATTGAAAATTGTTTTACTGTTGGCTTGGAATACCCTACCCTATTAAAGAATATAGATTATTCAAATTTATTAATAGATCAAATCTATGATTTTGATGGTATTTTTGGATCAACCAATAAAAATAATTTCAATGATTTTTCATAACTTCATCCAAAATAATATTAAATGAGAATTATGGGAGAATTAAAGTTCATTTTAGGACTTCAAAACTTATCAAAATTATTTTATAAATGTATAAAATCAAAGTAAATATATTACTGATTTATTGAAGTAGATTGGTATTGAAAATAGAAAGAATTATTCAACTCCCATGTGTACTAACATTAAACCGGACTTGGAAGAAGTTGGAAAACAAGTTACATAGAAGTACGATTGGAAGTTTACTATATCTTACTCCTAGAATAAACATCCATCCAGCATTACCATTTTTATTAAAAAGAATTGAAGGAGTAATAGATGACCAGTTTATAGGATGGCCAGAAGTAATGGATACCAAGGGAATCACCATGATTCATGTTCACCTCCTCAGATTTAAAGGGAGAGACGTGAGTTAGACAACTAACTGTGCTACCAGGGGTTTCCATAGATGCCAAGTGGTCTGCCACCTTATTTACCTCTCACCTCGTGTGAGTTATTCTGGTGCTGCTATCCAAGAGAACATTGAATTTCCTAATATTTTATGAAATAGACCAGGTGATGATACCTTTACCATGCAAGGCATTGGGAATAACCATAGAATCAGTCTCAACTTGGAAGATGTCAAGCACCTGTTGTCTGAAAATAGAAATACCTATAAGAACCACTTTCGCCTCTGCCAGAATAGAATTCACATAACCGTAATGCACCGAAAATTCCAAGGCCACCCTGCCCCTAGGAACTCAAACCACACCTCCACCGCACATCTCACCCACCACGCAAAAACCTTTGATATTCAATTTGAATCCAATATTAGGAGGACACCACTGAACCTAGTGCCAAATTTCCTAATGGATGACCTATGAGAAACATTTTGATGTACAAATAGCCTAAAAAGTGATGGGGTCTTCTTACATTTATCATTGGATCCACACAACTAGATAAGGATACATCGTACTCTCGAGGTAATGGATCTCCCCATAGAAGCGAGCACCTCGAACCGGGCCCAGATCCTCTCTTTCCATACACACTAATAGCCATCGTTAAAAATGATGGATCTCATCCTTTATTCCTTCTTGGGATTGTCTGTCCCCTGAAACCAGCTATCCACCGAGGATTCTAATCTCGACGAATTAGGTGAGGTTCCTTCAAGTTTTCCGAAGACACCCCATTCCTGGAGTGCCCAGTCCCACTCAATGAATAAATGGGATACACTCTCTTCGTGCTTATCTAAAAAACATTGGTAACAAGAATCCTTGCTAATTCCAAGCCTTTGGATATTCTCTCCTTTTGGTAAAGCACGTTTTTGGATCCTCCATGATAGGAAATTAAATTTTTTTTAGGGATACACTTACACCACGATAGCCCGTACCCACCTCCATGTTGTCCCTGCGGAAAACATGACTTGTAAAAATCCCTATCATTGATCCTACTATAGGTGGAGGGGTTAAAGACACAATGGTCCATATCCATGCTCAAAATAACAGAGTCAAAAACCTCCTACTGATCAGCATCAATAATGGTTTTGAAAAAATGAGGGAACTTGATCACATCCTTGAATGTGATCAACGGAGCCGGACACCCAGGATATCCATGAGTCCTTCCCGACCAGTTGTGGACCCAGAACTAGATGTTCCCGTCCTTAAGAATCCACCTAATGCTTTTGAGGAAGGAAATAATAAAAGTACAAATAGAGGACCATAGCAAAGACCCACTAACTGCAGAATATTCAGTGGTGACCCAGCTTCTGCAGGACATCAACTTACCCTACAATGATCTCTCTTCAATAACCCCCCACACTAGCTTCGAATGACTATACTGAATAGTGTATGAAAGGCTTTTAATTTCGATCCCTCCCTCCAAAATTGGTCGATCCATCTTCCCCCAAGAAATCCACTGTCTCCCCCCCCCCCCCCCGACGATGCATCCTAGATGAAACAAGAAAAAATTCTATCAATTACCTTGATAACCCCCTTCGGCACATTGGTGGATGAAAGATCATGGAAACTAATAGCTGAGATAATGATGCTCACAAGAGTAATACGTCCTCCAAAAGAAAAATAATGGTTTTTACAATTGTAAATGTGCCCCGTAACCTTTCTCACTACATGGTCAAAATCACAGATTCATATTCTTCCTGGTGACACATGGGTGCCAAGTTACTCCATGGGAAACGCCCCAAACCTCATACCCAATCTACGACCCATATTTGTCACCTTGATCGATGTGCAATTCAAGTCCACATAAAATCAACTCTTCTCCCTATTTACTTGTTTACCACCCAAGTGGAAATACTCCTAAAGGATCTTAATATCCCCCTGCATAGACCGCCTCACCATATTATTTAATATGAGGGTATTGTTAGTGAACATCAGATGAGAGGTGGGTGGTAGCCTCAAACTCATTTAGAAAGGAAGAACATCCCAATTATAGATGCCTATGTTAATTACTCTAATTAAGATATCTTGCATTAGAATGAAAATACTCAGGGATAGAGGATCACCTTGATGAAGGCCTCAAATAGTCTTTAAAAAATCGCGAGTTCGCCCCATAAATGACATCGCCATCCATGCTGAACTGAAGCACCTAAACATAAGAGCGCAAGACCATCTTAAGAAACCCATCTTCTTTGTAACCTTGTTAATAAATCCCGACATGATCCTGTCATATTCCTTATTCATATCAAGCTTTATGGACATATTAGATCCATGAACCATGGTTTTATATCTCTAAGAATCTCTTGGGCCACCACTATGGATCCCTGAATAGAGCAGTATTTCACAAAACCATGTTGTTATTTTGAGATCCACTATGGAAGATTACCAAACAACCTCTTATTAATGATTCTCACCAGTATTTTATATGTAATGTTACACAAACACACCAGCCGATAATGAATAACAGATGAGGGGTCCTTGTTTTTTGGTAAAAGGACAAGAGTCGTGGCGGACGCAATCCATGGCATGCTTCCCCTCGGAATAAATCTTGGATAACATTGATGAGATCCCCCTTCACCACCTCCTAGGGACTCCTATAGAATGATCCTGGAAAACCATCAAGACCTGTGATATTATCCTGATTGAGACTCATCATATTCGTAAAGATATCTTCCTCCGAGATCCCCACCTTAAACTCATTATCATGAGGAGACACAAGTTGAGAAATCCCCTACCAGAACTCTTCCCCCCTATAGGGTAGCCCTGTATCATGTTTGGATTGGGTCATTAAAGAAGTTCCTGGAAGTAATAAAATTACAAGCCCCTAAAGACATCACATTCATTAGTGAAATATCCATCTTCTAAATCCCGGTTCGATTGATCCACATGCCACCACTTCCTTGTGAAATCATGGAAAAAGGTTGTGTTCTTCTATCCCTCCTTAATCCATTTAATTCTCGAATGATACCTCTCCCTTATTTTATACATGTGTATCATAACCGAAATGTAGTTATTCATCTTAGAGAGCTATCCAAAATTAGTGTTGTCTCAGAACTCCTCAATACTGGCCTCAAACCGTTCAATATCTTGTCTGAGCATGTCCAGCTCCTGGTCCAAGGGAAGGATTATTCTATCCCATGAGTAAAGTACCTTCTTGGGTCGCCTCAACATACAGTGTAGCGCTCTCCAGGAGTTCCCCAAGATTGATTCCTCCCAACTATTCCTCAATGTCTGGTGATAACCCGGGATACCCAGCCAGTGGCTCATGTACATGAAACCCGACTGCGGACCCTCCCTCTTTATTAGGGAAATAAGGAGAAAAGAGTGTTCAAATATTCTTTGGGTCAGATGATCAACATTTTCCTCTAGAAACCTAGATATTTCTTGTACATTGGCTAAACACCGGTCAAGACGGCTCCAAAAATAACTAATTCCCCTCCGTTTGTTACACCATGTGAAGGGGTCACCTAAATACCCCAAATAGAAAGGCCTTTTTCCAGTAATAAACTGGCCAAATACCTATTTATCCCTCCTTGGAAAATCTCCTCCTCCCTTATTCTCCTCTGAGTCGGCTACAATACTGAAATCATCGCCCACCACTCAAGGCTGATCCCCTGGGTCAAAAGCACATATATCGCTCAATAAATCTTCCCTTTTCTGTGCATTATAGCTAACATAAATAAATGAAACAAGTAGGGAGTCTCCACCAAAAGACACCCTTTTCGTTACGTGTTGATCACCTACATGGATTAACTCCACCAAAACCTCCCCGTGCCAAAAAAAACTGAGATTAACTTATTGATTGGATCTGCATGCATAGATGAATGTAGCTTCAACTTGTAAGTGAACTCATTGATCTTTGTAGAGTTATGCTTGTGATTGAGAATATCCAACACCTTGACCTTATGTTTCTTATCTTCCAATACAATAAAATCTGATTTTACTCTCACCCTGACTCCCTGAGCAATCCAGATGAAGATGTGATTCATGGTAAAAAACTGCCCAATTTTGGCCCCAGGCAACATGGTCTCTTGCACTAGCAGAATAGAGCCCTCCCTATCCTACAGCCTCTTCAATGATGACCTCATGCACACTCCCAAACCCGAACCAATAGGGAGTGATAGGGAAGTTATGTGCCTCGAAGAACACATAGAAGACTATCTCTTCACCTACAAAGGAGGTGAACGAGCCACCTCATCTGATTTCGAGATAACTTGCACATACTGTGTAGGTGCACCAACAACAAGGTCACTACTGACCATTAAACCATCCACTGCAAGGATCCAAGACTTATGAAAAGTTGTTACAGCAAGACTTCCAACTCAGTCCAGCAACCTGTTTCCTTTAATAAGAGCCTCTCTTAAAAAAGAATCTCCCTATATAGAAACGTTCTTAGGTAGCTTCTCATCATAAGAGTAAGGAAGTGGTATCACTCAAGGGAGATCTTGAGGAAAAGAAAATAGTAGACTAGGAGTAAGATTACAAAGATTATCCAACCAAGAACCTTCCAACATCATTCAGGGCTATGAGCATGACCATGTTGAGGGCGCCAGATGATCCATCAAAAAGGCACACGACACACAGTGAACCTGAGTTTCACCAAGGAAAGCATCTGGCCTTGGGAAATAAGGAATGAGATCTTTGAAAACTGGGAGCATATGAGGGATTCCATAGGGAACATCAGATATAGACACCTCTGAGGCCACAGGTTGAGCTGCCACTAAACCAATATCTCCACTAATAGAGAAAGATGGGCCTCTTGGCAGGGGGAATAGGCCCACAAGAGGCCTCACTCCAAGATGTCTTCTCCTACAGATCTGTACTGAACTCTCCGGTAGAAGTCACTCCAAAAAAAACATGGGAAAAATAGGAAAAACTATATCATCTGAACAGATGGTTGAATCTTGCACCTTCAGGGAAAATCTCTCCAGGATAAGAACTGATTGATCCATCTCCACATATATCTGATGGGATAACATATCCTCACCTCTTTATGTGGGCATATCCACGCCATGAAAACCCCCCAATGAGTCGTCTATGGCCATGAGAAAATTTCTATTATAAAAAGGGAGCGTAAGGCTAGGGAAACATACCCAAACTGCAGCAGGAGGATCATCCTTCCCTTTATCAGCCTCTACCGACCACCGAGTGAGATTGTAGTGCCATCAGATGAAGACCTGGGGATCATAGCACCATGCCATGAAGAAATTTTCATCTGAAGCTAGCACGAAGCAAAAGGAGAACCTGTGGATTTCCAAAATACGAACCTCTTCCTTCAATCCCCAGGAACCCACAAATAGTTGGAACACTGAAAGTGAAGGTTTCTCACCTCCAAAACGTGCCACGAGCGACCATTTGAGGCCACAAATCACATCGTTTACCACATAGGAGGGGGCCGATAGCAATACGAGCGAAACTTTCTAGACCACCGAGTGTGAGAACAGATTGATGTCGGGAAAGAATATATCCAAATCCCCTGAACTCAAACTAAAAACTGCATATTTGAAGGAAAACATTGGGTGATGTGACTAGGGAGGAAGATCGGTAGACCCCCAGTGAGAAGAAGAGCCACCGGATAGAGCCAAAAACCCAGGGTCAAACATCAATGGGGATTCATGCACTACCAGAGGGTGAGGCGCTAGGACAGAAATGAGAAGTGAAATTTGAAAATCCCCAGGCGTGTGCGGTGCATTATTTTTGAGACCCATTATCATTTTTAAAATCAATAAAACCCCTCTAGGAATAACTGATGTTAGGTTTTTATTATGTCTATGTGGTAGATTTCAACCAAATCTAGAAGAATCTCATCTTGTAGCTGTAAAAAGATTTTTTAGATATTTAATAGGAACAGTTTCTCAATATCTTATCAATCCAAAAAAATCTGATTTTAATTTTACATAATATTCATATAATGATTTTGGAGGATTTAAATTAGATATAAAAATAACTTAAAGAACCTATATCCTTTTAGGAAAATAATTTGTTTCATGGTCAAGTAAGAAGGAACACTCAGTTTCATTATTAATAACTGAAGTAGAGTATGTATCTATAGGAAGTTGTTGTGCACAAGATATGTTGATAAAAACACTCTAATGGACATTGGACTTAATTTTAATAATACACATATTTTATGAGATAATACAAGTGCTATAAACATTTCAAAAAAATCCAATAAGACATTCTAGAACTAAGCATATTGATATTAAACATCATTTTTTAAGAGATCATGTTATTAAAAAAGATATATATTTAGAGTCTGTTAACCAAAAATATCAATTTTCTAATATTTTTACTAAGACTCTTCCCACTTCTTGTTTTGATTTCAATAAGGTGGAGTTAGGTTTAATTAATTTTTAATTAAATATTTGTTTTATTTTATCTATTTATTTAATTTATGCCAATGCTATTTCATTAAATTTTATTTACTATCAGTATTTCAGATAATTAATGATATATTAAATCTATTTATGATACGTAATCTTTTTTCGTCATAATTACTCTACGACATGGGAAACGAGGAAAATATCATATGTTAGAGACCATTTGTTTTCCAAACCCCTTGTCTTCAAAATCCTGTTAACTCCAATAAAAAACCTCTTTCTTCTATTCTCTCACTCTTTATCCTTCCAAAAACCAAGAAATTTAAAACATCATATTTTAAGATCTTCAGGAATGATGAAAAGTTAGAGAATCTAAGAAGTAAAAGCATATGAACTGAAACGTCAAAGAATTTCAGGCAGAAAAATTCTTCAATGAAATGTGATTGATCTAGAATGTATATACCATATTAACTTGCTCCTAAAAAAAGAATGGGCTTCTCAAGGTGTTGAGATACCTTTTAATGATAGAAACATAGAGTTTTTGTATGAGGTAGAACTAAAATATTTTTATAAAAGTGTGCAGTTTTGTTTTAGAGATACAGAGGAATTGATCTTATTTAGTATAGTAGATAAGGATTTCCTTATTTCTTCTACTTAGGATTCAAGGATTTTAAACACTCCACAGGAAAGAGTTTTCTATTTTTACCTCATGTTCATTGGGCATAAGGACCCTTTTTCCAAAGAAATTGAGTCTTTTCTGTTCTACTTAACATATATCCAAATGATTTTTTTAAGGATTTAGAACCAGGTAATAAGATTATAGTGAAATTTATTCATACTGGAATTGCACCAATGATAGATGAGATTGATAAAATCCATTACCTAGACATGTATATCATGTTTCTATTTTTATTTGATATCAAATTAAATTTCCCAAGGTATTTATTTAGATATCTTCATTACTGTTGTTCAGCAGATGCGAAAATGAATTTTTATCGACATGGATGAATAATTTCATGGATTTTATTTATGAAATATTTGATCAGATTAGTTGAAGCCAGAATAAAATACAATCATAGTAATGTGTTTAATGTTGGAACATTAAGATAACTTGGATTTTTCTAGATCACTATGAAAGGAAAATTATGTCCTGCTGAAGTAGATGAAGAACAGAGCTCAGGAGCTTTTCTGTAGGGGGAATGCTAGTTTTATAAAGGAGGGAGTAGCTTAATCTCAAAAAGGTGTAGTTTCATAGCCATCCAAAATAAGAGTTAGATTTTCCACTTAAGAAGAAGAAGAGGGAGAGATGAGTCAATAAAGGCTTGTGATAAAACCTAGAAAATTATATGATCCTAAAATAGAATAAAAAGTGCTTCCTTATGGATAAGCAGCATGCTCAGTTCATTTGTAAAAAATAATTATTGAAGATGATATTTCGATAGAGATCCAAGATAGAGATCATGCATTTGTATCATTGGAAAATGAACCATTAGTAAAGAGCTTCTAGTGGATATAGTTCAAAAATAGAATACTCAATCAGAAAAAGTTCAATCTATAATTGTTAGTTATGAAGTTACTAAACAATAAATTCTTTATGAAAGGAAGATTTTATGAGAACCAGTTATAGAATTTCGGCCTTTAATTGTGGATCAGACTGTGGGACCATTAAATTGTATATCTAAAGGATAAACTGAAGTATTAGATAACCAATCATTTTTTGTAAAGAATCTATATTGAATATAGTGACGTATCTCATGGAAACTATAAATGAAAATCAGGATATGAATGTAGATGAGGGGACATCTAATTCATTATATCATCAAGTTGAAGATTTTATTATAAAAATTAATAATTATCAAGAAAAGAATTCCAATCTACAGCAGGATCTAGAGAGAGCAAAGAAAAATACTCAGGAGCATACTGAGAACACTGTTTCTAGAAGGGGTTTTGATGCCTTTAAAAGAGACATGTTAAATGATATTAGAATGATTAGATCTGAAGATATGTCGAAATTAGATATTGTGGAATTAAAATGGTACTTATGAATTTAGTTTGAATTGGTGAAAGGTTTAGTGATTTAGTCCAGTGCATCTACTCTTGTCCTTGAAACCAATCTAGATTTAATTAGAAGATTTCATGCCATTACATCTATTATGGTTGATTTGAATATTCAAATTTAGGATATTCAATGAAATAATCCTACTCTATATATTTTATTGGACAACAAAAAATTTCTCATGGATCAGTTAACTCAGAGAGAGACTAACATTTGATTGTTTTTTGGTATGTTTTTAGAGATGTTAGAGTGGTTCATAAAGCAATGGGAAAGTCTTCATGAGTTTCTGAAAGTCAACATTGTGGAGAATCTATATGTCAATAATGAATCTAGGTAGTTGATAATCTTGATAGGAGATAGTTTGATGAAGAATCTTAGATTATAGATGGCAGATCTGAAGGACATGTTTGAATCCATATATAATTCTCATCCATCCAATCCTGAATCATCTTTTTCATTCCTACCTTTACACATGGAAATAAAATTTATTGTTTCTTAGTCATAAACACTATTATATTCATGTAATTTCTAATAAATGAGTTTGTTTTCCATATATATGTTATATTTTTTCTAATATAAAAAATCCATTTCCCTTTATTCATTATCGTTACTTATAACAATCACTTATAATTTTGTTCAATATTAAAAGTGTCTTAATATGTTTATATACAATCTATTTGATATCACAAAAATGGTGAGAAATTTAAATAATCAAAATATTTCCTTTATCCTAGAGAAATTAAAGTATTTCCCTTTTATTTAAATAAATAATAATTTGGGAGGAATTTCTTTTAATGTTTATAAAATTTTAAATAATTTTTCCTAAGAATATAATTTTAATTTATGTGTTTTATGATCATAAAAAAGTGTGATATTGTTGGGAATATATTTTCTTCAATAATGCTATATTAATATTAATGATTTTGATAACAAAAAATACCCATATTTGTTTAAATAATGATTTTATTTTGACTGTATTTTAGGAACGTCATATTCATTATTATTCCTATCTTGAAATAATATTCAACTAATAATTTTCAAGAAATATTTGTTAAAGTGTTCAGAACACTCTTAAGAATATTCATTAAACACTGTTCACCATTTTTTGTTTACTAAAAATATTTTTTATCGAAGAAATTAACATATGGAACCAACCTTAAATTTATAATCAAGGATTGGCATGTATGCTTAACCAAACTTACATTCGAATAAACATATGGTCAAGGAACATTACGTTTGGGTGAGTGTAACACCCTGGGTTTTTATGAGAAATATTATTGTTAATTTCGTTGATGTCCTTTGTTGTATGTTACAACAAGATTAGATTGATCTATACACAACACTGTATTATCTTATAGTATACGAAAACATTATTCTTTGCCTATGTTTCACACAAAAGCGTCCTTCCTCAGTAGTGTGTGTTATACGCAATACTGAGTTCCACTAAACAATGATATATTGTTATATTATTTTCATGAACTAGCCGTTTGGAATTTTATTGACCACATTTTGAATTTTATAACATTATCATTCATCTGAATCATATTCTAGAACAAGGTATGAGAACAAAATAAATTTTCCATGTAAAATATGTATTTTTCAAAAAATGCAGTTTTGCCGCCTTTTGATGGCGCACCCACTTTAAATTTAGTTTCTGAAAAGTTTATAAGTTCAATTATAAAAAATAAACTTATTCATTGCAATAAGGATATAAACATTTACCTTGGATAAATTATTTATATTTTTCTGTTAACATTCATATTTTGATGAATAGTAAAAATACGCTAAATTTTTCTTAAAAACATATTTTTTCCTCAACATAATTTATATGGGTAAATTATAAAATTTAATGGTTTTAAAGTATAAATATAATATAATTTTACCCTTTAAAATAATTTAAATCATTATCATTAATTTTACATTGAATTCATTGGTAAAAAAGTTTTAATCTTTGGCAATGTTTTAACATTTAAAGCCTGTTTTTTTAACGAGGTGATTAATAATAAATTAATTACTAAAAATTCTGTGTTTTGAATTTTGATAAATGGATTTAATAATGGAATTCAGTGGGTCTAAATTATATTAATAGGTTTTTTTTGATATTATGAATAGTAACAACGGTAATTTTTATTTACTACAGTTAAAGGTAAATCGGGTAATTAAGGGTAAATATAAGATTATAAAATTTTCCTAAAACCTGGAAAAATTATATTGGATGAATAAAAGTCGACCCATATCACCTAATGGTAGTAATATATTTATTAAATGGACTTTTGACTATGAAAATGATGTAATATTTATTAAAACCAACGAAAGTGATAACATGTCACTCTCTTATATATTATAAGTAAAATAATTTTAATTTAGTGATAAACATCATAAAACATGGAAAATAAATAGTCACCATAAATATAATAAAATTATCTACATCATGTGAATTTATTTAGAAAATTTAGGGATTAAATATTCATCATTAATGGTGACACAATAGTGATGTAGAAATTATTTTGTTGATTGAAATATGAAATAAATGGTTTTAAAAATATTAAATTAAATATTATATGATCTATTTAATGTAATCCACTAATTTTTAAGATTAATATTACATGTTACGGATATATTAAATATTTTTATTCGAATATATCTTCTGTTTGGATTTTATTTAAATTCAAATAATTGAATAGTGTCAAAATTGACACTATTGATATTTTATAAAAATAACATATTATTAAATTGTTTGAAAATGAAAAAAATATATTTATAAATTATAAATTGAAATTTATATGTACTAAAATGTCCTAAAGTATCCAATTACTAACAATTCACAACACATAAGTATGAATTTATAACATTCAGAATTTATAATCTTATTACCACAAATAAAATTAAATAGATTAAATAAAGATAAATCAAAATGATAGGGGTTAAAATAAAATAAAAACAAGTATAATTTTTATTGGTTTATTATATTACAACGTTATCTCATCTCATCTTCAAATTGAGTCATTTTTTGTGTTTTTTAATGGGGTTATGAATTTATTATAAATTATTATTTTTGAGGATTCTAGAAGTGCCCCTCTTCTTTCTTATAAAAGGACACCTCCTCCCTCCCCTCTTCACGACATTTTGAACATTAAATCTCGGTCAAACCATGTCCATTTCTTTCCTTCAATTACCTTACAACATTCTAGAACTCCTGATCTTCTTCAAAGACCAACATTAGTTCCGTAAGAGGAAGTTTAGAAGAGGCGCGTCGAAGAAGAGGTAATATCCTTTACTGATTCTTTCAATTTTATTTCTCATTCTACATCCAATATTTTATTTTTTTCATTATAAATTAATAACATAAGTATAAATAATATACTGATATTTTATTATAAATATAAAACAACCTTATTTCACCTTCTATCCATCCTATGGAAAATGAAATCATCGCGCGTTTGTACGTACGAAATACCGTCCCCACACCATGGTGTAATCTGTTCCCCCCCCCCCACCTTAATTGGATAGGTATAATGGTGTAAATAATAATTATATATAATTATTATAACATAATACTAATTATGAGATATTCATTCATCCACTCCAATACCATTCAATAATTATGGGAACGATATCATCCCTCGTGCGTACGTACGGATTACCGTCTCCACGACGCGAAAGAGATTAATTCTTCATGTTAACCATTCGAGAATGATTATAATGTATAAATATTGAATAATAATGAAATATATGAAGTAATAATGCTACTGGATTTGTTTATATATATATGTCATCTATTTACTTCCATTCAAGTCAATAAGGAAAGGAAAACAGCGTTCATGCGTACGTACGGCCTACCATCTCCATGAACAGTGTATTTCATTCCATTTATCGATATATTATATTCTGAATATATATAAATCATGTTTTATATTCTGGAATACGTAATCATGATCTATGTAATCATATGAATAATTACAAGTCAAACCACAGACGATAAATGAAACTATTTTACCCAAAACGCTGCTTTAACATGAAATTGACAAATGAATGGGTAATATAAAGTCGTAAGTGAATCATATATGATATCATAAATATTATTTTGGTTCTGTTACTAGTTAATAATATGTTTAAACCCACTATACAAAAATATCGTACACATATTGAAGAATTTGGACATCAGGTAAGGGATAATTAGTCCAATCTTGTTCTTATCCGGGATTATTTATTATGTAGTATTTACCGGGGTTATATTTCTCATCCATGTCCATGTTTTCTAGAAAAAATTCATAAAATGTTTACTATTATTTCATGTATTTTTAGAGTCATTTTTCAAATTTTCTGACTTTTACCACCTGTTATGGAAGGAATTTTTCTTTTGTTTACCATATGAGGTACTTTTTGACTTATCCGGCAAAAGTACGAGGAGAATGTTTTTTTAAGTTATTTGGAATGAATGGTTTTTTACAGTTTTATAATGCCTTATTTTTGTGAAGAATATTCTATAAGATTTCATTATTATTTTCAACATAATACTTTTCTTTTTAAATTTCATGGAATATTGAGAAAAGAATATGATTTTGAAGAAGAAAGGATATTTTTCATCAAGAATTCATTTGAAGTGTTTTATCAAAAATATTTTCCATATAAGATGACATTATTTATTATGTTTATGTTTTAATTATAAAGTATCTATTATTTACATGGTTTGATTATTCTTATTATGAAATGATATCCATTTCTTTTATATGGATTATGTTATGATGGGATGATTTTTATGAAACCCATTTTATTCATTGGGTTTTGATGAATGATTTATGTTTATTTTCTGGAACATGTTAGAATGATTTCATTATGAGATGGGTGGGACCAATATCTCCATCTAATTCATTGGGTAATTATTTATATCTCGTGAGATATAACATGGCTGGAATGATAGGTAAATCTAGTTCAGTAATACAGGGTTGGAACGGCAAGTAAACCTGTTTCAGTAAGGGACTTTATCCACTATGATGGTCTTGGAAGGAATGCCTTGGCTAATATTGAAATCATATCATATGCTTAATGGTTTTCTATAATTACATATTTTATTCCCATGCTATTTTATCATGATTAGTGTTTCCTTATGATCTATCCCTTATGTACTTCCAAAATATATGTCATTACTCATGATTTTGATTTTTTATGATCGTGTTTTTACGTTCAAATGTTTATTGGTTGTTTTATGTTATACATGTTTTCCCTTACTGAGAATTTCAGATCACCCTTTTCATGTTTTATTTTCCCCAGGATATAAATCAAGGTTTTAGGTAAGAAAAAAAATGGGGAAGATCTATATTGGAGATGTTGAAGATCTTTTACCATGACTAGAATATTTTGTTCCGTGTTTCCAAAAACACTAAAATAATACTATCATGGGGCATCTGTTTTTGTTATGTATTTAGTATTCCGAGAAAGTAATGTAATGTCCATGTACATCAAACTTGGGTCTCTACAGTTGGTATTATATATAAGGTTTAGTCGCCCTTTGGAAACTAGATTGTGAAAACTTTAGTGAGATCCCTAGAGATATTTATAAGGTATGTCTAGGGATGTCATTATGGTCAAGTAAAAGTATAAGTTACAATCCTATAATTAAGATAACGATCATGAATAACCTAGGATAAAACCTAATATGATAGTGATCTAAGGTACTCCCCCTTTATTATGTTGTTTTCCTGATATGATTTTTGCCTATCACACTATTATTTTTGGGTTGTATATAATGGTTGGAACTCGAAGTAACCATGTTAATGATCTATGTAGTGGGAAATTCAATGATTTTCCTCTTGAAAAAAAATTGTTACAGGAAATGGAGTGGAAAATATTATTGTTATACTTAAAAAATCTATGAGTCATTCTAGACATCAAAATGAGCAGAGAAGAAAACAATATTCTACAGATTCCTTCACGATGAATCGAACACCTTCTTTCAGTGGGTCTTCTAATCCACTTGTTACTGAAAAATGGATATGTACCATTAAAAAGATATTTTCCATACATCGTTGTTCATAGCATGAAAAAGTCATTTTGGTTGTATACCATTTAGAATGTGAAGTAGACCAGTGGTGGACTCTAATTAAGTATACAAGGCCCCATGATGAAATTGAATCCATGGAATGGGACTAGTTCAATAACATGTTTTTCAATAATTACATCCCGCTTATTCTTATAAAAATGATGGAAAATGAGTTCCTTGAGCTTAAGAAAAAGGCTGATTAATCTGTAGGTATATACGAGGTGAATTTTACAAGGATTGCAGGGTATCCATCTAGCTTTATCATCCAACTTGAAAGTAAAGTTGATCGATTTTTCAGTGTCATAAAACCAAGTCTTCGAAGGGCATTAGTGATAAGAGACATCAGTAGCTATGAAGAAATCATGCATTGTGCTATCAATGTTGAACTAGAAGATGGTGTTACATATTAATCTCATGGTTTTGATAGGAAACGAAATATGGAGTTCAACGAAAAATATAAAAATAATGGTGAAAAGAAGGCAATTGTTTTTTATGCTCAAAGTGTGGAAAGAAGCATGGTGGAGTGTTTCTTAAAGGGACTAGAATATGTTTTAAGTCTGGACAATAATGTCATCGAGCATCTTAATGTCAAAGTAATAGTAAAAATGTTTTTAATGATCTGAATAATGAAAAGACTATAGAGAATTCACCACCAACACTTCAATGCCCCAAGTCCAAGGAAATGGGGCATCATGCTAACCAATGCCCTAATCCAAGGGTTAATGATGATTGACATCAACAACCTCTTAAGGAAAAGTAAAAAGGGTAGTCACATGCTATCACTATTGGAATTGATGAGTATGACAACGATGTGGTGGAATGATTAAGTATTTATGTAATAGGATTCCAAAATAATGTTGTGTAATCTCATTTATAGTATCGTGGAATATTGTAATATCTATGTATTGGTTTATTGTGGTATTCAATACTTTTTTGGTACCAATAACCATGAAAAGTGATTGAAATATTTTTGGAAAGAAGATGATATGCGTATAATGAAGGGATAAGGAGAAAATAACATGTTTGATAGTATTAATGATTTCATGAGTGATATATAGACAAAGTGACATCATGATTTGAATATATAGAAATTTTGGGATTTTAGTATGTGGAAAGAGTTAACTTTTGACACCATTCATGTTTTCACTAATGTTAAATAGGTATTTATTTTTCAATAGAATACATGATTAAGTAATTTACATGTTTGGAATGTTACCAACAACACGATATATCTTATGATATATGGGGGATAAAGGATGGTAATCACATACTTGGTAGATGACCTCTCTAGTAATATTTTTATTTATACTATGAGATTGGATAGAAGTATTTTGGATAAACCTAATGATTGGAATGGATTAAGTTATACATCATACAGTATTGTTTAAGGCTAGAACATTTTGATATTATTTCTAAAATTTTATAATAGTATTGTTTTAGAAAAAAAAGACAACTCGTAGGATGGACGATAACATGTTGCGTCGGACAAGGATGTAGGAATTGAACCAACAACCAAAGTGCAACAGGCCTTTATCGCCTACCACTGGCCTACAGGAAGTCCCTATTCAGTAGAAATTAGTTTTATTTTAATAATTGGTGTGATATATGAATCATAAGTCTATTTTTGGATCCATATACGATTAATATCACCATATATGGACTTATGTATATTTAATAAATTTTTCTAACCTTTTGTTGGAGATAGATGGAATGAACCATCATTCTATCACATGATCTAATAACACTTCTCAAATGAAAAATTCAAATTCATTTATTTATAATATGAATTTTAAATTGTTCAAGGAATGACCAACGGTGAGATTGTGCCAAAATCCAGTAAGTATTTCTTCAAATTTAAATTCTTCAACTTTAAGAAAATGATCTTGAAAACCAAAAAAATTATCCTATTACCCTCATATCTGATGGATCAGATGTTACCTTAGATCATCACAAGTTTATGGCTTTGTGATTGTTAGATTTTTCATAGCCATGTTCTCTACCACTCTCCATCAGAACTTGATGGTTATATGTCTCTTCTATATCCATGTTTAACCTATATTATCCTATGTGGAAACCCAGTGATGAGTTAATTTGGGTAAAAATTACGTTTCTTAATTTACTTTTTAAAATTAAGTTTTAGTATACTTTTTTACAATGTGGTTTTCTGTGAATGAAACTTTCAAGTATTAAATGATTTATAACCCCGACGAATTTCGAGGTCGAAATTCATTTTATGGGGGGTAGAATGTAACACACCGAGATTTTATATGAAATATTATTTTTAATTTCTTTGATTTCTTGTGTTGTACACTACACCAAGATTATCTTTCCCTATACATAAAACTATATAATCATGTAGTATATCCAAACACTATTCTTGGCATTTGTTGCACACAAAAGCGACCTTCCACAATATCATGTGTTGTACGCAATACCGAGTTCCACTAAACTACGATATATTGTTATAATATTATTAAGAACTAGCTGTTATGAATATTATTAACCAAATTTTTAATTTTATAACATTATCATTGATCTTACACATATTCTAGAACATGGTATGATAACGAAATAAATTTTTCACGTAAAATAAGTGTTTTTAAAAAAATGTAGTTTTGCCGCCATTTATGGTCCACCAACATTAAATATAGTTTTTGACACGTTTATAAGTTATATTATACAAAATAAAATTATTCATTTTAATAAGGATAAAAAAAATTACTTTGGATAAATGTTATATATTTTTCAGTTAACATTCATATTTTGATGAATAGGAAATATACGCTAAATGTTTCTTAAAAACAACATTTTTCATCAAGATAATTTATATTGTTAAATTATAAAATTTATGGTATTAAATTATAAATATAATATATTTTTACCCTTTAATTTAATTTATGTCATTATCATTAATTTTACATTGAATTAATAGGTAAAAAAATTTCAAACTTTAGCAATGTTTTATCTTTTAAAACCAGTTTTCTTAACAATGCGACTAATTTTAAATTAATTACTGAAACTCTGTGTTTTGAATTTTCAAAAATGGATTTCATATTTGAATTCAGTGGGTCCAAATTATATTAATATTTTATTGTTTTTTTGATATTATGAATAATAACTATGGTAAATTTTATTTACTACAGTTAAAGGTAAATATGGAAACTAAGGGTTCAAATAAGATTATAAAATTACTATAAAACCTGCCAAAATTCTATTGGATGAATAAAAATTGACCCATATCACATAAGAGTCAGAATAGATTCATTTGAAGGACTTTTGACCATGAAAATGATGTAATTATTATTAAAATAAAAGAAAGTGACAACTTGTCCCTCTCTTATATATTATAAGTGTAATAATATTAATTTAATGATAAAAATCCTAAAACTTCTGAAATAAATAGCCACCTAGAAAGCTAAAATACTTACCTACATCATGTGAATTTTTTTATAATTTTTATGGATTATATTTGTATCATTAATGGCGACACAATAGTGATATAGAAATAATTTTATTGATTGAAATATCAAATAAATGGTTTTAAAAATATTAAAATAAATATTATATTAACTATTTGTTGTGATTGATGAAATTTTAAGATGAATATTACATGATAGGGATATATTAAATATTTTGGTTTGAATACATCTTCAGTGTGGATTTTATTTAAATTTTAATAATTTTATAGTTTCAAAATTGACACAATTAATATTTTATAAAAATAAAATATTATTAAATTTTTTAAAAATTAAAAAAAATATTTAAAAATTAAAAATTGAAATTTATATGGTCTAAAATTTCATAAAGTATCCAATTATGGATAATTCACAACACATATGTAAGTATTTATAACAATTTAGAATTTATAATCTTATTACCAAAAATAAAATTAAATAGACTAAATAAGGATAAATCAAAATGATATGGTTTAAAATAAAATAAAAACACGTCTAGATTTTATTTTTTGAAGAGATTACAACGATATCTCATCTCATATTATAATTGATTCATTTTTTGAGGTTTTTATGTGGGGTCTGAATTTATTATATATCAATATTTTGAGGCTTCCAAAAGTGCCCCTCTCCTCTCTTATAAATGGTCACCTCCACATTCTCATCTTCACAACATTTTGAGCCTTAAAACATGGCCAAAACCTGACCATTTATTTTCTCACCATTCCTAAAAACAAACTAGGGGTCCTGATCTTCTTAAAAGGCCAACTTTAGTTCCCTAAGAGGAGGTTTAGAATAGGTGTGTCGAAGTAGAGGTAATATCCTTTACTGATTCTTTAAAATCTATTTTTACTTATAATTCCCCATTTTTATTTGTATCATAATAAATTAAAAGCATCAGTATCACTCATATACTTATATTTTATTATAAATATGAAACAACCCTATTTTACCTTTTATCCATTGTATAGAAAATGAAATCACCGTGCGTGCGTGTGTACAGAATACCGCCTCCATGTCTTGGTGTAATCTATTTTCCACCACCACCTTACTTGGATGGATTTGATGCTGTAAAGAATAAATATATATGATTATTATAACATGATTCTAATTCTTAGATATTCTATCATTCACTCCAATACCATTCAATAATTATGGGAACAACATCATCACTCGTGCGTACATACAGATTATCGTCTCTACGGCGTGATGAGATTCATTCTTCATGTTAACCGTTAAATAATGACTATAAAGTATATATATTGAATAATAATGAATTATATGACATAATAATGCTACTGGATTTATGTATATATATATATATTTCATTTACTTACTACCATTCAAATCAATAAGGAAAGGAAAACTGCATTGATGGGTCTGTAAGGCCTACCATCTCCATGAATGGTGTATTTCATTCCATTTATCGATATATTATATTCTAAATATATATAAATCGTGTTTAACGTTCTAGAAGGAAGTAATCATAATCTATGTTATCATATAAATAATTAAAATTCAAAACATAGATGATAAATTAAACAATTTTACACCAAACACAACTTTAACATGGAATTGACAAATGGAAGGGTAATATAAAGTCGTAAGTTAATGATATATGATATCATAAATATTATTATGGTTCTGTTACAAGTTAATAAAATGTTTAAACCCACTATAAAAGAGTCTTAGTCACATATGGAAGAAATTGTACATAATGTAAAGGACAGTTATTCCAATCTCTTTCTTATCCGGGATTGTTTATTCATAAGTATTTACTGGGGTTATGTTTATTATCCATGTCCATGTTTTCTAAAAATGTTTTCATAAAATGTTTATTATTACTTCATGTATGTTTAAATTAATTTTTACCGTTTTTTTTAATTTTACCATAAGTTATGGAAGGAATCTTTCTTTTTTTACCATACGAGGTACTTTTTGACTTTTCCAGAAAAAGTATAGGGAGAATTTTTTTTAACTTATACTGCATGAATGGATTTTTATTATTTCATAATGCCTTATTTTCGTGAGGCTTCCGGTACAATATTTCCAGATTATGTTCAAAAAAATCCTTTTCTTTTAAAATTTCATGGCATTTTTAAAATGAAAATGATTTTAAAGAAGAAAGAATATATTCCTCAATAATTCATTTCAAGTGTTTTATCAAAACTATTTTCCATTTATGATGAAATTATTTAGTATGTTTATGTTTCAAATATAATGTCTCTATTATTTACAAGGTTTGATTATTATTGTGATGAAATGATATCCATTTGTTTTATATGGATTATTTTAGGATGGGATGATGTTTATGAAACCCATTTTATTGTTTGGGTTATGATGAAGGATTTATGCTTTTTTGTGGAAGATGTAAGGATGATTTAATTATGAGATGGGTGGGACCTATATCTCCCTCCAATGAATTGGTTAAAGATTTATATCTCATGAGATAAACATGGATGGAATGGAAATTAAATTTGGTTCAGTGATGCAAGGATGGAATGGCATGTAAACCTGGTTCATTAAGGGACTTTTTCCACTATGATGGTCTTGGAAGAAAAGCCTTGGATACTGTGGAAATCATATCATGTACTTAATGGTTTTCCACAATTAAATTTTTTATTCCCTTTCTATTTTATCAAGATTAATGTTTCATTATGATCTATGCCTTAGTTAATGCCACGCTTAATGTCATTACTGGTGATTTTGATGTTTTATGTTCATGTTTTTATATTCAATGGTTTATGGGTTGTTTTATGTTCTCCATGTTGGTCCTTACTGAGCATTTGAGCTCACTATTTTTATGTTTTATTTTTCCCTTGATATAAATAATTGTTTACGTTATGAAACAAAATGGGATGATTTTTTTGGGAGATGTTGAAGATCTTTCCCCATGATTAGAAGATTTTGTTCTGAGTTTCGAATGACACTAAACTCATACGGTCAATGGGCGTCTGTTTTTGTTATGTATTTAGTATTCTGAGAATGTAATGTAATGTATATATACATCAGGCTCGGGTCACTACAATGAATACCTTTTGTGTTTCAAAAATAAAATGTATGGTCTATTAACATTACATAACTGTGGAACTTTACAAATGCATGGATCATCAACTTTACTTTTATGATAAACCTTACATTATTAACCTTACATTCTGAAAAGTGGATGAATGGATAATCAATGTTATGTTGAGAGATATACGTTGACGTGGATAAACATACATATCATCAACCCTGAATTATGAATTTGAAACATACGTTTTTTAGTTTTTCATTTTGTGAAGGAACCTTGCGTTTGAAATTTTAACAAAAAAAATTAAAATTACATCATTATCAGAGCATTTTGCAATTATCTTTACGCAATGTCAAGGAAATTTAAAGCTCAATTTCGATTAATCCAAAGCATGTTTTAAATGTTTTAAAGATCCATTTATAGCAGATATTTTTTTGTCTACTCTTAAGGGAAGATATGATTACTCTAATTTGTTTTCATTGAAATGAAATTCACTCAATTTATTAGGTGTCTTTTGTGGGTATAAAAATCGTACTATGAGATATACTATTTTATATAAATTTTTGTGTCAGATATCTTTTTTATGATGATCTGAATATCTCTTGTTTGTATTGATATTTATTATTCATAACTGATCAAGAATCTCAGAAACAAGGACGACATTTTAGAGATATACATACTAAAATTTAAAAACATGATGCTCTATTTCTATTATTGTTCTGGAAATCAATGATCTTTTATAAAATAATATCTCTTCATATATATTTCATGTTTATTATTCTTATGAAGGAAGGATCCATTCATTATCAGCTGTGTGATACTGCAACTATGAGATACATCTGGTTTCCATCAAACATCATCTTATCTTGATTTTGGGCAGCTCATTTTCAGTTGTGGTTGAGTATCAGCTTCTCACACTAAGATGTGGTTTTATTGGTTCTATGTAAAATAAATAAAAGGCTCTATTTTTTTAGGCTTAGTTCGTAAGGATAATAATTGCCCAAACTCAATTGTGGATCTGTCTTATGATTCGAGGACCTTACTAGTGAAATTCACCAAGACCTTAGAGATGGTGATTGATGGACTGGACTATGGGACATTTTTTCCCCAAAACACTATAAATTTATATCCCTTGTTCTCTATTAATTATCCACTAGTATATATATTCTCTTATAAAAACGAATCCAGCTATATCTATTGTTGATGTGAATTGACAGAATTGTGAAATTCTTAAAGGAACACAATTCACCCACCCACCCACCCCCTTGTGTTATCACTATAGTTATTTCTATCAAAAAAATATTTTTTAAACAAGTTTAAAAGTGTTTTATAGGGGTATTTATTCAAGATATAGTTCTTACATATTGTTTACGAAGGATTTATCCCCATTATACCTCATAGGTGATCCCAATATGTCTTATATGATGGGTAAATGTAGATAGTGTCGGATACAGCTGTTATAGCCTATAGGATAGGTGTACCCAAATAGTGATCAAATACATTAGGTAATGATTATGTTATATATATATATATATATATGATGTTAGTTGTATGATCATTATAAATTTAAAGGATTTTGAGGGTTTTAATCTTATGATATCCCAATGAACCAATATAAATTTTCTATGCATGCTATTGAGTTTTACTATAAATCATTATATAGGAAAACATAATATTACTATATTTATAATTGAATAATCATTATCTTTTTTTATAATACGTTTTTTTTTTAAATTTTTTTTATAAGATTTAATTTTTTCGCTAGACTAACAGAACTTTTTTCCTTGTCTTGTACTGATCATTTTTGTGCACATCCCACATTTTTAAATGTTTTTCATGGGGTTTTAATGATAGGTAAGGAAAATAATGTAGGGATGTAAAATTCAGCCAAATTTATTATGAAATAAACGATCATATATTATTTTAAAGGTTTTATATTTTGGGGAAAATGGATAACAAACAGTATAATAATATTTTCAAAAATTATTTTTTATATAAGAGTTATGAACAAATTATCTAAAAAATTAAACCTAAAAGATATATAGAAAATTAATAATGATAATTATAGTCTAAAGTCACTAGAGTATGTAATTTTTAAGGATATGTTCATAGATTTGGCATCAGAATAGGGTTTAGTCAAATTATGAGATTAAGATATTGTTTAATAATATGTTTCAATTAATTTCAACCAAAATGGTAAGTATGTTGAGGAGAATCACTGTTTTTTTCTATAAACTGGTATAGTTTGAGATAACTTGAATAAGGATATATTAGTTTTTAACATCCTTATATATTTGTTTACTATGATTTTATTGATACGATCACACTAACATATTTAGTTTTTTGTAAATGGATAGATCCAGCAAGAACAAAAGTGATAATGGATATAAAGGAAAATGTGGTTTCTTTCAAAAAACGATATCGAAATGAATGTGATCCATACTAATAATTCATATGGTATTTCTTAAATATTTATCAAGATTAAAGATTAAAAAATGGAAACTTGGTGACCACCATAATTCAAAAAAGAAAATTAAAACGATTCCATATGGAAGTTTAGTTAATAACGATCATAATGTTAAATATATTCATTAAGATATTTTTTAAGAATGTAGGAATAATCAAATAGTAAAATTTCGTAAAATAATTGAAATAGGATTTATATATGGTAATGGAGGAAATAATGAAATAATTGACCAAGTAAAAAAAATAAACTTTCAGCTAACTATATGAATGGGAAAAATGTTATTCCTAATGTTTCAATTAAATATTTTAAATGATGGTAGAATGTTCATTATGAAGATAAATTTCTTATGGGGAAGTCTCAAAAATTGGATCAATAAGAGAAAACAAATAAAAATTTATAAATATAAAATTCTAATATAGTTGTACATGATTAAAATACAATTGAATCTTGGGTACTGTTCATATTTTTTTTGGAAATAAGTAGTAAATAATATGATAGAAAAAAATTAAGGGATTATATATAACATTGAATGATTAAGGTATAAATATTTCACTGTTATGTTATAGTGTTATGTTTCTGGATAATCATGAGTTTAAAAACTTTAATAATATTTTGATAATGGGAGAACATTGTGAGAATCTTATTGTATTTTGATAGATGGTTGAGGTATATAAAACCCTAAATTTTATCATTTTAAAATATTATTTAATTAAGAGTGATATTTTCATTTTTTTTGAACATATTTTTAATGTATAGATAAACTTTAGGTTTATGTGATATTTTATTTTCAATTAATTATGGTTTATTAGATTTTCTGGATGCCAAATGAAATGAATGAGAGAACCTGTTAGGTTAATAATTATAATTAATGGAAAATATATTCGGTATGTACTTTATTATCACAATTTTTTTAAATTTTATATGTATTATATTTTTTAAAAATAATAACCCATCAGTCAGGTGACTAGCCACCACATCATGATGGGTTTTGAGGCTTGAAACCAAAACAAAATGGTGACAAGGGTGAATCGTGCACTCCAAGTCTATGTGATGTCCTAGTTAGTAAAAAATTGTTTTCATTTATTTATATGATATAAAAAACAATGGTTATTTTTATTTTTAGAAGTTGTTTTTATTATATTGATAACCCTAGGATTGGAAATTGATTTGGTGATTATGCAATTAATGTTATTTTCGACTAATGTCACAATAATTTTTGGAGAACTATATGATTAAGGTTATCATAATAAAATGGGTTTTTATTTGAGGAATAATATTAGACATATCATTTAGAATAATGTATGATTTAAATGTATATTTTTTGGTGACTAAGATTATTTATGAAAATTATTTTCATTTATTGGTTATTATTTGTTTAGAACATTAAATTTTTGGAATAAGTCAATAAGACTGATTGGTGTTATTGGAAGATAAATGTTGAATTTATCATGGAATTTTATGGGTATAAAACATTTTGATTTTTGTGTTTCAATATTGGTTTGGGATATTATTATGAAATATAAGGATATTTATATATTGAATAGTCTATATTGAACATTTTTTATTTTTTTTGACTTTTTTAAACTAAAATATGTTTTATTCATTTTAAGGTTAATTAATTTTGGTAATTATATTTTTCTTATCATGATCATGTGATTTTGATTAATGTTAAAAGGGAATAAGAATATCCTCTTAATCATTAGTATATTATTGGATCTATTTTTTCTTAATTCTAGTTCATCATGTATAAAATTTCATATTGAAGGATCCTCGTCTAGAGAAAAAAGATGATTTTGTTGTGGAAATTGTTTAAAAGAAGAAAATATTCTTTAATATTAAGTATAATTCCATAAAATTTTAGTCTAAGTTGTAAAATAATTCCTCAACTCTAAGAAATTTATTTTTTAAACAAAATCATTATTAAATTATTTTCATTACCATTAAATCAATGGACTTTTAACCAATCATATATTTAAAGTTTCTTATTTTTAATGTTTTCAACAAAATATTCTATGTCACACTCGAGAATTACTTTGAAGTTATGTTTTTCTTCCATATCTAATTTTACACAATCCTACTTATACACATGTTCTTGGAAAACTACTATGTGTTATTTGAGATGAGCACTATACTTACTTCTCTCTTTTCATAAGGATGTTTTATTAAGCATTTTTTATGTGGGTTTTAAAAAATTGAAATTAGAGTATCCAAACCATACATACTAGGCTAATATTTTATTTTAAGTGATAAAAATCTATAAAAAAGAGGAGAATTTAAAATCCTGAGATTTTAAAATAAAATACTATGTTAGATACCATACACAATACACAACATTAATCATTAATGAACAATAACATATTATTATTTATATTTTACTGTCAAAACATAGCTATTATATTTGTAGGGATTCATAGGAAAAACATAATTATTAAATTAATATAACAAACAACTCAATATAAATGAATTGGTCAATTCTTAATAATATTGTTTTTAGTAAAATCATTTTATTCTTTTAAATTATGATTTTTTAAAATGGTTTACCCAAAATATTATGACTAAACCATATATTTAATTAATAGAGAAATTTGAATTTTTTTTACAAAAAATAGATTAGTTTTTGAATTCATCATTTCAAAATTATCTTAGGATTTATTTTATAGTTTTTTCTAAAATAATTAGGTTTTCAATGAATAGTGAAAAATATTGAGTTTTATTGAAACCCATATTTTCTTTTAAACAATTATTAATTGAAATAAAATATTGGATTACTCTTAAAATTTAATTATTAATTTTTGATTTGAATTTATTATAAAGGAATTTTAAATTTAAAAATAATATTTTTCTAAAAAAAATATTTTCTTTTTTCGATTTACTATTTAATTAAATTCTTCTAATTAAATGTTTTTAAATTTGAATGATTGATTATTTATTTGGAATCTAGATTTCCAAATTTAAAAAATATTTCCCTTTATTTTTTGGTAATATGAATATTAACCATACTAATTATTGTTATTAGGGTAAATGTTAAATTGGGTAATTAAGGGTTAAAATATTTATAATAATGACTACAAAATGACACTAGCACATGCCTTGATTTTACATAATGATTCCAGTTCTTTCTTATTCATATAATTTTCTATTATATGGCATGTTTTTCCTATTTTAATGAGATTATGACCTTTTTAATAATTCACTTTATGAAAAAGGAAAAATTTCACACTTTTTTTTAGTAACTATTATATTTTTATCATAGGGTTAACTAGATAATACGTTTTGTGATAAATATTCATTTCAGTTTTGATATAATTATCTTCATATTGTTAATATATTTTTAATTTTTATTCAATAAATAATTAACTTAGATATTTACACAACGATGATATGGTAATTATTAAATTAATAGAAGAATAAAATATATGATATTAAAACTATTAAATATACTATAATTTAAAAAATTAGTGTAATAAATTAATTTTATATATGTACATGACATGTTTTATCTATATTAATTTTTTTTAATTTTACATGTTGTCTTGATGTCATAAATATCAAAGTAATGAATATTTGTAAAACATGAAATTAATGACATATTATAATAACTAATATTTTTTTATTGATATAAAATTTATAAAATCATATATTTTTCAAAAGGATTATTATATAGTTTATGATTTCAAATTTTTTCTATTTATGGTCCATTTTTCATGTATAGTAACTATATTAACGAACAAATAGTAAAAATACGTTTTGGCATGGTAAGACTAAAAGAGGTTTATGAGGGATTAAAACCAAAGGATTAGGGTAAAAATACTACCTAAAAATGTAAAAAACTATTTCATGAGATTACTTAGACCCATCCTAATACAATATTCTGAAAAACTCTTTTAGATCCATTATGAATAAAAAATTAACTTATAGAAATTTAATATTATTTGTTATTCCAAGAGTTCCCCTCCCCTCTTTATAAAAGGACACCTCTTATTCACTTTAATTAACAGTTAAAAACCCATTTTTTTCTTCTAATACATTCCTAAATACCTTCCTTTTATCCATACCCTCATAATATATGTATCTATTTCGGAATAACACCATCCTTTGGGGTCTTAATGTGTTAAGAAAATGATGTTGTCCGAGGAAGAGGTATCATTTTAAATCAAGAATTTCAATTTTATTTCTTCTTCTATTACTTAAAATATTAATAAACCGTGATAAAATAATAATATTATTATCCTATATATATATTATGTTAATATCATAACCTATATCCATTCACTCTTCCATCAAAAGTGAAATGAACCCATCGTTAGTGTGTGTGGCGAAAAACTATCTTGTGAAATGATATAATTCATTTTCCATCACCATATATAATGGATGGATTATCATGATAGAGGTATAATTTATATATGAAATTACTAATATAATTATTCAAATATCATATATCATTTAACATCTTACCTTTACTTTCACTGAAAAATGATAACATCACTCGTGTGTCTCTTTGGACTACAACCTTTATGAAGCGATGTGACTGGTTTTCCCTCACAACATCACATGAATTATATATATAAGTATATATAAAGGTGTAATATTATATTTTTGGTTTTATGATCAATATATGAAAAATAAATAATACTTAACTTATTTCTCTAATGATCATTGAAAAATAGAAATGTTACTCTTGTGTACGTATGGTCTACCATCTACTTGATTATAAAGTAGTTCATTTTTCATAAAAATGTTTATTGACTGGATTTAATATAATAATTTATCTATAGAATTATAATTATGAAAATATTATTATTCTATGTAGTATTCAATAATTACTACTCTTACAACAGTCATCCCATTGAATTAATTTCTGACATATGAGTTGAATATCATCAAAACACCTAATGTGGATTTAACATATTTAGTAATTTTATAAAATATGTTATTTAATTAAATAAATTAATAATTAACTCATCAAGGGTCATTAATAAATTATATAATTTATATAATTTTTTCATTCAGAAATATATAATTTGTATGCGAAGTGTCAGAATCATGGTAATGTAATTTTATTAAAAATACACTTGTAAAGTTCATCATTTAACACATTTTTCATAACTCAAAATGGATTAGTTTATTTAACAATATGGATTCAATATAATTTACTATCATAGTGATTCCTAAATAATTTTATATTTGTTTTATAATATATCATTGTTCCGTTAAAATAATTTTTTTCGTTATTTTGTAGAGTGTTTTTATATTTTAATAAATGAATTTCTATTAAATGACATACAATGTTTTCAAAAAGGAATCATTTTATATAATGTTTAATTTATTAAAAAAATTAAAAAAAATAAAGTCCTATTTTAACATATATGATGAGATTGTCATTTCCCTCCAATATAATAGATCTTTGATGTTTATTTTCCTCTACAATTCTCTAGATTGCTTCAAAGAAGAACCATTTTCCCTTTTTCTTGGTATTTTGGTATTGAAAATAGTTTTTAAGAAGACAATTTGTTTTTATACCTCACTTATTTTTCAAATGTGTTTAAAATAAATTTTCAAGGTTTTTATTAATTATATGGTACTTTTATATTTTTTATAAATGGTTATGTCGCATTATATCTCACATGTGAGCTTGATAAGGATTATATGATAGAGGTACCTATATAGTACTAATAGGTACCATTATATCTTATATGATGTGTTCTCCCAGATAGCGCTCCAATACATTGGGTAATGATTATGTTCACCAAATAATTATATAGTAATTTGATAAAATGATTATTCAAATTGTAAGGGTTTTGTAAGTGATTATGATGAACATGTCCCAATGAACCTACATTACTTGGTATTCCTGCGAATGAGCTATAATAGAAAAATTATGATATAAAAATTTATGATAATGATATTTTTAGCAGAATAATGATTCTATTTTAATTAAAAAATATAATTTTTAAAAATAATTTTCATAGGTTTTCATGTTTTTCACTATAATAAAAAATTTCTTTTCGTTGTGTGCATATGGGTATTTTTATACACATCCAAAATTCTTAAAATATTTTTCCGTTGGTTTTTAGGATGGTTACTAAAAAGGAAGATGTAAAAATAATGTCATAAAATTTTTTAATGAAAATAAATCATCATTTATTTTAAATATTTTCTATTTTAGAAAACATCTATACTAATAATAAGTGTATGCTTTGTAAAACATTCTTCGTTATATTTCAGTTATAACAAAATTTTCAAAAAATATAAAATTAAATGATATTTGGTAATTTATGAATGCGAATTATTCTCTAAATTCAGAGTAATATGTAATGTTTATGGATGGTTTTATAAAAAATATTATACTTATTATGATCATATTTAACTAGAATAATATTTTTAAATTTATTCATAATGGTGGTGACGAAAAATGAAATATTTCATCTATGGAGGTGATACTCCAACCATAGTGTGGTTGATATTTTCATTTACAGACAAATGAGAGGTATGTTGAAAATGGTTTTCTCAAAAATATACTGAAATTTCATTATATTTAAGATAATGATGTATTTATATTGGGTTGGATAGAATATATTTTTATTACAAAATAAGGAATATAACATTATAGATATCAGTTGAGAGAATTACCTCTTATTTTAAATGTCCACCATTTATGCACTACTAGGGAATTAAATGCCGTTATTTTGGGAAGAAAAATACCTCCAAAATGTGTTTAAGAGATATTTTGAGGTAACTAGGTATATTTTGGTAGATATAAAAATTGTATGGTGTTAGACATAGAGAGGTGATGTAGAGTGGTGTTTATAAGAGGTTGAGAGTGAATTTTTTAATGAAAAATAATTAGTTTATTATTATTTCTCAAGACTATAAAAAGTGATTATTATTATGATTATATATTGTAATATGTTCTAGTGAGGTTGTGATAATGGTTTAGTACAACATCTCATATGAAATTAATCTTTTATATAACATAAAATTTAAAATTCCATATTTTGTAGTATTTAACTATTCACCATTAATTCAACTTTTTTTAGATATATACCATTTAATCACCCAAAGAAAATATGTATCTTTTCATTCCAAAAATAAAAAAAATTATCAGTAATAATTCCCAAAAATGTGAAATTAAAATTTTAAAATAAAATCAGTAATAATTCATAAATATCAATTTTCATGAAAAGGCCAAAATCTTAATTTATAAAAATAATTAATTATGATTACATAAAATTATTTTACTATTTACAAATAAATTAATATTTTTTATATAAATAATTATATTAAAATAATTAATCCAAATGTTTTAAATATTTAAAAATGTATTCAAATGAAAATATAAAAAAATCTCATCCAAAAATTACATTATAGTATATTTGTGTCAAAAATTTATTTTATCATTTTTAATGTATTTCTTAATGGTATTATAATATTAATTCCCTAAATTTTTATTTCATAAGACAACCAAATGTTATTTTACTCTTACGATACTCATGTGAATATTCTTGATGGTTATGATACTATTCCTAAGGGTTATGTTACTCTTCCAATAGTCATACTTTCATAGGTTATATTAGAATTCTATGTCCTAGAGTTTCCTCATATTTCCTTCATTCATCATTATCTACAATATAAATCACATTTGTATTCATTATTTTCATAAATGGAGATAAAATTATTAATGTTTTTATTTATTTATAGTATTATTCATCAGTGTGATTATGCTAAGGGACCAGAGTGATCAAAATTTTTTATTAAAGTTATTTTATATATATTTTTTCATTATATCATTGCATTATAGACTATTCTATTGAGTATAGTTATATATTTAATTTAATATTATAAATTAAAAAATAAAATTCTGTTAGATTTTAGTATATGATACATGAGTATTATACTATACCCTTTCACTAAATATGACACATGATTTTTAGAAGGAAAATTTCGTTATATAACAGCAAGGGTTCTTGAATTTTTACATTTTTTCACCAGTAATAAGGAAACCATTTGTGGAGGAGTTTCATATTTAAACATTTTAAATTCCATAACATAAATTCAATGTCTTCTAATATCATTTTTTATTAATCTATTATTAGATTATCATTGAATTATATGGTAATTCCTAAAGGGTCTGTATTCCTTAAACTAGAATATATTGAAACTATCAAAATTAATAATAGGGTTCTTCACCTTATGATAATTCAAATGATGAAATATATTTATAACACTTTCAAAGGGTGGAATGGGAAACAAGTCATTTTGGTCAATATCAGGCCCTTCCACATAGGGAATAGTCCAAACCAGAGACATATCTGATTATAACTCAACTCAAAGCCCAATGTCATAAATGAGCCTATAGGTGGTCTTTAAACATTATGGAACTATGTTCTATAAAAATTACTCTTTCCTATGATTCCATAGTCATAATAGAATAAAAATTGTGTTCATATAAAGAAAAAATGGACATTTAAAACATCAAATGGGCCTAAATAATAGGATCATCAGTGTCATCAAATCCAATCAACAATGATGATCCACTACGACCAAAGGCTTCACCATTGCAGAAGTCCAATATCTTCTTAACCCAAGTTATAAAGTCTTCCTTATTAGTTTTTATGACCTAGTAATGTTCTTTTATCACATAAAAATTTCAAAAGCGCCCATAAAATAATGATTCCCTATAGAATCAATGATAAAGTTGATTGATCAATTATTCCTAAAAATATTTTTTCAGGATTAGTAATTATTACATGTTGCATTCAAGAAATATGAGGGAAGGGACATCAGATTGTGAGACCCATCCTTCCTCAAGTTGAATGAGAGATAATGACCTCCAAGACCCACCTTCAATAGGTCTTGGAGTATCGAGTAGCACCAAGGGTATAGAATCATATGCAATATGGAAGTCATTACCCTTTTTTATTTAGTAGGATCTAGAAATAAGATATTAAATCCCAAATAAAACCAAAACAGTATGTAAAAGTAAATCCAAAACAATACCTTCCCATATTCATGTTAAAATAATAAGTGCAACAAAATATAAGAAAACTCTAAAGGAATTTACCAAAAGAAAAGAAAAGCAGCAATGCCAACTGTCCCAACGTCCGAACTAGTAGGGCCCAACTCGGTCCTCGAAGTCCTCCTAGAAACCTGAAAGTAGTTTTTATATACATAGGGTGAATATAATTTTATACTCCTTAGGGAATACCAAGAGCTCTCGTGCACAATTTGGGAGGAATTATAATGCCCAGTGAGAAAAGGAGATAACCAAAGCACCTAGCAAAGAAACTATCCACTGAAACCTCACCAATGAACTCTTCCAAAATAACACAAGTCAAGTAATGTAATAGTAAAAACTCATCGATGTTTGCATAACACCACAACACTTTCCCACTAATTCTTGAAGAAATCCCACACATTATAACTCCCCATAAATTTTCAATGTAGTCACACATCCTACCCAACAACAACATTTTAGGCCACTACAACCACGCATCCCGCCTGAAGACACCTGCACCACAAAAATCACACGCATCCCCACCAGTAGGCTCCTAGGCCACAACAAATACTGCCATGCTCAAAGACACATTGTCCGGAGAAACTACCTCCACACCCGAAGACACCTGGGTGTCATCCCAAAGAATCTTCGGAAAGAAAACATCCGTACACACCTGGGAAAACCACCATAGCCACCCTACCCAAAGAATCATGGTCTATAATAGACATCATGTCATCACAACCTACTCGAAGTGTATTGGGATACTCAGGAAAGCGATGATAAAAGGAGTTAATAATCAGCCACTCGGAGGAGTGTTCAGAAAAACACCCACCCCCATGAAATGGTGGTGTTCAGCATGAATTTATCAACTTGGGTGGGGTGCGAATAGAAAACATAAGAACTAAAATATACATATTGCTAAAAACAATTACTCATCCCATCCTAGGGGTTACAAAACCAACCCCATCAAAAACACCCTCATTACTATTAATTTATAAAAATAACAATAGCTGCAACCAAGTCACAACTCATTCTAGAAAAAAACACATTTGAAGCCATTCTTGTTATCACATTGAAGGATTTACATTTAATTAATTTTTCACTACCAAGATACAAACAGGCATAGACACAAACCAAGGAAGGAAAAATTTCCAAGCAGTAAATTAATCACTCACACCTGGTTCTCTTGTAATGTCACAAAAACCAAAGGGATCCATGAGATCCCTCGAAGTAATGGAACCAAACAAAGCCCCAAAATATAGCCCCACATAGACCCAAAACCACAAACGAACAACTACACAATAATAGATCTCATCCCCATCCTTGTAACCTCACACGAATCAAGAAGAATAACCATAAACATCACTAGAAAAGAGTAAGGGAGTTTTCAGATTTAAACACGAAATTAATTTAGTTTCATATTTCCATTTGGTTAATCGGGGTGACCACACATGGATTCTTATTCATTGTGAATACATTTATTCAACATAGTTTACATGATTAACCATGTTCCATATTATTTCCATTCAATCACAATATTACTCATAAAACATATGTTCATTAGTGTGCAAGAAAGGACCACCAACGACCATGATTTTGAGTGGACATAAGTCCATACAATTCATAACATATATGCATTGATAATAGAGTAAAAAACATCATCAAACACACCCCATAATTCTTTGAAAAACATTTTTTATCTTTTTTAAGGTATGGTCTCATCCATCCCTGAAGTAACATCATCGTACCCACCCCTCATGATACACAGTAATGAAAGACGAAGGAGAAAACCGTACAATGATGATCAATGATCGATTTTTTCCCCTGACGCCAATAATTGGGGATGCGCAACTTGCAGGGGAGGAACTCTGGGGACTCTAAGAGTCAGTAAAAAATGATCCAGCATAGGCACACCACTAGCCTTGGGAAGTGGTACTCTAAAAAAATCAATGAAATGAAAAGATACTGGCTAAGAAGAAAAATTAATTCTCATGGGATAAAAGGCAAGATGCTGGAGTTATGGGATATGAAATCATGAATGAGATTAAAGGAGGATTATAGTTTCACCACATAGTGGGATGGTTACACATGATGGAATAAATTGTTTTTTAATAATTCTCATCGAAGACGTGGCAATAATAGCTATGAGTTAAAGGATTTCAATTAAATAAAAGGAAAAAAGGTAACATCAACACACAATTTGGGGTTTTTTAGGGTCTCCCCACTCTTAAGGAAATTTAAAATATTTTTTATAGGGAAAATGTATTTGAACCACTTTGAACTGATAAAAGACTTAAAAGTGGAATTGTGGGAAACTTGGGAAAGAGATCCCCAATACCCCCCCCCCCCGTCATGGCGCTGATCGGGTGTGGCATCAATCAGTGTCTCACCGATTAGTGTCACAAAGGGGAGACACCATGTTTAGATCATGCCACCAACACTACCGCTCTATAGAGTTACTGATGGGTTCAGGGTGCCCCAAACACCATAATTTGAAATGTAATGGACCGGGAGGGTACGGGCCATTACAATAGATTCCTCTCACACTATTCTCATCCTAGAGGAGAAAAACTAAACCCAGTATAAAGAGAGGGATCCAGACAACCACATCAAAAGATACATCAAACAGCCAAACCACCGTAGAAAACTAAGAACACATCACAATCATGTGACCACAAAAACATATAAAGTTCACACCATCCAGTAATATGGATTAGAAAATCTCTTCCCCCATGTCAAGATACTGTCTTCTTTGGGTGGCACTGATTCTCCAGAATGGGTTTAATCGCATCGACTTTAATAAGTCTTGATTAGGGATCAGGTCCTGCCCTTTCCATAATCAGGACTCTTTACACACATTTAGAGAATAAGGAAAAAATATATATCTCAAACATGTAAGAAACAAAATAGAAAAAAAACTCAAAATATATTTGGGTACTGGGATCACATATGTGCCTCTTGTTTCCAGGTACTATCCTTGAGGAAACCAGGACTCAATAAAACAAAAACTAAGGGAATGGTTCATGCATGAAGAACCTTCTCCTCAAGATCCTCAATCCTCACTAGTTGCTCTATGAATGTCATGTCATCATCGATATCTAGATTCTCCCAGTTGAGGACGTTCGAATCCTAATGTAAATACCAACGGAGCTGAGACATATGGAAGATGTTGTAAACCCTCAGAAGTGGTGGTGGTAGCACCAGCTGATAAGACACTTCGCTGACCCACCGCAACCCCTCGAAGTTTCTGAAAAACCATGTAGAAGTATTACGTCCCCAGTCTAACCCCTATTACTCATGTCAAGGGGATACCTTCAAGAAAATGTGGTACCCAACCTGAAACTCAAAGGTTCTCCTCCTATGATTGGCATATGACTTATGTTGGTCCTGATCCGCCTTCATCCCCTCCTATATAAGATGAACCTTCTATATTGTTCTCTACACTACCTACATGTCAAGAACACTTTCATCCCTGGCCTCTACCTAGAACAAGGGTGAGTGACACTGTCTCCTAGACAAGGATTCAAATGGATCCATTCTAATGGTAGAGTGATAGCTATTATTGTAGGAAAACATTACCAGAGGAATGTGCCATACCCACGATCCCACAAAGTCCAAAACCCATGGTCGTAGCATAACCTCCAATGTCTAGATAGTTCACTCTATCTACCCATCTGTCTAGGGGAGGAATGCAGTGTCGAGGCCTAGATGGGTGCCAAATGAATGTTGCAATACCTTCCAATATTGTGAGGTAAATCGGGTATCCCGGTCGGATACTATGGACCTTGGAACTCTAGGTATCCACACCACCTCGTCCACGTACCTATGTGCTAGGGAATCTACCAGACTCGACTCCTTTATTTCAAGAAAGTGAGCTGACTTCTTCAACCGATCTACCACTATCTAGATAGCATCACAACCCCCTTTTACTATGGGTATTCTTGTGAGTAAATCCATCTAGATGTCATCCCACATACACTCAGGGGAATCTAATGGTTCTAACGTACCTATTGGAATGTGGTGTACAACCATCACCTTCTAAAACATGAGGCACTTTTCAAAAAACTCTGCCAATGCCTACTTCAACTAGGGCCACAAAAACTGACTCCTCAAGACCTGGTACATCTTAGAAACTCTTGGGTGAACCACCAGAGGTGGGTTGTGGAACTCACCAAGAACACTCTCATGCATTCCCATGGGTACGAAAAACATTCCTTGAAATAGAATCAGATTCTTCATGTCTTGCGACAATCCTCCTCCAGCATTTCCCTTGCTAACACAATCACACATCACTTTAGCCTCTATGTCTCCCCCACTCAGGCTCTTCCACCTAATAGAATATATCGTATTGCACTGTCATCTAGAATAGATAGCCTCTTCCATCCTCCACACTTGCATTGTGGTGTAGGGCAACCAACTCCTCCATCGCCTTCCAAGCATCTGCCAATTCTCAAACCACGTCCTGCTGATCCATCCTACTCAAGGCATAGGCCACCATATTTCCCTATCCACAAGTATAGAAAATTTTGATGTCATAGTCTTGAATAATCTCAATCCATATTCATTTTTGTAAGATCAGGTCCCTCTGGGAGAAGATATACCTCAAGATTTTGTGATCTGTGAAGACCACGAAGTGCTCCCCGATGATGTAATTTAGCCACAACAATAGTGAAAACATGACTGAAACATGTTCCAAGTTATGGGTGGAATAGTTATGCTCACATGGATGTAACAACCTAGAACCATAATAGATCACCCCTCATTGTTAAATCATCACAAACCCCTAGCCTTGTCCTGAAGCATCACAGAACACCTCAAATGTCACCTTTTCCTTTGGAAATCTCAGTATTGGGGAACTAACTATCCTCCCTTCAAATAACTGATGTCTTCTTGGGATGACTCACTCCATATAAAATATTATCTTTCTTCATCAAGGCTTTCAATGGTACTACAACTCGGTGGAAGTTGGGCACAAGTCTACGGAGGTAACCTACTAAACCTAAGAATTTATGATCTTCTTCCCTGTTCTTGGGTGTTTCCCTAAAAAAACCACCTCGACCATTAATGGGTCCACTGATATTCCCTAATTAGACACCACATTTAAAAGGTAGTGCACCTCTTGTGTCCAGAACATGCACTGGGAAAACTTTACATAGAGATAGTTCTATCAGAGTACAACTAATACCATCCTAAAATTCATCGTGATAACCTCCTAAGATCATGAGTAAATCAGGATCTCATCAATAAAAAATAAAATGAACCAGTACAGGTATTCCTAAACAATGGAGTTCGTGAGTCCAATGAACATGGCAAGTGAATTCGTAATGCCGAACGTCATGACCACGAACTCAAAGTGCCAATATCATCACCTGAAGGAAATTTTTGAGATTTCACCCTCCTTCATCCTTGACTGGTGATATACTGACCTCATTTCAATCATGGATAACCATTATCCCCCCTTCAACTGATCAAAAAGATTGTAGATCCTCATGAGGGGTTAACGATTCTTAACCATTACCTGGTGCAGCCTCCAGTAGTCTATACAAAGCCTGAGACCACCAAATAACTTATTTTCAAACCAGACTAGAGAAACCCATAGTGATGTGATTGGTTGAACATAGCCCTTCATCATCAGATCGTTAATCTGAATCTGTAAATCCCACAACTCAGAAGGCACCATCCAATTGGGATCCATCGAAATCGGGCAGTCACCAGGTTGCAAGTCTGTCTCGAACTCAATGTCATGTCAAGGGGGTAGAGTCACAACCTCTCTAGGGAAGACATCCATGAACTCACTGACAATCCTCAAGACTTCAACCATCTTGGTATCATTAGACTCCACGGATAGCTTAGTTGAAAAGGAAAGGAGCAACTCCACTTGCTGGATTCCCTCTGGATAACCTTGTTCGCCGAAGAAAGCAACATGCTAGTCGCCTATATCTTAAAACACAATCATTATCCAGAGGAAATCGATAACGACACATACAAATAATAACTAGTGAATTCATATAATGACATCATATAGCTACATCTGTAATAGAAGAAGGTCACCACTGGACTGATGTGGTCCCAACATCAGTCTACATCCCCGGTAACACGAGACAATATTTTCTAACCTCTGACTGGCATACTCAAAACCAGGAGAAAATGAAGTATCTCTATGTCTAGACTAATATCATGGGCTAGTCTGGGTGCAACAAAGGAGTGCGAAGCTCTTGAATCAAACAAGGAACAAACAAGAGTTCTAAACACGTTGATCATACCTCAAATGGATTCTAGCCCCACTAGAACTGCTGTTTATGAGGTGTGAAACTCCCCATACCCAACTATTCTCCCACTTGGTTATTGTTTTCCTCTCTGACAATGCCCTGGTTGAGGTCCCTGAGGATAACCCTTAGGTCTGCCTCCTCTTTCAACGTCTTCTCTCAGTGGAGTGGGAGCACGTTTTCCTTACTACTATTGCTGGAAGGACCTGGCTAGAAACCATTGTTATTGAGGTGGGCAATGAATATTCCCACCCCCACAATACTTCACTCATTCTAGGAATTCATTTTGATGATTCATATGACTACCAATAATCATGCATCTCAGTCCTAGGCCCTCAATGAAGGGGTGAGGACTGGGAGATCAAAACTGGAACTTTTGGGGACTCCTCCCCACTGGTCGAATCCTGGAAGGCCCTGACGTTGGAGGCATATAGCTAGCATCCTTCTCCTTTTAATAGCCCCACTTGCTCCCCTCTCATGGAACACCTCCTAGAATGTGCATCCACTCCACCACTTCTCCCTTATTATTGACCTAGAAGTATGTCAGTATAGTGAATGGAGTAATATCACACTGAAGAGAAGTTCGGAGTGCCTCCACTAAATGTATCACCCGAGAATCCTCATCTAGAAATATGTCCATAGAAAATCAAAGTATGTCCTTGAACTTGATACGCAACTCCATCATGGACATGATCCCCTATTGAATTGAGAGTAGCTTCTGCCTCTTCACTACCGTCATCATGGAAGAGAGGAGTTATTCCTAGAACTCACTGCCATTTTCATTCTAGGAAACATCAGCCTCCATCTTCCCCCAATGATAGAGTGTCCACCACTGATGCAATACTCCCAACATTTGTCTTATAGCCAGAGGAAACCAGTACTCCGTCAGAGCCCGGATCAAGCTGAAATCTATCACAAGCTCCTCAAGCCATCTCTTTGTCTCTATGTATGAGACGCCTTCCTCGTACTTCTTGAGGGTCTACCGCTAAAAGGCATGAAGCGTCTCCACTGCTGGTCATCCTCCTACTCTCAATCATCCCTCTTTAGATCAGCCAAATTATCCCCCTAGGCCACGATTGGCTTCACTACCCATTGTCACTATCTGGGTGCCATAGCTACATAGTAAACATGGAATGTCTATGTTCGGGTAGTGTAGATGATTGATTTTATATTTTTATTAGATTTTTTATTTATTTTAAATCCCCAAAATACAAAAAACACAAAAACACACTTCCTTATGTTGGATGTACTTTTCCTAGGGTCTCTACCCTACAATCAGTGTAGCCTCACTTGGTCGTTCGGTAGGTCCAGAGTCTGTTCATTGGATCAGGGGGCTAAAATCCCATGTCCTAGCTAGTATTCCCTAGCATATTGCATGTGCCAACATTTCCTAACATTGTTTCCCTACCATACCATACAATCCTCACTGTTCCTAACTCTGAACTCCATCCTATCTCTCAAACTCCCTCTGATAACACTCTATCAGGAACCTCCTTCACCAAGAAGAGGGAAGGGACAACAGACATCTTAAAACTTCCTTCCATATGTTTAAGGACAGATAATGACCCCCGAGACACACCTTCAATATGTCCCAATGTGGAAACATGAACCAAAGTTATAGAATCACACACAATAAAGATGTCACTACAAATTTTTATTTAGTTGGATCGGGATATAAGATAGTAAATCCCAAAAAAACTAAAACTGGAAGTAAAAGTAAATCTAAAACAATACATTTCCATATGCATGTTAAAATAATAAGTGCTAAAAATACAAGAAAATACAAATGAATGATCCAAAAGAAAAGAAAAGCAGTAAGGTCAACAGACCCAATGTCAGAACTAGTAGGGCGTAACACGGTTCTCGATTTCCTCATGGTCACTTGAAATGAGTTTTATATACATAGGGTCAGTATACAGATATACTCAGAAGGGAAAACCAAAATCTCTCATGCACAAGTGGGAAGGAATTCTAATGCCTAGTGAGAAAAGGAGATAACCAAAGAACCTATAAAGGAAGCTATCCACCCAAACCTCATCAAGGAAGACTGCCCAAATAGCGCAAGTAAAGTAAAGTAATATTAATAACACATGGATGTTTGGGTACCCCGTACCACATTCCCAATAGTTATTGAACTCATCCAACGCGTCCGACCTCAACCTCTATTTTCACAGTAGTCCCATGGCCGCCCCAACAACAAACTTTTCGTCCACCATAACCATGCCTCCCACCCACAGACACCTGAGGCACAACAACCACACACATCCCCACCAACCAACACCTAGGACACAATAACCACTGATAATCTCGAAGACACCTGGACCAGAGAAACTACCACCGTGCCAAAAGACACACGGCCCTCATCCCTAAGAGTCACGGGAAACCAACCGCTTGCACACACCTGGGTCGACCACCACAACCACCCCTGCCCAAATAATCATGGGATATGATGGACCTCAGGCCATCACATCCTACCCGATGAGTCATGGGCTAATCGAGAAAGGGATTATAAAAGGATATAATAATAATCCACTCATATGAGTGTTCGGAAAAACACCCACCCCCAGGAAATGGGGGGGTCAGCACAAAGTTCTCAACTTGGGTGGGGAAAGAATAAGAAACACAAGAACTAAATTATACATATATTTAAACAAGAACTAATCCCAACCTATGGGTTCAAACACCATCCCATGCACAAACACCCTCGTTGCTATTAATTCATAATAATCACAATAGCCACAACCAAGTCACAACTCATTACTGAAAAACAAATCCCTTTTGAACCCATTCTTGTTATCACATTCAAGTGGTTCCATTAAATAATTATTCACTACAGGGTGACTAACATGCATAGCCACAAACCACGGATGGAAAAAAATCTAATCAGGAAATTAAGCATTCAAACCTAGTTCTCTTGTAAAGTGACAACAACAAAACAGATCCACAATACCCTCGAAGTACTGGAACCAAAACCATCCCCCACGTATGGCCCAATATATTCCCAAATACACAAACTAACAACTGAACAACAAAGGATCCCACACACATCCTTGTCACCTCAAAACCATCAAGTAGAACAACAATAAAAATCACCAGAAAAGAGCAACAGAGTTTTTATATTTAAACCCTCCATTAATTTAGTTTTGTATTTCTAATTGGTTATCTGGGTGAACACATAATGATTCTTATTCATTGGGAATCCATTTAATGAAATGAGATTAAGTGATTAATTGGTTTCCATGTTACTTCAAATAAATCACAAGATTTTCTAGAAATGAGAAGTTCATTAGTGCACAATAAAGGACCACCAACAGCCACGATTTTCAATGGACATAAGCCCATAAAATTCACAACATATAATCACTCATAAAATAGTATAGAAGAATCATAAAACACACCACATAATTATTTTCATACCATTTTTTATCTTTTTTATGGTTTGGTTTCCTCCATCCCCGAAGGAACATCAACGTACCCACCTAACACAATAAATAGTAAAGAGAGACAAAGGAAAAAATCCTACTTGGATGATCAACAATTGAATTTTTTATCCACACACCAAGAACTAGGGATGCATGACTTGTAGGGGAGGAACTCGAGGGACCCCATGAGTGAGTTGGAAAGGCACTAGTATAGGCACACCACTAAACATCGGAAGGGGGAATCCAAATGTAGTAAGGAAAGGAAACGAGACTGGCCATGTAGAAGAAATAATTCCCATGGGATAAAAGGAAAGATCCTAGAGTTATAGGATATGAAATATTAAATTTCTTTAAAGGCGGATCACAGCTTCACCATGTGGTTGGATGATTACACATGATGGAATAAATTGTCATTTAATAATTCTCATTGGAGAGGTGTCCATAATAAATGTGTGTTAAAGGATTTAATTTAAATAAAGGAAAATGGGTGACAACGACTGAAAATTTGGTTCCATTGAGGGTCTTCCCACTATTATGGTGATTTAAAACATTGTTTATGGGGATAAAAATGGACTTGAACCACATTAAAATGTCAAAATACTTCAAAGTGGAATTATGAGAAACTGGGGAATGAAAATCCCGACCCCCCCCCCCCCTAGTGGCACCGATCGGTGTCACCGATGGGTGACACCACGGTGACATCCTTCCATCGACACCACCACCCTCCGGACTTACTAATGGGGTCAAGTGCATCCCAAGCACTAGAATTGGAAAAGTAATGGACCTGGAGGGTCCATTCCATTATAGTAATCTTAGTTACACCTAAGATTGATTGATCATAAAATCCATTAGTCATGGTTTAAATTCCTATTTTTCTGAACCAGATTCAAATTACGAAGGTTTTTGAAATATTTCCATGTATCGATGGGTCAGTTTTTATACTGAGCCCCATGAAATTATTCTGAGCATTGGAACACTTAAAGGTGTTGTTTTTGACTTGGGTAAATACCTAATAATTTTCACAGGTGTCCCAATAAGTGTCAGAAGCACCAGATACAAAAATGTCCACATTAATTAATCTGCACGGGCTGCATACAGTTGTTTCCCATCCCGTGCAGCTTACCCAGTTAAATATTTTATTTTTTTCATTATATAATATTAAATTGGATATTTTTATTTAAATAGAATATTGTGTTAAAAATAGTAATGTTATTATTATTATTATTATTATGGTGTCATAAATTATTGGGATGATAAAAGATTTTAATTTCATGATTACTGGGGGTAACATTTATGTTTAATGGTTTTTACTGCATGATTAACACTGTGTACAATTTATGTGAAATTATTGTGGCTTCTAGGTATCTCAAGGAAATATTTTTTTTAATGAGGAGTTTTAGATTTAATGAAGATGAGTTTAATTAAATAAGGAGTTTTGAAATTTTAAAATAAGTGTTTTTATTTAATAGAGGTGTTGGGTGTTAACTAAACTTGAATAATGATAATAATACGATTATTATTATTATTGTTTTATGAGAATGGGAATTATTGTTATTATTATTATTATGATCAATAATGATGATGTAATATGGGGATTTAATTAATTATTGTGACAAAATGGTTTCATTTAATTAAATTGTGTTAAACAGAATTTTATAAAATAATGTGTAGGTGGATTTATAGGAATTATAAAAGAAGTTATCTCTGTTAAAAATAATGATGTTTATTAATATGGTAGTTTCATTTTTTAATTTTAGGTTTAAATAAATTTAATTAAATGAGTTGTTGGGGTTTTATTTTAATTAAATTAAACTTATGATGATTTAATTAAATGACATGCAAATTAGTAGTTGGGTGTTATCAATGAATTTTTATATTAAATGGTAATATTAAATGATGTTTAAATGAGGAGTTAGCGGTTGTCAATGAAAATTAATATTAAATGGTAATATTAAATGAGAAAAAAATGTGGTATCGGGTTTATTTTAATTAAATTCAAGGTATACACAAATTTAATTAATAAAGGTGAAATTGAGGTTTTTTTAATTAATGGTTAAAAATAATTTAATTAATCTCTATGAAGTGAGGGTTTTATTTAATTAATTAATTTTGAGATAATTAAATAAATAAATGTGTTGGATTTTTTATTTAATTAAATTTCGATGGAGATAACATAATTATTTTGATGTGTTAATGAAGTACGGGGTTTTACCTGATAGGGGTGTAGAATACTTAATGAAGAAATGTTATATTTAATGATAATGGTAATATTCAAAAATGTTATTATTATTATTACTAAATTAATTCATTTTAGTTATTAGTTTTTTTAAAGAGGGAAAATGAGAGGAGAGGCGCACAAGGCCAGTGCGCGAACACCCTAGTTATCTTTCTCCTGGGGAAACGTACACCAGTTGTCTCCTCCATGAGGTCTTCCTATCCCATGGCATGGATCTCTCTTCCTACAACGACTCCATTGTTGCAAACCCCCTAGACCGGACCCCCTGCTGCAGCACACGACACCCTCAGGAAGAACCCTTGTAGCAGCACAACCCCCCTCATTGGCGTGACACCCCCTCTCCTGGACCTCTTTTTCTTGCACAATATATCCTCTAAGAATATTTATGAATCTTTTCCTCCTTGACATGGTGAGTCCATTTTCATATATTTCATGATTCGAATCAACCATTTGAGTCCTCTCTCACCTTGTTTTATCAGATGAAACACTAAGGCTCGGGTTTAATATGATTGTTGTGTTCCTCTTTTTCTATGTATGAGAATGATGATTTGGGACCCATTGGTCCATAATCCAGAACCCTTCGCTAAGGGTGAGGAAGATGGTCTCGATTCTCTTTTTCACCGATGTTTTGGGGAAGGTTTACACACTGCTGTTTTGTTTCACACCCTCCAATTTTGGCTTATTTAGTATATACGAGTCCCTAGTACATTATTTGAGGTGTGTTGAGTCTTCTCATTGTGTATTTTGTGATTCTAAGTTATGTTGTAGTGGGTTATGATCATTGTAGAGGGCACACACATGTATATAAAAATATATACATAATGGCATGTACATGCGGTTTCAGACTAGTAGCGGCTTTGTTACTACCATATCTCAGGCCACTAAATAATGAATTAGTTCCACATTGAGGTAGGTTCCAGTTTCAAGTGATCAACATTAATAAATGCATTAATAAAATTATTGCTTCACTTTTTTTTTGTATTTAAATTATGAAATGAAATATTTATATTGAATGCCTTTCAAATGTGAATTTAGTAAGTTTGATTAAATTTCTAAATGTGATATGGGATGTGTTGAAGCATGACATTTGATGTTATTAAATGATGCATCTCATGTGAGATAAATGAGGACACAGACATTTTTTGGTTTTAAGTATGTTTTTCTAAATTATTTAATGTGATGCGATTAAATAATTAAATAATGTCTTGTTTTGGATAAGATATGATGATTAATTTTTTATGTTAATTATGTGCTTTATCAATGGATATAAATAATGAATTAAAAGATTAATTATAATATATTAATCTAGCTGAATGAGATAATTTATTCAGGGATTAATTTTGATATGTTTTTTTGAATAAATTGATATGATTAATGATGGATTAATTACAACCTATTTATAGTGTGAAATGTTTTCCAATTAATGAAGTGATTTAGGGGTGTGATTAAATTAATTAATTGTTTAATTAATTAGTTGTCATGTATTAATTTAATAGATGAATTTTTAGTGCTCAATGTTATGTACCATGATGCATATTTAATATTTTTAATGGTGGTTTTGATTAATAAATGATGGAATTAGAATGAGATAATTAATTCTAGAAAATTAATTATGGGATGTGATTTGTTTTTTAGTTTAATTAATAAAATGATTAATTAATGGTAATGTATACATTGTTAATTATTGTGGTAACTAATAGATTTTTAATATTTAACTAAATGATTGGATTAGTATGGTAATAAGGATAATTGACTGTTGAATTAATTATCATGTAATCGGTTAAGGAATTGGGATAATTAAATGTTGAGTTAATTGTCTATTTGAATCTCTTGTGGTTAATAATAATTATTTATTAATTAATTATTAAATATTGATATTTTGAATGGTTTATTTATTGTAGAATTATTTGACAAGAGATTTATGTTGTTAATTAGTTTTTCAATTAATTAATCTGTTTGATTAAATAATTTATAAATTAATTGATGGATATATTTTGGGTGTTTGATAATGGATTCAACAGAAATGATAAATATATATTAATGATTGATAAATGGTTTGTGAGATAGGGACTGATGCTACAAATACTCACGAGGATCTAGATATGGTGTTTTACACCTATATTGCATGTAAAAATTCTTCTATTGGACATGGTCTAATGCCCCAAATACTCATGGGTTGTGAGATAAGGACCGATGCTCCAATTACTCACAAGTTTGTTAGACAAGACGTTCTACACCCATTTATTGACATTGGATTGTGGGTCCAATTGGTTATACATGAAATGAATTAAATTTTTAATGAAATAAGCTATGACAAAATTATTTTTGAATTGAATATGGGAAATGGTTCTGACCATGGCATAGGTGAGATTTGTTTTGAGATACGAGTGTCCAGGGGAACCTGGGAATTTCTGCGGTAAAATATGAATATCAATTAATGTGTCAAAATGTTTATTTAAGAAATTTCATGTTCCTTTTCAGAAATCTTATTTTCTAGATACGATTTGAAGAAATAATATCTATAAATTGTCCCTTAGGAACCTAGATGTTTTGTAATTATATTTATTCAATTTTGTTTTTACCTCTTTATACCTACATCTTATTATTTACATATCACTGTCTTGATAGGGCCAGACACCGGTGGTGTCATCCTACTAATATTTATATGTCACACCCTACTCTGGCCATCATTTTACTGAGGTACCCTAGTAAACCTTTCTAGTTCTCCGGACTACAGACCTTTGACCTTGTTTGCTGCTCTATGCAATTACCTAGAGTTAGGAACAATGTACTGAGCTGGAGCTCAGGATGCTCAAGGAGTTTTCCTTGGGACACTGAGTATTTAAATTATTTCTGAATTGGAATGTAAAGCATGATATTATTTTTACTGCTTTCCATTTTATATCATTTTCATGTCATTCATGCATCTAATGTATAAACTGGCATTTTTCACTTTTGATAAAGTTTTATAAAAATATTCCTTCCACTTATTTACCATTTATTCGACAGCTTCCATTATTTATTTCCATTTTCTAATATTGAACTCTAATATGAGGGAATAGTCTCCCCACTAACTATCCATAGACCCTCACTTCTAGTCAAAAACCTTTGGCGTACTGTAAAATATGCTTGAGGTCATGTGGTGATAGGTCCAGCCATAGGTTCTGGGGTGAGCTGGGTGAAGTGGTTATAAAAGTGTTATTAGAGGGTTCATTTACTTTTTATTACTGTTTTGTGGTTCATATATAGGAGACTAGGAATGTGTCAACAGTGGGTTAATAGTTTTTCTTGGGAATGATCACCCCACATATGGGAAATGACCAAGTGGGAATGGTTTGGATTTTTTTTTATATTATTGTTCGTTGTTACAGTTAATATGATTTCACCTTGAGTGACTAGTATATTTTCTGATGTTACCTGATTATTAAAATTTTAAAAAAATTACCTTGGAAAGATATGGAAAGGAATGTTCATACCTGCATCATCTTAGGAACATAGAGATTCACATGACATGGATATAACATCCCATGTGGTTGAATTAGTAGGATGTTTGCTAATTTGGATTGTGTGACTTGGGTGCAATTCCATATTTTGATTTTCTTTAACATGCCTCTATACATAGCATGTTTCAGTGATAGATTTAACATGCTTTAGTGATTATATTCCATAATGCCTAGGTTATTATAATGTTTTGTTGTTTTTCCATGCTTTTGTGTTATATCATGTTGTTGTGTTACTACTTATGATAATATTCTTGAGATTTTTTGATGTGTGAAAGGTCTAGTAAAGATAAAATGTTAAATGAATGATGATTGTGTTAAATGGGATCCAAATTTCAGTGGTAATTGTATAGGTGCCTTATATATTGTTTGATGGAAACCCATGTGTTTGAACCTTATATAACCATATTATATTTAAAAATGGTTATAAATGTAAAACTGTTGAGTTTTTTTTGAAAGGAACTATTTTTGGGTTTCTTTTTGAAGAACCTAGATTGAATAAAGGGGACCCTAGGAGGTTGTCTTTTTTGTAAAAAGAATTTAGATGATAAATTTCCAATTTATGTTTTGATAACATTATATGTGAAATTTTTAAAGAATATGTTTATTATATCATGCCTATTTTTCATGTGGGGAATTAATTGAAAACAAAGTGACTTGTTGTGAAAATGTAATTGTGTGTTCGTGAAAATTTATTCAAATGTAAAAAGGTTGAAATGATTTAATTGAAATGGATAAAATGAAAAATCGTATTTAGAACCACATGATTTTGGTTTTTCATGACCAGGAGATAGGTTCAACATTTATGTTTCGTAAGGGTCAAACTCGTGTTAGGTAGTACCCTTATAATTTTATAGGTCTTTAATGTAAGTTCATAAAACATCTTGGGAGGACTTCTTTAGACTCGGGTTTTATGGAACTCCAATTGGTTTTTGTTATGAATTTTATGATCAATTTTTGATGTGGTGATCGTGGCTTGAGGAATGTCACATGCATGTGTTAATGTGTTATGAAATTGCATGTTGGTGAATGGTTAATCTTTTCATCGGACATCAAGGAGAATCCTAGGGTGATTAGTGTCACATCAAATTCGGTAAATGTGAGGGAAGTTGATGTTGAGTTTTTTTACAAAGTCATTTGGTAGTAGTTCGACTGATATTTTTAGTGACCTTGGTTTTCTCTTAGTGTACTCTTCCAAATATTATGAGCATGTACCCTATCTTGTCCTCATCATGGGGACACTAAGATATGGTCAGTATTATGCCACACTAAAGTTTTAAATGTTGTTTGGCTTGATTAGTGGTTGTTTTCAAGGTTTTATGAAGGATGCATGGTTTTTCTGGGCTATGCCTTCTTTCATATTGGGGAACATTAATGTTTTTTGGCCTACCCCTTCATTCATATTGGTGATGTAATAATTTTAAAAGGCACGTCACTAGTTTAAGAGTGAGTGTGGGTTTTGGGACTGTAATGTATTTCCAAGAAATCATTTGTAGCCAGTTTCTGTTGGTCAATTGAGATTCAACCTTTTTCTTCAATGAAATCCATGTAATGTGCTCGGATGTATGCTCCATTTTGGTGATCTTTGTCTATAGTTTAATATAATTAAGTGTTTAGACTTGTGTTTTGGTTAGCATAGAATTTTTCATTTGGAAATGTAAATTCTCTATTGAAATGAAACTTTTCAACCTTAGGGGGTCATATGATCTTGTAGTTTCCGATGACTTCTTAGGGATGAGATGTTTTTTAAGGTAGGTAGATTGTAAAGACCTGTTTGTTTAACCAGGTTTAATTTGCGAATGGTTTTGAATTTTTTTCTATGTAGTGATGGGTTATTTTTATACTATGTCCCAGGAAATTATTATCAGTTTTGGAACACTTAAAGGTGTTTTTTTACGTTAGTGAATACACGATAATTTTCATGGGTGTCTTGGTAAATCTCGGGATCACCGAATCTAGAAAATTCCACTTTGATGGATTTTCACGAGGTGAGTATTGTTATAGTACAACCTATGTAGCTTACCCAATTTAATATATTATTTATTTTAATTAAATAATATTAAATGGGATATTTATGTTTAAATAGAATAATGTGTTAATAATAATGATGTTATTATTATTATTATAGTGTCATAAATTATTTGGATTTTAAAATATTTTAATTACATGATTAATGGGGTGTAACATTTCTGTTAAAAGGTTTTAATTTCATGACTAATGGTGTGTAACATTTCTATGAAATGATAAAGGATTTTGGTTTTCTCAGTGAAACATTTTTTTAATGACGAGTTTCAGATTTAATGAATATGTGTTTAATTAAATAAGGAGTTTCAAAATTAATAATGAATCAATTTTATTTAATAGAGGCATGAGGTTATATCTAAGGTTAAATAATGTTAATAATATGATTATTATTATTTTTGATTTATGAGTATAATAAATATTATTAATTACGGTTGTTATTATTATTATTAAGAATAATAATAATGGAATAGGGGGATTTAATTAATTCTTGTGAAATAATGGATTCATTTAAACAAATTGAGTTAAACAGAATTTAAATAAATGATGTGCAGTGGGGATTTTTTGTGTTTTATCAAAGAATTTTGAAATCAATTTAATTAAATTTGTTATTGGGGTTTCATTTAATTAAATTAAATTTGTGATAATTTAATTAAATGGCGTGTAAATAAGGATTTGGGTGTTACTAAAGAATAGTAATATTTAATGTTAATATTAAATGATGAATAAATGAGGAGTTAGAGGCTGTCAAAGAATTGTAATATTAAATAGTATTATTAAATGAGGAATAAATGTGTTGTTGGGTTTAATTTATTCAATTTCATGGAAATAAAGAATTTAATTAATAAAGGTGAAATGGAGGTTATTTAATGTATACAATGAATTTAATTGATAACTATGAAGGAAGAATTTTATTTAATTATTTAATTTTGAGATAATTAATTAAATTAATGAGGTATAGTTTTTATTTAATTAAATTATATTGAAGAGAATATGAATATTTTGATTTTTTAATGAAGTATTGGGTTTTACATAATATGGGTGTAGAATAATTAATGAAGAAATGTATATTAAATGTGTATGGTAATAATAATGAATTTTACTATTATTATTATTAAATTAATTAATTTTAGTTATTACGTGATTCTTTTTTAATGGGGAAATGAGAGGAGAAGAACACTAGGCCATCGCGCGAAGCCCCCTAATTTTCTTCTTCCATGTGCAATGTGCACTAGCACACTCCCCCACGAGCTCTTCCTCTCCACTCGTATGGCTCCCCATCCATACAGCAACACGATGGTTGAAACATTCCTTGGCCGAACCCCCATTTTCAGCACATGACACCCATATACAAAACCCATGTAGCAGCACAACCCCCCACATTGGCATGCCACCCCCTCTCCCAAACATCTTTTTGTGCATGATGACTTCTCTTAGACTCTTCACAAATCTTGCCTTCCCCATCAAGGTGAGTCTTTCTACGTATATTTCATGATTCACATTGGCCATTTGACTCCTCTCTCACTTTATTTTCTCAGCCAAAACCCTATGGATTGGGTTTAATCTGATTGTGGTGTTCCACTATTTTTAGGGTATGTGAATGTTAACAAGGGACCCATTGGTCCATAATCTAGAACCTTTCACCAAGGGTGAGGAAGATAGTCCTGATTCACTCTTACCTTGATTTTTTGAGTATGGTTTACACACCATTATATTTTCTCACATCATCCAATTTAGGTTCTATGGGTTTATATGAGTCCCTAAGACTTTATTGGAGGTGTGTTTAGTATTTTCATGGTGTTTTTTTTTGTGATTCTATGTTATGTTGTAGTGGGTTTTGATCAATGTAGAGAGAACACACATATATTTATATACATATATATACATAAAGAAATGTGTGTGCAGTTGCAGATTGGTTACTACCATATGTAATGCTGCTAAATAACGAATTGGTTCCACCACGAGGTAGGGTCCCCTTTCAATCACTCAACTATAATAAATGCATTAATAAAATTCATGCTTCACTTTTGTGGTATTTAAATTATTATGTAAAGTATTTATATTGATTCCCATTTAAATGTTAATTTTGTATATTCGATTGAATTGATAAAGGTGATATGTGGAATGTTGATGGATGACTTTGGATGTTATTAAATTATGCTTCCCACGTGAGATAAATGAGGACATGACCATTTTTTGGTTTTATGAATGTATTGTTGAATTGGTTAAAGTGATATGGTTAAATAATTAAATGATATTTTTGGTTTGGCTATGATAAGATAATTAATTTTTTATAGTCATTATCTTCATTGAGACTGGATATAAATAATTAATCAAAAGATTAACTATAATATATTGATATACCAGAATGATATAATTTATTCGGGTATTAATGGTTATATTTTGTTTTGACTAAATGGATATAATTAATGATAGATTAATTACAACCTATTAATGATGTGAAATGTTGTCAAATTATTGAATTGATAAAATGGAATGATTAAATTAATTGATTATTAAATTAATTAATTGGCATGTAATAATTTAATTGATGTGATGTTAATGCTCAATGTTATGTACCATGGTGTTGATTTATAACATTTAATTGTGGGTTTTATTAAGAAATTTTAGAATTATAAAAGATAATTAATTCTAGATAATTAATTATGGGATGTGATTTGTTTTCTAGATTAATTAATTAAAGGATTAATTAACATAAATGTGTACTTAGTTAATTGATGCATTAACTAAAAGAATTGGTATATATAACTAATTGATTGGATTAGTAATGGAATAAAGATAATTTATTAGTGAATTAATTATCATGTTATCACCTAAGTAATTTGGATAATTAAATATTGAGTTAATTATCTAGTTGAATTTCTTGTGGTTAAGAATAATTAATTATTAACTATTGAGATGTTGAATGGTTAATTAATTGAATAATTATATGATGGGAGATTTATGTTGTTAATTAGTTGTTAAATTAATTAATGAGATTGATTTTATAATTTATGAATTAATTAATGGATGGTTTTTGGGTGTTAGTCATGGAATTCTACACCAATGATATATATATATATATTTATAATTGTTAAATGGGTTGTGAGATGAGGAATGATGCTCCAAATACTCACGTCATGCTGGACATGAAGTTTTACACCCATATTGAATAAAATCATTCGTTTATGGGACAGGGACTGATGATCCCAATACCCATGGGTTGTGAGATAAGGACTGATGCTTCAAATACTCACGAGGGTGATAGACATGATGTTCTACACCCAATAATTGACATTGAACTATGGGTCCAATCGGTCGTACAAGAAATGAATTAAATGTTTAATGAAAGCAGTTGTGACATAATGATTGTTTAATTGAATGTGGGAAATGGTTCGGATCCCGGCATGACCAGGGTAGGTTTTGAGATACAAGTGTCTAGGGGAACTTGGGAATTTATGCAGTTAAACAAATATCATGTAATGTGTGAAACCGTTTATTTAAGTAATTTATAGTTCCTATTCTGAACTCTTACTTTCTAGCTATGATTTGAAGCAGTTATATCTGTCATGTATACCTTAGGAACCTAGATGGCTTGTAATTTATTTATTCAATTTGGGTGTTACCTCATTATAACAGCATCCTATTATATACATATCACTATCTGGATTGGGCTAGACATCAGCAGTTCCATCCTAATGAGATGTATATATCACACCCTACTTGGGCCTCCATTGCAGTAGTGAAACCGATTATACCTTTTTTGTTCGCAATAATATGGGCCTTAGACCATGCTTTCTTTTGTAGGAATATACCTTGAGTTAGAAGCAAAGGAATGAGCTAGAGATCAGGATTCTTGTGGAGTTTTCCTAATGGCTTTGATTCATTTCTTTTTTCTATATTTGAATGTAAAGAATGATTTTTTTCTATATTCCATTTTGAATCAGTATCATGTCATGCATGAATCTATAGTATTAACTAGAATTTTCCACTTTTCTTAGTGTTTTAAAAAATATGTATTCTGATGAATTATTATTTATTAGACTGCTTCCACCTTTTATTGGAATTATCTATTATTGAACTCTAATATGATGGTATAGTCGCCCCACTAACTATCCAAAGACCATCACTTCCAGTTGTAGCCTTTGGCATGTGGGGAGACGTGCATGAGGTCATGTGTGTAATGGCCCGGACATTCCTAGCCATTTACTTTTCCAAAACATGGATCCACCAAAACAGTGGCACCGTGACGGTGGCACCGGTCACGATGGCACCGATCACGATGGAACCATGATGGCCAAACCGGTAATGGTGGCACCGTAAGGGTGACCCCATGACGGTGGCACCGTGTCTTTGTCGATCCCTTTGTTCTTTTTCTAGACCCTTTCTTTTTCTGCTCACGCAACATATATTTTGACGTAAATTAATTTTAATAACATTTTTAAAGTAATTTAAAGCCCATAATTAATTTCTAAAAATCCCAAGAAACCTCCTTGATGGGGGGATATTAAATAACTCTTTAATATCATCATGTGTAACTGCCCAACCACGTAAGAAACTGTAATTTGACTTTCCATGTGCTCAAAATTCCATATCCTGTAACAATAGGATCTCCTCTTTATATCTCCCACTATAGTTTCTCCCTTTTTTTCTTCTTGGATGGATTTATTTCTTCTTCCTGGTGTTCTGGGGTCCCTATATTCCCATGGCTTGTAGTGCGCCCCTTCTGGAGCTTTCTCCACCTCTTGGAGTCCACGGAATTCCTCCCCTACAAGCTACACATCCCCTATTCTTGGCGCGTGGAGAAAAACATCGATCCTTGATCAATAATGTAGGGTTTTTCCTCTGTCTCTCCTTACTGTGTATCATGCAGGGAGGTTATGCTATTGTTTCGATGGGGATTGATGAATCCAAACATAATAAAGATAATGAAAGGACATTTAAAGAATGAATGGGGGGTGTGATCGATATTCTGTTGTACTCTTTTATGTTGATATGTGTTGTGAATTGTGATGGCATACGCTCACTGAAAATCATGGTCGTTGGTGGTCTTCCTTGCACACTAATGAACCCTTGACTTCTGTGATGGCTAAATTACTGTAACTTGGAAATTGGTTAATCACATAAACTCATTGGATTAAATGGATACCAAGTAAACATAAAACCCTCTGTGGTCACCCTAGATAACCAACAGAAAGAAGAAAATATTGAATGATGTTTTTGAACCTGGATTTTTCTCTACCCTATTTTCGTGGTGGGTGTTTTTTTCAATTTGTTTTCCTATAGGGGATGTGGGGGATGATGGGATCCTCTTGGTTGTGAGTCTGAAGTGTGTGGTTACTCTGCTGTGACACGAACTGAGGTGGGATCCTCTATTGTTGAGAAATCATTGGTTCCTGGTTTTGGGGACACGAGGCTGTGTCTCGAGGTTTTCTTTGTTTCCAATACTTTGAGGGATCTCACCAATCCCCTTTTGTTGTTGTAACTTTACAAGAGAAGTGGGTGTGAATGCTTAAATTTATGTTAGGTTATTTCTCTCCTCTGACTAGTGGTTATGCCATTCAGTCACCCAGTAGTGTAGTTTTCTTCCAAATGGGATCACTTAACATGAAAACAAGAATGGATTAAATGTGTAATTGGTTTTTGGGGATGAGTTGTTACTTGTCCGCGAGTGTTGTGCTTTTATTTATGAATTAATAGTAAATAGGGGTTTTTTTGCTTAGGTTTTGGAGCCCCTAAGTTGGGATGAGTTCCTTTTACCTATACATATATTGTATTTCTTATGTTTCTTATTTGAGCCCCACCCAAGTTGAGCACTTAGTGCCGAACACCCAATTTCATGGGGAGGGTGTTTTTTCCAGCACTCCTATGAGTGGATGGTTATTATCTCCTTTCTTCTCCCTTTCCCAAACAGCCCAAGACTCTATGGGCAGGCTGTGATGGCCTGAAGTCCATTATTAGCATAAGAATCTTCGGGTAGGGTAGTTGTGGTGGTTTTCCCAGGTGTTTGCGGGCAGGTTGTTTCCCAAGTGTCTTTGGGATGATGCCAAGATGTCTTCAGGCATGGCAGTAGTTATTATGACCTAGGTGTTTGCAGGTGTGGTTACGCGTGGTGGTTATGGCCTAGGTGTGTGTGGGCGAGGATTGGCAGTGGGACTGTGGTGAGGTTATGTACCAGGTGTGTGTGGGTGGGGTGTGGCAGTGGGACTGCGGTGAGAATGGTGGGGTTAGTTTAATGTGTAGAATGTCTTCAATAACTAGTGGGAAAGTGGCACAGGGTACTCAAATATCAATGTGCTATTACTATAATTTACATGCCTTGCATTATTTGGGGAGTGTGCCTTAGTGAGGCTTGGGTGGATTTTTTTCCATGCTAGGTGATTTGTTTTCTCTTTTCTCACAGGGCATCAGAATGCCTCCCCACTTGTGCACGAGAGCTTTTGGTTTTCCCTACTAAGTGCACTTTTATGCTCACCCAACATTTATAAAACTGCTTTCAGGTTTCCAGGAGGACTTCAGGGATCATATGGGATCGTACAATCTCAGACCTCAGGGCAGTTTCTATTTTCTTTTTCCTTTTTCTTGGTACTTACCTTTGGAGTTTTTTTGGCCTGTATGATTTACTTTTGAACTTGCATATGGGAATGGGTTACTTTTGGATTTACCTTTACATTATGATTTGGTGTTGTTGGGGTTGATATCTTATCTCTCGATACTATAAAAAATAAAAAGGGTAATGCCTTCGTTTTTTTTGTGAGATTCTATACCCTTAGTGTTGGTCGCCACTCTGGGACCTATTGAAGGAGGGTTTCGGGGGTCATTATGTCTCCTTCAACTTAAATAAAAAATGGTATTGGCAATTTGATGTCCCTTCCCTATATTTGGTGAAGGCGGGTCGTGACAGAATCATATCAGAGGAAGGTTGAGAGATAGGATGGAGTCTTGAGTTAGGTATAGTGAGGATTGCATGGGGTGGTAGGGAAATAGTGTTGGGTGTCCTTGGTGCATGAATTAGGCAAGGGAAGACCGGCTAGGGAACGAGATTTTAGGGCCACCCGTGATCTGATGCAAGGACTCTGAACCTACCAAACGACCAAGTGAGGCTACACTGATTGTAGTATAGAGACCTTAGGAAATATACATGCATCATAATGACTTGTTTTCTTATTTTTCATGGGAATCTTGGGGATTCAATATAAATAAAGAAGTATAATAAAATTGAAGGGCAATATTCTACACTACTCGGGCTTAGGCATTCATTGTTTACCTTATAGCTATGGCACCTGGGAGGTGACCACGAGTAGTGCGGGTGATCGAGGCCCAAGAGGTTGACTTGGCCGATCGGCAGAGGACTGACTGATAGGAGGAGGATGATCAGTGGAAGAAGATGCTTCGAGCCTTTCAGCGATAGACCCTCAGGAAGTACGAAGGAAGTATCTTAGATATGGAGATAGAGAGCTGGCTAGAGGCGTTGCTGACTGCCTTCAGCATGATCCGGGCTCCAATGGAGTACTGGGTTCCTATGTATATAATCTAGATGCATGGAGTAGCGCATCAATGGTGGACGCTTTATCTTGGGGAGAATAGGGAGACCAAGGTGACGTGGGCTGACTTCGAGAAGGAGTTCTGGGTGGAATTTCTCTTTTCCATGATGAAGGCTAAGAAGAGGCGGGAATTACTCTCCCTCTAGCAGGGGAGTATGTTAGTGAGAGAGTTGGGGATCATGTTCAAGGATCTCCTTCGCTTTTCTCCCTACCACTTTCTGGATGAGGAGTCTCGGTTGAGACGTTTAGAGGAGAAACATCAACCATCTCTTCAATATGATGTTACTCCCTTCACCCTACCGAACTACTTGGAGGTCCAGAAGAAGGTTGAAGTGGTGGAAAGGATGCACATGTTGGGAGGTGTGTCATGATAGGAAATCCATTTGGGCTTATCGAAAGGGAATGCCATCAGGAGCAGGCCTCCGGCATCAGGTCCCTCTAAGATCGACCAGCAGGGGGTAGGCCTCAGCAGTTCCAGTTCTGACCATCTGGCCCTTTCCCTTTTCTTTCAGGCCCAGGGCTGAGATTATTCATCTTTGGAAGCCATGGGCACCTTCGAAATCAGTGCCCAGACATAGTACAATATAGTGGGGGTGGTAGATCCCGCACCCACCTCAGCAACAGTAGTTCCCAGCTAGGCCCTTTCAGCAGCAGCAGGGGCAGCGGGCTCTCGCTCCGCCGAGGGCAGACGTTGCAAGAGGAGGCTGACCTCAGGGCGCTCCTTAGGGACCTCGACCTGGGTGTGGTCGGGTAAGTGGAGGATAGCTGAGAGGCAGAGGATCTGGGTGTGGGCAGTTTCACGCCGCAGAGGCAGCAGTTCCAATAGGGCCAGAGGTCGTTCGAGGTATGATCAGCTTGTTTAGTACCCTTGCATTTTCCTTGTTCGATACAGGGGAATCACACTCCTTTGTTACACCCAGTCTAGCCCAAGATATGGGTTTAGAAGATGAGATACTTCCAGTTCCCCCGGTGATGAGCACACCAGTCGTAGGACAGACCGACTTGTTGTATGTTTGTCGAGGATGCAGACTGATGATAGGGACACCTCAGTCAGTCAGAAATCTTCTACTATTTCAGATACAACCACACAATGTCATCCGTGGAATTGACTGGATGTTCTCTATATGTTCCGTATTTGACTTTTTCTGAGGAAGGGTTGTGTTTTCAGATGTTTGCAGTCGACGGGAGACTTTAATCGGCGAGTGGAGTTGCTAGGGGAGCAGCGAGCGAGGGAAACCCCTCCACTCCTTGTTAGCAGAGCTATCAATGGAGTCGGTGGATGTTGAGATGGTGGATGTTCCATGGGTCATCAGTGAGTTTATGAATGTCTTCCCTGAATAGGTGATAACTCTACCCCCTCGACATGACATCGAGTTTGGTATAGACTTTCAACCTAGTGCTCGTCTGATTTTGATGGCCCATTATCGGATGACACCTTCGGAGCTACAGGATTTTCTGATTCAAATTTAAGATCTAAGGAAGAAGGGTTTTGTTTGATCAAGTGTATCACCTTTCGGTGCTCCAGTCTTGTTCGCGAGGAAGGGAGATGGTGGTCCCAGGCTGTGCATAGACTACCAAAGACTGAATCAAGTAACGGTCAAGAATCGATACACTCTTCCAAGGATAGAAGAACTCTTTGACCAGTTTAAGTGGGTGGGATGGTTCTCTAAGATTGACCTACGGCCAGGATATCACCAATTGAGGTTGAAAGAGGGAAACATCTCGAAGACGGCCTTCACGTACATATATGGGAACTTTGAGTTTGTGGTCGTGTCATTCGGCATCACGAACACTCCAAATGTGTTCGTGGGGATCATCAACTCCCTATTCAGGTAATATCTATACCGGCTCATAGTCGTGTTTATTGACAACATCTTGATCTACTCAAGATCATAGGAGGATCACGCTAAGCACTTGAGAACGGTTTTAGAGGTTCTTCTGACGGCACCAACTCTATGGGATGTTGTCCAAGCACATGTTCTGGATGCGAGAAGTGAACTACCTTTAGCACGTGGGGTCTGAGTAGGGGATAACAGTGGACCCATCGAAGGTCGAGGAGTTTTTTTCTTGGGAATCACCCTAGAACATGGCAGAGGTTCATAGTTTCCTCGGGCTGGCAGGTTACTACTGGAGATTCGTTCCAAACTTCTCCCGATTTGCAGCACCTTTGACAGCATTGACCATGAAGGTCCAAGCATTCATGTGGGATGAGTAGTGTGAATTGGCCTTTAGTTATCTAAAGGAGAAGAAGGTTAGTGCCCCAGTACTGAGGTTTCCATAAGAAGGGGCGGTGTATGAGGTGTTTTGTGATGCTTCAGTGAAAGGCCTTGGATGTGGGTTGATTCAGCAGCAAGGGGTGATCTCTAATGGGTCTAGGAAATTACGACCCGATGAGTGTAACTATTCCACCCATGATCTGGATTTTGCGGTGGTCATGACAGCACTAAATTTGTGGTGGAACTACCTCATTGGGGAGCGCTTTGTGGTCTTCAACGATCAGAGGAGCTTGAAGTACGTATTATCCCAGTGGGACCTGAACTTATAGTAGCAAAGGTGGATGGAATTCCTTCAATACTATGACTTAGATATTTACTAAACCTCAGGAAAGGGGAATGTGGTGGCTGATTCCTTGAGCAGGAAGTCGCAGAAGGATGTGGTTCGAGAGTCGGTAGATGCTTGGAAAGCAATGGAGGAGTTGGCTGCCTTGCACCTGGATGCAAGGGTGGAAGGTGGAAGAGGTTGCCTGTATCAGATGACATATCTGTCTTCTCTACTATGGAAGGTGGCGTAGTCTCAGTGGGGAGACTCAAAAAGTGAAGTGGAGCATGACCAGGTTAACCAAGGTGATGCTCTGGAAGGGTGTACGGAGGATGGTCAGAATCAGATTCTTTTTAGAGGGAAGCTTTTTGTTCTAGAGGTGATGTGTGATAGAGTTCTTAGTAGGTTCCACAACTCAACCCTAGCATAGCCCCTGGGATTTTCCATGATGTACCAGGGTCTGAGGAGATAGTTTTGGTGGCCCGGGGTGAAACAGGCATAATCAGAGTTTGTAACAAAGTGCATAGTGTGTCAGCAGGTGAAGGCTGAACACCGTGTTCCAGGAAGCTTGTTGCAACCTTTAGATGTTCCCATGTGGATTTTGGATGACATCTATTTGGATTTCATCACGGGGCTACCCAAGGTTCAAGGAGACTGCGACGCTATCTGGGTAGTGGTGGATCAGTAGATGAAATCTGCCCACCTTCTAGCAATCAAGGAGTCGGTCACAGTGGATGACTTAGCATGGAGGTATGTGGATGAGGTGGTGCGGTTACATGGATTTATGAGGTCTATAGTCTTTGATAGGGATTCACGGTTTACCTCATGAGTCTGTAGGGGATGTCCACATGCTTTTGGAACCCAGCTACGACTTAGTAATGCCTTCCACCCCCAGACAGATGGACAGACAGAGCGCTTCATCCAGACGTTGGAGGATATGCTACGAGCATGTAACTTGGACTTCGAAGGATCATGGGTGTGTCACACTCCTATAGTAGAGTTTTCCTACAATAATATCTATCACTCTACCATTGGCATGGGTCCGTTCGAAGCCTTGTACGGAAGTCCATGTCGCTCACCCGTGTGATGGACCGAGGTTAGGGAAATAGGTGTTCTTGGCCTGGAAGTGGTGCAGTTCACGGTGGAGAAGGTTCAGATTATACGAGAGAGGATAAAGGCAGCTCAGGACTGAAATAAGTCATATTCCGAAATTAGGAGGAGACCCTTGGAATTTGAGATCGGGGACCATGTATTCCTGAAGGTCTCCCCCCAGCGTGGGCAGCGGTGGTTCGGCAGATGGAGTAAGCTTTCCCCCAGGTTTTTCAGACCGTTTGAAGTGCTGCAGCGTGTCAGCGGGGTGGCTTATTGGCTGGAATTACCGCCACTACTAAAAAGGGTGCACGACATCTTTTATGTGTCCTAGATCTGACAATATATACATGACGATTCACACGTCCTCTACTGGGGAAAGCTATATATCAAGGACGATGCAAAGTTCATGTAACGACCAGCGATGATCAAAGGTCATGAAGAGAAGGTGCTTCGTGGACGAACCATTCCTTTGGTTTGTGTGTTGTGGAGGCACTGTGGGATTAAGGAGATTACCTGGGAACAGGATGCACAGATGTGTGCCCAGTACCAAGAGTTGTTTTGGGTTTTGTGATGTTCTGTTTGTACTGGTTAGTGATGGAACACTTTACCTTGTTGGCTATGAAATATGTGGTTTTCCTTATTCTCTAAATGTGTGTGAAAATTCCTGTCTATGGGGAGGGGAGGACCCAATCCCTAATCACGGAGCATTAAGGTGGATGCGATTAAACCCGTTTGGGCGAGTCAGTGCCACCCAAAGGGTATAGTATCATGACATAGAAGAAGAGACTCCCCAACCCATAGGACTGGGCAGTTTGACCCTCGTATGTTTCCCTATTTTTTGAGGGAGAGTTGTTTCTAGATGACGATTAGGTTCACTCATGGGAGGTATCTTTCGAGGTGGTTGTTCGGACCCTCTCTTTTTTCTGGTTTGTTTTTGATTCTCAAGGGCAATAATAGTTTGAGAGGTATCTGATTTAATGGCCCAGACATTCTAGGCCATTTACTTTTCCAAAACACGGCTCCACCAAAATGGTGGCTCCACTCATGGTAGCAATGTGATGGTGGCGTCGTGTCCTCATCGAGACCTTTGTTCTTTTTCTAGTCCCTAACTTTTTCTGCAACTGCAACATATCTTTTGATGTAAATTAATTTTAATACCATTTTTAAAGTCATTTAAATCCCATAATTAATTCCTAAATAACCCTAAAAACCTCCCCGATGGGGGGGGGTATTAAATAACACCTTAATATCATCATGTGTAACTTCCCTCCCATGTAGGAAACCATGATACGACATTACAGGCATTCAAAACTCCATATCCCATAACAGTTGGATCTCCCCTGTATATCTCCCACTAGAGTTTCTACCTTGTTTCTTCTTGGTTGGATTTATTTCTTCTTCCTGGTGCATTGGGGTCCCTCTCTTCCCGTGGCCAGTACTACGCCTCTGCTAGAGCTTTCTGCACCTCTTGGAGTCCACGGAATTCCTCCCCTTCTAGTCGGGAATCCACTGTTCTAGGTACATGGAGAAAACCTTCAATCCTTCATCAACCAAGTAGGGTTTTTCCTATATCTCTCATTACTATGTATCATGCGGGGAGAGAATTCTTTTGTTTCTATGGGTATTGATAAAACCAAACATAATGAAGATAATGAATGGACCTTTAAAGAAATAAAGGGGGTGTGATCGATGTTCTTATTTAATCTTTCATGTTTATATGTGTTGTTAATTGTTTGTTCTTATGCTCACTGAAAATCGTGGTTATTGGTGGTCTTCGTTGCACACTAATGAACCCTTGTCGTCTGTGATGATTAAATGATTGTAACATGGAAATTGGTTAATCACGTAAAATCGGTGGATTAAATGGATACACAGTATACATAAACCCTCGTGTGGTCACCCTGGATAACCAACAGAGAGAAGAAAATAATGAATGATGTGCTTGAACCTGGAAGTTTCCCTAGTCTGTTTTGGTGGTGTGTATTTTGTTCGGTTTGTTTTCCTATGGGGTGATGTGGGTGAGGATGGGATCCTCATGGTTGTGAGTCTGAAGTGTGTAGTTACTATACTGTGACATGAACTCAGGTGGGATCCTCTATTGTTGAGAAATCATTGGTTCCTAGTTTTGGGGACATGGGGTTGTGTCTCGGGGTTTGATTTTTTTCTGTACTTTGAGGGATATCACTAATCCACTTTTGTTGTTATAACTTTACAAGAGAACCAGTTGTGAATCCTTAAATTGCTACTGGGTTGTTTCTATCCTCTTGCTGGTTGTTTTTCCTTTTAGTCACCCAGTAGTGTAGTTTTCATCCAAATGGGCCCACTCGAACAAGAAAACAAGAATGGCTTAAATGGGGAATTGATTTTTGGGGATGAGTTTTGACTTGGCCGCAAGTGTTGTGCTTTTCATTATTAATGAATAGTAATGAGGGTGTTTCAGCATAGGATTTGGAGCCCTTAGGTTGGGATGAGAGCATTTTATCTATACATATATTGTATTTATTATGTTTCTTATTCATGCCCCACACAAGTTGAGCACTTTGTGCAGAAAACCCCATTTCTTGGAGAGGTTGTTTTCCCAACACTACCATGAGTGGCTGGTTATTGGCTCCTTTCTGATCCCTTTCCCCAATATCTCAAGACTCTTTGTGCAGGATGTAATGGCCTGAAGTCCATTATTAGCCCACAAATCTTCAGGTAGGGTAGTTGTGGTGGTTGGACCAGTTTTTTTGTGGGCAGGTTGTTTCCCAAGTGTCTTCGGGATGAGGCACAAGTGTCTTCGGGCATGGAAGTAGTTTTCCTTACCCAGGTGTTTGCGGGTGTGGTTACGCATGGTGGTTGTGGCCCATCTGTGTGTGAGCTGGGTTTGGCAGTGAGACTACGGTGAGAATGGAGGGATTGGTTGGATGCGTATGATGTCTTCAATAACCAGTGGGAAACTGGCATGGGGTACCCAAATATCGATGTGTTATTACTATACTTTACATGCCTTGCGTTAATTGGGGAGTGTGCCTTGGTGAGGCTTGGGTGTAAAGTATCCCTTCCTAGGTGCTTTTGTTTCCCTTTTCTCAAAGGGAATCAGAATGCCTCCCCACTTGTGCATGAGAGCTTTTGGTTTTCCCTACTGAGTACACTTGTATATTCACCCTACATATATAAAACTGCTTTCAGGTTTCCATGAGGACTTAAGGGACCATGCGGGACTGTACTAGCTCGGACCTTGGGGAAGTTGATATTGTCGTTTTACTTTTTCTTGGTACTTACCTTTGGAGTTTTTGTGGCTTGTATCATTTACTATTGAACATGCATATGGGAATGGGTTACTTTTGTCTTTACCATTACTTTCAACTTTGGTGTTGTTGGGGTTTCAATCTTATCTCTTGATCCTATAAAAATAAAAAGGGTAATTCCTTCCTTTTTGTGTGAGATTCAATAACCTTGGTGATGGTCACCACTCGAGGACCTATTGAAGGCGGGTTTCGAGGGTTATTATATCTTCTTCAACTTACAGAAGGAAGGGCTTGACAATATGTTGTCCCTTCCCTCTTTTTGGTGAAGGTGGGTCATGACAATGTGGCTACAAGTTTGGCCACCGGTTCAGGGGTGATCCGGGTTAGTACGTTAAAAAGTGAATTAATTAAATAAAACCCTTGATTAATTGTGATTAATTAAATTATTTGTCACCATTAATTAAAAAACTCAATTTTTCATTTATTAATTAAATTCCTTATTACCTTTAATTTAATTTAATTATACTCAACTCCACATTTATTCCTAATTTAATATTACCATTTAATATTCCCATTCTATGATATCCTCAACTCCTCATTTAAACATAATTTAATATGAATATTTATTATAACCATTCCATTATAACACCCAACTCCTCATTTACATGTCATTTAATTAAATTATCATAACCTTAATATAATTAAAATAAACCCCCATAAACCCATTTAATTAAATTCTTTTCAACCTAAAATTATATAAATTAATCCTCCATAATAATAACTAACATTATTATTAATAAAATTCTTCTTTGATAAATCCCAAAAATCCCCACTGCACATCATTTAATTAAATTTTTTCTAACTCAATTTAATTAAATGAGACCACCGTTTCACCACAATTAATTTAATTCCCCTATTCCATTATTATTATTCTTCTTAATAATAATAACAACTGTAATTAATAAAAATTATTATACATATAAAGCTATAATAATAATAATCACATTATTATCATTATTCAAACTAAGATGAATCCCAAAAACTCTATTAAATAAAAATGCTTATTTTTTAATTCTGAAACTCCTTATTTAATTAAACATGTATTCATTAAATTGGAAAATCCTCATTAAAAAAATATTTCATTGAGATACCCAAAATCCATGATAATTTCACATAAATCATACACCCCACTAATCATGCAATTAAGAACATTTAACATAAATGTTACACCCTATTAGTCATACAATTAATATGTTTTAACAAACAAATAATTTATGACACCATAATAATAATATTATTATTATTATTATTTACACCTTATTCTATTTAAATACCAATATCTCATTTAATATTATTAAATTAAAAAAAATATTAAACTGGGTAGGTTGCACGGGTTAGACCCCAACCGTACGCAACCTGTGTAGATCCATTAAAGTGTACTTTTCTAGATATGGTGATCCTGAGACTTTTTAGGACACATGTGAAAATTATTGGGTATTAATTCAAGTCCAAAAACAATTCTTTTAAGTGTTATAACAATCAGAATAATATCCTGAGGCTCAGATAAAAAATGGACCCATCAATACATGGGAGAAATTTCAGAAACCTTCATAATTTAAACCCATTTTAAAAAAATAGGACATTACACCTAGAATATACATATATTGTTATTTTAATAAATAGAATGATTTACATATTAAAACTATTGTCAAAAATATTTATAACCATTACCAATCAATATTGTGTTGGATAAATTCATTGACAAATAAAATTGTCATAAAATTATTATGCTAGATGGATACGTTAAATTATTTCTTGACCAATAGATCTTTATTAGTATCCCAAAAACTCTTATAATTGCACACTATATTGATTCCCCAATGTGAATAATCATTATCATTGTATGTAAACCCCATAAAATAATTACAGGTGATTCTAAAAAAGGGTGAAAATTAAAAATTTCTTTTATAAATGTCAACTTAGATTGAAAGAAATCTATATTTTCTTTATTATTTAATTATTAAGAAAAATATTTTGATTTTAAAAGGAAAATCAAATGGGAATAACCATTATATCCAATTGAAAATAATTTAAAATTGTACAACTCAGTCATGTTTTGGATAAAAATTTATTAGGGGGACATGATTCTAATTTTCCAATTAGTGTGAGTTATTACATAATGAAAAAATGATTCGATCTACTTCTCTATAAAATAAATAAAAATCCATCAATAAATATAAAATGAATATATTCTTTATATAAAAACAATATGGATAAGTGATTTCATCATATGTTGGATTGCATCTATTTACACTAGCAATGATGAACAATATTTAATTATGTGTTAGATAGTTATCCTTTAATTTCCATGGGCCTATATTTTCTTCATTAGCTGAAAATTTCTTCAATAGAAAGTGATTTCACTAAAAAACATGATATATATATTAATATAATATAAATTCACTATATTATTATCATAGTAGTTTCCCCCCACATAAATCATCTCTTGATTAATAATAATTTAATAATGTTTAACAAATCTAGAAAACATAATCAAAGAAATCATATATTCCCAAAGATACATTGAATAATAGTGGATAGACTTCAAATAAAAGGGGATTATTTAATATCCTTAACCAAAAAATATCACAACCGTGGAAGTTTTTTTATTTAGAAAATGGCCAGGAATCTAACAGTTAGAATAAAGAGAGGGAAAGGGGGATCAATCCCATTGTTCTTGTGGTTTGATAAGAATATCTCTCCCACCAATATCATAAAATATTATAATAATTAAAGTGATAAAATATATTGAGGTCACTAGGTACCTTGTTTTCATCAAATGTCTCCCCAACTGACTAAAAAACCATTTAGTACCCAGTGAAACTTGACACAGTACCTAATTGCATCTAAATTGCATAATAATATATTCCTCCAATTTTAATTATCAACAAAAAATACAAAATCCCCAAAACACTATAAAATATTTTGTTTTCTTGATAAAAAATTGGCAACAAAATCTATGTCTATCACTATTAGTGGTTAGAAACACATTTTCTTGCGATGTAAATATTTTTCTATTGAATATAATTATTGAAATTAGTTTTTGTGGTGATTATATTTCTCATTTCATATCAATTTAGTAACATTATATGCAAAGTGGACTATACTCCTTATTTTATATGTATGTAAAAAATCCTTCATAAATAAGTTGGAGATAATAATTCGTTGTGATACACAAAAAAATCCATCACAAATAATTTTTTGGAATATTCATTTAGGGTGGTGTGTTTCAATAGAATATATTTTTTGGGTATGGTCAAAAACATTATTTTGGGAATTTATTGGGACAGATATTGAGTCTATCAAAAATACCTATTGAAAATAATAAATTTTATCTCATATATCCATCAAAAATACACTATATGGTGGATTATTTGTGATGGATATTCCATCAAATATATCTTCTCCAAAAAAAGATGTGATGAAAGTTTGAAGGCACTCTCTTTTATCAATCTCTTCAACCCTATCTCAAAATATCCAGTTAATTCATGAATTAATTTTTTTGTTGAAGGTATAAATTTTGTTATCCAAACTTCTAATATAGTGATTTTATTAAAACCTGATGGGAAATTATAAAAAAAGTATTATTATTGATATATTTTGGGGAATTTCATTTATTTTTACGTAATTATATTTTAATTCCATATTATATATTATTATTTATTTTCTTTTGGAGTTATTTTTATAAAAAAAATATATTCTAAAAATATATATAGTACATTATAAAATTATTGTCAATGTTAAATGTAAAATTAAGAGTAACAAGTGTGAATGGTCCCTCTGAGTATTCGAGATTGTGTGTTGGGGCATGTGAATTAAATTTGGGAGTGTTGGGAACCACCCCTTATATACCCATGGGTGTAGGAAAGTTTAAAGGGTCGAGGTGTGAACCATCAAGTTTGGCGTTTCACTCCGACAGGTTTTAGGATTATGAAAAGATGATATCATCAATGTTAATCTTAATGCCTTGGAAGTGCATGGTAATGTGGGGAGGATTTTTTTACACAATTATTCATAGAGAGAATACAATAACTGATATCCAGTGCCTTCTCTAGTGGGAGAAGGGTTTTTTGGGGAAGGGAATTCAATGTGGGGGGCTAGTGTTTCTATTGAAAAAACAAGGAAATAGAAATTAAATTATTAATAATTAATATTTATTAGAAAAATATTAAAAAATAAAAAAAATATAAATATAGTTAAAAGAGTAATCATTTGTAAAAATTTCTAGAATTGGTAAAAATAATAAAAATTAGCAATAACTTATTATAATATTATATTTTCAATAAATATTAATAATTAATTATTAGTTCTAGTTAATAATAATTAGTACTCATTACTAATAATTTCTAAAAATTGTATTGTTTTATAATAATTTGAAATTATTTGTAATAATTAGTGAAATATGGTAATGATTGGAAAACATTATTAATAATTAGTAAAAATAGTAATAATTATTAAAAGGAGTAACAATTTGTAAATAATTATTAACATAAATAATGAAATTAGTTATAAGTTATTAGAAATTATGGATCATTCCACCGTAATTTTAACATTTTCTAATATTAATTGTAACTAATATTTATTATAAATTACTCATAATTTATATCATAATTATTCCCATTTATGAAAATATTTCTAATAAATATTTCTTATGACTATTCATAATTCATGTAAAATATTAATAATTAGTAATAATTGGTATAAATTAGTATATATTATTAAAAATTAGTATATTATAGTAAATTTATATATAATTTAGTATATATTTTTATAAAACTGTCAACATTAGTTGAAGTTAGTCATAATTTGTAAAAATAAGTAAAAATAAATAATAGTTCAAAGAAATAAAAATTAGATAAATTAATAATATTTAGTGGAGAATAGTAATAATAATTAATAATTACAACGAATTAGTTGAAATTAGTATAAAATAGTAAAAACTCATAATAATTATTAAAAATTAGTAATAATTTATTTAAATAATTTTTAAATAGTAATAATTTGTTTTTTTAAAGATAAAATGAGACCTTTCCCAGAAAATGAAGGATCATTTATTGAGAAAAGAAATTCAGCTTAAATGAATCTATATATAATGGACTTATCATGATCCCTGTACAAAATGGACAAGAGGTCATCGAGTATATGGTCATTCTATAATAATCCAATAACATTAACATGTTTTCTATAAAGGATATCTGCCACTGAATTAGCATCCAAGTAAGTATGTGTGATAATATGCACCATGAAAATTATGGAATCCAGACATTTGATCCATCTATTATGGGGATTCCATGATAGATGAGATGCACCCATCCTGATAGTAGAAAAAATTATTGTAGAGTCACATTCATGGCATATTTTATTCCACCAATGGTTATGGTCTTTCTCCACTACCATGATAACACCATGCATATCTACCTCAATTGAAGAATTAGTTCCACAAGAGCAATAGAATCAACCAGTAATGAAACCCTGGTGATCCCTAAAGACATATCTATACACATAATACCCAAGATTTCACCTTGATACACCATTAGAGTTAGCATTAATCCATCCTCAAATAGGGACCTATCAAAAAACTTTAAATGTACAATGTGGAGGGTGAAAATTACCTTTAATACCTGCCCATCTAAAAACATTCAGGTCATGAATTAAATTAAATAAAAAATCCTTCTCTAGAATTTGAACCTCTGTGACAATAGCAAAAATAGTTTAAAAAGAATCTATATATTTGAAAGAATAACCATCATGGTCTGATTTCATTCTAGCATAATAGTTGAAATGCAGTAGCTCTACCACTACACCATAAAAAATATACATCATCTATGGTGAAAACCCCAAGTAACTCCATCATTCGAAAGAGCTGATAATGGAATCTATTTTAGGTAAATGGAAATCAACGATATCAAAAATAGTCCTCTACATTGCTAACACAACAACATAGGATACAAAAAAATGGTCTTTATCCTCCCATTGTGGATCACAATGTATACATGGGTAACAAAGAGAAATACCCTAGTGTTGAAGGTACCTATCCTTTAGAAGATTCCAATGAGAAATTATCGAAGAAAGAATAGACCAAGAGGGTTTAATGAAGCTCCTGAGAAGTTTTTTTAGCCACTATAGGTTCATGTTTTAGTGTAAAACATGCCTATAAATGAACTTAGATGTAAAAACACCATTAGTGGTGGGTTCCCACAACCAAAAATCTACTAAGTTAGAGAAATAGTAGTTGTTCATAGGGTTAAGGATATGAGATAGAAGAACATACATTTTCCCAAGATGATCTTCGATAACATTATCCAAGTCCAGATTATTGTGCTCATCCAAAACATCATTAAAAAGAGGACTTCCAGTCTATTTGGTTTTTAAATTAAGGAGAAGTGACTCCTTTGAGACCAACCAACTCGAATATAAATCAATATAATCATAAATGTGTTTGAAATATGGCCATAATGGAGAATCAATGTGAATAAAGTATCGAGTTATAAGTCGATAAATAAATTTTGCTAATATAAAATGGAGATCATTTTAGTTGATAATGAAAAGTATGTACAAATAAGAATCTTGTAAGGGGTAATTGAAGGACCCAAACCTCTTGAATCCTATTCCCCCTTCTTCATAAGGATTGCATCTTGTATTCCATGACACTTTAGGTAACTTTCTCTCAAGGATGTTTCCACACTAGATAAAATTTTTAATAGTAACACGTATTCCCTTAATGAGAGATGCACTCCATTTATACACTATAAGAGAGTGAAAATACTAGAAGATAATGACAAACATTACCTAGAAAATCTGACTAGCCATGGAAAATGATTTTTTATTCCAAGCGGAAGGTTTCCTTCTAAACATTCCAATAATATCATAGAAATAACAGGCCTTTGGACTTCACCAAAACAGCGGAACAACCAAATAGGTAAATTCGAGGGCACCCTATGAATACCCAATGTCCTCATAGTTTCATTCTTCTTGGTTGTAGGGATATTCCATATAAAACAGACACAAAACTTATTCCATCTAATCTCTTGTCTGTAAATTTTTCATAGTGCAAAATCACTCACTTGACATTTTAGATATTTTTCAATACCCTTAGGTGAAAATAATGATATAATATACATAAAATAAATCATTTGGAGGCACAAATATCTTCCAAACATTGATATTATTCATCTTCCCATTTCCATCCATAATGGAAAAAAAGTGCTAAGGTAATCCTCACAAATAGAAATGATGATTGCAGACATGGTATCTCCTTGTATAACACTTCTGGAATAATCACAGTAGCCTTCAGGTAACCCATTATTTAGAATACAAATGTGTGAGGATCCAATAATGGATTTGACCAAGAATTAAATACACTATCAAATCCAAATAGGTTAATTACCTTACAAATAAATCTCCAATATATTGTTTTAAATGCATTTTTAATATCAAGATTGAAAGCAATGTTTCTACCCTGAGTACAATTCTTGAGAATATTAACACATTACATGGAAATGATAAGACAGTCTTGGATTGAACTTCCCTTGATAAAACCAAACTAATAGGGATACATAATCCTACTAGCAATTACAGCCAACCAATTTTCCAAAATGATTCAAATAATTTTTTGGATGGCGTTTACCAGAGAAATTTCACTAAAGAGGTGAATCTCATTGACATTCTCCGCCATTGGGATCAAAGAAAAAAATCATGAATTTAATCCCTGGGTAAGGGTACATCCAATAAAATATATAGTGACTAACCTGAAAACATCATCTTGAATAATATCCCAAAAGGTTTGTAAAAAAATTACCAAAGCCATCCTGGGCAGGGCAGTTTTTAATCTTAAGGATGAAGATTGAAACCTTAATTTAAAAATACAAGGGAATGTAATTGATCCTACCATTGTCCTCTTGAGTAAAAATATTGGGAATAAAAACCTCTATTTCGGTCATTAAGATGAGTTGGGCTGTTAAAAATATCTTTAAACAAGGATACTACATGTTCAAAGAGGTCATTCATATTATCAATGAGATTATCTCCATTTTTAATCCAAGAGAGGGGATTTTAAACCTTCCTAATTTTTTGTACAGAGTTGAAAAATATGGAATTTATAACTCTATCTCTCAGCCAATCTACCTTAATAGTATCCATTTTAAAAGCATCTCTGATATTCATAAGGTTATTCAGTTTAGAGACCATCTCTGTTTCTTTAAGAAAACCATCAGAAAAGTCATTAAGAGTGTTAAACTCTTTCAAGTGATGAAGATATTTCTCAATGGGGAATATATCAAAGTTATCAGAGAAAAAAAAATTATTTTCTCAATGTTTTAAGATCCCTATATAGAATATTGAGTTTAATGGAAAAGGAAAATCATCATCCCTAAAAACACATAGTTCCAAACCTTCATGAAAATTTGTTTTCACTCATAATTATGAGCCCATGCCTTGATGAACTTGAAAGGGAGAATAGGTTTTGTGACCTTGTCCAAAAGAACAAAAAAAAGTAGATTGTCAAAAGAAATTGAGCCTGGTAATGATTTTATAGGGGATGGAACACCATGTGTCCAAGAAGGATTCATTGACAAAGACTCTAACAATTATACTAGTAACAAATCTATTAAGAAATTTCCTGTACCTAGTGAATTTATCCCCCAATATATTGACCTCAATCATCCCACTATGATCATTACAAGTTTTGAAATCATCGGAAGAGATGTTTTCAGTCATGTCACCCATATTATCATATGCGCTCATGATAGAATTTTAAGTCCCCAAGGATGATATAGGGATAATAAATGGTAGTATTAATTGAGACAATATCCTCCCATAAGCTTCTACGATCCTCATATATGTTATGTGCGTAAAAAAGGAGAAGGAATATTGATAAACAAGATAATTAAAACTACAAGTGACATTTTGTTCGCTATTTTAAACAAAGGTGATATATGATAGAGTTTAATGAGAAAAAAAACAAAATACTCTTAACCTCTGTCATACACATATTAAATTTTATCAAATTAAAACCCAGGTTTTCTAAAATGGAAATATTAGAAGAAAATTTTCTTTTAGGTTTTTCCAGCCCAATGAGAATGGGCCTATGATGTCGAATAAAGAGTCCTAAAGGCCACATGGTATCATAGTAAGACAATCCTAGACAATTCCAAAAAATAATATTCATTTAATCATAAAACCCGGGCTTGAGACACCTTTTTGAATTCTAGAAACACTCTATTTTGTTGATTTTGGAGGCCTTCCAACCATCCGTTTTTGAATGATATTCCCTTGTAGGAGGTAATTTTTTTGAGAGGTGTTAGAAATTTCATTTCTAGATTTGGAGCTTCTGATACTGCTATCAATCTATTTCCATGTATCGTATTTTTTGGTAGTAGGCTCGATTGTAGGTTTGACATAGGTCAATTCGAGTTTACTATCAAGAATGGATGGTACCTATGTAGCATCTCCAATTTAGCTTGATTGTAGTAGAGAATTTAAAACTGGGGGATGACCATAATTATTTGTACTACTAATAGAATAAATCTCTAATATATTTTTTGTAATAATAGACCCTGATGTATCATTTACATGGATCGTGTCCAGATTAATACAAGTAGTGGGAGAGATCATTTTAGCATTACCAACCTGGTCTACCTCATGTACAACAATTAAGACATTAGGAGGAGGTAGGAGTATTGTTGAGTTCCCAAGATTTATATGAGTATCTATGATTTTTGCAGTGTGAACAGAAGGAGAAGCCACTTCCATAGTGGGTTCCACATTCCTTCAAAGTGAAAGGAAAGGGCTTTGAATGAATTGTTCCAGCTCTTATATTAAGCATATTTCCTACATTTCCTATTGTATGTGAAAAAACAATGTTATATATTTCAGTTGATATGTTAATACTCATATATTGTTCTTCCACATGGCCATTTAGGTTTGAGTTATTTTCCACACCCCCAATCTGAGTGGGGGGGCTAATAAAATCAGGATTCTCCATTTGATCATATTCTTCATTCATGTCATCCCATGTCTTTTTCATTGGATTCAATGAGACTAAAGGACCAACCATCCCCTTTTGTTCCATATCCTTTTTATCAAATACCTTTTTATTCGTATGGTTCAGGTCGACCTTCTTCCAATGTGAAACATTGGGAACACCATTCCCCTATTTTTGGAATAATTTTACAGTTGAAAACCGAGCGTCCCCCAATATTATAGACATCAGAGAAATGGGGGACTCTTTCATATTCAACTTTTAGGTAATATTTTATTCCATTAGAATTGAATATAATTCTCTCTGGCCTTTTTATTTCCTGATTGACCTCAACCAAAATTCTGGAAAAGATCCCAAGATCCCCATCCAATGTTCACAGGTCCATCCAGAAGGTAGTTCCAATGCAAGATGCAAAGTCATTGAGGATATTGGGATGCCAGTACATCCAATTCAAACCATGTATCCTTAAACAGATATTTTCATTTTTTACCTAAGGTAAAAAGTGTTGAATTTGACATCCCATTAAGATAATATAAGGGTTCCCTATTTAAGATGAATTTGGAAAATACCCCAAAATATTTTAAAAGAACATTTGGACTTCATAATGATATGGATGTATTCTCTACTAATAAGAATCATCCTCCAATTATTGAATCTGCAACAGTGTGGAACCCTATTCTTTATATTAGTGTAATACCATGTCTTATTAGCCTTTGAATAATTAACATGTCCACGTTTCGAGAAATTACATATATCAATTCTCTACTTCAAGGCCTCCAAATCAGCCACAACACCAAACCCCCCATTCTCGAGAATACTAATATGGGATGTTCTAGATAAGCCCAATTTTCTTGTTTCAAATGAACCGGCATGTACTTCCATGAAAGAGACACCCGTTTCTGCAGAGAATGAGATTAAATGGGTTTCTGAAATATTTTGTGATTCCAAATGATTTTTTTCCCTATAATGAGGGGAAATCATCCTTGAACGCAAATTCCTAGTCATGAATAAATGATTCCATTGTTCTAGTCTTTAATTTATAGATATAAATCAGATCAACCAACCATAAATATTCTCTTATATCATATTAATCATAAAAAATATTTTTTTGAATTTAAAATATTTTATTCCGCACTTTTTCGACTTTATCAGATTAATATAATGGGATTTTTCTTATGAATTGTTTAGAATTAGTAATAATGAGTAATAATTAGTATTATTTATAAATATTTATTAATAAGTAATAATAAGTATAAATAAGTTGTATAATTACTAATAAGATATTATAAATTTTACATGATAGATAATTTTTTTTAAAAAATATAAACTAAATAAATTTTTTTGTTGTTGCTAATAATTATTAATATTCAATAAAAATTACATAAATTTGTAAAAAATAATCAAAATTCATAATTATAAGTGTTAATTAGAATAAATTTATTACATTTTATTCCCAAATTATCCAATTCTATTAAATTATTCATTATAAATATTTATTATTAATTTTCTATATTTTATTCATTATTAAATATTATATATTTTTCAAGCATATAATTTTATAAACTACCAGGAATCATCCATCCATATTTATTCATTTCAATCAACTTAAACATAACCAATTTCTATAATGAATTTTTTTTTCTTTCATAATTTTGTAATATTTTTTTTAATGAGTTCTAATTGATATTAATTAGTTTTTACTAGTGGTAACTATTGTTAATTAGTATCAATTAGTTATATTTAGTATAAAATTTTAATAACGAGTAATAGTTAGTAAAACATTATAATAACTGTTTAAAATTAGTCAAATTTTATTATAGTTTGTGAAAATTATTAAAACATATTCATAATTAGTGTCAAATAGTGTCAAATAGTGTTAATTTTACTTTACATGCCTTAATTTGTAATAAGTATTCTTAATTTGTCTTAATTTGTCTTAATTTGTCTTAATTTGTCTTCATTCATAGTAATTAGTCAAATAAATATTAATTAGTATTAATTATCTGTAATTAGTGTATAAAATTTAATTTCTTATTCTAAATACTCTTTCTAAAAAAAATTGAATTGAGGTAGTGGGTATTAGTTTTGATTATGCAATCTTGACTAGATAAATCATCATAGAAATCCAAATGGTTCTGATATATATCTTTTCTATATAGAGGGTGTTTAAAAAAATTTATCTTTTTTGTCATTGAATTGATACTTTTTCTGAAGGTACACATCAATGTATGTTCATGAAATTAATTCTCATGATATTTGAAACATTTTAAAAATTTTATTTATTATCTGTTGTGTTATGGTTTTTGAAAAAAGTAGTTTGTTTATCAACAACATGAACACAAATCAAAAAAATCTAAAATTTTCGTTTCTAGATCCATCATGGTTTCAAAATTAATATATGAGGTTGTTGACTGATCATTTTGTTAAACAAAAATTTATAATGATAATTTGAATCATTAATTGAAACCATCTGAATTTTATGTGTTATTGATATCATCAATGCTAGCGTTATGTCCAATATGAAAAAAATGAAAATTTAAATCTATTTTTTATTTTATGGATACTAATTTGGATAATTAACTTTCATACAGTTGTTTCATTCAGATATTTTCTATGGTTGAAAACTTTCTACTAGGGGGAAATATGTTTCCTACAACTTTATATAAAACTAAAATGATGGTCCACAATTTAAATCTAATTTATCAGAAGATTGATGCATATTCAATTGATTTCATCATATATTATTGTTATATTGGTTTATTGGATAATTATCCTGCATGTGAACAATCTATGTATAAAATAATATAATATGGAAATTCTAAATTTCTTCTTGTTAAATTGTTGAGGTATGAACATCTTACACATAGATTTCACTATAAATATATATCTCACAATACAAATGCATTGATTACGTTGATTTAATCAAAAATTTATTTCTTTAAATGATTAATTCTTCCAGGTTATTTTTATTCAGGTAAAAAAATTATTTTCTTTTACCATAATAATCTTATAAACCTCATAACATGTTGTCAAATATTTCTAAATATGGTTTCAATTCTTTTGGTGATTATGGATTTCATTATTCTTATTGTCCAATCATCATAACTTCACCCTAGTTACCTCATTGGATGTTTATGATGGATCCAAATATCTATGTTTCAATAATAAATCCAAGAAATCTATATTATAGTATTGGTTTTTATTAGAATCTGCTATATAAAGTGGATAATTTATTATGGAGTGATGGTGTATCAATTTTAGATATAGCTATAGAATAGAATATAACAATGAAAGAAAAAATTATTTGAAAAATTATTGAATTTATAATGTATTTCATCTTATCCCAATGAAGTACACATAATCCAAAATAATCTTTATACAGCGTGGGTGACATTAAAGAATTATGATTCAGTGAAAAAACATTATTTTTTCGATTTTCAAGAAATATTTCTTCCGAAAGATATTCCTTTCCAAATATATTGAAATAATTACAAATTTTTTGAATTGAATGTTATGTAACTCAATATATGATTTTAGTTATTCCGGTAAAATATATTGTCCTTTAATTACCTCATATTAACTTTTTGATAATTATAAAACAATAAAAAATATGTGTCTCCAGGAGAGATAAAAATTGGATAAAGGAGAATATTTTATATGACGTGACATATATATCTTATTTAATTGTCCATTACATATTAGATTTCCTGAATACATAGATGATATATTTGGATAACATGTTTCGTATCATGTTAGACACACTTGGAAAAAATTATTCTTTAAAGAAATGGTATTATCATACCCAAATCTATAGGCATCCCAAGCATGAGTTATTTGAACATTATTGTTGGTGTCAAAATGGGAGAAGAAGATGCAGAAACTGAAATCCTCAAGGGGATGCCTCGTGAAGACCATTCGCAGAGCCCCAATCTCATCGTGCCCGTAACAGATCAAGGAGGTGGGGATGCTCCGCGATCGCATTTGACGTTCGTGAGGCCACCGTAGAGCAAGGAGGTGGTAATGCTCCGTGAGCACCCTAGACGTTCACGAGCCCGCCACAGAGCAAGGAGGAAGTGATGCTCCGTGACTACATCAGATGTTCACGAGACCACTATGAAGCATGCTTCACCTTCACATCGAGTGAGCTATGCTTCACGGTGCATCTCCCTTATAAATACAGGCCTCCCCTCCAAGTCCTAGGGAGGATCATCCGACCTTTCAAATTCCTAGCTCCAGAATCACGAAGTGCCTTCTCCTCTGCACACTATAAGATATGCGACGTAATTATTCTCTGTGAAGTGCCTCCCCTTTACCATGTTTTAACACCCTATTTCGAGAGTGATGCCTTTCACAGAGCCTAAGGGACTCCACAAATGAAGGGGATCCCCAAGGGGACCTGGGTCGTCGTGGAGTGTTTATGCTTCACAAAACACCCTTTCTGTACACGTGATCCACATGATAAGGTGGGGTCACTATACTTCACAAAGAACATTTCTTCATGGTACCTTGCAACGCGAGGAACCATTTCTATTCAATGAAGTTCTCCATGAATACCTTCCAACTTCATGAAGCACCTACTATATACACCTCTTCCCTATGCTTAGGCTCAGGTGCCCCACTTCGCGAAGCACATAGCTTGACAAATACCCTCCTCCACACGGAGCAGGATAGCTTCACAAGGACATTGTATAATAACCCCTCTGGTTTAAAATTCCATTTCACATGTGACCCTCTAGGTTTTTACAATGTGATTTCAAAGTCCCTTGGATGATACTTCTCGTTATGTTGCTTCGCCTCATGCCTCATCACATAGTCCTGCTAATGGATATTTCTTCATTACATAGCTATGGTAACGTGGACCCCCAATGTTTAGCTCCATAACACCCACTAGCAATGGTTTTTATTATCCCTTATCTTCACCATGGAGTAGAGGGGACCAGTTTTGTAAGTCCAAGGGGTGTGGAGCAAACCCGCCTCATCCGAGCTACAGGACGTTAAACTACTAAGCACCATCATCCTCAGCACATGATGTTAATCTGTGACCTCACCCCTATCCTCGCATACGGGGTTCCCCCACCTTGGAAATTCATAATCCCCACTGGTCTCCAAGAGGATGATATCTTACCTCATAGAGGATGATATCCTCCTAATACTAGTGGCGTTTGTCCGTAGGGAAATGGAGACCATCACGGTGTAGGCCCCGAGATTTTCTTTTAGGAGGCAGCATCCCTGCTCCACCTTTCTTCTTTGGTCACCTGGACCAAGGGGGAATGGACACTGGACCCCTCCTTTCTTCAATACCAAATCCCTCTCCCTCTGGGATTTGTCACCATTGGGCCTCCATCGTGGATGAAGTCACAATCTTTCCTCTTTGGGTTGCGAACCATGTGTAAGCCACTGTTTCCTATTTGGGCTACTAACCACATGTAAACCCCACTCTAATTCCCATGGATTCACCTTTCATGATGTGATCATCAGGTCATTGATGTATCTTGTTTCTCACAACGACCATGACTTGCGTGGTCTTAGAAAAAGCACCGACCCGGACACCTACCTTGGGAAGCTTAGAATATATGCCCCACACCACCTAAACTATGAATAATTTGATCCTTTCCAAGGTGGGGTAGATAGAAATCCTCCACGAGGATCAATCCCACCACCAATGGGACCCCAGGTCCTCCTTCACGTCGGTTCACTGAAAGCACCACCTAATCTATGTGTTATTTGATCCTTGCCAAGGGAGGGTGCATAGGAAGCCTCTACAAGGTTCAAGCCCACCACTCATGGGACCCCAGGTCCTCCTTCACATCGGTTCACCAATAGCACCACCTCAACTATGAGGTCTTTGATCCTTTCCAAGGCAGGGTATGTAGGAAGCCTCCATGAGGTTCAAGCCTACCACCCATGGGACCCTAGGTCATCCTTCACGACGGTTCACTGAATCCACCACCACCCTGAGCTAAGAGGACATTGATCTTTTCTAAGGCAGGGTATGTAGGAAGCCTTCATGAGGTTTAACCCCAACATCCACCTGGACCCCAGGTCCTTATTCATGTCGGATCACCAACTCCTTCTACATACATGAACTACGAGGTCTCTGATCCTTTCCATGGAAAGGTACGTATGAAGCCTCCCAGAGGTTCAGGCCCAACTACCCATGGTTCTGGACACTTCATGTCGGTCCACCCCTGTCCTTCTTGACATTAAACTATATTCCACTTTTGATTACCTATTTAGTGGCAATTCATTGTCACTTAATTCAGTGGTAAGCCATTGTGATCTGATTCTGTGGTAAGCCGTTGCGATCTAATTCATGGGAAAGCTATTGAAATCCCTGATTGGTGGTATTTCATCATTATATAAACTATGTGGACTTTGATTCTCTGCCATAGGGATACATAGGAAGCCTCTTCAAGGATCAATCCCAAAACCATCATCATCCTCATGGTTGTTCTATCACATTCACTATCCACTTTATTCAACTGCTCCATCATCCATCCTGATTCTTACCCAGACCGCCACATCCCGGTGGGATCATGCCACCTCATACACCATTACCCTCAATGGTAACCAGGATGTCAACCAAACATTGGACCCAACAACATTGTTCCCTCTAGGGTTGAACCCATCTGATCCACTCTAGCCATTGTTCTGATCGGTCTGATCCATGTTCACTTAATGTTAAACGTGCGGCATACCCTATGTTAAACATGGGAATATGAGGAAAACCTCAGTAACATTCCAAGGGAATATAATTCCCCACATTCTATGTGGGATGCATTCGTCTTCCGTGCCCTCGAGAAGCCCTATAATAAGGGACAGAAGACAGATGCGCCAGTGTCCCAGCACCCAGACATGCTAGTGATGCCCAACGTGACTACTCCCCAAACTGAAGGTTTCTGCCCTGACCATACCCCTTGTAATGTCTTGACCTAATTAGTGTGATTAACTGGTGTCCATGAAGATATGGTTCTAGGAATATTTTCACAAACAATTTAGTAAATATATAATGGAGACCCGGAATAGGTGACGAGTTCTGAGGAGGAATCCATGGAAAGAGGAACTGAAATCCCATCATCCCATTTTTTATCAATGAGAAAACTTCCCTAAATAAGGAGCGGATGATGCCCACCTTTGGAAAGAGGGAATGTGGTGCAACAGACAACGCCATCGTCCCCCCAAAAGTGATGGGTGAGCTTTCCCCGACGAAAGAATCAGAAATAGAAATGGTGAACCCAATGTGAATTTCCTCTCCTCCATATAGAGATTAGTAGCATTCGATGAATCAATGGATTGACGTGTCACCAAATCAAGCTACCCAGTTCTGGATCCCACCAAGAAAATAGCAGGTCTAGCATTAAACTCACAATATGTTGGGGCAGTACAATGTTGGACATACCGTTCTACGACATTGTCAGTGTGGATCCCTCTTACCATCCATGGAGGACAGGATGGCGTTGGGGAATTGGTTGTTGATTCCTTTTTCTTTCATCACTGACGAGTAAATCTCCCTGCTCTCAGGAATCATGTTTCTGCTTCAGGGACGTGATCACTACCTTCCCATCAATGCAGGGTTAGGGGTAGTGCCAACACGTCCATTCCAAATGGCTTCACCTCTCCCACGATGGCCTCTACAGCTATGACCATGGGGTGGCCATACCCTCTCTCCCCATCCAAGGTTATTCAACAGAGGGTATTCAATGACCTCGTGCTCTGTTACGAGGAGGAGGGCATAATACCAACCCAGGATATGGCCAGCCTAGATCTAGAGGAGTCTGCGCCTCATCGCCAATGCTGCCCCAGAGGGATGCGTAGGGAGCCATTGATCCTCACCCCGGCATACAACAATTTCGAGAGCCTATCCCCGGAAATCTTTGATGATTCCCTACCCTACCCAGATGAGATAGGTGACATCCATCCCAGCCCGATCAGAATCCCATTCCAGGGGCTCCCAGCAAGGCCTCTCACTAGGATACGTAAGCGCCGACACCCGGTCTTGCTGGAAGAGGAGTAGGTAAGCTACATACCTTCACCACCATCCTCAGTTCGTCTATCCCGATGCCATATTTAGGTGAAAGTTTAGGTGGACGCCCACCAAGGGGAATCAACATCGGCAGCTACTATGTATCATGCCACCACCGACGCATATCATCAGTTCCCTACATACACAGAGCAAGGGAACTTATACACCTGGCCAGGATCGATGCCCCAACCACCCCACGGGTAGGCTGGGTCAACTCTCTTGGTTGCCCGCACGAGCAGTTGTCACCACGAGCTAACCCACAGTGGTGTCACCCAGTATGGTGGTCCTCCCAGTACCACTACCATGGAAATAATGGGCCTTCCCCACTTCAAGGATCATTAGAGGTCTGCCACGTGCCACCCTCAATCTGAATGAGGGTCATCCTCGCGATAGTGATACTCAGCATGGAAGCTTCTCTCGTTCCCTATACACTAGGTATGGAGTCATTTCTCTTTCCCCTGACCGCTGGTGTAGGGACATTGCCCATCGGGTCTCTCTTAATTGTGGGGATCCTCCACGTGTCTTCTCAAAAGCTGGTGAAGGTCCTCCTAGACTCAGCAACCAGAGGGGTGAGTAGCAACCTCGCTCCACCCACACCCAGCACAGAGGTCCTAACCATGTTCTGATAGATCGGTACAAGGAACCACTTCATACTAAGATCCCCCAGGAAAACAAGCATGGAGGTCCTCCCAATGCTTCTTCCAGTTCCAGTGGAGGTCTTTCCCGCTCCAGTGCTACCCATGAAGGTCCTCCCCATGCCCCCTTTGTCATTTTCCCTGGTGCTCCTCACACCCTGGCTTTCATTGGTGGAAACCCCCTCCTCCCCAGCACTAGTGTGGCCGAAGGACCCCATGTAAGAAATCTACCGTGTCCCAAGGATCCACCCATGGAAATAAAGGTGGGTCGTTGCCACCATAACTAGAATTATTAGAAGGTCTGAACAGAGATCAGACCAGTCTGCTTCTCAAACTCTGAGGTAGAATACGACTCAGTGCGAGAACCCTCCTCTCACTCCATTGTGTCAAGGTACAGGGCAAGGATGAGATGGATCAGCCTAGTGCTCCCGAATGCAAGGTCCATTGGATTCCCACTGCCCTCCATAGTTATATCCATGATGATGAAAATCTGGAAACCCCACAGATTACGGTAATGAAATAACCACCATTGTCACAAGAAGCACTCTCTACCTTGATAAGAGAACACAGAGAACTATTCTTGGGACCAATGGCGGGCGAGAAGCATCGCGACCAATCACCAGTAGCCCTATCCCCTGAGCCTGGATCAATGGATGTCAGCCTATATTATCGTGACGTAGCGGCAAGATCGCTACACTCTTCAAAGGATAGCCCAAGATTTGGCAGCCAGTAAGCCAGTTCGCCGTACTCTCCACCGGCCGTCCTGCCGTCCTAGTGGTCTACCTCAGTACCAATGCCAGTTCATCAGCCACCCCCAGTTAACGAGTGAGTTAATCAAGGGACATACCCTGAATTCGAGCCGAGTAGCTTTGGAACATCCTCACAGTGGATGAATTCCTCGATAAGTTTTGACACATGGCAGCACCAAATATCTACATACCAGAATCCCTCACCCCGTAGGAAGTTTAATGTTTCTGACACACCTTTTGGGTGACATATTTTAGTCTTCTTCATTTGATAGTGGTTTATCCTTGGATCCAATCACATTACAAAGACAACAGTGAGCAATTTCATTGGGTCGATTTCGCCGCACTCCCTATGGCCTGGCGCCCCGAGTCAACAGGTCATCGTGAGGCCCTCCGACAAAAACGCGTTCAGAGTTTCAAGGTACTCCACCAAATTATCAAGGAGGCTACCCCCCCACATGAAAATCTGTGACTGGGGGAATTATGCTTCCCTCCTCTTCAATACCATCCGGAGGTATACTTAATCGCATGGCGACATCGATGACATGCCCCTGAGAAGGGTCATAGTCAACATGGATGACATAGTGGACAAGGAGGTTGAGTTGGAGATTCGTGATGGAGACTTACCCCCCAAGGACGTCCCACCCCTATTGGACCCATTGGGGGGGATTACAAATTAGTAGAGGAACCTACTTGGTCTCCCTGTGCCCACTGAGGCACTGGTATTCAACCGTAATTCACGTAAGGGAATAGACCAAGTCGGAGCTGCCAAACACTCCGACCCATCCACCTCAGTGCAGAAGACGAAGGAGGACCCTGAGAAGGCCACATTGCTCCAACAACTTTCTGAGGATAAGAAGTTGGTTGATGAAATCCTAGACAAATGAATTATAGAGTGACGGCCCAACTACGGAAATCCTAGACCTGTACAGCAGGGTCAGGAACAACATCCCCTAAGAGAGATGCCCCCAGGCAACCCTGATCATGATCCTCCCACGTACATGGCTTAAGCTGGAGCTCACCGCATGAGGGCATGGTATGTCTTTCCAAACCTTCATGAAGTGTGAATAAATCCAAGGAATCCGGCCAGGTTCCCCCATCTACCCCACAAGTCGCTCCACGAGCCGCACCACGAGCTGCTAAGCTTGTTTACCGAGTTGAAGACCCTACCAACGCAGTCGTAGTTATGGATCCCCATCAAGACAGAGACCCCCACCCAGATGATCCTATGGTAGCACTCATAGCCTGAATTGAGGCGTTGGAAATACAGTAGGTGGAAATCCCATTTTATGGTAAGCCATATCCAACATGGGTGGATGATATGTTGGCGCCCCCGGGATTCAGTATTCCCACCTTCTCCACCTTTAACGGGATGGGGGACCCGCCACAGCACCACGCCCACTTCAACTCAAGTTGTGGGTCCATGTTAGGGACTACAGCATAGAAGGAGGCTGCCAAGATCCACTGTTTTGTCTAGACATTGGAGGGGAAGGCATTCGTCTAGTACAACCAGCTCCCCGTCAGATCCGTAACTAGCTAGGAGGACCTTCGCAGGAAATTCCTCTAATAGGTAAGCTCTACCACCCAGAAAATGAGCATCGCAGACCATTTCATGGGAAAAAGGCCTAATTAGTGAGTCGAAGACTTTATCACCCGGTGGAAGGGGCTCACATACGCCGTTGACATGCCACCGACAAAGACGAAATTACTAACGATGTGCGTATGGAACATCAAAAAAGAATTGGTTCCTTCTCTGACCTCCCAGAATTTCCCTAGAGGATTTCGAGACTTCTCTGATAAGGCCCAACACCTGGAGGAAGCCCTGAAATAGGCCATCCAGTCACATCCATTGCCCACTGTAATTTCAGGAGGGGGCTTCCAGAACTAAGCCCACCATGGTGGCCCAAATAGAATCACCCAAGAAATTAGAATTGATAGTAGTGGCACTATCCCCGCAGCCTCACAGAGGCCCTCCACCTCTGGCGCAACCTCTGGCTTAGCAGCATCCACCTTAGAATCGGCAGGTTCCCCCATGGAATGCGCCACCACCACCCAGGTGGGAAAATTAGGGTGCAAATCCTCGATATTCTCCTCCAGCTCCTCATCTAGGCAAGGCTCCAGGGGCCCCCTTTCCAGATAGAGGAAACTGTGCTTACTCGCTCAATGAGAATCAGGTCACTAACTATTTCAGAAGTGCCTTGGAACAAGGGATCATATGCTTTCCTGAGTGCAGAAGGACGGAAGAGGAAAACCATTCTAATTTTCCCAACTACTGACCCTATCCTTGGATACTGGGGCACACCCTCAAGTAGTGCTATGTGTTAAAATATTGGCTTTGAGACCAAGTCGATAACATCATTGTCAGGTTGGTCCCATCCCCCACACAAGTGGCATGTGTTGTTGTAAGGCCAGACAACAACAACGACGATGAAGGTGAGTGGCAGCAAGTTTCTAACCGTAGGTCTCACATGTATGATGATTGGACGGCTCGCAAAATGGTTGCTCGTGCTCATTGTATCATTCGTTCATGCCTGAATCAGCCAGAGCCTTCAGAAGCTGCAGCAACCACTTTTGCATCATCATCTCAGCCAACCTCTTCCCAGAAGAACAAGCATCGACAATGCAAGGGAAAGCAATGTGCCCCGCCAATTCTATCATCGCCCCACACACTCGGAGAATTCATGCTCCATGAGATGGTTATTCCTCCATGAATGCGCCCATTAGTGGATAAATCTTCAATTGATAGTTCAGGGTATGCTTCAGTTAATACCATGGAGTTGGTAAATCCCTATATGACTCCTCATGCCAGGGAGTGCTAGGAAAAACTCCCCAACATCCCCAGCCAATGCCAACGTCAACAGATCCATGACTATATGGGTCTTATGGGCACATCAGTTGGCATATCCAGCCAGGCACTACATGCCACTATGACTAGACAATAGGCCCAACGTAGGTCTCAGCACGTGTAGCCTTTTCATCTGGTGTCGTCAGGCCCACCTCCTCCACTGTTTGTGTTACTGGATCAGGCAGAGCTACCTCGACCATGTCGAGACAAGCCTCACCCTACTACAGGCCGATCTTAGTCGTCTGGTCCTCATCCAGGAGCTACTCTCCAGGCTTCGTCTAGTGAACGACGGGACATTCCCAGCACTAGCCAGCCGTCAGTCTAGCAGGCAGGGCCCACCAGGCCTCCTATCACAAAGCGGCCTCCTGCAAGTAGAAGTACTCACCTGGCACGGAAATATGATGTCCCCAAGCACATTTCTATCATCCCAGTAAGGCTTTCCATTCTTGAGGCCCTTCTCCTATCGTCAGATATGCGTGAGGCCCTTGTCGAGGCTTTAAGAAGCCCCCTCCAGTTTGAGACGAAGGTAGCAGCTGTAGAAGCCTTTCATGCTGAAGCAGTCGAGAATACTAAATTCCATGATATCATTTCATTCTCTGTAGAGGATGAAGTTTCTCCCATATAGGGGAAATTCATACCACTGTACATCCCTGGCCAATTTAATAGCGTGGAGGATCATCATTGTCTTGTTGACACCGGCTCCAGGATTAACATTATCCTGACGCGGAAACTGCAGAAGCAGGGGTTATCCGAAGATGACTTGACTCCCTCCGACTTAAGGATTAAGGGATACGATAGGACAGAGTAGACCCCAGTCGGTAAGATCTATTCGAAGACCCAGTTCGGTGGCCTATTTTCCGTCATAGAGTTAATGGTTGTCTCCTAGGACACCGCGTATAATGCATTGATGGGTAGACCTTGTCTCCACCTGCATGTGGCGGCCCACTCGTCGTATGACCAGTTCCCAAAGTACTCCCTTAATGGTCGAGTAGGCATACTTCAAGGTGATCCATCTCATTTCTCCTCTTGTGAAGCCCGCTACCGGGCTGCTGACTATTACAAGAGCAAGGATAAGTAGATTCAAGCGAGTGAGGATGAGCCCGCCACGGTTGTAACTGAACCCTAGGTATCTCTGGATGATTTCTACATCTTCCTTATCCATCTATTGGAGGCCACAACCCCAAACATGGGGCAATTTATTTTTCTCTAGTAAAAGAGGGAAGCATATTCCAAAGTCAATGAGACGATGGGAAATCACATCGTATTCTTACACAAATCAGGCTCAGGGGATTCCATAACCACATACCACCGTACGATATCGGGATTTCTACCCATGGAAATGGATGTACGTCATACATGTCTATTTTTCTGGGCTAGTATTAACCGTCTCAACCCAACATTCCACTATTGCTTTTATATCATCAAGCGTGGCTCCTTGAACCGATGGCCATATGGGATCAAATCGACTTCCTTCATTGTTACGGTTTCAGCAGCACGTGAATCTCTCGATATACTGTCCACTGTTTTCCAGGCTGGGACCATCCCCCCATCATGATTTTTCGACCTAGAGGAAGCTTCCACTACTAGGGATCCCCCCCCTCTGCAAGGGAAGAAGAGGATTTTGAAGATTCTCTCCCCACCTTCGAAGAAGTAATTTCTGCCACGATCGATGAACTTGTACAGGGGAACCTTGGTAGCAAGGCAGATCCGAGACCCACATTGATCAGTGTCGCCATGTCCCTCGAGGAGTAGTAGCAGTACATGGACTTCCTTAAACAACACCATGATTTATTTTCCTAGAGCTATGATGAGATTCCAAGACTAGATCCTCATATCGCTGTCCACCACCTCGATCTCCCGACAAATCGTCGCGAGTTCATGCAACCTCCCAGGAAGATACACCCTTCTCATGGTGACATGGTCGACGTTGAAGTTAACAAGATCATTTTAGAAAAAATCATCAAGGATTTCCAATACCCTATGTTGCTAGCGAACAATTTTACAGTCAGGAAGAAGAATGGACAGATCAGAGTCTGCATCGACTTCTGAGATCTCAACCGTCACTATTCGAAGGATTATTTTCCTGTTCCTGTGACGGAATTTCTGATTGATGCTATGTGTAAGATTCAAGCCCTCTATTTCATGGATGGGTACTTTGAATATAATCAGGTCTGGATGGCCCCGAGGATGAAGATTCCACAGCTTTCAGGGTGCTCCAATGTACTTTCTCTTACCAGGTTATTCCCTTCAGCATGAAGAATGCAGGTGCCACCTATCAGCGGGCCATAAACTGAATATTCAAGACAATCCTCAAAACATTGGTGGAATGCTATGTGGAAGATCTGGTTCTCAAATCTAACATGCGTCGTGACCATCTCAAGGACCTTTAGAAAGTGTTCGACTTCCTCCATTCCTACCACCTAATGATGAATCCATTGAAGTGTGCCTTCGGGGTCACCTTAGGGAGGTTTCATGGCTTTATCATCAGGAATCAGGGCATCGTGAATGACCCAGTGAAGATCAAGGAAATCATCCAGATGCCTCCCTTGAGAAATATTTAGTAGCTTCGGGGTTTCTAAGGCCACTTAGCCTACATATGCTGATTCATTGAGAATTATGACGGAAAGTGTAATCCCTTTTCCCAGCTCATGATGAAAGCTGAGTGGGATGAAGAGTACTAGACCGCATTTGAGGAAATCAAGTAGTATCTGCTCTAGTATCTGGTGTTGATGCCATCCATCTCCATAAAACCACTGATCCGTTACGTGACATCCCTTGAACGGTCTCTTGGAGCCCTTCTTGCCTAGAAGAACAATGAGGGGACAAAGAACAGCCTCTACTATCTCAATTGTATGCTCATAAATACGGAAGCTAGATACACCCTCATCCAAAGAAGCTGCCTTGAACTTGTATTTTTCTTGCAGATGTTGCAACATAACCTACCGCACCATGAGATACTGCTGTTGTATCGGGTAGACCTGATGAAATACATATTGAACTGCCCCATGTTGATCGGCACGCTAGCACGATGTGTAGTAATCCTCCAGTAGTTAGACATCTGGTTCATGCCTCAGAAATATATCAAGGGATAAGCATTGGCAGATTTTCTAGCTGCCCATCCAACCCTCGTGGACCAGTCCCTGGACCTGGATTTTCCCGACGAGGCAATCCTCTCGGTAGATCATGTCATCCCATGTTGGCAGATGCACTTTGGTGGTGCCTCCCAGATCCCCACCGGAAGGAGGCTCAATATTCCTAGACCTAACAGAGTAGGCCTGGGTATTTTCTTTATTACCTCAGCACAAGAAATAATGCCATATTAATTCCTATTGTTGAAAGGATGCACCAACAATGAGGTAGAGTATGAGGCTTCTATCACTGGCCTCAAGCTGTACCTCAAGATCGATGTAACCCATTTCCACGTGAAAGGGGATTATGAACTAGCCACCAATAAAATCAAAGTTGGGTACATCGTCAGAACGCCAGATCTTGTACAATTGTTATAGATCACCCTCCAGATAATGTCCCAATTTCCATCTCAGCCAGAAGTTATTCATGCCCTTCGATCTCAGAATGGTCGAGCCAATTCCCTAGACGGCCTGGCTGCATCACTTGCAGAACCCGAATCGGATGATCTGATTATACACATGGAACATCATAGAATCATTGCTATCATCACCCCAAATGATGATGAAGACCTACGAGTAATCCATTTTACCATTGGAGCCTCCATGTCAGGACCCCCCATGTTCCTCAGATGTAGTGGTGGATGTGACTCCTGACTAGAGAGATCCCTTTTCGAGTATCTTCAAAATGGTTGTTTACTAGATGATCGGGCCGAGTGAGAGAGAATTCAACGTTGTGTGCTGCAGTTTACCCTCTAGAGTGGTCTCAGTCTTGAATAGATCCTTTAAAAGTGTAGTTTTGATGGTGTTATCCTTCGTTGCATCCAAGGAGTAGAGATTTCTCAGGTCATGCAAGAGATTCACACCGGTTCCTGTGGGGCTCACTAAACTGGGTCGAAGCTGTCCCATTAGATCTGGAGACTGGGATACTTCTGGCCCTCTATGATCCATGATTTCATCGAGTAATCCAAGTGATGTCACACATGTCAAATTAATGCTAACTTCATGCATCGGCCCCAAGAACTTCTCAACTCGACCAAGTACTCTTGGTCATTCGCAGTATGGGGACTCGATGTCATGGGGCCATGCCCACCGGTGACAGGTCACTAGTGCAGGTTTATCCTGACATCCACAAATTTATTTTCAAAGAGGGAAAAGGCAGTTCCGCTCAATGTAGTTTAAGGATCATTCTGTCATTGAAATCGTGAGATGCAATATCATCTACCGGTTTGGTGTCCCTCGCGTCGTCCTCGCCAATAACGAAACCATCTTCTTAGCAGTTGAGATAATGAAATTGTACTCTAAGTACAACATCCATTCGAACCATACATCCTACTATCAAATGAAATAATATGGGAAAATTGAGGCGTTAAACAAAACCATATCTAACATTTTGTAGAAAATGGATGGTCAGAATCAGAAGAGTTGGCTGGACAAGCTCCCCAACACCCTCTAGGCTTATCAGACGATGACTCGTAATTCCACCCAGGTGACCCTGTATTCCCTGGTTTATGGAGCAGAGGTCATCCTACCCATCAAGATCCAGCTGCCTTCATTATGCACAATGATCATTTACTAGAAATATCCAGATTATGTATCCAAAATCCATCTGGCTGAATTGGAAGCACATGACAATAATAGGCTTCGTTCCCTTCACAACCTGGAAAGGCATCAGAATAAGATAGCTAGTGCCTCAAAAAGATGGTTCGCCTCCTCTCTTTCCTGCAAGGTGACTTGGTATTGGGCCTCCAGACACCAATGATCCCTAGCAGGAAACCACCCAAGTTGGAGCCCAAATGGGAAGTACATTACATAATTCATAGGGTTTACCCCAATGGCCGATACTCCCTGGTGATCATGGATGGTGCGTGTATAACTCATCCCACCAATGGCAGCTTCCTCAAACCATACTTTTCCAGAGCATGTAGGTTCGGCATGACCCTAAACTATCCATTCCTACATGACCCTAAACTAGATGATGGTCTTGCATGACCCTAAACTGCATAATGGTACAGCATGACCTTAAACTGTTCAGTCCAACATGACTTTAAACTATGCATCATCCCGCAAGACGTTAAACTGTGCCCTTATAGCTACGTGTGGCTTGATTCCCATATGCATGGGATATGTAGGAACGCTCATGAATTTCATCTTCAGCCCAACCCCAAACTCTTCTCTTTGACTATACCCTGGGTATAGTTCTCTCAAAGGATCTTTTCATGATATGGTGTAGGTTTCCCTATCCCCACTCATGCTAGGATTATAACGGTCGCACCATGTGCCCGCTCCTCGTCCTTCTATCCTCCCATTTCCTCACTGCGTGACATTAAACTGCATGGACTTCAAGAACTACATATAGCATGATTCACATCCTTATGGGATACGTAGAAATGATCGTGCATCTTGTCTATTGGCCCAACCCAAATGCCAGAACCTCCCCTTGGGTCAATACATATGGTGTGGTGCAGGTTCATGCCTCGATACACATCGAGCTCATCTTGATTAAACCATACATCCCACTCCCTAGAGGTGTCCACCTCTTTCATCGCATTGCTTAAATTTAAAATGTATGGGTGCAGTTATGCTTCACCCACTCCTTTGATTGGGACTCCATCATCCTTCACATTTAGAAGGGCCCTCAAATGATAGGGATGATAGGCCCAAGGGCTCTCCTACCACTTCTGTCCAATACCCTCAAGGTTGTTGAGAAAAACATTGACACAAGTCCCACGTTGTGAATATGGTCAACGGTTGATGCTCATTTGTTGTTCCCATTCCAGGTCACTATAAGGACGCTATCTTTCAAAAATGGTCAACAGCTAACCATTGTCATTAGAGCCACCCCAAGATGTCCCAAACATTGAGTGCAGTGGTTCATTCTTTCCCATTGTATATACAAGAAACGAACTCTCATCGAGCGATACCATCCACTAGACCCCCATATGGTGGGGAAAGCCGAGTCCGACTCATTGTTGCACACACTGAGCACTGATCACGAGGGCTTAAGAGACATGATGAGGCATTAACTGCATAAGAGGTCGTATGGATACCACTGACTGGGCCTTCCCATCCAAGGCCCAGCCTCAGGCCCCTTGGACTTTTCGGTCCCCGACCGAGGTTTCTATTAATGGTTGTATGGTGTGTTATGGGATTATGTCCTCATTCACATCGGTTTATTCGTTGAGCCATACACCTCCCTTGTCTCGGGTATCTTACCCCTCTCTTCATACATACTACAAGACATTAAACTGAAAACTGGTTGGGCATTTCTGACCGAGGCGCAGCCTCAGGCCCCGAGACTTTTCTGGCCCCTTGGCCTTCTCGAGCCATATCCCATGTTCTTATGGGATTGTATGATGTGGTATGGTTTTATTTCCACATTCATGTCGAGATACCCACTATGCCATAAACATCCCCAAATGAGATACTTTATCTTCTCTTCATGCTCACTATAAGATGTAAAATTGTGAATTGACCAGGCCATCCCATCTAAGGCCCAGCCTCTGGCCCTATGGCCTTTCGAGCCGCTGGCCCAAGTTCCTACTTATGGTTCTATAGTGTGGTATGGGATTATGTCTTCATCCACGCCGGGTTACTCGTCATGCCACAAACCCCCCATGTTAGGGTATCTTGCTCCTATGTGAGGTTGTAGAACTACGTTTGGCTTGATTCCCATCCTCATGGGATATGTAGGACCGCCTGAGCATATCACCTTCAGGTCCAGCCCCATCTTGGCCACCTGGCCCACATTCCCCCAGTGAGAGGAATATATGGTGTGGTATGGGATTATGCTCTCACACATGTCGGGTGTTATAATGAACATTCCATTTACCTCCTCTTCCTGAGAGTTTTCCATCCCCCTGTGTTATCCACATCTTTTCAAATTCTCCGCTCTCATGATGAGCCCCTCACCCCCCTTAGGAAATTCAAAAATGTGCCTAACGGTACTCTAGTTTAGTTCCTAGAATGTCATACTCTACTCAGACATGCTTTCACCCATTTTTCAGGATTCATGTTCCCCTTCATTTGGGCTTCCATAATCTTCCACACCCGAAAGGACCCCCAAATGGAATGGATTATAAGCCTAAGGGATCTCCTACCATTATGGGACAACATCCTCCAGGGTTATGAGCAATAAATTGATACAAGTTCCGCGTTTCGAATATGGTCAGTAGTCAGTGCTAATTTGTTTGTCCTCATATCAGGCTAACGCGATATAGATGTTGTGTTTCAAACATGGTCAATATTTATCCTCCATCATCACGGAAAACCCATTAATCCCAAAATGTCGGTTACATGATTCACATCCTTCTCCACCTCATCATGTACAAGTGAACTTCAAAATTCATGGTATTATTCCTTAACGTGTATCCACATATTAGGAGGAAAAAGTCCCGATAAGGAAATAATTCGGGGCTCCAATGATTTCCCATTTTCTTATATTTAGCATAGTGAAAATACCTTATCCGCCCTTGATTCCTACACCGAGTTCAACTCACGTAGTCTTAGGGATTAGGATAAGGTCTGCCTTTACTTGGGATAGTCCCACTTCTCCGTGGTCTAAGTTCTAAGGTGTTAAACTAAGATCTTTTCATATTTTCCTATCATAGAACTATGTGTGGATTGATTCCCATCCTCATGCGATACGTAGGACCTCCCGAATGTCTAGACTTTGGGTCCAGACCAATCTCTCAGAAATATACCTTTCATATTGGCCCCTTGGACTACCCTTTCCCGGGGTGTGGAGTATATGGTGTGGTATGAGACTATGCCCTCATTCACGTCGGGTTTGTAACGACCACGCCACATACCTCTCCCTCAATGGAGTTCTCTATAATTGTAATATATACACATCCCTTCAAATTGGTTACTCTCAAGTTGAGCACCCTCCTAGACCCTTGACGGAGATTCACCAATCTATCCAATAGTACTATGGTTCAGCTTTTGGAGTGTCGGATGTTTCATGGACATTCTTTCACCCATTTCTTCAGTCATCGTTTTCCCCTTCATTTGGGCTTCCATAATATTCCACACCCAAAGGGACCCCCAAAAGGCATGGATTCTTGGACTGAGGGGTCTCCTTCCATCACAGGCCAACCTTCATGAGGGTATCATACAAATAATCGATACAAGACCTACACTGCGGATATGGTTATCAGCCGACACTCATTTGTTTTTCCTCATTACAGGCTAACGCGATATGGGTGTAGTGTTTCAAACACGGTCAACAGTCATCCTCCATCATCACGCCATCCCCTTTAAGCCTTGAATGTTGGTTACATTATTCACATCATTGTCTACCCCATCATGTCCTAGTGGAATTTTGACACTCCTGACACAATCCCTCAGTGTGCATTTGTACTTTAGGAGGAAAAAATCATGGTAAAGGTGTCATTCGAGGCTCCAGACCGACTTCCCTTCCCCATTGGTCCAAGCTCTAAGACCATAAACTACGATATATTTTATAACTATGTGTGGCTTGATTCCCATCCTCATCGGATACGTAGTAACACCCAGACGTCTCGTTTTTGGGTCCACCTCAATTGGGAGCTAGTTTCTCTTTCCCCATTACCCTATTACCTCTATTTCAGCCCCTTTTCTTGAGGTTTATTTCACGGAATCACGTATGATGTGGTATGGGATTATTTCCTCATTCACGTTGGGTATGGTTTATTGCACTGTACGCATTCCCCCTTTAGACTTGTCTCTACTTCGTCTGTGCCACAAGACATTAAATTACATGCCTGGTCCCATTACATGACCCTAAATTGTGACATTATCATCTTAGCCACATGACAAAAAATAGCACTGCATCGTGGTTTCATCACTCAATGGGAAAACATGGTCGGTATCAGTCACACACCATTCCATTTTTCAATGCCTTCATACGGCTGGATTCTCGTGGTGATGCTGGGACATGCTATCTGAGGACTTTCGCTTCAAAAAAAAACATTCACCTTAAAGGAAAAACAAGATACATTAAGTACTGCTTCTTTTGATGCGAGGGCCACACCCACATGCCCATTTTATCCCCGTCCCTGATACCTTACTCTGAAACCACATAGAACTATGTACGACTTGATTCTCATTCTCATGAGATATGTAAGAAGGCCTAAGAACATCCCAAACTGGCCCAGATTATCCCTCGTTTCCATTCCCTCAACCTAAAACCTTCTCGGGGACCACGTGGTGGTCGGGACCCTAGGTTCCCATTCATATATATTTTTATAATTACCCCACTATGTGTCTCCCATATTTCCTAACATCCATTTTTCGAGCTCTATACACATAAACTAAGACCATTCCACGTAATTTCAGCAAGACATTAAACTACACGACGTCTTCCAGAACTACGTATGGCTTGATTCCCATCCTTATGGGATACATAGAAACACCCAGGCATTACACCTTGGGTCCAACCACAGGAATCATAAATCCTATTCCTCCTCATTTCTAGCCCCCTGGCCTAACCCCTTGTGGGGAACCATGCAATAGCATCTTTGCCCTGAACAAGTTCAGGATACCCCACGATGACATTGGGAACTGAAAGCTCCCTCTCTATAGAGGTCCTGTCTAAAAGAAGGAATGATCCATGATCGAACCGATGCACCCATATAATGTTCTTCCACCACTGTGGCATAATTTCAAGAGTTTTGGATTCTGTCCGAACAATCCATCACTCCCCATTTCCTGATTTCCATACCCCTTATTCAGACCTTTGTCGTCTTTCTAGTCTAATGGAACCCCCTAACTGTATAGATGCTCGGCCTATGGCAGGCCTATTGTCATGGGCCAAAATTCTGAAAGGCTAATGAGTGGTATTTTGAGTCAGGCCCTGTGTTTTAAACGTGGTAAGTGATTGACCCTCATTTTCTATCCCCATTCTAGGCTAACACAATAAGTATATTGTGCTTCTAATATGGTCAACAACTATTCTTTATTGTCACACCACCACTATAGTGTTCTGAATCCAATGTATCATGATTCACACCTTCCATTCCCATGTTTTTGATTAATTCAAGCGCCCTTGGAATTACCCCATTCATCCACAGGAGCTCACTAGGAAACTGTAATTTGGCTGTTCTGAGAGCTTCATTCTCTAGTCAAGACTCTCCCATTTCTTCTCAGAAATCCAAGCCAGTTGTTCAAACCCTGGATGCCCGATGCTTGGTTTTTACTTTTACACATGGATGGGGGTGAAAAGGTGGTCATCCCTTTTTTTTCATATCGGGCCCGGCCCACGTAAGCTTAGGGAATGATCGTTGAACACTCCAAAAATATAACAAGAATACAATAAACCAATGTAAACAATGAAACTCATGAATTATATGGAATCAAATGATCAAAGTGTGAAATTAAGTTTGAGGGTTAGTAATCATAACAGTACCTGAGGGTCATTTCCCCCCTTAGATGGGTTAACCACATCAAAAAAGCATTGTAGCTCTGCTACCCTCTGGCCGGTGCCATCCAGGAGTTGTTGTCACCTGTTCATCTCCTGATCTTCCTCATCAGTGATGGGGCGTAATTCATCGTCCACAATCTAGGCCCTCTCTATGTTGTTCTGAATGGTGTTCATCTCTTCAGAGGCTCCCTTTATTCCCTCTTCGGCCCCCGCCAGCTAGGATTTCAGCCGCGATGCGAGATCTAATTGCGCATCAAGGGAAGAGAAATGCTCCTCTGCCTTGGCCTGTAGTTGTTGAACTTCATCTTAATCCTCTGAGATCCTCTTAATTTTTAATGAATTCCTCCACTACTAGCCCAAACCAAGGCCACAATCATACTCCCGAATCTTTTTCAGCATAAGATCTCGGACGAGCTTGTGGGGACGTTGGGCATCCACTCCCCCAGCACACTGATCGCACAGTCGCGAGTAAAGTCTATCCATCTCATCCAACCATAGTGCTTGGGGGTTTTATCAATGAAGCACTTGATCATCATCTACGATTGGTGACAGACAGTCTTGATATCCTCTTCTTCAGAGGTCGTCTCGTCCCAGTAGGTGTGATTGGCACGATCATACGCGGGGAACACCCCCAGGAACTCTTCATCAGGGTCCACATATGGTGTTTGATCGGGCATGGCGGGAACTAGACTTTCTGATCGATCCTCATCATCGGATCCTACCTCAATGATCTAGGGTTCAGACCTGCTGACGGTCCCACTAGTGATTAGGAGCATCGTCGCTTAGTCAGTTTGGTGCTCCACCTCCACGATCATCATCATTCCCCTAGGATGAATGCCGCAAGAAGCCCCAACCAAACTCTCCAAGGTGGACCACGCCATTTGAAGAGATGTATGCACCAAAAAATGTAATGGATGTTAGTAACCATGGTTTGGGTATGACAGTCATAAAATTGGTAGAGGGGACATAAAAATATTGAATTCTTGGTCTCATCAATGGGTTGATGTCGTTGGGACCCTGAATTCTGCCCCCCCCCCCCCCCCCTCGTATATGGTCAGATGGTATTAAAACTCTAGAGGGGTCACCTTTGGTATCCTAGCCCCACTGGACGCGGCAATAGATGCACCAGCAGGGGTAGATTCTGAAGGTCCCGCATTTGTATCCAATAAGGGATGAGAACGAGTTCTATATATAAGAAACTCTTTCATGGTTCAGATGTTAGGATGGAGTCCAGAATGACCTCAAGGAATGTCTTGGAGAAGTGGGTTTCAGATTTTTTACCTCAAGGGCCTCTATGAACTCATCAAGATCCGAGTCTTGATCTCCAACTTCTCCCTCCTCCAAGGGGCTCCCTCTCCCGGCCTTGTCTCCCCATGAGGACTTTTCTTATTATTCAGGCAGATGGAAGCGCTCTCATAAATCAGCGGCCGAAAATAGGGGTAGTAGTGTAGTCCAACAACACCTTGACATGGTCTGTCATTGGGCGCAGGGAACCCTGGGAATGCAAAAATCCCTCTAACTCTGCCAGGTACCACGCTGCCTCTGCCTACGGCACCGCAAAGCTGGCCTGGATAGGGCCTATCTCCAATAAATCCATCCTGAGATGGTTCAGGTTTTTCCACAACTCGGTGGGCCTGTGGAATTGCCTATTGACTTCCCATATGTCCCAGGCCTCTGGGAATATAGCATTCTCTAGCATGTCGATATGGCGTAGCCGCTTCCCCAGTTCTTGGGTGGGTATCCTGTGGAATCCTCTTAGTGGCCTCCCCTCTGAAGGGATCTGTTCTTCTAGATCCTCTGGGTCCGCTACCACTTTTAGATCTGTGGCTATTTCCTCACCCTCAACTGGTGTGGGTCTCACGGAATGGCAGCCTCACCACTGTGGGATGCCCTTGCTGTCTTCCAGCCTCGACCCCAAGGTTTGGGAGTTTCTCCATCACTGACCCGAATGGTATGTTGCTTAATCATCTCCCCTGGATAAGCCGCCTCCCAACATATGGCATAATCCTTCACCATCCCAATGATAGTATTAGGTGGAGGAAGTTCATTCTACATCTTCTTGTCTTCCCATATGAACATGAGCCAAATCTGCCTCATCACACATGGGTGTTCCTCATGGCGCACCTCCAAATAGACCCACAGGGTCAGTCACTGCCAGCACCAGAATTGCCTTGCAAACTGGTGTGGGGTTTACAGCTTGTATAAGGGCTCATGGTCTACCCTTTCCACCAAGACTCCTCCTCAAAAGTCAAGGAGATATTCTCGGTGCTCTTCTTTTCTCTTTCTATCATCATTGAATTCCCCCATCAGTAACAGAAATGGGTTAAAATGTAACTCTTCTGCCTTCCACACCCAGTTCAATAAAAACAGTGTGGTCAAATTGGCCAGAAAGCTCCCCATGACGTTCAGGATTGATGGAAGGAAGTTCGAGCCCAAAGGAGAGATAGGTTTTGGGTATTCATAAACCCCCCTGATATGTGATGCTATCCACCCATACATGAGGTGGAATGGCCTACATACCCTCTGTGGCCTATTCCCCTCACTGATATAGCACAACATCTTATACAGTTTGGCGAACATTGAGATACCTAGGATAACCCGCCTCCTATAACCAACCTGGATGCCATGATAAATGTGCTTGGGCGTACTCCCATGTTGGTATCCCTCACCGGAAAGATTGAACCATAGATAAGAGCTGCAATAAGTGCCACCAACCTTACTATTGGCTACTTCTTAGTGCTACTGTTATACCCCCAAGTCTTCCACTGACGGTCCTCCAAGAGCTGCCAGTATGAGTGCTCCTTGCCCCATTGAGCCCCCTTTGGGAAAGTCCGAGGCCTTTCCAGAAACTGTCGGTCTGCCAGGAAATTCAAGAACAGTTTGACCCACCACTTAAATTGGACATCTCTCACTACTTCTTTGTCCTCTCCCAGAACCAGCTCCATCAATGCCATTTCCAACCATGACATCTTCTCCAGATCCCCTCACGCACTCATGACAGGGAGTAATTCATCATAAATAGACCCCATTATTGGAACCCCAAAAATCTTGTGGACATCCCCCAAGCTAATACCAACCTCTCCATGATGTAAGGGGAAGGTATTGGTCCTCTATGACTATCTTCTCAAAAGCTCTGGCATTAGCTGTTTCAGTTGATGTGTGTGGAATTGGGAGGCCCAAGCCACCTCATACAAAACCACTCTCCTTAGCTCAGCCCCAATTTCCTCACACAATGCACCTACCCAGTTGGCCCAGGCCCAATCGTCTGTGAAGTTCCCACCCTGGCACAAGTCCCATTCCTCGGACCACCCCTTCCTCGAGATCCCCAAAGCTACCTTCAGTATCGTGTGGTACATATGAGGAGATGTATCTAGTTTAAACGCCTTCACATTGACATTATTCAGGTGGTTGTATAGGCAGTCATCAACGACAAGTGTGATGTCTTCTCGGGCTTGGCCGTCAGCTGCCCTGAACCATTGGCACTGGCACGATGTACTCCTGAACTAGTAAGCTGGTTCGTCCCAACTTGCCTCAGGGATGAAGAAATCATCCCTTAGCCTGAATCCATACAAAGTCAACCTCTTACATAGTGGGTAGTACTTCTGGATCTATGACAGTAGCACCACAAACAAATCATGGTTAGAGTGGCTCCAGAAAAACTCTCCTAGACCTAGTCTATTTTACATCTCATCCCTCCAGGCGGCTTCTGCAAGAACCCCCTCGACATCTTCTTGATGATCCATTCAGTCTTAGAACATGGATGATTTTTTAGTTGGTTCATGAAGCTTGATCACGGAGAGCGTTCGCAAAGCCTGTTCATGGAGTCCTGCCTATTCCATCATGCGTAAGATCACGAAGCGCTGATGCGGAGTCAAAAACTTGTTGTTTGTCACAAAGAGATGACCCGATTCACAGAGAGAAATCATGGATTATGCAGAAATTCGCGAATCGATATCACAAAAACAATTGTAGAGAAGGGAAAGGACAAAAGAGATGTCATATCCCTTTTATATAGGTGATGACCTTCAGAGAATTATAGAACATCCATTTCACGCCGAGCTTTGCAGCGCACTTGGTATGCGCGTCGCATATCCGCCTCGCGATCCCTCTTCATGATACAACTTTGTGAACAACCAAGGATTTTGGTGATTAACCCTCAAGCTTTGACCCCTTGATTTCTCTACGGCTCCAGGTTTGAGGGGGGTATTTGTTGGCGCCAAAATGGGAGAAGAAGGCGAAGAAACAGAAAGACTCATGGTGTTTCTTTGTGAAGACCATTCGCGGATCCCCAATCACATCACGCCAACCTCTGAGCAAGGAGGCAGTGACGATCTGCGACATCATTTGACATTCACGAGCCCTCCGTGAAGCAAGGAGATGGTGATGCTCCATGACTGCATCTGACATTCGTCAGGCCGTCATAGAGCAAGGAGGCGGTGACGCTCCATGACCGTATTAGGCGATCACAAGCATAATGCGGAGCAAGATCCCCCTTCCCGCAGAGCGATATCTGCTTCACGGTGCCTCTTTATTATAAATACTATCCTCCCCCCAAGTCCCAGGGAAAATCATCAGACATTTCAACTTCCTATATCCCGAATCACAAAGTGCCTTCTGCTCTGCGATCCATGAGTTGTGCGAGGTACTTATTATCTGTGAATATCCTCCCCTTTTCCTTGTTTTATCCACCTCTTTTGAGAGGGATTCCTTTCACGGATCCTGAGGGTCTTCGGGAAGGAAGGGGATCCCCAAGGGGACCTGGGTCATCGTGGAGCATTTATGCTTTGCGAAACACCCTTCTTATACACGTGATCCACATGCTAAGGCGAGGTAACTTTACTTCACGAAGGACATTGCTTCACGATACCTTGCTCCATGAGGCACCTTTTCTCTACAATTCAAAGCTCCGAGAATGCCTTCTCACTTCGTGAAGAACCTCATATATTCACCTCTACTGTATTCTTAGGGTGAGGCACCCCACATCACGAATCACACCCCTTCGCAAATACCCTCCTCCACATAGATAAGTAGTGCTTCATAAGGCCCCTTCCAATGAACCACTCAACTTTGAAATTACTTTTCCCGTTCGACCCTCTAGGTTTTCACGATGTGATTTCAAAGTCCCTTGGATGATACTTCCCATTCCGTTGCTTCGCCTCATGCCACTTCGCATAGGCACACTAACTGCTATAGCTTCTTCACATAGCCACACTAACATAGACCACCCAATGGTTCACTCCATAACACCCCATAGCCAAGACATTGCCTTTCCATTCTCTTCACCAAGGAGCAGAGGGTACGAGTTATGTAAGTCCTAGGGGTGAGGAGAAAACTCATCTCATCCAAGTAGCAGGATGTTAAAATGCAATGCACCATCGTCCTCATCACATGACATTAAACTGTGACCTCACCCATTCCTCGCACGCGGGGAGGGCCCACCATGGACATTCTGCACACCCACTAGTCTCCATGAGGATGAGATCTTCCCTCCCAATGGATGATATCCTCCTTATCAGAGAGGAATTTTTCTGTTGGTAAAGGTAGACCATCTCAGTGTAAGCCCCTAGATTTTTTTGTAGGAGGTAGCATCCATGCTCCTCCATTATTCTTCGGTCCCAAGGACCAGGGGGGATGGACACCAGACCCCTCCATTCTTTGGAAACTAATCCCTCTCTCGCTGGGATTTGTCACCATTGGGCCTCCATCCTGGAGTAAGTCCCAATATTTCCTCTTTGGTTTATGAACCATGCATAAGCCCCTGTTTCCTCTTTGGGATGCTAAACATGTGTAAGGCCCACTCCACTTCCCACAGACGCACCTTTCACGACATGATCGTCAGGTCATTTTTTTCTATTATTTCTCCCTCTGATCATGACTCATGTGGGCTTAGAGAAAGACCGACCTTGACACCTACCTTGGGAACCCTAGAGTATATTCCCTACACCACCTGAACTACGAGTTCTTTGATCCTTTCCAAGGTAGGGTACGTAGGAAGCCTCCACGAGGTTCAATCCCACCACCCATGGGACCCCAGATCCTCCTTCACGTCAGTTCATGGAGAGCGCCACCTAAACTATGAGTCCTTTGATCCTTGCTAAGGAACAGTATATAGGAAGCCTCTATGAGGTTCAAGGCCATCACCCATGGGACCCCAGTTCCTCCTTCACATATGTTCACCGACATCACCACCTGAACTATGAGGTCATTGATCCTTGCCAAGGCGGGGTACATTGGAAGCCTCCACAAGGTTCAAGCCCACCACCCATCGGTCCTCAGGTCCTCCTTCACATTGGTTCGCCGATGCCACTACCACCCCAAACTATGAGGACTTTCAACTTTTCCAATGTAGGGTACGTAGGAAGCCTCCATTAGGTTCAATCCCACCATCCACCTAGACCCAAGGTCCTAATTCACATCGGTTCACCGAATCCTGCCCCATACATGATCTACGAGGTCTTTGATCCCTTCCAAGGAAAGGTATGTAGGAAGACTCACACAGGTTCAAGACCATCAAACCATGGTCCCAGCAACATCACATCGGTCCACCCCCATCCTACATGATGTTAAACTATATTCCACTTTTTATTCCCTATTCAGCGGCAAGCCGTTGTCAATTTATTCAGCAGTAAGCCATTTTGATCCTATTCAGTGGTATGACGTTGTGGTCCTATTCAGTAGTAAGTCGTTGAATGCCCCAATAGGTGGTAATCCATCATCAGATGAACTACAAGGACTATGATTCCCTACCATGGGGATACGTAGGAAGCCTCTCCAAGGCTCAATCACAAAACCATCATCATCCTCAATGTGGTTCCATCCCATTTTCCATCCACTTCATTCAACCACTCATTCATCCATCATAATTCTCAACTGGGCCACCACATCCTGATAGGATCATGCCACCTCATACCCCCATTGACCTCAATAGTAACCAGGAAGTCAACCATGTGTTGGCCCCAACATCATTCTACCCTCTAGGGTTGTACCCATCTGATCCACTCTAGCCACTGTTCAGATCGGTCTGATCTGTCTCTACTAGACTTTAAACATGCGGCATACCATGTGTTAAACATGGGAAGTTGAGGAAAACCTTAGATATATTCACATGGCATATAGTTCGTCACATTCGACGTGGGATGCCTCGGGCTTCCACACCCTCTAGAATCCCTATAAGAAGGGACATAAGACAGACGCCCCAGTGTCCCAGTGCTCAGACATGTCAGTGATTCCCAACGCGACTACTCCTCTAACAGAAGGTTCCTCCCCTGACCGGACCCCTTGGAATGTCTTGACAGAAGCATTGTAATTAACTGGTGTCCATGAAGATACGACACTAGGAAGTGTTTCACAAACAATGTATTAAATCTATAAGGGAGACTCAGACTAGGTGACGAGTTCCTAGGAGGAATCCAAGGAAGGAAGAACCGACATCGCATCATCCCGTTTTGATTAAGGAGAAAACATCCCTGAGTAAGAATCAGATGCCGCCTGCATTTGGAAAGCGGGAATGCAGGAAACAGACAGTGCCTCATCCCCCCCAAAAAAGATGGATGCACGCACCCCAATTAAAGTGTCTGAAACAATTATAAATCACAAAATTTAATATATCCAATAAAAACTTCTGTGTATTCTAATTAAATTCCTTTATGTTTCTATTAGTTAATTTGAAATTTCAATATACCAAATTATAATGCCCTTAGTTTTACTAATTTTATTAGAAACAACCATTCTAATAGATGAACAACACATGATTTTCTTTGGATAATGGAAATATCATTGTTAGTTGGATTTAAAGGGTTATTGAAATCTATGATTTGGGAATTTTTGAATTTTATATTATAGTTTTCATGGATATTTTTTAAGTGAAAACACACTATGATACACTAACTATACTATAACAATTTATTATTCTAATTTTACTAAAATTTGAAAAAATAAATCATACAATATTCTTTGAATCAATGGAACATTTGATATTATATTTTATATATCATGAATAATGGGGAGGATTGGTACAGCTCTGATTGTATTATCCATATGGTATGTTTATTAAAAAATTGATGATGTGGGAAAATAAAAAATGTATTTTTTGCAAGGACAATTATTGAAATGTATTTGCAGGTAAAATTTTTGACTATCATATATTATTATTTTGAATTTGAATATCTTTAATAACATAATTGATTGGTTTATAATAATGAAAATATTAACTATCAAGAACCATCTTGGTATAACCCAACCAACCACCTAAATTTTCTATTTCCATGGACCAAAGGGCATTCATAGTCCCAAAATGATCTAGAAACTAGTACTTATTCCTCAAGGAAGCATACATAGGGAGAGTTTCACTACTATGCAAAGAGGCCTTTGATGGCACTAGTAATAATGAGTGCTGTGAAAATGCCCTAAAAAATTTTACCTTTTATCAGTGCTTTATTTTTAGCACTGATAATGGTCATAATAAGATAAAATAATTAAATAAATAAAAAATAGTTTATTAAAAATATATATAATTATTATTAATTAAAAAATTATTGTTAATGATGAATAAATTGATTATATAATATATTAATTAAAATTTTTAATAAATAGTATACATTAATTATATATATATATGTAAAAATATAATTCAACAAATAAAAATTAATAATAATTAGATTCATAAAAATATTAAACATTTTATTAATAAAATAACTATTGTTAATGTTAATAAATATTATATTATATATATATATATATATATATGAATTTATATCTATATAATATAATATAAAATATTTATTCCTTACATTAAATAGTCATATATTAAATGAATAATGGTTTCTAATTAAAAATTAATATTAATTAAAAATAGTTACTTATATAATCGAGTAATTGAAAAAAATGAATTTCGTTTGATTTTTTAATTACACATAGATTGAAAGTGTGTTATAATGATAACACATACGAATAATTAATTCATCTTTATATACAAATATAACACACAAATATTTACATAATTAACAAAATATATATATATAAACACATACCCCTAATATTTATGTAATCTACTATATATAAAAATCATGGGTTCTCTACTTCCACATGTCAAATTTCTATTCTTCCACATCATTTTATTCTTACGTGCCAGTTATCCATAACTCCACGTCGCCCCTCACCCCGGTGGTACCTCTTCCTTCATCCGCCTCCATCTCCCGCACCTGCTGATTTTATCGCATGTCACGACCTAAACTCCACTAATGCCCTCACCTCCGGAGTCCAATCATTCATGGGCGTTCCACAATCGGTCCACCTCCATCTCTGACATCTACTATCTACTGGTTTCTATTGTACCATCCTCACTAATCCTTCTCCTTATCATGGTTGGGATTGAGTTCTAAGCATTCTAGGGTTCCCACAAAATCTTGACATAGGGGTCATCCTTCTCCCGGTTTCCCTATCGCCCATTGACCTCTTTCTCCAAATTCCTCCATCTCACGGTTTCACCACACAAAATTAGGTTTCCAGGATGTTTTGGTATGTCTACCCAATTTCATTCCACAAAATTATTTCATATAGTTTCAGTCAAGAATATTAACTATAATTTTAATAAAATTTCTTTTTAGTGTTCGGAAACATGCATAGTTGACTTACTGATTTACTTTACAAGAAATTTTTCATTTTTCATGCTCATAGCTCTACATATCATAAAGATTTATCTTCTTCTTTATTTTAATATCTCGACACCGATTTGAAATTTATGCATCGGGCAGATTGAACCTTCTCCGAACACATCAACAATGAGGTGAGTTTTCCATCAAAACATTCTCAATTTATATTCTCCACTGTTAAGTATTACATTCAACTCTATTCATAAAAAATATGGACACTATATTTCAATACCATTGTATTCAGGAATCAGTGATTAAGGATCCACTCGGTTCGATCAAGAATCAAATCTATACTCCTAGAAATGTATGTTTTTTCCATTAGTCCATAAATAAATATTTCCATTTACACATGATCTTTTCAAACATTAATACTATAAATTTTCAATTATGGTCTTCCAATTACACCATGTCCTTATTTATCTCTATCAATGTTACTTCATTTATTATTTTTACCATGGTTATAGATTTCCACCATCGCATTAGAGGACCCAGGATGTTTCAGTATGTCTATCTGATTTCATTAAATTCAGTTATTTATTTTTATTGTCTTCAGAAACATGCATAGTTGAGCTACTGATTTCCATTACAAGAAATATTTCATTTATAATGCTCACAGTTGTGCATATCATGAATTGTTTTCATTGTTTCATTCAGTTGTTTCATTGAACTTGTGTTTTAATACATTTTTATGTTATCACATATCAACCTATTAGTTGTCATGTTTCCAAATTAAATAAATAACAACTATAAAGTTAACTATTGGATTTCCTCATTCATATATCATTAAATAGTGAGCTTTACCACTATACCTCATGCTTCAATGTTATTGGGTGTTGTGCATAAATTCGGGGTCAAACCTTTGAGATTTGTCAAGATATAACATCATGTATCACTTTATTTAGATTACTACATCCATTATAGTATAATGTTCTATTAGTATCACCTTAATGTCTATGATTTCTCTTCCGTTGTTCAAGAATTATAGAATTCCAAAAATAATTTTTTCCCCTAATTACTCTCATGATATACTTCATAATAATAGGTTGTTATTTGCATCAGAAATCTATGATTGTTATCTATATTTCATTGTACAACATGAAAGCTGAAATTTCTATTTACATACCTCAAAAAATTAATGGTGTTATTTGACATTGAAAATATTTTCTTCTATGGTTTCAGTATATATATTTCACTATTTTTTATGATATATAATGATAAAGAATACATACTATTGTTTTATTTATTCTATTGAAATCTCTTGATTTTATATACATGATATTGGCTACACCAGGAACATTTTATATAGAATGACTTCTCCCCTTCCATGGATTCACCTACTCTAATCATGAAAAAACTCTGAATCTATCATCAAATATGATTTGAATACTCTCATATTGTACACCAATATCAGTTATTTCTCATATATTATGCATTCCAATATATCTTAATCAGTTAACTTTTTTTATATTGTTATGTGACTCATGTTTATTCATGAAAAACTAAATGTGCATGCAATGGTTAAATAATCAATGGAGAATAAAGGTATCATGAGTTTCTATATGATGATATCTACTATCTTCTATATATACTAATCCTGGAATTTTCTCCTGCCACGTGTCACAATATTGTTCATCAACATATTTTTTTTCCTATGTACCCTTTCTTTCACACTCCTCATCGCCCCAATTCTAGATTAATCACTCTTTCTCCATCCTCGCCTACCTCTACTGCTCCCTCACATGAAATTTATCTCCTCTCCTACTATTTATGATCAACTCCCGCTCGCATGTATTTTCTCCGCTCATAGGTAGGGTTCCCTCGCAGTTCATGTTGCCTTACTGACTCTTCCGCCTCTGCTTACTAGTCGCAGGGCTACACCACCTCCAGTTCCTCCTCCACTAACTACTTCAAATCTAGATCTTCCACATTCGGCTTCTCTGACTACACCTACTCTAGGAAAGTTTACTCTGACTACTATAACTATTACTACGATTACTCCAACTCCACCATGTCTGACTCTTGCTGGTCAAGCTATGGCTCAGTTACCCTATCCATCCACATGTCAATATCCCGATTCCAACTATTTCCCCATCCACCACTTATCCTTATCTTCAATGTGAATTTTTTATGGGCAGAAGGGTTTCACCGAAATGGTTTTCTTAATCCTAAAAATTCGACATTGGGGTCAGATCCAAGATCAAGTGGACCATCGAACACCGACGGCTCATCTCGACTGTTTTGGTTCTTTGTTTCTTGAATTAGTTCAGGTTAAATGAAAATTATTTTTTTTTTGATCTAGTTCTAAGGTTTCAATTTCAATTTAGGCTTCAAATTCAATTTCTGGTGGTGCATTGAATGTCATCGGATCATCTTCAAACTGTTTTCTCACATTTAGTTTCTATTTGTTTTTGAATTCAATTCATTTTTTCTCATAATGTACAATCTTATTAATTTTAGTTTAATGTTATGTATATTTTTCTTATTCATTTACTGTTATGTCAATATTTCTTATTTTATGCACGTTCTTACCAATGAAAAATTATTAACGCCTTATACATTGATTCTACATCACATTATCATTATAATGGTTCCCAAATATCTTACATTTCTTCTTCTATTCATGTTTCTTTATCAGCATCTCCATTTCTTAAATGCAATTGTAACAATGATTGTTGTTATTTTTTCATAGAAACAATTATATCATTCCTATTTTTTTTCATAAAATTATTAGGTTACTTTTATGATAAATACTATTAATATTTCAAACCATGATTTACACACGGACAATTATTCCACTATTTTGGTCATACATCCAATGGTGAGAAAGTAATTTTATCATTGTCATCAATTTTTTTATAAAAATGAACCATGTTGTAAATTGTTTCTTTGTGATTTGATTTGTTTTTCATTTTTTTGTTTTTTTTGGATATGTAACTCTATGTTCATGGAAATTATTTGAGACTAAATATGAATAAATATTGATTTTGTTTGTTGTCATGACTAAATGAAGTTCTTGGAATTTGAGTTTCAGTTATGGACTCCCAGAGATATCTTCTTGGAAACATGCCAATTGTTTTTCAATATTAACATGAAGGGTATAGACTCTCTTTATATTGTAATTAGTAGCCCTTTATTTTTAATTATTTCAGTTCTTGAATGGTACACTTTACTACTTATTAATGTAAAAAATGAAATTTTTATCATTTCATTATGTACTGGTCCCATTACACTATTTTTAGAATGGTATATCTTCAATATATGTTTTCCTAATGGAGCGGAGAGAAGAAAAAAAACATCTTCATAGATCAATTGGATTATTTCGTAAAACCAGTCTTCTATGTTTCTTTTTCCTTTTAAACACTAATTTATCACCATCTATTTAGATTATGTTTCCTAAATATAAGACGCATGGGATGGTTGAGCCCCAACAAGCTTTTGATCAAGCAACAGGTTGCATGTTAGTTTGTCCTGATTATTGTTTCTTCATTATTTTGGTTCAATGTAAATTTTATACTGGTCACCTGGAAGGATACCTGGATATTATCCAAATCAATGAGAGTAGGAAACACTTAATTGTCCAAAGTTCAATGAGTTTCAAGAGGATTTCATAAAGAATCTTGATTACTCATGCATTGTTACTTACTTGATAATAAGTATCACATAATGTTCTCATAATATATTCACTGTCATTTAGCTTATTTCACTAATATCTACTTACATTTACTATTTGTATGTCATCTTCATGGTTAGTCTATTGTAATCACTATATGTGTTTCATGTTTCTCTAATTTTGGTTGCATCATTAATTTTTCATTTATAGTGTTTCATAGTTTTATTTATTTATTCTATAATAATATTACTTATATGGATCAAATAATCATTCAATGTTTTTTGTTAGGTAGATAATATACTTGTTTAAATTTCATTAATTTGTGTTGATGTTTCAAATCCCTGTTTAAATATTCTAAAAGATCCTCTGATTTCTCTTTAACTATTTTGGAAATCAACAATTCCATAATTATATATATTTTTTCCTCATAACTCTCATAAATACTGGTTTAACTAGTTATTTAAAAAATCATATATGTATATTCAACATAACAACTTCAGTTCATTGTAAGTTACTTTGGATTAATATCTTTTCATAGGATGTATATAGATATTCACTTCTTGAAAAACTACTCACACAATTGAATTGATTTTACATATTAGTGAAAAATTACACATACGGTTGTTACCTATATAACCTACTTATATAATCTTACCAAAGTTCTTTTTTGGATCAAACTTTTTGGACTATACTTGGTTTATTATTACATTAATATTTTTGATTCTGCATTTTTAGTTTTCATTAATACATATTCTTATTTTTAAACATTTTTTCCTATGGATAAAATATTGTGTTTTCTAGGTAAGAAAAAATTTGGACAACACCCCATGCACCTATTGAAGATCAAATCATACTGATGTTGGAAGTAGAAACAAACATCAAAATTTCTATTTCTACATTGGTTTCAATGTTTTTGATGTTTTCTAACAATATTTTTAATGTTTATGTGAGACAATTCCCATTTAAAAATTTTGTATATTATTTTCCCATCATGTTTATCGCAATTTATGAATTTTATTACTAACTAAGAAATTAACATGGAAGTTTTGGACTGCTCTACATCTGATTCCTAAGTATTCAATTTCCGGCAACATGAATTTGGTAGAGAAACTGATGCTGAAATCAGATGCAAGGTATATAAACATTGTGGAAAAGGTAACTTAATTATTCAAATCTGTCATGCACAACAACATTGTTAATTTTTCAGATCCCTCTCTATATATTCATTTGTTATTTTAACTACTGTAGGGAATGATTTTACTATCATCCAACATCCAGAAGTGTCGTTCCACTGTTGTAACGAAAAAAGACACAACTGGAATAAGATTACAAACCTGAAATGATTAAAGGGGTCTTGATCCAACTAGAAAACTATCCACTCTTAAAAACATTAGTTTCATTTCTAGTTTTCACCCATTTATTTTGTAATGTAAACATTTTTTGTGCTTCCTTTATTTCAGAACATGATCTATTCTGTTTGTGTGGAAATTTCAAAATGCATGTTTCATTGTTTTTATTAATTTTTTTTATTTTAAATGTTTGTTGAATTTTAAATGTCATTTGGGATTTGGAATGAATTTGGTGGGTTCATAGTTCTCCTATATGGAAAGTTGAAGGAGCCCCTGTTTTGTAACCGTTGGTTTTAAGGGTCCTACAGTAACTTCTTTCAAATGTACATGAGAGCGTTCATCATAATGGTTGGTTGTTGTTGTATCTGCATGGAAATGAAGAAGGCACTCTTAAATGGTATGTGAGAGCATTCATCTTTATGTAGCATGACATCTCACTGAAATATTCTCTCAATTGTGTACTGTTATATTCAATTTCATAAATATCTCATCCAAAGATAATCATATTCATCCAGTGATTTTTATATTTCAGGTTATTTGATATTCATTGCAAGAATAAATGTTCATTGAACATCCACTTCAATTCATTTTGGATGTTTAAACTTTTATATTTTTACTAACCTACTATATTTCCTATTGATAATGTGTTTCACTTTTTAGTGTATATTATTTATAACATCGCAGGTGATTAAAAACATGAAATGATTAAAGGGGTCTAGCTCCAAATGGCACACCATTTTCTCATAAAAAAATTAGTTTCTTATATATTTTCACCCATTTTTTGGTAATGTAAACATTCTGTTCTATTTCCATTATTTCAAAAAAAGAACTATTTTTTTTGTTTGGAAATTTCAAACTACATGTTTCATTTTTTTTATTATTTTTTTTATTTTAAATGTATGATACTTTATGTTTTTTATTTTTCCAGTTTAATAACAAATTTTCATTTATTTTCAAGTATAATTTATTCTTACATTTATTGTGATGATGTTTGATAAAATATTATAGCTATTGCAGATGAAATTGGTGCCAATGTTGTCATCATGAGTCATTTGAACACATATTTGTTGAATTATAAATGTCCTAGTGGATTTGGAATGGCTTTGGTGGGTTCACAGTTCCCCAATATGAGAAGCTGTAGGAGCCCCAGTTTTTTAACCCTTGGTTTTAAGGGTCCTAAAGTAACATATTTTAAAGGTATGTGAGATCATTCATCTTAATGGTCTGTTTTTTGGTCTATCCGCATGGAAATGAAGAAGGATCTCTTAAATGGTATGTGAGAGCGTTCATCTTTATGTATCATGAAATCTCACGGAAATATTCTTTAAATTATGTACTATTATATTCAGATTCATAAATTTCTAATCCAAAGATAATCATATTCATGAATTGATTTTCATATTATAGGTTTAGTGGATATTCTTTGGAAGACTACATGAGCATTGAACATCTAATACAATTCATTTTGGATGTTGAAAACTTTATATTTTAACCAACCTACAATCTTTCATCTCTATAATGAGTTTCACCTTTTATTGTATATTATTCTTAACATCTCAGGTGAATAACCAGTTCTCTATAATTTTTATTTCTACTAATTCAGGTAAATACTTCATCCTCTGTAATTTCATATATTTTTGAACTCTGTCAAGATTTTCGTTTCATTACTCATATTATCTCAGGTGAAATACTCAATTACCCATAATCATCATTTCTATTGATTATGGAAAATACTTATTCCTCTTAAATTGCATATACTTATTAACTCTTTCAATAATTATATATCATTTAAATGTGTTGTGGTTTGTTGTGTCTTTTTGGTATCTATATTTATCTTTCAAGTGATTAATATATCTATGATCATTCCATTTATCTTTGAGTTGTATCTATCTTTGGCATGGGGTATGTTTGTCAAGATAATAGGATACTGTGTTCTAGGTATTAAAAATCTATCTTTTTTTTCAATTAATTCCTCATTTATGGTTTCCTTTGGTATCAACTCTAGAAACCATGCTCTTTATTTTTCCTCTACTCATACATATCCTTTCCCTTTTCCTATGACTTCTAACGCTTCCCTTTTTTATTATACTACTTATTTTCTCTTTATATCCTGTTATAGTTTTATCTAAATTTTCTAGCTTGCATCAAATAACAATTAATCTCAGAACACCAATACATTGATTTTAGCAAAAAAATATCTATTACATCATGTAATTTATTTCTTGTCTTGATGGTGGAGAATTATGTTTTAGTGATCTAGAAATAATTTCATTAGAGGGCATGGAGAGGATAAACTCACACTCTGCACCTTTTTCATTATGACATGGTTCATTCACAATTTTTTATTAAAAGGAAAGATGATATTTCAGTGCAATTCATCTTATTTTTTATGTTCTATTATAGGATACCTTGGAATGAAGAGAAAAATATTTTGATTGATAGGTGTGCTGCTTTATTTTTAGGTTCTCATACTCTATGTGTTAAGGTTTAATGTTTACTGATTCATATATGTTGAACTTGGGTAACACTTTACTTGCATCTAATTAGATTCGATGGCCATTTTATTCTTGATTTTATTTGATATTTTGATTCATGATGTTTATGTATGCCTGAAAAAATAGAGGAAGAAGAGGAGTTATAAGAGTTTGTTAATTCTAAGCATTATCAAGATTTAATTACACATCAGCTGAAAAGATGTCGATACTTTTAGAATTTAAGCCTGTGTTTTTTTTTGAATATTTCTTTTTTTATCTTCATTATCAGCATCCTCCCCATTCAAAAAAGATAATGTAAATGACTATATTTTGGCCAAAGTTTTTTTAAGGGACTAATGCAATATAAACCATACATTCTTAGCTATGTGTGTCTATTGACAATTGCTGACGAGGAAGGTTTGAAGCATGTGAGTTAGTATATGGATGCAAAAATCTACGATTTATTCACATATGACAGGTTTAGTTGATCCCTCCCTCCATTTTATTTTTTTACCTTTCAGTTTTTATTTCAGTGCATGTGTTACTGTTATTGTGATTGAAATTGAAAATGAATTAAAATTTCCATTCTCAAAATTTAGAAATTCATATACTTTTAATATATCCTTTATTATTTTCATAAATTTAAAACCTATCTCCAAATTATATTCACTCATATTACATTATCATAAACCATTATATTCTAATTAAAAATTATTCAAAATTATTGTTTCTTTTCAACTATTATAAATACAAATCTCTTATTAAAAGAAAAACCAGTAATCAAATACATCGTGCAATAGCACGGGCAATTACTAGTATATTATAATTTTGTATTCAATTTATGATTTCATTATAACATGATTCATTTAATATATCATGTATTTGGTTATGTTAAATTTTATTTATTTATTTTTAATTTTATTATAGTTGTGTATTAATTCATTTTTAGTATGTTTTCTATTTTATTTATTATTTTTTATTTATTAGAAATTTAATAAATTTCAATTATTTATTTTCAAAATATATTTTAACAATGGTTTAATATTTTCAGTATGTATTCATTTTTATTTCAATATATTTGGATATTTTTAAATAATTCTTATTTAATTAATACAACTTATCAATTTTTTCAATATTATTAATGTTTACTCAATTTTAATTATTCAAGTTCACTCATTTTTAACATGAATGCACTTAAGATTAAATATTCACTAATAAAAAATATAATATCAATAAATATATTTATAAAGTTATATTTTTTATATGTATACATTTAAATATATAATTATAAAAAATAGATATTATTTTTATGTAAAATATATTAAAATAATTATAAATAAATATTTATATATTTTCATAATTATAAAATTATAATAAATATATGATAATGATGAATATATTTACGATATTTGTATTAATATATATTTATTTAATATTTATTTAATTATATAAATTTTTTAACAAATATTTTTTTATAACTATAATTATATATCATGTATCACTACTAAATTAATTAGCACTGATAAAAGAAATCATTATCAACACTTTTTAGCACTCGTAAAGTCAGAGCATTTTTTGCAGTAAAAAATCAGTAATAAAAATCATCATCATCAGTATTGGTAAAGATGGATTATGCCATCACTTTTTTAGAGATGATAAATCTCTATATTAAGTAGTGTAAAAAATGTCGATAATGATTCATGTTATCAGATCTAATTAATTTATCACTCATGAAAGGTATCTTTATTAGCCTTTTTAGAAGAACATATAAAACTTTCATGATCTATTTAGAAAACTCTAAACATTCAGGGAATCATTGTGATATGTAATTCATTCTACAAAATCCACCCTCTAATGGTTCTCATCCTCGGTTAATCGAAGTTTTAATCAACGATCTAACAATTTCAAGGCTCGAATCTAGGGAATGAATTATTCATGGCTCAAACAAATCCATGGATCAAAAAAATTCTATCTTTTTTATATATCTACTTTCTCTCTGACTTCGTCATGTCTCAGATGATTTTATTTCCAAGTCCCTAGGATGTATTGATTAATTCCATACCACGATCAAGTTGAATGATAACATTGATGATTGTCATTAATATATCTGATGGGTGATAAAGACATTCACACTAGAGAATAGGGATTGGAGGTAGTTCATTCATGAGTTTTCCATTAGAAACTAGTTGGTATTATATCCAATCTTTCAATCATTATTATAGAAAATAGGGACACATAATGAGAAATCTTACCTCCCATAGTATAATGGTTTTAGGAAGTTTTTATTGATGAACTATATTTTTTACACCTAAAATAAAGGTTTGGTTTTCTATCGAGCTTATATATGGTTCCCATAAAATTGTTAATCCACCTTATCTAATGGCTTCAATGGATCATTGTGAGATTAATTCTGAGTTATAGTACGTAGAGGAACATGTACTTTCTCAACAAAGCAAGTCTTATTAGGCATCTTGTGTTTCTTTTTACATGATGATGTATTTCACAATAATTTAATGTGTTAAATAAATGATTTTATCTATTTAAATCAAATGTCCACATTCACATAATATAAAATTTAAACGATGATGTCTCACTAAAGGAATACCAAGGGTTGTTTCATTTAAATCTATAATATATTTTTTAAATTATTAACATCATACCCATTTTAATTCGTATAAAATATCTATCAGTTGTCTATTTTAGTCAAATAATAATTCCAAAGAACAACTTTTAACTCAATAATTACATCTATAATTATCTTATATGATCAATTTTTCACAACCAAAAACAAATTAACCCTTTTAAAAACAATTATAATTAATTTTTACTGACCTAAAATTATAATATTTTTTGAAAAATTTTGTATACCATTGGAAAAATATATCCATATTTGAAATGATATCCCACTCATTAATATTTTTTAAAAATCACTTAATTTTCTTCATCGCACATCTAATAAACACTATGTTTGTTTTAATTTAATATATCTAAAAACATTTCATTCTTTATCACTTCTTATTATTTACAACATCATTTAAATGAAAACAATTAATCTTAAGAGACCCACCATTTATAAAATAATATGTACCCATTAAACATTAAAAATTCATAAATTTATTCACTTTACCTATCATGCAAGATAAACAATAAATATATAATTTGAAAGGATCTTTATTTTGTAATTATTTTAGTGCGACATCAACTGTAAATTCCTCTTACATTACATTTTTTAATATAATACATTTCTAATTGTTTTGGAACATTCACCTATATTTTTCAAAAGTATTAACAATCCTTTATACAACCGTTTTGTTTTCTAAATGTTTAATAGTGTTTCTTAAGTTGTTGAAATTAATTATCCAATTTTATTTATGATGATTCATCTCACTTAAAAACTATTTTATAAGTTTGGGTTATCTCGTAATTATCATGAAACATCTATATATTCCATTATTACTATTTCTTATCTCATTATGACTAAAATTTTATAATATATTCTGAAAATAATTATTGAACCTATAATGGACATGAAGATGAAATTTTCTTATAATGCATACTATTTATAAAAAACCAAATAATTCTTATTTTCAACCTGTGCAGACATAATTCTTGATTCATTTTATCAAATAATAATTTTCATTGGTTTAAAAATGATTATATTTATTTAATGTATTCTATTAAAAAATTATTTTTCAATTCCTTAACAATTTTTCGTTGAAATTATAATTTTAATATGTATTCCAATATTTGATATACTGTTAATATTAAATGTAACAATTACATAGGTGGTTTTATCACTTATTCCATCAACTAGAACAGACATTATCCAATAATATATATGTTGGAATAATTATAAAAAATTATTTTTAGGTTTTTGTCATTTTAGATAAAAATATATTGGTTCCACACCTAGTAATATCTCATTAACATCCATATATATGAAATTACTCTCTATTTATTAAATTTTTTATAAATGAATATTTTTATCTTACAGTTGATTGAATGAGAGTTCATTATTCTTGTTTATCATATTTGAATTTCTTGTAACTCTGAAATTTCCAGTATTTTATTTTCATTTATTATGGGAATTTTAGGAAGACGTGATGGATTATTTTAAACGAGGTTGGACTGAAATTAGTTAGTTTATTAAAATTATTAAAATTTAGATTTATCATATAAATATATAATTCATAGAGGCCCCTAACATTCATATATCAAAATGAATCCCCATTGAGACCACCTAAATCACTAAAAATAATGATTACACACCCCAAATATTACCTACAAAGATCATGAGATAATAATTTGTGGAAATGGTTTAATTATCACAAATTGGAGGAATTACCTCTTTTAGAGGACACAATGCAATAAAATTTCCATCCTCGTTAGCTTCATCTTTCTAAAATGTTGTTATTGTAATTTTTTTCAGAAGATTCATGCCCCATTTTATTCTTGTTTCCTATAATACTCCAAAAACTAGTCTTCACATGGATGACTACTACTTATAATATTTCAAGAAACATTTTTTCATGTCTAGAATGAATTTAGAATGTGTGTTAAATAACCAAATTCAATGATTTATGTTTTCTAAATGAGAAGATGATAAATATAGTAATCTATAACTTTCAACTTTTAATGAATTCATATGATAACACCTACCATAGTAGAGTAAATCTCTAATAATATCCAATTACCCACATACATCAACAAAAACTAAAATTTATTAAAATAATCAATTGTTGGGTTTCTATTATTATAATTTTCTATAACATTCACCTTTCAAAATAAATATATTATGTGTATTTATTTATTTGTTAAAAAATTATTATTTAATGAACCCAATAGGATTAATATTAATCTAAAATTGATAAATTCTAATCATTTCAAAAAATAGATTGAATATGGAGTTGAATATCTCAACAATTATTCAATAGAACATGCATATGACCCATCTAAAATCATTTTTCCATGTTCACGTTGTATTTATTCATGAAACAATTGTTAGGAACTATTAGAATAACATTTATTTATGATGGAATATATCAATGTTATAAAAAATGGACTAAACATGGGGAAAAATGAACATGCACAATGATTTGGATGACACTGTGATTTATAGATCATTTGATCTGAATACATGTGTAAATGATGATGCAGATCACTTGGATGAAATGAAAATGGAAATTGAAAATGACCTTGTTGATGGTCAATAGTTTTATTAGAAGGTAAATATTCATACTAAGAGAGTATTGAATATCCGTTGTACTAAAAATCTCTTCCAGTAGTATATATGTTATATAATTTGAAAGCTACTATAGATGTGGTGACCCTAGCTTTACAGAACAACTTAATCTCCTAAATGATATGCTACTAGAAGAAAATGAGCTACTATGTTAAACATATGATTCTAAACGAATTCAATTTTCAATGAGAATGATCTCTAAAAATTGTGTTCTTTTACAAAGGATTGTATATTACTTTTCAAGGACCATAAATCACTCATACAATTTTTTATGTGTGGCGGGTATTGATATATGAAAATTGAATCAATCCATAAAAAATTTTAGAGTAATTTCCAATCATTGCATAGTTTATAAGACTATATTGATTTCTAGAAACCATATTAAAATTGATATTTAATGCAGATATAAAAATAAAATATGGGAACCAACTTCATCTAGTATATTGGCCTCAGTGGAAGAAAATTTATTAAAAGTATCATGAATTTGGAAGGATAAAACAAGCCTTTATTTTTTAATATCCACATATGGAATAAATCCATTTTGGTGTACATAGTAGTACTAATATTACACATCGCTTAATAATGGTAAATAATAACTTCCACCACGGTTTTTATTGAAGTGTAATTACTTTACATTATCATTTCTTATATATAGAAAAAAGTAATCAAATAATGATATTGATTTTTATTTGGATACATTAAAAGATGATATAAAATTTATGTGGGATGTAGGTGTTAAATTTTTTGATGCTCGTAGATGTGAAGAATTAACATTGAGGGTCCTGTTGTATGGGAAAATAAATCACTTCCCGGCTTATGTAAATTTATCATGCTATAACATTAAATGGATTTTAGGGTGTACCATTTTTTAAAAATGCACACACATAGTTTAGTTCAATCATTCCTTGAAGACTATGTTTTTATGATATCAGAAATTTTTAGCTTAACAAAAAAATCTATTCCTTGTTGACATAATTGAATGGGAATATCAAAAAAATTACAACACCATCTCCAGAAATGGGTGATCAACTGTTCGATAAAGTAAATGATGTTAAAATTGTATTAAGTAAACATATTTTTATGAAATATACTAAATAATGTAAAAAATTCTTAATATTCTTTGAATTATCATATTCGAATTTGTTTTTATGTTTGATATTTTTTTGATGTTCTGCATGAAGAAAAAATATATTTGAAAGTGTTTTTGGAATTTTTTATAAATGTTCTTAGAAAAATAAATGATGGAGTCAAGTATAGGTTGGATATGATTGAAATGGGGATAAGAGAAGAGTTGGAGACATTATAGATTAAAGGTAAAACTTTTTTTCCTTGAGTATCATACACTATATCCAGACACAAAAAATTGACTTTTTATTTTTTATAATAGTGTAAATGTTCTACATAAGTAATCATGAAATATCATGAATGTTGTGTTAATGTCTATTTTGATGTTACAACGAATACAATAACACAATTATCATGTTTTGATGAATGATTTTACACCTTTTTATTTTTATTCCATTATACCTGAAATTGTATGGTATACACTAACATAACTTTTCTTCTTTTTTAATTCCATGTTTAGTAAATTTATAGGCCATACGATGTTTCCAATCATGAATAAGGAGGTTTTAACCATATTATGTGAGTTAGATAAGTTCTTACCACCATTATTCATTGATATAACGGTGAACCTGATGGTTCACTTAGTAAGAATGGTTTTACTATTTGTTAATTTCCATTATAAATATAGGTACCCCCATTTAACAGTATTTGAATATTTTTAATGGGTATATCAAGAATCTAAGTCATCCAGATAGTTATGTTGGAATAAGTCTTATTATTGAATAATATGTAGAATTTAATACTAATTTCAAATCATATATTGGTAGCATCATTCTACCCAAGTCTCTTCACAGCTAACTCCTTATGGGTAAAGGGATTTATAAAATATATATTATTAAAATTACCTTGACAAAGTGAAAGTAAATGCACCATTAAATTTTAAATAATAGTGACGATATTTATCGATACATTAAAGACCAAAATAAGTGTATTAGATGTTTGATCCATCAAGGGATGAATGATTCATATCAAATACATGTAACCAACACTTTATAGGATGGTTCAGAGATCAAATTTATAAGTAGTTATCCAAAAATCAAAATTCAATTGTTTAATTACATCAATGGTTGGCTAGTGTATAAGTTGAAAATGTTATATCTTTCACTAGTTTGGTAATAAATTGTTATACATTCTATAAAAAATAACACAATGATGGTAGTACGATGTGAAAAAGAAGTGTTAGGCTTATGGTAGAAGTGATGCACATATCTGGTTCCAAGTATAGAAATACAATTTATGAAAATATATCATATTTTTCACTATTGAATTGATATATGAGGGGGATTATAAAACATTTCAAGAGATGATATTCTATTTCAAATGGTTTGACAATTTGATTGTAGTGAAAGTTTATGAAATGGGATTCATGAAGGTAAATTTCAGTATCAGAGGGGAAAATAGAAGTCGTTCATAATGGAATCAATGGTAGTGTATGTATTTTATGTCTTAGATCTAGTATACAATAATTGGTCAACAATACAACTTAAGACTAAAAAAATATCCAGTCTGATGAATATTCCATCAAGGATGACCCTTTAATTATGTGATCACAACTAATTCATGTCATTCCCAATATATAAAAGTTCATGTCTACTATAGGGGACTACAAAGAGTAGATTTTCATTATTTAAAAAGGATCCAAATCGAAGAAAACATAAATAAATAAATTGAGTTAAATGGGAAGGTAAATTGTTTTTCAATATAATATGTAGTAATTAGACACAATCGCTACAATGAATCGTGTTATCGATATGACTCCAAGTGAGTCTTTTTATTTAAAAATAAAATCAATTTTATTAAAAAAGACAACTAACCTACTAAAAACATGGAAAACACATCTATATTGTTTTGATACATTAGGAAAATATACCTCAGACATTTGTGACTTATAAGAATCATCTACACCTCAAATTGATACATGGTGTGATTGATATTATTCAAAGTATCTGTTATCAGTTTAAAATCATCATTTTTTTTCATAAGGTTTTACTCAATGAAAATAGAGAAAATGAACTGTGATTGAATTAATAATTTCATAAAACGGTTCATAAATCATTTTTAACATGTAGGAAATTTTCTCAGATCAAACAGAAACATGATGTGACTTGTATGAGTAAAAGTGTATGTTTCCTATTAAAATGGAATTTTATTAATAAATATAAGTGATAAACTGAAAATAAAGAAAACATATTAGGATTTTCTTTGATACTTTAGGAAAATGATCCATACTTCATTTATGATGTATAATAATCTCTAGCACCACAATGCGATGCACTGTGAGACCAGTGTAGAGACCCGTAAATTTCAAGGAAATTTTTTTCTTAATTTTTCTGGGTTTTTACAAGTGCACAGTTTCTGATGGCACCTGATTCTGAGGTCCAGTGTGCCCGGAATCAATTTCTGAAGTTTAGCTTGGGCTACGTTCAGTGAATGAATGAGGGGGTTTTCCTAACATTGGAACCGGTGCTCAGAATTGAAATCTGAGGGCACTGATGAAACTGCAGCGCTGGTAATTGCTTAGGAAGACCTTTTCTGGAGTTACGTTTTCTCGGGAAGAGTTGTTAAAAAAATGTGCTTTAAGTGTTAAGTAAATAAAGTTGTTCCATGACTTTATTTTTATTTATGTGCTATAACTTCAATGTGAGGAAATATCCTAACACCTCTTTTTAGGATATTAGTGAGGTGGGGCCCACACGAGCCCCACCCCTTCAGTTTCCCCTAAAACCCCCTCTTAATTTTGGAAACCCCCTTAAATTTGTAACTCTTCCACATTAATGCATGCCAATTAAACACCTAATTAATTTGACAATGCATCTTTAATTAATTAGGTGAATTCAAGTTTTGAATTTTGAAAAATGGTGGCATGAGTAATAAAATAAGGCAAAAGCCTTATTTTATTATGGTCGTATCATTGTGTGGAGGTTTTTGGAGAGATTACTCAAAGTCTTGAGGATATTCATCATCTTCATTGGAGAACGCGAAGAACGCCAAGATTTCGACGAAGAACATCATCACCGCAAGGAGAGAACGACATGCAGTCTCTTCTCTTATCCACAGCCGGTGTGTGATGCCTTTCCCGAAGAACGACGATGTGCCTTCCTTTGTACTTCTTCTCGCATAAAAGGAAGGGAGATGCTACTCCTCCTTAGATGTTCTTTGTCATCATTTACAGATCTTCTCCTCGCGATACCATTTTCCGCGACGCCGTTTTCTACGATGCAAGATTCCGTGAATCTCATTGAGGTAGGGGTTTGTTTTTATGTTCGTGATTATTTCTGGCGTTCATCATTAAATAATTAGACGCTTGTTATCGAATTAACGAGAGGAGGCTGGACTGCACAAACATGGCTGACCCTCCTCTCCATTGTTTTTGTACTTCGTTATGGATTAGAACATAGGCGACGCGGTGCCGTCGCACCACACGAAAACGAAGGAACCGCAGCCAGTTTAGGTCATGGAGAAGGAGTGTGGCACCGTCACACAGTGTTGTTGATACCGAAAGGGGCCGCGACCAGAGTCAGGCCGTGGTAGAGGGGCATGACACCATCACGCCGCGCCGTAGCTTCATGGAGGGCCGCAACCGGGGTGGGCTGGGGTGGAGGGGTGTGGTGCCGTCATGTCGCGCCGGCCGGACAAGGGTCCCGGCCAAAGGCCCCGGCGGTGTAGGGTGTTGCGGCCCGAACCACCGGTTTTCGGTGCTACAGGAGGTGGGACCAATAGGTCCCACACAGCACAACCGACCAGCCGACCGGCCGGATCCGGGAAAACTGGGGGTTTGAACCCCCGGCCAGCGCATCAAGGGCGAACCCCTGTGGGTCCTCCGTTCGGTTCGAAGGGGGTGACGGCCTCCCCCTCCCCCCCTTCCGCATCCGCTCATCATACGAGCGCCCGCACTGGGCCAAACTGGTTGGGCTGGGCCGGACCGCCCACACCGGGCAGGGCCGCCCGCACTATGCCGGACCCTCGCGCCGTGCCAGGCCGCACTGGCTGGGCCGTGCCACACTAACCGGGCCGGACACGGACCTGTTTCGGGTCGACCTGGTTCGGTCTAGCCCAGGGGTAACGGGCGAGGTCGGACCGGGCCTGAACCCCATGGTTTCAGACAGATCCGTTCAAAAGCCCAAAACATGGGCTACGAACCTCTGATCGACGCACTGTCAGTTGTGTAGTGATCCTTGGATCGAGTCAGTCGTTTCTCTATATTACAATCAAGGTTTAGGAGAATTTTGTGTACGGCCGGGTTGGTTTTAACACAAAACCAACCGGGCCTTCGGAGCGGAAACGCTTATAACTAGATCTCCGGACGACCGATTGATGTGTCGTTGACTTTGTTGGATTCCTCTTACTGAGAAAGTTCTTTTGGCTTACTCCGCTCGAGGTTTGGATGTAGTTGGAGTATGGTCGGTTTGGTTTTGACTTCAAAACCAACCAGGCCCCTCGGACGAAAAAGCCAATAACTCTCAGATCATGCGTCCGATTGACGCGCCGTATGTCATGTTGAGTTCCTATTGACGACACGAAACTTTGGGATACATAAACTCTAGACTACGTGTAAGTTGATGTATTGACCCCCTTGGCTCGTGGAGCGGACCCTCCTAGAATCGAGCATGATGTGTGCGGGAACCATAGAGATGGTTGCGACTGCAACGATGGTGACGACTTTACTGGGATCCTCCGTGATTTCGGCAGCGAAGGTGATTATACGGGAATCCTCCTTGGGTTCGACGACGATGACTACTATTCTTTTATCCTATATTGGTCTAGGAGTACGTGACCATTGTTCTTGTATCCTACGTGGGTCCGACAATATTTGACTCTGTACTTGAATCCTACGTGGGTCCGGCAGAGTAGCTCATCTGGTATCCTTTGTGGGTCCGACATCTTATCTGGTCTTGTATCCTATGTGGGTCTAACAGATTAGATGAATCATTGGCTACACCTGATCATCTCTATCACCTTACGAAGACTATACCTGTGTGAGCTGAGTCTTGACATTCAATCACTATCTTCGATATGATTGTTTTTCTATCCTATGTGGATTGGGTTGTGTTATCCTATGTGGATTGTATGGTTCTTTTCTGTGTGGACTAGAATGATCTTGGGATCGGATGTTAGAGTCGAACTGGAATTGATGACTTAGGTATATGTATGGGCATATACCTAAGTAGTGTTGGTTGTTACTTCATGATTGTATATTTCCTTTGTGGATTATCCTTCATGGATTCTGGGAGACCTTCAGGGGTATCGGGGTCCCTACTGGGTAGCGTATACTCACCCCTTCACGGGATATGCCTACACTACGTTGTGTTGGATGTAGATGAAGGACATTTTTGATCAAGGTTGCAGCTCATGGAGCTGGATGGTTCCTTGAGGTGGATCACTGGATGAGACGTACACGGAGTTGATGGTTAGAGTCGAGGAGCGGAGGAGACTATCTGTACCCACCCTTCAGGTGGGATTTCTGGAGGACGGCTCGGTGTTGCTGCTTTACTTTTCTATTGTTGTACTCTCTTTTCAGTTGTACTTTACTTTTAGTTGGGTTTGTATTCTGGCCCATTTAATTTCCAGCACATACTTTTGTACTCAGTTTACTTTGTTTATACTTCTGCTTTCATACTCTGGGGTATTTTTTTCTTACATAAAGGCAATGTCTTCCCTTATATCTGGATTTAAGTCATTGGTGCTAGTCGCCAGCCCCTGGCCTATGGAAGGCGGGATTGGGGTAGTCGTGGCATGGGTCCCAAGGACAGTTCTTGACAAATTGATATTAGAGGAGTTTGGTTCTACCGTAGAACTTAGGACTCTGATCTTCCTTCTATGTGAAGCAATAATGTTAAAGGTATTGAGTGTGGTTATCAGTCCAGGGAGTCCAGTGTTGGTGAAGTGGTTGACGTATCCATACATTAGAACCCTGACTTCTGATTTCGGACTCGGTGCATGAAAACATTGATTGAATTTTTGTTTCAAGGTTTTCTTTCTGATTAGTTTATGTCAGCTCACGAGGTATATTGTATTGACCGTGGCATACCTTTCTCTTTTCAGGATGGCCCCATGATGGCATCTGGCTAGGGTTCCATGTTTGTGAGAGACGATATCCCACCGATCTATGAGGCCTCGGTGCAGGGCCCTATTACAGCGGAGGCACCGACGGTACCTCTACCCACCGATCCACTTATGCCACCAGCCCCAGAAGCTGAGAGTGCATGATTCCTTAGTGAACTGCATGAGTTTTAGTGTCATAGACCACCCAGTTTCCGTGGGGAGATAGACCCTGAAGCAGCTGAGGATTGGATGGAGGCTGTTGTACGAGTTTTCAGGATATTAGGGACACCAGTAGACCTCATGGTGATCCATGCAGCGAGTCTCCTACATGATGCAGCAAGTAGATGGTGGAGCCTGATGCTCCAGGTGCACGATGAGGCTTTTCTCCTTTGGTCAGAATTCGAGAGCCTCTTCCGCTTGGAGTTCGTTCCTGCCACCATCCATGTGGTGTGCATTCAGGAGTTACTGCAGTTGCGGCAGGGCAGCATGACGGTATCCTAGTACTCTGTGAGATTTACAGATCTATCACGCTATTCCACGGACATGGTACAGGATCCATTCTTCCAGCCCTAGACCTTCGAGCAGGGACTAAGGCATGAGATCAGAGAATCGATGATCACTCTCAGTATTCCAGTGCAGGAAGGAGTACTGGAGCGAGCCCTCCTTGTAGAGAGCTTTATTGCTGAGCCTACACCAGAAGAAAGACCTACCGCAGGGCGGCATGTAGCTGAGTCTTCTGAAGCTGACAGTCAACAGATGACTCAGGGGTCCAAGAGGACCAGACAATTAGGTAGACGACCTCAGGATACTGGCTCAGAGATGTGAGGCACACGGCATAGATCCAGCCTTCCGAGGAGCAAACAGTGCTATGAATCAGGCGGGCAGGGCCACATGGCTCGTTACTGCCCGACCCGCCATGCAGAGGAGCAGCAGACGGTTGAGGGACCACCCAGGCAAGGGCAAAGGTTCGACCGTGGAAGTCTGTAGGGAGCAGGAGGACAAGGAAGAGGATCTAGCTGAGTAGCAGGTGGTGGGAGATTCTTTGAGGCTCTACCACCACCACCACCAGGAAGTCCACCCCAACCACAGGGAGTTGGTGGGCAATGGCAGGCTCAGCTTCAGGAAACATAGGCCTATGATCGCGTTGCACCAGAGATGATTCGAGGTACTATCTGTGTCTACTCCACCCATGTTTTAGCTCTTATAGACACATGAGCGAGTCATTATTTCATTTTAACTGCCCTTGTTCGATGCTCGGAGAATCTGACAGAGCCGTTGGATCTATCCTCACGGCTAGAGACTCCTACGGGAGAAGACTCGACAATTACGTACTGGTGCTGGCAATGTGAGCTTACTCTAGGAGGCGAGAGCTTTCGCTGGGATCCTCTTTTCACTAGTGCAGAAAACATTTTTTACGTCGGTTATTTTTTATTATTTACGTCGGTTTTTAGGCGACGTTAATACGGACGACGTTATAAATAACGTTTTTTACGTCGGTTATTTAAAACCTGACGTAATATCCCTAACATCACGGTGGTTATCACGTCGGTTCATATAATAACCGACGTGATAAATATGCGTGGGGGGGCTTTATCACGTCGGTTATTCCCTAAACCGACATGATAAAATGCCTGGGATATCGTTTATCACGTCGGTTATGTCATAAACGACGTGATAAACCCTTCCCCTGGCCTATTATCACGTCGGTTTCTTAAATAACCGACGTGATAAAAAGGCCTGGGAAACGTTTTAGCACGTCGGTTATCCAATAACCGACGTGGTAAATTGATTCCGAGGCCTTTTAGCACGTCGGTTATATTAAGAACCGACGTGATAAAAGCCCCGGGAACGGTTTATCACGTCGGTTCTAGAAAAACCCGACGTGATAAACCCCTACCGATTTATTTACCACGTCGGTTATAAAATAACCGACGTGAAAGAATTTTTTTTTTTTAAATAATTGCACTGCTCTCACCAAAAAGCAACCAGAAACCAAACAAAAATAACCATGCCAGCCCTCCCCCAAGCCCCAACTGAACCCCACCCTCATCTATACCCACCTAACAACCTGGCCAGCCCTCCCCCATCACATTGGAGCCCCACCACAACCCTTGGACACCCCCCCCCCCTTGGACAGCCCCCCCACCCTCATTTACACCTCCACGACCCCTAGTACAGCCTCAAACACCCATTGGACACACCTCCCATATCCCTTGGACACCCTCCACCCCTTGGACACCCCCCCACCCCTTGGACAGCCCCCCCACCCTCATTTACACCCCCAAGACTCCTAGTACAGCCTCAAACACCCATTGGACACCCCCCCCCCACACACCTTGACAGCCCTCCCAGACCCCTTGGACACCCCCCCCCCGACCCCTGGACACCCCCCCCCCCCCCCCGAGCCCTTGGACAGCCCTCAAACACCCATTGGACACCCCCCACCCCCCCCCCCCCACACCTTGACAGCCCTCCCAGACCCCTTGGAAACCCCCCCCCCCCCCCGACCCCTGGACACCCCCCCGAGCCCTTGGACAGCCCCAAACACCCCTTGGACACCCCTCCCATATCCCTTGGACACCCCCCCACCCCTTGGACACCCCCCCCCCCACCCCTTGGACAGCACCCCCACCCTCATTTACACCCAATCGGCCCCTTGGACAGAACTCCCAGACACCTTGGACACCACTCCCATATCCCTTGGACACCCCCCACCCCTTGGACACCCCCCCACCCCTTGGACAGCCCCCCACCCTCATTTACACCCAACCGGCCCCTTGGACAGAACTCCCACCTCATTTACACCCCCCCCCCCCCGACCCCTAGGACAGCCCCAAACACACCTTGGACACCCCTCCCATATCCCTTGGACACCCCCCAAACACCCACCCACCCCCTTGGAACCTCTCCCCCCATACCAAAATCCAGACCAGAAAAACCATCAACAGTAGACCAAAACAAGAAGTAGAGAAAAATTAAACATTCACTTATATAACATTCAAAACTTACACTGTCAACTTCAAAAAAAACTAAATCCAACCTAAACGACTACGAAATACACAATTACATTGACAATATTCAAAATTACATTTTACATTACAAACAACTAAAAGTCAATCAAACCTATAAAATAATTTGACCACTCCACTTGTAAGTGTTTGATATCTTCAGCAGTAAAGGGTTGAGGGACATCAAAAAGCTACAAAGGAAAAGGATAGTAGTCAACGTGTATAATGAATAAATCAAATTGAAATATTATGAGAAAGAGGAAATCTTACCAGGTCAAAACTCAGAACTGTCCCAGTTGTTATTATTTCATACATAAATCTTAACATGTAATATCCGCATTCGATGATGCCTTGTTGCTCATGACATTTCTGTTTGAATGAGTGTAAATTCAATATATTATTTTTATGTAATAAATCAAAATGTACAAATTATAAATGGATATTTACCTTCGCATGTACATATTTGATCTTGAAATTCCTTTTCTTTGCGCTTTTTCGAAAGTGGACCCATGCCCTGTTAGAAAATAATACGAATGGGGTAAATTTAAAATTCATTATAATATATAAAACTATTGTGAAATTGAAACTTACGTTTCCAATATATTCTTAAAACTTTCTCGAACATCATCATGGAGAGAGCATATCCAATAAATTGTTTTCTCCCTAGGGCAAAAAACCCCTAACATCCAATGATCCCTGATAAAAGGAAATTTAACGTTAGTGGTTTTTTATGTTAAAAGATAATTAACTCTTTGAGAGGGATGTGTTTCATACCTCTCACAAAAAGGCATCATCCAACACTGTGTGATTACATTCTTTTCAAATCTATCAGAAATATAAAGCATTCTTTGTTCCTCATCCAATGCACATGCTTCAGGGGAAATCAATTGTGGGTCCACGAATCCATATACATCTGTCAGCTCATTCCTCTCACAAATTTTATACAGATACCTATTACAAAGCAGACATAAGTATACATTTTTAATAAATATAACGCAAGGAAAAGGTGTTAAGACTTACATGATAAAAATTTGCACCACGTTGATGCCCAACTTATCTCCAGTGACAAACTCCATGATATCATTTTTCATAATCCCCAGACATAGTTCACATCCACAGACATGAGCTTCCATTGTAAAGTCATAATGATCCGCCAACAAATTTGAATATCTTGACAATTTGTCAAGACTGCTACTATCTGCATCTGATGTCATAGCTATCTGTCTTTGTTGTTGTCTATACAGTATTTCTTTACCTTTGAAGTATTCCTATAAAAATAAATAGAAATATATATTAGTTTTAAAATGATAAAACATTAATAAAAATATAAAATAAAAGATATAACATCCATAACTCTATGGTAATGAGTCGAAGAAGTTTGGATGGCCAAAGTAAAAAATGGGCGATACTATGTCCAACTGTCGTCACCTCATCTATAGGTAATGGTATCCGAGCTGATCTATCTATAATATCATGTACAGTGACCCTCTGATTCTCTACCTCTAACTGTTGATGATGAACTGTATCTCCTATACAATATACCATCCCATATGCAACTATATGATGTTGAGGATCATCAACATACAACTCACAATAAGTAGGTAGCTGCAGCGGAGGAGGAGGATCAAAAATGGGGTCCGCAGGCTGAGGTGGGGGAGTGGGAGCTACTGGGAGAGGTGGAGTGGGAGCTGCACCCTGAAATTGTCTTTGCAAGTCTGCAAACATTAACTGCACCGATGCTCTAATCTTGTCCTCCATTGTCGCATTAATATTATGGACTTTAGCATCCAAGGATTCTATTTTTTTTATAAACTCCCTCAACGTTAGAAGTTGAGGAACGTGGCAACACTTTTCTTACCGATACACCTGCCGGATATCCTCTTACACGGCCAGGATGTTCGGGCTTTCCCAATGCCACAGATAAAATATCTTCCCTCCCAGATGGTGTAAATGTCCCCTGTGAACTCTGCTCCTCAAGAGAGTCCTGTAATAATTAATTGAACATTTCTATAATGATTGGAAATATATGACGAAAATAGTAAACTTAAATAAATAAAATAGATATCTTACAATCCTCTCAACTACGAGTCTCGATTCTTCCGAAAGATATTGTCTTTGTTTGCCCTTCCGAGCTCTTTTCCATTTCTCATGTCTAGATGGAGGGGATGGAGGGGCCACCTCTCCAGAGCTTGAAGACTCCGCTCTCAGTTGTTGAAATTTTTCTGCCATCATTTGTTCTTCCAATAATGCATACCCTCCCCGAGATAAACTATGAGGGTATACATTTTTAGATTGGATCTCTTGATGAGCTTTCCTTGTTTTCTGTAAATTAAGAATAAGTAATCATTAACAAAACAATAATAAGATCATTTATATAAGAAAGCTTATAAAATTTTACATTGCCCTTACCAAAAATGATTCTTTTCTTCTATTTTCAAAAAATTGTCTCCATGTGTCTTCATCTATAAAAGGATATATACGACATGGATTCTCATGACTCCTATGACCATAAATGAAATCAGATGAGAGGGTTGATTTGAAATCCCTCCATCTCCTAGCAGCCAACGATAAGCATTTCTTCCTGACTCCTCCAGTGTCAGGAATATCAAATGTCATCTGATAAAAAAGAGGTTAAAAATATTATATATACTAGAAACATTTAAAGAACAGTCAAACAATAGCAAAAGATCTTACCAAAATGGTCTCCCACAGCTGAGAAATTATCGCCTTATCCACACTTCTCCAATCATCATAGAGAATGCTTACTTTGCTCTTAGCCTGAGTTGCTACAAAACCCTTAAAATCTTTAGCATTTGGACCTCTAGGAAGATCATCATCATCAAACTCCACGACTATCCTCTCCTCCTTCGTACGGGCAAGTGATAATTTTGGTAAACGTGTGCACCCACGCTTACCAACCTTTGAACTCTTTTTCGTAATAGGAGCATGTGAATGTTCCTCCCCAGATGTATGACCAATATGCTCATCTCCAGAATCATGTGGCTGATCAACTGATTGATCTGTCATTTTCCTTCAAATCAAAAAAACAAACATTAGTTCACAAATAGAAAAGTGTACTAAATTACATAATAGTAAACATTGGTAATATGGTAAGCATGTTAAACAATGATAAACATGGTAAACACAGGCAAAAGGTTGCCAAGGATTTGGCCCAAGAAAGCTGAAAAGTGGACTCACTGAGTCCACCGGTCGGCCGGTGTGAGCTCACCGGCCAGCCGGAGGACCCAGGCAGTAGACTTGCCCACTGCCTGGTGCCACCGGCCGGCCGCTGGCTCACCACCGGCCGGTGGTCCAGACAGAGAGGAAGGCTCTCTGTCTGGACCACCGGCCGGCCGCTGGCTCAGCACCGGCCGGCCGGTGGACCAGACACAGCTTTGTTCTGGACCACCGGCCAACCGGTGATCCACCACCAGCCAGCCGGTGCGCCCAGGACTTCTCCTCTTTACGGTTTTTATTGTTTTATCGTTTTGGTTTGATACATGTTTTAATAAGTAAAAAATTTACAGTATCTAACATTATATGAAAAAACTAAATGTAAACAAGAAATAAACTTGTGTTACCTGTAATTTTAGGAATGTACAGTTGGATTGTTTTCCCAAATTCCTTCGTCGTGATCGTTCCTTATGGCACAAACCATGTCTTCAACATACTCATCATTATGTTCTGTTAATCTTTCCATGGAAGTAGGGATCTCACATAAATCAGCAGCTTCATCAAATTCATCCTCACCAACATATTGGTTTTTCCCTTGTAAAACAACAGCCCACTGCATATCTGATTGATCTACTACATAGAAAATTTGTTTGGCATGTGTTGCCATTATAAAAGAATCAACTGTGTCTTCCAATCTATTCAGATTAACAAGTGTCATTCCAAATTCATCGTGTCTGACACTGTTGTTACCGATAAACCATTTACAGTTAAAAACGGGAACTTTAATTTTAAAGTAATCAGCCTCCCATATGTCTTCAATCACTCCATAATATGCACTTGATGCCGAAATTGGGTTTCTGTCCTTAGCACTCGAAAAATGCATTGCTTCTGCAAACACCAATACACCACTATTCTGAACTGCACTTCTGTTGTCCTGAGCTTTCGTATGAAATGTATAGCCATTAATGTCATAAGCGGACCATGTTATCACATTTAAAGATGGACCACCCACTATCCATTTTAATGTCTCTGATACATCTGATCTACCAACCAAGGTCTTTTTAAACCATGGCAAAAAAGTTTTGTTGTGCTCATTCAAAATCCACATTTCTTTCTTCTTTGGATGACATTGTTTCAACTCATTAATATGCAATGTGATATACGGTTGAACATCAGCTATGTTATTCAAGATGTATGATTCTAACTTCTTCATATGTTCAGTTGACAGTGATTTGACTTTCAATCCACGAATCCCCTTTCCCTCATTATTAACTCGTTCATGGCGAGATGAGGCAAACCTATGTATTGCGCCGTAGCCAAGTAGCTCGTACAAAACTCTGCTACCTCCTCAAAAATATACTTTTCAATAATGGAGGCTTCAGGTCGATATGGATTTTTAACATATCCCTTTAATATTTTCATATACCTTTCAAAAGGATACATCCAACGAAGATATACAGGTCCACAAATCCTTATTTCTCGAACCAGATGAATCATTAAATGCACCATCATATCAAAAAAAGTTGGAGGAAAATACATTTCCAAATGACAAGTATAAAAATTGCATCCTTTTCCAAAATGTTCAAAGCATTCACATAAATCGCCTTGTTGCAAATTGAATTGAAAAAATAACACAACCTCATTATAGTCTTTCTGACACGGATGGGCAATATTCCACGCAGTGCAACTGGTAGAATTTGTTGCATCATGGCGTGACAATCATGTGATTTCATACCTATCAACTTCAAGTCTTTCAATGAGACAAAATTTTTTACATTTGAAGAATAACCTTGAGGCACTTTGATATCATGAAGACACTGAAAGAAGATACTTTTCTCCCTCTTCGATAATGTATGACAAGCCGGGGAAGAAATGTTCGTCTTCCTTTAGGAGTGGGAGCTAACTCCAAACGTATTCCCATTGACAGTAGGTCTAACCTTGCATTCAACCCATCTTTTGTCTTTCCTTTAATATCTAGCAATGTTCCGATCAAAGAATCACAGATATTCTTCTCCACGTGCATGACATCAATATTATGTTTGACTTCATGATACCTCCAATATGGTAGCTCAAAAAATATTGACCTTTTCTTCCAAATATGTCTATCATTACCAGATTTCTGTGTCTTTCCCAATGTCACATCAAGGTTTTTCACCCTCTCAAAATACAATTCTGGGGATAAAGGTTGAGGAGCAGTATCAAATTCTTGTAAGCCATTGAATGCCTTTTTTAGTCTTCTATAAGGGTGATCCATAGGCAAAAACTTTCGATGACCCATGTACACTGTTTTCCTCCCATGATGCAATTGACAATATGACGTCTGTTGTTCGCAAATTGGACATGCTTTATGCCCTTTAACACTGTATCCAGACAAATTTCCATATGCTGGGAAGTCATTTATAGTGAATAGAAGCACTGCATGCAGTTGAAAATATTCCATTTTATAAGAATCATACACCCTAATACCATCAGCCCATAACAGTTTCAAATCATCAATCAGCGGTGACAAGTATACATCAATATCATTGCCGGGTTGCTTTGGACCAGAGATCATGATACTCAACATGACATATTTGCACTTCATACAAACTTCAGGAGAGAGGTTGTAAATTACCAATAAAACAGGCCATGAACTATGTGTGCTACTGAGGGTTCGGTATGGATTCATTCCATCTGTGCACAAGCCTAGTCTCAGATTTCTAATTTCATTTCCAAATGTAGGGTACTGGGCATCAATTTTCTTCCATTGTGGACAATTAGCTGGATGACGTATTTTTCCATCACATACCCGCTCATCAGCATGCCATCTTAACCTTTTTGCATCATGTGAATTAGAAAATAAACGTTTGAAACGAGGAATTATAGAAAGATACCAAAATACCTTTGAAGGGAGCTTTGTAATCTCTACATCAGCTTGTGATTTTTCTTTCACCTTATACCGTGATGTCCCACATTTAGGACACTCTTTCAGAAATTCATATTCCTTCCTATATATAATGCAGTCATTCGGACAGGCATGTATTTTCCTGTATCCCAATCACATCGGGCAAAATATTTTTTTGGCCTTATAATGTGAATCTGGAAGATCGTTATCTTTTGGAAGAATGTCTTTCATCAATTGTAGCAGCTCTGTAAAACTTCTGTCACTCCATCCATGTTTCGCCTTCAGGTTAATCAATCTTAACACCGCCGACAAAACCGTAAAATCTATACAACCAGGATATAATGGTTTTTCGGCATCACCATATAGACGTGAAACTGTCGGTTCTATCTCAATTTGTTCTGCTACAATATCGCGAATCATTTCTTCAATTCCATCGGAGTTACCATCTTGCGATTCATTATCATCAGTGACATTCTGTCCAGTTTCGCCATGCCAAATCCAAGGGTTGTAACTCGGATTTAAACCATGACAAATCAGATGATCTTTTGTCTCTCTACTTTTCAAATTCTTCATATTCAGACATTTCAGGCATGGACAGAAAAAAATGTCACTACTTGGAACATTTCGTTTAGCAAATTCCAAAAAGGCATCAACACCTTCCTCATATTCATTGCTCATTCGATGTGCCGTAATCCAACTTCGACTCATTATTACCTATAACAAATAGCAAAAATATATATATTTTTTAGATAAGACAAGTATATGTTTATATGAAAAAAATCATAATTTGAATGTAAACAATTTTGAAATATAAAACAAATCGATGTGTAAACCCCCCTGGACACCCCCCGACCCCTCTGGACAGCCCCCCACCCCTCCTGGACACAACCCCCACCCCCGACCTGCTTGGACACCCCCCTGGACACCCCCCAACCCTCTGGACAGCACCCCCCACCCCTCCTAAACACCACCCCCACCCCCTACCCCCTTGGACACCCCCCTGGACACCCCCAACGCCCACCCACACCCTTGGACAGCCCCCCACACCCTCCCACCCCCTTGTAAACCCCCCTGGACAGCCCCCGACCCCTCTGGACAGCCCCCCACCCCTCCTGGACACCACCCCCCACCCCCTACCCCCCTTGGACACCCCCCTGGACATCCCCCAACCCTCTGGGCAGCCCCCCCACCCACCCGGACAACCCCAAATACCCTCTGGAGAGGCCGCCACCCACTTGGACAGCCCCCCACACCCATCCACCCCCTTGGACAGCCCCCCACACCCATCCACCCCCTTGGACACCCCCCTGGACACCCCACCGACCCCTCTGGACATGCCGCCACCCCCTTGGACAGCCCCCCACACCCACCCATCCCCTTGGACACCACCCTGGACACCCCCCGACCCCTCTGGACAGCCCCCGACCCCTCTAGAAAGCACCCCCACCCCTCCTGGACAGAACCCCCCACCCCGACCTGCTTGGACACCCCCCTGGACACCCCCCAACCCTCTGGACACCCCCCGACCCCTCTGGACAGCCCCCCACCCCTCCTGGACACCACCCCCCCACCCCCTACCCCCTTGGACACCCCCCCTGGACATCCCCCAACCCTCTGGGCAGCCCCCCCACCCACCCGGACAACCCCAAATACCCTCTGGAGAGGCCGCCACCCACTTGGACAGCCCCCCACACCCATCCACCCCCTTGGACAGCCCCCCACACCCATCCACCCCCTTGTACACCCCCCTGGACACCTCACCGACCCCTCTGGACAGGCCGACACCCCCTTGGACAGCCCCCCACACCCACCCATCCCCTTGGACACCCCCCGACCCCTCTGGACAGCCCCCGACCCCTCTAGAAAGCACCCCCACCCCTCCTGGACACAACCCCCCACCCCCGACCTGCTTGGACACCCCCCTGGACACCCCCCAACCCTCTGGACAGCCCCCGACCCCTCTGGACAGCCCCCACCCCTCCTGGACACCACCCCCACCCCCTACCCCCTTGGACACCCCCTGGACATCCCCCAACCCTCTGGGCAGCCCCCCCACCCACCCGGACAACCCCAAATACCCTCTGGAGAGGCCGCCACCCACTTGGACAGCCCCCCACACCCATCCACCCCCTTGGACAGCCCCCCACACCCATCCACCCCCTTGGACACCCCCCTGGACACCCCACCGACCCCTCTGGACAGGCCGCCACTCCCTTGGACAGCCCCCCACACCCACCCATCCCTTTGGACACCACCCTGGACACCCCCCGACCCCTCTGGACAGCCCCCGACCCCTCTAGAATGCACCCCCACCCCTCCTGGACACAACCCCCCACCCCCGACCTGCTTGGACACCCCCTGGACACCCCCCAACCCTCTGGACAGCCCCCGACCCCTCTGGACAGCCCCCCACCCCTCCTGGACACCACCCCCCACCCCCTACCCCCTTGGACACCCCCCTGGACATCCCCCAACCCTCTGGGCAGCCCCCCCCCCACCCACCCGGACAACCCCAAATACCCTCTGGAGAGGCCGCCACCCACTTGGACAGCCCCCAACACCCATCCACCCCCTTGGACAGCCCCCCACACCCATCCACCCCCTTGGACACCCCCCTGGACACCCCACCGACCCCTCTGGACAGGCCGCCACTCCCTTGGACAGCCCCCCACACCCACCCATCCCCTTGGACACCACCCTGGACACCCCCCGACCCCTCTGGACAGCCCCCGACCCCTCTAGAAAGCACCCCCACCCCTCCTGGACACAACCCCCCACCCCCGACCTGCTTGGACACCCCCCTGGACACCCCCCAACCCTCTGGACAGCCCCCCCACCCCTCCTAAACACCACCCCCACCCCCTACCCCCTTGGACACCCCCTTGGACACCCCCCAACACCCACCCACACCCTTGGACAGCCCCCCACACCCACCCACCCCCTTGTAAACCCCCCTGGACACCCCCCGACCCCAAATCCATGCACCTATGCCATGGTTGTGTGTGAAGAAAGTAGTAACAACTGTAAAAGGGCAACCCATCCAAATGGACACGCCCCAACCCTCTCGGGGATTTATAGAAAATGATGAAAAATTAGTGAAATCATAAAATTACTCAATATTGCAAGTCGAACAAATAGATCTAGGGATGATAAATAAGATTATGGTGCCAAAACGAGTTAAAAGGGTTCGCAATTGAAGAATCTTAGCTAGTTTCAACAAAAAAATCACAACACATATATATATACTATCCGCGAAAAAAAAACGAACGAGTGGGAGGATTACCTGAGTGCTGCGAGTTTAGATGATTGATCCGAGGAGATTAAATATGAGAAACGATGATCGCAAAACGAATCTAAACCAACGAAATGGACGAGCCGATTCGGGTTTACGCGCGAGAGAGACGAGTCGCGACTGTCGAAGGTAAACTCGCGAATGACAATCCACGGGTCTGGGTAAATTTTTAAATGAGTTATCACGTCGGTTATTCAATATCCGACGTTATAATTTTTTTAAAACATTTATAACGTCGGTTATTCAATAACCGACGTAAAAACCTTCCTCCGATTCATTTTTTACGTCGGTTATTCTATAACCGTCATTATAAAGGGCTCAAAATCTGCGTTTTATTACGTCGGTTATTCCATAACCGACGTCAAAAACATCTGCGGATTCTTTTTTTACGTCGGTTATTTTTTAACCGACGTAAAAAGGCCTTCAAAAACCGCGTTTGTTACGTCGGTTATTGAATAACCGACGTAACAAACGCCCCCCGCTTCTGTTTTTTACGGCGGTTAATGTATAACCGACGTAAAAAACGAAGCCGCGCTATTAATAACGTCGGTTATCAAAATAACCGACGTTAAAGGTGTACTAAACACAGGGTTTTACGTCGGTTATTAAATAACCGACGTAAAAAACCTCATTTTACATATTATGACGTCGGTTTTATATAACCGACGTAAAAAATGGTGACGTAAAAAACGTTTTCTGCACTAGTGTGTAGCAGCGTCGAGGCCTTACGAATTCATCTTGGGCATGGATTGGTTATCTACAGTCCAAGCTCAGATCAACTGTATAAGGCACAAGGTGCAGTGTGTTCTCACCAATGGGAGTAGGTTCACCTTCATCGGCGAGAAGGGATCCTTTACAGTGCAAGATAGAATCACGCAGAGGAGAGGACAGTCGATCACTCATTAGTTGGATAGCCTCATCCTAGGAGTAGTTGATGTGCGGAGTCCAAGTTTTCCTGTAGTGGTGGATCAGTATGAAGATGTTTTGCTTGACGACATTCTAGGACTACCTCCTCATAAATAGGTATACTTCTATATTGACTTGTACCCCAGGACAGACCCGATATCCACTCCAGCATATTTGATGGCTCCCATTGAGCTTCGAGAGCTACGGGTACAACTGGAGGACTTGCAGGGAAAGGGATTCATTCGACCAAGTGTTTGACCCTGGGCTTCCCCGAAATTTTTTGACAAAAAGGAGGATGTGAGATTGAGACTATGTGTCGATTACCGTTGCCTAAACCAGGTGACTATGAGGAAAAAGTATCTGCTACCGAGGATTGACGACCTCTTCGATCAGGTCAAAGGAGAATGGTGGTTCTCGAAGATAGACCTCAGGTCAGGCTATCATCAGTTGAGAGTTCGAGACTAGGATATGTAGATTACGGCCTTTAGATTTCGGTATGGCCACTATGAGTTCTTGGTTATGCCTTTCGGCGTAACCAATTCTCCAGTAGTGTTCATGAGTCTCATGAACAGGATATTCCCGCCTTACCTCGATCTATTTGTTGTGGTCTTCATCAATGACATTTTGATATACTCGACTACTGAAGAGGAGCATGCCTACCACTTGCGGGTTGTACTGGACACACTCCGAGAGCACCAACATTATGGTAAGATCTTGATGTGTCAATTCTGGATATGTGAGGTCCACTTCTTGGGACACTTCATCTCTGAGGCAGGAGTTGTGGTGAATCCTACGAATATTGAGGCAGTGCTAGCTTGGGATCCACTCAGGAGCGTGACGGAGGTTCAGAGTTTCATAGGTTTGGATGTGTACTACCGTAGATTTGTGCTAGACATATCTAGAGATGCAGAAACACTTTCATCTTTGATGAAGAAGGAGTGACCCTTCGTGTGGTCAGGTATATGTCAGTAGAGATTCCAGGATCAGAGACATAGATTGACCAGTGCACCCATCTTGAGGCTACTAGAGGAGGGATTAGGGTACATAGTCTACTGTGATACATCAGGGACCGGACTCGGGTGTGTCCTGATGTAGGAATGGGCACTGATTGCCTATGGATCACGACAATTGAGGCATCACGAGGAGAACTACGCTACCCATGACCTGGAGTTAGTAGTAGGTGTCTTCGCTCTGAGGATGTGGCAGCACTATCTGATGAGAGAGCACTTTACAGTATTTTCTGAACACCATAGTCTCAGGTGCATCTTCTCATAGAAGGACATGTACCTGAGACATCGACGATGGATTGAGTTCTTCCAAGACTATGACTTTGAGATATTCTATAGTCCTAGAAAGGGGAACGTAGTAGCCAATGCTCTCAGCAGGAGGATGGGAATTCAGATACTTGGAGAGGTGACAGAGTATCTAGCAACTTTGCAGATATCCTTCATGGATAGAGATGGATCATCCTTTCTTCAGTCACTCACAGTCACTCCTCCACTTCTTCAGTGGGTCAGAGAGGCACAGCGTGGGGATGTTGACTATGAGATGTGGCGTGCAAAGATTTCCACAGGACAGGCACCTGATGTATTCTCTATAAGAGGAGAGCACGTCATATTTTTTAGAGGATATACTATTGTACCAGCTGCTTTGTAAGAGGAGGTACTGAGAGAGTTTCACACTTCCCCTTTGGCGGTACATCCAGGGGTAGCAAAGATGTACCAGGATCTCAAACGACAGCACTAGTGGCTGGGGATGGAGAAGGTTGTGGAAGAGTTCATTTCTCGATGACTCACCTGCCAGCAGGTGAAGGTAGATTACTAGGTACCCACAGGCTTGGTACATCCCTTGGAGGTTCCATAGTGGAAGTGGGATGAGATATCTATGGATTTCGTGACTGGACTTCCACGTACTTCTAGAGGTCACGACTCCATTTGGGTGATTGTCGACCGACTCACCATGTCGGCCCACTTTTTACCCATCAGAGAGCAGGACTCAGTGGAGAGCATGGGATGCCTCTAAGTTCAGGAGATTGTACGAATTCATGTTGTCCCATCATCTATCATCTCTGATCGAGATGCTCACTTTACTTCCCGGCTTTATAAGGGGTTGCAGGAGGCATTCAGGATGCAGCTACGTCTGAGCACAACCTTTCACCCTCAGACGGATGGTCAGACGGAGATGACCATTCATACTCTTGAGGACATGCTCCATGAATGTGTACTTGACTTTGGTCGTAGTTGGGAGGATCATTTAACCTTGGTAGAGTTTTCATACAACAACATCTACCACTCCACCATCAATATGGCACCATAAGAAGAATTTTACGGCCGACCTTGCAGATCACCTCTATGCTAGACAGACCTTGGAGAGTCAGCACTTGTGGGACCAGAGATGGTCCCGGCCATGATAGAGAAGGTCCAGGTCATCCTGAAGTGGATGAGGATAGATTAGAGCCGATAGATGTCTTATGCATACAGGAGGTGGAGACCACTAGAGTTCGAGGATGGTGGACATGTTTTCTTGCGGGTCTCACCTCGACGTGGATTACAGAGATTTGGTCGGGGCAGAAAGTTATCTCTGAGCTTCATCGGACTATTCCAGGTTCTCAACAGGATAGGTGAGGTGGATTATCTCCTGGCTCTATGACCTCAGTTGCACCGGGTGCACGACGTCTTCCACGTATCTCAGCTGAGGAGATACGTGCACGACCCGATGCACATCATCGACCATGGGGAGCTGTACATTGATGACGAGGAGACTTTTGTGGTGGTCCCAGTGGAGATCGAGTATCAACAGGTGTGGTTCCTACATGGGTGTTCGATTCCTCTAGTGCGCATCAGGTGGTAGTATAGGAACCTCTAAGAGAGAACTTGGGAGCAGGAGTCTCAGATGTGTGCTCAGTACCCTCATTTGTTCCCCTATTCTGTGATGTATCCTTACGGGGACGTAAATCCCTGAGGTGGGAGTAATTTAAAGACCTGTAAATTTCAGGGAAATTTTTTTCTTAATTTCTATGGGATTTTACGAGTATGTAGTTTCTGACGGCACCTGATTCTGAGGCCCGATGTGCCCGGAATCAATTTCTGAAGTTTAGCTCGGGTACGTTCAGTGAACGAATGAGCGGGTTTTCCTAACATTTGAACCGGTGCTCAGAATCGATATCTGAGGGCACCAATGAAACCGCAGCACTGGTAATTTCTCTGGAAGATCCTTTTTGGAGTTCCTTTTTCTCAGGATGAGTTGTTAAAAAAATTTAGTTTAAGTGTAATGTAAATAAAGTTGTGCCACAAATTCATTTTTCTTTATGTGGTATAACTTCCATGTGAGGGAATATCCTAACACCTCTTGTTAGGATATTAGTGAGGTGGGTCCCACACAAGACCAACCACTTCAATTTCCCCTAAACCCCCCTCTTAATTTTGTCAACCCCCCTTAAATTTGTAACACTTCCACATTAATGCATGCCAATTAAACACCTAATTAATTTGACAACGTAAGTATAATTAATTATGTGAATTCAAGTTTTGAATTTTGAAAAATGTTGGCATGAGTAATAAAATAAGGAAAAAGCCTTATTTTATTATTTTTTTATTGTTGTGTGGAGATTTTGGCAGGGATTACTCACTGTCTTGAAGATCTTTATCTTCTTCGTTGGAGAACGCGAAGAACACCAAGACTTCGACGAAGAACACCGTCACCGAAAGGAGAGATCGATGTGCCATCTCATCTCCTCTCCACAGCTAGTGTGTGATTACTTTCCTAAAGGATGAAGATGTGCCTTCCTTCGTACTTCTTATCACGTCAAAGGATGGGAGACGCCGCTCCTCCTCATATGTTCTCCGTCATCATTTACAGAGCTTCTCCTCGTGACGCCATTTTCCGCGACGCCGTTTTATGCAACGCAAGATTCCGCGAATCTCTTTGAGGTAGGGGTTTGTTTTTACATTCGTGATTATTTCTGGGGTTCATCTTTAAATAATTAGCCGCTTATTATCGAATTAACGGGATGAGGCTAGACCGCACAAACATGGTCGACCCTCCTCCCCTTTGTTGTTGTACTTCATTATGGATTGGAACGGAGGCGACGCGGTGCCATTGCTGTAACGCCCCGACCCCAGTTACCCAGAGTCGGTGCATTATTACATAACATTGGCATGATCACAAGAAAGATCAAATCTTGAAAGACCGATTGGTTTAGTAGCCTTGGAAACACTAGATATATTCATAAGTTTTACATTACATCATAAAATGAAAAACTACTACAACAACATAATGTTTCCATAATCCACACTATTAACCCCTCATAAAATCCCTGCAGGTCATTCATAACTTACTTCTTCACATCCTGGGAAAAATAAAACATAGAAAAGGGGTGAGCTCAAATGCCCAGCAAGGATAACAATATAGCGGAAACTTTTATAAATAAGAATAAACATTTAAGGCAATGTATAACTAAAACAAAAGCCTTTTAAATATTAACTTTCAACATGGTATGGCATAAATAAAATGAAATAATGCCATTTACTTATTCACATGGATATTCTACTAATCGAATAATCACATGCAAAAATCAATAACCACTTTCATAATGTTGGAATGCATAATGCCAGACTATCATAACCACATAGTCAAGGCCTCGTGACAAGACTACAAATAAGATTTTGTCAAGGCCTTGTGCCAAGACACTAGTTTGTCTCATGAGACCTACCGATGCATCGAGGAGCTATAGCGGGCTCCACCCGTCACATATTAAGTCCAATGCATTCCCATATGAAAAGGTTTAAACATAACATAAACATTCTTATTAAAACTAGCATACGAAATGTCAATACTTTCACCATAAACTATGAATGGTATAAAAATAGCACATCCACAGTCAAACATATCACAAAACCTTCAATACAATATAGAAGTTTTGTATCATAATAAATCAACTTCAAATAATCTTAAAACCCATCAAAGGATGTTGACATAGATGAAATCAAAATTCTTTTTAAAGAAATATCTACTTTTATTTTGAAATCATTTAATATCCATATAAAATAAGCATTTTCTTTGAAAATAATCTTATATGCTTTTAAGGGAAGCTTTGAAGCTTTTATAATGGCGGAAAATAGCCGCACCCGCCGTATAAGTTAAAAAAAACATTCTTACCTTAATTCTGTCGAAAAGGTTAAAAAGGACCTTGTTTTGAAAACGACGGAAAGATTCCTTTATAAACCTCTTATAAAAAGTCAAACAAGGGTATAAATGACTTTAACCCATATTCTTGTAAATAATAAATATGTTTTGAAATACATTTCTAAGAAACATGGATGTGGATGATAAAGAAATCCCAGTAGATTATTACGTATAAACAACCTCGGATAATGAAGAGATTGTGAAATAACCCTTACCTTGTACTTTTCCTTGGTTGGGGTAGGTTAACCTCCTGTATAATGGTGAAATAGTTGTTATTAAATTATACAAGAATCATATATAATAATATGATATCATATATGATCTTTTAACATTGATTTGTTAATAATATCTTAGAATTATCGTCGTTTCGGGAGTTAACTTACTCATTTTCTTTTATATGTTTTGTTACATAAGCCATGGTTGTTGTATCTTATTCATATCCAGAATGATATCTAGTCCTTAAACATCATTTTTAAATCATCAAATTATAATTATACTTGAATGGATACGATGGAGAATGAATCTCATCGCGTTCGTGGAGACGGTAGTCCGTACGTACGCACGAGCGACAATATCATTCTTTTGATATTAAAATAATATATAAATGGATGGTATATCATATATACAGAATCATTAACATGTTATATTTATTATTTACATGAGTTTCACATCATTATTATACCCATCCAAATAATATTATATTGAATAACAATTACACCACGACGTGGAGACGGTAGTCCGTACGTACGCACGTATGGTGACATGTTATTCAAAGGGTGGATAGAATACTGAATATGGTTGTACCATATTTATAATAACATTACAGTATATGTGAGATACTGGAGTTATTATTTTAGAATGGTAAGAACAAAGGAAGAAGAAGTGGAAGAAGAAATGAACTTGGAGAAGGGTGGTGAAATCATTACCTCTTCTTCGGGTTCTTCCTTTTGATTTGATCAAAAGGGCTCCTTAGGTTGGCTTTCTGATCAAACTAAGGCCTCTAGGTTGTATTGAGGGATGTTGGGAGAGTATTTGGGCAGAGTTTGGCCGAACCAAAAGGCTTTGAATGTGTGAAGAAATGAGAAGGAGGAGTGCCCTTTTATAAGAGGGGTGAGGGGCACCTTTGGAAAAGCTAGAAATATTAATTTATAATAAATTCATATTCGGTTTCTAATGGCTCCAAAGCTTATTATTCAAAGGCTAAGGTGGGGATAGGTCGAAAACCACTCAACCAATAGAATTTAGACAGGTTTGGGTACTTATATTAACCTTATCTTTAAGTATTAACTCTAAGTTAATTAGTTTCACTTTTACAATGTCTCTTTGTATTTTTATATAATATGGTTAATAAACTTACTATATACATCCAAGCGACCCCCAAGTGGTACATTAATGATGAAACTATCATGATATAAGTCTCTTGGCCGAAACTTAGATTTTTAGGAATTTAATATCAATTAATAATATAATATTTGTTTTAAGAACTCTTTTATGTCAATTTTGACACTATTCAATAGTTGATTTTTGTGAAACTCAAAACAGATTTATTACTTCGAACAAAGTCAATTAAATCGATCCTAATATATCATATTATCCTAGAAAATTAGTTTAATTCATTAAAAGTTTCATATTATATTTATTTGGGTATTTATAATATCAATTATTTTAATTTTTCACTATTATATTAATTACTGCATCATCATTGTGTCATAAATAAAATAAATTATTTAATGTCTAAAAATTATAAATAAATTATCATTATGTAAGAAATCCTTTTAGCTTTCTAATGAATATTTATAATCTAAAATCCAACATATATAAACCTATGTAAAAATTGTTTTTCTAAAAGATATATGCTTGTGTCATTTTTGTATTCATTTTAACTTAATTAAAATAAAGTGTCATTATCACTTACAAGTGGATCCATGGGGTCCCAAAATTGACACAAAGATGCCCATGGTCGACCATGTATCAACCAATAGGGTTAAGACACGTTTTAGGGTAATTTTATATTATTATAATATTATTTTTTAACCCTTATTTACCGGATTTACCCTTAACCATGGTAAATAAAATATTTACCGCAGTAATTATTCAAAATGTCTAAAAATAAAAGTTACCTATTTACACAATTTGAACATCCTGATTCCAAATATGGAATCCATTTTCCTAAATTCAAAACACAGAAGTGGCAGAAATTAATTTAAAATTAATTCCCGCTGTCAAAACAAAAAGCGTGTTTTTAAGAGATAATAACTATCAAAAGATTGACACTCGTTTATGTTCGATTTAATTGTAAAATTATGTCCAATGACCAACATTATATTAAATGGTAAAAATATATTCTAAATATACTTTAAAACCACTCAAATTCATAATTTATCACTATTAATTATTTTGATTAAAAAAGTTGTTTTTAATTAAAACTTAGTAATTTTCACTATTCATCAAAATATGAAAGTTATCCGAAATGTACCAAAATTTCACCTTAGGCTAAATTTGATATTCCGAATCCAAAAATGAAGTCCATTTTCAAATATAAAATATATATAATTTCAAAAAGTAGGTATTACTATTTATAACGGCTAGTTTGATTAGTTATGGTGTGTTAGAACTCGGTGTTGCGTACAACACACGCTATCACATTATTCAAAGAGAAGCGTACCGTAGAAGCTTGGGGTGTTACATTCTCCCCTCCTTCAAATAATTGCGTCCTCGCAATTTATAGGGTATTACTGCAAAAAAAGACTCGGGTGGTTCTTCATCATAAGTTCCTCGGGTTCCCACGTTGCCTCTTCCATCTTATGGTTTCTCCACAAAACTTTTACCAGATGCGTCGTCCGGTTTCTCAGCACTTGTTCTCTCGTATCAAGAATCTTGAGGGGCTCTTCGCAATAAGACAGATCGGGTTCCAGTTCTAATTCCTCATAGGTGAGTACATGCGTCGGATCAGGCATGTATTTCCTCAATAGAGATACGTGGAACACATCGTGAACTTTGGAGAGACTTGGCGGCATTGCCAATCGGTAAGCTACAACCCCAATTCGTTCCAGAATTTCGAAAGGTCCGATGTACCTGGGACTCAATTTACCTTTCTTACCAAAACGTATGACTCCCTTCCACGGAGATACCTTCAGAAAAACATGATCACCGACTTGAAATTCCAAATCCTTCCTTCGATTATCGGCATAGCTCTTCTGCCTACTTTGAGCTGCTTTGATGTGATTTTGGATTACTTTCACCTTTTCCACCGTTTCCTCCACCAGTTCTGGGCCTACAAGTTTTCTTTCACCAACGTCATCCCAACAGGTTGGTGTACGACATCTCTTTCCGTATAACGCTTCATATGGTGCCATCTGAATACTCGAATTGAAGCTATTGTTATAGGAAAATTATACCAAAGGTAAATATTGATCCCACATACCCTGAAAGTCAAGTGATCAAGATCTCAACATGTCTTCTAAGGTTTGAATAGTCCGTTCTGATTCTCCGTCTTTCTGAGGGTGGTAAGCAGTGCTCAAATGAAGTTCAGTATCCAGGGATTTCTGAAGACTTTTCCAGAATCTTGAAGTAAAACGGGGATCACGATCAGAAACAATCGATAGGGGTACTCCATGAAGTCTCACAACTTCATTAATATATAGTCTTGCTAGACGTTCCAGGGGTAGATCTTCTCTTATAGCAAGAAAATGTGATGTCTTGGTAAGACGATCAACAATAACCCATATTGCATCGTTCCTTCTAGGAGTCTTTGGTAGCCCCATTACAAAGTCCATCGTAACATTGTCCCATTTCCACTCCGGTATGGGAAGAGGTTGCATGACTCCTCCAGGCTGTTGCCTTCCAGCTTTCACTTGTTGACAAACCATACATCTTGACACAAAATCAGCAATCTCCCTCTTCATGTTGTCCCACCAAAAATGTTCCTTCAAATCTCTATACATTTTGGTGCTCCCAGGGTGTATAGAGAAATTGGAACTATGAGCATCATCCAGCAATTCCCTTTTTAGATCAGGTATATTGGGAACACAAAGTCTCTTCCCGAATTTCAAAATTCCATCTTCATACACAAAGTCTCTCAATCTCCCATCATTCACAGCTTTAATCTTGTTTTGGAATTCTTCATCATCGGTTTGAGAACTCTTAATCCTTTCTAGTAAAGATGGTTTGGCAACCATTTGAAAAAGCATTGATGTTTCACCTTCCCTGGTTATTCCCATGTCCATCTTCACTAGATCCATGAAAATTGGATCCCTTTCAATTCTCATATTGTTCAAAACTCCATGGTCTTTTCTACTCAAAGCATCTGCCACCTTGTTTTCCTTCCCTGGGTGGTAGTGTATCGTACAATCATAATCCTTGAGTAATTCAAGCCATCTCCTTTGCCTCATGTTGAGTTCTTTTTGTGAGAAAATATACTTCAAACTCTTGTGATCAGTATAAATCTCACATTTTTCACCATAGAGGTAGTGCCTCCATATCTTCAAAGAAAATATCACTACTGCTAACTCGAGATCATGAGTAGGACAGTTTTGTTCATGAATTTTCAACTGTCGTGATGCATAGGCAATAACTCTATCATTCTGCATAAGGACACAGCCAAGTCCTTTCTTCGATGCATCACTATAAATAACGAACCCATCATTCCCCGGTGGTAGAGTCAATATAGGAGCATTGACTAATCTTCTCTTCAGTTCTTCGAAACATTCTTCACACTCTTTTGTCCAAACAAATTTAACCCCTTTACGTGTGAGCTTCGTTAATTGGTTAGCCAATCGGGCAAAATTCTGGACGAAACGTCGATAATAACCTGCCAAACCAATAAAACTACGTACCTCAGTTATACTCGTAGGTGCTGGACATTCTTGGATTGCCTTGGTCTTAGAAGGATCAACAGAGATTCCATCTTTAGAGACAATATGTCCAAGAAAAGAAATCTCCTGAATCCAGAATTCACACTTGCTAAACTTCCCATATAATTCATGCCTCCTCAGAGTCTTCAAGATAATGCTCAAGTGATTTTCATGATCTTCGTAGGTTTTGGAGTATACCAAGATATCATCAATAAATACCACCATAAATTCATCGAGATACTCCTTGAAAACTCTATTCATTAGATCCATGAATACAGAGGGTGCATTAGTCAATCCAAACGGCATTACAGTAAACTCGTAATGCCCGTACCTAGTTCGAAATGCTGTTTTCGGAATGTCTTCCTTCTTCACACACAACTGATGGTATCCAGATCGAAGGTCAATCTTTGAAAAGTATTGAGCTCCATGCAGTTGGTCAAATAAATCATCAATACGAGGTAGGGGATACTTGTTCTTTATCGTTATAGCATTGATCTCCCTGTAGTCGATACATAACCTCATAGATCCATCTTTCTTTTTAACAAAATGAACAGGGGCTCCCCATGGAGAAACACTAGGGCGAATAAATCCCTTATTACTCAATTCCTCTAGTTGTTTCTTTAGTTCGACTAACTCTACAGTGGCCATTCTATAAGGGGTCTTCGATATAGGCCTTGATCCAGGAATCAAATCAATAGAAAACTCAACTTCTCGTTCTGGAGGATGTCCAGGTAAATCTTCCGGAAATACATCTACAAATTCTTTTACAACAGGTACATCCTCTATTTGAACATTCCTTTCCTCACCGACAGTTATTTCATTCTCTTCCTCCCCAATAATTGAATTAAGTTGAGCTACTGGGGGTGGATCTAAATAAGAATTAGGTGGTGACGATTCTGCTCTAAAAATAAGGTTCTCCTTATCATTATCATCAAGAATCGTAACCTCTTTCTTCTTACAATAAATCTTCGCATCATAGTCTGAAAGCCAGTCCATACCAAGGATTATATCAAACTCAATCATAGGTATGACGATGAAATCAGCAGATAAAGAAAATTTATGTGCTTTAATGGGGACTGATTCACAAAACTTTGTTGCAATGATACTTCCCTTAAGAGTTTTAACTGACAACTCCCTTATTAAATCAAATTGGAAATATCTAATTTTCTTAGCAAACTGGGAAGATATGAAACAATGCGATGATCTAGAATCAAATAATGCATTTTCTAAACTTGAGGAAACCATTAAATTACCTGCCACCACGTCTTTCGGAGCTTCTACCTCAGCAGTAGTGATAGCATAAGACTGGCCTTGATCCCTTGGCCTTTTCTGAGGTAAGTTCTCCTGACGCTTAGGACATGCATTTGCATAATGCCCCATCTCCCTGCAATTGTAGCACTGAACGTTGGTAGCTTCCTTCTTCCCCTTGCAATCATGAGCTTGGTGGCCTTTTTCACCACACTTGTAACAGACTCACATTCCCTTTAAGCAAGTACCAGGATGTTTCTTCCCGCATTTACCACAAGATGGATATTCAACCTTTCCCTTCTTCCCCTTATTTCCATTCCCAGATTGATCAGCAGGTCTCTTCTTCTCTTGCTTTGCTTTAAAGTCATAAGACTTAGAGAATTCCTTTTTGGTTTTGATAGCACATGAGACAATGTATTCATACGATGAAAAGGATTGTGAGACTAACGCTCGACGGAGAAATGGTTTTAACCCATCAAAGAAACGATCAATCTTACTTCTTGGGTTAAGAATATAATCACCAGCGTACCTCGCTAACCTTGTAAAGTTAGCCTCATACTTTGTGACATTCTCATCCTCCTTTTGTCTCAGACTCAGAAATTGCCTTTCCATATCTGCTCGATGGTCGCGAGGGAAGTATTTTTCTAAAAACAGATCTTTGAACTCCCTCCATTCCATATTTGATACTTCATCATCTTCCTTCGTATTTTGAATCAATGACCACCATTGATCAGCATCTCCAGTGAGGCGGTAAACTGCCATGATAACTTTTTCCCTTTCACTGCTCCCCAAAGCCTGAAATATTTTCTCTAGGGAAAATATCCATTGCTCGGCTACTAAGGGATTTGTATTCCCATTGAACGTTGGTGGTTGTTGCCTCATGAATCGATCTAACATTGATCATCCACGCTGCGGATCAGGGTGCTCCATACGGGTAAGGTTATTATTCATAACCTGAGTAAGTTGTCCCAGTATGGTGATTAGCTGATCAGCACCAGTTGCATCACCAGCCCCACTATAATTATCTTGAGCAGGAGGGCAATCCCTACATGGAGTGCGTGCATTGATACGGTTTCCATTTCTTCCACTAGGCGCCATTTCTAAACAATGGCATAAACTAGATCAGTTTATGAATCAAAATACATAATCCCATACTTATAAAACACTTAACATAAATTGAACTATTTATGGATATAATCCATAATCATAAGAATGTTTTCTTTGAGGAAGTATATACTCATAATCCCTTCAAAATGATTTGTAAAGAAAATGAGAGTTATCCTAAGCAGATCCCCCGGGAGTGTCGTAACCAAGAGTGCAGCAAGGCCCGTTGTCGTGCACCAGTTCCCGTTCGAGTCTAGCTCAAAGCGGTGTTTTCGGGTTTTACCCCTAGGTACATCTGTGCCAGAGCCGCCTCTACCTACTCGTATCCAGATAGGGATGTATTGCTTGGAAAACTCACAAAATCTCTACAATACCAAAATTCTAGGAAGTTCTTCTATACTAATCCTCAAAGTTCATCTTAGGTCTACGTGCTCTAATCAGAGTTTATCTAAATCTAGCTTCCAAGGTTTGTACTAAACTTCCTCTGATACCAACTGTAACTCCCCGACCCCAGTTACCCAGAGTCGGTGCATTATTACATAACATTGGCATGATCACAAGAAAGATCAAATCTCGAAAGACCGATTGGTTTAGTAGCCTTGGAAACACTAGATATATTCATAAGTTTTACATTACATCATAAAATGAAAAAATACTACAACAACATAATGTTTCCACAATCCACACTATTAACCCCTCATAAAATCCATGCAGGTCATTCATAACTTACTTCTTCACATCCTGGGAAAAATAAAACATAGAAAAGGGGTGAACTCAAATGCCCAGTAAGGATAACAATATAGCGGAAACTTTTATAAATAAGAATAAACATTTAAGGCAATGTATAAGTAAAACAAAAGCCTTTTAAATATTAACTTTCAACATGGTATGGCATAAATAAAATGAAATAATTCCATTTACTTATTCACATGTATATTCTACTAATCGAATAATCACATGCAAAAATCAATAACCACTTTCATAATGTTGGAATACATAATGCCAGACTATCATAACCACATAGCCAAGGCCTCGTGCCAAGACTACAAATAAGATTTTGTCAAGGCCTTGTGCCAAGACACTAGTTTGTCTCATGAGACCTACCGATGCATCGAGGAGCTATAGCGGGCTCCACCCGTCACATATTAAGTCCAATGCATTCCCATATGAAAAGGTTTAAACATAACATAAACATTCTTATTAAAACTAGCATACGAAATGTCAATACTTTCACCATAAACTATGAATGGTATAAAAATATCACATCCACAGTCAAACATATCCCAAAACCTTCAATACAATATAGAAGTTTTGTATCATAATAAATCAACTTCAAATAATCTTAAAATCCATCAAAGGATGTTGACATAGATGAAATCAAAATTCTTTTTAAAGAAATATCTACTTTTATTTTGAAATCATTTAAGATCCATATAAAATAAAACATTTTCTTTGAAAATAATCTTATAAGCTTGTAAGGGAAGCTTTTAAGCTTTTATAACGGCGGAAAATAGCCGCACCCGCCGTATAAGTTAAAAAAACATTCTTACCTTAATTCTGTCGAAAAGGTTAAAAAGGACCTTGTTTTGAAAACGACGGAAAGATTCCTTTATAAACCTCTCATAAAAAGTCAAACAAGGGTATAAATGACTTTAACCCATATTCTTGTAAATAATAAATATGTTTTGAAATACATTTCTAAGAAACATGGATGTGGATGATAAAGAAATCACAGTAGATTATTACGTATAAACAACCTCGGATAATGAAGAGATTGTGAAATAACCCTTACCTTGTACTTTTCCTTGGTTGGGGTAGGTTAACCTCCTGTATAATGGTGAAATATTTGTTATTAAATTATACAAGAATCATATATAATAATATGATATCATATATGATCTTTTAACATTGATTTGTTAATAATATCTTAGAATTATCGTCGTTTCGGGAGTTAACTTACTCATTTTCTTTTATATGTTTTGTTACATAAGCCATGGTTGTTGTATCTTATTCATATCCAGAATGATATCTGGTCCTTAAACATCATTTTTAAATCATCAAATGATAATTATACTTGAATGGATACGATGGAGAATGAATCTCATCGCGTTCGTGGAGACGGTAGTCCGTACGTACGCACGAGCGACAATATCATTCTTTTGATATTAAAATAATATATAAATGGATGGTATATCATATATAAATAGTCATTAACATGTTATATTTATTATTTACATGAGTTAAACATCATTATTATACCCATCCAGATAATATTATATTGAATAACAATTACACCACGACGTGGAGACGGCAGTCCGTACGTACGCACGTATGGTGACATGTTATTCAAAGGGTGGATAGAATACTGAATATGGTTGTACCATATTTATAATAACATCACAGTATATGTGAGATACTGGAGTTATTATTTTAGAATGGTAAGAACAAAGGAAGAAGAAGTGGAAGAAGAAATGAACTTGGAGAAGGGTGGTGAAATCATTACCTCTTCTTCGGGTTCTTCCTTTTGATTTGATCAAAAGGGCTCCTTAGGTTGGCTTTCTGATCAAACTAAGGCCTCTAGGTTGTAGTGAGGTATGTTGGGAGAGTATCTGGGCAGAGTTTGGCCGAACCAAAAGGCTTTGAAGGTGTGAAGAAATGAGAAGGAGGAGTTCCCTTTTATAAGAGGGGTGAGGGGCACCTTTGGAAAAGCTAGAAATATTAATTTATAATAAATTCATATTCGGTTTCTAATGGCTCCAAAGCTTATTATTCAAAGGTTAAGGTGGGGATAGGTCGAAAACCACTCAACCAATAGAATTTAGACAGGTTTGGGTACTTATATTAACCTTATCTTTAAGTATTAACTCTAAGTTAATTAGTTTCACTTTTACAATGTCTCTTTGTATTTTTATATAATATGGTTAATAAACTTACTATATACATCCAAGAGACCCCCAAGTGGTACATTAATGATGAACCTATCATGATATAAGTCTCTTGGACGAACCTTAGATTTTTAGGAATTTAATATCAATTAATAATATAATATTTGTTTTAAGAACTCTTTTATGTCAATTTTGACACTATTCAATAGTTGATTTTTGTGAAACTCAAAACAGATTGATTACTTCTAACAAAGTAAATTAAATCAATCCTAATATATCATATTATCCTAGAAAATTAGTTTAATGCATTAAAAGTTTCTTATTATATTTATTTGGGTATTTATAATATCAATTATTTTAATTTTTCACTATTATAGTAATTACTGCATCATCATTGTGTCATAAATAAAATAAATTATTTAATGTCTAAAAATTATAAATAAATTATCATTATGTAAGAAATCTTTTTAGATTCCTAATGAATATTTATAATCTAAAATCCAACATATATAACCCTATGTAACAATTGTTTTTCTAAAAGATATATGCTTGTGTCATTTTTGTATTCATTTTAACTTAATTAAAATAAAGTGTCATTATCACTTACAAGTGGATCCATGGGGTCCCAAAATTGACACAAATATTCCCATGGTCGACCATGTATCAACCAATAGGGTTAAGACACGTTTTAGGGTAATTTAGTATTATTATAATATTATTTTTTAACCCTTATTTACCGGATTTACCCTTAACCATGGTAAATAAAATATTTACCGCAGTAATTATTCAAAATGTCTAAAAATAAAAGTTACCTATTTACACAATTTGAACATCATGATTCCAAATATTGAATCCATTTTCCTAAATTCAAAACACAGAAGTGTCAGAAATTAATTTAAAATTAATTCCCGCTGTCAAAACAAAAAGCGTGTTTTTAAGAGATAATAACTATCAAAAGATTGACACTCGTTTATATTCGGTTTAATTGTAAAATTATGTCCAATGACCAACATTATATTAAATGGTAAAAATATATTATAAATATACTTTAAAACCACTCAAATTCATAATTTATCACTATTAATTATTTTGATTAAAAAAGTTGTTTTTAATTAAAACTTAGTAATTTTCACTATTCATCAAAATATGAAAGTTATCCGAAATGTACCAAAATTTCACCTTAGGCTAAATTTGATATTCCGAATCCAAAAATGAAGTCCATTTTCAAATATAAAATATATAAAATTTCAAAAAGTAGGTATTACTATTCATAACAGCTAGTTTGATTAGTTATGGTGTGTTAGAACTCGGTGTTGCGTACAACACACGCTATCACATTATTCAAAGAGAAGCGTACCGTAGAAGCTTGGGGTGTTACAATCGCACCGCGTGGAAACGAAGGAACTGTGGCCAGTGCGGGCCATGGTGAAGGAGCGTGGTGTCTTCGCATAGTTCCGTTGAAACCGAAAGGGGCTACAACTGGAGTTGGGCCGCGGTAGAGGGGAGCGGTGTCGTTGCGCCGTGCCGGTCGGACAAGGGCCGGAACCGCCGGCTGCAGATGCTACAGGAGGCGGGACCAATAGGTCACGCGCAGCACAACTGGCCGGCCGTTATGGATGGCCTGATTCAAGAAAACCAGGGGTTTGAACCCCCGACTAGTGCAGTAAGGGTGGACCCCCGTAGGTCCACCGTTCAGTTCGAAGGGGGGTGGCGGCCTCCCCCCCCCCCTTCCGCGTCCGCTCAACACGCGGGTGCCTACACCGGTCCAAACCGGTGGGCCAGGCCAGGGTGCCTGCATCGGCCCGGACCCCTGCGCTAGTCTGGGCCACACCGTCTAGGCCAGGCTGCACCAGCCGGGCCGACCCAGTGGTAACGAGTCCGGTCGGACCGGGCCCGAACCCCCTGTTTTCAGACAGATCCGTTCAAACGCCCATAACATGGGCTACGGACCTCCGATCGACACACTGTCAATTGCGTAGCGATCCTTGGATTGAGGCGCTCATTTAGGAATATTCCAATTAAGGTTTTGAAGAACTTTTGGTATGGCCTAGTTGGTTTGAACACGAAACCAACCGGGCCTTTGTAGCAGAAACACATATAACTTGAGCTCCGGACGTCCGATTGACATGTCGTTGACTTTGTCGGATTCCTCTTAGTGAGATGGTTCTTTTTGAATAATACGATCAAGGTTTGGACACAGTTGGAGTACGGTAGGGTTGGTTTTGTCTTAAAAACCAACCCGGCCCCTGGGACGAAAAAGGCAATAACTCTCAGACCGGTCGTCTGATTGATGCGACGTCTGTCACATTGAGTTCCTATTGACGAGACGGAACTTTGGGATACATCAACTCCGGACTACGTGTAAATTGATGTATCGACCTCCTTGGCTCGTGGAGAGGACCCTCCCAGAATAGAGCATGTTGTGTGCAAGAATCCTAGAGCTGGCTGCGACTGCGACGACGATGACGACTGTACTGGGAACCTTTGTGGGTTCGGCAACGACGACGACCATACTGTAATCCTCTGTGGGTTCGACGGCGATGAGTACTGTTCTTGTATCCTATGTAGTTCTACCAGTACATGACATCTGTTCTTGTATCCTACATGGGTCCGACAGTATTCGACTCTGTACTTGTATCCTACATGCACTACTGGAAAAAAGGCCTATACCCACGGTTCAAAACCGTGGGTATAGCCCCCAAAACCGTGGGTATAGGCTATACCCACGGTTTTGGGAACCGTGGGCTGGAACGCCGTCGGTATAGGTCCCCAGCATATACCCACGGTTTTCCAAAACCGTGGGTATAGGTGTTCTGCCACCGTGTCAAAAAAACATTCCCAATTGCCACGGTGTCAATGGCTTTTACCCACGGTTTCAAAACTGTGGGTATAGATCCTAAAATAAAGCTGTAGGCGGGTTTCGATCCCACGACCTCCTCGCTGCAAAGTACCGCGTCTACCACTACACTACTATCAATTATGTGTATATATATATATATTTAGTTAAATATAGTTATATAAACCGTGGGTATAGAGGGAAGAACCGTAGGTATAGGACTCCCGCCAAAAAAAAAATCTTTCCCGCGGAAAAAAAAATTTTCCCGCGCACACATGGGAAACCTATACCCACGGTTTTTCAAAATCGTGGGTATAGGTTTTTTATCCTATACCTATCCCCACGGTTCTCCTCAAAACCGTGTGGATAGGTACCCCTATACCCACGGTTCTTGAAAACCGTGGGTATAGGTCAATTTTCAAGACCTATCCCCACGGTTTTGGAAAACCGTGGGGATAGACCCCCCTATGCCCACGGTTTTTGAAAACCGTGGGTACAGGTCTTGAAAATTGACCTATACCAACGGTTTTCCAAAACCGTGGGTATAGGGGGTACCAATCCCCATGGTTTTCAGGAGAACCGTGGGGATAGGTCCATTTTCCAGTAGTGATGGGTCCGGTAGAGTAGTTGGTCTTGTATCCTTGGTGGGTCCGACAGCTTAGCTGGTCTTGTATCCTATGTGGGTCCGATAGCTTAGATGAATCAGTGGCTATATATGATCACCTCTATCACCGTAAGAAGAGTATACCTGTGTGAGCTGAGTCTTGACTTTCAATAACTATCTTCAAAATGATTGTTTCTCTATCCTGTGTGGTTTGGGTTGTGTCATCCTATGTGGATTGGATGGTGCTTTCCTGTGTGGACTAGATCAAACATGGGCTCGGATGTTTGAACTGAACTAGAATTGATGACTTAGGTATATGTATGAGAATATACCTAAGTAGTATTGGTTGTTACTTCGTGATTGTATCTTTCCTGTGTGGATTGTCATTCGTGGATTCTGGGAGACCTTCAGGGGTCTCAGGGTCCCTACTGGGTAGCGTATACTCACCCCTGCACGGGCTATGCCCGCACTACGTTGTGATGGATGCAGACGGCGGACAACATTGATCGAGGTAGGATCACGTGGAGCTGGATAGTACCTCGAGGTGGGTCACTAGACAAGACGTATACGAAGCGGACAGTTGGATCCGAGGAGCGGAGGAGACTATCTGTACCCACCCTTCAGGTGGGATTCACATAGGACGGATCGGTGTTGCTGCTTTACTTTTCTGATGCTGTAATCTCTTTTCAGTTGTACTTTAATTTTAGTTGGGTTTGTATTCTGGCCAATTTACTTTCCATCACATACTTTTTTAATCAGTTTACTTAGTGTATACTTCTTCTTTCATACTCATTGATGTTTGTTTTCTTACATAAAGGCAATGTCATCCCTTATATCGGGGTTTAATCCTTTGGTGCTAGTCGCCAGCCCCTGGCCTATGGATGGCGGGCATGGGGTAGTCATGGCACGGGTCCTGAGGATGGGTCGTGACAACCAGTATGACTCGAATTGAATATTTTCAATATAAAAGTGTCACTTTAGTTTAAAACACGCATCTCATCACCAAAATCGTGAAAATAAGACTAGATTATTTTCTCGACATTCTATCTTTTATTACATAATTGATTTCATTATCATTTTTATCTTATATTTTTTTAATTAATTATTATAGAGACACTACATGACGACTAATATGAAATGTTATGATCAACATGAGTCAATTGTTAATCAATATAATACACAATGTTCCTTGTATAACTCAAATTTTACTTTAAAAGTAACACATTATTTTAATTTATTTATTTTTATTATTACAAATATAAGAATTTTTTTTGTACATATGAGTTCTTTATCTTGAGGTAGGGTTCTTTATTCATAAATTGCATGAGTCAAGTTTAAGATAAAAAGACAAAATAAGATTGATCTTTTTTAAAGTATAAAATAATTTTTACTTATGTAATTTTGTAAACAAATTCCTATGTTTTCTATAGTATTGTGTTTTTTTCTTTTATTTTTGTTGTAAATTTCATTTAATTTATTATTTATATTGCAACTTGATTTTGTTGATATCGAGTAGGGTTTATGGTGTTTTAGTGTGCTATTCCAACACAATGTAGTATGTTCCTTTATTATACCTTTAAAAGTCTTGGAGAATTCCCCTTTATCAGTGCTTTTACAAATGATGATAAAGGTACCCTATATTAGTGTTTTTAAAACCACTAATAAAGATCTCTTTTATTGGTGCCAAAAAAATCACTAAAAATGATTTCCATTATCAATGATTCTAAATTTGCATATAATGTACCCCTTTATAGGCACTTTTTTGGGGGCTGATTAAATATCCCTATGTTAGATTTTTCGTATGATATTAAAATCATAGGTCGGTCATATTGATTTTTTAGTTAGTGCATCTTTAGAATTGATAAAGGTCATTCTTAGTGTTGTTAAAGGCCTATTTTATAGTATTGGTTTCACCATTAAATTAAATTTAATAACAGTGAATTATTTTCACAAAAAGAATCATGGAGTATTTTTATACCGTAGATCTATGAAACATGGAATAAGTATATTCAAATAATGACATAAACCAAATGATTTATATTTGACATTTATGTTTCAACTCACTTATTTAAACAATCAAACATCATCAATAAATAAATAAAAAACATGTATCAATAAAAATGAAACTAAAAAAAGTGGTATAGGTTATCTTTGACAAAAAAAACATAATGAAAATAAAATAATTCTCAAACTACTATAAAGACACCTTCATAAAACACTTCTCACTCCCCCCATCCCAACTCAACCATCTACGAACCAAGAAATGATATCCAAATTTAAATTAAAACTAGATCCTCTATAAAACATAATGGTTATGTAAATGAATGGGAGTATGAACGCATGGTGTGAGAAAAAAATCCTAATATGATCTCACCAAAAATACTTTTTAATTTCATATATGAAAAATATATTTAATTTGTTATTTGAAATAAAATATAAAGAATGGTTTTAATTTTTAATAAAGTAGGAATGAAATCAAACAACTGATACTCAATTTGAAATAAAATTATTTTAATCCTTGAATTAGTCCCTTGAATTTAAAATATATATATATATATAGAAAAATTTCAATCCTTTACACCCTTTCTATTAAAAATAAATCATTTCCATTTATATTTTAAAATAAATTCCCCAAAATTGAATTCAAGACCATTTTGGAAATCAAACTATCCATAAGGAATATAATACGATAATATTTTGTGCCACTATATAAAAATAATAAAACTAATTTTAGAAATGTTAATAGATCCAGATGTAAACAATATCATCAGATACAAATAGGTATATAATTCTCAACATAAATAATAAATTACTTAAAAAATGTCAAGGTGTATACCCTTTCCCCTTTAATGCGGTGGGTATGATAGTTAACAGAAACACAAGATTGACTCTCAGATTATATTTCATAAAAAATAGAAAAATCCCCCGGATTGGACCAAATAAGCATTGTCAGATCGATACTCACTACATATCTATATGTTATTCTAGATGGGCCCCAGGATTATGTATATTAATTTGAATAGTATAATTCAAGATATCCTACTTAGATATATAGGTTTCTATAAACAATTTAATGTGATGTGAGTAAATAATCAAAAAGTAAAAATATATATCACCTCATCTCCAACACCCAATCAATCAATCTTTTTCCAAATCATACATCCACTATATAATCATAGTCATTCACCCCCCCCCCATTAAAATGAAATCAATGAAATTAGTAAACTATGAGGATCTCAAACATCCAAAAATATAGTTATAACTATCAAATGAGTCTTTATGTGGAAAGAAACTAATGATTTTTATTCCTCTCCTTTTCTAAAAAATTCTATTCCCCTCAAAAAAATGAATTTAATTGGGAACACGTAGCTTTTCAATTCAAAATCTCATCTTGAAAACATATTAATTTGATTTTAAATCCCAATATAATATATAAGGTTTAAATTTGTTTTTGAATCACATTAAAATATTACCTTGATCTTTTTAAAAGGTGTTTAGTATGTAAAAAAATTAAAGAAATGACTAAAAAACATTAAATCGCTTTATTCCATGTAAGGATTTATATAAAACCTTTTTATATTTTCTTAAAAAATTCTATATACAAAAATAAAGTAATTTAAAGTGAAATTCAAAAAATAATAAAAAAGGAGGAATTTCAAAATAGAGTTATTTATATAGAAACACATAACTCGAAAAATTGAATATAAGTCACATTAAGTCGTCGTCACTTGTAGGAACCCAAATAAGGAATATAAAGCCTCTATATTCCCTAAAAAGTAAAAAAATATATAATATAACCAACCCTAACTGCACACATTCTTTGCACGATAATCTATGGTTTATTGGGGAATATGAACTTTTCCAGAATTGAAAAGGGAAAGAAAGGAAGGGAGAATGAAAGAAAAGATGAACTATATACCATATAAATAAATTTTGATCTAAAAGAACAAAATAATAATTGAATATGAGGATGGATGATATATTATTAGGGCTCTAAGATAGTTATATTTAAAAAATTGGATAGGGGTAAAATTGGGTAAATAGAATAAGGGTAAAATGGTAAAATAACATTTTTAGAAAAACTCAGAAGGCTAGATCTGTGGTGTAGAATATAGGATTATAGCACATAGATGTCTTTATAGGCCCTTATATAGTATATTATATTGCATGAATCATGGATCACCTTTTATGAAAAAACCAGGGGAACCAAACCTCTGGTAATTAAAGAATAACCCCTCAATTACGTTGAAAGGTGACTCATTATAACAAAACATTCCAAGGTCCAAATTATTTTTCACTTACGCTATTTACTACAAATATCAGCACTAATGGATACTCATTACCCAATATTATGCATCCTTTCATAAAATTAAGCCCCAAAAGACATCCTCCATAGTGAATCCCTCCCCTCTAATTCATAACCCATCTTTTTCAGTTTTATGGGACTCCACCTTAATACAGTTCCATTTTGTGGTAACCCAATACCCTTATAAACCTCCATCAATAGAATATCTCTGAGGTTTATGTAACGAATCACCTTCATCAAAAAAAATATATATAGTATTTGATCCCAACAACTATGACGTGGCCTCCCAAGGAAATGACGTACCCTATGATTTTACCCATACATTATAGGTACATATGTATGCATATCATAGATTATAATTATTCAATTACATTACCCATAACATATATATAGGTTTAACTTCATGGTCAACTTTATCTGAGTCCTACAATAATCCATAATTTTAAATAATACCTCAAACACAAGAAACTCATCTAAAAACAAAAATGAACTCCGAATTATAGAAAAATATATAATATGGTAAGTTGGGATTTCTACAATTCTCCCCACCATATAACATCCTTCACTGGTGTAGTTACTAGTAAAAAAATATATGGTATGAACAACTAAATCCAAAATTTATAACTAAGTATGGGTGGGTTGAGAAATATAATGAAGGATCCAAATATGGAAATATCACTACATACAACATTTTCATAAAAACAATATGACACAGGTCCATAAAGTAATAAAAAAATACTTACGCAACACCAAATAATATTGAACACTGATTAAACCAGCACTATAAATGATCCCTAAAAAAATGGAGACCTTCATATATCTTCCCAAAATTTATTTTTCCTCTAAAATGGTGTAATAAAAGTTAATCTTTCTAATAAAGAGGCCAAAATCACTAGAAATTTTCATATAAAAAACCCGAAAGTAATAATATTCCACAAAAAAATCTAATTAGCAAAGTAGTTCATTAAAAATTCCCATAGAGAAACAAATTTCAAATAATCAATAGGCTTCTATAAAATGTAACTCATTACTGACTTCACCAACACACCCAAAAAAAAGAAAATAGAGAAAAATAGAAAAATAATCCTTAAATAAAACCATGGGCTCACAACCTGTTTCACTACACTATACATTGGTAAACTATAGCCTCTACCATGGAACATCATCCCATAGATATCCCATAAAACCAATATCAATCTCCATGTGTATATTCCATTAACTATACTAGTCTATGTTACTCGAGCATAGACCCAAAGATGATCCATGTCAACACATCCAGAATCTCACAACTATCAAAACCCTCAGAGCCATATAAACACTAAAGAACAAAACGTCATCAAACTAAACTGATAAAGTATTCATCTAACCAATAGTCTAAAATAAAATAAACATCCAAAAAAAGATTAAAATTTGCACCTAAAATGAAACAAGATTCACCTCAATAAAATTTATCTAATTAAAAACTAAATAATGATACCATATAATAAAACACCATCCCAATTAAATATCACACTTAATACATTCTCTAATAACTGAATATATAAAATTCCTAGGAATAATCTAGGAATATAAGATAGGGAAAAATAATAGAATACCAATAAAATCCTCAATTAAAGAATTACACTTCAATTTTCATTGATAGATTTATTTCTAAATGGACTAACAACAACTAAAAATGAATCAATTAGTCTATATGGGATCTAAAAAAATTACATCCCACCACTCCATCTAGAGCCTAGGTAGACTCTATAAATAAATGGATCATACCTATGTATTGAAGGTTTCACCTTTTGGATTAACCTAAAAATAATACATTAAATTTATTTCCTGATCATTCTAGGATTCATTCTTTAAATAACCTAAGGAAAGAACTTATCAATGAAATTACTGAAAATATAAATAAAATGGTTCAATTACAATCTATAAAAAAGTCATAAATGTTTTCCTCCAAAATAAAAATTGTCCTAAAAACCTCATTTTTCCATATTTTCATCAATTTTTTAACAATGAATTGAAAAACATATTTTTTCCATGAAATAAATTTTAAAAAAATTCCATATACCTATAAAATAATTCAACCATGGATAAAAAATTCACCTTCATTTGGAAACCAATGAAACGATTTTATAAATTTATTATAATTTAAAATTATTCCATATTTTGACTCCAATTTCAAATCATTCTATGTAATTTATAATAATTTCAAAAAAAATTAAAAATAAACATTTATATTTTAAATTTTGTCTCTAAATACCATAATGGAATGAGAAACATAGGATTCCCCATTTTACACAATCCACAGAAATTTATTTGGAAGTAAACATTTTATGAAACATACCATTTCACCCAAAAAAATTCATAAACAATTGGACAAAATTAACCAATAAGATTACATGTAAAGTAAAAATCCATTTAGAAAACTAATTAAAAAATAATGTTTTAAAATAAAGTGATTTTATAAAAAAATATTTTCTCCCTAACCAAACCACCTAATGTAAAAAACATAACATTTTTTATCAAACAAAACTCATACCAAAACAATAATAATACATATGGAAAACTACATAGACATGTCAAGTAGAGACCACTGTGGGAGGAATCTAAAAATTTGAGGGGTCAAAATAATATCACTAAAAGGGGTGTACAGTTGTGAAATGTTTGGCTGAATGGCCTGGTAGACCATTTGAAAGGCATATTATGGTTCCTAAGAAGTTTCTAGTAACCTGTGCAAATGATTTATGGTTTAATATACAATTTGAGATAGAAATGACACATTTTTTCCTTTATACCATCATCTCACATGAATGGGGGACCCCCAAAATAGAAGTTTCTCAATTATTGGGTTTCAAAACATCATAAAAACATTTTAACTAAAAATTTATGTCATATATCAAATCTAAAATATATATGGTAATTTGAGGTTGTGACTAAAAACAGTTCGTGAGACTCACTATTCAAATACCGCTTTAGTTAAACTTTGTTTATATATAAATAACAATCTACCAGAAAAAAAAAAGAATGATTTTGGAGAACCTAGAACTTACATGAAACTTTTCGTAAACAAATTTGTTGTGAACATTTCTATTCTAACCCTACCATACATCTAACCTGGTCCATGGAATTGACTAAAGGGAATTTTTAATCCCTATAGGCTATAAAATATTACATGGTTATCAAGGAATCAAACATATTTAGCTGTTTCCACCTCAATTCATAGTAATTGAAAATGAATCATTTTCTGAAATATTTGGCCGGGTGTACTCATATATCAGACATGCACGAAAAAAGTAATAAATTGATTCAAAAAATAAAAAACCAAATGTGTTATAACCAAACTTTATGAATAAACTCACTTGTATAAAAAATATCAACATCCATAATAAAATATAAAAAATTATAACTAAAATTGAAGCAAAAGACAATATGTAGAGGTCATATTTACTGATACATTAACATATAAAATGTAATAATAAACTCTAGTCAATATCCGGACCCTTTAAGAAACAAACCAAGATCAACCCATCCTAACTCATAAATATATATCACAATAAATGATATCTAGACTAAAATTAAACCATAATACTATATAAAACATAAGATTTTCAGGTATGTGCAGGAGTGTTTATAGAGGGTGTGAGTTAACATTCCTAATGGAATCTCACTAATGATTATATGGAATTTATTACATGAAAAAAAGATTAATACATACTTGTGTAAAACAAAAAAGAATGTAAGGATTTAATTTTTAACAATGAACCAATGTTTTCAACACACATATTATTACATAGATTTACAATTATTTAAAACATTGAATTATTGTATTTAATTTAAGAAAAATTAAAATTATATTGTTTCTCTCATTTCTTCCCACTCTCTTAAAAACAAAACATTTAATTTTCAATTTTAATGAAACGTCCCATAATTTATAGTAAAGGATATTTTGGAAACCAACCCAACCATAAGTAATAATGTAAAATAAGATATGGAACAACTATATCAAATTAATAAAACTAAATTTAGAAAAGTAAATGAAGGTGTAATAAAAAACAGAAGGGGAGAACACCCAACATAATGTAACACCCCAATATATTGAAATATTTTAATTTAATAATAAAATTAATTTTGATTCTATATTTCATTATGAGAAACACCTGGCTATGTTTATGCGAAACACAACAGTAAGATCGATTACATTACACACAATACCAATTTTTATAGCGATTTAATAGCACACCGGCATTAAAAATAAATTTTGAAACTATTTTAAATTTTATTTTTCAAAATAAACTTCATTTTTTAATTTGGAATGTCAAAATTATCATTGAGTGATTGTTTTGGTATTTTAAGAAAAGTTTCATTTTTTTATGAATATGGAAAAATACTACATTTTAGTTCAAAACTTCCACTAAATTTAAATAATTATTACTGCTAAATTATTTATTAAATTTTTTAAAGTTTATATATATCAAATATTTATCAATAAATTTAATTTAGGTCATTGGGATTATTTTTCAATGTAGATATAAAAACATAGGGAACTTACGAACATTTCAAATTAAAACCCAACTTTCTAGGCACATCTGTGTGATTAACATTAAATTTTATTTTTTCCCATAAGTGAATTGAATTAATAGAAAATTAATATAAATATTTTTAATAATTATAATATTTATAGACTAATAATATCAAATTAATATTTGACCAAAAGTATTAGTGAATGTAATTTAAATTAATCACAACTATTAATTTAAAACATAGTGTACATGGTGGTTAAACATTAAAATAAACAAAATACATCGACTCTTTTCTAGAATATATTTTATGCCCATATGTTGACCATATCACTTATTTTTTATTTAATTAATTATTAAACAAAATAAATGACAATAAAAATATTAAAATTGAAAAACATTGAATGAATTATTGCGTATCCTTATTTTTTGGATGATTATATCCTGAGAAAATTATACGAAATTAATATATTTTAATTCAAACATGGTTTTTATATTTTTAAATTTAAATTAAGTGAATAATTTCAAAATTATAATTTATGTTTTCCTAAAATAAATGATATTATACTTAAGGATAAAAAATTTAGTAAAAACCTGATATTCATCCAATTTTTTTTTAATTGTTAAAAAATAAAAAATATGGCCTATTCATGTTTGAATTGATATTTTAAATTGATAATATTTACCCTAAAATAATAAAATCATCGTTAGCATAGTTCACATTAAAGCGATGTTTTTATGTGTTGTGTGCGCTTGTTTGAGAAGTAATTTACAACTAACCTGATATATTATTTTTTAAATTATATATCATATTTAGAATTTATTGGTCATATATTTTATTATAAATCTCACATTAATTTATTCTTTATGGTAAAATTACATTTCATAGACAACCAGTTACATTAACAAAAAGGATGATGGTAAATGTTGGGAAACATAGAGGGTAAGGAAACAAAATTTATAAAATTTACTTATTTTTATATTGTGCAAGTTTTCATAGACCTTAAATTCATTTTAATCCATTATTTTTTATCTTTTAGGCCCATTAGTTAATGTACACCTCTTAGTAGTGTTTACATTTTTATATTTAAAATAATTCCACTACCCCTCCATTGTAAAATTAAACTCACCCCTCCCACATAATCACAACTATAAAGTCGTTTAACTCATAAAAAACATCCAAAATAATATAAAAAAATCCATCCCCTACAATTAGAAGTATCATATTGGACAGAATAAAATATAAGTAATTTCTTTTCTGAAAACCAAAATAAGTTACCCGAAAAGGAGATAACATTCTTCAACAATCACTTTTTCTTTATTTATTTATAAAAAAGGTATATTTTTATTATTCCATAAATATATATTATCAAAATTATCCTCAATATACTTATATGTTTCTAATTGAATCTTTTCACCTAACCCTACACACAGTTCCATCCAATTGGTAATGAATTCACTCTTCTTCTATACGTGGGACAACCACCCCGTGAAACAATGTCATTCATTTTTCCATTTCCACCACTAATGTCCTGAAATTATGATAGAAGCAATATTTCTATATGGTAAATATATTATATTTTATTAATAATAATTATATAATTTTAATATTACACATAGCTTCATGAATTCAGTTTTTCAAAAATATGATAACATCATTTGTTGATGAGTGGATTACTGCCTCCCCAAAGTGATGTGATACCTTCACACATTTTGTGGAATGTATTTATGACGGGTTTAATTAAAAATATCTAACATAAAAGAAATATATATATTTATAATATTTATTAAATAACTAACTTTATTTATATATAATATATCATTTTCTTTATTTCCCATTTCAGACATTAAAATAACTGATAATGTCATTCATGGATGTGTGGACTACCACCTCCTCAATATTATGTGATTTCTTTTACGTCACAATAATTATATATATAAGTATATATGATTAAATAAAATGGTATTTATGATATAATTATCATTATTTAATGTTAGAATGTTACTTACTTTCTTTCCAAAATGATCATTGAGAAATGGGAACCTTACTCTTGCGTACGTATGGTGTACCATCTACCTGATTTAATGTTGATTCATTTTTAATAAATAACAATAATGATGGTATTAAAAGTATAAATGATGTATAAATAAAATAATTATTTCATTAATTTTGTTCTTGATATGTTTATATAATGACCCACTTGACCATATTCGACCTACCCAAGTCATTTTTGTCACATGAACCGAATTTGGTCAAAAAACCTAATATAAACACAATAGTTTATTTGGTAGTATAAAATGTTGTAATAAGTTATTTAAAAGAAATAATATACCTAAAAAATTATAAATAAAGTAAATAATTATCATAAGTCTATTATTCATTAATATAAATACACATGTGACAAGTCGAACTAAAGTTAATGGAATTTCATCTATAATTTGACTTCTATGAGATTAATGTCATATTAAGAAATTAAATTTTTTGGTGTATATACTACCCATTTTGATGTTATTTAATTTTTTAAATGGAATTATCTCATACAATGGGTTTCACCTTGAAAATTTTCAACTTATAATAGTAATCTTGCAATCTCAATTTATGTTGTGATTGTTAACTTTCTCTCAAAATAATCACTTTTTTATAATAATTTTTCATTAAAAACTATATATTTATTTGTCATATAAAAAATATTTTAGGACGAATATTATTTTTTCCGGACCATATAAATTTTTTTAATAAGTTATTTCCTTATAAAATTATTGTTTTACTATGGAAATATTGACAGATCCATAACCAGTACTCAATACGGATATTTGAAAAGGAACTTCATTAAGGAATTCAAATTGATTATTTGATATATGAGGAATGGATTGGAAATGAATAAAATGGGTTGGGGAATGGTTAATAAAATACCCTAGAGGCATTATTAGTCTCATGGCACAAAATTAGTTGGTGATAAGACTTTCATGTTTTTTTTCAGGACAGTTTGAAATTTCCAGGAGGATTGATCTTGACACAAATTTGTTGGGTTTTTACCCACATATTTATACTATCTAGAGGATAGATCTTGATAGTTTCTATCTTAAGGAAATAATATGATAGTGAATATGTCTAAAATTATGCATTCCATAATTATTATAATTCCATGTTATTATTTAAATAGTTATAATATCCATGGTCTGGCTTTAAACTCATGTGATTACTTATATGAAATTATTTGACCATCTTTTATTATTTAAATATTTATTAGTCATTATTAATTCATGATATATTATATTATATAATAATATTAAGTAGATTTTGATCTCACCCTTATTTTCTTCCTTTCACTACGATTTAAAGATGATTTTTTTCAATTAATTTCTACATTGCTCATCATTTTACACTGTTATGTATTATGTTTTCTTATTCCCAATGTAAAATTGGTTCTGTGAATGTATTATATTTTTTGAAAATTTTGAAGATGACTGGTCCTTCGGTATTGGATTCATTATCAACTATCCAATGTAATTAAATAATAAACTAGCTGTTAGATTTTGGATTTAGGGCATTACAGTTTATGTCTGGAGAATTTTACTAGAAACCTTAGAAACTAGATTTAGGAAAACAAAATTTAGAGAACATAATCCAATGTCATACATTAAGGATATAAATTGAAGAATATCCTAGAAAAAATAGAATTATTATATTTTCTATATATATATATATTTTTGAATTTATGATATGTATTTCACTAGTTTTGGTATTACACATTTAAATATACAAAAGGGTTTGTGTAATAATTTTGAAATGGAACCCAGTTGATGGAATGTGAACCTCACTAATGCACATGATCCATAGAGTAAGAATGATCATTCATTATATGGCCTTAATCCAATAAATCGAAGGGAATGTGTCTCTAATGAATTATCTTCATTTGAGGATGAATTGTCATGTGATAATAGGAAATATAATCAATACCCTACGTATGATGGCTCTAGAGGGAAGAAAGACAACAAGAGGATATCCTAGAAAATATGGATAAAAGGATGAAGAGAAAGAATCATTTTATCACATGTAATAATTGTTGAAATAATCACGCTATCACTTTCAAAAAATTAATGTGAGTTTTATATAATTATAGAAAGAAATTACCCCATGCTTTTGATTGTAAGGATAAGGAAAATGTTTCTAATTTATAATGATTAAAAAGAAAGAAGATAGGACTCTATACACTTTTTTGTCTCAAGTGTCAAATAAATATACCTGAAAGGAAGAAAATGGATCATGTTCTATATTTTTCTACTACCATAAAAAAAAGATGAATGATTTATATGCTTCTGTTTGGATTCATGAATTGTGTAAATTGAGTATTTTATCAGTAAGGAATTGGCCATGATAATTATGTAATATAATTATTTTACCGAATTATTGTTTCATTAAGGATTTGAGAACATATTTTTAATGGTACTAAGATAAATTAATCAGTATAAATTTAATATTTTTAGAAAGCACATGGTTGAATAGAAAGATAACCATTAATATGTTCCTAACATTGTGACAATGATTATTAGATAAAGAGATGATTGATAATGATAAATAAACTGGTTATTACTAACTACCCTGGAACACATTCTTATATTTTTTATCATAATAATTGGATAATTTATAAGGTTAACCATTTATAAAATGGTATATGTTGAACTATTTACATGGTTATAAGAGTTAATATATTAATTCCACATATACTGAAACATGTTCCAAGAGATCAATTATAAATAGTTCCACAAAGAACCAAATTATAATATTTTGTTTATGAAATAAAATGTATCAAGTATATTAACATATATTATTAAAAGGGAAATAATTTATAAAATCAATGAAAAATGCCTCGAAATAAAAAAAAATCTTATTATAATCATTTTTTATTATGTCCAAGACATTTTTTCACCGCTCTGGTTTATGGCTTTGTTTTCAATAAAATTATCATGAAAATGTTCTATATCATTAGCCATCAAAACATGATATTTATATTTTTCTTCCATGTCAATTTTATCACTAATTTTCTCCAATTTAAAATCATAGTTTGGTTGTGACCGTCACATTTTCCTTTCCCTAATACTAAGTAGATGTTTTAGTAACCATTTTTATGATGTCTATTTTTCAACAATAGTATTTTAAAATTTCAAGCACTTGATTGCCAAGATAAAATTTAAATTATATGTAAAACTTTTTATTAATATTAGGGGAATGTAACACCCAAATACATAAAAATAGTTTCATTTTAGACAAAATTTAATTTATTTTCTAGATTTGTTTATATGAAACCTCATGTTATGTTTATGCTACACAAACTACTGAGTTATCTTGTGATACACGTAAGACCGAGTTGTACTGACTTTTAATACTGGAACTATTTTAAAACTATATTTTGAAACTTTTTTAAATATTATTTGAAAAAATAAAATATGTTTCTTAATTTTGAATTTCAATATTATATTTGGGTGAATTTTTCATACTTTTCTAGGAAGTTTTATTTTTTTATTAATTGTAAAAAATACTGTATTTTAGTTGAAAACTAATTTTTCATATCAAGTATTATTACTGTTAAAATAGATTTTCAATTATTTAAAGAATAATTATATCCATAATACCTATATTAATCCAATTTACGTCACTGAAATTTTTTATATTAAATTTAGATGTAAAAAAAATAAGGATTTTTTGAACAGTTTCATTTAAAAACATATCTTTCTCACCATGTTTGTGGGATTATAATTAAATTTAAAATTGTCACCTTTATAAATAGAATTTTGAAAAATGGATTTAAATATTCATAATCTGAATAAAAATTTTAATATAATAAGATGAAATTATTTTTTACCAAAAATATCAGTGAATGTAAATAAAATTAATCACAATGATTAAGGTGAAAATTAGTTTTTTTTTTGTAGTTAAAAATAAAGGAAAAAATAACATATAAATAAGTATAAAAGACGTTGGCTGCACATCTTTCAACCATACACCCAATTGGTTATAATTTTATGAGGTAATGTGATATTATTCCATGAAAGTGACCCGTATAATTATTTTTCTATGGAAAATGACTAAAAACGAACCTTCCCAACCTTCATCATTTATAAAGCCTTAAGATAAAAAAAACATAAACAAATTTCTAATTAATACACTTTAGAAATATATATGATTAATTATAACATTAATAAACTATTATTAATTTATAGATATGAATTATTTTCTTAAAATTATTAGGAAACAATAATGCAGTGCTTATTTAGTCATTTATTAAATAAAATAAATGTTACTAAAAATATTAAAAATAATAAATTTGAATGAATTATTGTGGTCCGTTATTTTTTAAAATAAAATATATTTTGAAATATATTTTAATTTAACATATTTTATTTCCATCACTATTTTGAAATTTTTAAATTTAAATTTAGAAAATAATGTCAAAATTGACCTTATTATTGTTTTATAATAATGGATATTTTCTTTAAAGATTAAAAATTTAATAAAAATACTACCTCCATCCAATTTTTAAAAAATATTATTATATATATATAAATATTATTCATCATATTTAACTTTTATAATGATCATATTGATTTTGAAATAGTAAAAACATTATTTGCATGGTTCGTGATAAAGTAGTTTTTTGGGAAATGCATGCGATTATTGGAAAATTAATTTCCAAAACACCTAGGATCATTATTTTTAAAATTATATATAATATTTATAATTAATTAGTTCAGAATTTTTTAGTAGATATCTCTTTAATTTAACATTAATTGATTAATTACATAGGATAGAAAACTAGTTACTTTAATAAAAACTAAAAATTTAAAAGTGGGGAAACACAAATGATAAGTAACAAGATTCTTAAAATGGAATTATTTTTAGGTTTTGGTAGTTTTTATTGACCATAAATTAACATTAAAACATTTTTTTTTCAATTTTGAAGGAACATGAGATATGGGATACCTCCCAACAGTGTTTACCTTTTTAAATTTACATGAATCACACTCCCCATCTACTAAAGGCACTCACCCATCCCACTTCATCACACCTCTCAACCAATTTATATCACCCAAAAATTGAAAAAACAAGATCCAAAAATCCCTAACCTAATCTTATAAGCCTCATATTAGGAATTAATAAATACATGGAAGGACTTGTTGAAATCCAAAAGGAGTTACCTGAAAAAGATGTAAATTCTTCAATGATCAGTTTTTATATTTTTCATTCTGAAACCATTTAATTAATCTTATTGATTTTTTTATAGTAAAATAAGTATCATAAATTTATAAATATTTTTTTAATTATGTTCTATACCTAAACATATACACACATCCATTTAATGGGTAATAAATTTATTGTTTCTATGTACGACGAGTTACTGCAACGTGAAACAATGTCATTCGTTTTTCCTTTACCATATATCATAGTTTGAAATTATGATGGAACCACTATTTTCATATGTTATATATTATATTTATGTTTTATTAATATTTTATTAATTTTTATATTCCACTTACCATCATAGTTTTCACTTAGTGGAAATATAATAACATCATTTGTGGACATGTGGACTAACGCCTCCAAAAAGTGATGTGATATGTTCACACAGTATAAGAAATTTATTAAGGAGTTTATTAATTAAGAATATTTAAAATAAATTACATATATATTATATCATGATATAATTTAATTTCGATAAATAAAATATATCATTTTCATTATTACCCTTTTAACACACTAAAAAACTGATAACGTCATTCATGGACATGCGGACTACCGCCTCCTTGATGGGATATGATTCCTTTTAAATAAAAACATTTCTATATATAATTATATAAGATTAAATGAAATTTTATTTATGATATAATTATCATTATATAAATATAAAATTTTACTTACCTTCTTTTCATAATGATCATTGAAAAATGGGAACATCTCTTATGTGTACATATGACCTATTATCTCAAGGAATAAAACGTTGATTCCTTTTTCATAACCATATTTCTCGATAGGTTTTAAAAATATATATTAGTTATAAATATAATAATTGATTTATTATTATTATTATGTATTTTTTTAATGACCCCTTTGACCATAGTCATCCCACCAGAGTCATTATGGACACATCAACCAATTTTTTTCAAAACACTTGTGGTAAAATTTATTGTTTATGTTCTTATGTATAATATTGTAATAAGTGACATAAAAGTAAAAATAAACAAGAAAAATATTATCAAGTAAATAAATAAAATTATTTTATTATTTAGAAATATAAATACATTTTTTCATGTTAGAATCATGGTTAGGGACTTTCATCTCACATTTTACATTTTTAAAATAAATTTCATATTCGTCACTTAATTATTATTATTTTGTGTATATAGTACCAATTTTTATAAATTATATCACAAATAACAATTATAACCATTTTAATAAACTTTTTATATTGAATAATTTCATATAATTTGTTTGACCTTGAAAATTATTAGATGGTAAAAGTTATATTGCAATCTCACTTTCTTTTGTGATTGTTATCTTTACCTCAAAACATTCACTATATCATCATTATTTTTTAAAAAAATTATATTCATTTATGAAATCCATATTATTTTATGATGGATACTCTTTTTTCATTAATTATATACCATTTTTAAATATGGTCTTTACTTTTAAATTTATTGATTTACTGGGGAAATATTGATAAATGTATATCCTTTACCCAATAGAGATATTTGTTAACGAATTTCAATCATGAATTTAAACTGATTATCCAATATATTAGTATTTATTTAGAAATAAAATACATAAGGTTTGTACCTGATAATTTATTCTCCATGATTCATAGAAAGTCTCATTGGACAAAATAATTTTGTAAAAACCCATTCATGTTTGATTCCAAGATGTTTTAAAATGAAAAAGGATAGATCATGACACAAATCTGGTGGGTTTCTACCAATAAACATAAACAATCTTGAGGATATCTCAAACATTAACCATTATAATAGTTTTAATATATTCTTTTCAGGTTCATTGATATTCTATTTTAGCTTCATATTGATCCCCTATTTAAATTTTTGAGCTATTTTTGAAAAGGGTAGTTTTGTGTTCAACATTATCTGATGCATGGCTAGCACATAGTTAAGGTAAAACATGTGCATTATCCTAGGTAAAAATGTAGTTTTTTGGATTCTAGGGGTATGTTTCATGGGTCTATAATGGTATGTTAAACCATGTGTAAACTGTGAGAGATTTTCTATCCATTCAGACTGTGGGAACTGCTTGGTTTGGTGAGTCGTGCAAGCTGCGCAGATTTTTAAAAAATTGTTATTTCTATTCTACACTCCTTTATTTTTTACTATAAATAAATCCACCCTCCCACTTGGTATATTTTGGCACATAAAGGGGTCCCAACCCCCCCCCCCCCCACCCACTTTTATTGGTTCCACCCTCTATGGTTTCTCCTCCAAGGTTCTAATGTGAGTTTCTTAGGGGTTTTAGCCACTTTTATCCTCTTCCATTTCTCATATATTGGTTTTGTATTGTTTAATTAGTGGTTTATTTTTTTTAATAACCCTAGATATTATTTACAATGTTTTGGACTGCTTTTCTTTTCATATAGGTGTGTGGATTGTTTCTTCGAGTAAATTATTCCTTCACATGAAGTGTTATCGAATCTGCACTCCATTGAGGTAGGTGTCTCCCGATATTTCCTATTAAGGGAATTTTAATTGATTTTGGGGAGTTAATTTAAAATTTATGGATGTATTATAAATACTAATGATGTGATATTTTGGTTTTATTTTTGTTTTAGGTCCGTGGAATTTGGTAAAAATTGTAACCAAAGTGTTTTTTTTTTGAAATATGCTTCTATACATATGCACTCAATGTGTTTGATAAAATGTGAAGTATCCTTTTTAGATTAAATTGGGCACTTTAATCATTTTTTCTGGATTGTTTATTTTTTTTATTGCATGGTTCGATTGTGATATGAGACTAGTGTATGGATTTTGGTGGCTTTTATTGTTTGACACTTATGCCTGGCGTGTTATGTTGGTAGTAGAATGAGTGTGGTTAATTTAAATTTTTTTTGTAATTACATGGATACATCGGAGTTCCATTGGATGTAGTAACATCCATATGTTCATAGGGTTCATGTATGGATGTGACAATAAATGATAATGGTCGTGTTTAACAAAGAGACCCAATTTTCAAAACACTCAACATTTCACCCCACCCCCCCCCCCCCCACTTCTCAAATTCCATTAAAACTACACATATTATAAATGGATCATGGTCTCAAAGTTGATTAAATATGGTTTTAAATGTTATGTTTTAAATTATGTCACATTCAATACCTTAGAGAATATGATTTATTTCTAAATTATACGAGGGTTGGTTTTTCATCATTATGTATGTTGTGTGTTTTCACATTGGATTTAAGTATGTGTCATAGATGGAATTAGATTGGAAATATATGGGTCTTTTTGGTATTTTGAACATGAAAGTGGTGTTTTATATTGTCTTGTAAATATTTAGATAACATCTTTGTAGTTTATAGTCATTTATAATGTTGAAGGACCGGTTGACCCTTTATAATGATTGGGAAATGAATTTTTGTTTTGAATGTAAAAAATTCTTGGTTAGAATTTTAGATTGTTTTTATAAATAGTTTGAATGATCATGTAATGTGATAACCCATTTGGTACCTGTAAAAGGATTTTTCGGAGATGTTAACTGTTTTGGAGGATTTATTGATAATGGATTATCACATAGGTGGTGTTGGTGTTTGATGTTGGCATGTTTGGTGGTAGCATGTAAAGTGATTCACATGTGTGAGGGCATCCTCATTTCACTATGTAATATTACCATGGGTTTCATGGGAATCTTTTAGTGGGTCAAGTTACGGTTACTTATCAGCCTTGATTAGAAGGGTTGGTACCCCTTGGATGTTTTAGAGGCCAGGGTTTTTCTCCTCTTATAGGGCTTGTTTATATAAACCTATTGGTTATTTTATATAGAGTTTCACAATAATCCAATATGTGAATCTGTATGAGTACATATAAGTATCACTCTAAGCATGTTTAGAAAATTCTAGTGGTTACTATCAATATCTTCCTATTTATTTTTCTATTTCACTTGGATTAATTTTTGGTATTCCATTATTTTATTATCAGTATAACCTTGTATCACCTTTTTTGTACTGACTTGTAGAATTTCGTTTCCAAAATGGTAAACAAAATTAAGAATGGGAATGTGGAGTGTGTTGTTTCTAAATAGTGAAAATTTGGGTTATTTATTAAAAATGGTAAAAACCCAATTTCATTATTTGTATTTCAAAATAGTGTATGTGGAATATTTATGAAAAGGAAATGTATGGATTCTATTGTTTTTTCCTACTGATTAATTAAAATTCAAAGCGTACTTGTAATATTCTATGTCCGTAGACCGGAGATGTTTTGTAGGTTCGGTTTTCGTGTTCGTTTTTCCTTAAGAGAAATTTAGTCTTGTGGTTTATGGTGACTAATAGGTCACATAAAGATTGTGTGGGCATGGTTTTGTTTTAGATATTTAATTAGTTTTTTATTTTATTCATAATTTGATGTATTTGGATCACTTATTATATTTATTTATGTTCAGTTGTTGAATTTTGTTGGGTTTTTAATTTTGAAATTTTTATCCTATATTATTCTTGGTCTAAATCACTCAAATTAGATTAATTTTGTGCCTACTATTATTCTATAAACAATGGGGATCTAAAAAATACTTTAGGCCTTTTCTAAAACTCAATGGGGTGTTGGGTTGGATGTCATCCATGCTTGGTTCATGAAAATATAGTATTAGATGATGCTATTCTCTATATGGGGTGTCTGGTAGTTGAATACTAGGTCTATCGAGAATCCAGAGGTAGTTAATTGAAAGAATTAAAAATCCCTTTTATAGTTCTCATCTTCAAGTTTCTAGGGCTTTTAAGCTTTTAACACATTTTTTTTGTTTTTGGTTTGTTTTTATGAGGAATGTCACTAGATGCTAGCCGGAGTTATATTGTGATCTCACATCGAGTATTGAACCTTATGGAGTCCAAGTAAATAGTTCAAGGTCCTCAAATTTTTGGATGCTTACATGGTTCATGCCCCACTAACTATGTCCCTACGTTAGGCATGCATACTAGTGATTAACTCAGGTTTTTTTGTGGGAATTATATTTTATTTTGGTCTCTATTTTTGTGAGTAACCATTTAAAATGAAATTTTGTTTTCAAAATTTAAATTATTTCTTCCATGTTGTTTCTGAATTAGAAATAATGTCTGTTAAGAGATAGTGTTTTGGATTTAATATTTGGTGAACTCTGGTTTGATATTGAAACATCAAGTCTAACCCTTAGTATTCCCTATAAACACAAACATATCTATGTGTACAAATAGAGAGTACATATTAGAATAGGTTCATGGAAAAAGAGGATTTCTATGGACACATATGTGATAGTACATAAGGTCCTATTGGATATTATTTGAAATTTATGGGTTTGATTGGTTTTTCTGAGGTTATTTTTGAAAGGGGAAATGGTTTTCATAAATTCTTTTCATTTTAATTGGCTCCTAGAATTTGGAAAGTGTCCTCAAAGGAATGTGGTTTTGATATTTCAATGGCATTGGTGGTTTTTGGAATTCATATTTTAGTTTTTCTTGTGTGTGTTTAGCTTGTGATACTATTGTTTTGGCTTGATATTCCCATATTGGTTAAGTTTTAGGATAATATTGATTTTGTATCTGTGTTCTTATTCGATTCTGAATATTTCATCTAGAAATGCCCCCATGGTTTTGAGTGTTTTTTAATGTTTATGGTTATTCTTAACTATTTCATGTCAATCATGGATATTGAGGTCCGTTATAGATAACATAATGACTTGAGTATAGTGAGTGCATCTTTATATTTTTTGGAACTCTAGAAGCTCTAAGAGTGTGTGTTGTTATGGGTTTGTTTCAGGGTCCATACTTAGATAATTTGAGGATGTTTTCCCCATCAATAATGAAATTTGGGATGATGTGGTAAGGGTTCAAGTCCATTTTTTCTGATGGTTTGTACCTAGGGAAGTGATGATGAAGAAATTGGAAGTTCTCATGAGTGTATAGTAAGGTCAACTAATAGTAAAGGGTTATGTTGATCATTTCAAAGAGTTGGATTATTTCTCTTCAGAGATAGCATATCATGATCTAATGAAATGTTCATTTTCATTTTGGTTCTTTTCCTACAGATCAAGGAAAACTTACTCTCCTCCAAGGATCTTTATTTCAATAAATTTTAGATAAATCTTTCTTAGATGATTTGTATATTGGAGCTTAGTTTTATCACTAGAGTTGGGGTGGAGATGTATAATGTTTACTTGTTTTTGGATTTTTTCATATCAAAAGATCCAAATTTCCTTGTAAAAGTGTGACGGAAACGTTTTATTGTAATCTGAATTTTTGTTCTTAATGTGGGTCTCTAATTGGTTTTTGTTTTTTGTTTGTCCTTATATCATGTTTGGGTTAGTTCTATTATTAGTTATTTATGGTTTGGAAATTTTGAATCGGATGGTTTTTTTGAAGTGTGGTTTTGGTTCATTGTTTGGTTCAGGTTCCTTTAATGGGTTATCCCATGTGTTGGGGGTTTAGTTCATGTAGTAAATTTTATGTTCTGGTGGCATTTTTTTGGACTAAATAGAAAATTTGGGTTATCACATGTTGGGTGTTCCTGTGATGCCCCCCCCCCTCCCGAAGCAGTGTTGTTGGGATTTTCCACGTTGGCCCAATATGAAATTATTCCATTTTGAAAGTTAGGTTCTTGTGAGGGGAGAATTCTCTTGTTATTCTTGTGATGTGGTGAAATCTATAATATTCAGTTGTGACATGTGTAGTGAATGGTCTCCATGAGGTCCACTTTTTTCGGTTCTAATATATCATGGAATTGAGTTGAATTTATCTTTTGGTTTAGAGATTTTATGGGGGGGATGTTTTTGTTGTGGGGAGAGTTGGCATACCCCTAGCCTTTATAATTATCATTTTTTTCTTAGATTAGTATATATATTTTGAGGTTTAGGTTGAACCCTAATTTGAACATTTTGATGTTTTTTTGAATAAGGGAGTTCCGGGGAATTATAGAAATTGGAGCATAGCCTGCTCATTGTTAAGGTAAAACATGTTCCTTTTGGAAGGTAATAATTTTATTGGTTTTAGAGTCCATGTGTAGGAAATATTGGTTGTGCTTTTTTTATGAACTCTTTATAAACCTAGCAATAGACTCTCTCTAATTGGACAGTGGATACTGAATGGTTTGCATAAATTTTGGAAAATAATGTTTCCAAACATTTCCATCCTCCCAGATTTTTAGATTCCTGAAATTCCTATTCTACACTCTTATCTTTTTATGATGAATCAATACCCTCCCCTCTTAGTCATTTTTGGCACATTAAGGGGTATCAAAAACCCATTCTCTTTGGTTCTCCTCCTCCATGGATTATCCTCCATGGTTATAAGGGGAGTTTCTTAGGAGGGTTTTACAACTTTTCTTATGTTCTTCTTCTCCTCTTTTGGTTACATGGTGTTTACTTGGATGTTTATTATTTTTATGAACCCCATAGATAAGTTTTGATGTTTTAGTTTTTCTAATTTGAATTTTTGGTTTGTGGATGGTTCCCTGGGGCCTATTTTTCCTCCCCATGAAGTTTTATCGGATTAAAACACTGTTGAGGTTGGTGTTTCTACCCATTTCAATTTTTATTCATTCTATTTGATGCAAGGGGGTTCCGAAATAAATTATAAATGTGTTTCACATTATTTTGATTTCATTGTTTAGTCTGTTGTGGTGTTTTCATGTTGGTGTAATTTGATAAATATGGTTTCCAAATAGATTATTTAATTATTGTTATGTATATATGGACTCAACATGTTTCATAAAATTCCATATAGCATTTTTTGATGAAACTAATTATTTTTAAAATGTGTTTGGATTGATTAGGTTTCCACTCCATGAGTTTATTGTGATATGAGCCTTGTGTGTGAGTTATAGTGCCTTTTAAGGGTTTTCACTTATGTATAGCTTGTTTTGTTGATGGTAGAACATATTTTTTTACATTGAAAATGGTTTTGTGTAATTTAATGGATACTTGGGTGTTCCAATATATGTAGGAACATCCCTATGTGCACAAGGTGCGTTTATTGATGTTGAAAAATTTGATGATGGAATTGATTAACATTAATTCATAGTTTTCAAAACACTCAACCTCTCCCCCCCCCACAAAATTTCATATTCAATTAAGGATACATGATTTCTAAATGGTTTATGGTCTCAATGTGGATTGAATATGGTTTTAAATGTTATGTTTATAATTACAGCTTGTTTGGTATCATGGAAAAAAGGTTTGTTTCAAAATAATATGAAATATCTTTTTCCATCATTAATATTGATGTGTATTTTGAGTTTGACATGATGAAGTGTTGTAGATTGAATCATATTTGAATTATAAGGGATTATCTAGAATTGTTAATGTGAAAGTGGAATTTTAGGTGGTTTTGTAAATCCTTAAGAAAAATTATTTTAATGTATTAGGATTGATAATATTGATGTTTAGGTTTGAACATTATAATATTTTGGAAGTGAATTGTTATTTTAATGTAAAAATACACAGTTGGTCTGTTATCATTTTTTGAGTAATGGTTTGAATGTTCATGTAACATGACAGACTGGTTGGAAGTTACGAAATGATTGTCATGGTATGGGCACCCTTGTAGAGAATTTCTTGATAATGGGTTATCGCATTGGTGGTGTTAGTGTTTGTATTTGTAATATGTGGTGGAACCATGTATGGTGATTCTTGTGTGTGAGGGCCTCCTCCATTCACCATGTAAAAATACAATGGGTTTCCATGTAATTTTTTGATGTTTTGAGAATGGTTGTTTATCCACCAAACCTATTAGATGGGTCAGTACCCCTTTGATGTTTTAGAGGAAAGGTGGTGTTTTCCACTAGTGAGGATAGATTCAAATAGCCAATCAGTTATTGACTATGGACCTTTAAAACACACTAGAAGGTGTTTTCAATCTATGTACTTCCAGGGATCACTCTATAGGTTTTTCTCAAATTCCCTTCGTTAATATATATATGTTCTTGTTTATTTTTTTATTCCATTTTATTTTTTGGTTGGTACTACTTTATTTTATTTTCATAATTGCCTTGTATCACTTGTTTATGATCTATGTGTGGTATTTGGTTTCAAAATTGGTAAATTTGTTTGGAAATTATGAATGTGGTGAGTGTTTTTTTGAAAAGGAGAAAGTTGTTGTTTATTAAAGAAGATAAAACCCTTTTCTTTATATATATTTCAAACTAGTGTTCGTGTAAACTTTTATGAAAGGAACTGTATATATTATATGGTGGATTCCTAATGATATGTTAAATATCACACCCTACATGTACAATTGGGTGTAGGTAGACCTGATCTATTTTTCATATTTAGGTTTCTAATTCTAGTTTCCCTTGGGATGGTTTGTCTTCTAGTTGTTGGTCACAAATAGGTCACATAGAGATCATGTGGGTCTGGTTTTGTTTTTGTTTTTGTGTTTAGTTTTCAATATGTTCAAAATCTATTGTATTTGATTGAATTTGTATATTTATTGATGTCCATATTTTGGCTCTTGTATCATGTTCAATTTTGTTATTATTATAATTTTATATTATTGGGATAATTTTTTACATTAGATTATTTTGTTGATTATGACTAGTTATCAGCCTATGGGGATAAGGGACACCCTTTGGCCCTTTTCATGGATAAGATAAAGTGTCGGTTATGATGGAATCCAAGATTTGTTCACCATATGATAGATATTGGTAGTAATTGTATTTTGGAATTATATTGATAGTGAATATGTCCAATATCATGTAATCCTTTATTATTATTTTTCTATGTGATTTTTTATGAGTTATAATATCAATGGTCTAGTTTTAATCTCATGTGATTAGTTATATAGAATTATTAGATCATGTCTTATTAATTTCATATTTATAATTCATTATTAATTCATGATTGATTCCATTATAAGTTACCCTTATTGGTTATTGCAATATCACCCATATTTTGTTTCCCTTACCTAGGGTATGAATATGAATCCTTGGAAAGATATTCAAGGATGTTGAGAAATTTAACTTATTACGTATTATGTTTTTTTATTTCCAATAGAAAATGGGTTCCATGTATGTGATCTAGTATTCTTAAACTACTAAACTGATCAGTCCTTTGGAATTTGAATCCTTATAATCATACAAATGTGGAAATGAAAGGCATCGTCTATGAACGTCTAAATTTGGGGTGTTATAGTTAGTAACAAAAAAATTGGCAAACACCATATAAACTAGATTTAAGAAGACCAAGATAAGTGAACATAATAATATGATGGAAATTAAGAATATATAATGAAGAACATCCCAAGGAAACCATGTCTATGAATTTGCGAAAAGCTACACAAAAAAATTTCAAATTATTTTATGTATTTTACTAGTTTGGGAATTATACATGAAAGTATATTATTGATTCTATGACATTATTTTGAAATGGCATATAGAAGAAATAATGTGATCCTCATCAAAGCACACAATCTAAAGGGTAAGAATTACCATTTAATTTGTGGTCTTAAACCAATATTTATAATGTTATGAGTCTTTAAAGCATTATTATAATATGAAGTTATAGTATCGTGTGCTAATGAGATGGGTAATGAATTTATAATTTTTATGGTTCCTTCCCCTATTTCTTTTATTCATTTTTATTGATGTGATAGAGAATGAATTTATAATTTTTACATATTTGGAAGGAATCATGGGAGCAATAGGATATATACTAAAAATAAATTAATGAAATAGGGGAGGGAATTATTTTCCAATTTGTAATAATGGTGAAAATAATAACCCTAGTAGTTTCATAAATGGAATGGGGGTTTTTTATAACTATGGAGAGAAAGGCCATAATTCTTGTGATTGAAAGTATAATACAAAGGTTTTACTGGAATAATTATTCAACCGAAAGGATATGGGATACTATGAAAATAAATGTGTCATGTTTCAAAGTAATATACAATAAAATAGTTGAATAGATAAAGGTTAAACTTTTAATACTACAATAGATGAAGCGTAATGACTAATATATGGGTGTTTAGATTCAAGAATTATTTCATTTGATTATTTTATCAGTAATGTATTTGTCATTAGAATTTTGAAATATATAAGCATTATAAAAAATTATTAGTTTATTCCAGATTTTAGATCATATATTGAATCGTACCAAGGAAAGTGATATAGTAGATAGTTAACATTTTTTAAAATACATGGTTGAGGTACAGATAAACAATAATTTGTCCCTAATGTTGATGAAATTTAGATTGGATAAAGAGATGATTGATATGGATATAGTAATATAGACACTACTTATATCATTGGAACAGATTAGAATGTTTTGGATTGTATTACATGGAAGGGTCTTAGGATAAATATTTATAAAATTGTTTATATTTACCATGGGATAATGTTTTAGAGTTTAATGTATTCAATCACCATATGATGCAACCTGTTATAAGAGATGATGTATAAATAATTCTAAGAACAATAAAATATTAATATTGAGTTTATGAATAATAAATATATCTAGAAAGTATATTTATATATATTTTTAGTGAGCAAAAGAATGTCTGAACTCTAGGTAATAGGTCATGAAACAAAAATGTTTCAATATTATCATCAATTTTTATGATATCAATTTCCTTTTTAACACCTCTATTTTATAGATTTATGGTCAAAAAAATTATCATGAACTTGTTATCTATCAAATTACATTCAAATATGATAGTTATATTGTTCATCCATGTCAATGGTTTCTCTATCATTATCATATTTGAAAGAATATTTTTTTGTGACCTTCAAATTTTACTTTACCTATTATTTATATGATATTTTATTAAAACTATTTAAGATGTGGGTTTTTGAAAATAGTATTTTCAAATATGAATCCCTTGATTATCAGGATCATGTTCCAATTATGAGTATGAAATTTAATTTGGTTGGGGATAATGTAACACCCCATTAAATTTGAATATTTTCATTTCAGCATTAAATTATTTTCTTTCTACCTTAATTTATATAAAACATTAGGGTAATCATAAACTGCACACAACACTGAGTTATCTTTCATTACACACAATACTCAGTTTTACCACCTTTTAATAAAACAACTAATTTAAAAGTACTTCTTGAAAAAAATTGTATTTTAACTCTCCAAATAAAATTTAATTTTGATTTTGTAATTTAAAATTTATCTTAGGGTGATTTTTGTATATTTTTCTAAGAAACTTTATTTTTTTATGAATAGTTCAAAAATACGTCATTGTAGTTGAAAACTACCTTTCTTTTCAAAAAATAATTAATATTAAATTATATTTTAAATGTGTTTTAAAGTTAGAATATATCAATGATATATATACTAATACAATTATGGACATTGAGTTCATTTTTATTTTGAAATTAGTTATAAAAGCATAATGGATTTTTAACATTTTCACTTAAAACCTCGTATTGTCACCCCCTTTGTGGGATTATCATTAAATTTAATTTTTAAACATATATGATTTTAATTTAGAAAAATTAGATATAAATATTTTTTTAGTATAATATTGATATTCTAATAAGGTAAAATTAATTTTTGACAAATAATATTATTGAATATAATTAAAATTAATCACTATGATTAAGGTATAAAGTAGTTTACTTAGTAGTTAAAATTTAAAAGGGAAATTGACCTAGAAACACAACCAAAATCCATTAGCTTCACTCATTTAGACCATTTCCTCTCTCGGTTCTAATTTCAAAACATAGTGGCATATTATTCCGTTAAATTGGCTAATATAATAAGTTACGTATGAAAAAAGAGAAAAAATGAATCTTCCTTAACTTTAACATTTATAAAGCCTTATGATGTGGGGAAAAATAATGTTTTCAGCTATAAATATAATTTTTATGTATAAATGAGTTTTTTAGTATCATAAAAAGTTATCATTATTTTTATAGATAAATTAGTTTCTTAAAATTCTTATCTAATCCCAATGGAGTGATTAATTAGTTAATTATTAATTAAAATAAATGGTACTAAAAGTATTAAAATTCTTGAAATATGAATGAATTATTATGTTAAAATATTTTTTTACTTAAATATTTTATTTATATAGTTTTTAACTTATTATATTTTTATTCCATCATATTATTTGATATTATAAAATTTAAATTAAATAGATAATTTCAAATTTGATATTAATGTTATCTTAAAATAAATGATATATTATTTAAAGATTATAATTTTTAAAAAATGATATATTATGCCAATTTATTGGTAAATGTAGATAAATATAAATTATGTTATTTTTATGGACCAAATGGTCATTTATAATGAGCATATTTTCCCTTAAATTGTAAAAACATTGTTGGCACAATTCTGTTTTATGTACTATTTTTTTCCCCTATATACACTTACATTATAATTAATTTCAATAAATTTGTGATCCTTATTTTGAAAATGGGGTATCATATTTTTAATTCAGTTTTTATATATTTTATAATTAATCTCACTTTAATTGTTTATTAGATGAAAATTTATTTAGGATAGAAAACTAATTACATTAATAGTAACCAAAATGGTAAATGTGGGGAATCTTATAAATTAAGGAAAAAAATTATAAAAATGAAAATTTCATTGTGTGGGGGAGGTTTTTTTACCATAATTTCACATTAATCCATTATTTTTAAATTTTTTATTCAAATGAGGTCAGGGTGACCACCCAATAGTGTTTAATTTTTATATTTATAAAAATGATTTTTCCCATCCACTATAAAAAGGCAGACATTCCTCCCACTTCATCACACATCTCAAGAAATTTTTCACTTAAAAATCCTGGAAAATAAGCTCCCAAAAATGTTTCCCCTCATCCTAGAATCCTCACTTTAGGAATTATTAAGTCCAAATAAGTCCTTTGGTAAAGACCAAAAGAATTTACCTGAAAAAGCGGTAACATTATTCAATGATTAATTTTTCATTATTTCTTTCCAAAACCATTAAAATATTCTTATTAATAATTTTTATAATAAAATAAGATTCATAAATATACTTTTATTTCATTATTTTTATGATATTACTAAAACTTTAACGCACTTCCATCAAATGGGTACTGAATTAACCGTTCAGCTGTACGGAGGACAACAACCTCATGAAATGAAGTCGTTCATTTTTTCCATTACCCCCTCTCATGGTTTGGAATTTTTCTTAAAACACTATTTTTATATGGAATATATTATATTTAGGTTTTATTATTACATTTTAAATTTTTATATAACACATAACATCATGATTTCTATTTTTTGGAAGTACAATGACATTGTTTATGGACATTTGGGCTACCACCTCCTCAAAGTGATGTGATACAGTCACAAGTTCCATATAATGTATTAATGAAGGGTTTAATTAACCATATGTGACTTAAAATAAATATATATTATATTCTTGAAATAATTATATTTCTAAAAATATAATGTATCAATTTTTTATTACACTTTTCACACACTAAAAAGAGTGATAACGTCGTTTGTGGACTTGGGGAATACCACCTCCTTGATGCGTTGTGATTACATTTAAATATTAATAATTATATATAATTGTTTATATGATTAAATAAAATTTTATTTTATGATATTATTATAATTCTATAAATATAAAATGTTACTTACTTTGTTTTTATAATAATCAATGAAGAATGGGATCGTTACTCATGTGTGTGTATGACCTACCATTTCAATTATTGTAATGTTGGTTCATTTCTCATAACCATATTATATAATTTGTTTTAAAAGTATTATTGATTCATAATTTTCATAAATAATTCATTATAATTATCCAGTATATTTTTTTATAATGTCCCACTTTACCATAGTCGACCTATGAAATTCATTTTTTACACATGAACCAAATTTGGTAAAAACACCAGAAGTAAACTTAATTTCCTAACTAGTTGTACTAAATATTGTAACTAGTTAATGAAAAAAAATCATAAAAATGGTTATTATGAAGATAAATAATTAACAAAAATTTATTATTAAAAAATATAAAGACAAATGTAGCATTTTGGACTCAAATTAAGGTATTTTCAACTCGCTATTTACATTTGTGAGATAAATGTCTTATTCACCACTTATGTCTTTTTGTGGTGTACATACTACATATTTTGATATATTATATCATTAATCCTTCTTTATTCATGGTATTTTTTATAATTTAAATTATCATATCCAAGGGGCTTTATCTTTGAAATTACCAAACAGTAAAATCTATATTGCAATTTCACTTTCTTTCGTTATTGCCAATATTCACTGAAAAAAATAACATTCTCATAATAATTTTTTCATTTAATGTTATATTTCATTCTAATTATCAATGTTATTGTGTGATTTATATTATTATTTTCTAAAATATATACCATTTGTACATCAAACATTACTTTAAACATAATTTATTTTGTCATAAAATATTGAAAACCAATTATCCTTTTCTTAGTATGGATATTTGATAGGTCAAATAATTTAAGAGTTTATATGGACTATTATATATATATGTAATGATTTGGACATGAAAAAATGGGTTGGAGACCAGTTCATAAAAGACCCTAGATCCATTGATAGTCTTAGGGGATGAAATCAGTTGTCAAAACCCCCTTATTATTTGTTTCCAAGAAGTATTAATTTGTCAGGAGGATAGATATGGATAGAAATTATATGGGGTACTACCCAAAAACATAAAGTGTTTTGAGAAGATATATTGATAGTAATTATCATGAGTATAGATAATGATAGTGTAGATGTCAAATATTATTTATTCTACTAATATTATTATTCCATATGGTAATTTGTTTAGTTCGAATACTCATGTTCATGTTTTATGATCATGTGATTAATTATACAGAATTATTAGATCATATTTTATTTTATCCATATTTATTATTAAATATTAATTCCTAAATATTTGTTTATACTTTACCCTTAATCATCATTTCAGATCACTATTGTTTTTATCCATTCCCCGGGGTATTAAGATGAAATATTGGGATGATTTTCAACGATGATGATCATGTTATTTTGTTATGTATTATGTTTTTATTTCCCAATGAAAAATGGGATCCATGTATGTAATATTGTTTTCAAAATCTGTTAAATTGATTTTCCATTGATACCTAGTTCCTTGTAATCAAGATATTGTAATAGAGTAAGGCATTGGATCAGGGCTTCTGGAGTTAGGGTGTTATAATTAGTGTCATTGAATGTTTAGTAGAACCCATGGAAATTAGATTTATGAAAAAATATATAGAGATCATATTACTATTATATAATTTTGGGATAAGTATAAAAGAGCATCTCCAAGTAACCACATTTATGATTATAAGATTAGATACACAAAAATATTTCAATTTATGTTCAGTATTTTACTAATTTTGGGATTAAACTTTATAATATCTAATAGTGTAAGGTCATCACATAGAAATGGAACTTATCTAAAGGAATGTGAACCTCAAAAATTATTATGATAAAAAGACTAATACTGATCATTTCTCTTATGGAATTAGGATAATATTTTGAAGGGAATTAGTATCCCAATAATTATCATCATATGAGTTCATAGAATCATATTCTAAGGATAATGAATTATAAATGTATTATTTCATAGGAGGGAAGATTATTAATAAGAAGACAGCTGGTAAAAAATCGATAAAAGGAATAAGGGAAAGAAATATTTTCCCACAAATAATAATTTTTGAAATAATCACCCTATTAATTTATGAAAAGAAAGAGGATTTTGCAACATGTTTGGGGATATATTGAACTCTGATTGTGGTTTCAACAATAATAAATAGGTTTACAATGTGAAATTATTCAACTATAATGAGATGGTACACTACACAAGAAAATGTATCATGTGTGAAATGAATATACCCCAAAACAGGCTAATAGATCATGGTCAAGCATATTATACTCACAAATATGCAGAGTAATGGTAAAGATGCATTTTTTCAGGTTAAGTAATTATGACATTATAGTATTTTATCATTAAAAATATGGTAAATATAATAATTAAATATTTAAAGATTGTACTATAGTACTTTTAATTAAGTATTTGTGATAATATGTTGAATGATACCAAGATAAGTGATTCAATAGCAACTTCAAATTTTTGGAAAACACATGGTTGAGGGAATGATAAAACTTATTATGTTTCTAATTTGGGACAATTATATTTTTATAAAGAGTTTTTTGATAAAGAAAATTTAAATTGGATACTACTAACTTCCATGGATCTAATTATAATGTTTTGGATCATAATAATTATCTACTTCATAAGTATAATGATTTATAAAATGGTTTGTGTTGAACTTTATATAAGGATTTATAGAATAATATATTAATTAATGGTATGATGCAACATATTCTAAGAGACGAATTATAAATAGATCAATGAATAAAAAAAGTATAATATTGTGTTTATGAAAGAGAAATTTATCATGCAAGTATATTAACATATTTTCTTATAGAGTGAAATAATTTTTAAAATATAGGAAAAAGTTATTAAATGAGAAATGGTGTCTTATTATCGTTATTTTTTATGATATTCATGATCTTTTACAATCCTCTGTTTTATTTCTTTGTGGTAAAAACATTATCATTAACATTTTCTCATTCAATCTACTTTCAAACATCGTAGTTAGATTGTTCCTCTATGTCCATGTTTCCGATAGTATTTTCCTATTGGAAAGATTAGTTTTGTGGTGACCCTCACATTTTCATTCCCCTATTAATAACAATATATTTTATTAAGACTATTTACGATGTGGGTTTTCCACAATAGTATTTTCATATATCAAACCCTTGATTACATAGATCATGTTAAAAATTAGAGGACCAAATTTAACTTAGGTGGGGAGAGTTTAACACCCCATTAATTTATAATAGTTTTATTTTAGAATAAAAAAATGTTTGTTACAAGATTCCTTTATAAGCAACACCTTGTTAATATAACACTACACACAATATTGAGTTATCATATCTTATACACAAGGCCGAGTTTCACCGCCATTTAAAAGTACACATATTTTAAAACTAAATTTTGTAAATTTTGTAAATTATATTTTTCAAAATGAAATTCATTTATAAAATAAGAATATAAAAAATTTATTAGGGTGAATTTTGGGTATTTATTTATGAAGTTTCATATTTTAATAAAAAGTGAAAAATACAACATATTTGTTAAAAACTCTCATTTTTTTAAATAATTATTAATTTGTAATTACATTATAAATTGCTATTAATGATTAAATATATCAATTATACATTTATTAATCCATTTTAGTTAATTTTTATCTTTTTTATATTGAATTTAGAAATAAAAACTTATGAAACTTTTCAATATTTTCACAAAAAAACCCAGCTTTCCTGCCATATCATTTAGAATGGAATTAATTTAACTTTTTCACGTCTGTTAGTTGAATTTTGAAAATTCAATACATAGTTGTAATGAGTATAATTTTTATATCCTGATAATATAAAAAATCTTTTTGACCAAAAGGATTGGTGAAGGTAATTACAATTAATCATATCGATTAAGGAAAAAAGTAACTTATTTAGGGGTTGGACTTTAATGGGAGAAATGACCTATAAACTTATCAAAATTCCATTACCTTTCCTTATATAGACCATATACGATATTGGTTATAATTTTATGATTTATTTGGATACTATTAATTGAAATTCAGCCATAAAATATATTAAGAAAAAAAATGAACAAAAAAGGAAATTTTCTTACCTTTAACATTTATAAAGACTTGAGATAAGGAAAAAATCATATTTTCAGTTATATATATAATTTGGAATGATAAATGAGATATTTTCTCATAATTATATATCATTAATTTTTATAGATTAATTAGTCACTTATATTCTTATGAAATTCCAACTGATTTATTTTTTAATTATTTATTAAAAAAATAAATGATAATAAAATTATTAAATGTGAATAAAGTTGAATGAATTATTATGTTCTGTTATTTTTAGAGATGAAATTTAATTTTTAATATAATTTACTTAATATATTATAATTATGTCATTTTGTTGATATTAATTAATTTATATTAATTAAATAATATCAAAATTGACATGGATGATATTTTGTATTAAATGATATTTTATTTAATGATTTAAAACATGCAAGAAATACAATATTATACCAATTTATTTGTAAACGTTAATAAATATAAAATATTTTCTATTTATTTAACAATTATTCTAATATAAAGAACATATAGGCCCTTAAATAGTAAAAATAGTGCTAGCATGGTTCAGGTAAAAGTAGTGTTTTTTCATGTTACATGTTCTTATTTAAGAATTAATTTCGACACACTAGGCATAATTATATTGTAAATTATATAGAATATTTATAAATCAATGGGTCTATTTTTTTGTATAACACTAAATTAAATTCATTCTTAATGATTAAATTACATATGATAGAGAAAATGTTTTTTTAATGAAAACCAAATATGTAAAAGTACAAAAACATAGATATTAAGGAACAAAATTATAAAAATGTACTTATTTTTGTGTGGTGGTGGTTTTTGTAGAAAATCATTTAACTTTAATCCATTAGTTTTTATTTTTTTCTCATGATGGTTAAGGCAAACCTCTCAATAGTGTTTACCATTAAATATTTAAAGGAAATCCCTCCCCCTCATTATAAAAAGGAACTCATCCCTACCAATTAATCACTCAAATAAATCTATTTTCCTCACCCAAACCCCTAAAAATAATCTAATAACATCCCTCCAAAAATCCTATATTCCTAACTTTGGTCAAAAAATATTCTAAGGATGTAATTTGTTGAAAACAAAAAAGGAATTTCCCAAAAAAGAGGTAACATTCATCAATGATCAATTTGTCTTTATTTCCCTCTAAAACCATTAAATTATTTTTATTATCTATTTATATAATAAAATATTTACATTAAATATATTAATATTTTTTTATTTCTAGGGTTTCACCTACACCTACACACACCTCTGTCAAATGGGTAATGAATTTACTGTTTGTGTATACAAGGGACTACCGCCTCGGGAAATGATGTCGTTTTTTTATTTAGCACCTCTCATGGTTGGGAATTATTATAGACACACTATTTTTATATGGTTTATAATTTATTTATTTTGTATCAATACTTATTTAACTTTTATATAACCGATAGTTGTATATTTTCCAGTTTTAGGAAACACGGTAACCTTGTTTATCAATGTATTGACTACCACCTCCTCCAAATGATGTGATGCATTCACACATTACATTAAATGTATTAAGGGTGAGTTTAATTAAACATATGAGAGATTAATGAATTTTATATTAAAATAATTACATATTTATCCTTATATAAATATTATATATAATTTTTTTAGCCTTTTCACAAAGTAAAAAAAGTGTAAACGTCATTCATTGATTTATGGAATGAAGCCTCTTTGACGTGATGTGATTAATTTTACATAACTTGAATTATATATATAAGTGTATATGAATAAATAATATTTTATCTATGATATATTTTTTAATAATTTTAGATGAAATTTTACTTACCTTCATCCATAATAATCATTGAAAAATTGTAATGTTTCACATGCATATGTACGGCCCACCATCTATAAGATTATAACATTAGTTAATTTTTCATAACCACCATTAATTATTGGTTTTATAATTTTAATTTATGTATAAATATGATAATTATTTCATTATTATAATTATTTATATGTTTATATAATTAACCTTTTGACTATAGTTGGCCTACCAAAGTTTTTTTTGACACATCAACCAAATTTTATCAAAACACCCGACATAAACATAATTATTTATACAGATGTATAAAAACTTGTAATAAGTTAAGTAAAATTAATAATAAAAATGAATAATTTTATCAATAAAGTAAATAATTAACAAGATTTTGTTTTTCAGTATGATAAATACACATGTTACAGGTTAAACCCAAGGCAAGGGATTTTCATCTCAATTTTTACATCTGTGAGATAAATGTCTTATTCCCTAAATACTTATTTTTTATGGTGTATCTACATTAAAATTTAATATATTATATCATTAAAACGTTTATATTCATGGTATTTAATTTTTTTCTTGGAAATATCTCATGAAATGTTTTTTACCTTTAAAATTATCAATTGGTAAAAGTTATCTCGGAATCTCACTTTCTTTATTGATTGTTAACATTCTCTCAAATCAATCACATTCTCGTTATCATTTTTCATTAAAAATTATATTTATTTATGATATCCATATTATTTTATTTGGTATATTATCTTTCCTTATACCATTTACCATTTTTACATACAGTCTTAACATTTGAATTTATTTAATTATTGAGGAAATATTGATAAATCGCTATCATTTATTCAATATGGATATTTGATAAGGCACAATTTTCATGAATTTAAAACAATTATTTGATATGTATAGGATTATTTGGATATGAAATCCATTGGTTGGGGATTAGTTAATGTAATAGCCTTGATCCATCAGTGGTATCATTGGATGAAATCTGTTGGTGAAAATCCCTTCACGTTTGTTTATAAGAAGTTTTAAATTGTCATGTGGATTGATATTGACATAAATCAAATGGGTTGCTAACCACAGACTTAAAATATCTTCATGATAGAGCCTACAAGTAACTATATTGAATATATATCTTGATTTTTAAGATTTCCATCATTATTAATTCCATCATTAATATTATTCCATGTGAAAATTGTTTTATTTAGAATATCCCTAAAATAGTTTTAAGCTCATTTGAATAGTTATATGGAATTTTTTGATCGTATTTTATTATTTCCTGATTGATTATTAATTATTAATTCATGATAGATTCCTCTATAATTTACCCTTACTCAATATTTGATATCACCCTTATATTGTTTATTTTCCTGAGGGTATGAATATGAATTCTTGGAATGAGATTCAAGGATATCGAGTATTTTATTTTGTTATGTGTTATGTTTTTTACAAAAAAATGTAAAATGGGTTCCATGTTTGTGTTTTAGTTTTCTAAAACAACTAAATTGATTGGTCCTATAGGATTTCATTATTTGTAATCATTCCAATGTAATAATGTAAGGAACCAAATCCATGATTTTGGGGTTAGGGAGTTATAGTTGTTAATAGAGGACATTTTATAAAAACTGTAGAAACTAGATTTCAGAAAACATATATTAAATAATATAATCCTATGATGGAATTTTAGTATAAGTATAGAAAATCATCCTAATGAAACTATATTTATGATTATGAAATTACTTATACATAAATTATTCAATTAATATTATGTATTTTACTTCTTTTGAGATTTTACATGAAAGGATTTAATGGATTATATGTCATCATTTGAAATGGAACTTAGAATAATGAATTTAAACCTCAATAATTCAAATTATCCAAAGAGTAATAATGATCATTTATTTTATATTCTTATGAAAATATTTTGAAAGGAACTAGCTTAAAAATAATTCTCATTATATGAGGGAATAATATCTTGTTATTATAAGATAAGGAATTAATTATCTCAGTATTATGGATTTAACAGGATTCTCAAGTACAATAGAATATTTTGGAAAATAACGAATAAAAGGAATAATGGGGAGAATAATTTTCCCACAGGTAATAATTGTGAAAAAATCACCCTAGTTCTTTATTAAAAGGAATGTCAATTTTATACAAGTATGGATACAAAGGACACTAAGCTTGTGATTGTGAGGATAAGAATATATTTTTTAATGTAATAATTTTGAAATGTAATGAGATTTGATATTATGAAAATAAATCTATCAAGTATTAATGTAATATACCCCAAAAGTGGAAAATAGATCATGGCCAAGATTTTTCTACGACCATAAATGAATAGGAATGATTAATATTAATTTTATTTAATTCAATAATTATATCATTTTATTATTATATTTTTAAGGTACTATTTATGAGAATTAAGAAATATATAATTATTGTACTTTAGTAGTATTTCATTATGGATTTGTGAACATATTGTAAATTATACCCAAAAAAATTTATTAGTAAGTTAATATTTTTTCAAAACACATGTTTGAGGAGTGATAAAATATAATATGTTCCTAAATTTGAGAAAATTGTGTTTGGATACACACACACACAAACAAATATATATATATATTATTTATATGCTTAATGTTAATTAGATTCTAAAAACAATGTTGGAACTGATTCTAATGTTTTCTATCATAATATATGGATGGATCAAATGGTTAAAACTTTATAAAATTTTCAATATTGAACTACATACAAGGTTTAATTGGTTAATGTATCACTTCACTATTTGATGAAAAATTTTCTAAGTGATGAATTATAAATAGTTCATGGAATATCCAAAGGATGATATTTTTTATGAAAGGAAAATTTATCGTGTAGGTATGTTTACTAATATTATTATAAAGTGAAAGAATTAATCCACTCTTGGAAAAAGGTCTTCAAACATAAATTTTTCCTACTATAGTTATTTTACATGATGTTAATGACCATTTTCAGACCTCTAGTTTATATATTTTTAGTCAACAACCTTCCCATCAACATGTTCTCTATCACTTTCCATGAAAACGTGATAGTTATATTTTTATTATATTCCCATGTTTTTGAAAATGTTATGAAATTGAGAAAACTCTTTTTGTGGTGAACATCACATTTTTCTTTACATATTATTATTAATATTTTAAATTAACGCTATTTCCAATGTGGATTTTTCAATAATAGTATAGTATAATATCAATCCCTTGATTACTGAGATCAAGTTTAAATTGTGACGATGTAATTTAATTAAGGTGGGGGAAATGTGACACCCAAATAATTTTAAATATTTTTATTTTAGAATAAAATATATTTTTATAAATTTTATTATAGGAAAACCATTGTAAACATACACTAAACCCAGAACTGACTTATCCTGTATTACAAACAAGACAATGTTTTGAAACCTTTTAATAGTGCACCGATTTTAGAAAAAAATTTAAAAAATTTTAAAATTTTATTTGTATTAATATAAATTATTTTTCAATTCATAATTTCATAATTATATTAGGGTGATTTTTTGGAATTTTTTTGAGATGTTTCCTTTTTTGATGAATAGTGAAATATTTTAAATTTTAGTTGAAAACTACATTTACTTAAAAAAATATTAATATAAAATTATATTTTAGATTGGTTTTAAAGTCACAATATATAATCTATTAATATATTATTTCAATCTACATCATTGGGATCATTTTTATATAAAATTATATATAAAACTTTAAGTAACTTTTGAACACTTTCAATTAAACCCATGCATTCTCTCCACATTTGAGGGATTATCAATAAATTAAATCTTTATGCTTCAACAAATTGAATTTTGAAATATGGATACACATAGTATTAGTCATTATAATATTTATAGTCCAATAAATTCAACAAAATTTTTTACAAAAAATATTACTTAATGTAATTAAAATTAATTACATCAATTAATGTAAAAATTAGATTATTAGTGGTTAAAAATTAAATGAAAAAATGACTGATCCCCTTGTAAACAATCCATTAGATTCCCATATTTAGACCATATACACTTTTGGTTCAATTTTTTTTATTTTTTGGGATACTATTACATAAAATTAACCCTTATAATAAGTTAACTGAGGAAAAAGAAAAAAAAAGAACATTCACTAAAATTAAAATTTCAAATCATTGAGAGATGAAAAAAATAATTTCTATTATACATATCATTTTTTAGAAGAAATGAGTTATTTTATCCTAATAATTTATCAATAATTACTATAGATGAATTAGTCAGTTAAAATTCTTAATAAATGCAAACACATTGATTATTTAGTTAATTATTAAATAAAATAAATTATATTAAAAATATTAAAGATAAAGTAATTTGAATGAATTATTATCTAACATTATTTTTATTAATTGATATTTTATGTTACAAATCTGTTAGTATAATATATTTAAATTCAATAAATGTTTTGATATTCTTAAATTTATTTTAATTAAATAATGTCAAAATTGACATTAGTGTAATTTTATAATAAATTATATTTTATTTAAAGATCTCAAATACACAATAAATCCTATATTCAGAAAATTTATTAGTAATTATTAATAAATATAATATATGGTCAATTCATGGACCAGTTAGTCTTTAAAAATTAACATATTGACCCATAAATTGTAAAAACATTGTTTGCACGGTTCAAGGTAATGTTGTGTTTTTTGCGCATTATATACATTTGTTTTAAAATTAATTTTCATCACACTTAGTATCATTATTTTTAGAAATAAATACAATATTTATAATTAATTGGGTCTATATTTTTTTAATAAACCTTAATTCAATTTATTCTTAATGGTTATATAACATAGAATGGGAAACTAGTAACATTAATAAAAAACAAAATTGTAAATGTTGGGAAACATAGAAGTTGAGGAAAAAATTATATAGATGAACTTAATTTTTAGGTGGTAGAGATTTTTCACACTCATAAATTCACATTAATTTATTATTTTTAACTTTTGGAAGCACATTATGTAAGGGAGACCTCTTAATACTATTTTCCTTTTAATATTTACAATTACGCCACTCTACCTCCACTATAAATAAGAACTCACCATTCCAACAACATCATACATATCAATCTATTTTACTTAACTAGAACCAGAAAAATAAGGTCTCAACATCAATCCACTTAATCAAGAATCCTCTCTTTGTCCATAAATCAGTCCTAGTAATTATTTTTCTGAAAATGAAAAGGATTTACCGAAAAAGTAGTTAACATTCTTCAACGATCACTTTCACATTATTTCATTAAAAACCCATCAAATTATTATTGTTAACAAATTTTATGATATCATAAGTATCCAAAATATATGATTATTTTTTTTATTTTAATGTTTCTACCTACAACTACACACACTTCCATCAAAAGTGTAACAAATTTACCATTCATATGTATGGTGGACTACCCCCTTATGAAACGATGTCGTTCATTTTTTCAGTACCACTTATCATGTATGGGAAATATGAATGATAAAATATTTTTATTGTATATATTATATTTATTTTATATTAATACTTCTTTAATTGTTCAAACATGTATCCTAATTAGTTCTTCTTAGTGGAAATATGATAACACCATTTGTCAACGTGTGGACTACCACCTCCTCGAAGAAAGGTTAAACCTTTACACATTACATAGAGTGTAGTATGTATGGTTTTAAATAAAAATATGTGACATAAATGAAATATATACGAAATTAATGACATAATTCACATTCTTGAAATATAATATATCATCTTTTTTATGACCCTTTTCACACGATAAGAAAAGTGATAACATCATTTGTGGACGCATGGACTACCGCCTCCCGGGCCTGATGTAATTCATTTTTCATCTCAATAATTGTATATATAATTATATATGATTAAATAAAATGGTATTTTTGATATTAGTATCCTTATATAATGATAAATTTTAGTTAACTTATTTTAATAATGATCATCAAAAAATGGGAATATTAGTCATGTGTACATATAGCCTACATCTCCATGATTATAACGTTGGTTCATTTTTCAAAACCATATTTTATGATTGGTTATAAAAGTATAATTAAAATATAAATATGATAATTATTTAAAATTTATTCTTCTATATAAGTCTATATTGTGACCCCATTTGACCATAGTTGACCTAATAAAGTCATTTTTGATACATGAACTTAATTTGGTCAAAATCCAATCGAAACATAGTTATTTAAGAAGTTGTATAAAAAATTTTAATAAATAATGTAACTCCCTGACCCTAGATACCCAGAGTCGGTGCAATATTACATAAAATTGGCATGATCACAAAGGATCAAGTCTCAAAAGAACGATTAGTTTAGTAGTCTTGGAAACATTAGATATATTCATAAGTCTTACATTACATCATAAGGTAAAAAAACTAAAACAACATCTTGTCTTCATATCCGCTCATACTATCCCTGCAGATCATTCATAAATTACTTCTTCACATCCTGGGAAAAATAAAACATTGATAGGGGTGAGCTCAGATGCTCAGTAAGGATAACAATATAGCAGAAGCTTTCATAGATAAGCATAAACACTTAAAAAAAATTTATAACTAAAACAAAATTCCTTTAAACATGATCTTCAGCATAATATGGAAAAGATAAAATGAAATAATGCCATTTACTTATTCACATGGATATTCTACTAGTCTTACAATCACATGCAATATTAATAACCACTTTCATAACGATGGAATACATAATGCCAGACTATCATAACCACATAGCCAAGGCCTCGTTCCAAGACTACAAATAAGATTTTGTGAAGGCCTTGTGCGAAGACACTAGTTTGTCTCATGAGACCTACCGATGCATCGAGGAGCTATAGTGGGCTCCACCCATCACTTACTAAGTCCAATGCATTCCTCATATGAAAATATTGAAACATAACATAAACATTCGTATTAAAACTAGCATACGAAATGTCAATACTTTAACCAAAAACCATGAATGGTATAAAAATAGCACATCCACAGTCAAACATAACTCTTTCGATAAAATATGGAAGATTATATTGTATTAGATTAACCTCAATCAAGAATAATAAAGGATATTGACATAGATTAAAATAATCATCAAACTATTTATAGAAATATCCCCCTTTTTCTGAAAAACATTTAAAAGTCACACTATTTGCCAAGAATCCATTTAAAAATAGATGTTCAAATCAAAGTGTCCCATACCACTATGAATATTTTAAAAGTAATTTTGATTTGAAAAAATTAATGTTCATATAAATAAATCCTTAAAACCATTTTTAATACATGGACATTAATGAGCAAGATTTAGAAGAATAAGTCTATAAAACATTTAAAAATGGTATTTTAGTTAGAGTTTCTAACAAAAAGAGAGACACTTGAATAAAAATAACTGAGGTAATCAAAAAATTTTAATATCATGAGAATAAAAGGATTCATGATATACTATGTAAAATTACATTATATACACCACATAAAAGTGATTTGGTGTATAACAACAAAAAAGTCTCAATGGAATGTAAATTGAGGTGAAATCTCTCATAAAGGTCGTATCCTTAGGTTAAGGATAAATAAATGACATATTTATGTGTGAAAAATATAAATACACTAAATATTATTGGATATTTATTGTAAAACAATCAAAGTACATTCACACATAATCTTTTAAAAAAAACACCAATGAATTGGATGTTTAACTCAACAAATGGAGAATGAGTTAAAATTACTCTTATCAAATTCATATAGATGACTTGAGAAATTATAAATGGAGTGATTATGTGTATAAAAATTATATCCACAGAAAAGGGGAGTGTAAATTATGACATAAGCAAGTGAATAGTGATTCCACACATAATCTCGGAGTAAAATAATCAATGAAGTTTGCGTAAGGCCGAATAAATTGAAATTGAAATTTCAAATTCCCTTATCAATTAGGTTACTTATGAAACATACACCCATGAAAGAAGGATCATAAAATGATGATTTAAATACACATAAATTAAAGTATTTTACACAATGAATACAATCATGGGCAATACACATACACCACATGCAATAAACAAGTGGTGAACAATAGAATTCTCACGAAATTAAGAGTGAGATAAGAAACCCCTTAATTTGTACTTTTTGCTTGGTTGACGGTAGGTTAACCTCCTGTATAATGGTGAAATAATTGTTATTGAATTATACAAGAATCATTTACATTAATATTATATCATATATGATCTTTTGACATTGATATCTTAGTATTATCGTCATTTCGGGTATTAACTTACTCGTTTTCCTTTATATTCTTTTTTACGTAAGCTCTTTTTTTTATGGATAGGTTTTATCTTATTCATATAAAGAATTATATCAAGTCCTTAAACATTATTTTTAAATCATAAAATGATAATTATACTTGAATGGATACGATGGAGAATGAATCTCATCGCTTTCGTGGAGACAGTAGTCCGTACGTACGCACGAGCGACAATATCATTCTTTTGATGTTAAAATAATATATAATTGGATGGTATATCATATAGACAGAATAATTATCATGTTATATTTATTATTTACATGAATTACACATCATTATTATACCTATCCAAATACTAATTTATTGAATGACAATTACACCATGATGTGGAGACGGTAAGCCGTACGTACGCACGTATGGTGACATGTAAATCAATGGATGGATAGAATACTCAATATGGTCGTACAATATTTATAATAATATTGTAGTATATAGGATATACTAGATTCATTATTTTATAATGGGAATAACAATTAAAGAAGAAGTTTAAGAAGAAAAGAATTTGAAAAAGGGTGGTAAAAACATTACCTCTTCTTCGGGTTCTTCCTTTTGATTTGATCAAAAGGGGTCCTTAGGTTGGATTTCTGATCAAAATAAGTCCTATAGGTTGTATTGAGTGATGTTTATAGAGTATTTGGGCAGGGTTTGGCCGAACCAAAAGTATTTGAAGGTGTGAAGTAATGACAAGGGGGAGTGCCCTTTTATAAGAGGGGTGAGGGGCACCTTTGGAAAAGCTAGAAATATTATTTTATAATAACTTCATATTTGGTTTCTAATGGCTCCAAAGTGTATTATTTAAATTTTAATATGGGGATAGGTCGAAAACCACTCAATCAATAGAATTTAGACTAGTTTGGGTCATTATATTAACCTTATATTTATGTATTAACTCTTAGTTAATTAGTTTCACTTTTATAATGTCTCTTTGTATTTTTATATTATATGGTTAATAAACTTACTATATACATCCATGCGACCCCAAGTGGTGAATTAATGATACACCTATAATTATATAAGTCTCTTGTCCAAACCTTATATTTTTAGTAATTTAATATCAATTAATAATATAATATTTGTTTTAAAAACTCTTTTATGTCAATTTTGACACTATTCAATAATTGATTTTTGTAAAACTCATAATAGAATGATTGCTTTGAAAAAAGTAAATTAAATCAATCCTAATATTTCATATTAATCTATAAAATTAGTTTAATTCAATAAAAGTCTCTAATTATATTTATTTGGATATTTATAATATCAATTATTTTATTTGTTTACTATTATAGAAATTACTGCATCATCATTGTGTCATAAATAAATTAACTTATTTAATGTCTAAAATTTATAAATAAAATATTATTATTTATTAAATCTTATTATATTTCTAATGAATATTTATAATCGAATTTATCTTTTGTGTAACCCTATATTAAAAATGTTTTAGTAAATAAACTTTGATTTTAAATCTTTTAACTCTTCTTTGAATTAAATAATAATAAATGTCCTAATCTAATCCAAGTGAACCTAAATGATAATATTTTATTCCTAAGGTTGTTTGGGGTCGAGATACACTTTTCCAATAGAATTAGGACATGTGTTAGGGTAATATTAATACAATTTTTACCCTTAATTACACTATTTACTTTTAACCGTGGTAAATAAAAGAAAAAAGTTACTATTCACCAAAAATTATTTTCATCTCAATGAACCACATTTAATTCCTTGATATTAACTGTGTCGCACGGATTTTCGAAATTCCATTCACAGAAGCGGTAAAATTATGTTTTATGAAAAATTCAGTTTTTTAACTACCACTTAGTGGTTTCACTATTCATCAAAAAATGAAAGTTTCCAGAAAAATACCAAAAATTAGGCCTAAGCTATATTTGATATTATGAATTCAAAAATGATTTCTATTTTAACAAATTAAAAACATATCATTTGCATTAATTAATTTAAAAATTAATTCCCGTCGTCAAAACAAATAGCGTGTTTTTAAGAGATAATAACTATCAAATGATTGACACTTGTTTATGTTTGGTTTAAATGTGAAATCTCATACAATGACCAACATTGTATTAAATGGTAAAAATATATTCTAAATATACTTTAAAACCACTCAAATTAATAATATATCACTATTAATTATTTTGATTAAAAAAGTTGTTTTTAATTAAATGTTAGTAATTTTCACTATTCATCAAAATATGAAAGTTTTCTGAAAAGTACCAAAATTTCACCCTAAGCTAATTTAGATATTACGAATCCAAAACTGAAGTCCATTTCTAAAGATAAAATTTATAAAATTTCAAAAAGTAGGTATTACTATTAATAACGGCTAGTTTGATTGGTTGTGGTGTGTTAGAATCTCGAAGTTGCATACAATGCACGTCATTGAATTATTCAAAGGGAAACGTACCGTGGAAGCTTGGGGTGTTACAAATAATGTAATAGTAACAATAAAATTGAGAAAGTTTCTAAATAAATTAAATAATTACCAAATTTATATTATTCAAGAAGATTAATACACAAGTAATAAGTCTAAATTAAGGTAAGGTATTATCATATCACTTTTTAAATTTTTGAGATAAATTTAATATACACCTCTAACATATTTTTTATGGTGTAAATACATTCATTTTTGAAATATTATATCATGAGACATTTAATATTCATTGTATTTAATGTTTTTCTTTGAATTATCTCATCCAAGGGCTATAACCATTAAAATTTCCAACTAATAAAAGTTATCTTGGAATCTCACTTTCTATTATGATTGTTAAATTTATATCAAAAAAATAAATTTATAATAATAATTTGTCATTAAATTATATTTATTTTTTATATTCACATACTTTTATGATGGATATTATTTTTGACTAAAATATAAAACATTTTTACATATGGTATTTAATTTGAATGTTATTGACTTACAGAGATAATATTGATACACTTTTATCTTTTACACAATACAAATACTTAAAAAGGCACTTCATTCATGAATATAGATCTATTATTAGTTATATGGGGAACTATTTGGAAATGTAGTAAACGGGTTGGGTACCAGTTAATACAATCCCCTCGATATTTAGGTAGTGTCATGGGATGTAATAAGTTGGAGAAAACACAATTAATTTGTTTCTAAGAAGTTTTAAACTATCTAGAGGATAGATCTTAACCCAGATAATATGGGTTTTTCCCCACATAATTAATATGTCGTGATGATATGTCTTGATAATAACTATCTTGAGGATAGATCTTGATTGTTTATATGTCAAGCATTTTTCATTCTTTTATTGTTTTTATTTTATGTAAATATTATATTAGTTCCAATATACATGTTTATGTTTAAAGCTAATGTGATTAGTTATATAAAATTATTTTTATCATATTTTATTATTTCTAAATTTATTATTCATTATTAATTCACGCTATTTTCCACTGTACTTTACCCTTACTAAAAATTTTAGCTCACCCTAATTTGTTTCCATTCCCTATGGTTTGATGATCATTATTGGAATGAATTTAGAGGATGGTGAGAATTTTATTTTGATATTTATTATTTTTTAATCCTAATATAATATGGGTTCAATGTATGTAATCTAGTTTTCCAATACTTATAAATCGATCTGTCCTTTGACATTTTATTCCAAGTAATCATGACAATGTAATAAAGTATGGCACTATCTTCAGGCATCAGAAGTTTGGGCATTACACATTAACAACTAATTTGTGATAATGTGTCATGATTTATTCCATAGGACTAAATTTTAGGAGACTATAGACTTTACTGAATACATAAGAACAATGGTTAGCCTATATTGTTCTAAAAAACTACACAAACCACCTAACTATCCAACTTCAACATCATTATGTTATACCTCCCCACCTTACCATATCTTATATTAAAGGGGAACCTAACCACATGTATCCCAACTAGGGTAGTATATATATGGATCTCTCACTTAGTTCCACATGTTAAAATGGCCAAACTAAATTCAAGGGGAGAAAATAATTAAGAGAAAAATTAAATCTACCTCAACTCTAACACAGTTACAATAAGAATACCATTTTTTCAAAACATACATCCACCATAAATTAATAATAATACAACCCCAAGGGGATAACTACAATCACAAGGGGACTATATTTTAGTCTCAAAACCCCAAAATAATCAGTTGAATATACCAAACAAACCATTATTTTAAAACTAAATTCATATCCCAATTCCTCTCATTTTCATTAAAATTACATCCTTTCAAAATGATTTTAAAATACATCAAAAACAGACCCATATTTAATCTAAAATATCGTCTTAAAAATAAGGATATTTATTTTAACAACCAAGAAATATTTTCAAAAGCCTAAATTCACTATTAATAATCATTTAAACAACCACTTACAGATTTTTGACATTGTTTAGAATTTAATAAAATAAATTTAATGTATTTTAAGATATATTTATAAAAATATCTTAATTATAAAATATTATTTCCATCAAAAAAAATTATATTTTCATCCCAAAAATTATATATAACTATAATTAAATTAAAAATTAATTTATAATATTCATGAAATTTATAAATTTCAAAATATAGGGATTCAATTGAAACACCTTCCTCTACTAATACATAAATAAATGTTTATCCTCCCATGATGTATATCAAAATAATAATAAATGAACATCTATAGGTCTTAATCAATAAAAACCCAAGTTTAAACCCAACCCAAACCATATATGTCCCTTTCACAAAGAACTATGATTCAAGGGTGAAGATTAAACCATGGAGAATTAAAATTGGTAGAAATAAAGTGATAAAGAGAGGAAGGGGAAAGGATTTACCTTATAAATCACATAAAATTTATTAGAAAGAAAACAATAATCAAATAGGTATGAATGTTCTTATCTTAGGGATCCATGTGAGTTACCAACATGAAATAAATGAGCGTAGAGGAGAAATATGTTAAATAGTACATGGGTGGAAAAGTAAACCCAATTTAAAAATTGGAAAAATGTCTCATGAGGATTCCCCTAGAATCATAGTGTGTAGGTTCCCCAAAAATCATCATAAAATATTAAATCAGTGTTTCTAAATAGTGCACTTCTTCTAGGAATTTCTAGGGGTATGAACACATAGGAATTACAGCATATAAACTCACCCTTATGATGGAAAGTGACTCCTAAGAACCAAGAACTCATTAGTCCACCTCGTAGAAACATGACCCTTAGTAATTAAGACAAGAGAATCAGCAACGTCTACTAATCTAGTACAACACAGCCCTCTATGATACAACTTGTAGGCCTCAGCTAAAACATATTGATAGTTTAGGCATCCCCTCTATATATTTTCCGATCATATTTACCTTTATGAAACTCCTCCTTTATGAACTACCCTTACATAGAACCCCACTACCCCTATGAACTACCATCCATTGTGTATACCAATATCTAACATCATAAAGCTCCTTAGTTAGAAGGACCCATGGGATATAGAGTGATCCAATATATAATGATCTCCTAGCATTGTGGTGTAGTTTGTAGGGTGACCCCTATAGAGTATAAACATATGTAAGGGTACCATTGGCTTCCAATATATATATCCATTACCCATGGTATAGCTATAATATTTAGATAGTGGTTGTTTTTTGTCCATTCCATTCCATCCCTATAAGATTAACAAGAACCTCAAGACAACAAAAACTCCAAAAAATAATAAATTAAACCATAAGTAAACACAAATATATAATACGGCAAGTTTCTATTGTGACATTTATGAGGTCACATACAATCTATTATTAAAATTTTATCATCCCCTGATTTGTTTTGGTGATGATCCTGAATTATGGATTTTAGTTGAAGAATAACACATATCTCATACATATTTTCCTCACAATTGTGAAACATTGACACAATTTAGGTATTAAGTTAATCTTTAAAATATTTATTTTTGTTATTTTGTAATGAATTTTTTTTTATTATATGATGACAATAAAAAAATAATTCAAAATAATAAATTGACTACTCTTGAATAATATCAGTAGGTAAATGTTTCTCATTGGTTTCAATGAATAGAAATTTAAATTTTGTATAGTCAAATATATAGAATCAATTTTTTATTTTATATATATATATATATATTACTAGGTTTCAAAACATGAAAAAAAATTATTTCCATTTATGTACACTAAGAAACCCACCTCAAAAATTGGTAAAATATTATAATGAATATGTGGTCAATGGATTTTTGTTTCACAAACTCATATACTATAAATCAAATAAATAAATTAATAGTGTTGTTTTTTGAAATGATATAATCACAAATATTTTAATTTATACCATAATATAATTGAAGATAAAATAATTGAGTAGTGTTATTTGGGATATAATTAGACAATGATGTTTTAATTTCATTGGTTCTATGATAATTATGTGGTCAACATTGATTAAAAATAATGAATCATTTATGCTAAATATAAAAGTTTTCAATTAGAAAAAGAATAATTAATTATGAAACATTATGAACATAAAGTTTATGATGAAATTTTTTTTTATTTTTAGAGATATATATTGGACTATTTGAGGGTTTTAAAAACCTAATAATATTTTCTTAGGTCTGGTGTAAAAAAATATTCATCATAGACAATCTATAAAAACAACTAAATTGACCCAAATTCACGCTTACAGTTTTTTAGTAACAGTAAATATATATAATCACTTAATACACCCACGTCCATTTAGTATTATAGTGATATAGAGTTAGGGAAAACTTTTAAAAAAAGCTCTTATAATTCTCACCCCATATATATTTTTTCCTCCGTTCTTGGACTTTAAAATTCCACAATAATCCTTAATAATCTCCAATCAAAAAATATAAACATGACACACTTCTATAAATACCATATTTATTAGTATTATTTATATCTCAAGGAAATAGAAACATAATAAGGGTGATCTAAAATTATCAATAAATTTTGTTATCATAAAATAAACAATATATAAATAATAAGTAAGAAATAAATAATAATAAAATTTTCATAAAACATAAAAAAAATAAACAAATCATATAACCAATTTAAATAATACTTGATTTCTTAGTGAAGGTTATAAGAAGTTCAAACATATTAATCTTACCACAAATTCCTCAATATAAGACATCATATATATCCTTTTGGTCATATCTTAGACATAATAAACATGTCTTGATGGCCTCATTATATAAAAATATTACATAATTAGGTATACATAAAAAAATTCTAAATAATTTTTATTTCATGATACATACTAATGTATAGAGGGGAAATATAATATTACTTTCCACCCATTACTAAACAACACAAATTCAGTGATTATATGGAAGGATTTAATAAATTGTAAAATACATTATTAACCTACCATGATAATATTCAATCATATATAATGAGATAATAGATTATCAATACTCCCCAATATGTAATCCATCAGTTTTTGTGAATAAATAATAATTTATATGGATTTAAAAAGTATATGAATTATAAATATGCTTCCAGTCCATAATTGAACAATCATTATTAATGAAATAAATCTAGTAAACGTTTTGTGGGATAAGGTATTCACATCCTTTTCAGTAACTATTTTACTTTTAATTAAATACTAGAAATGATTTATAATAAATCCTTGCTAATAAGGAATATATATATGAATTAGGAGAAAAAAAAATTAAATGGGAGATGAACAATGATACAGAACTTAATCATCGGGAAGTGAGCAAACATTGAATAATATTTTCACAATAATTAAGGTATAGAAAATAAATTAGTTTGGAGTAAATAGAGGCCATTAATTTTGGTTAAAATATTGTTTTGTTGTATATAAATGTATTTTTCAAGAAAATTTGGAGTGGCAATAAATATAAATATGTGAAATTAAATCCCCTTCCATTATATTTAACAAAATAATACACTATCCTTTTGACATATAAAAAATCAAAAAAAATAATGTGAATAGATGATTATTTTTTAAAAATATCAAATTTTTTGAAGGAATATGAGTAGTGAAGAATATTCATGAAGGGGGAAAGTAATTCATACAAAAAATGATAAAAATATATCTTTTAACATTTTTTTAAGTGAGTAAAAAATACTTCTAATTAAAGAATTAAAAAGATTAATTTTAAAAAAATAATAGAAATGAAAAAAAAAATTATAATAAAAAATAATTTATTAATAAAAATAATATTCTTAAATTAATGTAAATAATGTGGATATGGAATATAAATATTCTAGAATAAAAATAATAAATAGGCCATCTTTTCTTATAAATATTTTTTTGATTGATTTGCGTAAAAAAAGTGGTAAAATGGAAAATATACATTAAAAATAATAATAAGCCATACTATAATAATATTTTTGCTAATTTGGGGATAAATAACGTATAATTATTCTTATATTAGTCAAAACATAAACAATTTATAAAAACATAAGATTATAAAGAAACATTATGGATTTGGTAAATTTCAATTTGAGATAAAAAAAAGGTATAACATTATATGTTTATGTAAATTATATGATTAATATTAAATAATATTTTAAAATTTATTCATGGGAAAGTGTGTACACAATATAAATTAAATTAGCTATATAATAAATAACATGTCTCAATGGAAGAAATATTGGGATAAGAAACCATTACCTTTTCATCTTGACTTTCATGAAATCTATTTAAACTCATATATAAAAAACAATATTATCCAGTTTTATTATAACCTTATTCATAACTATTAACTTTTATATTATTCAATTATAATCATTCACTATGCATATATTATTTATTCATTAATTTTTAATGTTTATTATCATCAACAAAAGATAGTAATTTTGATAGTTTTTCATGTTTCATAACTGAATATAATGAACCTATTATTTGATAAAAAATTTATAAACTTATAGATTATTTTTTTCACTCATTTTACATTCATTTATACATCCTCATTATCATTTAATGGAAATTATATGTATGGTTATGGTGATCTGAATCTAAGATTAACTTATTTTCAGTAATCGAATAATATTAAAATATTTCTTTACAAATATTATTAATTATTATATTATCATTAAATAATCATATTATTTTTATATATTAATAATAATTATAATATATATTAATAAAATATATTTTTTTATTTGGTGATGAAATTTGAAATACTTCATTAAATAAGGTGGTAATCCGCACAAAGAAGGGGCCAGATTTTCATTTTATAAATGGTTGGGGGAAAGGTAGAAAATTGTTATTACATCGACATAACACCATTTTATTATAATTATGGTACTTATAGAATTATGATATTATGGTTATAATTTATTTTTTAATGAATAATTAGAGTGAAAAGAATAAAAATGACAATAGAGTGATTCAGTGTTCACACCTTACTACTCAGGAAAAATCTTTGAGACTTCTTCAATAAGTATTATGGTGATAATAAAACCTCTATAACAAGTATATGTGTTTTTGGGTTTAATGTTTTAAAATAAATGTCAAAATAGAAATATTTTTTTGAGGATATGTGGGGCAGTAAAGGGATCCTTTTATATGTGATAGGGGTTATATTTCTGTAAATACATTTTACGTTATATTAATAGAATGTCTCTTTGAAAGTATAGTGGATATAATTGTGGATAAAAATATATGTGGAAAAAAAAAATTCAACACAACTCCCTTTCACAGAAATAAATTATAAGGATAGAGATAATTTAAGTATTTTTCATTTAGTTAATCATTTTACCAAAACTTACTTTTACCATGATTACTCATTATGTTACCACAATAACAAACTTTTATAACCAAAATTTAAATGTTAACTAATAAATAATTTTAATTTTATAATTTATATTATGAAAAAATTAAAAAATTTATATTATATAGGTGGAATGAAAAAAATATTAATAAAAGTGAGTTTAATGCAATAAAAATCAATTTTTACAAAAAAAATCATTTTATGAATAAAAGTGACTTTACAAAAAAATTAAGGTGTAGTATTTAATCACATGATATTTTTTAAATATATAAGTAAATTAAATATATTTTTCATTCAAATTATTAAATTAAATGTATAATTATGTGTTTCTAATTACATGAAAAATACCAAAATTGTTTTCTATTATAATAAAATATAACATTGGATCCAAAAAAAGCATGTCATGGTTACCAAAATAAAAATATATATCTTTAAAGGATTTAATTTATTCAATAAATACGTTTTTGGTTGATCTAATGTTTTTATAAATTTTTAATTTATATTTATTTTGTAATCATGTCATAGAAAATGGTATTTGTAAAAAGGCTATTTTCACTATTCACATCAAAATCAACCAATTCAGAAAAATCCAAGAAATTAACCCTGGGATATTTGGTAAAAGGTGAATTAAAAATGAATTATATTTTATTGAATTCAAATTTTAATATTTATAAATATGAATTTGTATATAATAAATATATAATATATAATAAAAACAATGTTTTCAAACATGCCACTTTTTTATCGATTAATAAAAAAATTAACATCTCTTATAGTTGTAGATATATTTCATGGATATTAATAAATTATTTTATAAATATTTACTAAAATTTTGTTATTATATTTTATTAATGTCATTATATTAAAATGGTTGAATTTATCAAAAATATTTAATTCCTCATAACCATTTCTCAGGAACTAATGGTATTTTTGTGTGTAAAATGGAAACCTTTTAATATTCAGAATTAATTTTTTTTGGAAATTATTTTCCTTTTACCTAATTTATAATATATTTAATTTATTATATTAATAAATATTTATTCAATTTATTTTGGTGTCGCATATATCATCAGTTATCATATAGACATGTTTTTTAATAGAGAATGCATACTAAAATCTTACAGTCTTACATTATCTCCCCTTAATTAAATTTAATCCTTGAAATATTAATTTCTTCATACCAAAATGCATGTATAAATAAATAAGTATAATATCATATGTATATTTCATCATGATAATTAATTTTTATGTTCATTCAAGATAACTTATTCTTTAATAATTAAATACATTTAAAATAATATTTCTACCACTATAGGACTAATAAATTTGAATAGGTTTCCAAAATATTACTATGATAATTAAGTGATACTTTCCATAAAAATATTGGAAGATTTTCCCTCGTCATTATTTATTATGACAGATTATTTTTCCATTGAGATGGAAAATATTAGGAAATATAATTACATGATTTAATTCCAATCAATAATCATATTTTCAATGTTCATTTGTGCTTCAACCAATTTTCCACCTCTTCTTCATCTCATATTATAAGTAATATGTAAAAGTGATAAATTATTCTTCAATAAAACATTAAATTCATCTTTTAAATAAAAATAATATCTATAAAAAATAAAAAAATCCTCTTATATCTAGCCATTTACTAAAAGAAAATCTGTTAGTACAAGTTATGTTAATTCAAAAAATAAATATTCCTTATTGTAAATAAGTAATACATTAATCTCTAAAACCAAAAAAATAAGACCCAAATTTTTCAAATTAAGAAATTAAAAAATAATGAAACCCTAAAACTCTTAAAAATTTGGGATGACCAAATTTTAAACCCAAAACAATAATACGGATCTGAACACATTTTCATTGAAAATCAATATAAATTTGACCCCAAATATTATTAAACATCAATAATCAATTATAATATTTAATACTATATAATAAACCCAATATTTATGTAAATATATACTACTAAAAATATATTAATCTATCCCAAAAATAACCTAAATCACCATGACAACAAATTACTCTCGATCCCCTAATGTTATCCATACCCCACGACATATATTCCAAAAAAATCAATTAAAAAATTATTGAAATTAACCATATTCACCTCCAAACAAAATAAAATTTTAATCCTATGGTTTATTTGAACCTAAATTAGGTATTATTTTTAAAAACCAGTAAAAATTTCCAAAAATATCATTAATAACCTCAAAATATAATGAAACTTGTCTTTATATTTGGTATTTATTCCATTGAATTTATGATCAACCATAAACATATAAACCCATAATGGAATAAAAATAATAAATATTATTTAAAATTAACATACAAATAAATAATTACATCTAAACTCTTCTCTAATTCCAATTATAATACACCAATCCCTCACCCCTTGGTCTAGTGCTAAAAACATAATTTATATATATCATTTTAAAAAAAAACTAAAGTGGCACAAGTTTTATCTTCCATAATTACAAAGTAAATATAAAATATTGAGTCACTCATACAAACACTACCTTTTATTTTGGGTCTTTTATACAGTTAAGAAAGACTTTTAACAACCAAAATCCATATATTTTCCATCTGATTGGAATGTTTTAAAAAAAATCATGTATTTGTAATTATATAATTTTTTTTAGTAAGATCCCAAAAAATATCCACAAATAATGACCATATATACATATAATATGGATTATTAATCTTTATAACCTAGGATAATATGAACCAAATAAGGGTGAGCTAAAATTATCAATTATTATGGCTATCATAGAGTGAACAAGACATGTATTGTGTGGTGGAAATAATTAATAATCATGTAATTCCACATGAATTATAGGATGTGAATATGATATATCTAATGTAACTAAGGAAATTAACAATAATAATTTATTTCATAGTTCTAAAATGAAAAATTTTACACATATCTATATTTCCATTATTTCCTCATGAAAATACATCAGATAGACTATCAAGGCCGTACCCAAGACATATAAAACATACCAATGAGGCCTCTTTACAAGAAATTATAAATAATTGGGTGACATATAACAAATACCTAAGATATTTTTTCAAATTATAGAAGTAGAATTATTAAGGGGAAATATAATATTGGTCCCACATCCCTAGATATGTATAATTACTTCATTATTTGAAATGAATTGAAAAATATAAAGGGTTTTCAATGTTACATATTATATAATTAGTCTTCCATTTGAAATAAAAAATGGTTAATATGGAGTTAAAAATAATATTGATTATCAATATTCTCACAATAAATAACATGATTATAATTCATTATGGACACCCTCTATCTTGATTTATGTGTGATAATATATTCTCACTTTATAAATTAACTATTATAAGCCTAATACAAAACTATAAATAATTTTTAATAAATCCATGCAAATAAAAAAAGTTGGCATGAAGGAGAAGAATAAATTCATAACAGATATGGGTAGTGATAAAGAACATATACCTAATATAGTGTGTAAAGTAAGAATAATCCTTACACACCAACTATTATATAGATCATAAATCCATGGGGAATGAAAATATTTTATCAATTCATTAGAAACTAAGGTTTTTTAGAGGGTATTATTCATTAAAATATTTTATGACATGTATCTGAAACATTAAAAATAATTTTCCTTAATTTTTTTAATGTATTATTCTATAAATAAAATTATAAATCACAACAAAAAAATATTTTCATTATAATTTTAGAATTATGTTAAAACATTATTGGTAAAAAAAATTCCCAATAATGTATTGTTGATGAAAATATATACTTATGTAATAAAATGTTGAATAGAGGATAAAAATATAATTAAGGCTATTGAAATCCCTTTTCACTACTTTTAAAAATATAATATCACATAATTTATACACAACAAACAATAAATCATGGATAATGGAAATATATCTTACTCTCTAAAACTGTAAACACATGTAAATGAAGATAAATAATGAATAATGGACATTACAGTATGAAAATTAATTCATTTAGAAAACATTAAAAGATATTATGTATCATACTTTTATAAATAAAATTCCATGTATACTTATAGTGAAAATGAAAAAAAATTAATTTAAATAAATAATTAACATAAAAAGATCGCAATAATGAATTAATTTAAAAAAAATTAATAAAAATTAATAATATGGACATGTAATAGAATGATTCTCAACTAAATGGGGGATATAATTTCTACTTTCCTTAAACATGTTTTTTATGATTATTTTAGTAAAAAAGAGAGGGAAATGGAAAGTACACCAAGAAAACCATATAAGAAACCATATGATAATAAAATATTAGAGGTTTATTCGAGAAATAAAATTTAATTAATACAATTTAACTTGAAACATAAAAAATTTTAATAACAATTTAGACTGTAAAAAACTGTTAGAGTATTGGTAACATTTTAATAATATATCATCGATAAATATAAAATTATAAGTTTATATAAATATAATTAATTTTATAAAATAATATTAAAAAATAAATTTATGGTTTATAAAAACTCTATATAAAATAAATTAATTCAATAATATAACACATGTCTTAAAGAAGTAAATTTTGAAATAAGGAACCCTATCCTTTTACTCAAAACATTAATGACCATTGTTTAATCTATAATATAATAAAAATAAAAATAGTATTCCATTATTTAATAACCTTATTCACATATATATTACCATTTAAATTATTCAATTATATCTATTCTTAAAACATATATTTTTTAGGTAATATTTATTTTCATCATCAGATATTAGTATTTTTGATAATTTTGTACGTGTTTTATAATAGTGATGTAAGACCCCAAACATTGATTCCAACATCACCATTATGAGGTTAAAATGTTTATAAATTATTTTTAAATTATTTATTAATCTCCATTTTAATTTTATGGTAATTCTGGGTATCATTCAAGAGAAAGGAATACATAACGATCTTCTTTTGAATATTTTACTAATATTAGGAAATTTCAATATAATGATCATTAATTCACTTTTTATCCTTATAGTATCATAACCATAGCCTATATTACTTATTAATATAGTATATATTCATAAAATACATTTTAAACCCATTCATGAAATTTAGTGAAAAATATATATTTTGTGAAATTGATGGTCCGCACATAGCACGTTTGATGTTTTCATTTTTTGAATGGTTGGGTGGAAGTTATAAATTGAATATTCCATAAAAATAATAAATTTTAATAATATTAATGATAATAATTTAATAATATTAGTATTGGAGAACAATATTTTGTGGATTTGTAACAATAAATAAATTAATAGAAATGAAAAAAGTTAGATTTGGAGTCCCCACCTTACCCCTCCAGAAAACTTCTATACTATTCTAAGAAAATGATTTTAGTGGGATATGAACATCAAAAAAGTGGATATGAGTGTTAGGTATATATTTAGGTCATAATTTTTGTAAGAATAGTCATTATGTGATATGTGAACATGGGTGATAATGTTATTTATTTATAAGTGAGAGGGTTTTTGTTTTAGTAAATACTCATTAAATTTTATTAAATTCATAACACTTTCAAATGAATGGGGATAAATTCTGGAAAATATTTAATATATAATGGGTATTTTTTGGTTTAGAATCATATTATATATAAAAAATTATAATGTATAATATATTTTAAAAGTTTCCCCCATAAATTAACAGTTTACCATTTTTTACTTTTACTGTGGATCTTTTTTCCCTCAGTAACAAATTTTATTAAAGAAAATGAAATAACACATTTTAAAAAAAATTAATTTTATAATTTAAAATACGAGAACATTTTTATAGGTGTTAAGTTCTATTGGTGGGAAAAATTAATTTTAATAAAAGTTATTTAATCACAATAAAAACAATTTTTAAAGGAAAATTTCTTTTTAGCAAAAAATGATTTTACCATAAAATCATGAATATTATTTATTAAAATTTTATATGTTTTTATATATATAAATAGTGGATTGTTTTTTTGATTTTAGATAAATAAAAATACAAATGGATCGTTATCTATACTTGAATAAATGAAAATGACCAGAAATGTTTTTTATTATAATAAAATAAAACATGGGTTCCCAAAACTAAATCATGGGATTCCTAATTAAATATCCTAAAATACCAGGTAAATAAAGAATATGAAATTTTAATATTTATTAATATTTGTGAATAAAATTTTAATATTTATTAATATTTGTGAATAAAATTTTAATATTACTTTAAGGGTAATTCTATGTTTGATGGGGTAGCCAATATGCAACAACGAGTTTCTTTGAAATCTTACGTTGCACACTAATAATATAATAACAGCATTTTAAATGGTAGTTAATGCCTAGCCATTATAATGGCGAGAATAAATAGAACAGACTATAAAAATATTATATATTTTTGTTAAATATTTTTACATTTATCCAATAAAAGTGAGAGGCTTAAAATAAGAAAACAATTTGATTTTAAGCATAAATATTCTAATGTTATTTAAAAGGGCCATTAACCGCCTTTTGATGGTGAAACATTTTTAAAAAAACTTTTTGTCAATTTTATATGTTATATTTGAAAAAATAAAATCCTTCTTTAGAATCGGGACATCAAAATTTACTTGGTGAAAGTTTTTTTATTTTCCGATAAGGTTCAATTTTTAATGAATAGTGAAAATGCTGCATTTTAATTCAAAACCTAATTTTTAATATAATTTATTTATATCATTAGATTATATTTTTAATTGGGTTTAATGTGTAGTTGAAATATATTTATTCCATTTAATCCAATTATGTTCATTGGAATTAATTTCACTTTGAAATTGGACAGAAACAAGAGTCATCTTTTGATAGATGTTGTTTCTTAAAAACGCGCTATTTGTTTTGATAGAGGGAATTAATTATAAAATTAATTATTGAAAATTATATGATTTTAATTTGGTAAAAATGGACCTAATTTTTTAATTTTTAATATCAAATTTACTTTGGATAAAAAAAATTTATTTTTCTGACAATTGTTCAATTTTAATGAATATGGAAAAATTCAGAATTTTACTTCAAAAATACTTTTTCATATAATTTAATTATATAGTCAGATTGTTCTTATAATTGGTTTTAAAGTTTAATTGAATTATGTTTTTATCACTTAATACAATTTTTTTCATTTCAAGTAATTTCACTTTTCAGCTGTATGTAAAAACAAGTCAATCTTTTGATAAACTTTACTTCTTAAAAACCCGTCTTTGGTTGTGACAGTGGGAATTATTTTGAATTTAATTACTATAATTTATGTGTTTGGAATTTGTTAAAATGGATTCCATATTTTCAATCATAATATTAATATTATATAATTAAGACTCTTTTGTTTTTGAAAATTATGAATAGTAACAACGGTAATTATCTTTAATTATCATGATTAATTAGTAATTGGGTAGTTAAGGGTAATAAAATGATATCATACTAATATAAAATGAACCCAAAATGTGTATTTTGAGCCATGTACGACCATGGGAAGATTTTTACAGAACTGTAGGGCCCATGGAGTCACATGGGTGTGATAGTGACATTTATGACATTATTTTAAAAAGATAAGAAATATAACAATGGTTTGTATATCCTAAGTAAAACAATTTTAAATTTATTTACATAAAGGTTATCTTAGAGAATAAAAATTAATTTGAAATATAAATATATTTATTACATCATGGTATTTTTTTATAATTTTTATACATTAAATAAATAAATTTATTTATGACACCATGATGATGCAGTGATTACCTCATTAATGAACGATTTAAATAAAATGACAAGATAAGGTAAAATATAAGACTAACACTTGTAAAAAACCTATTTTATGGGTAGATTTAGAACCCTTATCACCTTATCTTATAAATATATCATTGTGGGACATTTAAAATCTGAAAACCATTTTATAATAAAGTAACATTTCAAGACTTTCCAAAAGTTACCATCCTCCCTCTTATAAAAGGCTCCAACCTCTGCCCCTTTACCCACACCTCTAAAAACCTTAGATCATCCAAAGTCTAGTCATATTATCTCTACACATCCCTCTCTCACTCCTATAAGCCTCACTATGGGCAGAAGTTTTTCCAAGGAAGCCTTTGGATCAAATCAAAAAGATTTACCCGATTTAGAGGTAATGTCTTCTGTCGAGTTTCTTTCTTTTATTTTCCTTCTTCAATCACCTTGATCTTCTTATTATTTTATACCATATTAACACCAGTATCTTCAATGTACTTGGATGTAGTTATGATAAAGATTCTACCTACACTTACACACACCCCCTTCTAATGGTTAAAGAACATACTGTTTCTGTGGGTGGTGAATTACTGCATCACGAAACAAAGATTGTACAATCTTCTCTAACACCTTTCATGGTGACCATTATGATGAAACTATATTTATATATGATATATATTATATTTATGTCCTATATATGATTCTATATTTTATATTTAAAACATACCTTTATGCTTTTCATGTTGTGCAAATGCCATAATGTCATATGAGGAAGTGTGGACTACCTCCCCCTCAGGTGATGTGACTCGTTCATGCCAAACATGGAATTTATAAATAATTAAATTAATGAAATTATTTTACCTATATAATATATATATTATACTGGAATTATAATATATCTATGTCTAATTTAGTTTTAAAGTCCATTAATATGACAAAAAAATGAAAGTAGTGTTGATGCGTACATACGGCTTACCATCTCCATGAACGATACATTTCATTTCTTATATCCAAAAATTATGGAATATTATTAAATACATATATACTGGATATATATGATATTTTAATCATGAAAACCATTCTGTAGATGATGTACTTATAACTACACGGACAATTCTCTTCAAACAAGTTCATTGTTGACTCATGTACCGAACATCGACAAAACGTATGATATGAACTCACATAATTAACAAATTATTATAACATGATAATATGTGATATGAATTGAATAATAAACATTAAATTAAGTCCTTAATTAATTATATTTGACCAATGTTTATTATTCAGGAATATAAAGAAATGAACAAGAAAATTCGGACTTGAGGTAAGGGATTTCTTATCTCGATTTTAATTACATTAGACTTCCATTATTTGCCACTTATTTGTTGAATGTGGTGTATTTTGTACTTCCATTCCATATATATTATCATGATTATATTTATATTCATGGTATTATGTGATTCATTTTGTGTTTATTATCTTTTGTCCATACAACTCGATTGATTACAACGAGGTAAGGGGGTTTTATCTCACTTTTTATTCCCGTGAGATTCATGCTACATTTGCCACTATTTACTTTTGTGTGTTGTATGTACTGTCCATGATTGTATTATTTGTGTAATATACTTTAATTTATGAGTATTTACATCTTCATTGTATGACCCTTCTTTCATGGGGTTTACGTTTCGAAAGTTACCCAAATCGGTAAGGGAACTTTTCACCCTCCTCTTTTTAAAAGACTTATTTTTGTTACGTCTATTAATTTATATCTTCTTATTGATGGGATATGTTCTTATATATCCTTAGGGCTGAAAATTTTATGTAAAAGTGATTAGATACCCTTTTTATCTTTCATCAACTCATTTTATGATTTTTAATGTGACGTTGTTAGGCTGTATAAGTTCTATAAGGGAACTTCTTAACCCAATTTCAATTCTTTATGTTAAACCTCTACTTCTTGATTATGTAAAACTATAAATATATGTGGGTCATTTCTGATTGTTTTAGAATAAATATCCACTTATATTGGGTGTATTTATATTTTTCACGCATAACTATGTAATTGATTTATCCTTAATCTAAGGATACCGTCTTTGTGAAGAACTTCGTCTCAATCTCCTTTCATTGAGGAATCTTTTGATTTCTACATGATTTTTTTTTATATAGTGTATAAAAGCCTTTTGACTTTTAATTTCATTCAAAAATAATCTTTTTACACAAAGCGATTTACTAAATGACAAAAGGAATGTTTTTGTCTTACGTATGCGGCGACAATGACTTCTCCTCCGCAGTGACCATTATTTGATATTTGGCTTCCTATACAAGCCAGATCATTTTTTAAAAGAAAATTAAATAAAATTTTTTACTTGTCTTTTATTTTGGTATTGAAAATGGGATTGATAATGTTTAATTTATATCAATGTCTTGTATTGATATCTTGTGATTGAAATGTGGAAATGTTATGTTTCCTTTATGCATGTTTTATGTGATACGATTATGTTATGGTTCTTGGGCATTGTTTATGAAGTCTGGTGGTTTCAGGGTAAACTAAGGGTGGGTGAGCCCGATATAGCTCTCTAATGCATTGGGTAACGCGAAGGAGTTAAACGTTATGGTTTCTCTGAAGAGATTTAGGGAATATAATGTGGTTGGTATTCCAAATGTAACCATGAGGGTTACTCCCTACGTAAGAATGTTAAGAATTCCTCAAGTTACCTTTATGTCTTATGATTTATATGTGTATTTCAAAAATCTTATGATTTCAAGAGGTATGTTAAAAAGCTTATGATATGTATATATTGATGATCTAACGTTTTCTCTCTTTGTGTATCCCTTACTAAGCTTTTTATGCTCATCCCACGTTTCTGAAATGTGGTTCACATGACATAATGTGGAATAGGGTCAAGGATGGGATCAAGAAAATGTCATCCTATCTAAAACATAGAACTAGACATGTTTCTTTTTAAGTTTTTTTATGGAAAACTGAGTATAATTGTCTACTTTGTAATCTTTTGAGATGTAATAGTTATTCCCTAAGTCTCTAAAACTCTAAAACTGAAAATATCTTCAATGTGAATTATTAATTTAATTCAATATTATGTAATGTTTTAAGGTCGGGTCCTTATAGTTGGTATCAAAGGGCCGATTTAGATAACATTAGAGGTTTGGGTATTCTTTAAGCACAAGTGACATTACCATAATGGTTATGATTTCAGAAGGAGTCATAGTTTTCAGATAATGTGAATGAGTTTAAGATAACATGAATAATTATACCTTAGTATTATATGATGATTTTATTTATGTACTCCCACTGGCCTTTTTGGTTTTAGTAAATGGATGGATCTAACAGGCACTAAAGTAACAGTGGATGTGAAGAAAACTATGACGGTTTTCTGAATGATCAATTGGATGATATGGGAGTTGCAATGAGAACTCTTGTGGTTATTCTCAACCAAATATCTGGAGTCATGATTGACCATCCGAACCATAGTGATTTTTATAAGACATTATATATGAGAGAAAAAAATCACTACGGAAGTTCAGGAAATAATCATAAAGGTATGTATTTTAAAAACCAATGTGTCAAAGATGTGTAAAGAAACACATATAAAAATGTTTCAAAGAAATATAAAGACATTTTAGATGTTGAAATAATGTTCATGAAGCAAGAACCTTCTATGGAAAAAGGAAGGATCTAGTTGAATCTAGGAAACGGAAGGTAGTTCTTTCTAAAGGATCAATTAAATGTTTTAAATGTGGTGTTCATGGTCATTATACAAATACATGTCCTATGAAGAAGTTTTGGGAATGGGATCGCTAGGATCGTACAAATATTCATTTACCAATACCTAATGACATTCCGATTGAGGATGAAGAAACTGACAATGACCAATGAAAGGTATGGATTATTTCTTAACATATATTTTCCTATTATTGAATCTTAGGATATGATTCATGATTTTTTTTGTAGAAAAGAAGTATTTCAGAATAAGTTGGAATGGAATGGTTAATGTATCATGAAGAAGGTTGAATGATTAAGAAGACAACATATAAGGGATTAAAGAGTTATGGTAGATTTTAGGATGGTGAAATTCTTAAAAGTATTAAGGCTCTTTTGATGATAAGATTACATTAGAAGACTTTTTATAGTATGTATAGCCCTGATTTTTGGTATATGAAAATTTTATTCAAGGAATAATTATCATTTATTTTTTGGATATAGTTATAAAAAACCATTTGGGTTTATATGATCCTTGAATTTGAGGTAATTACCGGTTAATAAATTTTGGGATGCAAAACGAAAGTTATTAGATAACCTTTGTGGTTAAAATTTGATATGGTTATTTTTGATGAATTTATTTCTTTTTTCAAATATTATAAAATTATTTAGTTTTTAAAAAGGGACAACACGCAAACCGTGTGTCAACCCATCGCATCGGATGAAGATGCGGGAATCAAACCCACAACCAAAGTGGGACTGGTATTTATCACCTACCACTGGACTACGTGAAGTCCCTAGTTAGTAAGACTAATTATTTTTAGTTATATGATCTTATTAATAAATAATAAGTTGATTTTGTGAAATTATTATCCTATCATGGAGGATATGTGATTAGTTTATTTACTTTTCAGTATGATACTTTAAGAGTAACTGATGTTATTTGGAGATAAATGTTAAGATTTACTTTTGAAGACTATGTGATTAAATCCTTCTAATATTTGGGATTCAATATTAGTTTGGATTACATTGAATAATTTTATGGATATCTATTTATTGAGTGGTCTTTGATGAACTTTGGGTTTTTTTGGACAATTTTGGGTGATTAAGAGTAGTTTTTCTTTTTGTAAAAGATTATATTTTAAGGGATTATCTAATATTGTACTCCCAATTTCAATTTTGGTTAAGGTCTAAATACATGGGAAATATATAGTTCAACTATTGTGGATTAGGTGATTCTCAAGAAGTTTATTATAGCACTCTTAATGTGAACAATTCATCCTAAATACTCATCTTTTGGAGAAAATATGAGTTTGTGTAAGAAATCCAGTAAGAGATTAAAGTCTACATGATAGGTAAGTATGTTTTCTTATGATTTAGTTAAGCTCATAAATAAATAACTCAATGAAAAGTAACTTAAAATAAAAACTTTGTCTGGTATATTTTCCAACTGGGGAATTAAATACCATTTAACCCATCACATGTTTGTGATTTTCTGGTGGTTAACTTTCTCCTAGACATGTTTTCTATCACCCTCCATCAAAACTTGACCCTTTGTTTTCTCTTAAATATATATGTTTTAAAGGAATCCTAGTATATGTTATCTCAGGTGAACTTTTAAATTTTCTTTCTTTCTTTTTATGTGATAGTTTAATTTACTCCATTTCCTATGTGGGGCTTTCAATGAAGTTTCGAAGCCAAATTTTAAAATTACGAGGACGTAATTCCCAAAAGGGGGGAAGGATGTAACATCCCAGGTAAATAAAGAATATGGCAATTTCATATGTATTAATATTTGAGAATAAAATTTTAATATTACTTTAATGGGATTTCTATGTTTAATGGCGTACCCAATACGCAATAACGAGTTTCTTGGAAATCATACATTGCACACCAATAATATAATAATATCATTTTAAATGGTAGTTAACGCCTAGCCATTATAACGGCGACAATAAATAGAACTGACTAAAAAATTATTATATGTGTTTGTTAAATATTTTTACATCTATCCAATAAAATTTAGAGGCTCAAAATAAGAAAATAATTCGATTTTAAGCATAAATATTCTAATGTTCATTAAAAGGTCGATTAAACGCATTTTGATGGAGAACCCTTTATAAAACTACTTTTTGTCAATTTTATATGTTATATTTGATAAAATAAAATCCTTCTTTAGAATCAAGACATCAAAATTTACTTTGTGTCAATTTTTATTATTTTTCCGATAAATTTCAATTTTTAATGAATAGTGAAAATGTTGTATTTTAATTCAAAACCTCCTATATATCTAATTTATTTATATCGATATATTATCTTTTTAATTGGTTTTGAAGTTTATTTGAAATATATTTCTACCATTTAATCAAATAGTGGTCATTTTAATTAATTTCACATTGAAATTGGACATAAACAAGTGTCAATATTTTGATAGATATTGTTTCTTAAAAACACGCTATTTGTTTTGACAATGGGAATTTATTATAAAATTAACTAATATAACTTATATGTTTTAATTTTGGTAAAATGGACATTATTTTTTAATTTTGAATATCAAATTTACTTTAGATAAATTTTTCTTATTTTTCTGACAAATGTTAATTTTTAATGAATAGTGAAAAATACTGCATTTTACTTCAAAACTGATTTTTAAGATAATTTAATTATATAGTCAGATTTTACTTTTAATTAGTTCTAAAGTGTAATTGGATTATTATTTTTATCACTTAATATAGTGTTTTTCATTGTAAGTAACTTCACTTTTCAGTTGGATGTAAAAACAAGTGAATCTTTTGATAAATTTTATTTCTTAAAAAATCGTCTTTGGTTGTGACAACGAGAATTATTTTTAAATTAATTACTATAGTATCTGTGTTTTGAATTTGGTAAAATGGATTCCATACTTGGAATCATAATTTCCCAATTATTTAATTAATACTCTTTTGTTTTTGGACATTATGAATAGTAACAACGGTAATTATCTTTAATTATCGTGATTAATTTGTAATAGGGTAGCTAAGGGTAATAAAATAATATAATAATAATATAAAATGACCCCAAAATGTTTCCAAATACTCTTTTTTGAGTCATGTCCGACCATGGGAAGCTTTTTACTGAACTTAAGGGCCCATGGTGTTACATGGGTGTGATAGTGACATTTATGACATTATTTTTAAAAAGAAGAGAAATATAAGAATGGTTTGTATATCCTAAGTAAAAAAATTTTAATTTTGTTTACATAAATTATCTATTAGACTATAAATACTAATTGGAAATATAAAAATATTTCTTAAATAATGGTATTTTTTCTTATAATTTTTAGACATTATATAAATAAATTTATTTATGACTCTATGATAATGAGTGATTACATCATTAATGAATGATTTAAATAAAATGAAAAGATAAAGAAAAATATAAGACTTAAAATTTTATAAAACCTATTGGATGGTAAAATTTATAGCACATATCACCTTATCCTAGAAATATATCATGGATGGACCAATAAAATCTGAAATTCATTTTAAAATGAAGTAACATTTCAAGACTTTCCAAAAGTGACCCTCCTCCCTCTTATAAAAGGTCCCCACCTCTACCCCATTACCCACACCTCTCAAGCCCTTGGCTCATCCAACCTCTACTCGTGTTTTCTCTCCAAATATCTATCTCACTCCTAGAATCCTCAATTTGGGTATAAGTCTTTCCAAGGAAGCAATTGGCTCAAATCAAAAAGAGTTACCCGATTTAGAGGTAATGTCTTCTCTTGAGTTTCTTTCTTTTATTTCCCTTCTTAACTCACCACTATATTATTATTATTTGATCCCATAATAACACCAGTATCCTAAATATACTAGGATGATTGTATGATATGTATTCTACCTACACTTACACACACCCCCGTATAATGGTTAAAAAACATACTGTTTCTGTGGGTGGCGAATTACTGCCTCATGAAACGATGATTGTTCAATATTCTTTTACCACCTATCATGGTGGCCATAATTATGACACTATATTTATATATTATATTTATTATATTTATTTCCTCTATATTCTTTGGTATTTTATATTTAAAACATACCTTTATGCTTTTCATGTTTTTCAAATTCCATAATGTTATATGAGGAAGTGTGGACTACCACCCCCTCAAGTGATGTGACTCATTCATGACAAACATGGAATTTATAAATAATTAAATTAATGAAATTATTTTACCTATATAACATATATATTATACTGTAATTATAATAAATCTATGTTTAATTTAGTTTTAATGTCCATTAATATGACAAAAAAATGAATGTAGCATTCATGCGTAAGTATGGCTTACCATCTCCAGGAACAGGACATTTCATTTATTATCTCCAAACATTATAGAATATTATTAAATACATATATAATGGATATATATGATATTTAAATCCTTAAATCCATTCTGGAGATGATGTACTTATAACTACATGGAAAATTCTCTTCAGACAAGTTCATTATTGACTCATGTACCGAATATCGACAAAACGTATGATATGAATTCACATAATTAACTAATTATTATAACATGATAATATGTGATATGAATTGAATAATAAACATTAATTTAAGTACCTAATCAATTATAATTTACCAAATTTTATTGTCCAGGAATATAAAGAAATGAACAATATTAGTCAGACTTCAGGTAAGGGATTTCTTATCTCACTTTTAATTCCATGAGATTTCCATTGTTCACCACTTATTTGTTGCATGTGGTGTATTGTGTACTTCCATTTCATATAAATTATCCTGATTCTATTTATATTCATTCTATTATGTGATTCATTTGGGGTTTTTTATTTTTTGGTCATACCACTCAAATGATTACAATGAGGTAAGGGGTTTTATCTCAATTTTTATTCTTGTGAGATTCATGCTACATTTGCCACTATTTTATTTTTGTGTGGTGTATGTATTTCCCATGACTGTATTCATTGTGTAATATAATTTAATTTAGGGGTATTTACATCTTCATTCTATGACCCTTCTTTCATGGGGTGTATGCTTCGAAAGTTACCCAAATCGGTAAGGGAACCTTTCGCCCTCTTCTTTTTAAAAGACTTCTTTTTTGTTTGGTCTTTTAATTTACATCATCTTAATGTTCGGATATGTTTTTATATATCTTTATTGATGTAAATTTTATGTCGATGTGATGAGATACCATTTTTATCTCTCATCAACTCATTTTTTTGAATTTTAAAGCGACATCGTTAGGCTGTCGAATTTCTGTAAGGGAACTTCTTAACCCAATTTCAATTATTTGGGTTAGACCTCTACTTCTTGATCATTTCATACTATGAATATGTGTGGATGAAATCTGATTTATTTACACTTAATATCCACTTATATTGGGTTTATTTATATTTTTCACACATAATTATGTAATTGATTTATCCTTAATCTAAGGATATCGTCTTTGTACGGGACTTCGTCTGAATCTTCTTTCATTGAGGAATCTTTTGATTTCTACATGAATTTATTTTATACGGTGTATAAAACAATTTTTAATTTTAATTTCATTCAAAAGGAATCATTTTACACAAAGTGTTTTAATAAAATACAAAAGGAGTGTTTTTTTCTTAAGTATGCGGCGACAATGACTTCTCCGCCGCCGTGACCATTTTTTGAGTTTCAGCTTACTCTACAAGCCATAACATTTTTTAAAAGAAAAATAAATACCATGTTTTACTTGTTTTTTATTTTGGAATTGAAATTTTTTTATGATGTTTTGATTATATCAATGTGTTGTATTTGATATCTTGTGATTGAAATGTGGAAATTTTATGTTACCTTTATGAATGATTTATGGGATACGATTATGTTATGGTTCTTGGGAATTGTTTATGAAGTCGGGAGGTTCCCTGATAAACTAAAGGTGGGTGAGCTTGAGAAAGCTCTCCAATGCATTGGGTAACGTGAAGGAGCTAAACACTAAGGTTTCTTCGAAGAGATTTAGGGAATATATGGTGCTGTATATTTCAAACGTAACTATGTGGGTTACTCCCTACGTAAGAATGTTATGAATTCCTCAAGTTACCTTTATGTCTTATGATTTATATTTGTATTTCAAAAATCGTATGATTTCATGAGGTATGTTAAAAATATTATGATATGTATATATTGATGATCTAATGTTTTATCTCTTTGTGTATCCCTTACAAAGCTTTTTATGTTCATCCCAGTTTTTTGAAATGTATTTCACAGGACATAAAGTGGAATAGGGTCAAGGATGGGATCAAGGAAATGTCATGTTATATAAAAAATGGAACTATACATGTTTCTTTTTAAGAGTTTTTATTGTAAACTGAGTAGAAGTTTCTACTTTTTGGTTAATATTTTTTTTAAAAATAAGAAGAAATTAAGTATTTAGTATTTTAATATTAAATTGTATTTGAAGGAGATGTATGAGGTCATGAAATCTCAAACATAAGAGAGTTTAGGTGATACTAAGGGAGATTCCTCCTATGAGTTATTTTTTAACAATGGTTCTTGGATACTGGAAACCATTCGTGGTATAATGATAGGTAGATAATTAGTTTCACTTCATGGTCGATGTATGATAATTATTATGGTGTTATCGTGTGGCCATTAGTTAGATCACATGGATATCTTATAGAGTAGTAATTAGATGAAGATTTTTTAAAGTACTAGATATGTTAGAATTATATTATATAGAACATGTGAATAGAGTTGTAAGAAGAGAGTCAAAAGTAGGAGAATATTTTAGGGGAATAATGTCAATACCACGAGTAGGTGATGAAGTACGGATGATTACTTTTTGGTGGTATAAGGATGGATTTAACTATAACTATACTTTCATATAATCCCCTCCCCCATTGTAACATTATTAAATTTTTTAATAAAAATAATATTTGTAAAATTATTTTAATTTTTCCCATGAATGATTTTATATTTTTTTCAATTTTTCATTTTTTTCATTTTTTTATTTTTTCACTAAATTGTATATTAATCAAAAATACTCTCTTATGTTATAATTAACTATATATTTTAAATATTATTTTTTTATGTCCATTTATTTCTATCTCCAATTCTATGTTCATTTTCATTTATGGTGGAATAAAAATCCATCAAAAATATTTTTTTGAGTTAAAGAATTTTTTTTTCAATAAATATTTTTTACAATGGTTTGTTTTAATAAATTTTTTACTATACCATTTTAAACCATGGGTTATTTGTGATAGATAACATTAAAAAATTACTATTTGTGATTGGATTTATTTTCAAATGTCTCATAAAAATAGAATCTTTCTTATTGTGAAAACCCTATAAAACATATATAAATCCATACTAATTTTAATACCTACACAAAAAATTTCAAATAAAAATATAAAATTTTAAAATACCCCTAATATATAACTTAAGATTCTAGCTTCCCTTATTATAACTATACATTAATGTTATATGTCATTAAAAAATCATCAACAAAAGGCTTATCATACATAATAATAATTAGTGAATATTTACCAACCCTCTATAATTTTAAGAGAGTCTGATTCCGACCCCTATCTATGATCACACTCCAGATATAGTAAATCTATCCACCTATCCAATTTTCACTTCTTAAAAATACTCACCATTTCTCCAAAAACTTATTTTATTCCAATCATATCATACCATGCTCAATATCAAATAAATACTCCAGACTATACATCAATGAAATTATTTCCTCCAAAATATTCATGTACCATAGATGGAAATGTAATACCCACATACTTATCATGATTTCATATAGTAATTACCATCATGAAATATTTCTAAAATTTAATTCTTGACCAATAATTCTTAGAGTATAGTTATTGAAGAAAAAATTTTACTTGGTGTCACTTATGTGAATCCTCTAACTACCCACACCATATTTACAATCCTAAATATAACTTGATTCTCTAAACCATCTCTATATTTAGTGCTTCTAAAGTCACAACCTATCACAATGTTCCAATGTCACATCAATTATGATTAATACTCAATGCATTAATAAAATATTATATTTTATTTAATTTCTAAAATACTAACTTTATCCCACACTAATATATAGATTTCTAAATCTGATGTTTCCAAGAATGAAAAATAAATCCATCTAATTCAATCAATAATCAAAAAATAACATGTCATCACTAACTTATGTTGTTTGTGACACACGTTATCCAAGTCATTCATCAAAATATACCAAACACATTTTGAACATGATTTGATGATCAATATGATTGTACCTATTAAATATTTATCCATATAATCATCTAGAATACATTGACATTTGAATGATCCTAAAATATTTCAAAATCTATATCTCTTGATCCCTACCCTTAATACCATTAATTATCACCCTTACAAGCCTCACTATAGAATCCCAATATATCATAGAACATTGAGGCACTAATAACTGACATAATCAATCATTCATATCAAATAACAATTATGGAGATGGTAGAATACATTCTCACAACTAATGTATTAATGAATTGTGCTCAAAGAACTCATTAATAATGGTGACCACCTATTAAAGCAAATTTCGACCAATACACAGCTTCTAATAGATTTATCACTCCCCTATTACTTATAGTTTCATAACTCAAGGATTAAAAAACTCCTCTAAATCAAAACATACATTATTCCCTCTCTATTTTCACGATGGATTACAATATTATTAATTTCATTCCTTAAAAACTAAAACATGTGTTTCTATACCTGATGATGACTTTAGTATCACCCTCATACATTCTATTGTTGATATTTTCTAAAGAATCATCCTTTTAAAAGTCAAACCTGCATTTTATAAAAACAATGCATCAAATTTATATCTAGGAATCCATTTTTTAGCCATAAATACCTTTTAATACCCTTCAAAAATTAATAATTCATGCTGATATATAAATGGAAACCCAAAATAATTTTACTAGAAATTATTTAAATTTAATCATAAATAATTTTAGATAGACACACTCAATATCACAAATACCCATTTCATTATAAAAAATTCATATTTTTTAGCATCCCCACCTTTCATCCTCAATTAATCAAGATATAACACTTTAAAAAGGACTTATTAATATTCAAAATTTCATAAAAATAATAGGATTCCATATCCAAATATAAATTAATAAATTCAAATATCTATTATATTTATAAATTCAATAATTTACACACATATTTACCAATTATGTAAAAATAATCTCAACATAGTAATATATACACCTATCCCAAGTAATGTTCAATGAAAATGGAAATACCACCACAATATTTTTTCTTTTATCATACTATTATATGTATAATTCCTATTCCCGAAAAACACCTAATTTTTCTACTATGGTAGTAGAGAAAATATAACCTACCATTTTACTTTCCTGTAACCCATACTCATATATAGTATGAGACATTAATTCCCACTCTCAAACCTCTATCATAAGAGTGAACCCACAATCTACACATATCATACCACCTAACATCTACAACATTCCTTATATGTCACTTGAAAAACTCTCACTTTCCTCTAAATAAAATTAAGTAAGAAAAACTTAAAAATAATCCAGGATATTAAGTATTATTATAAAAATATATGTATAAAATTATATAATACCCAACTACCTTTCTAGACCCCTGATCTCATGAGTAAAATATAACTGATGTAAATCCCATAATTAGTGAATAAGGACAAGTATCTAAAAATTTCTTCCTTCTAAACAAGAATGGTCACATTAAAAACAACTACTTATTCTATATATTTTATATGCATGATTTCTCATGCACCCCTACGACCATGTGTTTTGAGTCTATCTGGACTTAATTTCCAACAATATGTGGTTGATGTGATATAAAATTGACATGTTCATCGATCATTGGTCAATGGTATTTTTATATTATCCCTTAATATTTTCAACTTTTGGGATACTCATAAGTATTTAAGATGTATTCATGAATCCTTAACAATAATAATACTAGTTACTATTAATAAATTGATTGACTAAAACTATATATTTTAAAGTAAAGTGTGTGTGGGGACTATACTATAACTTATTGGACGAAAATATTTAGTTTATTTATTTTTCTAATACATTTTCTTCTAATTATAGGATGTATCACTATCCAAACATGATTTGTTATCCTATGATAAGATATTAGTGGTTTTTAGGAGGTGGGATCATGTTCATAAAAGTGTATTTGTACATGTCTATATGAAGAAGTGCCCAAATAAACTACAAACATATATCACCGCCATTTTTTACAATACATCTATGTTCATGACTATTAATTTTAACAATTAATATTATTAAATTATAGAGATAATTACACATGTGCGTAAATTGGATTATTCGATGACATGTACATTTAAATTTCCAACTGGATGGTTTGTCCTCATAAATTCACACCTTGTTTATTACATTATGAGAATATCTTCAGTCAAATTAAAGTACACTAATGAGTAAAATCACCTTAAATTATATATCATATGTGTTTTCATAGATTATGTAATAATAATTTAGGACATTCAGTTTAAGGATAACGTTACAACATATCAAAGATCTCATCAAAATAGAAAACTTATATCATTGCTTCATTATGTAAGAAAATTTATGACATTATCAAATTAATGTGACCTATAAGAATAATTAATATATGATATGGAATTAATTAATATTACAGAAAATGAATATATAAGAATTCAATAGTTTAGAGTAGTTAGTTCTAGGACTCTAATTCCAATAGAATACCACTTTCACTGGAGCCAATTTCTAACTGACTAGAGAGTTCTCACATATTAAAAATAATTTTTGTGGGGTATAACTATTATATTTAATCCAATAAATTTTTTTTGGATTAGGTTCAAAAATTAAAATATTTCAGAGGTGGTTCTATTTATTATAACCTCACTACCTTTATAGAATTACTTGTGTATTGATATAAAAAAGAATTCACTTCTTTTAACTTACCATAAATATATTATCCTTTATAAAACAACATTAAATCATTATAATCATAATTATAATTCTATTATTGTTTGGGTATAACCTATAATTTAAAAAATTATTGTTATAGCACTACTTAAAATCCATCATAAGCCTCAATATAATTTGTTATTTTGGATATGGAATATACTTGTTGTAAGAAGATTTTCGTCATATTATAATATTTTCACTATAATCCAATATCATAAATGATTTTAAGAAAAAAATAGGTGTTAGGCCATTGAGTAACTAGTATTACCATTTCTCTATTTATTATAAAATCTTCTAGTTTTTCAGTTTCCCAGTGCTGTGGGATATTTTTAACAACAATTTTATATAGTTCTATGGGTTTTAATACATATTTCAACAACATTAAATAAAATTAGGTAATATGAAACCAAAATATATGTCATTTAATATTATAAATATTTCTATCACATAATCATATGAATTATTTTTTAACCTCTTATTGTTCCCACACATGTTAACATGGAGAAATTTTATTCCATGTCATATGGGGAAAAAATTAACATCGAATGGTTATATATTTGCATGATATATATCATGAGAAAATTTAGAAGTCCCATAGATCCAAATTAGAAGATATTATTTCATATAACTTGTTTTTTTAATTTCATATAATTCATGAAGAATGTATTTTTTATTCTCATTAAACAGGTATGACTGTATATCTATTTTTATAAGTTATTAATATATTTTCCCTATAAAATAGTAGTACTCCCACTAACCCTTTATAGACACATGGTACAGCCTTTTTCAAAACAACAATTTCATGTACACTATGGGAGATTCTATTTAAAAAATGGATTTGTGATTTTCTATATCTTATTAAAAATTATAGTGTTATCAACCATTTTGGTTATGTCATATAAACAGATTCCAAACCGTCTCCATTATTAAGACTAGCCTTCACATCCAACATCCTAATAAAATTATCAAGGATTGTGTCTATAACAAGTTGTATTGAAATGAACAATTACATGATGACTAAAGAAAGTGTTTTTTCATAAATTTTGTAGTAGACATCATTTTAAAAATTAAATCACGTTTTTATTATGAAAGAAGTCTAATAAACATATAATTTCCCTCATGAATAATCACTATAATTGTCATTTCTATAAATATTTAAAAAATTGGTGCCTAATTTTCAATAAATGGATGTTGTTAATCGATACATACTTTTAAATCTTAATAGTTTTCCCTTGATTAATTCTTGGTAAGATTCACTATTAATATTGAATAATATTTCATTAGTCTTGATTAAAAAAACAACATTTTGGAATTATATTCTTAAATAGTATGTGTCCCTTGGAATAATCCTCTCACTTGTTTAGTGAATTGTATATTCTGATGCCAACTCATACACATCTGGAGCCTAGAATTCAATAAATTCTATCTTTATCCCACATTTTAAAAATTGGATGATATTAATTGAAAAATATGGTCGGTTTAGATTAATAAGGAATATTAATATAATTAATGGAGGTATAATAATTAAGATGAACATTTTATTTTTCCGTGATGTTTTTTTCTATGTAAATTCATCTTTTAGAAAACAGTAATCATTAAAAACTAAATTTTTTCCTATATGGATGTATTATGATATCCATTAGTTAATATAATATGCACTTGGTTAGTGATTTTTCCTATCTTTACAACAAGCCTTGGATGAAATTATTTGACATTTTTCTGTATATATAATACAATTCATCAATCCCTTTTTATGACCATAAAATCACTGAATGATAATGTAAATTGAGATTAGGATTACCGTCACTCTACATATTAATGATCAATAAATACTTGGTTATGATACACTTAGAAATGTAATCATGTAGGATCCTTTATCCTTTACTATGTATATTCATTACTTCCTTGAAAGTTGATATGGTAGTGAATTCAAAATATTTTTTCCATCATTTATTATAAACAAATTAAATTTCATTGTAAAAATTATTCGATTTATTAAATAATTTATATTTTTTTAGATTTTTAATTAATTAATCATTTAATATTAGGATAAAATATTTATTTAAATGGTTAATTTTTTTTCTAGTTCTTTTATGGTAAAATGAGTTAATTCATTAAATATATGAATTGTATACATATTTTTAGGATTAAATTTTGTCTTCTCACAAATAGATTTTTTTTTCAAAATGATAATTTTAAGTATTATAAATTAATCAATGTGTTTATCAAATTTTTCTATATTTTCTTGTTTTTTTAATAATTAATTTCACTACTTTAAAATTTTACATTAATTTATGGTTATTATGTTGTTCTATTTTCATCTTTATTTTTTTTTTATATATTTATTATGTTTTTGTGATTTCAGTAAAGTGACCGCATAAAATCCTCACAATCACTACATAGTCTAAAAGACAGATATAGAAACCTAAATTGTGTAGAAAGAAAATTCCATTTGTTAGGGACGTAAATCTGAGTATTGATTTTTCATGATACCATGTTTGAGAAACATTTTAAAAGGAATGGACCTTTCAGGACAATCTATTTAGGGTTATCTCACCTTAAGTGATTGGGAAAAGTAATTAGTAAGTTCCTACAAGCTAATCCATACCTTACCATATTATAAAATGATGATTGTCAGGAAAAGATGAATTCAACATAACATGGGAACTAAATAATTATTCACTCTGCATATTAATGATTTATGAATACTTGGTTTTGAAACACTCTAATAAGACCACCTAGAGGATACATTTTTCTTTACCATGTGTATTTATTTATTTATTAAGAATCCCTAATATCTATTAAAATAATATCATGGATTATAGGAACAAACCTATTACATATTAATTTAGAATAGTTAATGTGGATTTTATAAATTAATTCAATTATATTTTCATAACAAATTTATTTCATTTTGATAAAAAGGATAGTGAATTAGTTATTATACATACTCCATAAGATCCATAATTCACTAAAATACCCTTATGGGTATCAACATTTAAAAATAAATCATAATTTGTTTTCATTGAATTATATTCCCAAAATAAATAAATCCTAAGTTATATTTTAATATTCATAATATATTTCTAATTTATTATATATGTGATTCAAGAATTATTAAACATTCAACATCATATAAAATACCATAACATATATTCCAGATATTAAAAAACAACTTTTTGTGTCTAATTCAAACACAAATATTTTATTACTCAATATAAAAAAATGTTAACTTAAATATATCAGTCAATATTGAAGTCATTCTCTTGTCTATACTAATATTATAATTTCCCTTTTTAGCTTATTAGAAGGATTGAAAAAACATCTAGTAATATCTGTATACATTCATGATTTTGGTATTTTGATACACATATGAAACAAATTGCATTTGTTACCCAGGATGTAAGATTAGAATATTACATTGATGAATATATTGGGACTATCAATTTAGAACTTAATTTGATGTAATTTTTCTTCCAATTACCTTTCCTATAACAAAGATGAAAATATAACTATGTTCATTTTATTTCTTATTTATTCTTATTCACTTGGTCACATATTACATATGTCCTCTATATATAGAGTTAGTCTTGTGGTCTTTCTCATTTCCCATTATCTTATCCACCAAAAATTGTTGATTGATTTTCACACATCATGTCCTTACCCAGCTAGATATGAAAAGTAATGATATCTATATTAAAAATTTTAATGAAGTAATAGAATCTCTAAGACAGTTGGGAAATAAAGAGATTATTATGACATTAATCAGGTATTTTAAGAAATAGAATAACTTGATTCACATTGTAAATATTCATATATAATATTTTAGGTATATATAGAACTCCATTTCTTTGATTTCTAGTTAATATTTCAACGCAGATCTCATACTACTAATGTCTAGATCTCTCCCAATGATGATCATGGAGATTTGGGATCCTTTTATAGGTATCCATGTTTTTGTGTGACATCATGAATTTTCTATAAATAGATGATAAAATAAACATTGGATATATAATGCATCATCTATGTGTTTTTCATTAACAACAGTCTCATTATCACATTCCTCCTTTATAGGAAGATCAAAAACTTTATATTCAATAATGTAAAGATTCTCTTCATGGAATTATACAATGAAAAAGTGCTTATATGATTCTTATAATTTACTTCTAGTAATGATATTATCTTTATCCAATATTTACCATTGACATTACATGGTAAATGAACATCCCATATAACTATAACAATATTAATAGTAGAAATATATAAATTATTTTATTACAAAATATGTGAGATGAATTAATTTATTTTTTATTTGTATTCTACTATTTTATCAATTCTCAAAGGCCCTCCCTCTTAGAATTAGAATTTCATGTAATATGAAAATTCTAGTAGAAAGGATCCGTAGTTCAATTTTTATAATCTATATAAAGTCCATGAAAATTCTTATAATATATTTTGATAGGTTTTATTTCCAACTACTATCTTGTAGCTTCTTGATCCATTAAGTGGACACCACAATACTGAAATTTGTATTTTTATTTTCTCAAAACATGAAACAATGTTTATATGTATAATACTAGGTCAATAAATTCAAATATATGTTTCATTATGTTCAAATTTTTTCTTTATTATGACCTCATGAAAATTAATAATTCCCCAACTAAGACTCTAGAAGATACTTTAGAAGTGGAAGAATATTAATTTAGATGAGAAAGGCTCAATTTAACATCACATTTAATTGAGTGTGTTTTTATTTATAATTCACAGGTTTTGTTATTTTTTACTTTTTCATGTCTATTTAATATAAAATGGATTTTACAAAAGCTATTAACTGTGTTTTTTTAAAATATTTACACAAAATACTTTTATTTTATTCTATCTAAGAATATTTTTTATTTCATTCATTTAATTATTTAATAATATTAAGCTGTCTAAAAAATAAATAATCATGTAAAAGATATAATAAAATATATAGAATGAACATTATATTTATCTTCCATTTTCTTATTGGCTAGAAAATAAATAATCCATTGACCCTTTCAGAAAACTCTATAAATTGATCTTAGCTAGAGTAATATAATTCTACCAATATCAAATATATCACATGGGTTAATTTTACCTCAACACTTTCTTAAACTACATGAAATTGTCTAAAAGTTTCATGAGTGTATGTTATTTACACACACATGGTTGAGGGGAGACAATGGAATGATTTTGGGGTATACATAAAAGAAAAATATGATACATGGTTTCTCATATAACAAGATGATGGGATGACTCATTGGAAATAACTCCAATTTAATAATAATGAGGGAATATACGATGAAATAATTATGTAAAATTAATCCTAAAACATATATTGGTCAGAAAAGATCATTATCATCCACACATACAATGAATATGCATTTAATAAAATATAAATCATTTCAATCCTTCTTAAATAATATAAATTGTGTAAGATTTTATTATTTAACATTATTAATTAATTTATTCATTTTATTTATTTTCCATCCAAAAAAATCCTAGATATTTTCATCGATTGAAATTTTAGTAAAATTACATTAATTAATTTTATCTTAATTTTATTATCTAAATTATGTACACAAGGAGAAAACTAGTGTGTACATATACAATATACCCATCATGGTCATAATAATTTATATGAAACACACATTGATTATAGAGTGCATTGAATGTAATATAGTTATATGATGTGTACTATAAAACCCGAGCCTTAAAACATTACATAATCCAAATATATGTCTGTAATTGGATATTAATTTACATTGAGGATATTTTTAGGTTTAGAGTTTTAATTAATTAGTCCATTATTGAAATTGTACATCTTAGATAACAAAAAGTTGACACTTCTGATCTATCAAATTTTTTCACAATAATAAAACCTCTTAAATAAAAAAAAAGAATTAATTTCTTCGTAAACAAATTATTGAATTATTCCATTCACTTACACATCCTTATACCTTTTGAAAAATATTTCAATAACATGGTATGAGTATAAAAATCTCAGTAAGGGACATAAAATAAGAAAAGAAAACATTATACCACGAATACATAAAAATCGATGAAATCATACTTTTCACTCATAAAACATTATAACATTATATAATGCATGAAATCATAATATTTATGAATAACTCATAGAAATCAGAAATCATAAATATAACTTGTGGAATCCCTAACATACTTATATTGTAACTTTTATATCTATATTGGGAGTAACCTTCACGGTTACATTTGGATTACCCATTACAGTCTGTTCCCTAAATCTGTTAAGATAAACCCTAATGTTTACCTTTTTCACATTACCCAATGAATTGGAGATATTTCATAGGCTCACCAACCCTTGTTTTATCACAGAACCACCCATATACATAATAAATACCCAACAACAATAACATAATCATAACACATGAACAAGCATAAAGAGAAAATAACATTTCAACATTTCAATCATAAGACATGATTTCAAAATATTGATATAATAAATCCATTATAAAAACCATTTTCAAAACCATAATACCTAAATATTGTATTTAATTTTATTTTAAAAAACATTATGGATTGTAGAGGAAACCAGATATCAAATAATCCATGAAACTGGAGAAAGGTCATTGTCAACACGTACATTAAAAAGAAACATTCTTTTTGTCATTTAGTAAAAGAATTCATAAAAAAAAGATTCCATTTTTATTTTTTAAATGAAATTAAAATTCAAAGGGTTGTATTATACACCATATAAAATAAGATCATGTATAAATCAAAATATGCCTCAATGAAAAGAGATTTAGAAGAAGTCCCTTACCTTGAGTCTGACTTTTCTTGTTCGTTATTTATATTCTTGAATAATAAACATAGGTTAATTTCAACATGATTTAGAATCTTTTTCATGTTTATTATTCCCATAATATAACTTATGACCATTTTATAATAATAAGTTAATTATTTGAGTTCATATCAGATGTTTGGTTGATAATATGTTCTTGAGTCGAAAATGAACACGGTATGGTGTCACTAAACCATTTGGTCATAATTCCATTTTATACATAACAGTATTCATGAAATATTCAACACTTTCACACATAACACATATTGATTAATTTAAACCATTAAATATGGTTTTTAAAAATGAACAAAGTTATAATCATGGAGATGTTAGGTCGTACGTAGTCATGAGTAACACTTCCATTTTTCATTAATCCCAATGGAAATAGGGAAATTATAGTTTTATCATTCCGGAATGATAATATTATTATTAGAATAATCATTATCATTTAAATATACTTATATATATCATACACATGATATAATGAAGAAAATTTAGTCACACTGCTACGTGGAGGATATAGTTCACATGTACGCACGAACGATGATTTCAATTTTATGCACATGGAAGTAAGAATTTAATTGATATATTATTATCATATTATAATTAATATGTCATGAGTATCAAATATTAATATTAATTACATCATTATAAATAATCTTAATAGACGGTAATGGAAAATGAACTAAATCGGTTCGTAGAGGTGATAATTCACACATATAAAAAAAAACATTTAATTTCGTACCCTTTTGTTAGAAGAATGGATGAATTTAGGGTATCATATTAACATAATAACATATCAGTATATTGAGAATACTATAGTTATTATTTCATCATTTTTGGATGATATTTGAGTAAGTTTAAGAAGAAACCAAATAGAAATACTTAAAGAAAATGATACCTCTTCTTCATTTGACCACCTTTAAAGAACACCTAAACACATCTATGAAGGGTGTCATGCCTAAAATAAGGCTTCAATAATGTGGGTATAGATTTTATGAAGTGTCTTGGGAAGATATTTTATGAACTAAAAGGATTTGGATGTGTTATTTATAAATATGAATGGTATCCTTTTCATAGCATAGTGAAGGGGAAAAAATGGAAAGTATTAAAATATTAAATTAATATAAATTGTTTTTTTAATCCATGTGGATAAAACATTATATATGCGGAGGATAATTTAATTATTGATATAAAACTCATTATAAAATAGTTTTTAGACATTTATTGTGTTTAATTTAAACCATATATTTTCAGTTTACACTTAATTAATCTCTTCTAATTTTAAGATTGGTAACAAAATTTTAATTCCTAAGAAGCTATTAATTTTACTTAATTGGGGTCAATTTCCAATAATTTTACACTTAATGAACTTTTAGAACATATCATTATCACTATTTGATTTTTAAATATTTTAATAAATTTTAAATAATTTAATAAATTCTTATTTTCTAAAAACATCAGTTATGTAATTTTTTACACTATTAATTTTATAGAATTTAAATACAACCCAAACATAGAGATTAAATATAAACAAAATTTAATAGTCTAATAAAATATCATATTCATATATTAATTTTTGGATGACATAAATTTTATAGAATAATTTTAATAATATCATTTATTTGAATCCTTTGTTAATGATATAGTCATTGCATCATCATTGTGTCATTATTAAATTAATTTATTTAATCTTTAAACATAATAAATAAAATACCATGATGTATGAAATAATTTTATCTTTATAATGAATATTTATATTCTAGGATATTACATATATAACCCCACCCTAAATTATTTTAGTAAAAAGGTTCATGTTTATGATATATTTCTCTTGACTTTCAATTTATTTTTATAACAGGTCATTTTCAACCCCAAGTGGCTACATAATAAAAAAAGTTTAGCCTAAGAAGTATTTTGGTCTCCCATTACTCTTTCAATAATATTAGGATGTGTTTCTAGGTATTTTAATATTATTGTAATATTAGTTTTACCCTTATTTACCTTACTTACCATCTAATCGTGGTAAAAAAATCATTACTATAGTTACTATTCATAATATTCAAAAACCAAATGTACATATTTACATAATTTGGGAAATAGGATTCCAAATATGGAATATATTTTTGAAAATTCAAAACAAATAAGTTTCATAAATTAATTTAAAATTATTTCTCGTTATCAAAATGAGAAATCGGGTTTTTAACAAATAAAAACAATCAAAAGATTCATATGTGTTTGTATCCAATTTCAATGTGAAATTACATCCAATGACCAAAATTGTATTAAATTATGAAAACATATTACAATTAGACTTTAAAACCAATAATAAATATAATCTAACTATATAAATAAATTATATGAAAGTCTAGTTTTTACTTAAAATGCGGTATTTTTATTATTCATTAAAATTTAGACTTTATTTGAAATTTAACAAAAATATATCCAAAGTAAATTTTTATTTCCAAACTCTATATAATAAGTTTATTTTTTCAAATAGAACATATTAAAGTCCAAAAAAATATAATTGAAAATGGTTCTCCATCAAATGGCGGTAAAACTGCCTTTTAAAAATATTTCAGTATTTTATGCTTAAAATTGGATTCATTATCATTTTAGGAATCTAAAATTTATTTGAAAAATGTGAAAACTTTTAAGCAATATGTAAAATCAAAATATAGTTAATTTTGTTCATTCTCACCACTATAATGGTTATGCATTAACTACCATTTAAAATGATAATAGTAATGGTGTACGATTTTTCGGTATAACACAGTGTGTGTGCAGCGTGAGATTTCAGAAAAACCTGTTGTTAAATGTTTATGCATTCTATTGTACATAGTGTCCACTTTAAACTAAAACTAATATTAAATTCAAAAATAGTAACAGATATGAAAATTTATTATTCGATAAATACATAAGATGTTACATCATTCCCCCCTTTCAGAAATTGCATTCTCACAAGTTTATTCACTTTTCAAATATGTGGGGGTATTTAACCCCTATAGATTATTCAGATTCCCATGTTTCCTCTTAAACCATATAGTTTTTTTATAAAACCTTAACTTTGTTAAAAACCATATTCCACAACACTTTCTATCTACGGTTAAGAATATGGATAGGTTGTTCCTCATAAGAAAGATACTCTTCCAACTGAGCTACCTGAGGACTCAAAACATGAGATGGATATGACAAATTCATTCTCAACAATGAAACATGAAAAATATTGTTTACCTAGGATAAAAAACGAGGTAAATTTACTATGTAGGAAACCGGTCAAACTTTCTCTATTATTTCATTGGTTCAATGAACTGTGGAATCATATTTCCCTTCTTAACAAAATTCCTCACACTTTTCTGGTGTGAGAAAATGAGAAAGGCATGATCACCAACCTTGAAGGAAAGATCATTCCTCTAGTTATCTAAATAACTTTTTTGCATTCTCTGATCAGTCCTCATGTGCTTATTAATCAACTAAATGTTTCCTTCCATCACTTCTACAAATTCTATTCACATCAACTTCCTTTCACCTACATCATCCCATAAAGCTGTAGTTTGACACCTCTTTCAATAAAATGCATTAAATTGTATCATATGTATATTGGAATGAAAAATATTGATATAAAAAATCAACCAAAGAAATATTTCAATCCAAAATTCCCTGGTAATCCATTGAACAAACACATAGTATATCCTATATAGTCTGAATTGTTTGTTCTAACTGTCCATCTAATTAAGGATGAAAAGGTGTACTAAAATTTAATTCAGTTCACAATGACTTCTAAGGGACATTATTAAATTTAGAAGTGAACCAAGGATCACAATCATATACAATGTATGGGGGGTCTCCATGTAACCTGACTATCTCTATAATATACAATCAAGAAATTTGATCCAGAGACTATGTATCTCTAATAATAAGAAAAGAAGAAGATATATTTAATCAATCAATAATAACCAAGATTGCATTATGCCATTGAGATGTCTTCAGTAATTACACAATGAATTCCATGGATATATTTTCCTATTTTTACTCTGGTAATGGAAAAGTCTGAATCATACACTTTGGAAATTTTAATTCTTCTTTCACCTACTAAAAAGTTAAACACTTCACATTAATGTCATCAATATCTTTTTTCATTCCATCTAAACAGTTGTACTCTCAAAGATATTTTTACATAATAGTAATTTCATGATAAAATGAAAATAGAGAATTGTGATCTTCACACAATAACTCTTTCTTTAACATTGAATCACAAGGACCAAATAATAGTATTCAAAACCTCAAAACAAAATCTTTATTAATGTTAAATTCAGGTGAATTACCCTTTGGAACCAATTCATACATTTCCTACAACTCATTATCTTCCTTCTACACTTTCTTTATTCTATCTTCTTGAGAAAAATTCACTAATTCCTTAAAAATAGAAGAATTTCTTGAACCAACCACATCCATTCCGAATTTCATCAAATCCTTAAGAAATGTGTCACTTTCCAAACATAACATGGTTAATGTTGAATTTCTTTTTCAAATCAACACATCAACCACTTTTTTTATTTTCTAAGATGTTAATGAATTGGGAAATCATAATCCTTGATTAATTTCATCCATATTCTCTCTCTCATGTTAAATTATTTTTGAGTAAATATATACTTCAAACCATTATACCTAGTATATATTTCAGATTTTACTCCATACAGATGATGGATCCAAATTTCTAAAGAAAAAACAACAACATCTAATTCAAAATCATGTGTAGGGTAATTAAATTCATTAGTTTTCAACTGACTTGAAGCATTAGAAATTATTTGACCATTCTTTATTAGGACACAACCAATTCCATTCATAAAAGCATCACTATAGAAAACAATAACCATTTCTGTAATTTAGTGAAAAAACTATAAAATTCACCAATATAATAATAAATTCCTAAAAACATTCATCACACTCTATTTTTTAGATGAACATAACACCTTTTTGAGTTCACATAGTCAGTGGGCCAGATAACCGTGAAACATTTTCAACAATCCTCAAGTAATCACCTACTAAACAAGGAAAAATATGAATCTCTATTATATTTTTTGGTCTTTTCCATTATTCAATAACTTTTGTTTTAGCAGGATCAATTGTTATTCTATATTTAAAAACTATGTGACCATAGAATGAAATTTTCTATAACAAAATCTCACACTTTTTTAAAGTCCCATAAAGATTGTTTTCATTTAAGGTTTGAAATATTACCCTTAATTGACTTTCATGATCCTCTATGATTTTAGAATATAACAAAATATCATCAATAAACATAACCAAAAATATTTACAAGAACTCAGGAAAAATTCTATTCATAAGATCCATGAATACAGCAGGTGCATTCATTGACCCAAAAGGAATAACTATAAATTCATAACGTCTATATCGAGTATGAAACACTGCCTTTGAAATGTGTTCTAATTTTACTTTCAACTGTTGGTACCCTAACTTCAAGTCAATCTTCAAAAAATACTGAGCTCCCTGTAGCTGATCAAGAAAATAATTTATATGAGATAAATAATTATTTTCCTTTACTCTTATGATATTCAAGGCTCTATTATCAATTCAAAGTCTCATTAAACCATATTTCTTTTTTTAATACAGGAGAACCCCATAGTGATGTGCTAGTTTGAATGAATCCTTCATATGATAAATCTTATAATTGATTCTTTAACTCTAAAAGTTCAATATTATCCATTCGATAAGGGAGTTTTGAAATTTTCTTAGTATCCTTAATGAGGTCATTAGTAAATTCAACTTCTTGATCTTTTATTATATTGGGAAACTCATCAGGAAAAACATCATGATACTCATTAACCACTGTTACATCATTAATATTAATAGTTCCTTTATATTCAACAATATCTATAAGGTAACATTGATTTCCATATTTTACTAGTTTACTAGCTTCTTGATATGTTATCAATAGTAAGGGTTCATTATTGTACACAGACTAAACTTCTTTCAGAAAATAAACATCTTTATCAATACCTTCAATCTTAGTATGATAAACAGAAAGACAATCTATACCCAAAATAACATCAAACCCTACTAGAAGAAAAAAAAAGTTTTCTGGTAAATTAATTCTACAAATAAGGATAGGAATATTATTATAATTTCATTTGGTCTCATTATGTACCACCAGTTATTTTTACCAAAAGTTCAGGATTCATTTCTTTATATGGAATTACCAATTTAATAGAAACTTTCTTAGAAATGAAAGAATGTGTAGGCCTAGAATCAAAAAATACATTCGAATAATCTGAACAAACAAACAATGTACCTTATACTACATCATTTGATGGCCGAATATCTACTAAATTAGATTCAAAGGATTTCACAACCACTTTCTTCTTGTAGTCTAGTTGCTTTACATCATTTTAGTTCACTGTTAAACACTAATTTTCATAATGACCCATCTCATTGAACATAAAATATTTTACTGATTATAAATCATTTTTTTTACCACTACCTGTAACCTTTTTTGTGTAATTATGTTACTCATTTCAAATTTTATCACATCATAATCACTTACTAAAATTCAAATTGAATTTACCAATTTGTTTTTTTCCACATTTTTTACAAATAGTATACATAATTTTCATAGAATAATACTTTTTGGGAGAGTTCATCCATTTCATCTACCACCTACACCTCTTATTATTTGGTTTTTATATAGACACATGTTCATCAGAAAAATCCATTTTCACCTTTTCTAAACATTAAACATCTTTTCCATACCTTTTTAACTCACGATAAGCTAATTCCCTTTGATACTTTGGCTTTAATCATTAGTAAAAATTATTGATTTTACTATCTATATCCCACATTAAATTTGGAGCATACCTTTCCAGTTGAGTGAATTTTTCTTCATGAATATCGATTGAGCCATCCCCTGCCTCAATTCATATAATAGTTTCCCATTTTAAGTATAACCACCTTAGGAAAATATTTCTTAAGAAATATACCTTTGAATTCATACCATTCAAGAGAATTAATCTTCTCAATTTCCATGATATTTTTAATCATTTACCATCATTGGTCAGATTGACCTTCTAAATGGTAAATAGAAAGACCAATAGTTTTATGTTTTTAACACCCCATGACATTGAAAATCTTTTATAGGGATCTATTCCACCCTTCAGATAACACAGGGTCAGATGATTCTCTAAATTATGGGGGATGTTGCCTTATGAAATGATATGCTACTGAACATGTTCCTCTATAGTAGATCTAGAATATATCATGCATGGATACCACCAGTATATATATCATGATTCAACCAATCCATTACTACAACAAGATGTTTAGTTTTTATTGCTATTATCCCTAGATGCTGGTTTGGTAGGTTGTTTTCCTCTTGATTTTGTCCCATAATCGCTTCCAAATTACCTCTATGGAAAACCATTTATAACAAAGACATATCTTAGATAAAGCAACATGGTAATCATAAATTCCTATATCATTTCAAAATTATCATAAACTAAAGTAATTTATGGATATTTTTTCCACAATATCCTATCACTTAATGTAATATAAATTGACCTCTGATACCAAATATAATTCTCCATCCTCAAAAAATTACAAAATCTTGAGATAAGTCAATAATTTTACATTATTTCTTGAAAAAAAATATAAAAATGACTTATTCCTTTATATTACCCTTCCTTATACTGTGTGAAAAACACTTCAAAAACATGGGAAGAGCATAAAAATCCTAGTAAGGAATATAAAATAATGAAAGAAAAAATTAGTCCCTGAATACATAAAAATCAATGAAATCATACTTTTCACTCATAAAACATAATCTCTTTACACACCTTTTAAAATCCTAAGATTTATGAATTACTCATAGAAATAAAAATTCATAATGTTAACTTGTAGAATCTATAACATATTTAAATTCTTGCTTTCATAGCCACATAGGAAGTAACCTAAATTATTACATTTGGAACACCCATTATAGTATATTACCTAATTATTTTAGGAGAAAACATAACATTTACCTAAATAATGTAACCATATTAATTGGAGAGATAAAATCGGCTCACCCACCATTGGTTTATCACAGAACCCCTTGTACACATATGCAGTTTCCAAGAGCCATAACATAATCATAACACGTGAATAACCATAAGGATAAAAAACATTTCCACATTGTAATCATAAGACATCATTTAAAGATATTTATATAATCAATCCATTCTAAAAACAATTTCATATACCTAAATACCTAGATATGGTATTTACTTTTCTTTATAAAAACATTACATCTTATAGAGGATTCCAGATATCAAATAATACTCATGGCATTGTAAAGGTTGTTGTCATCGCGTACGTTAAAAAGAAACATTCCTTTTATCATTTAGTAAAACACTTTGAAAAAAAATGATTCCCTTTTGAAAACCATTGAATGAAATTAAAAGTCAAAGGGGTTTGTTATCCACCTTATAAAATAATGTTCTGTATAAACCAAAATATGTCTCGATGAATGGAGATTGAGATGAAGTCCCTTACCTTATTTGTGACTTGTCTTGTACATTATTTATCTTACTAAATAATAAAAATAAGTTAATTTCCAACTAAATAAAAATATTTTTCATGTTTATAATTCCCATTACATCACTTAGGACTATGTTATAATAATTAGATAATTATTGGAGTTCGTGTTAGACGTTTTCTTGATAATCGATTTTTGAGTTGAAAATTAACATGGTATGATGTCACTAGTCCATGTGGGTATAATTCCATAATAACCATAATATTATTAATGAAATATTCATCAAATTTAAAAATAACCATTGTTTTTAATATAAACTATAAAATACGGTTATGAAATTTTAATAATGCTATAATCATAGAGACGGTAGGTCGTACATATGCATAAGTAATGTTTCAATTTTTCATTGATCACTATGGAAATAAAGTATTTATAATTTTATCATTATAGAATGATCATGATATTACTAAAATCATCAAAATATATTACATATACTTAGATATATCATACATTTGATATGATGTATAAAAATGTGTTTCACCGCTTCGTGGAGGTGATAGTTCACACGTATGCACAAACGGAGTTATCCTTTTTATGCACATGGAAGTAAGAATTTAATTGATATGTTATTATCTTTTAATTAATATTATTTCATAAATATAGCATATTAAGTTTAATTACATCATTATAACCAATCATAATACACATTTATAGAAAAAAACTAAATCGGTTCGTAGAGGTGATAATTCACATGTACGCATGAACTATTAATAACATTCCCATAAAAATGATGTATACAAGATTCTAGGGGAAGATAATGAAAGAATAAAATCTCAGTATATTGATGATAATTTAGTTATTATCTCATAATGTTTTGAAGAGTTTTTAGGAAGTGGAAGAAGAAACAATATAGAGGCACTTAAAAAATGATACCTCTTTTTCATTTGATATCCATTGAAAAACACCTAAACACCAAAATGAAGGGTGTTATACCTAAAATAAGGATTAAATAATGTTGGGAGTTATTATATAATTATTATTGTATAGATATAGGATGAACTAAAAGGCTTTTAAAGTTATGGAAATAAATTAGAGTAGTTGCCTTTTTATATGAGAGGGGAGGGGCACCCTTAGAATGTATTAAAAAATTAAATTAATATAAATTATTTATTTAATCCAATTGGCTCCATATTTAGATATGGAAAATATAATATGAGTATATATATAAATATTCTCATCAAATAGTTTTTATTCATGTATTGAGTTTATTTTAATCCTTATCTTTTCAGTTTACCCCTAATTATTATCTTTTAATTTTAATAGTGGTAACTACATTTTAATTGTTAAAAAGTTGTTAATTTTACTTATATGGGGTAAATTTCCCATAAATGGTAACATAATGAAATTTTAGAACATATCATAATAACATTGTGATTTTAAAATATTTTAATGAATTATAAAAAATTAATAAGTTATTATTTTTATAAAACATCAATTAGGCCAATTTTAACACTACTCAATTTATTGAATTTAAATAAAATCCTAACCGAGAGATAATTTCAATAAAAATAATCAAATTGTTTAATAAAGTGTATTATTCATCTATAAAATTAGTTTATGGAATACATTATGTATAATAATATTTTTTAAAATATTTATAATATCATTTATTTGAATCATTTATTAATGTAGAAATCACTACATCATCATTGTGTCATTATTATATTTATTTATTTAATATCTATAATTTATAAATAAAATACAATGATGTATGATCTATTTTTAGAAATATAATTACTATTTATAGACGAATCTATCACATATAGAACACCACCTTAAAATTATTTTAGTAAAAATATATATGTTTATGTTATATTTCACATAACAATAAATTAATTATTATAAAAAGTCATTTTCCTACCCAAATGGATCCCAAATCCCAAAAAATAAGACTAAGGATTTTTTAACCATAACTCATAAAATAATATTAGGAATAGTTTTAGTATAGTTTTATATTATTATAATATTATATTTACCCTTATTTACCTAATTTACCCTTTAGTTGTGGTAAATAAAAATAATTACTGAAGTTAATATTCATAATGTCTAAAAAACAATGGTATATATTTAAATAATTTGGAACCTTATTTCCAAATATGAAATCCATTTTTCCAAATTCAAAATTCAGAAGTTTAATTTATTAATTTAAAATTAATTCTCATTGTAAAAATCAGAAAGTGGGTTTTCAAGAAATAAAAAAAATCAAAATATCGGTATGTGTTTATGTCTAATTTAAATGTGAAATTAAATCTAATGACCAAAATTGGATTTAATGATAAAAATAACAATACAATTAAACTTTAGAAATAATAAAAAATTTAATCTAACTATAAAAAAAATTAAATAAAAAGGTGTTTTTGACTTAAAATGTTTTATTTTTTACTATTTATTAAATATTAACTTTATCAGAAATTTAAGAAAAAATTACAAAGTAAATTTTAATGTCCCTATTCTATAGAAGAAGTTTACTTTTTCAAATAAAACATATAAATGTGTAAAAACTACATTTATAAAAGTTTCACAATCAAATGGCAGTAAAATTACCTTTTAAAAATATCAGAGTATTTTATGCTTAAAATTGGATTCATTCTCATTTTAAGCCTCTAAAATTTATTGAATATATGTAATAAAATATAAAAAATATGTAAAATAATAATATTTTTAATACTGTTCATTACATCCACTACGACTGCTAGGCATTAACTACCACTTAATATAATAATATTATTTTTGAATTATTTTTCGGTATAACTCAATGTTGTGTGCAACGTAAGATTTCAGAGAAACTTATTTTTGCGTGTTAGGTACACTACTGTGCGTGGTGTCCCCTTCAAACTAAAATTAATATTAAATTCAACAATATTAATATATATATATATATATGAAAATTTATAATCTTATAAATATCTGGGATGTTACATGCACTATAAATAAATGACATATGGAATCATGTTAACTTACATGGAGTGTACATATTTTAATTCATGAAAACAACAGAATGTGTAAGGATAACCATATATTGGATGTAGATCAAGGTTTGAAAAAAAAATTAATTATTCATTTAATGTTAATTAATCATTGATAGACATTAAGTATTTTGAATTTTTGAATCATGGAGAAAAAGTTAATTTTCTTTAGTGGTCAATATAATTTTATTTAAGTGTAAGTTAATTAGTTATAAACAACATATTTAATAATTATATACCTCATTTAAATTAATCAATTACACACTGCATGTGTATTAATTAAACCCCACATCTATATTAATTATACATTTCATGTGTGTTAATTAATTGCACAAAAAACATGTCTATTAATTACAATCCTCGTGTATATTAATTATAAACTAAGTGTGTATTAATTAACTGTAGAATAAATGTGTATATATTAATTAATATCATATGAGTATCGATTACACAGATTGTGAGTCTTAATTACACATCGTGTGGTAGTTAATTACACATCTCAAGTGTATTAATTAATTACACATGTGGCGTATTATTTGTATACCACTTCTAGTAACCACACAACTACTATGTTGGGTGGGGTTGCATGGAATATAACAATGGAAACTATGTGCGAACATTGGATGATATGTCCATATGTTCATCATTTGATCTTGTTTATAAAAGGGGAATAAAAAAGATATATTGAATTTCAGATTAAATAATGTTAAAACGAACAAAAATACAAAATGGATCAACAATTAAAAAATAATTAAAATTTTGATCATCACCATATTGACAACACTTGATGATTTAGGGAACAGTGGAAGATGGTCAAGACAATTACCAATGATGGTTTTCCATTGAATCCAACGAATAATTAATTAAAATAAGAAGAAGAATAATATTTATAATGATTATATCTAAATATTCACAATGAAATGATATTAGAACTATTGAGTGGATCTCTAACATTAAGTTTGTAATTAATTTAAAAAGATTAATTTCCTTAATATTTAAATAATTTATTCAATATAAATATTCATCATATAAATGTTGTTCAGGTTATACCATCATTTTTCTATGTGGATTAAAGTATTTAACCCATCTAGATATGATCCACATATGATTATTTTAACTCAAAGAACCATCAATGGAACATCAGGTGCTTTTTACAGTGATACTAATCATCTTTCATAAATCCAATTGTCCACTAAAAATTCCTTAAGGTCCCAATAATTAATTTTTGTTCTTCCATCTTAGGACAGAGGATGGATTTGGGTTATATTATATCAATAATGATAGAAAAACATATTTATGTTCTTATTGGAATGATTAATATTGAGAGTAAAATAATGCTCACAATTTTTATCTGACCCTGGCAAAATATATTAGAATGTATTTTTATAGAAAAGTTATATAATTAATAATTATGCATTGGACCTTAACATAATATTATTACATTATGAATCCCACAAATATTATTATTATTATTATTATTATCATCATCATCTTGATGTTATCAAATATCATGGATAATATAAATATAAATTAATTAAATAATTTAAATAATATTTATTTAAAAGATGCTTAATATATCATTTCCTCTGAACCGATTTTCTTGGTTTAGATTTACTCCTCCAAATTTAACCAACTGAAAAAATATAAATTTTGTTTTTAAATAAATTAATTCAATATGATATTCATGATCCGTGTCATAAAATAATTATTTAAATATTCAACTTACATGAAATAGTGTCTAAATATATACAATCAATAAATTATAAATAAATCATTTCATGATCTATAGAATAATACTTTTTAAAATAAGAAAATTAAAATAAATTTTAATTAATATCAATAGAAACACTATGTGTGTGACCCTCCTGGACACTTCCTTAGTGGAATTGGGTGGGATTTACTAGTGTCTTGTATTCGCATCTAGAAATTTGTAATGGGAACTAATGGGAGTTATGTTACTGTCACGTTGATGGCAACAACATATGAAAATTAGTAGTTTATTATAATATTTTTTTACAATATCTCATCAATAAAGTTGCATACTCATTTTATTTTCATGTATGCTTGATATGCCTTTATTTTAGTTCTTAAAATGAACCCATCGATACACCTAGTCCATTAATTTTATTCCAATAATTCCACTTCAATAAAAGGGTGTATATATCAACATCCATTATAATGAAAGAGACAGATTCTTCCACAACTTATTGATTAACAACAAATAATTATTTATGAACCCAATATTCTAAAAATCATTATGAACATATGTTTTTATATTTTATGGAAATACATATAATTAAATCACTCATAACACTCATTAATAACAATCCAATAGTATAAGGATCGATATATGTGTTCATATATTAGAGTGTTTTAATTAAAAATAAAATTACAGTAGGTAGATATATCTTCATAATCTCCCACCATATATATTTCCAAGTGAAATATTCTTGATGTGAAGACTCATCCACTTATGTGTTTTCACACGTAATAGTATATATAATATATATCGTATAATATGGTGTCATATAACCATAGAAATAATGTTTTTAGAATTTCTTCATACAATATCAAAATTATCATTATAGCAGGGAACTTCTATGACCTTTTCAATGCAATAAGTATTCATGGAGACTATCACATTAAATTTATGTAGATGGAAAATCAATATATGATAATTAAATTATTAATAATCAATTCTATGAATATTAATTTTTTCCAAATAGAAATTTAGTCAATTCTATAGAACTAACTCCAACTACCCCTGTATAAGTGATTAGGTGTTTGGGAACTATGGCAGTGTCACATGGGTGGTATGGAGCCCATCTCACAACATTAAATAAGAGGTAATGTGAATGTATTTTTCCCCTTATTATTAGTATTCAATCTAAAAATATCCTAATGGAAGTTTATTCTCACTCAATTATTTTAATGATTAGATCTTCATGGGGAGATCTTTTTCAACCTTTGAGTGGGGTAATAAATGTTAAGCATGGGTTCTTTTTTATTTATCCCCAACATGAGAACCTTGATATGGTGGTAATCACCTTTGGTTTCTAGGTGTGTGTGTGTATTGGAATCTATAGAAACAATTAATAACTCGTGCATAGGTTTATCAAGTAGGAAAGTACAAGGTATTGCAATGTTGGGAATTAAATGTTTTTCATAATATTGGGTGTAGTCTATGTTAAGACACCAACTTGAAATTTCCACTAATTCGGATTCATGGGACCATTTTTCTCCTAGAGCAGTCCAATAAAATCCTACAAGACAAAATACATTCCGAGATAAAACATATCACTATGAATAGTGTTTTTAAGGCTGAAAATAGTCTATAAGACCATAAATATTTTTTGTGTTTCAGTAAGGAATTTTTCTAAAATGGATGAAAATTAAAGCCTACCCTTTATGGGAGGTTCTCACCCCCACGTCACCGAACATGGAAACATTTTTAAAGCTCTACATTCCTCAATATGTGAGTATTCAACTTGTAGTAGAGATTTAATATGCATATTCTTCATGTGTGGTGATAATTTTATTCCCACTAATGATTTATGGTTTTCGAATGATAATCACACTGTGGATTTGTTGGAAAAGTGCATTCCACAAATTTCTAGGTTACAACAGTCACCCAATGTGATCCGCATTAATAATTTTACCCACTAAAATGTTTCCAGAACATCCAAAAATTTCATACCTATAAAAAACAATGCCTCTATCATAACATGCATGTATGAAACCATACACGGGGAATAAGACACCAAGAAGAAGCCATAACCCTAGTTTCAAATGTTTAGAATGCAACACTATACATCATCCATGGGATATTATGTCACCAGAATCACACGTGTGGATGAAGACACTACAAAGTAATCTCTTAACATCATTTTATAGTATCAAGAAAGAGTTATCTCTCCCAAATCATTGTACTACGTTTGATGTACTATATCCTCTTCAACCAAAACTCATATATAGACATTCAATGTAATAGAATAACTAAAAGAATTTAAAACCCCAAAAATGGTTTTCATGGATTGTAATTTTATCCTATGTCTATGTGATAAGTATCAAAAAAAATCATTTTATCTAAATAATAACGGTTTTTAGTCAATGTGACCTAGAAGACATGTAGAACATTAAACTCACTAACCACTTGGTACCTTTGTATGGTTTTCTTCCCACCATTTATAGTGGCTAAGAACCAATAAACTAGTTTCCTTGACCTCTTATATTTTTTGTGATATATCAATTGCACTAGAAGACTACTAATTCCAATTATAATTATCTAATTTGACCACCAAACACTATTATATGATTATTTTATTGGTGGCTCTCTATATTACTACAACACCACATTGGGAGTTATTAAAACGCCTTAAAAATGCTTCTTTGATAAATTTAAAAAATTCTAGATGAATATATTATGTACTAACTAAACCACTATAATAATTAATCCAGAAAAAGGTGTAAATTTTGATCACATCATAGCCATATTGTTTAATCTCCTTATATGATACCTTTATAAGATAGGAGGGACTTCAAGAGATTGTACATCATGTAAAATAAATCTAATATGTGAAGAGGTTTAAAAAATAAATTCATTATTAGACTTGAATACTACTTCAAGGACTCCAACGGTATCCTCTATCACTTCAAAAAAACAAAAACCTCTTCTTCTTCTTCGTGAAATGATTCTCTAATTCATTAGTTCACTATATCCTGAAAGATACAAAATGTTTCCATAGAATATCTTAGACAAGAAAATTGGTGAATATATCATCCAAATATTTACTTCTAGAAATATTTTTCAAATCTAACTATCCATCACCCAATATGATCCCAAAAATTGGTACTTTGGAAATAATTAAATTTTCTTTACTTGGAACACTACATTTTTGGCCAACTGAATTTCCCTTAGATGATTGTATTAAATTGGTATACCATCCTAACTAAATCTATAGTCCTCAACGAATGAGAGATATATAGAATTTCCTTTTTTGATTTGGTTTTTCCATGGACTATACTTATTTTACAAAAAATACAATGAGTAGTTGAAACCTATATATCCCACTGGTCATGGTTTCACAGACTGGAAAAACATACACAATTGTAATATTTCATCGGCCTAATTAACCCCTGAATTCTACATCATTGTATCCCACTAGTGTATAATCATCTCATAAAAAAGTACAAGTGTCATTTTAGCCTTTGAGATACTAAATAATCTATTTTATAGCTTCCAAATGTCCTTTCCGTGTATTTTTTATTTACTAACTCACCACTACCACTACATGATATATGCCTATCTTAGTGAAAACCGTGGAATAAATGAGAATTCATACCTATAATTACAATAATAATTTCTCTATGTGATTCTCCTATTTTTTAGTTCATGGTACATATTTCATTGAATGTTTAATGTGACTGGTAAATAATGTTTATTCATAATTATATCTTTACAATTCTGAACTTTTCATCATTTTTATAAATGTAATATTTCTATGATATGACCAAAAATATAGACTTTATATATCACTCAATAAATAGGCCTAAGATATTCTTTACATCACCAAGATCATACATTTCAAACATTCGAAACTAACCATTCTTCAGCTCCTAAACTTGTTCAATTGATAGGCCCACTGTTAGTATATAATCCATTTATAATAGTAAAATGATGAAGTATACATTAAATTAATCATTTTATTTTTAGTATTGGGTTGAGATTCACCAAATGAAAAAAAAAATTACTCAATGATTGAGTTGGAAATTTAGTCTTACTGTTATGGAACTCATTTCAATAGGTAGAGACATTTATTATGTTCCATACCAAAACCAATATCCACTGATACTTAAAATAAATCAGTGGATTCATATAGAATTAGTCATCAATATACATATGATGAAAATTTTTATTCACATGTATTTTTTACAATGTAAACACACAACAACAATAAAAAATTGTACGATTAAAATGTGTATGTGTTTTATTACTAAAGAAAATTCCTCATAGAATTCAATTCCCTACCTCTACTAAAACCCTTTCACCCCTAACATTTCCGAATTTCTTATACTTGCATTATTTTTATATATTAACACGAAAATATATTTCTTTTCATGTGAATTTTTTTTCATGGAAGTTCAACTAATTCCTATGTTTTTTTCACAATAACTGAATCCAACTCATCCATTATAACAAAAATCGATATATTAGAATCTCTAAGGATAGATTCTTCTTTCATGATTTTTTATCTAGTATACATTAAAATAAATAAGTGTAAGTTATCTTTATACCTATACAATGACCATAAAACTATTTTGGACATTCAAAATTCTACTTATGGCTCTGATTTCTCAACTAATAAACCATAGATAATTTAAACCATTGGAAATATAACATGAGATTCACCAGTTATCATTATTTCCAATATATATACCATTGGTTGAACTTATAAACATCATATTATGCCTTTTAAACTTTCCTTAGGAATTTGAAACATCTAGAAGATTTGAAGACATCTGAATTATCTAGAAAATGAACTCCTCTAAATTCCCCATTTAGAAAAACATAGATTGATAGTGAATATTTTTCCATAACTCTATATTTAATAAAGTTCAAAACCTTATAAAGAACATTCTCACTAATGAGAATATCATATCAGTTATTTACATGTATTTCATCACAATTTTAAAAAAAAAATCTATTATTTTTATCTATGTATCCAACTAAAAAACATATATGATACTTATACTCAATCTTAAATATATTTATTATCTTCACTTATATATCGGGTAATATTTTTAAGATATTTAGGAGATATAAATATAGTGCTTTACCAACCCATCATATTTATTATATCTCATGTCATATTATTATGAAGGGACTCCTGGTGATTAATTATATAGTCTTGTTCACAACTTATCATCAAAATTCAATTATTATTCCAATGTGTTGTGATACTATCTATCCTTTTTCAATAAATTTTAGATTAATAATTTGAGCCATTCCATTCTATTTATGAATCTCAATACAATCTACTCATTCCTGATACAACCATACTACAAAATTATAAAATTTATTCTTTCAAATTCTCAATTTTTTTATAACCTATAACTCTTCAAATTTATTTTTATTTCCATTTAATCATTTATTTTCACTGACAAAACTCTAAACACTTCAATTTATCTTCATGGAAGTATACCCATATATTAATGATATATTAATCAATGAAAATTTAAATATATTGTAAAAAAATCTAAATATAATTTGGGATGTCCCTGAGACATCCAACTGCAAATATTTTCTCTTTTATAATTTTTTTTCATTCACACAAATAAGATTACACCATTATTTTAATACCAACTATACAACTCTCAAAACATGTGGAGTATAAATATCTCATCTCTAACATGCCAATTTAAACTATGAAATTAAATATTTTTACACTAAGTTAGCCAAGTCAGTAGTTCCACAATTCTGAACTTACAAAAGTTTATGCTTCATAAAGTTATTCCTCTCTATTATTCAAATCAGATAATGTTTTTCATTCTTAACAGATCTATATATATCCAACAACCACAATGTATTTTGTAAAATCTTGTAAAATAAATTCTTTAAACCACATCACCTAATTAAACAATGAAAATTAGATTTTTTGTAAGATTTACAATATATTTTACATCCTTAACTTATAGGAAACATCCATAATTAATTTGGACTTTCACATCCCCATTCCTAGTAATTTTTAGGGATTCATCATCCAAAATATAAACTCTTCTAAAAAATTTAGGAAAAAAATAATACATATATTTGCAATAATGGAGTGAATTTATGGTCTATAATCTATATACCTTGATTCAACTAAAATATTGACATTTAATAGAATATCATCACTACTCTAATCATTTGAGTTCATATCACTCAACATCTAAAATCTTTCATTCTGGAATTTCATTTTTATTCATTTCAACTATTCTTAAGATGACCTATTTTACCATAGTGCCTACATTTTTTCCTAGTTATATTGTATTACATCTACAACATTCTCATTATTTTTATTTTGATCAAATGAAACTTATACGATGAGGTGGTTTTACTCTTCCCTAGGTATTCAATTCATTTATTAAAGATAATTGAATTCTCCTCCTCTATAGATCATAATTCTGAATCTTGTTATGAATATCCTTATATTTTATTTTATTTTTTCTTCAAGGGAACTAACTCTAATTAACCTAAACATCTGGTGAAATAACACCATCAAAACATGCATTAATCCATCAATATATGGAACCTTTTATCTACAACATTTCTAACCCATTTAATCTGTACTATAACTACTTTGATAACATTGAGCGGAATTATGAGGTTTACCCTTCCAATTACCTATATTATGAAATTGAATAATCTTTATAAGTCAAATAATATAATGTTTGCACTAACAAACTCTTGATTTATGATCATATGCACAAATATATCAACAATATATTCATATCAATGTAATAATCATAAATTAAAATCATCCCCACAAGGTTTAATTAACTAACATACCACTAAAAACATATTCATGAAAATAATAAATATTTTATAGTTATATTTTAATTAACCTAGAACCTTTAAAGAAAACATTTCTTTGATGACTAGTTTTTCAAAAAAATTACATCCTAAAATAATTTTCTAGAAAATAATTCCAAAATAGAATTTATATTCACAACAAATAAATTACATTTTATGTTGTCCAATGTGCCAAATATAATTAATGTATACAAATTTATTGTAACACTATATCAATAATAAAATAATAAGACATCAGGTATAATATCATAGCTTATCAGAATCCACTCAATTTTAGTCACAAAATGGAAAAACAATAATCTTAGAACCCTTGTATCTTTGACTTAAATATTATAAGTGTTATCTATGCACCAACAAAATATCTAAGAAAAGACTCAACCGGTCATATTTTTATATAATATTTCCCAAATAATAAATAAATGAAACAATGTATTTGTAAGAAAAATTAACATCCCTAACCCAATCAACCTAAATAATATTGACTTAGTGGAACTATGAAACATAAATCATATCTAATATTTTACCAAAGGTTACCATTATTTAATTAATGTTTGGTTTTTTAAATATGGATACTATAGCCTTAAAATCATAAGTATATGATAACATGAAAATAATGAATAAACATAATAAAAATATCAATATTTGAGTGAAATGTAAAATTATAATGGAAACCATACAATGATAATAAACAACATCAGAAGTCTGTAAAAAATGAAACCATTATAAACAAGTATTCATTTATAAAATAGTGTTACCCATTAAAATAATCATATAAAATAAAATCATAATGAAAAAATACATGAATTCCCTACTATACGTTCTTGATCCTCACTTATGTACTATATCTTTCAACCTAACATGTTATCTTTACTAATTAAATGTACATGGGGCCTCGCTAAACATGTATTCAGTATATAATTCCTACAAACCCACTGACGTTCATGTGTTGGGTGTGAGAAGATATTATTATAGGACCACCAATGGGTCACCTAAATTTTTCAACAATGTATCATTTGTGTATTCCAACATAAATAAGAAAATAAGAATTAACACACAACATAATTATAATAAATTCATATTTTCATTTTGTATCAACACCATATTGATATTCATCCCTACCCTCTTTATCCCATGTCAGTGAATCATATCATTTTTTCAATAATATCTTGCTTGTTAGAATCCTAGAATTAATACAAGGCCAAAACGAATATATATATTTGAGCTAATGTTATCCTCTTAAGATCCATGAAATTTTTGGAAGAAATTAACTCATAGTAATCTATATGAAAATGGTTCCCCAGGCTAAAGGATCTAGGTCATAGTTATCCTCTAGAAAAATTCTATCGGTGGAGGGACTATGTATGATTTCCCACTAATATACACAACTAATAGAGTATATAAGTCGTAGTTAAATTCAAAAGAATATATATCAAATAAAGGATCTGGAATATCCCCCCCCCCCTTCTATATAAACCAATACCAAATGATGAGGGTCTATATAAAGTCACACAAATCAAAATCATAGCCAAGATAATCCAATAAACAATCAGGTCCTACACAACCAATTCAAAGCACTCAACTTAGACTTATATCACTCTTTTCCATCATATAATGAAAATATTATCAACGATCACATATATATTGGATCAAATCGTGGATCAGTTGTCATAGATTTTTCATACTATACTTATACTATTACCTATTAACAACCATGAGTCCCAAATAAAAAACCTATATTGACAATTCTGACTCATAGTTATGCAAAACGGGATAATCAGTTATTTGATCTTAGAATATAGTCTTACTCACCAAGTCCTTTAGGACCATGCCTGGGTCTTAAAATTTATTAATAACCAAGATAATTTGTGGCCATATTTATGTAAGATCCCTTTTCCTTTAATTAATTCAAAACCATTAACTTATAATATAGTCAAAAAAATCACCTTATCCTTAGATATAATGCTCACTAAGCACATTATACAACAGAAGGATTCCTATAAAATGCATATACCTTGGTAACTACTATCCCTATATAAGACTTCAAACTCATGTTCAATCAGTTTCAAACCTAAAAGCTATTCATACATTAAGGATAAACTACATGATCCTAGATAATAATATTTCCTCATTAATAACCTATGACGTAAACTATTCATTATATCCACCCGTAATTTTATTCCAAACATTCCAAAATCCCAATGGTGAATTTTAAAGAAATCCATTCCATATGGGTCTCTTTCCAAACATAATATAATTCCACTGAACAAAAAACACACCCAACCCATTTCCAATAAATCTCTCAAGAAGTTGATCTTAATTAAATCACAAAAATTGATACCAAAGAAAATCCTTTAAAACTAACTTTTGGGGGAATATCCTAGGAATCAAAAATATTACCACTCTAAAAGACCTTCAAATAGATTTCCATAAAAAATTATTTTATTTCACCCATAGTGAAGAAGAAAATAAATGATCCCAGAAACATCCAACTTGTTGTGGAAGTTCAATTCTGATTCCAAAAGCCTCTACCTATTTCATTATAAAATTACACACTATCTCAAATATCGTTCCAGTCTCCCCAACCTGAGAACTCATGCATAAACTTAAACAATGATAAAATACATGACATATTAATAAATATATATGGAACCACCTATCTCATATTTATATGTGTTACTACATCTGTTATCATTTAATAATTCATTTCATTCAAGTGTAATTCATGAATATAACAAAACAACTAAAAATTATAAAAATGTTGATTTTTATGTAGTGAATAAAAAATTGAGAAAAAACATATCAATGGGGTGTTAGGTTATCGTTAATAAAAAATATCTCTTTTTATGATAGATCATTATTGGGATAATGATCGGAAACATGGGAGAAAGAATATTGTGAGGCATTAGGGGTTTTTACCACTTTATTTGTCCAATTAGATAATAGATGGGCCCCCTACTAACCTTTTTATAAAATTTAGTTTTAATTAAAATTTAAAAAGAATCCAAAGGTACACCATTTAAATGTTTGGTGGGGAATAAGTGCATGAAGGTCATACAGGGAACCCCAACCATATTAGAGTGCACACTAGGTACCCAATATAACTTTATAGAGTACCCAATGACATCTTAAATAAATTAAAGTAGACTAAATACTATTTAAACCTTCACTCAAACATTTTGAATTCAGTATAATCCTCAACATATAGTTAAAACAACTCATGATTTAACACCCAAACGTCTAACTAAATATCCGAATATCAAAATTTAAAATACCCTACTTCAAATCCCACAGAGTATAATTGAAATCATTTTCACCAACCTGTAATCACAAGTTTTATTATACACTAACCATCAAATCCTAGTTTCACTATATCTTTTTATCACTCAAATAAATGATTTAAGATAAATATATAAAGAATTTGACTCACAATTCATTATAATGATAGTAGCAAAGATATCAGTACACCAATCCATAATAGGTTTTCCTATTTAATTTTATCTTCATCAATTGATCCAAAACAATAATATCATACATGTTTTTCAGCATCAATACAAAAAATAAATATAATTTCATATTTATATAATTACCTCAATTTTTTTCTCTCTCACTTGTCAAAATATCCATTAAAACTATATTAATATCTCCTTAAAATATCTCCATCTTCTAATCCACTTTTCATGTACTATTTTCATCACAAAACATTGTACAATATTAAATTGATATCTCTAATTTATAAAGAAAATATATTCATATTTCAAAAAAATTATTATTGAAAAAACATATTGATAACCAATAAATCATAATATAATTCATTTAAATATTGTAATTAATCTCAATAATCAGATCAATCAAAAAATTTATGGCATATAATTTTTTTCTATATCCTTCGAATGGTGGTCCTTAAATTTTTAAATTTTAACCGGATAAATGTGATATGTTTTAAAGTATAACATTTTGGTGTATTTTGTTATAAAAATAAAAATTATGGTTAATTATTTTGTAATGAAAACTGTAACCAAAACACACATACCAGTACACATATTTTTTAAAACTCTTTTATTATAAACCAATAAATATTATTAATATGTTGTATACAAGTCATAACCAATATCTCATACACCATACTCATTACAGATAAATATTATATTATGAAACACGAGGTTTTGACACATAGTTTTTGAATAATTCACAAATTTTATTATATATGTAACAAACATTAAAATAAAAATTATCTATAATTTTGATGAAATATTAATGATATAACACAATTATTTATGCAATAATTTTCTTCTTCTTCACCAACAACACATAAAAAAATTTAAACATCTCCAAACATCTATCATACTTAATTATATCAATACATAATTCAATAATAAAAATTGAATGAAAAATACCAATTTTGAACATGTTCTTTCAGTCTTCACATATAATCAACAAATATTTAAAGGAAGCTTTTTATAAAATGTATAATAAAAATCCACTTTTTTATCCTCAGTGTATATTCTACATCATTGAAATTAAACTAAACATTGAATTTCTTTTTTTATTTTGGAGGAAGCATCATATTCGTGTTTTTATTCAATATTATTACGCTCAACCAAATGTAATTTCATAATTTTTTAGTTCATTATTATAATCATTCTAATTTATAGGGAATTTATCTTCTTTATTTTTAAATTTTCGGATTTCATTTTATTTTTTGATGATATGTTTTTCATTCAAAATATCATTTAGGGAATTTATGGAATATGTTTCTTCATCTTCACCAATAGAGGAATCAGATTATTTTTCTACATGATGTTTGAATATTTTTTATGTGTTTATAGACTCCTATTCTGATTCGGAATAATTATCACAATAAATATCCTAAATATATTATTATTAGTAAATTATGTTTTTATTTTTTGTTAAATTATGTTTTCTTTCCATTACATTACTTCTTACTAAATTATTCTCTATGATATTTTCTTGGTTTTCTTCACCTTATCTCATGTTATTTGTATTCCTTAAAATTAGGTTCACTACCACAAAATTGGGCAAGGCAGGCTCTTGCCTTTATTAGTGTTTTGCTTAGCACTGATAATATTTATTGTATATAATAAATAAAAAACACATTTTATAACTAAATATATATATGATTAAATGATTATAAGATTAATAATAAATATATTTATTAGATTTATAAGATTTATTAGATTTACTAATTCATTAAATATTTATTAGATTTATTAATTCATTATATTTTTTATATTTATTAATTAATTATATTTAATATATATTTATTATAATTCTTTATATTTAATGTATTTGTTTTATTTATAAATATATAATACATTTTAATACATATGTATAATTAAAATTATTGAATATATATGTGTTTTCCAATGAATTGGGGTCAATAAAAATATCATAGATGTGTATATATATGTGTTTTCCAATGAATTGGTGTCAATAAATATATCATAATTGCGTATATATATTTTCATATTGAATAATGCTCATTTATAGATTATAATTCATTATGCTACACATATAATATATATGTTATAAAAAATGTACACTTATAATTAAAATTAAATTATATTTAAAAAATAAATATATATTTTATTATATTTTCAATGGTATATATATAGATATACTTTTCAAATAATTTTATAAGTATAAATTGATATATATATATATATATTTAGAGTTAAATAAATATATAATAATATAAATAAATTCTTAAATTTATACATTTGTCAGCACTTTTATTAGTGCTGATAAACTAAATATTTATCAGCGCTACAAAAGCGCTGATAATGTCCAACCATTGTCAGTGCTAAAAAAGCGCTGATAAAGGTGGTATTTATCAGCGCTTTTCATTTTACCACTGATAAACACCCCCTTTATCTGCGCTTTTTACTAGCACTGATAAAGGTCCACACAGGATTTATAAAATCCACTGGGTTCTCATCCTCCTCCCCGCACCCTGTCAAGATTTCACGGAAGCCCTCCTCTATGCCGCTACCTCCTCTTTGCCACAGCTGCTGCCTCCTTCTCATCATCCTCTGCCGCGGCCGCTGCCTCCTCCTCCTCCTTCGGCACCTACTTCTCCTCCTCCTCCTCCTCCACACCAGCTCCTCCTCTTCCTCCTCCTTCTGTGCCATGGCCTCCTCTCCGATGCTGCTCCTCCTCCTCCTCCTCCTCCTCCTCCTCCTCCACTATGGCCTCCTCCTACTCCTCCTCCATCGGTGCCTCCTCCTCCTCCTCCTCTGCTTACTCTACTACCTCCTCTCCACCATAGCTCCTCCTCCACCACCACGACCTGCTTCTCCTCCTCCTCCTCCTCCTCCTCCTCCTCCCCCTCCCCCTCATCCTCCTCCTCTTCCTCCTCCTCCTCCTCTTCCTCCTCCTCTACTGCCTCTACTGCATCCGAGCTGCCTCCACAGCCTCCGTGCTGCCTCTATATTGACTACGCGCTGCCTTTGCACTACATATGTGTTGCCTCCGCTACCTCTGCTACCTCTGGTGCCTCCGTTGTCGATGCCTCCTTCTCCTCCGCCACCGGGTCCTCCTCCTTAAGGTGAGTAAAATTGAATTTGCATGAATTAATTATATTTGAATTTATTTCCAATATAGAGATTTATTATGATTTGGAAATATTCTTGTGTGTGATGATTGTGTGTGTGACACATGTATGCGTTGTTGGTTACTTGTTTGATCTTTATTAGCTCTCCCCACTTAAAGTTGGTTTACTTGTGAATTGATATTTTTGAGTGGGTTTTGGTGTCCTTTATGCTTTGATTCATTGTGTGATCCCTTGTGGTTAATTATAATTCCCCTTATGTTTATTTAATTAGAATTTTTTGTATTATTTTGGCCTCCATAAGTGAACTATTGGATGTAGGCATATTCATATGTGCACAGGATGAAAATATGGATTCGTACACAAATGATAATGGAATTATAAAATTATTCTCACTTTAAACCCTAGATTTTGAAACAATTTTCCTCCTTTCCTCCTTATTTTCCATATCCCTCCTCCTTTCAAATGGTTCTTATAAAACCCCAATGTTTCAAAAATGGATCCTTGGTTCCCAAATTTCAAATTTAGTTTCAAATGTGTTCCCTAAATATAGGTATGTTTAGCTTCTTGAGGTGTGGTTTTGTTTATAAATGGAATAGAGGCCCATTTGGAATCTTCAGAGCCTACATGGTGTTTTCCACTTGGTTTTGAAAATGGAATTTTATTTGTAAATTTTAATGATCTATTGGTATTTTGTGGTGTTTTGGAAATTGGTTTTAAAATACATGTGATGTATAGGCCCGGTTGGCACTTGTGTGTGACTTGATATGTGATGGGAACCTCTATGGATGTCCCTTTGTGGAGAGTTTTTCCACATAGTTGGTGTTGGATCTTGAGAAATACATGCATAGAATCATTTATGTGTTATTGGTTTATATCGTGCATGTGATGGCCTCTTCATTCTATGGTATACTACTATAATGGAGCATCAATGTTGGTTGTTTACTATAGAGGTACACCATATGTCGGCAGGTGAGTCTGAACCTAGTAAGTATAGCGATTTATTCTATGTATGTTTATGTAATTCTAATGATTACCTATCTATATGTTCTTTTTTATTTTTCTGCACTTTGGTTATCTACTTTTCCAGTATTTTTCTATTTTTATTGTTTCAATTAATTTCATCATGGCTATGTGATCACCTTGTTTGTATTCTTATATTGTATTTTAAATTCATTTTTTAAAATAGATATATATTTTATAAAGGGAAGTCGTTATTTGTTTTGAAAATGTATTTTCTAAAAAATATGTGTTGGTTCTTTAAATGATAAAAACCTATTTAATAAATGTATTTAAAACTAGTGTTTTTGTATTATTTCAAGAAATGTAATGTATGTATTTTGTGGTGCTTACCTACTAAGTTGTTTTATGCTCACACCCTACTTGTGACACTTAGCATTAGTAGAACCATTTTATTTTTAGTTTTGGGTTTCTTGTTTAGGTTTCCATTAAAGAAGGTTGGTCTTATAGTTAGTGGTAACACAAAGGTCACAAGGATATTTGGTCGGGTTCTGATTTATTATATCTCTGTATTTAGTTTCAATTTTGTTCAGTTGACGCTGTATATGGATCATGTTTATGTATTCATTATGTTCTATGCTTATGGATCCTCATGGTTTTGTTGTGTGCTCTATTTGATTTATATATATATATCCCTATTTCTATATCTCACATCCTATTATCACACCATGACTCTTATATATCCTTAATAGGGTGTTCCTCATCATACGTGAGATATAAAACTATACGATCCATCTTTTTTAGGCCTAAGACTCTAATACCTACTCAAATAGCCTTGGAAAACCTAACTAGGCTTTACAAATCTCATACCAAACCCGGTCCTCTCATAAACACAACTACTCCATGGAGACATAATCTCTGGATGATCATAAAATCACAAACATTCAATAGAACCCTCACTCTATCTCTTGGTGGATCAAAAACACCCTATTTATTTACCTTGGTTTCTCTTGATTTCTATGTCATGACCCGTCCTCGGGGCCCGTGCTGTGACTACCCCAAGCCCACCTCCCATAGGCCAGGGGCTGGCGACTAGCACCAAAGGCGTAAATCCCGACAAAAAGTGGAAGGCATTGCCTTTATAAAGTAAACAAACACCACAGAGTAAGGAAGAAGAAGTAAACACTAAGTAAACTAAGTACAAAAGTAAGTGCAGAAAGTAAATGGGACAGAATAAAAACCCAAACTGAATATAAAGTACAACAGGAAAGAAAGTATAGCAACTGAAAAGTAAAGCATCAACGTTGATCCGTCCACTAGAAGTCCCACCTGAAGGGTGGGTACATATAGTCTTCTCAGCTCGTCGGGTCCAGCCGTCCGCTCTGTGTATGTCCCGCCCAGTGTTCCACCTCCAGGTACCGACTTTCTCCACAAGCCAAAATCATGATCAGCATTGTCCGTCGTCTACATACAACACAATGTAGTGCGGGCAAAGACCATGCAGGGGTGAGTATACGCTACTCAGTAGGGACCGCGAGACCCCTGAAGGTCTCCCAGAATCCATAGAGGATAACCCACAAAGGAAAGATACAACCACGAAGTAACATCCAACACTACTCAGGTATATGCACATACATATACCTAAGTCGTCAATTCCTGTTCTGCTCCAACATCCAAGCCCAAGTTCAATCACGTCCACACAGGATAGAACAAACCAATCCACACATCCAGTCCACATAGGAAATCAAGTCAATCATATCGATGATATTGATTGAATAGTCATGTATCATCTCACATAGGTATACTTATTTGTAAGGAGGTATAGATGATCAGATGTAGCCACTGATTCATCTAAGATGGGACCCATGTAGGATACTAGACCAGCTAATTTGTCGGACCCACCTAGCATACAAGACCAGATACTCTGCCGAACTCACGTAGGATACTAGTACATAGTCAAATACTACAGGACCCACGTAGGATACCAGAACAGTAGTACTGCGGGACCCACATTGGATACAAGATCAGTTGTCATCATCATCAAACCCACGGAGGATTTCAGTATGATCGTCATCGCTGCCGAACCCACGGAGGATTTCAGTGCAGTAATCATTGCTACCGAACCCATGGAGGATTTCAGTGTAGTGGTCGTCACTGCCGAACCCCCGGAGGATTTCAGTTCATTCGCCGCCACTGTCGAACCCACGAAGGATTTCAGTACAGTCGTCGCAGCCAACTCTAGGGTTTCCGCACACAACACGCTCATTTTCGAGAGGGTCTAATCCACGAGCCAAGGGGTCGATACATCAACTAACACGTAGTCCGGAGATGATGTATCCCAAGGTTCTGTATCGTCGATAGGAACTCAACATGACAGACGATGCATCAATCGGACGCCCGGTCTGAAAGTTATTGGCTTTTTCGTTCCAGGGGCCTGGATGGTTTTTCAAGTCAAAACCAACCCGACCATACTCCAACTACGTCCAAACCTCGATTAGAGTAAGCCAAAAGGTCATTCTCACTAATATGAATCCAACACAGTTGATGACACATCAATCGGACATCCGGAGCTCAAGTTATATGTGTTTCCGCTCTGAGGGACCGGTTGGTTTCGTGTTCGTACCAAGACGACCGTAACCAAAGTTCGCTGAAACATTGAGTTTAATATATATAAACTACCGTCTTGATCTAAGGATCCCAACGCAAATTATGGTGCGTCTATTGGAGGTCTGAAGCCCAAGATATGGTCAAATGATTAAAAACAGTCCGAAATGGGGGGGTCTGGGCCCGGCCCGAACCGGGTCGACCCAACCCGAGTCCGGGTCCGGCCCGGTTGGGCACAGCCCGGCTCGGCTAGGCACAGCCCGGCTCGGCCTGTGCGACCCGCCCTGGCCCAGCTGGGGGGTGCACTGGCTCGGCCAGCGGCTGAGAAGGGGAGACTGTTTCCCCCCTTTTGTGCCCCACAGACGCGGCAGGCACCACGTCCTCCTCCTCCGGATCCCGCGCGGCTGTGGGATATAGTCGCCTGCCACCATGGATGAAGCTACGTTGGTTCCTCCTAGTGGCGCGCCGGGCACCGCCACCTCCTGGCGGCCGGCCAGTGCCAGACGCGCTCTGGTGGTCTGATTTGCCCGCCATCTTCACCTACGACTCTCTCGGGACCTGTACATTACTGCGAAGGCCTCCAATAGCCATCCCGGTCCCGTTTCATCATTGTCGAATACTCTGCACATAAAGAACAGAAAAACGGTGGGTTCATACTTGTTCGTTGTTCCACACCCACCGCTTTAGTGGTTTGAAACAACTCCAAACAATTCCTGGAAAATGATAAATCCCAATCCGCAATAATAATCCATGGATCAACTTGTTAATTAGTTGGTCCGTGTTCATGTCTTGGAAGAAAACAAACATGGGTGTATTATCATTTTCGAAACAACCCCTACCTCGATGAAGTTGTTGATCGAGGTTCGTCGCTGGAGAAAGACTTCGTGGAAGACGACATCGTGGAACGAGGCTCCGTAAGCATCGACGGTGTTCTCCCGAGGAATGATGCGGCTTCTCACTTCCTTGGACATGGGAATAAGATGCAAAGATGAGACAACATTCTTCATCAAAGCTTCGATGTTCTTCACGTTCTTCAAGAAGGAATAAAAAATCTTCAAGAGTTCTCTCCTCCACACAGCGAATCACCCCCTAATAAAATAAGACATTGTCTTATTTTATTTACACACACACAAGCCATCATTAATTTGAAATTCAAATATCTCATTCAATTAATTAAATTAATTGAACAGTATTTAATATTCCAATTAATTTTGTGAGTTGACATTCCATTAAAAGGGGGTGTGGGTGTGTTACACAAATAAATGCACGAGGGAGGTTTTAGGAGATTTTAAGGGGTGGGGCTCATGTGGGTCCCACATCACTATTATCCTAACATATGGAGTTAAGATTTAGTGGGTCCCACCTCAACTTCCATGCATAGGTTGTAACTGCTTATAATAGAAATAAAAATTGTATCACAAATTTTTATTTCACTCCTCAGTTAACCCATTTATTTAATAACCACACTCGAGCAAACACAACTCCAGAAAAGGTGTTCCTAAGAAATTACTGGCGCTGTGGTTTCATCGGTGCCCTCGGATTTCTATTCTGAGCACCGGTTCAAAAGATCGGAAAACCCGCTTGTTCGTTCACTGAACGTACCCAAGCTAAACTTCAAAAATTGATTCCGAGCACATCAGGCCTCAGAATCACATGTCGTCAGAAACTGAGCACTCGTAAAATCTCAAAGAAAATTAAAAAAAAATCCTTGAAATTTACGGGTCTTTACATTACTCCCACCTCAGGGCTTTACATCCCCATAAAGATACATCACAAACTAGGGAAACAAATGAGGGTACTGAGCACGCATCTGAGCCTCCCACTCCCAAGTTCTCTTCTAGAGGTTCCCGTGCTGCCATCTGATATGCACTAGAGGAATTGACCACCGACGTAGGACCCGCTCTTGTCGATCCTCGATCTCCACCAGGACCTCTGCGAAAGTCTCCCCATCATCAATTTCCAGCTCCCCATGGTCGATGATATGTGTCGGCTCATACACGTATCTCCTCAGCTGAGATACGTGGAAGACGTCATGCACCCGGTGCAACTGAGGTGTTAGAGCCAGGCGATAAGCCACCTCGCCTATCCTTCCGAGAACCTGGAGTGGTCCGATGAAGCGCGGATATAACTTTCTGCCCCGACCAAATCTCTGTAATCCATGTCGAGGTGAGACCCATAAGAAAATGTGGTCGGCATCCTCGAAATCTAGTGGTATCTGCCTCTTGTTAGCATAAGACTTCTGTCGGCTCTGGGCTGCCCTCATCCACTCCTGGATGACCTGGACCTTCTTTGGTCCCACAATTGCTTACTCCCCAGGGTCTGTCCAGCACAGCGGTGATCTGTATGGTCGGACATACAATGCCTCGTATGGTACCATCCCGATGGTGTAGTGGTAGTTGTTGTTGTACGAAAACTCCACCAAGGGTAGGTAGTCCTCCCAACTGCGACCATAGTTGAGGACACATGCACGGAGCTTGTCCTCGAGAGTCTGAATGGTCCTCTCTGTATGACCATCTGTCTGAGGGTGAAAGGTGGTGCTTAGACTTAGCTGCGTCCTGAATTCCTCCTACAACCCCTTCTAAAGCCAGAAAGTAAAGTGAGTATCACGATCAGAGACTATAGATGATGACACACCATAAAGCCGCAAGATCTCCTGAACGTAATGGTTTCCCAAGCTCTCCACTGAGCCCTACTCTCTGATGGGTAAGAAGTGGTCTGACATGGTGAGTCGGTCGAAAATCACCCAAATGGAGTCGTGACATCTGGAATAACGTGGAAGTCCAGTCACGAAGTCCATAGATATCCCATCCCACTTCCACTCTGGGACCTCCAAGGGTTGTACCATGCTTGCTGGTACCTGGTGCTCCGCCTTCACCTGCTGGCAAGTGAGGCACTGAGAAACGAACTCTACTACAACCTTCTTCATACCTGGCCACCAGTGATGTCGTCTGAGATCCTGGTACATCTTCTCCACTCCTGGATATACCGCTAAAGGGGAAGTTTGAAACTCCCTCAACAACTCCCCCTGCAAAGCAGCTGGTACCAGGGTATGTCCTCTGAAAAGGACGTCATGCTCTACTCAAATAGAGTATCCTCCAGGTGCCTGTCTTGAGGATATCTGTGCATGTCGCATCTCACAATCAACATACCCACACTGTGTGTCTCTAACCTTCTAAAGAAGTGGAGGGGTGACTGTGAGTGACTGTGAGTGACTGAAGAAAGGCTTCTCAATCTCTATCCACGAAGGATATCAACAAAGAAGCTAGCGGCTCTGTCGCCTCCATAAGTAGTTGAATGCCCATCCTCCTACTGAGTGCATCGGCTGCTACGTTCCCCTTTCCAGGAGTATAGATTATCCCAAAGTCATAGTCCTGGAGGAACTCGAGCCATCACCATTTTCTCAAGTTCAGGTCCTTCTGCGAGAAGATGTACCTGAGACTCTGGTGGTCATAATAAACGATAAAGCGCTCTCCCATTAGATAGTGTCACCACATCTTTAGAGCGAAGATCACTGTTGCTAACTCGAGGTCATGGGTAGCGTAGTTCTGCTCATGCTGCCTCAACTGTCATGATCCATAAGAGATCACTTCCTGTTCCTGTATCAGGACACATCTGAGTCTGGTCCCTGATGCATCGTAATAGACTACGTACCCTACTCCCTCCTCTGGTAGCCTCAATATGGGTGCACTGGTCAATCTCTGTCTCAGCTCCTGGAAGCTCTGCTTCCATCTATCTGAGCACACGAAGGGTTTCCCCTTCTTTTTCAAAGATGAAAGTGGTGCCTCAACTCTGGAGAAGTCTGGCACAAACCTCCGATAGTATCTAGCTAGCCCCAAGAAACTCCGCACCTCCGTCACACTCCTGGGTGGCTCCCAAGCTAGCACTGCCTCGGTATTCATAGGATCCACCGCAACTCTCACCTCAGAGATTACGTGTCCCAAGAAGTGGACCTCACGTAACCAGAACTGGCACTTCGAGAGCATACCATAAAGAAAGTTCTCTCGGAGTGTGTCTAGTACAACCTGCAGGTGGTAGGCATGCTCCTCCCTAGTGTTCGAGTATATCAATATGTCATTGACGAAGACCACGGAAAATCAATCGAGGTATGGCTGAAAGATCATGTTCATGAGAATCATGAACAATACTAGAGCGTTGGTTATGAGGAAAGTCATAACAAAGAACTCATAGTGGCCATACCGATATCTGAAGGTCGTCTTCTTCACGTCCTCATCTCAAACTCTGAGCTAATGATAACCTGATCTGAGGTCTATCTTTGAGAACCACCATGCTCCCTTGAGATGATCGAAGAGGTCATAAATCCTCGGTAGCGGATACTTGTTCCTCACGGTCACCTGGTTCAGGTAACGATAGTCTAAACACAATTGCAAGCTCACGTCCTCCTTCTTGGCGAACAATATCAGGGAAGCCCAGGGTAAAACACTCGGTCAGATGAATCCCTTTCCCTACAAGTCCTCTAGTTATACCCAGAGCTCTAGAAGATCAGCGGGAGCTATCCGATACGCTGGAGTGGATATTGGGGTTGTCCCGGGGTACAGGTCAATATAAAAGTCTACCTCTCTGCGAGGAGGCAGTCCTGGAACGTTGTCAGGAAAAACGTCCGCATAGTGATCCACCACTACAGGAAAAATCGGACTCCGCACGTCAACTGGTGAGTAATCGGCTGTCCTCTCCACTGCGTGAGTCCATCTGGTGCTGCAATTGTTCCCTTCTCACTGGTGAAGGTGAAACTTCTCCCATCGGAGCGAACACATCGCACCTTGCGCCTAATATAGTCGATCTGAGCATGGACTATAGATTACCAATCCATTCCCAAGATGACGTCGTAAGGCCTTGACGCCGCTACAAGAAGATCCCAGCCGAAGATATCTCCTCCTAGAGTAAGCTCAAACTGCTGGCACCAGTGTGTAATCATCGAGTCTTCTCCCATAGGAGTTTCTAGCCGTAAGGATCGAGCCAACGGCTCCATCGGAATCTCTGAGCTCCAAACAAGGGCAGCAGAAATGAAATAATGACTCGCTCCTATGTCTATATGAAATGTAGCAAGGGTGGATTAGACCCATATAGTACTTAGAATCATCTCTGGCACGCCGTGGTCATAGGCCTCCGCTGCCTGAAGTTGAGCCTGCCTCTGTCCGCCAGTTCCCGGTGGTCGGGGTGGACCTCCCGGTGGTGGTGGTGGTAAAGCCTCAAACAGTCTCCCACCACCAACTGCTTGGCCAGCTCCACTGCCTCGTCCTCCTGCTCTCTGCAGACCACCACGGTTGACCCTCTTCCTCTACCTGGGTTTCCCCTCAACCGTCTGCTTCTCCTCTGCACGGCAGGTCGGGCAGTCACGAGCCTTATGGCCCTGCCCGCCGCATGCGTAGCACTGTCTGCTCCTCGGAAGGCTGGCTCTGTGCCGTGTTCCCCGCACCTCTGAGCCAGTGTCCTGAGGTCATCCTCCTGCTGTTCTGGTCCTCCTGGACCCCTGTGACGTCCATCGACTGACATCTGCAGAAGAATCTGCTACCTGCCGCCTTACGGTAGGTCTCGCTGCTGGAGTAGGCTCAGCAAGAAATCTCTCTATGAGATGGGCTCTCTCTAGTACTCATGCTTGTGTCGGAATGCTGAGGGAGACCATCGATTCCCTGATCTCATGCCTCATCCCCTTCTCGAAGGTCTGGTCCCGGAATAATGGGTCTTATACCATGTCTGTTGAATAGCGTGAGAGATCGGGAAATCTCACTGAGTATTGGGCTACCGTCATGCTGCCCTGCCGCAGCTGTAGTAGCTCCTGGATGCGCACAGCACGGAGGGTGGTTGGGACTAACTCTGAGCGGAAGAGGCTCTAAAAGTCCATCCATAGAAGAGATGCCCCGTCGTGCACCTGGAGCATCATGCTCCACCATCTTCCTACTACCGCCTGTAGGAGGCTCGCTGCAAGGATCCCCATGAGGTCAGCTGGTGTCCCCACTATCCTGAAAACTCGAACTACAGCCTCCAGCCAATCTCTGGCGGCCTGAGGGTCCGTCTCCCCGCAGAACCTCGGCAGCCTCTGATGTTGGAACTCGTGCAGCATAGTAAGGCGACGTGTACTCTCAACCGGTGGGACTGGTGGAATCGGTGGCTCGATGGGTAGAGTTACTGCTGGTGCCACCGCTGTAAAAGGGCCCTGCACTGAGGCCTCATTTCTCGGTGGGTTGTCGTCATGTACAAGGCTCGGAGCCCTAGCTGGATTCCATCTTAGGTCCATCCTAAAAAGAAACAGGTGTTCCACGGTCAAAAACAGTATACCTGGTGAGCGGACACAAAGTAATCACAAATAAAACTTTTGAAACACACATGCAATCAGTTTTTTCGTGCTCTGAGTTGGAAATCAGAAGTCAGGGTCCAAGTGTATGGATACGTCGGCCGCTGCACCAACAATGGACTCCCTGGATAGATAACCACACTCAATACCCTTAACAATATTTCTTCACATAGAAGAAAGATCATATTTTTGAGTTCTGCGGTAGAACCGAACTCCTCTGATACCAATATGTCACGACCCGTCCTCGGGGCCCGTGCCATGACTACCCCAAGCCCGCCTCCCATAGGCCAGGGGCTAGCGACTAGCACCAAAGGCATAAATCCTTACAAAAAGGGGAAGGAATTGTCTTTATAAATTAAAAAAACACCAAAAAGTAAGCCAGCATAAGTAAACAATAAGTAAACTGAGTACAAAAGTATGTGCGGAAATTAAATGGGCCAGAATACAAACCCAAACTGAAAGTAAAGTACAAATCGAAAGAAAGTACAACAACAAAAAAGTAAATCAAAAACGTCGAGTCGTCCACTGGAAGTCCCAAATGGAGGGTGGGTACAGATAATCTTCTCAACTCCTCAGGTCCAGTCGTCCGCTCAGTGTATGTCCCGCCCAGTGGTCCACCTCCAGGTACCGACATGCTCCACAAGCCTCAATCACGATCAGCGATGTCCGTCATCTGCATCCAACACAATATAGTGCGGGCATAGCCCATGTAGGGGTGAGTATATGCTACTCAGTAGGGACCCCGACACCCCCGAAGGTCTCCCAGAATCCACAAAGGATAATCCACAAAGGAAAGATACAACAACAAAGTAACATCCAACACTACTTAGGTATATGCCCATACGTATACCTAAGTCATAATTCCAGTTCGGCTCCAACATATGAGCCCAAGTTCGATCACGTCCACACAGGATAGTACAACCCAATCCACACAGGATAACACAACCCAATCCACCTAGGAAAGAAAGTCAATCATATTGAAGATATTGATTGAATATTCAAGGCTCAGCTCACACGGGTATACTTCTTTGTAAGGAGGTAGAGATGATCAGATGTAGCCACTGATTCAACTAAGCTAGGACCCACAGAGGATACTAGACCAGCTAAGCTGTCGGACCCACGTAGGATACAAGACCAGCTACTCTGCCGGACCCACATAGGATACTAATATAGAGTCAAATACTGTCGGGCCCACGTAGGAAACAAGAACAGTAGTCATCGTCGTCAAACCCACGGAGGATTTCAGTACGGTCATCATCGCTGCCGAACCCATGGAGTATTTCAGTGTAGCCATTGTCGCTACTGAACCCACAGAGGATTTCAGTGCAGTCGTCGTCCCTGTCTAACCCATGGAGGATTTCAGTGCAGTCGTCGCCACTATCGAACCCATTGAGGATTTCAGTGAAGTCATCGTCGGATCCAGCTCTAGGGTTCCCGCACACAACACGCTTATTTCCAGGAGGATCAGCTCCACGTGCCAAGGGGTCGATACATCAACTAACACATAGTCCAGAGTTGATATATCCCAAGGTTCCGTCTTGTCGATAGAAACACAACATGACAGACGACACATCAATCGAACACTCGGTCTGAGGGTTATTGGCTTTTTTGTTCCAAGGGCCCGGTTGGTTTTTTAAGTCAAAACCAAACCGACCGTACTCCAACTACATCCAAACCTCGATCAGAGAAATTCAAATGTTCTGTCTCACTAAGAGGAATCCAACATAGTCGATGGCACATCAATCGGACGTCCAGAGCTCAAGTTATATGTGTTTCCGCTCTGAGGGCCTGGTTGGTTTCATGTTTGAACCAACCCAGCCATACCCAAAGTTCTCTAAAACCTTGAGTGTAATATACCGAAATGACTGTCTCGATCCAAGGATCCCAAATAAACTGACGGTGCGTCGATCAGAGGTATGAATCCCATGATATGGGCAAATGACTGAAAACAGTCCGAAATGGGGGGTCTGGGCCTGGCCCAGCCTGGCCCAACCCCCCCTGGGATGGCGCCGCCTGGCCCGGTCTGCACGACCCGCCCTGGCCTGGACGGTGGGGTGTACTGGCTCGGCCAGCGGCTGAGTAGGGGGGAATGTTTCCCCCCTTTTTCACCACACGGACGCGGCAGGCGCTGCGTCCTCCTCCTCCAGATCCCACGCCGCCGCCTCTGGCCGCTGGCGTGGCACGCCAGCAGTGTCTTCTACGGACCACCGGACACTCTCCAGTGGTCCAATTTTCTAGCTTTCTACACCTACAGCTCTCTAGGGACCTTTAATTTTCTGCAAAGGCCTCTAATCGCCATCTTGGTCCCGTTTCGTCATTTCTGAATGCTCCGTGCATGAAGAACAGAAAAACGGTGGGTTCGGACTTGTTCGTTGGTCTGCACCCATCGCGTTAGTGGTTTGAAACAACTCAAAACAATTCCCGGAAAATGATAAATCCCAACCCATAATAATAATATGCAGAAAAACTTATTAATTAGTTGGTCTGCGTTCATTTCTTGGAGGAAAACAAACATGGGTGTATTATAATTTTTGAAACAACCCCTACCTCGATGATGTCGTCGATCGAGGTTCATCACGGGAAAAAGACGTCGCGGAAGACGACGTCGTAGAACGAGGCTCCATAAGCATCGTCGGTGTTCTCCTGATGAAGGATGCGGCATCTCACTTCCTTCGACGCGGGAATAAGATGCAAAGATGAGATGGTGTTCTTCGTCGAAGCTTCGGTGTTCTTCACGTTCTTCAAGAAGGAAGAAGAAAATCTTCAAGATTTCTCTCCTCCACATAGTGAATCACCCCCGATAAAATAATAAATTGTATTATTTTATTTACAGACACACAAGCCATAATTAATTTGAAATTCAAAGATCTCATTAAATTAATTAAATTAATTGAAGAGTATTTAATATTCCAATTAATTGCGTGAGTTGACATGCCATTAAAAGGGGGTGCGAGAGTGTTACACAAATAAATGCACGAGGGAGGTTTTAAGGGATTTGAAGGGGTGGAGATCGTGTGGGCCCCACCTCACAATTATCCTACCAAATGGAGTTAGGATGTAGTGGGTCCCACCTCAACTTCCTTGCATAGGTTGTAACTGCTTAGAATAGAAATAAAAATTGTAGCACAAATTTTTATTTCACTCCTCAGTTAACCCATTTATTTAATAACCACACCCGAGCAAACGCAACTCCAGAAAAGGTTTTCCTAAGAAATTACCGGCGCTGCGGTTTCCTCGGTGCTCTCGGATTTTGATTCCGAGCACCAGTTCAAAAGTTAGGAAAACTCGCTCGTTCGTTCACTGAACGTACCCGAGCTAAACTTTGAAAATTGATTTCGGGCACACCGGGCCTCAGAATCAGGTGCCGTCAGAGACTACATACTCATAAAATCTCAAAGAAAAATAAAAAAAAATTACCTTGAAATTTACAGATCTTTACATTCTATCCCTTTCACTAGAACCCAGATACTCATGCATGAATGCACAATCATGCATAAATTGGAACTTGGTTTTGTATTATAGGGTCCACCTACCTCAAAATATGGAGTAACCCCCTCACCAAGATCAACCCATCCTCATCCAAGACTATAAATTCCTTATCTAATCTTATACCAATGATTGAGACCCAATCTCAAGGCACAATTCCCAAATAATTAATTATAAAAAATTATAATTAATTATTCACCTTAATATAATTAGGAATAATATTTTAAAAACTCACTCGGAATCAAGACACAACCTAAACCATGCAAAACATGGTTCTTTCATCATACGAGGACAACCTCTAGCCAATACAATCAAAATCTACATGATCTGAATTGATTTGAAGATGATATAGAGAAATCATCACACAAATCCTAGTTAAAATCATCCCAAATCATAGGAAAATAAATGATAATCATAATTTAGAAAGGGAATAACTCACTAACTCACTATAAAAAACTCCCAAGAACCACCCATGATTTTCTATTAATGAGCACGCCCCCCACCATTTTTGAATTATCTAGTTTTTTATCTAAATTATACTCATATTCCTTCTCCCCTAACCTATATACCCATCCTATGGTTTTCAAATAGGATGAATATAAATAAAGAATTTATTAATTCCAATCGGTTGAAAAAAGAGTATGAAGAAGGCGTGAAAGAGTTTATCAATTTGGAAAAATATCATGCATGTGACCCTTCTCAAATCCTTTGTCCGTGTTTACTCTATTTTTATTCAAAAAAAAATTATTCCAGAGGAGTTGGAAGAACACTTGATATGTCACGGAATAGATCAAAGTTATACATGTTGGAATAAACACGGGGAAACAATGAATGTAGGTAGTGGTCAGGATGACACTGTGTTTCATGGATCATTTGATATGATTACAAACATGAAAAATAGAGATGACCGTATGGAGGATGTGATTACAGATGTGAATGATGATGAAGATCGTATTGAAAAAATGACAAGGACCATCGAAGATGAACATCTTTATTGGTCAAAATTGTTTGAGAAGTTAAAATGTTGTGCAAAGATGCCATTGTATGATGGTTGCACTAAATATACAGCATTTTCAGCCATACTAAATCTGTATAATTTGAAAGCATACAATGGGTGGAGTGACGCCAGTTTTACTAAAGTACTTGCTCCCATGAATGACATGCTCCCATAAGACAATGAGCTCTCGATCCAAACATAAGATGCCAAACGAATGCTATGCTCGATGGGTATGATCTCCGAAAGAATACACGCCTGCCCGAATGACTATATACTATTTCTCAAGGACCACAAGTCACTTAATGAATGACCAAAGTGTGGTTCTTATCGATACAAGAAAGATGAATCCAGTCTTATTAAATTTGTATGGTACCTTCCATTCATTCCAAGGTTTAGGAAGCTATATGGAAATGAGGAGACTGCAGAACAATTTACATGTCATGCAGATACAAGAATTAAATATGGGATACTATGTCACCCGGCAGACTCTCCTCAGTTGAAGAGAATTTATCAGAAGTAATTTTAATTTGGAAACGAGTTGAGAAACCTTCATCTTGCATTATCTACAGATAGAGTGAATCTTTTTGGTTTTCAAAGCAACAGTCATAGTATATGGCCAGTTATGTTGATAAATTATAACTTACCACCATGGTTATGCATGAAATGAAAATACATCATGTTATCTATGCTTATATCAGGAAAAAAACAACTGGGTAATGATATTGATGTTTATTTATCTCCATTGATTGATGATTTGAAATTATTGTGGGATTCAGGTGTTACATTGTATGATGCTTACAGAAAGGAAGATTTCACATTGAGATCCATGTTGTATGGGACAATAAATGACTTCCCTTCTTATGGAAATTTTTCAGGATATAGCATTAATGGAACTCATGGGTGTCCCATTTGCGAACAAGGTACACAATCAATTACGTTGAAACATTCATCGAAAATAGTGTTTCTGGGACATCGTCGATTTCTACCACGACGACATAAGTACCATTCTTGGATGACATCATTCAATGGAAGTTAGGAAGAACGTACAACACGGTCTCCACTAACAGGTGATCAATTGTTTGAGAAATTAAAAAATGTGGACACTAATTTTGGTTAACCAGCTTCAAAAAACCTTACGAAAATCAGTTGGAAAAAGAGATCAGTTTTTTTAATTACAATCTTGGAATTGTCTGTATGTCAGACATTTTCTTGATGTTATGCATGTAGAAAAAATGTATTTGATAGTGTCATCGTCATGTTTCTAAATACATATGGAAAAACAAAATATGGAATTAAGGCTAGGTTGGACATGGTTGAGATGGGAATACGAGAAGAGTTGGCACTAGTGAAGGTTGAAAAATGAAAATTTCATCCTCCCACTTCTTACACTCTTTCCAAGTATGAGAGATATCACTTTTGCAACTTCTTGAATGACATCAAGGTTCTAGAGGGGTATTCGTCAAATATCAGTAACCTCATGTCAATGAGCGACTTGAAGATAAATGGTCTGAAATCACATGACTGTCATGTTTTGATGCAAGATCTCATTCCAATTGCTTTACGTTTCATTTTTCCCAAGAATGTCCACCATACATTAACGAAACTGTGTTTTTTCTTCAAAGCTATATGCATCAAAGTTATAGACCCAGCGAAATTTCCAACAATGGAAAGAGAAATTTCCTTCATATTATGTGAATTAGAAATGTTCTTCCCACCTTCATTTTTTATATGATGGTTCATTTGATGGTACACTTGGTGAGAGAGATTAGACAATGTGGTCCTGTACATTACAGATGGATGTACCCCATTGAAGGGTATATGGAGATTTTGAAAGGGTATATCAAAAATCGAAGTCATACAAAGGGTTGTATTGTAGAGTGATATATTGTTGAGGAAGCTGTTGAATTCTGTACCAAATACTTGTCTGGTGTGGAATGCATTGGCCTACCGAAATCTCATCACACTAGGCGGCTTGAGGGTGAAGAAATTTCTGGAAGAAAGGTTGTCACAATCAATATTACAGATCTGGAGTAGGCCCACCTTTATGTTTTTCATAACAGTTTAGACGTTGACCCATATGTTGAAATCCTAAAAGAAATTCTTAGGCATTTGAATACATGTAGGGATGAAAAATGGATATTAGATACACGTAATCGAAAATTTATAGGATGGTTTCGAAATCATATTTTTAATAAATCAGATGAAAATCCAAAGTCAATTTCGGAACGACTTCGATAGCTAGCTGGAAGACAAAGTGTGGGTGAATTATCTTACAATGATTATATAGTTAATGGTTATACATTTTATACTAATGAACATGATGAAGATAGTACCATGCAGAATAGTGGGGTAACACCTGTGGTGGAAGCGATGCATGTTTATAGTGCTAAGGAAAAAATCCAATTTATGTAAATATTTCATACTTGGGCATCATCAAACAAATATGGGAGTTGGATTATACAGAATTTCAAGTTCTGATATTTCAATACAAGTGGGTTGATAATAGGAGTGATGTTAAAATAGATGATTTGGGATTCGTGAAAGTTGATTTCAGTAAGGAATGGGATAAAGACGAACCCTTTATAATGGCATCACATGTAGTGCAAGTATTTTATGTTTAAGATCCCACAAACTGAAACTAGTTAATCGTTCTGTTATAGACCAAAACAGCTAAAGGGTCAAATGAAAATTTAATGGAATATGACACTTTCATTGTAAATTTGCAATCATTTCTTAGTGGTCCCAATGTAAATGACGTTTTTTATGTCAGAGGATACCAAAATTAAGGGATAAGCATAGTTGATAGAGGGGTCAAATCCCATCATCCATTAAAAAAAGAGAGTTTAATAATTAGGTTGTTTTTTATTGTAATATATATTTTGTTACATTATGTTATTATCTATTCGATGCTGATTTTATGTGATTTAAATTAAATGTTAAACCAGTTCTGTAGATAATGACTTTTACACATGCTGATGCACCCAATCCTGAGACACAATAGGTCTCTCAAGCTATTGCAGCTGGTCCCACTACTGAGGTACAACGGGTCTCTCAACCTTTTGCAGCTGGTCCCACTGCTGAGGTACAACTAGTATTTCAACCTGTTTCTATTGGTCCCAGTGCTGATTCTAGCGCTTCATAGAATCATAATGATGATTCCGAAACTGATTAAATGGTATGCGATGAATCATCCGTGACACAAAAAAATAGGTGCACTGTAGTTTCACATTTTCAGTCAAAATCCTTAAGGAAAAATCAAAAGGCATCAAATATGAGGTGGGATGGAATAAATGAGGCCAGCATGTAAACCCCAACAAAGCCAAGTTTAGTAGCTACATTGGAATCATCACTCAGCAACGCGTGCCGATTGATGTATATTCATTGCACCAAGTTTTCAGCGGGCTGAAAACATTAATGTGGGGAGAGATTACGGTAACATTACGATATCATTTATTTAATTTATTAAAATAAAATAAAATAAAATACTGAAATATTGACTAACTCTTCATCATCTCTTATAGAATGCATTTATAGTAGATGTTTCACACAAAGAATATGTATTAAGACTAGCAGGGAGGGTTCATAGAGGCTAGGGTATGCTTCAATTGAAAAACAATTGGTACGTATTTTAAAAGTACTGTAATACTTTTATGTGACATAAAACAACACTGTAACCATGTTTCTCTGTTTATATGCAGATTGATGAATCAAAATCCCATTCCATTTCCATTCCAAGCCATGTTCTATGGAAGGAGACTCGTGTTAATAAAGAGGGGAAACTGGTAGATGAAAACACACAAAAAGTGAGTAAACATGTGTAAGTATGACATAATATAAACTTTTTTTGATTTAAATCACTATTACATAATGATGATTACTTATTTTTCAATATTTTCTATTTGACATAGTCACAAGAATCAACAACACCCGCACCAGATGCATACATACTTTCAACGGCCTTGAAACAGCGAGAACAGTATGGCCGCGTCAGAGGTGTGGGTTTTGGGGTGACACCCCGGGCATATTTTCATAAAAAAAATAAGAGGATGAACAAACTAAAGAATTTCAAGTAATGAGAGATAGAGTAGCTACCCTTGAAGAAAAATTCCAAATTCAGGGAGAGATGCTAGAAACTTTGATGGAGGAGAGTCGAAGAGAACAAACAACTCAAGAACAACCCGCGCACGAAGATCCCGCCCCACCCCTACCAGCTTTTAGGTGATCCATTCACCTCAAATACATGACTTATCCGAGGTAATAAATGTTCTAATATTTGTTTCTGTGAAATTTGAATCACATAGACACTGATACATTTCTTGTAATGATATTCTACAGGGTGAAAATGACTGTGATTTATATCTGTCAACTCCCACACATCGCCTTGTAGCAAGGGATATGGTGTTCAATATGCTGAATGACACGTTACACTCCAGAACACTTCCAACCAGTCATGTCAAAGTGTCGATTAACATATCTCATGAGCTGAGCGCTGAGCTACTTGCTCCAAATGATGATTAAAACATTCATATAGTGGAAAAAATCTGTTGGAACATTCATTCCATGGTCGTCAAATCTTTTAAAAAACATGTCGACCAGGAGGTATTTATTTCAAATTCATTTTTCAAGTAGAACCTTTAACATTAAATTAGAAAATGACTGAACCGATGAATGATATCACAGAAGGAAAAAAGGGAGGAGCTAAAATGAAAGAGAGTCTCAAAAGGATCAACCAACCAAGGAAAATGATCTACTAAGAGCATTGTCACCCAACCTATTCTATATCCTCATTTAATATCATTTCAAGATCATGTGGATAAGAAAATGATCGGCAGAAAGAGTCACACAATTGTTTGTGAAAATGATATTTATGGAGAGGAAACATTTTATTTCGTTAGTTCTGACTCTGTTGCTGAAATCATCACATAAGAATGGCATGGTGCCTCAGTTATAAATGTATACATGAGGTATGTTTTCATGATTTATTTTACAAAAGCTGATATATTATGATAATTATTGCTAAATACATTTCATATTTTTCACAAGCATATATATGAAAAACAATTGAAGGGATTTTCCCATGAATAAAAATTTGGACTCGTTAGTCCTCACACCATTTCTATACAACGAGAAGAAACAGATTCTGATTTTCAGGCTGAATTAATGTTAAATATGCTCAGAACTTTTCAAAGCAGAATTACGACCGATAGACTCTTTTTAATACCAACGTTTCAGGGGTAAATCTCTATATTTTAATAATATCAATTATATTTTCATTTCTATCAGTACTTATTCCATTTTTTGTTTTTAGGGAACATTGGATGCTCATTTCAGTCAATTTGGATACTCCAAAAATGTATTTTCTGGATTCACTGCATGGAAATTCAACAAACCAAACACACATGATGGCGATTGTCAATTCGTAATATAATATATCCAACATTTTAGAACAAAATATCTAGTTATATAATTTATATTATCTTTTAAAGAGGATTCTATTATGATAAGGCAGTATATGAATATTGTCTAAAGGCTGGAATGAATCCAGGGCCTAAGGACGAAAATGCGCACAAGATCTAAAAATGGAGAATTATATAGGTATATATAATTATATTTCACTATCCAAATACATATCAAAACAAATTACTTATTTTTATTGATGTTTCTGTAGTGTCCGAAACAAACAAACGACAAGGACTGTGGTTGTTATGTTTGTAAATTTATGAAAGAGATCATATTTCATTAACAAACGTGCAGCCCTGAAGAGGTATTTTTGAAAATAATTACTACTTCATTTAAAGTAATTATTAATCCTTTGGGTATTTATATTTTTTTAGTACTACTATGACTGTCGCAAAAACACATATTCAGAAGATGATATAAATGTGTTTAGAAATGAATGGGCGGTGTACCTGATGGATGAATGTAAACAAATAGGAAAATGAAGGTGAATTCCTAATACTTATTTTATCTTCATATGTTCATTTATATCTCCCTTTTTTACACTTATTGAGCATCTATGATCACCCTTTATTATGTTTCATATCCTTATATTAGTAAATTCCTACTAATCACTTTGAAATTGACATAAACTTTAGAAAACAACACAAGTGGCATACGGAAAACCTATAAAATGCGTTCGGATTATTTTGATACTTTAGGAAAAATATACATTAGTCATTTTTTATGTGTAAAAATCGACCGCACCTCAATCTGACTCACGGTATGACCGACAAGGATAAAAGTGTCTGATATCATTTTGAAATTGACATTAACTTTAGAAAACAACAAAAATGACATACGGAATACTGAGAAAACGCATTCGGATTGTTTTGATACTTTAGGAAAATGATACATGAGTAATTTTTAACATGTACGAATTGACCGCACCTTAATCTGATGCACAGTGTGACTGGTATGATAAAAGTTTCTGATATTAGTTTGAAATTGGCATAAACATTATAAAACAACACTACTGACATAAATAATACTGATAAAACGTGTTTGGATTGTTTTGATACTTTAGGACAATGATCCATGATTCATTTGTGATGTGTAAGAATTAACCGCACCTCATTCTAATGTACGATTTGACCGGTATGGCTAAAAGTGTCTGATATCAGTTTCAAATTGACATAAACTTTAGAAAAAAACACAAGTGACAAATGAAAAACTGAGAAAATGTGTTCAGATTGTTTTTATACTTTAGTAAAATGATCCATTATTCATTTTTGATTTTTACGAATTCACCTCACCTTAATCCGACACACACTATGACTGGAATTGCTAAAAGTGTCTGATATCAGTTTGAAATTGACATTAACTTTAGAAAACAACACAAATAACATAAAGAATACTGTGAAAATGAGTTCTTACTATTTTTATACTTTAGAAAAATGATCTATTTGTCATTTTTGATGTTTAAAAATTGATCGCACCTTAATCCGATGTACGGTGTGACTGGTATGGCTAAAAGTGTCTGATATCTGTTTGAAATTGACATAAACTTTAAAAAACAACACTACTGACATAAGAAATATGGAACAGACGCATTCAGATTGTTTTGATATTTTATAACAACGATCCACGAGTCATTTGTGACGTGTACGAATTGACTGCACCTCAATCTAATGCACGGGGTGACCGGTATGGCGAAAAGTGGCTGATATCAGTTTCAAATTGACATAAACTTTAGTAAACAACACAAGTGACATACGGAAAACCGAGCAAACACATTTGGATTATTTTGATAATTTATGAAAACTATCCATGAGTCATTTGTGACGTGTATGATTCAATCGCACCTCAATCTGACGCACAGTGTGACCGGTATGGCTAAAAGTGTCTAATATCATTATGAAATTGACATAAACTTTATAAAACAACACTACTGACATACGGAATACCAAGAAAATTCGTTTAGAATGTTTTGATACTTTAGGAAAACAACCTATGAGTTATTTTTGACGTGTAAAAATTGACTGAACCTCAATCCAACACATGGTGTGATCGGTATGCCTAAAAGTGTATGATATCAGTTTGAAATTGACATAAACTTTAGAAAACAACACAAGTGACATACGGTAAACCAAGAAAATGCATCCATATTTTTTTGATACTTTAGGAAAACTATCCATGAGTCATTTTTGATATGTACAAATTGACCGCACCTTAATCTGATGCACGGTGTGACCGGTATGGCTAAAAGTGTCTGATATCAGTTTCAAATTGACATAAACTTTATAAATCAACACAAGTGACATACGAAAAAAATGATAAAACACATTCAGATTGTTTTTATACTTTAGGAAAACGATCCATGAGTCATTTGTAACGTGTATGAATTGACCACACCTCAATCTGACGCATAGTGTGACCGGTATGGCTAAAAGTTTCTGTTATCAGTTTCTAATTGACATTAACTTTAGAAAACCACACAAGTGACATACGTAAAACTAATAAAATGAATTTGGATTGTTTTGATACTTTAGGAAAATGATCCATGAGTCATTTGTGATGTGTATGAGTTGACTGAACCTTAATCTGACACACGGTGTGACTGGTATGGCTCAAAGTGTCTAATATCAGTTTGAAATTGACATTAACATTAGAAAACAACACTACTGACTTAGGAAATACTAAGAAAACATGTTTGGATTGATTTCATACTTTAGTAAAACGATCCATGAGTCATTTGTGATGTGTAAGAATCGATCAAACCTCAATCCGACCCACGGTGTGATCGGTATGGAAAAAAGTGTCTGATATCAGTTTCCAATTGACATAATCATTAGAAAACAACAAAAGTGACATATTGAAAACCAATTAAATTAATTCATATTGTTTCGATACTTTAGGAAAATTATCCATGAGTCATTTCTGACATGTAAGAATCTACCATACCTCAATACGACACACATTGTGACAGGTATGGATAAAAGTGCCTGATATCAGTTTCAAATTGACATAAACTTTAGAAAACAACACAAGTGACATATGGAAAACTGAGAAAAACACGTTCGGATTGTTTTCATACTTTAGGAAAATGATCCATGAGACATTTTTGATGTGTAATAATTGACCACACCTCAATCTGATGCACGGTGTGTCCGGTATGGCTAAATGTGTCTGATATCAGTTTGAAATTGACATAAACTTTAGAAAACAACACTACAGACATACATAATATAGTTCAAATGCATTCAGATTGTACTAATACTTTATGAAAATGATCCAAGAGTCATTTTTGACGTGTAAAAATCAACCGCACCTCAATCCGATGCACGGTGTGACCGGTATGGCTAAAAGTGTCTGATATCGTTTTCAAATTGACATAAACTTTAGAAAACAACCCAAGTGGCATACAGAAAACTAAGAAAACGCGTTCAGAATATATTTATACTTTAGTAAAATTATCCATGAGTCATTTGTGATGTGTACGAACTGACCGCACCTCAATCCGACACCCGATGTGACCGATATGGCTAAAAGTTTTTGATATCAGTTTGAAATTGACATAAACTTTAGAAAATAACACTACTGACATACAGAATACCGATCAAATGCATTTGGATTGTTTTGATAATTTAGTACAATGATCCATGAGTCATTGGTAATGTGTACGAATTGACTTCACCTCAATCCGACGAACAGTGTGACTGGTATGGTTAAAAGTGTCTCATATCAGTTTGAAATTGACATAAACTTTAGAAAACAACACAAGTGACATACGGAAAACCAAGAAAACATGTTTGGATTGATTTGATACTTTTTGAAAACAATCCATGAGTCATTTCTGATGTTTAATAATGAAACACACCTCAATATGATGCATAGTGTGACCGGTATGGCTAAAATCGTCTGATATCAGTTTCAAATTGACATAAACTTTAGAATACAACAAAAGTGATATACGGAAAACTGAAAAAACGTGTTCGGATTGTTTTGATACATTAGGAAAATGATCCATGTGTCATTTTTGGTGTATAAGAATTGACCACACCTCAATCTGATGCACAATGTGACAGGTATGGCTAAAAGTGTATGATATCAGTTTGAAATTGACATAAACTTTAGAAAACAACACTACTAACATAAGGAATAATGAGAAAATGAATTTGGATTGTTTTGATAATTTAGGACAATGATCCATGAGTCATTTTTGATGTGTAAGAATAGACCACACCTCAATATGACACACGGTGTGACAGGTATGGCTAAAAGTGTCTGATATCAGTTTCAAATTAACATAAACATTAGAAAACAACACAAGTGACATACGGAAAACCAAGAAAATGCATTTGGATTGTTTTTATACTTTAGGAAAATGATCCATGATTCATTTTTGACGTTTAAAAATCAACCTAACTTCAATCCGATGAATGGTGTGACCGTTATAGCTAAAAGTGTCTGATATCAGTTTCAAATTGACATAAACTTTAGAAAACAACATAAGTGACATACGGAAAACTGATCAAACATGTTCAGATTATTTTGATACTTTATTACAACAACCCATGAGTCATTTTTGACGTGTACGAATCGACTGAACCTAAATATGATTCATGGTGTGACTGGTATAGATAAAAGTGTCTGATATCAGTTTGAAATTGACATAAACTTTAGAAAACAACACTACTGACATATGGAATACTGAGCAAACGTGTTTGGATTTTTTTAATACACTGGGAAAATGATCCATGCATCATTTTTTATGTGTAAGAATTGAACTCACCTCAATCCAACACACGGTGTTACTATTATGGCTAAAAGTGTCTAATATCAGTTTCAAATTGACATAAACTATAGAAAACAACACAAGTGAGATACGGAAAGCCGAGAAAATGCGTTCGGATTGTTTTTCTACTTTAGTAAAATGGTCCATGAGTCATTCTTGACGTGTAAAAATTGATCGCACCTCAATCTGACGCATGGTGTGACCGGTATGGCTAAAAGTGTCTGATATCAGTTTTAAATTGACATATACTTTAGAAAACAAACAAGTTACATATGTAATACTGAGAAAACCCATTCGTATTGTTTGGATACTATAGGAAAATGATCCATGAGTCATTTTTGATGTGTATGAATTGACCGCACCTCAATCTGATGCACGGTGTGACCAGTATGGCTAAAAGTGTTTGATATTAGTTTCAAATTGACATAAACATTAGAAAACAACACAAGTGACATACGGAAAACCGAGAAAACACATTCAGATTATTTTGATAATTTTGGAAAATGATCCATTAATCATTTTTTATGTGTACGAATCGACCACACCTCAATCTGACGCACGGTGTGACCGGTATGGCTAAAAATGTCTGATATCAGTTTGAAATTGACATTAACTTTATAAAACAACACAAATAACATATGGAATACCAATAAAACGCATTGGTATTGTTTTTATACGTTAGTACAATGACCCATGAGTCATTTATGATGTATATGAATCGACCTCACCTCAATCTGATGCACGGTGTGACTGGTATGGAAAAAGTGTTTGAAATCTGTTTGAAATTGACATAAACTTTAGAAAACAACACTACTGACATATGGAATATGGATCAAACGTGTTCGGATTGTTTTGATACTTTAGTAAAATGATCCATGAGTCATTTGTGATGTGTAAGAATCAACAGCTCCTCAATCTGATGCACGGTGTGACCGGTATGGCTAAAAGTTTCTGATATCAGTTTCAAATTGACATAAACATTAGAAAACAATACAAGTGACATATAGAATATGGAGAAAATGCATTCGGATTGTTTTGATACATTAGAAAAATGATCCATGAGTCATTTTGGACTTGTACAAATTGACCGCACCTCAATCTGACACACGGTGTGACGGTATGTCTAAAGGTGTCTGATATCAGTTTCAAATTGACATGAACTTTAGAAAACAACACAAGTGGTATACGTCAAACCGAGAAAACGCTTTAGGATTGTTTTGATACTTTAGTACAATGATCCATGAGTCATTTTTTATGTTTATGAATTTACAACACCTCAATATGACGCATGGTGTGACCGATAAAGTTTTTCATTAGATAAAGAATCAGTATTTATTAAATGAGATAAATCATCCAAAAACATATTGATTTTACATTAATCCCTTTCATTGTTATCCGAATGAAAACATTTGATTTCAAAATTTCATATTTTAGTTTCACATTTCCATATTTATGTATTCTTTCATATTAATGTTTTAATTTATTTCACTATTGTATTAAAAACATAATATTTGTTTTCTTATATAGGTGAATTTTTTTTCCTTGAGTTCGGATACTTTGTTCGGCAACAAATACCATGGACGACAATTTTTTAGAGCAGTTCATGGATATGAAAGGATGAAACATGAATTTTTATAGATTTTGTTGAATAATTGTAATAGTAACCACGTAAAACAATGTTTGAAATGTATATAGAAGTGCATTTTTTTGTATTCATGATGTTAAGTAAATGTATATACCATTATCTGTCAAAATATTGTGTGCGGGTGCTATTTTGTGCAGGTGTGCATGTTCTATTTTGTGCAGGTATTCTGGTTTGTGTAGGTTTGCAGGTGTGCAGGTTCTGTTTTGTAGGGGCAGGGGAAGGTGCCTTTATCAGTGCTTTTTCGAGCACTGATAAAGGACACCTTTAACAGTGCTAAAAGAGCACTGATAAAGGACCCCCTTTATCTACGCCAGCATTAATAGTGCTTTTCTAGCGCTATTAACGTCTGTTTTTAGCGCTGGTAAAAGGCCAAGTTGTAATAGTGGTTTAACTTTCCTCTTATTGCAATAATCTCTATAAAATGACTTATATTACAATAATTAATTAATATAAATTTTAATTTTAATTTTATCTTATCTTTTCATATTCTGAAATTCTAATAAATATTTTATGTAATATTCTATAGAACATTATTATCTTTATCTTCTCTCAAATAAGCTAAATATTCATCAATATTTTTTAAATTAAAAATTTTCATATCATTGAATGTAAACATATTATCTGACACAATTTTCATATTAAATAAATTTTCATATCTCATCTCATGATTAATTAAAAATCATTAAAATTAATCTAATGTAAAATCATACAAAAATTTATCTTAAGGACAAAAACATTGGAAACAGATTTATTTCAAATAACTACTAGAATATTTTGGATAATATTTTAGTATTCATAATTTTCACTATAAAAACTTTTAGAGAATGTAGTTTCATTTTTTTCATTAACATAAAATTCATTTTTATTGATTTCCCATCTTTATTTTTCATTTTTTTTGAATAGATAAATATTAGAATATTTAAAATTATTGTTTAATTTATATATGTGCTATGGTTATTTTAAAAAATCCCTTACAATCCTATAGCGAAATATATTTTAAAAAAATATCTATGATATGGGAGGAAAAATAAATTTCTTTATATTACCAATACTATTGTGGTTATTCTTGTCATTTTGAGAAACCAATACATATTTATTAATAAGTGTAAAGACAATAGAAATAATTTCAAAAATATTTTAACCCAAAGATTGTATATATGGCATCATTCCTTCCATCCAATCATAATAATTTATTCCTCAAAGGAAGGAACTCCTCTATTATTTATATAATTAAGACTGACCATTATTTATCAAAAATAATCAACATAAATAATATAGAAAATTCATGGAAATGGTAAATATCAATCATATATGGATCATATAGTGGGAACAAAATCACTCTAATAACACTCTAAATTCCCTTGATCTAGTATGGATCCAATACCATGTAGAGGGGTGAATCATTGTTGGTTTCATTCTATAATTTTTTTAATTAAAATTTTATTACTTTTAAAATAAATAAGAATATTTAAATGAATTTAAAACACTCCCACACTCGTGCATATAATATAAATAAAAAAATGGCACCCATGATATTCATTTTTCCACTATATTTATATGTAACAATATACTTATTGACATTAATATTATCCAATAAATTTATTAATTTTTTAATATGATAAATTGAATTTAAATTATCTATGGAATTTTATTATCCTTGATCATCATTAATTAAAATCCATTAATCTACAAAAAAGGACATTTCATATATTTCCCAAAGTAGTGAAACCGAAAATAAGAATATTCATAGTTTATTATTAGATGAATAATTCATTAATTGATTTAATGTTTTTTAGTTCGTTATAAATTCAAAAAAAAATCCAAAAATTTCTTCAATTCTCATAGTAATATATTTCTCACTACAATAGAACTTGATGATATCTGGTATAGTTTTTGTGTATACGTATTGTTAAAAAGATCTAACAATGGAACTCTCCAAATGTGATAACATAGGTATTTTTTTATAATAAATAATGTTAATTATATGAATTCATATCAAAATTTATTTTGATAATCTTATAAATAAGTTTTTTAATGTATGGAATATGAATATAAATTTTTTATCTAAAATAATTGTTTTTATTTTAAATAAATTATTTTTCATGTTTGAAGTGGTTTTATTTAAAAGTTAAATTTCAAACTTTTATAAAATAAAAATGATAAGAATGAATTTAACTCTAGTTTTATCATTTCAAAAATATCTTAGTATGAATTTTGGGATTTTTGGACCATGATTTATTATCATAAATAATTAAATAGTGTTTTTTTAGAATACAATATACTTTATGATATTAGTGTAGAAAATCTAAATTAGAATTCATAAATCTCATGGAATGGATCATACATGATGATATAGAAATTAAATCATAAAAATATTCTTCAATTCTAATAAATTAATTTTTATAGAAAGACACTTCTGAAAATCATTATCAATGACGATATAATGATTCGTGTCACTAGAAAAGTAAATATTGGTATGCTTAAAATAATATTTCATAAATGAAAAGGATAATATATATATGAAATAAAATTATTATGAATAATTAATTTTTTTATGAATATTTATTTATTTTAAATTTATATACTAAGATAATTATCCAAATATTTACCCAGCGATTGTGCAAGGTATGAAAAGTCAAAATTCTAATATTAGAAATCATATCATGGTATAAATAGGAATAATAAATTTTATTAATATTTTTATATGAGGATATTGATAAAAAAAATAAAATGTATTTATCTTAATAATTGAGTTTTAATATTAATTTTCTTTTATAATTATGTAAAACACATATGCATCGTCGATTCAACACTTTTTCAAGTTAATGAAAAGTTAAAGAAAAAAGTTTCAAAAATAGTACAAGTGACATTTTTTGGATATATTTAGAACCTTATTAATATTTATGGGTAATATTGTCTAGTGATTAATAATAAAAATAATTTAATTTCAAATCTAAATTTATCTATATATCATTAAAAATAAAATTATAAAAACATCCCTAAAAATGACATCAAGAAATATTTAATGTAAGTTATTATTTGTAAATTGATAAAATATTTATAAAATATCATCATGAATAAACTGTAAAGGGTAATGGTTTATCATACTATCCCTTGTCTCATTATGACAAACATTTCATTTTATGATTATATTTTTTAACCTTAAATTTTTAATATTTTTGAAAATAAAATTAAAAAATTACCATAAATAGATACTCATTAAAAAATTTTCAAAGAACATATTATGTCTCATTTCTATTGTTATTCCTAACAAAAATCTATCTATACATCTATTCCCATGTTAACAAGGATTTACCCTTTCAAAAATCATTTCTCTGATGGATTTGGTGTAATATAAAGAGTTTGTTTCGATATACGAGATGTTTAAAGTTACAAAATCTCATTTATCTTTAAATTCTTCTCTATTATAGTATATTTATAGGATATTTTTAAATATATAAGAGTATATTTTATTATGATGAATATTTATGGAAGGGATATATCGCATTTCTTATAGAAGGCATCATTTAGCAATCTGGTGGAACCCACCAGCCTGCTAGTGGGCTTCCACATGGCCTGCTAGGATTTGTAAGCTCAATTAGACTATTAATGGATCTGTAAGAACCTAGGAGGTTCTGTAAAATCAAATTGGGTTGATAATGTCCTATCATCAGCTAGCTGATGTTTCAACTAGATGGCAGGTGCACCTAGTCTAATGGGTAATTAATGAACTCTATTGGATTTTAATCCGGCATGTTTTTTTATTTCATAATTATCAAACTTGAAATCTTATTGACTTATATCAAATTATAAACCACCACTCATTAATTTTGGCAATAACATTCTTCCCCCATTTCCATTGTAACATTTAAACAATATATTGGCATTATAATACTAATATTTTATTTGGTATACTCTTTATTATTTGTACATTTTTAAAGATAATTAGGGTTTTCTAATGCATCTATGTTTTAAAACATGTTTTCTAATAAATTATCCCTTTATTTGTATATTGGTGATAGATCTAGAATATTGACATTGTTTACTGAATAAATTTATATCTAATATAGTGACAAAATATTTTATGGGTACTAATTCATAAATAACCCTCTTATAATACTTCTTCACAAAAGATAGATAACTTACCCTCGATATTTTGAGGATTATAGAGAATATTGGTAGAGGATAAACATATCAATTCCATCAACCCATGACTAGAGATAAAATTATTTTGAAGTGTAGAACTTTCGATATGAGATCCTATAGAACAATAATAATGAGATATTCTACATCTTTAACAATTTTTATTTTGATGTATTGCTGATAGGTAGATCATCATCATCTACAATCAAGGAAAATTTCATAAATCAATATGGAATTCATTATCCATTATTCCAATGATAAAATTTATTGTTAATTAGAATCCCATCCTTCGACATACCATAAAATATACACTATTAATGGGACCATAAGTATATTGAATCTAGAAAAAATTTATTGACATGGAATTATATATATTGTATAAAATAAACATATATATTGATGAACTAGAACCCAATATAGGCGTCCCTTGTTGTGTGAACCCTTTAATTGTTTGTGTATGATTCCTTAAATCTTTCATCATTTGATAAACCTTGGATATCTTCATCATTATCCTTAAAGTAGAAGGCTATTTACCTTTTTGGACTCTTTATACACTTGTTGTTGTGGTATCATTATTTTATTGGATTGTTTTCTTTCTATAATTAATTATGATTACATGTGGGTGTGGGTTTATACTATGAAACCCATTTATGATTATTTATTCTCTCAGTTATGTTAATGTATCTTATTATCATTCATGGTGATAATCACATGTTGTTATGTGATGTGATTATATTATCATGATTCTATGCTATGATTGTCTTATCGTCGTCTTCCATTTTTATTTGTTATCCTACCATTGTATGTTTAGTAATGGGAACCTGTGATAGGTAGATATTTTTTTATGTTTCCTCTTATAGGTGGAGTGCACATGAGATTCAGTGATAAAGATGATAGACCAATATATTTGGTAGGATCATGATATCATTGTGGGCTAGATGGAACTCCATTCCTTGAAGATATCAGGTTACTTATTGCAACTTGATTCCTTACTGATGTCTATTATCATGCACACATTATTATATGATAATTTCAAGTGATATATCACTATCCATGTGTCAAAGTTTTTATCACTTTTTATTTATTGAACATCCATTGGAAATGGATCTTAATTAGGTATAACTGGGGCTCATGGTTCCTAGGTTAGAACACAGGCTTTCGATATGTGGTTGTTAGGTTTTCTAGTCCATTTTTTTCTATCATATAAAAACATATTATACATGTTAACATTTCAAAAATTGAATTGGTGGTGTCCTAATTAGTATTATTACTCACACCACATATAATAATTTTCGTGAATGTGAACACTTCATGTATAGGGATCTGGGAAATGGAAAGGGCCCCCTGGAAGATGGTTGAGTTAAAGAGCATGAAGATGGGAGTGGCCTTAGGATTCACTCTAGAGGATTCCATCATTCTATTTATTTTTTCATTTTCTTTCACTTTTTATACAATTTATTGGTTTTACATACATGAATCTCTTTTATTTATTTATTTTTTATGTTTACGTCATTTAATATTATTTTCTTCTATATTATTAACTCTGAGTTTTTATTATTATTTTGGAAAATAAGTGATACTGAACATATAGTCTCCCCACTGATAGTGTTCATACCCTAATAGTTAGTTGGAATCCTCCTAGGTATATGGAGTCATGTGTGAGGTCATGTTACTCATTACTCACACCTAGAGTTTTATGTTGGGGTACAGAAAATTGTGATAAAGAATAGTTTCCTTCTTTTTTAGACTGAGCTATGATATGGTATAATGGATATAGTTGTATAGAACTTAATAATAGGATTTTCCATGTGCATAGCCATGTCATGTGTTATGGACTTCTGTGTTACCATTTATGTGATTTTTATTGCTATTTTATAGGATTTGACTTTGTTTACTGGCATGTCATTTCACCGAGGGTAGGATTTCGGTGTCTCAAATTATTTTTACCCTAACAAGTATGACACTCGTAAGGGGTTGATTCACAGGGAAAAAGGAGTTATTTCTTTCTTTTTTAACTTAGTTTTTATTTTTATTTTAATGTAGTTTGTTGTATTTAGAGTCGATTATTATTGTTTGGATAAAAAGAACAATTGGTTCTATGTTTCATTTAACAAAGTGCTTAAAAAAATAAAATTAAAATATAAGAATTTTGATTTTGATATAGATAAAAAAATATGTGCATTGGGGTTATGGTTTAATGAGAATTTCTTTATTAAATCATAACTCTTTTGAGTTTTTGTTGTTCATAATATCCCAACACTCTGGGTTTAATTTTTGATAACATTTCCTTAGTCTGGTAAACATTATATTTAGATATGGAGTAACTAACTCCTTGGTCCGGTAATTAGTATTTAATATATATTTATTTGGTTTAGTACATTTTGAGTCGACGAATAAATCCAATGGTCATGAAATTATTCGTCATTATTCTTCTTTTATATCCTTTAAAATTATGCCCTTACTCTGCTACAGAATTTCCAGTGATAATATGAAGTGTTTTAAGAAGAATAAGAAGAGGTTAATAAAACAAACGCATTCATAGAAACTTAAATTAAATTACAAATGAACATCTCCCACAACCCCAACACATTGGTTGTTTATTTACACATGGAGATAAAATAAACACAAAACTAATGATACCTGATGTGATCATACATGAAACTTTGAGGTGAAAATGATCCTTCGGTAGACAGTGGAATGATGGTAGTATAATGGCAGCGCCTCTTCACATCAAAACTTCAACCCTTTCTCCACACAATACTACACACCCCTCTCCCTTTGTCTGGAGTCCAAGGCCTCCTTTTATAGAAAAAATAAGTACACAACATGTGGAAGAGGTACACGTCGTGTACTTTTATCAATGCATTGTTGTCTCCATTTTCTCCACCAGTAAGCGGCCTAACACACTGCCATTGACTTGGAACACGGTGCTTCCTAGTATGTGAATGTACACAGCATGTAGCAATGACATACACTATGTGTAGACTCTTCTTTATTTCACCAGCCGCTTCTATAAAACATATACATGGCGTGTATCAATGGAACACGACATTCCCCATTCAGCCAACCTCATGGGCATGTAGACTCTTCTTGTCTACCGACAGCTTCTAGAATGGTATACATGGTGTCTATAGTGTGCACACAGCGTATACCGGCTTCTGTTTACTTGGGAATTTACTTGTCCTAGACAACCCAAGTCTAAGCATGAATGTACACGGTGTGTATATAATTACACGCTGTGTAGTTGAAAATTTCTGCTCAGTTCTTCCCCGTTTTGTGTATTTCTCCATAAATCTCCTATAAATCAACAAGATCACCAAAATAAAAGTATTTTTTCCCTAAGCAGTAGGTAATTTCTAAAAATTTGTTCTTATTTGGATATAGAGTATATCATAAAGTATACAAAAATCGGGTACATCAAACTCCCCCATACATATCCATTTTCTTTCCCTCAAGTAAATCTCAACATCTAATTTAAAGAGTCTATACTTTAAATGGAACGAATTCAGATAATCATAAATGTAAAATATAATTTACAGGAGAAAATTTCAAAAATAATACCTAACAATTTCAATCCAAGATATATTTTAATCATGCCTCGTATATAATTCAATTAACTACTTTCATCCTCTTTTAACACATGTTTCAACCTTTCAAAAATAAGCAAGACACATGATGACTTACCTCACCAATAATATACTCAACACTCAAGATGATTTTAATCAGAGTTATGCTAAATCAATTATATATTCACTTTATCCATAGGTTTTCAATAAATATAGTTTTCCAATTCAGAAAAATTGACTTACAAAAATCATGAGGGATTTTCAATAAGTATCAGATCTTTTGGTGGCTAAATGTTGGTAGGTAAAGATGTGAAAATAATTATGAGGATTGATAGATGAGGCTAAATTATTTAAATAATAATTCATGATATTCAAAATAAAGCTCAATGTAAAAACTTCCTCGACAATATTTATCAAATAATCTCATCACCCTCATCTCCTTTAGTTGAGTAGGAGTAACAAACCAACAAGTGAGTATAAGGCCCCTTTGTTTGCACCATTTTTTTAGAACACAAAGGGAACCATTCAACATTTCCAAAAATAAGGGTTTGGAACCATTTTCACCCAAAATGACAAAGAGGATCTCCCTCATACTTAATTTCTTGACAATTCATGAATTTATACCATGTGTTCTCAATCCCTTATTTTGAGCTCAAGTGAATAATCATGCAAAATCAGGAAATAATTATGGTAGGAAGGGAAATAGTCTTGTAATATGGCTTCCTTTAAAGGATATTCATGGTCTCTAAGGGCTTCACGGAGATAAAATGTAGGGTAGGTCTCAAGATAAATTTGTTTAAACAATCTAATGCCTCAATCATTTTAATGTAACTCAAAAAATCATTATTTCTTGAAAAGAATACATGAAAATTCTAGTTGTTATGTATATTCTAAGAATCTCTCATGAAATAGGGTATTAGAAAGAATATGAGAAAGGGTATAGAATACCTCTCAGGAGTGGGGAAAACAAATAAAGAGACAATCAGGTCATGACTTGAAAATAATTGATTAGTGTAATTTATGTAATTATCCAAGGATTACAAGTTTAAATTTAAATTATATCAACAATCATTTTAAAACACTTATGAACTAAAATGAACAGAAAATATTTTAAAATTTCCCACTTTCAGCTTATTATTTAAAAATATGATTAACAAAAAATTGTCCTCGCATATTAAAATATACCTTCTAATAATGACCCCCCATAGAATATGAAAAGGGAAAAGTCTAAAGAGGTCGAGAGACACCCCCCCCCCATACTTAAAATTTCATGGGGTCCACCAAGTGCCCAAAAAGAGGAACAAGGCAAGGTGGGGACACAATAGTGGACCAGACTGAGGGGAAGTAAGGAAAGAAGTAAACAAAGAAAAAAAGTAAAAGAATACTTATCTCGTGTATAGGCGTAGAAAAAACAGAACGTGATGTAAAATTGTAGCCCAAAACGTGCCAGAGTACATGGGAGGGGGAGGAAAGAGAACACTATAAGCATGCACAATAGACATAGGCACAAGATATCACAAAAATATATAGAATGAAAAGTATATGTCCCAAAAAAAAGTCAGGGGGTCACCTTAGAAGTGCCACCATCCAGTACATAACCAGCCAGTAGAGATGGATCTAGAGCCATGGAAACTGGAGGCTCGGAATCTTCACCTGGAAGGGAAGCTGGAGAAGTAGGATCCACAGGGGATGGACTCGGTAAAGGAAGCTTGGCATCCCCCCTGGACTGGTAGAAGTGGTGGTATCAATAGGAGCAGCAGCATGGCCCACAATAAAGAGGAGAACATAATCTATGTCTAGTGCAGTATAAGGTGGTGGAGCAGCAGTAGAAGTGCCAGGAGCCGACGTAGAGGCAGGTGATGGGGGAAGTGGAATACCAAGATACTAAAGAATAAGCCCCAACATCTGCTCCGGCCAGGCCTGGTGGCTATCGATATGAACCAAATACTGCTCCATCACGACTAGGTGGAGGGAAAGGGAGAGATAGACAAAAGGTGTGGGGCAAGGTGGGGATGGTGGTGGTATAGAAGAATGAAGTCTAGAAGAAGTGGGTTTAGTATAAGGGGGTGGGTGGGGAAGCTAGATGGGGTGGGGAAAGAGGGGGAGGTGCATCGACGGGTGCAACATGGTCAGCAGGTGGGTGAGGTGGAGCCTGGGCAAACATGTAGGAACCCCCTGCTTCCAGACCAATCCCATACAAATAAGTATGAGATAGTTCATCCACTGGGGTGAACCTAACAGGTCATGTAGTAGGGAAGGCTCAAAGACCCCGAGTTGATGGGTAAGGCGGGTGCCAGAAAAGCAGTTGTTCAGGTTTACCTAAAGGCCGACAAACATGGATTTGATGTAGGAGGCGGTGAGGTAAGGGAGGTCTAGGTAGTCCTACTGAATGAAACAGTTAAGGAGATCCATTTCACGACCAGTCATGACCCCCATATCCTCATGTTAGTGGGAAATAATGACTATAAATCACTGGTGGATAAAACGGAGGATGGGGTCAGTGAGAGGGTACTCTTCTGCAAGGTAGGGGTATACCGGTGGTCAGGCCTAGAAATCTACCACCACATAGAAACGAGCTCAGAGAGATCAGGCCTGGTCAGGGTAGAAAAATGGGTTGGGTGATGGGATGAGGGTAGAAACTGAACCATCGACCAAACTCTGTCATAGTGAGGGAAAAGGGGTGGCCGCCCAGCCTGAAACAAACCACGGGTACCGCATCACTAGGTGTCTCCCGGTACTCAGCTCCATTGAACTCGAACGAGGTAGAAAAATCCAGTAATAAATCACGGAATATTAGAGTGATGACCTGGAATATAGTGAGATGTGGAGTTTTTCAAAGGAGATCCACTAACTATCCCAAGATGCCTAGCTGTTGAGGAACGTTGTTGTCGAGGTAGTGGCCACTCAACTGAATAGAACGAAGAGAGAAGCTTCGGATCCTGTCATGTGTCAAGTCGGTGACCGGGAACACCTACAAGTCCCAGCCTAGGTGGAGGCGCAGCAGCATGAGCTAGCTCTGGGGGGGATCCACTGAAGTAGATGGAGGCATGCTGGATGAATCGGTCACTATGGGGCTAGCAGCTACTGAAGGGGGCACAGGAAGTGCGGAGAAGATGGAGATGAAGATATAGAGATCAAAGGCACCTGACGGGTTGGTGAAGGGGCGGTTGTGCTAGGAACAGCCTCCACTGAAGCTATGGGTGGTGGAAGGATGGTCAACGGAGGGAGCTCATAGACTGGAGTGTCTTGGTCGGGCTTTGTCGCAAGTCAGAGTCATATCTGATGATAAATGGGCCTCTCGCCCTTAGCGGTGGAGGCGGGCCGCTTCCCACAAGGAGTATCTCAGTATTCCATAATCTGTAAGTGAAATAAAAACCAAATGAAAGAAAAATAATAGAAAAGAAAACAAAGAAAATGTGAGAAAACTGAAAAAAAAAATTACACGGCATGTACATCCAGATTACACAGGTGGTATTGAAACCTGAGTTGCATCCCGTGTTCTTTGGATAAACACACCGAGGGAGTAGAAGATAGACTAGGGAAGAGTACCTGGCGTGTACCGAACATACACATCATGTTCACGCAAAGTGGACATGGTCGTCTATTTGTAACGACAAGACTATGTTTTTTAGCAGTTCTAATAATAAAGGAGATGCTGTGTTTGGAGATGACATGGTGTGTGTGTCACCAGAGGAACATGGCTATGTGGGGGGCTAGGCATGGGCTGGCTGAAGAAAATTTCATACACGTCATGTACCAAACACACACGCCATGTTTGGGGACATGAGGTGTGAGGCCGTATGAAGTGCTTACACACAGATGGGCCCAAATAAAAGGCATACACGGCGTGTACCGAACATACACATTGTGTATATGAAAATGGTTTGTTATGATGTGTGCTAAGGGTACTCGGACAAGATGGGGAAAGGTACACGGTGCATACCAAACATACACACCGTGTATATTCAAATTGCAAAGTATTTTGTGTGTCGCCATGTACAAAGTAAACGGCGTGTGTTCTTCATTTTGTGGTCATGTACCGCCGAAGCCGAATGGATGGATGATCCCGAAATCACCCTAAATTATTCTAATAACTTTAAAAGGAGGGTGCAGAAGGGTGTACCTAGACCTGAGGATCAAAATGTAGTAGAAATCAGAAGGTAAAACACCAAAAATCAATAGATTTAGAAGTTGGGAGTTCTAGTGTCATACAGGGGAAGAAAACGGGAATCGGGGGAGGTGTCGCGTGACACAGACTTATGCCGAGTGGTCGCGACTTATATAATCTAGCTACACAGCATGTACATCAAGACTACATGCCTTGTATCTCAATTTTTTTATAATATATATATATATATATTGTAATAAACTATATAATAATTGTTATTAATAATTAAAAATAATAAATATATATATATATATATAGAATTTAAAAATAAAACTATACATGTAATTTAGTGTGAAAATACATGATGCGTAGCTAAAAGTTGGAAAAAGAGAAGTACAGCTTTTGGTCTGGTGTTTGGGGTGAGGTTTGAACTGGCGATCGGTCGTTCTGAACAGAATCCCTCAACCACCGGAGTGAAGGTTGTACTAATACCCTTATTTATTATTTATATATAGTTAATGTATATGGAATATACTACATGAGAAGAGAAAAATTCATGGCATGTGGTTTTTAATTATATAAGAAGGGGATGAAGCAGGGAGATTAGATGAGGTCGAACCCAGGTCTTTTGGATCCAGGGCTGAGACTTTTCCAATCTACCAAATTCATCCGCATGAATTACTTTATATGGAAATGTTCTAAATTTTGTAAGGAAAAATATAGCACACAAGATGTGTAACGAAATACACGTCGTGTGGTTTTATTAAAAGGGAAAAATTGATGGAAATGGGGCGGTTTTCAGGATTCAAACCCGGATGTTTTGGAGCCGGTTTACGATCGTGGCCAACCGATCCATCCCCACCATGGATTTTCATATAAGCTAATATATATATATATATATTAAATTTAATACACACGCCGTGTAAGAAAATATAAAAAGGAAGAACCCCATGATGAAGGTTGGTTGGGAGGATTCGAACCGGTGATGGCTCAGATAAACTCGAGTGACTTTACCATCAGCACCAGCAACATCCTTGTTTATTTATTATTTAATCTATATATTTATAATAGTTAGAAAAATAAAAATGGAAAAGTACACACTGTGTATATAGGTGGTACATGGAATGTATCCTATGGGTTTCCTCCTTGTAAGCACCTTTGTTTTACGTTGTTGGCTCGACCTACTTACCATTGCTTACCTGAGCTTCATGGTGGACAATGTTCCCACCACGTTGTCTATGTGATAGTAATCCTTCAACCTTTGTCCATTCACTTTGAATGGTTGACCATTCATTCTAGAAATTCCCACCGCTCCATGAGGGAATACTCTTATAACTTGGAAGGGTCCTGATCATCTTGACTTTAACATCCCTGCAAATATGCGAAGACGAGAGTTAAAGTACCTAATCACTGGGTTGGAATGATTTTCATGAAATAATCTGTTCATGAATGGCTCTCGTCTTCTCCTTTTATATCTTGGTGTTCTTGTATGCCTCTAATCTTTTTTCATCAAGTTACGATAGTTGGAACTTCCTCTATTCTTCAGCTACCTTTAAATCAATACTCAGGCCCTTGATGGTCCAGTAGGCTTTCTATTCCAATTCCACTGGCAGATGGAAGGGATTTCCATAGATGGGTTATAATGTGGATATTCACCATGGTATTTTGAAAGTAGTCGGATATGCCTACAAGGCATCATCAAACATCTTGGACCAGTCTTTCCTCAAAATGTTCGCTTTTTTCTCTAGGATCTGCATGAGCTCACGGTTGGAGAGCCCCATTAGTCCACTAGACTAGGGATGATATGGTGACCCCATATGATGATTTACTCCATACTTTGACATTATTACTCTCATAAGTCTATTTTTAGAGACCCGAAGCTTGACGTACATGGACATTACATTACATCTGCGGAATACTTAGTACATAACAAAAAACACACACACAAGGATCGTAATAGTTTAGTGTCTTTGGAAACTCAGAATATAATCTTCTAATCGTGGTGAAAGATCTTCAAAATCTCCCATAAAGATCTTCCTTTTTTTTACCTAAAACCTTTCTTTATATCCTGGGGAAAAGAAAACATAAAAGGGTGAGCTCAAATGCTCAGTAAGGGTAAACAAAATAAATATCAATCACATCATATACATAAGCACATAACTTTTAGAATTCTTAACCTGCAAAAGAGATCATAATTTCATAACATGGGGTAAATCATGGGAGTGAAATGTAATCACAATAATCATAACTTAAAACATGAAACTTTGTGGCATTCACACATAATCATAGAGAATCATTTCTTTTTAGTCAAGACTCATTTCCAAGACTATCTTAGTGGACAAAGTCCCTTTTTGAATCGAGTAACCCTCGTTTCAGTCCTGTTTCACTGAACCGGTATAACCTACCGTTTCAGCCCTGTCTATCTCATGAGATATAAAATCTTTACCCAATGCATTGGAGGGAGATATAGGTCCCACCCATCTCATAATGATACCATTATTATGTGTGCCACAAAATCATAAATCATACATCATTGCATAACCCATGTAATAAAAATGGGAATCTTAAACATCGTGACATCATCAAACAATTCATATAATTCCATCACAACATAATAAAATCAATTTAATAATAGGGATAAAAACATAACCCTATATTATCTTAGATGGAAAATAATTTTTATAAAACACTTGAACTCCATTCTTGAGGAAAATATTCTTTGCAACTTCAAAAACACTTTTCCTTTCTTAACATGTCATACAATTTTAAACTAAAAGAAGTTGATTAAAAATAAACTTGAATACTTGTAAAGGAAGCTTCTTGTAAATAATGTTTTAAGAATCCATTCATTCCGTATAAGTTAAAAAACATTCTTCGTACTTTTGTCGGAAAAGTCAAAAAGTACCGCGTACGAAAAAAAACGACAAAAGATTACTTTCGTATTCTTTACTAAAAACTCACCAAAGGGTAAAATTGGATTTAAACTATTGTAAGTGGATGGAAACAATATTACATATTGAGGGAACATGGATGTGGATGATAAAATACACCCCAATAAATACTTACGAATAAACAATCTCGGATAAAAATGAGATTGTGATATTTCCCTTACCTTAGGTCTGATTTTCTTTGTACGTGTCCGAAGCTCATGTATAATGGTTTAAATAATGTTATTGACTTATTCCAGAATCATACATATTGATATGATATCATATATGGTCATATTCATAGCTTCATGTTAGTAATATTTCATTGTTACTTGTTACTCGGGTCTTTATTGCCTTTTGTTCTTATGCGTGTTTTTCTAAATAAATTCTTATTCTTCTTTTAAGGTTATAGATACCTTATATCCAGAATGGTATTAGTGTAAAATATATCATATTTATTCATTCAACTAATTTATATAATTACTATGTAATGATGATCATGTAGAACGAGTCGCATCACATCGTGGAGACGGTATTCCGTACGTACGCACGAGTGATGATATCGTTCCTATGATCGTGGAATTTTATTGGAGTATATATATATTATTTCAGTATCAATATTACTTTATAATAATCATAAATAGTTACTCATTACACCATTATATCCATCCTTGTAAGGTGGTGGTGGAAAATAGATTACACCACGGCGTGGAGACGGTATTCCGTACGTACGCACGCGCGGTGATTTCATTTTTCTGTAGGATGGATAGAAGGTGAATTAGGGTTGTTTCATATTTATAATAACATATCAGTATGTAAGTAATACTGATGTTATTAATTTATCCTGAAACAACTAAAGGAGAAGAAGTTGAAGAAGAAAGAAATTGAAAAGATCGGTAACGGATATTACCTCTTCTTTGGAACGCCTCTTTGAATCCTCCACTTAGGGAACTAAGATTGGTCTTTGAAGAAGACCAGGACCTCTAGGATTATTCTAGGGAAGTGGAGAGGAGAAAATGTCAGGGTTTGGCCGAGATTGAGTGCTCAAATTGGTGTGAGGAGGAGGGGGAGGAGGTGCCCTTTTATAAGGGAGGAGAGGGGCACCTTTGGAATTCTTAAAAATATTAATTTATAATAAATCTAACCCCACATAAAAACCTCCAAAAATGACTCATATTCGAATATTAGATAAGATAAGGTTGTAATATCATCAAACAATAGAATTTAGACATGTTAGGAATTTATTTTAAACATTATCAACATGATTTATCCTTATTTAATCAATTTAATTTTATTTGTGGTAATAACATTCTAATTTTTAAATTATAAAAAATAATTACTTATTTGTTGTGAATTGTCCATAATTGGATTCTTAATAACATTTTAGATCATATAAATTTAAATTTATAATTTTGAAATATTTTGTGATTTTTAATCAATTTTATAATATGTTTTTTTATAAAATAACAATAGTGTCAATTTTGACACTATTCATTTATTTGAATTTAAATAAAATAAATAAAAAAGATATGTTCGAAATAAAAGTTTAAATAGATTCATAAAATGTCATATGTATCTTAAAAATTATTGGAGCACATTAAATAGTTCATATAATATTTATTTTATTATTTTTTGAAACCATTTATTTGGTTTATCTCTTAATAAAATAAATACTACAACATTTTTGTATAATTATTTAATATATTTATTTGTTGAATAAAAAATAAAAAAAAATCCTATGATGAAAATAAATCTATTAACTTTCACAATAATACTTTTACTCGAATTTATCATCTTAAAATCACAATATTTAAATTGTTATATTTATTAAATTATGAAGGTGACAACTTTGGCATCATTTAAAATAAAATAATATAAGTGTCATAATCGATTTTATAAGGCTCCAAATGGTCAACTATTCTACCATTGGATGCTTATGGTTTAAATTTACATTCCCAATAAGTTTTGGTTAGGTATTTGAGCATTTTATGGTCACTATTAGTTTAATAAAAATAATATTCTTGATTTTTCACTAGATAAACAATTTATGCATCACTATTGTGTCATAATTAATGATATTTATTTAATCCCTAAAAATTATAAATAAATTTATATGATGTAGATAATTTCATTAGCTTTCTGGAGACTATTCATGTTCGAAGTTTCATTAAGTTTATCACTAAATTAAAATTAATATACTTATAAGATTTAAGAGAGTGACATGTTGCCACTTTCTTTGGTTTTAATAATAATTAAGTTATTTTCATGGACAAATGTCCATTAAATGATTCTAATCCGACCGTTAGTAGATATGGGTCGACTTTTAGTCATCCAATAGGATTTTTACATTTGTTAGGGTAATTTTAAAATATTATATTTACCCTTAATTACCCGATTTACCTTTAACTATGGTAAATAAAATTTACCGTAGTTACTATTCATAATTCCCAAAAATAAAAGGTAGCTTATTAACATAATTTGGACCCACTGATTCCAAATATGGAATCATTTTTTCCAAATTCAATACACAAAATATGTAGAAATTAAATTAAAATTAATCCCGTTGTCGAAAGAAAACGGGTTTTTCTTTAAAACATTGCAAAAGATTGAATTGATTTAACCTACGAATTCAAGGTAAAATCAATGCTAATGACATACATTATATTAAATGGTAAAAATATATTCTGTTTATACTTTAAAACCATTCAATATTATAATTTAACCACATAAGATATTACGATGAAAAAAGTTGTTTTTAATTAAAATATAGCGTGTTTTTACTATTCATTAAAATATGAAAGTTATCGGAAAAATATCAAAACTTTATCTAATGTAAATTTTTATATCCTGATTCAAAATAAGAATATTATTTTGTCAAATTGAACATATAAACATGTCAAAAACTATATTTAAAGTGGGTGCGCCATCAAAAGGCGGTAAAACTGCATTTTTTGAAAAATAGTTATTTTACCCGAAAAATTTATTTTGTTCTTATACCATGCTCTAGAAATGTGTAAGATGAATAATAATGTTATAAAATTCAAAATTTAGTTAATACTATTCATAACGGCTAGTTCATGACAATTTTATAATAATATAACATTGTTTATTAAAACCCGGTATTGCGTACAACACACGCTATCGAGGAAGGTCGCGAGTGCGTGTAATGCAAGCCAAGTCAGGGTTGCGTGTTGTGAAAGAATCCTTCGTTGTTTCGTATAACAGAATCCAACCATATTTCATTTATACATTTAATATATATATATATATACTCAATGTTGCGTAGAATAACTATTATCAAAATTATGTGTAACACGGTCCAAGAATAGTGTTGCGTATACTGCAAGCTAATACGGTGTTGCGTATAGCGCAAGGTAATCTTGGTGTAGAATACAACATAAGACATTAATGAAATTAAAATAATATTTTTCATAAAATCTCGGGGTGTTACATTCTACCCCCCTTAAAATGAATTTCTCCCTCGAAATTCGTCGGGGTTATAAATGGTTTACTATTTGAAAGTTTCTTTGATAGAAACCCACATCGTAAAAAGGAATACCAAAACCAATCTTTAAAAACAAAAGTATGAAACGTAACGGTTACCCAAATAAACTAATCACTGGGATTCTACATAGGTGAAAATATGGATATGGAAGAGAAATCTAACCATCATGTTCTGATGGAGAGTGGTAGAGAACATGGCTATGGAAAAGCTAGCAATCACAAATCCATAAATTTGTGACGATCTAAGGTACCATCTGATTAATCAGATATAAGGTCACTATGACAACATTTTTTTTGGTTTTCAAGATCGTTTCCCTAAAGTTGAAGAATTTGAATTAGAATAAATACTTACTTTATTTTGGTACAATCTCACTGTTGTTTGTGCCTTGAACAATTTCCACTTCATCTCTTAAATAAATGAAGTTGAATTTGTTATTCGTGAAGTGTTAGCAGATCATGTGATAGAATGACGGGTCATTCCGTCTGTCTCAAACAAAAGGTTAGCAAAAGTTATTAAATATACATAAGTCATTCTATAGTGAGATTAATCATATATGGTTCCTAAAATGGACTTATACATCATATATCATACTGCTTAATATAATAAAACTAGTTTCTACTAAACAGGGACTTCCTGTAGGCCAGTGGTAGGCAATAAAGGCCAGTCGCACTTCGGTTGTGGGTACGATTCCCACAGCCTTGTCCTAAGCGATGGGCTGTCGCCCATCCTGCAGGTTGTCCTTTTTCTAAAGTTATTTTACTATAACATCCCATCAATAATATCGAAAATCTTCTATCCTTAAACAATACTAACTTATGTCCAACATAATCCATTCTAATCTTTAGGCTTATCCATAATACTTCAGTCCACTCTCATAATATAGTGAAAACGATTACCAGAGATTTAATACCATCGTTGATCCCCATAAGATATGTCTTGTTGGTTACATTCCAAACATTCAAAGGCCTTAATCATGTATTCTCTTGAATACCCATTGAACCTTAGTGAAAACATGAATGCAGTTAAAAGTTAACTCTTTCCACATACCACAATCCAAAAATTCTCTATACTCAAACCATGATATAACCTTCTCCTTATATCAGTCATGATCTCATGAATACAATCAAACACCTCATTATCTTATTATTCCTTCATTATGCGCATATCATCTAAATTCCAAAAATATCTAAATAACCTTTTTATGGATAGTGGTACCATTAATCATACACTTTCATAACTCAAGGAAAGACAACAGTGTAACAATCCTTAGATGTCTCTTTATTCCATAGTACCATGAGATTTCTTATACAACATTACACATGATAAACATGTAATCATTCCACTACATTCTTAAACCATTGATCGGGCTTCAACAATTCTTTCATCTCACATATCATTTGTAGTCTCTTCATCATCATCAACATAAATACTTCCCATACGACCATACTGATTATCTTCATGAGACTTTCCCTTAGGGCATTGGTTTGCATAATGCCCGTACATTCCACATTTAAAAAATTTAACCATTGTTGATGTCGTAGCAATACCATTATCCTCATCCCTGGTGTTAACTGAACCTTTTCATTTTCACTTACTGGCTTTGTGTCCTTCTTTTCCACACCCAAAGCATCTTCCAGTTCCTTTGAAACATTCTCCTTGATGCCTCTTCCCACATGATTTACATAGGGGAAATTGAACTTTCTTTCCTCTATGATCATCATGAAACTCCATCTTTCTCTTATTAGCCGAGTCAGGAAACTTACCAAATTTTACTTTATTAATCGTATTATGAGATTGCTGATTCGGCATAATAATGATGTTTGGACATCCAAATCCCATTTAATTTGGTTGCTCATGAAAAATATCATTCCATTGTCCAGCATATCCTCCATTATCGTGAATCACCTTGTTTCCATCCATTTTCTAAAACCCAAAAAAAAATAGTGTGAGAGGCAAAAATCATTCTATGGAAAACAACATAATAAAGGTGGAGTATCCTCAATATCTAACATCTTAGGTTAAATTCTATGATCGTTACCGTAGTTCTAGGACTGTATCCTATACGTATACTTATCCTTAGGGACATCCCTAGACATACCTTATAAATATCTCTAGGGATCTCACTAAAGATCTCACATCCTAGTTTCCAAAGGTTGACTAAACCTTTCCTCTGATACCAACTTTAGAGACCCGAAGCTTGACGTACATGGACATTACATTACATTTGTGGAATACTTAGTACATAACAAAAAACACACACACAAGGATCGTAAAAGTTTAGTGTCTTTGGAAACTCGGAATATAATCTTCTAATCGTGGTGAAAGATCTTCAAAATCTCCCATAAAGATCTTCCTTTTTCTTTTACCTAAAACCTTTCTTTATATCCTGGGGAAAAGAAAACATAAAAGGGTGAGCTCAAATGCTCAGTAAGGGTAAACAAAATAAATATCAATCACATCATATACATAAGCACATAACTTTTGGAAATCTTAACCTGCAAAAGAGATCATAATTTCATAACATGGGGTAAATCATGGCAGTGAAATGTAATCACAATAATCAAAACTTAAAACATGAAACTTTGTGTCATTCACACATAATCATATAGAATCATTTCTTGTTAGTCAAGACTCATTTCCAAGACTATCTTAGTGGACAAAGTACCTTTCTGAATCGAGTAACCCTCGTTTCAGTCCTGTTTCACTGAACCGGTATAACCTACCGTTCCAGCCCTGTCTATCTCATGAGATATGAAATCTTTACCCAATGCATTGGAGGGAGATATAGGTCCCACCCATCTCATAATGATACCATTCTTATGTGTTCCACAAAATCATAAATCATACATCATTGCATAACCCATGTAATAAAAATGGGAATCTTAAACATTGTGACATCATCAAAAAATTCATATAATTCCATCACAACATAATCAAATCAATTTAATAATAGGGATAAAAACAGAACCCTATATTATCTTAGATGGAAAATAATTTTTATAAAACACTTGAACTCCATTCTTGAGGAAAATATTCTTTGCAACTTCAAAAACACTTTTCCTTTCTTAACATGTCATACAATTTTAAACTAAAAGAAGTTTATTAAAAATAAACTTGAATACTTGTAAAGGAAGCTTCTTGGAAATAATGTTTTAAGAATCCATTCATGCCGTATAAGTTAAAAAAAACATTCTTCGTACTTTTTTCGGAAAAGTCAAAAAGTACCTCGTACGAAAAAAAACGACAAAAGATTACTTTCATATTCTTTACTAAAAACTCACTGAAGGGTAAAATTGGATTTAAACTATTGTAAGTGGATGGAAACAATATTACATATTGAGGGAACATGGATGTGGATGATAAAATACACCCCAATAAATACTTACGAATAAACAATCTCGGATAAAAATGAGATTGTGATATTTCCCTTACCTTAGGTCCGATTTGCTTTGTACGTGGCTGAAGCTCCTGTATAATGGTTTAAATAATTTTATTGACTTATTCCAGAATCATACATATTGATATTATATCATATATGGTCATATTCATAGCTTCTTGTTAGTAATATTTCATTGTTACTTGTTACTCGGGTCTTTATTGCCTTTTGTTCTTATGCGTGTTTTGCCGAATAAATTCTTATTCTTCTTTTAAGGTTATAGATACCTTATATCCAGAATGGTATTAGTGTAACATATATCATATTTATTCATTCAATTAATTTATATAATTACTATGTAATGATGATCATGTAGAACGAGTCGCATCACATCGTGGAGACGATATTCCGTACGTACGCACGAGTGATGATATCGTTCATATGATCGTGGAATTGTATTGGAGTATATATATATATTATTTCAGTATCAATATTAATTTATAATAATCATAAATAGTTACTCATTACACCATTATACCCATCCTTGTAAGGTGGTGGTGGAAAATAGATTACACCACGGCGTGGAGACGGTATTCCCTACGTACGCACGCGCGGTGATTTCATTTTTCCGTAGGATGGATAGAAGGTGAATTAGGGTTGTTTCATATTTATAATAACATATCAGTATGTAAGTAATACTGATGTTATTACTTTATCATGAAACAACTAAAGGAGAAGAAGTTGAAGAAGAAAGAAATTGAAAAGATCGGTAACGGATATTACCTCTTCTTTGGAACGCCTCTTTGAATCCTCCACTTAGGGAACTACGATTGGTCTTTGAAGAAGACCAAGACCTCTAGGATTATTCTAGGGAAGTGGAGAGGAGAAAATGGAAGGGGTTGGCCGATCTTGAGTGCTCAAATTGGTGTGAGGAGGAGGGGGAGGAGGTTCCCTTTTATAAGGGAGGAGAGGGGCACCTTTGGAATTCTTAAAAATATTAATTTATAATAAATCTAACACCACATAAAAACCTCCAAAAATGACTCATATTCTAATATTAGATACGATAAGGTTGTAATATCATCAACCAATATAATTTAGACATGTTAGGAATTTATTTTAAACATTATCAACATGATTTATCCTTATTTAATCAATTTAATTTTATTTGTGGTAATAACATTCTAATTTTTAAATTATAACAAATAATTACTTATTTGTTGTGAATTGTCCATAATTGGATTCTTAATAACATTTTAGATCAAATAAATTTAAATTTATAATTTTGAAATATTTTGTGATTTTTAATCAATTTTATAATATGTTTTTTTTTATAAAATAACAATAGTGTCAATTTTGACACTATTCATTTATTTGAATTTAAATAAAATAAATACATAAGATATGTTCGAACTAAAAGTTTTAATAGATTCATAAAATGTCATATGTATCTTAAAAATTATTGGAGAACATTAAATAGTTCATATAATATTTATTTTATTATTTTTGAAACCATTTATTTGGTTTATCTCTTAATCAAATAAATACTACAACATTTTTGTATAATTATTTAATATACTTAGTTGTTGCATAAAAAATAAAAATAAAATCCTATGATGAAAATAAATCTATTACCTTTCACAATAATACTTTTACTCGAATTTATCATCTTAAAATCACAATATTTAAATTGTTATATTTATTAAATTATGAAGGTGACAACTTTGGCATCATTTAAAATAAAATAATATAAGTGTCATAATCGCTTTTATAAGGCTCCAAATGGTCAAATATTCGACCATTGGATGCTTATGGTTTACATTTACATGCCCAATAAGTTTTTGTTAGGTATTTGTGCATTTTATGGTCACTATTAGTTTAATAAAAACAATATTCTTGATTTTTCACTAGATAAACAATTTCTGCATCACTATTGTGTCATAATTAATGATAATTATTTAATCCCTAAAAATTATAAATAAATTTATATGATGTAGATAATTTCATTATATTTCTAGAGAATATTCATGTTCGAAGTTTCATGAAGTTTATCACTAAATTAAAATTAATATACTTATAAGATTTAAGAGAGTGACATGTTGTCACTTTCTTTGGTTTTAATAATAATTAAGTTATTTTCATGGAAAAATGTCCATTAAATTATTCTAATCTGACCCTTAGGTGATATGGGTCGACTTTTAGTCATCCAATAGGATTTTTACATTTTTTAGGGTAATTTTAAAATATTATATTTACCCTTAATTACCCGATTTACCTTTAACTATGGTAAATAAAATTTCCCGTAGTTACTATTCATAATTCCCAAAAATAAAAAGTAGCTTATTAACATAATTTGGACCCAATGATTCCAAATATGGAATCCTTTTTTCGAAATTCAATACACAAAATATGCAGAAATTAAATTAAAATTAATCCCGTTGTCGAAAGAAAACGGGTTTTTCTTTAAAACATTGCAAAAGATTGAATTGATTTAACCTACGAATTCAAGGTAAAATCAATGCTAATGACATAAATTATATTAAATGGTAAAAATATATTCTGTTTATACTTTAAAACCATTCAATATTATAATTTAACCACATAAGATATTACGATGAAAAAAGTTGTTTTTAATTAAAATATAGCGTGTTTTTACTATTCATTAAAATATGAAAGTTATCGGAAAAATATCAAAACTTTATCTAATGTAAATTTTTATATCCTGATTCAAAAGAAGAATATTATTTTGTCAAATTGAACATATAAACATGTGAAAAACTATATTTAAAGTGGGTGCGCCATCAAAAGGCGGTAAAACTGCATTTTTTGAAAAATACTTATTTTACCCGAAAAATTTATTTTGTTCTTATACCATGTTCTAGAAATGTGTAAGATGAATAATAATGTTATAAAATTCAAAATTTAGTTAATAATATTCATAACGGCTAGTTCATGACAATATTATAATAATATAACATTGTTTATTAAAACCCGGTATTGCGTACAACACACGCTATCGAGGAAGGTCGCGATTGCGTGTAATGCAAGCCAAGTCAGGGTTGTGTGTTGTGAAAGAATCCTTCGTTGTTTCGTATAACAGAATCCAACCATATTTCATTTATACATTTAATATATATATATATATATATACTCAATGTTGCGTAGAATAACTATTATCAAAATTATGTGTAACACGGTCCAAGAATAGTGTTGTGTATACTGAAAGCTAATACGGTGTTGCGTATAGCGCAAGGTAATCTTGGTGTAGAATACAACATAAGACATTAATGAAATTAAAATAATATTTTTCATAAAATCTCGGGGTGTTACATTATTACCGAAGTTTGTCCCTCTATCACAAATCATTACTCACAAAACTCCAAACCTCCTAAAAATATTTTCCTTTAAAATCCCATGAATACCTTGGTTGTTTCGTGTGCTGTAGTAGTGTCTTATACCCATTTGGAGATTTAGTCGACGCAGACTAGGATGTATGTGTTCCCAAAAGATGGGGGAAAGGGACCCATGAAATCTATTCCCCAGACGTCAAAAATATCTACCTCTATGATTGGGTGCTAGGGCTTCTCACCTCTACATCCCACATTACCGGTCCTCTGGCACTGATCGCAACAGGAAACAAAGGCATGAATATCTTTATGCATGGTGGGCCATAAAAACCCAGACTGCATGATCTTTGCTATTGTACGGTCATGTCCACGATGTCCTCCTAATGGTGAGGCATGACAGAACTCTAGGACACCGTGAACTTCATTCTCTGGGATGCAACGGGGGATCACTCTATCTATCCAGGATCTAAATAGCAGAGGATCCTTCCAAAAGTACCTTTTCACATCATAGAAAATTCACTTCCTTTGCTAGAGGGAGAGGTCAAGGTGAAGGAATCCTATAACCAGAAAATTAGTGATATCAGCATACCATGGTCTAGGTGTTTCATTAACTGAAAAGAAGTTCTCATTAGGGAAATCCTCTCTGATCTCCTGACATTCCTCCTTCTCTAATTGAGGATGCTCTAAATGGGAGATATGGTTAGAAACAATGTTCTCACTCCCCTTCTAATCTCAAATCTCCATATAAAATTATTTTAAGAGGAGTATCCAGTAGATCAATCAGGGATTCACATATTTCTTATTCAATAGGTACTTTATTTCTACATGTTCAGTATAAACAATAACTTTAGACAACACTAATTAGGAACAGAACCTATAAAATGTGAAAACCACTACAAGTATATCCTTCTATGTGGTTGTGTAGTTGATCAGTACCTCATTGAGTGTCCTTCTGGGATAATATATAGGTCGGAAAATCCGATCACGATGCTAGCCTGAGACTGCTCCCATTGCGTAGTCCCTGGCATCACACAACACCTCAAATTGTTCCTACCAGTTCGGAGAAATCATAACTGGAGATTCTACCAGGTGATTCTTCAGATGCTCTAAATATATGTCGCATGTCTCATAGAACTCAAATATGAAACCTTTGTTTAGATCATTGGTGAGGGGATGGGCTATTTTGGAGAAGTTGCCGACAAACTGCCATTAGAAATTGGCATGCCCTAGGAAGCTGCGGTTGGCTCTGACAGAAGTCAGAATAGGTAGTTGTGAAATTACTTCTATCTTCTTCGGGTCCACATCTATCCTCTTTTCTAAGATTCTGTGGTCAAGGATGATTCCACTTTTCATCATGAAATGGCACTTTTCCTAGTTTGAAACAAGGTTAGTGTTCTCGCATCATTCAAAAACTATCTCTAGGTGTCATAAACAAGTGGAGAATGATTTCTTGTAAATGGAAACATCATCCATGAATACCTCTAGGATCTGTTCTGTAATTTCATGGAAGATGGCCAGTATACAGCGCTGGAAGTTGGTGGGGGCATTTCACATGCCAAAAGACATCCTTCGGTAAGCAATCGTACCGTAGGGGAATGTGAATGTTCTCTTTTCCTGATCCTCTGGAGAAATGGAAATCTGGTAATAGCATGAATAACCATCGAAGAAAAAATAGAAGTTTCACCCTAATAGTCTCTCTAGAATTTGATCCATGAATGGTAGGGGGAAATGATCCTTCTTTGTGGAATAGTTTAGCTTCCGGTAATCCACATAGACTTTCCATCCCGTGACAATGCGTGTAGGGATGAGATCGTTCTTTTCATTTGAAATCATAGTGATACCCACCTTTTTGGGTACCACTTGGAGGGGACTCACCCATGGACTATTCGAGATGGGATATGTGATGCATGTATCAAACAATTTGATCACATTATTTATTAAAACTTCCTTCGTGGGAGGATTCAAGAACCATTGTGCTTGTCGAGATAGCTTGGCACCTTTTTCATGTAGCACCTTGTGGGAAACAATGGTAGGGATAATTCCCTTAAAATTTGTGACTATACACCCAATAGCATGCTTCCGCTATTTCAGAACCTATAGAAGTGTATCTTCTTGTTCCTGTGATAGTTCTGTGTTAAGTATGATAGGAAAAGTATGCTTGGATCCTAAATACCCATACTTTAGAGAAGATGGAAGAGTCTTTAGTTCGAGTTTAAGTTCCTTTAATGTCGAAGGTGCAAGTGGATGCACCTTTTCCTATTCCAGACTATCTGGAACAACTGTACGTTTCCAATAGTGGACATCCTGGCCTTCTAGGAATTTCAAATATTCTGGCGCTTCTTCATCTGGAATATTTGGAATAATAAAGTTATCTAAAGTAAAATAACATACCAGATCATCCCCTTTTCTCTCTCAACCAATCATCCATTGTGGTTATAGTGTAACAATCCTCATGTTTAGACAATGATGCTTGTTTTACAGCCTTGAAGACATTATAGGAGACACTTTCAACTCCTACCCAGAAAATCATCTCTCCTTGGTGCACATCGATTAGTACCTTCCCAGTGGACAAGAAAGGCCTTCCATGTATGAGATGTGCCTCCTGGACATCCTCCATGTTGAGGATGATGAAATTAGTGGGGAGGATAAGCCTACCCACTTTTATGAGCACATCCTCCAGTAGTCCCTTTAGATGTTTGATGGAATGATAAGCATGTTAAAGGGATACTCAGGTAGGATTCAAGTCATTGAGCCCTAGATTCTTGAAAACTCCAAGGGGTGTGAGGTTTACTCTAGACCATAAGACGTAGAGGGATTTCCCAAACCCGCAAGGTCCAATGGTATTGGGAATAGTGAAACTACCTAGATCTTGATGTTTGGGAGGAATTGAATGCTGGACGACTGCAGAACACTCCTAGGTTAGGGAAATCATGCCCAGATCCTCCATATTTATTTTGTTGGAGAGTATTTCCTTCATGAATTTGGCATAAGTGTGCATCAGTGTCAGTGCCTCTACAAATGGAATATTGATGTGTAGCTTTTTTAATATGTCTAAGAATTTGCTGAACTGGTGGTCCAGATTTCTCTGGTTCAACCTCTCTGGGAAGGTTAAGGTCGGTTCAAATGGTTTTAAAAACCCCTTCACTTTATTCTATAAAGCCTCCTTCTGTGGTCTTTTAGATGAGGAGGGGTCAGTAATAGTACCTTTTTCAGGGTTTGTGGTTGCACCTGGTTGTGCTGGTTGGTTCTGCTGGAGCTCTTTTCCACTCTGGAGCATGACAGCATGGGCTTCCTCCCATGGGTTCTTCTCTATGTTTCTCGGTAGAGTACTGGGCTTCCTTTCTGAGTGTTGGTTTTCCAATTGGACAATCTGGTTCTCAAGGCCTCTAACTGAAGCCTCCTGATTTTGGAACCTATTCTTAGTAGTAGATATGAATCTGGTCATAAGATCTTCTAAACTTGAGGTGTCATACTACTGAGGTGGTTGTTGAGATGGTGGAGATGGTGGTTGTCATGGATACTGTGGGTGAGGGTTCTGATACCCTTTCTGTTGTTAAGGGCCATGTCGGGGATGTTGGTACCTCTGGTATTGGTTTTGATAAGGAGGCTGGTTGTAGCTGGGTGGTCGTTGGGGCAGAGGATTCTGCTGTTGTTGGCCCCATCTTGTATTATGTTGCTCACGCCATGCTGGATTCTAATACTTCTGGTATTGGTTGGGACCTTAGTTTTGTGCAACATAGCTTACCTAGCTTGTCTATGGGCCTCAAGCAGAACCTGGGAATTCTCCCATGATGTGGTTATCACCACATTCGCTATACGTTGGATGATTTTCCACAAGTATTTGGGATGTGCCTTTAAGATTGAGTGCATCGATCTTCTTGGTCACAGTGTCCAAATGGGCAGCTAACATGGTAATTGCATCAATTTTATGCAAACCTAATCTCTATGTGCCCCACTCAAAATGCCACTGGAAGCCAATGGCAGACATGTCTTCCACTAGTTTGAAGAGTTCTTCGAGGGACTTCCTCATTATCGTACCTCCAGTAGCGGCATCTACCATGGACTAGGTATTAGTTTCCAGACCTCCGTAGAAGGTTTGGACTTGCATCCAAAGTGTAATTCTATGGTGTGGGAATTTGGGAAAAATCTCCTTGAAGTGATCCCATGATTCGTAAAATGATTCTGTGTCATGCTGCTGGAAGTTGTGGATCTCGTTCCACAGTGTCACTGTCTTTGATGGTGGGAAGTATTTGGATTGGAATGCCTGGGATATCTCCTCCCGTGTGTGGAAGGATAGTTGGGGAAAGCATTTAATCTAGTATTTCAAAATATACCTTATAGATAAAGGGAAATGTTAAAATATATGGCATCGATGGACACTCCGTGGTAGTGGAATGTGTTGCAGACTTCCAAGAAAAAGGAGATATGGGCATCGGGATCCTCGTTGGGAAAGTCTCCAAATTGAATAGTGTTCTGGATCAGCTGCATGATAACAGGTTGGATCTCGATGTGTTGGGCCTGCACCAGTGGATGGACGATGCCCATGTCAGATCTATGATTTGATGGGAGGTCATACTCCATGAGAGTATGGCATGGGGGTGGCTACTGAGGAAGAGGAACCAGCATGAATTGTTGGTCCTGAGAGGTGTAGAATGTCCCCTGAAATTGGTTGAAATAAGTCATCCGCTCTGGTTGGAAATTTTTGAGCTTCTGCCGATGGTATTCTAGAGCATGTGGAGCTTTCTTGTTCCGATTTCCATCTGGACCTAACTGCTATCCAGCTCCTTTGACAATATCTAGATTTCCTTCCTCATTTTGTGCCATGGGGTTGGTTTGGTTGTGTTCGGCCATGATTTATTGTTGGCGCCTCAAAAACATTTGTTTGATCTCTGGGTTAGTTGGGAAATACCCTGATGACTTAGTGTTCTTAGAACATGTGAGGTGACCGCTCATACACCTAAAGGCCTGCACAAAACAAAACAAAACACCAATCAGAAGAAAAGAAAAAGAAAGATAAAAATAAATTAGAATAAAAAATAATTTTTTTTGAATTTATGATTTTTATTTTCACTATAATTTGATACAAATTTAATTAAAACAAGAATAAAATTAACTCTAATATTCCTCCGCAACAGCGCTAAATTTTGGAAAGTTGTTTCACTGAAGGTATGTTTTTGGTGTCCCAAATTATTTTTACCTTAACAAGTATAGCACTAGTAAGGGGTCAATCCATAGGGAAAAAGGAGATATTTTTATCTTTTTTAACATAGTTTGTATTTTAATTTTAATGATTTTTGCTTATTTTAGAGTTGATTTTTGTTGTTTGGATAAAAATAAAAATTGGTTCTGAGTTTCTTTTAACAATGTTCTTAAAAGAATAAAAGTAAAATACAAGAAAATTTATTTTGATATAGATTAAAAAAGACGTGCATTGGGGTTATGGGTTAATGAAAAGTTTTTTATTAAATCAAATTTCTTATGAGGTTGCATTGTTCATAATAACCCCACACTCTGGGTTTAATTTGTGATAACATTTCCTTGGTCTGATAAACTTTATATTTAGAGCTGAAGTAACTAACTCCTTGGTCTGGTAGTTAGTATTTAACAGATCATTATTTGGATTAGTCCATTTTTACTCAATGAATACTTCCAATGGTCTTGAAATTATTCATCGGTATTCTTCTTTTGAATCCCTAAAAATTCTTCCCTAGGTCCGGTATAGAATTTTCAGTGATAATGTGAAATGTTTTAAAAAGAATAAGAAGAGGTTAATAAAAAAACACATTAATAGAATCTTAATTTAAATTACCACTCAAAATCTCCCATTACCCCAATACATAGGGTTTTTAGTTACACATAGAGAAGAAAATAAGATAAAAAATCTTGATACCTAATGAGATCATACTTGAAACTTTTAGGTGAAAATAATCTTTTAGTAGAAGGTGGAATGATGGTAGTAAGAAGATAGAGTGTCTCTCCTTTGGAACTTCAACCCTTTCTCCAAAAAATACTACACACCCCTCTCCCTTAGCCAGGAGGCCAAGTCCTCATTTTATAGAAAAAATAAGTACATGGAGTGTGGAAAAAGAACGCACCGTGTACTTTTGTCAACACATTTTTATCTCCATTTTCTCCACTGCTAGGTGGCCTTACACATAGTCATTGACCTTGAACATGGAGAAGCCTGGTTGGTGAATGTACACAACATGTAGCGCTGCCATGCATGGCATGTTTTCACTTTTTTCGATCACCAACTGCTTCTATAAAATGTATACATGGAATGTATCAATGGGACACAGTGTGTCCCCTTCCACCGACCACATGGGCATGTAGACTCTTCTCATCTACCGAATACTTCAAGAATGGTATACATGGCGTGTACAGTGTTCACACGACATGTACCGACTTCTAGTTACTTGGTAATGTACTTTTCCTACACAACCCATGCCTATGTTTGAACGCACATAGCGTGTATATAATTACAAGACATGTAGTCGTAAATTTTTTCTCAGTTATTCCCTGTTTTTTGTATTTGGCCATAAATCTCTTGAAAATGAACATGATCACCAAAACCATAGTATTTGTTCCCTATGAAATTTTTAATTTCTCAAAAAACTTGTTCTTATTTGTAAATAGAGTATATTAAAATGTATACACAAATCGGGTGCATCATTTAAACATCATTATCATGCATCTAGGTCCACATTGTATATTTATATATACCTATTTTGTATTATCCATTAGTTTATTAATTTAATATCATGATGTGGATATTTATTTGTGGTTGGATTGTATACTTTTACAATGTGATATATCTATTTTTATTTTTTTTAGGATATATCTATTTGTGTTATTTAGTTATACATGTGAATTATTTTATGTTATATATATATTTGTTTGGGTCTAACATGAATGGAAGGAGTCCATGGTCAGTTTTCAAATGGTTAATTAAAGTTTTGTGGTTACATTATTATGATAACCATTTGTTATCCCATATACTGATTGGGACACATCCTATTAAATCTAGATTTTTTAATGCTTCCTTCAAATTTAAAAATATAAGACCCTTCATGAGACTAATGGGACCACCTACTAAAATCAGTAAATATGATTCATATCTGGGGGGATTCCCTTATTCCACCACCTTTTTTACTCAAGGGTTCACTATATCATGATTTTGAATATTCTTCAGTGATTCTAGAAGTAGTTCCACATCCGTCGGGAGTTCTACCGTGTGTACCATTCTACATTTGAGAGACACAAAGTTATATATAAAACAACCTGAGAGACTTCAAACACCAACTTACACTATCCTTTTATGGTAATGGAGGGATGAAACATGTATATAACATCATAGAAACTATCAAGGATGTACCTAACCCTATTTAGATGCATATGGTCAAGAAGAATTAGATAAGAACATGTATGCAGTAGGGAAAATTTAAGTAGTGTTGGAGAATGACTGGAAAGTATAACTAATGTAAGGGTTTCAACAGGGATATTTCATTGGATTTTTCTTCAAGGAATTATTTTAAGATATTTTGAATTTATACTGAGTTAAGTAGTTCATGGAGATATGGATGAGGACCATGATGATTTCTATATAATCTACTCATTTCATAAAGATGTGAAAACTTTCTCCTCTATTGGATAGGAATAAGGAATTTAATTACAAGAAGTTTAAGATATGTATTCATCAGGAAATAATAAGTTAGGTTTTTTTGTTCAACCAAATCACATACCTTATGGTTATATAAATTAGTTTGACTATTTAGAGGGTTTTCTAAGTCTATCGAGTAGTTAGTCTTCATCCACATGTCATTTATCAAACAGGTGGACCTCTTAATGTTGTGATGACTATCACCTATGGTTACTACAAGATGAACTTTAATAATCTACATTATAGTAGTATTATATATATGGATCAGGGTATGAATCATTCAACCCCCTTTAGAGGAGTTAAATGGTTCTTTAACTATGTGATGGTCAATAATTATCACAATTTCTATACAGTACCATAGACCATGTGTTGATAATGCATCAATATTGGAAATTTCCAATACTTTTTTCTATGGTCTGGGGGCTGAGGTACTAGGTGTGGATGAAAGATTAATTCTATGAACTATGGATCCATATAGGGTCCTTAGTAGAAATCTCAGATAATGATGACTCAGGTTAGTCATGTGTCTCATAGAAATGGTTATGGAAATGAGGTAGATTGTGTTTATGTAGTGAATTAGACATCAGGAGATGGTAGTGGGGAACTTTACACTTATTTTTTATGTTTATGATTGAGACTAATGGGACTTCATGATTTTTTATATGATGAGCCTTTATGTGATTCTCAGCATAGACCGGCTTACCAGCTTCTGAGCTAACATTGATTTCTATTGGAGATGTATATCATTTACCTCAACCACGGGAGAAAAGTATGTGATAACTAGTGAATTGGTACTATGATCAATTAGAGTATTTATGGACTTAAACCATCTTTGGATCATCACAACGTAGATTTTAGACTTGGATCCCTATGTAGGATCAGTTCCAGCACCCCCCCTCCCCCCCCCCACCATATTCCTCCAATCATGGATCTATGTCATAATGTATTCCCATATAACTTATTATGTAATAAAAAATATAGAGGGGTTTAATATGAGATACTACTTGTTCCAGGTTCATAACCCATTTAGATACCCCATTATCATATAAAGATAACTATGTTGGAGGAAACCAAGAAGTATTTTGAGGGAATATAGCCAAAAGGCTTTATTAGGGTGAGTACTTCACCATGGGATGCACTTGTCTTATTTCCCAATAATTCTAATGGTATTATTCATCTTTCTATAGATTTTAAAAAGATTAATTAGGTTATGGTAATAAAAATATATTCCTTTTCACATGATCAATTACCTTCTCGACCATTTATGAGGAGCCCAATGGTTCTTTAAGATTTATTTCAATTAGTCTATCAATAGTTGTGGGTTAGAGAATATATCATCATAAAGATATTTTTTCAGTATATTTATTGGATATATTAGTACATATTGGTTCCATTTAGACTGAAAAATCATCCTATAATGTTCATGGACCTCCAGAACAAGATCTTCCACCCATATCATGACACCATCATTTTTGTGTTCATTGATGAAATCATAATCCACCCCTTGACCCCATTGATGCATAAGAAACATATTGTGATTTTCCTAGGTAAACATAAAGCACATTAGATTTATTCATTGTTGTAGAATTTTAATTTTTTGATTCATGAGGTAATATTCTTGGGTAATTTGGTTTCTAAGGAAAGTATATCCATGGAATAGAGAAAATAATATGGTGATTTCTTAGAAATGTACCCGGAACATGTTCAAGACCATTTGAATTAATGATTTATTAGTTTACAATTGTTGTTTATCCCATACTTGACTATATTATCAAAAAAATTGACAGCACTGAAAAGGAATAGAGTAAAATTTAGTGGTCATAATAATGTAAAGAGTAGTTTATTGGGCTGATGAGGACGTGGATTATAGAACTATTATTTATACTTCTTTGGAAAGGGATTAATTATGTTATATACTATAATGCATCAAGCATTTGTTGTTTTACTATTATTCATTAAGAGGTATTGAGATGTGTCTTATGGCTCACGTCAGCTATAAACCCATGATCAGAACTATCCTATCCATGAATTTGAACTATCAATTATGGTCCATGATTTTATGTATGGATAAAATGTCTCTTCAGTAATAGGTGTGTTCTCTATTTTGATCATAAGAGCCTTTATTATAACTACAAACAGTGTGACATAAATGTAGGGTAGTGAAATTGGGTAATTTTTGTATATACGTTGAACTTTTATATTGATTATTAACTTAGAAAAGAAAATTAAATTTTATTTTATCTTAGTCATATGATGTTAGTAGCATAGGATATATCTTAATGGACATCGAAGGATTAGTGGTAGTTAATGAGTGTATACATGGAAATATTATATTTCCTACTCACAATAGAGGTTATCTGATGAGATACATTTATATCTTAATGTTGGTGGTGTATCTAGGAGTGATCAAGATGTTCTAGGACTTTGGGGTATTGTTTTGTTGTCCAAGGATGAAGAGAGTAATTACTAGATTTATTTCCTGATTTCTTGTATTCTAGAGGATAATGGCCAATCACAAGAATACTTGTGGTTTTCTTCATCCACTTATAGTTCCCATAAGGAAGTGGGGGTATCCAAGATAGACTTTTTGATAAGGTTACATTGGACCCCAAGGATCTGTTATTCATTTTTTGTGATTTTGAATTAGTTAAAAATGTATCTTATTTTTTCGCATCCATGAAACTCACTGAGTATATGAGATGGGCTATGTCTATTAAATAATACACTTTCATAGAGTTACCTTTGTATTTTTATTTTATAGAGATGAAGTTGTCACATCAATGTTTTGGAATGGATTTTTGATGTCTATAGAGACTCTGTTGAGATGGAGCACAGTGTGTCATCCATAAATAAATGGACTGACTAAGCAGATGTTTCATATAATGGATCATTTTATTCATGATTATTCCATAGACCTTGTTGGAGTTATGGATGATCACCAATCCCTAGTTGAGTTTGAAAAATAAAATTATCAAGATTCTATTTTGATGAACCAAATGAGGATCTTTTTGACATACCATGTTTTTTACCACTTTGTTATAGTGTGGTTTGTGAGAAAAAAGCTATGGGGAGAAATATATTCATGGAGTCCTACAAACAATTATTGATATTTAAAAATAGGTTGATAACAAATAAGAATAAAAAGAATTCATATTCCAAATGTATGAGGATACCTCTTGTGTATCTTATAGGTAGTTATTTTTCCATAAATTGAATCCCTGATTAGGCCACCAGTATTTATAGAAGTATGGGAATGTATTGTCTCTATATATTTGACCCTTAGACATTACTGCACATATTGGTATTATGGTGAACGATATAAATCTTACTTCTCTTAATAGGGATATGCACAAAATGTTTCAGGTGTTTCATCTTGAAAGGTATATACCTAATTCTATACACGTCATCGATTTCTAGGATGTTGATATAGATGAAAATACTACATAATTGGAACTCATAATGAAGACTAAATAATGTAGAAAGAAAGTAATTCAAGGGAATATGGAACCACTAGTCTGTAATCTATGGTTCCATGGATAGTTCTTAGACAAGATCTAGGAGTATAATGTTGATGTTCAGGTTTAGCATCTTGAGTTGTTTTAGAAAAACTGTTGAAGTTACTTCTCAAGGATGATAATTTGTTAAATGGGGAGAATTGTAATAGTTATTATTTTTTTCTAGGTATAATAAATATCATGTTTATAAATTATACCTTTTATTATTATTCTTCTATGTTATAGTCTGTTTAGAGGATGTTTTTATGTGGATATGGTTCTGGGTTCTGAATGTGTAAGATTTGAAGTAGGACTATGTCATATGGTTTCTAAAAGGAAGTCACCAACAATTTGGTGGAACCAACTTTACATTCAATGTGATTCTAGTAATAATTAATGGCTTTTTAGTCCCCACCATAAAGTTAGTGGGCTTCCACTAGCAATATCATGGCACAGGAAGTAACCAGGTGTTTCTATCAAACCCTCTAATAGCCAGCACACCTAGTCAGAGTGTGAAATTATTGCACCTATCCGAATTTTAATCCCAAGTGTTTTTACCACATTAATTTTCAAATTTTAAACCTATGGGACTAAACATGAATTTTAAAACTCCTAAATTTATTATTATGACTCCCATTTATCTATCATTTTTACTTTAATATTGGAATGACCTGATAATTCTAGAATGATAAGATTTATTTATATCTACTCCAAATTATTTTTCATTTTTTTGAGATGATCATGGATAAATGATATAACTTTTTTATATATCCTAATTTGATGCAAGAATATCCCATTAATTGAAGATAATTTATAGATTTATCATGTGGACATTTTTTATTGATTGAATCAGGATCTACCATTGAAAAATAATGTTATATGGGTAAGAGTTCATAAATAATATTCTTAAAACTCTTCTAAAGGGTGGATTGATCATGGAAACATAATCCATTAATGATTACCTGGTATATTGATGGAGGAACTAACATGTCAAAGACAACTCCCCCACGAAAAGTGGTAAAATTATCAAGAATGGTGGATGTTTTCAGTTAAAATCCTCAAGAACGCTCAATCCAAGATCTTATCCACATTGAATATCTTTTCAGTAGATAGATTGAAGATAGGTTGATGATCATTTTTTAAACTTGAGGCTCTCTTTTAGATTTAATAATGAATTCACAGTTTTTCATCCTTTGAAAATAAATCCAGTGAATTGGCATCCCTTTCTTCAATATTCTCCATAATTGACATTGTAGGTGGCCACTATAAATTGAGTGGTTATAGAATCACCTTATTGACTTGGAAATATATTTAGTGTCTATTCTAAAAACCATTCCTTGTAAAATAAAATCCAAGATAGGCATAAATTTAAATGTGGGCCTATTCTCGATGGGTTTGTGATGTGTTTGGTCTTCGATCCTTGAATCAAGCTTGGATATATTTATCAAAAACATTGATTTAGTAAGTTCCTTACACTTTAGGGATTTTATATACACTTGTTTCTAGGGTATTATTGTTTTGTTAGCTTATTATATTTTAATAATTGAGTGTGATCACATGTGGGTGTGGGTGTGTCCCATGAAACCCATTTATGATTCTGGATTCCATGTTTATAATTAGATTCACTTGTTAGGATTTTTTATGCTAATCATATGTTTTTATAATATGATACTATATTCTAATGATTTCACTCTATGTTTTTTATATTATTTTATACCTTTTTGTAAGTTATCTTGTCTTTGGATGTTTGGTTCTTGGAAAATATGATAGATATACAACCATGGTATGTTATTCTTAGAGGGGTAGTACACATGATGTGTAGAAACTTCATCAATGGATCTGTACATGGGGTTAGAGTGTGATATCCTTATGGATTAGAAGGAACTCAATTACTTTAGGATATCTAATAATGTGCTGAGAATCAATGCATTTTGGATGTTTTTTTTCATTTCCACTCACTGTCTTCATGATTTTGATTTACATATCAAAATCCTCATGGATAGTTTTTAATCACTCCCAACTATTTGTTCATAATTCCAACATGAATCCTGAGTAGGTGCGGTCATGGATCATAGAGGATTTGTTAGAACAAATGTTCTCTATATGTGAATTTTTTTTCTTTCACATATATTTTTATCATATGATACACATTTATACATTATCACATTTTGATAACAAAAAATTAATGGTTTTCTACTGGGTTTTATTACTCATTCCATTTACATGAATTTTTATTTTAATGAAAAAAATCATATATTGGGATATAGGTAAGGGAAATGTGTCTATGGAAGATGGTTAAGCTGAGGATTATAGAGGTGGCAATGATTTAGAGATTCACTCTTGAGGATAACATTGTTTTATTTATTTATAATTTGATTATTTATTTTTATATGTGTTTTTTTTTGTTTGATTGTTTATTTACAAATATGAAAAATAATATATTTTGGATTTACATATTGGGTTACCATTTTTTTTGTATAAAATATATTCCATCTGATATTATTTTATTTTATAATTTTAACTCGATGTTATTTATTATTATTATTCAAGAAATAATATTGAGGGAATACTCTCCCCACTCTTGGTGTTCACACCCTCATTGCTAGTTCATAGACTCTTGTATATGGGGTTGAAATCATGAATCCATGTGACTCTCCATATTAAAACATTTGTTTTTGTTCGGAGTGTGACATAAGACTAAATCCAAATTTTGTGATTTGAGGAGTATGGTAATGATTTCAAAGACAAATTCCCCTAAATTATTTGTTTTTTTTATTATAAAACTATTTTGAAAATTAAATTATTAAGATTAAATAATTTTCTTTACATAGTATTGGAGTCTTATTTACAAAAAAGGATAAAATATCCTTTAATTCCTATCACCAAACACTTTTTTATAAATCCTTTTGTAAAAAAGAAGGGTTCTTTCAAAACTGTATATTTTTATTTTAGTTAAATTATCAATCATTTTAGAAACATTTTTCATATATAAAAGTATATATAAAATTATATTTTAATTTAAATGAAATTGATTCGTGAATATAAAATATTTATTAGGTTTTCCTTCTTTATAATATTTGAAAATCATCACTCATTGTGGTTTTTTTACGCCACAAAAGTTCATAGTGATATTTTTTAAATATAATCACATCATGTAAGTTATAAAAAATCATTTTATGATTTAATAATATATTAATATATGAGTCACTTAAATTTTTTTGTGAAATATCCCTCAGAATAATGGAATTCAAAGTAAACAATTTGGGATAATTTTTATCGCTACAAAAATTATTATCAACTAATACTTATGGAAAATAAAATCGTTCCCTAAATATTGAACATATATACCTATATGATAACTTTTAAAGAGTAACATGGAACATTTGGAGTTTTTTAAATCTGTTTTGAAATGTCTTTGGAAATTAAAAAAATACTAGAATTGTTTTGGACCCAAAAGGCCCCAAAACCAATGATGTGAATAATACCGATTATGTAAATAATTGAAATGTTGAAATAAATAAATTCTAAGAAATAATAATATAATGAACACAAATAAGGTTCAATATCATGTAAATAATTGATATTATTTTTTTATTATGGAGGGTACGTGATGTATGAAGCAATTCTGAACTTAACATGATGTATTTTTCTCTTAAACCTTACATTAAATGTTTTTAATGACATTATCTCAAATTAATATATAATGTTTTAAATAAAATTAATGTCTTGTCTTATTTTTGAAATCCATAAATATTTTGATTTCATTTTCCTCTTAATATATAATTTTTTCTACTATTTTTTAAATCATATTTTCTTTTTGGGTTAGCTGAAAATTCTTATGTTTACAGATTTGAAATAATATTTTTATTCATGTAATATTAAAGGCAATATTATATGAGTTTAATTCTGGTTTTGGTACATGTAAATTATATATGATGATATATGGGTTTGATATACCATCCAGTTCATTGGGTAATGATTTATTCTTTTTTGAATAAATGTTGGAAAATTTTGAATAGGCTATTATGTTGTAATGGTTATTGTACAAGTGATTATAAATATTATTCCCAAGTAAGCTTCATGATTAATATTTTTCCATTATTCTTGATTATGATAGTTTTTTTTAAAAAAATTATGATAAATTATGTTTGTATGATGAGTGATTATGGGATTATTGTTTCCCAAAGCTTGTTATAATAAGGGTAATATTTCTCATGGGTTTTCATGTTTTTCAATAGACGAATGGGATTATATTCTTTATATATCCACTAATAAGACATATATGATAAATCCACCTTTTATAATATTTTAAAAGGGATTAATTATTTGTATAAATGGTAATAGTGTTGAAGCTCTAGTTATGAGGATTTATTCTTGAATGAAGAAATTGTTTTTTCTAATAAATTTTTCCTGTATAAAACATATACATTTCATAAATATGTGACTTTTCATTGTAATATTTATCCAAAATATCTACAAATCTAAACATAAATGACATTGGTAATCTTTTTAATGAACTTTTTTTATAAATCATTGGATGAATATTTATAGGATGTTTTAGTTGGTATTATATCAAGGTTCAACTAACATTAGAGGTTTGGATGCTCAATAATTATAATTTATTATTATATTATAATTATAATTTTTATTACTCTCTAGGTGTCTTTGTAGATTCATATAATATATGTCTTCTTAAAATCATTTTACATAGAGGTAACATAGTGAATTATGTATGAATGAAATAAACGGACAACATCCTTTATAGTAAATAACCTGAAATGGTTAATTTTCAATATAAAAATTTTCATGTTATGCTAACTAAATTAAAATAGAACATAAAGGGTTCCTCCCCAAAAATATAGGTATCATTTTTTCATATAGAAAATTTTCAGTGCTAGATAATTTCTTACTATAGAATCTTCTTTTATTTTTTGTAACCAAATGGCTAGTTCTTATTAAAGGATGGGTGATTTATATAGAGAAAATATTTAATGTTCTGGGTTAATCAATGAATTTAAAGGAAACTATTATTATTTATAATATTGAAGGTGATTTAAATCAATAGTGGTATTTGATGTTTAATACCAAGAAAGAGAATGATACTGATATTATAATGTGGATTTTATATAAATATGTTTTTTCTGAAAAATATATTCTAAAATTACATTCGCTTAGAATGGAAAGGATATATCTAGCATTGAAGTAGAATGAATGTTAATTAGATACTCAATATGATAAAAATTTTACTATATTGGTATTTTATTCACTAAAATATATTTATTAAGATAAAATTAAACTTTTATAAGTCTCATTACAATATGGATAAGAATCATTCTTTGATAGGGTTTCCACCCTCCCGGATGCTCTGTCATCTCGACTGGCATCGACTCCTTCCTAGCTAGGGCCCTCTTTGGGATTATCTATTTGTGGGTTGGGGGTTCTTAGATATAGAGGTTTCAAAAATGCCATTCTTGGGTATTCACCTTTTTCTAAAAGAAATGAAAAAGAAACATTAAAGGTGGGAATTGATTCGAAAATAATCTATGTGGAATTATAAATGTATGAAAAAAATATCATTTCCCTAATTGTGGTAAAAAGAAAATTATAGAGTGAATTATGAGATTAGGAAAGTGTAATTTTTGTGGTAAAATAAAACATTTTCATTATAATTTTAAATAAATGGGAAATGAATAAACTAATAATAGTCATCGGGAATTTAAATGTTTCAACTGTAATGAGATGGGATATTATGAAATTTTAAATCTAGATATATCATTGAAATATTTAAATCCTCAAGACCATATGTAGAAAGTTTTGATAGGTTGGATGATATTAATATAGAATATTATTTTCTATAAAATCATTTAAGAATAGGTTCATTATTTTTTCCTCAAATTGTGTAATTATCTTATTTGATTCAATATCTACACAATATTTATTTTTTATAAATTTTCTGGTAATATGGAAATATCATCTAATGAAAATGATATGGGACTTTAGAAAAAAATTCATGTTGAGGAATTAATGCATCATAGATTTAATTGAATCATCCTATAATTTTTTATTGAATAGTTTTTCTTATAAATCATTTTATTTCCTACACTTGTGTTTGATGTTTTTTAGGGTTTGTAATTTATTTTAGGATATCATGATATGATATATTGTAAATAAAAATATGTAATAATTAATTTTCAATATGAGCTTCAATTTTCATTTAGGAATGAGTTCATACCCATTATTTTACATCATGGTAAATAAAAGTATAGTGGGTTCCAGGACATTCCCTGGCTCATTCATCAATTGATAATAAGAATTATGTTTTCTTTGAGTGGGATCATAATCACTATACAACAGGGATGTGTTCATCATAATAAATGTACACTTAGGATATATTCTTATTAAAATAGTATAACCACTCTAATAAACCCCGGTGATAATATTATATTTCTTATTTGTTTATATATGCATCAATATGGGCCAAAGGAGAGATAAATATATGAGAGATATACATCAATTAAATTACTAAATAGGTGATATGAGATAAAAGTTTATATTAGATTTAGTGTATCCCAATACCGATTCCACCCCCAGTTTTGGACACATCACATTGTGATCCTTTATATTGGTATCAGAGTAAGTTTCGACCATATTGGATAATTATATTAAAATTTTCTTGAGAATTATGTTTTTTTTAAAACATATAAGAACTTCATATTTGAATAATCGTGTAAATTCCCTATTAAATAAGCCAATGAATATATTTCTTATAAGATAATAAAAAGAATGAAGTAAATTGAAGCAAATAGGTAAATGAAGGCATCATCAAAGAAACAGTACTCTCTACTATTTGAAGGTAATAAATGAGGAAATATTTCTATTTGAACTATACATTAGACTTTTTTAATGATATCAGTGATGTGATGTTAAAACTAATTTTAAAAGTTAAATATAATTCTACTTATTCAGGATTAGATACAAAAAACTATAGATCTAGGAAGTAGGAAGGAGTTTTGGTACATTAACTAATATGAAAAGATATGTGAAATTGTTCTTCTTCCAAATTTATAATTAATTAATTTGATCAAGAGGTAAGAGAGAATTTTTTTTATTGAAATGAAAAAATTACTAGTGGAAATAAGAACATGAATAGTAGTTTATATAATTATTTTTATACTTTAATTAAATATAGAATATATAATTTACTAAATAAATTATTTCTCAAATATGTTTTTTGTTTATAATTTTGTATATTATAGTAAAAAATAGAAATAATAACTAGATATTTTAAATAAATATTTGAAATAAATAGTGTATACATTTTTTAATCCCTCCAATAATATTGGATATAAATAAGGAATAAATATGTAACATGATGAAGGTTGATCCAGTTTTGATAATGAGTGGATCCCTATAGTTCAAGAGAAATAAAAGTTCCCTAATTAGTTTTAAGAAAAGGTATATTATTTAGAATAAAATTTAAAGTATTTATTTAATATTAAAATTAACATTTAGAATTAAAATATAACATGATTTAAATGTATATAAATTTGATGTAAAAAAGAATAAAATCAATAAAATTATTTTCAAATATATGAGAAATAATTTTGGGGACAAATAGAATATATTATAATATGATGAAAGAAATATTAATAATAAGTGATTTAAACAAGATGTTAGACTAAAGAATCTGGAATAAATTTAGGCCATGTATTCAATATAAGTTGAAATTATGGATGATATCACAAGAAATTACCTAGTGGTTTCTTATCAAAACCCAACTTTATCAAGTCTAAAAAACTCTTTTCTAACATATAATAATCAATTTTTTCAATATTGAAATAAAACGGTACAATCCACCTCAGAAATAATTTTTTATGATAAATCTATTTTTATATGTGATACATGGTTCTATTAAAAATTTATAAAAATCTAATTGAGTTAAAATTTGTCTGAATCCCAGTAATACATCTATTGTGTAAGGAAACATGAGTAGGTGTATTTTTTCCACAAACTCGCCCATTTGGTGTATACAAAGTTATAAATATATCATTAAAATATATCTTTATATATTTCTATAAAATATAATAGATCAAAAATGTTTGGTCTTTTTAGTGAGGTAATAGGTTTGGGAATGATGGAAATTATTTTTTGTCTAATTTTCAAACCACTAAATTAAAATGAGGTCTAACATTAAAACTGAGAACATTTATGTAGTACAAAATTCTTATAGCATATGGTGAGTTTTTTTCTATATATAGATTTGAAAGTATTGAAAATTTATATTTAAAAATATTTATCATGGTTAGGAAAAATTATTATCTAAATCAACTAAGTATTTGTAAAAATAAAATGAAAATATACGATCATTGTAATTGAATAAGAAAATTTTGATAGGCTTGGGAATAAATTTGAAGAATCTCAATAAATATAATATTACCAATACGAGATTGGATAAGTAAGAAAACTTATCCTTTGGTAAAAAATAGAGGAAAAGTATTGTCAAGAATATTTACCAGAGATCAAGGTATAGATATTTACTAAAGAATAAATGTTTCTTCTATTTTGGAAAAAGATAAAACTCTAGGGATATATGCTCACATGCTATGAAAAATGAATTTTATCATGGAAAGATTTCACATAATGAAAAATTGGTAAAAAAATAGAAGGCTAATTTAGTGAAATCTCTTGATCATCCATGTGCAAGAACCAATAATGATGGGAATTCTCTCAATAAATGACTAATCATAAAGGCAATCCAATTTAAGTAAGTAAGAAAATTAAATTAAGTAAAATAAAGGTAACAATTCTATACAAAGAATTTTAAATTCATTATAGGTTATCAAAAAATAAGTATGAGAATAATTTTGAATTGTTATTTGGGAGGTTTAATTAGGTTGGACACAATTAAAATGACTAACCTATCATCATAACATCCTAATAAAAAATCATAATTGATATTAGGATTGTAAAATGAAGATCAAGTGACTCATAGTCATATGAAAAAAATTATATTCCACAAAAATAAATTTATAAAATAAACAATGTATCCATACTAAAAAATAATATTACAAAAGAAAATAGTAGACCAACATAAAGTGCCTATCTAGACATGGAGATAAATTGTAATGAGAAATGTGTTAACAATGAATTATTAGTAAATATTCAACTATTAATGTGTAAATGATTTTAAATTTTTACAATAAAATTTATGTAGTAGTTTTTCTACTTTCTTTACAATTAATTGAATATGAATTGTTTTTTTCAAAATGGGAACCAATAAATAAAAATATGATAGAATAGGTATTCAATATTTGATGAGAATCACCATCTTGGAATGATTTTTCAATTGGTTTTTTGAAAATAATTTGAATCAAATATCTAACCTAATAAATTAATGGTAATAATCATCCCATGGGGGAGTCATGAGAATCTTCCATAGTACATATTCATGGTGAAAATATAAAATTTAATATGGTTCTTGAAAAATACTCATTGAAATTTAATACATTGTATTATTTCATCTTTGGTTTCTCACGAATAATTTATGATAAATAAGGGTAAGAAATAATTTTTACCAATATAATTGAAAAATTAAAAAAATATTGTCAAAATGATATATTTTGAAAAAAAAATTCTGAAAATTTTACATGAATGTTTTTTATAGGTTTTGGAGTGAATGCAATAAATGTGATTGAATTCAAAAGAAAAATATAGATTTATAGTTGGCTTCGAATGGTTTTAGCTAATGATTTTTGAACATCCTTTGAGTTATATATAGAATTTATTTGTATTAATTGGTATCTTATTATTTTAAAAAAATGGACAATTTTTTTTTAAAATCACACCATCATGTTCTTAACACTGAGAAAGTATCACATACACATATTTTTAATCATTGAAGGAAAATATTTTGAGAATGAATTGATAACATAATATTCTATAGTACATTTTTATTATTGATAAATGTTATATAATAAAATAAATTATGAAAATGATAAAATGGGATAGAATAAATCATAATAAAGATCAAATATTTATATATCAGTCTTAGGAGGTATTTATAAAAAATATATTGGGGTATTTATTTAAACCCACCATGGTTAAGATTTGTATTTATTGTATATAAGGGTAAGTGTCATATAGGTATGGTGCATGTTGTTAATATCTCAATGTTGAAAACATGATGTTGGTTAAGGACATTACAAAAAAATTACTGATAAGAAATAATTTCTTTGGAAGAATTTAGAAGTATCTAGGATTTTTAGTAATAATCATTGTGTTCCCTCGTAAGGTGTAATGATGTCTAGTGAATTTTGAATAATGAATGAAGATTTTATGTTTTACATTATGATTTTTAAGTGATGTAAATTACTATCATCTCATGCTGTGTTCATATGAAAATAAATGGAATTTATTCCACTAGATTCACAGAGAATTAGTAAAATAATGGAAAATATGATTCATGGTTTGGGTTTCTAGAATTATTCATATAAAATAAAATAAGAGATCATCTAGTATTTAATATAAAAAATCTATTTGTACACATGATTAGTTAATGTGGATATTATCATTGGATGTTTTATACTATCCATTCACATGGAAATGGTGGTTATAAGATTCTACTACATGTTAATTGATATATATATTTAGTTCAATCAGGTTCTAATATATAAAAAATTGAGATAATAAATTTTATTGAGATGATCAATCATTTTGATTATCATGAGTACATGATTATATAAAAATTTACCTGGATGATGTTGGAAATATATATAATGATTGAATAGATTTTAATTTATTCTTAGAAAATTATTAATGAAGGATCACACTCTAAATTATTTTAAAGAAATTTGGAATGATATTTGTAATAATATGGATATTGAAAATAAAATAACTAACGTGAAAGAGAAAAACAGATTGTTGATGTAATAAAATACCATTCTTGAGAGATATATTTGTTAGCATTAGATAAAACTATTGATAAAGAATATATTAAAGAATATTTCCAAGGTCTGAATAAGTATTTATTATCCATTAATGGTGTCTATATTGAATTTATATGTATTTTTAATATTAAAACACTACCATTATATGTTTGGAAAAATCCTTATTATGGTTTGGAAAATGAAATATAATGTTGGTAAAAGATTTTTAATGGTTGATATACTACATTCATAAGTTTAGGACATGAATTCATATGGTTTAGTCAAGGAAATGTGAGGATGGTAATAGACTTTATAATGTTTACGAAAGTTATCATTAAATTGGTGATAATTTCTCCTAAGGATGATCATTTGTGGTATAAGCTTGAGAGAGTGTATTTTTAAAGTTTATTCAAGCCCACATAAGGTTTGTATGAGTACCTCATAAGGTTTAGGAATTTGTATAGTACAATAAAAAGGTACAAATTCATAAGTTAAAAATGAAACCTATGTTTAATATGAGAATTATTGAATTATGATTTCAAAAAAATGATATGAAAATTATTTAAAAAGTTCTCCAAGGATTCTTACATAAATACTACACAAGTGGATAGAGAATCAATACTGATTGATATGATTTTTCCATACTGTGAAGAGGAAATCCAAGTGAAATAATGGATGTATCCAAGACTATATAGAAATAATGAAATATTGTGATGAATTTCATTTTGTGGTGGAAAATAAATCACTACTGGAAATTAATGTTTTCCCAATGCTTTTATCCCAACGGTTTACAAAACCCATTGGGAAAGGGAGGCTATACCTATGTTTTAACAAAACCGTTGTTATATTCCTTTTTTTAAGAGACTTTGCAAATAGTTCTAGAGAACCATTGGGAAAGGTTTTTTTGTATGGGCTTTACCAATGGTTTGACAAAACCATTGGGTAAACCCTATTTTTAGGGGATTTTACCAACTGTTCAATATAAACCACTGGGATAGCACTCTCTCCCAATAGTTTTTAAAAACTGTTGGGAAACTTTTGGCCCAATTTTCAGCCCCTCCTCATTCGCGAACAGAACTGAATGTGCAGCAGCCACATGCCATCCTCACTCAACTTCCACCATCCGAACTACTAAATCTCCATCAGATCCATCTCAAATCATGTATTTTCTTCTTTATAAACTTAAAATCTTTAATTGTATCCATATTATTATTGTTATTCATCTAATATTTTAGTTTTGTGTTTCTATTTGGATTTCTATCTTTTTTTCTATTTTGATTTAACCTAAATTGTCTCTATCCCATTGGATCTATTTAATTAACTAAATCTTTATCCCTCCATCGGAGGTGAAACATCTTATATTTGTTGTGGTTTGATTCCATATTTATTAAGAATGTTTTTTATATTTTTTCTTCATCTTGTAATTAATTGTATCTTGTGAATTAATTTATATGTGTTTATTAATTTTTAACAAAGTTTCTATGAATGTTTTTCTTGAAATTCCTTGTGAAATATTATTTAATACTATTCTCATTGAATTGAACAAGTCATGAATTTGATGACTATAATTTTGATATCTTTCAAATATTTAGGAATTATTCAATTCCATGACTATTTAGATTTATTTTCAATGAATATTTAAAGAATGAATTGGTGAAATTGAGACTTTGTCTTGTTTTTTATTCAAAGAATGAAATAAATTGATTTGAACAAAATGAGTTGAACTATTTAATGTTTTCTAAGTAGTTTCAAATGATTGAATTTATTAAATGAAAATGAACCCTCTTGGAATGAGGGGGTGAGGGGGTTGTCCAGGGGTGAGGGGGGTTATCTGGGGGTGGGGGTTGTCCGTGGTGGGGGGCTATCCGGGGTGAGGGGGCTATCAGGGGGGTTAGGGAGTTGTCCGGGGGGGTTGTCCTGGGTGAGGGGGGTGTCCGGGGGATTGAGGGATTGTCTAGGGTGAGGGGGCTGTTTGGGGGGTGGGGGCTGTACAGGGGGGTGGGGGTTGTCCGGGGGGAGGGGTGTCCGGGGGTTGGGGGGTTGTCCGGGGTGGGGGTTGTCCGGTGGGTGGTGGCTGTCATAGGGGTGGGGGAGCTGTCCGGATGAGGGTGGGGGTTATTCAGGGTGTTGGGGGAATGTCTATGGTGGGGGAGGGGATGTATGAGGGGTCGGGAGAGCTTCACGGTCAGGGGTGGGGGTTGTCCGGGGTGTTGGGGGGCTGTCCGGGGGGTGGGGGGGTTTCTACATTAAGGAGGGGATGTCCGGGGGTGGTTTGGTTGTCCGGGTGTTGCAGGGGTTGTCTGGGTGGTGCGGGGGACTGTCTGGGGTGTGAGGGCTATCTGGGGGTGAGGGGGATTTCCAAGGGTGGGGGCTGTCTGGGGGGTGGGGGATTTCTGTGGGTTGGGGGGCTTTTCGGGGTGAGGGGGGCTATCCAGGGTGAGGGGGGATGTCTGAGGGGGTTGTCCTGGTGTTGGGGGGCTTTCTGGGTTGGGGGGGCCGTCTGAGGGGTGGTTGGGCTTTCCGGGTGGTGTGTGGGGGCTATCTGGGTGGTGCGGGGGGCTGTCTGGGGGGTGCAGATTTTTGGGGTGGGGGTTGTCTGAGGTGGGGGCTGTCTGGGGGGGCTGTCCGGGGGGTGCAGGGTTGTCCGGGGGTTGGGGGGCTTTTTGGGGGGAGGGTAGCTTTCCGGGGGTTGGGGATGTCTGGGATGAGGGGGGGCTGTCCGGGGTGGTTGGGCTGTCCGGGTGGTGTGGGGGGCTGTCTGGGTGGTTCGGGGGGTTGTCCAGGGGGGGTGGGTGGATTTATGGCGGTAGAGGGATTTCCGAGGTAGGGGATGTTCGGGGTGCGGGGGGGGGGGGGGGGGGGCTATTTAGGTGGTGTGGGGGATTTCCGGGGTGAGGGGTCTATTTCGGGGATGGGGTGTTGTCAGAGGCATGGTGTGGCATGTACCACTCAAAGTGTCGCACGTTTATTTGAAATGGACAGGATTTTAATTCAAAACAACAACTGACATACGGAGAACTAATCAAATGCATTCGGATTGTGTTGAAACTTTAGGACAATGATACGTTGGTCATTTGTGACTGGTATGAGTCCACTCCGCCTAAATCCGAGACACGGTGTGGCTGGTATCACTCAAAGTGTCTCACTTTGGTTTGAAATAGACAACATTTTAATTGAAAATAACAACTGACATATGAAAAACTGACCAAACATATTTGTATTTTGTTGATACGTAAGGAAAACAATCCAATGGTCATTTGAGATGTGTACAAGACAACCCTGCCTCAATCCAAGTCACAGTGTGGTCGGTATCACTCTAAATGTCTCTCTTTTGTTTAAAATGGGAACCGTTTTAAGTAAAAACAACTGGAATACGGAAAACTACCCAAACATATTCTGATTGTCTTGATACTTTCACACAATGGTCCATGGGACATTCTTAAGGTGTACAAGAAGAAGACACATCATTTGGACTTGCAGTTTGTGCGGCACAGCTGAATATGTGTTTTTTAGGTGTTTGATGTGCTTGAAAAGCATGTGTGGGGTTGTCAAAACTGACCGAATGACCTCATAATTCCATGAAATCAGACGACAACAAAGGGTGGGTGAATTGTGAAATTTTCAGCTAGACGTCATTTCAATCTGAGGTGTCGTGTGACCGCATTGGCCGAAAAAGACACTACGTGTGTCGTAAATGGACAAAACATGTATTTAAAGGTCAAATGCATTCCAAACAACATCATAATGACTTGAAATCAAACAAAAACACCCTAATTATTATTCGTGAGATGTACGAGGAGAGAACACATCATTTGGATATGTGATTTTCATGTCGTAGTTTAATGTCTGTTTTTAGGAGCTTTGCACGCTAGAAAAGCGTGTGTGGGGTGGTCAAAATAGGATGAATGACCTCATAATTCCATGAAATTGGATGACAACAACGGGTGGGTAAATTGTGAAATGGTCTGCTAGATGACACGTCAATCGGAGGTGTCTTGTGACTACGGTGGCCAAAAACATACTCTGCATGTCGTAAATGGCCAAAACATGTGTTTTGCGGTCAAATACATACCCAATGACATCATAATGACTTGAAATCACACGAAAAAACCATAATTATTATTCGTGAGGTGTAAAAAAACTAAACATCATTCAGATTTGTGGTTTGCGTGGCATGACTGAATATGTGTTTTTTAGGTGTTTGGAATGCTTGAAAGGCATGCGTGGGGTGGTCAAAACTAGCCGAATGACCTCATAATGCAATAAAATCGAACGAAAAGAAATGGTGGGAGAATTGTGAAATGGTCATCCAGACGACACATCAATCAGAGGTGTTGTGTGACCGTGGTGGCCGAAAACTCACTCAGCGTGTCGTAAATGGCCAAAACGTGCATTTAACAGTCAAATGCACATTGAATGACACATTAATGACTTGAAATCATAGAAAAACACCATAATTTTTATTCTTGAGGTGTAAGAGGATATGTCACATCATTCGGACACACGGTTTGCACAACACGGCTGAATATGTATTTTTTAGGTGTTTGGCGCGCTTGAAAAGCGTGTGGGGGGGGGGTCAAAACTGGCCGAACGACCTCAGAATGCCATGAAATCGGACAAAAACAAAGTGTGGGTGAATTGTGAAATGTTCAGCAAGACGACACGTCAATCAGAGATGCAGTGTGACCGTTGTGGCCAAAAACGCCCTTTGTGTGTCGTAAATAGCCAAAACATGCATTTATTTCTCACAAGAAAAATGAACAACATTAGAATGACTTGAAATCCCAAAAAACACCCTAATTTTTATTAGTGAGGTGTATAAGGAAACAGAACGTCATTCAGACACACGGTTTGCATGGCACAGCTGAATATGTATTTTTTAGGTGTTTGGCACGCTTGAAAAGCGTGCGTGGGGTGGTCAAAACTGGCAGAACGACCTTATAATTCCATGAAATTGGACAAAAACAAAGGGTGGGTGAATTTTGAAATGGTCAGCCAGATGGCACGTAAATCAGGAGTGTCGTGTGGATGTGGTGGTCGAAAACACTCTTCGCGTGTCGTAAATAGACAAAACACATGTTTAATGGTCAAATGCATACATAACAACATCAGAATGACTTGAAATCACACGAAAACCCCCAAATTATTATTCGTGAGATGTATGAGGAGATGATATGAATATCCCCATACAGGTTTCAAAAATCCATGATCTTTGAAAATTAATTCAACCTCTTCAATCAATCAATTATTTACTTCTAATCTGTAAGTCCTAATGTTATTAATCAATTTTTTTTTGATTTGGTCTAAACCAGATCTCTCTATCTCTTTACCAAGGTTGGGAACCCCTTCCTCCCAATAGATCCATATGAAGCCAATAAAATTTTTAGTTCTACACTCCAAATCAATAAGGCTTAACTTAGTTTTAATATTTTGCATCTATTTTTGTTTGTTTCTCTTTTGATTTGACTTAAATAAGGTGGTGTCGTGTGTGGCATGACAAACCCAATAATTGTAGTTTGATTTGTTTTATATTTTCATTCTACAATTTATGTGTAATGATTATATGAATCAACTTGATTTTAATTCATCATAGACACTCCTTTTATGTAGTTAGTGAATCATATCGAGGCACGGTGTGGCCGATACCACTCAAAATATCTCACTTTTATTTGAAATTGACATGATTTTAAGTGAAAACAATAACATGAATACAGAAAACTGAACAAACACTTTCATATTGTATTAATACATTAAGAAAAATATCCATGGGTCATTTTTGATGTGTATGAGTCAACCCCACCTCCATCTGAGGAACAGTGTGGTCGGTACCACTCAAAGTGTCTCACTTTTATTTGAAATGGACAAAATTTTAAGTGAAAACAACAACTGGCATACAGAAAACCCACCAAATGCATTAGGATTGTGTTTATACTTTATCAAAACGATCTATGGATCATTTTTGATGTGTAAGAGTCAACCCTGCCTTAATCTGAGGCTTGGTGTGATCGGTATCACTCAAAGTGTCTCACTTTTGATTGAAATTGACAACATTTAAAGTGAAAACAATAACTGGCATACGGAAAACCAACAAAACACATTTGGATTGTGTTGATAATTTAGGAAAATGATCCATGGGTCATTTGTGATGTGTACAAGTCCACCCCACCTCAATCTGAGGCATGGTGTGGCCGGTACGACTCAAAATGTCTCACTTTTATTTGAAATAGACAGGATTTTATGTGAAAAAAAAACATGAATACAGAAAACCAACCAAATGCTTTCATATTGTCTTGATACATAAGGAAAACAACCCATGGGTCATTTGTGACGTTTTATAGTCAACCTCACCTCAATCCAAGGCATAGAGTGGCCGGTATCACTCTTAGTGTCTCTCTTTTGTTTAAAATGGACAACATTTTAAGTCAAAACAACTGACATATGAAAAACCAACCAAACATATTCTAATTGTGTTGATACATTAGAAAAATGATACATGAGTCATTTTTAACTTGTATGAGTCAACCCTACCTCAATCCAAGGCACGGTGTGACCGGTATCACTCAAAGTGTCTCTCTTTTATTTGAAATGGACAACATTTTAAGTGAAATCAACAACTGTCATATGGAAAAAATGATCAAACACATTCGTATTGTGTTGATACATTAGGAAACAATCGATGGGTCATTTTTGACATGTATGTGTCAACCTCGCATCAATTAGAGGCATGGTGTGGCTGGTACAACTCAAAGTGTCTCGCATTTATTTGAAATGGATGAGAATTTAAGTGAAAACAACAAATAGCATACGAAAAACCAACCAAACACATTCATATTGTGTTGATACTTTATAATAATGGTCCATGGATAATTTTTTTAGGTCAAGAGTCAACCCCACCTCAATATGAGGCATGGTGTGACCAGTATCACTCAAAGTGTCTCACTTTTGTTTGAAATGGATAGCATTTTAAGTGAATACCACAAATGGAATACGGAAAACTGACCAAACGCATTCGTATTGTGTTAATACTTTAGGAAAATGATAAATGGGTCCTTTTTGATATGATCGAGTCAAATACTCCTCAATCTAAGTAAGTGTGTGTCTGGTACCACTCAAAATGTCTCACTTATGTTTAGAATGGACAACATTTTAAGTCAAAAGAACTGACATACGGAGAACTGACCAAACGTATTAGAGTTGTGTTGATACTTTAGGACAATGATCCATGTGTCATTTTGGATGTGCATGAGTCAACCCTTCCACAATCCATGTCTCGGTGTGACTGGTATCACTCATAGTGTCTCTCTTTTATTTGAAATGGACATCATTTTAAGTGAAATCAACAATTGGCATACAGAAAACTGAACAAACACATTCGGATTGTGTTGACACTTTAGGAAAACAATCCATGGATCATTTGTGACGTGTACGGGTCAACCCTACCTCAATAAAAGTCACAGTGTGATAGGTACCAATCAAAGTGTCTGACTTTTATTTTAAATGGACAGGATTTTATGTGAAAACAAAAATTGGAAAAAGGAAAACTGACCAAACACATTCAGATTGTGTTTATACGTTATCACAATGATCCATAGATCATTTGTGATGGGTACAAGTCAACGCTAACTCAATACGAGGCACGGTGTGACTGGTATCACTCAAAGTGTCTCACTTTTGATTGAAATGGGAAACATTTTAAGCGAAAACAACAACTCTCATATGGAAAATATTCATAAGGATACACAAAGATTCTTGAAATTAAGTGATAAAAAATAAAATATGGTCTATTGGTCATACATTATTAGAATAAAATATTCACAAGGCATAGATTGAAACACAATGTTTCATAGTATATATAGAAAAACATGAATTATATTAGGATTGAGTCTCGACATCCCATAAATAACATGCACCAACACTTATGCTCTAATTCTCAATCATGGGTCATTCATTATATTCAATAACATACAACAAATAAATATCATATAGTGATTTCATATGAAACCTATGAAAACTCATGAATACCATATAACAAATTGGTCAACAAGGCTACACATAGATTCTTGAAAAATAAGTTTCAAAGTCTCATAGCAATACCTCAATAGTGAGGAATACATTTGGTGACACCATAGCCCCATGGATCACCTCAATCCCATACTTAAACAGTGGGTTCTAGGACCAAACAAATGTCCCTTTGGGAACCCAATACCAAATACATAATTCAATATTCATACCCAATACCCAATATGGGGATTCATCTCACATCACATCTAGGAGAGAAAATTACAATTAGCCACATACCCCCTTATTATAATTAAAAAGTATCTGAAAAACATGTAGGTTGTTTCGGTAACCCATATCATATGTCGAGATTGACCAATTGTTTCTACTAATACTTCAAGAACCATTTATTTCCTTTGAATTTCTAAATTTCTAAATTTCTAAATTGGTAAATTCTGGACTGAATTATACATTTTGATTACTTTGGATGGGGATTTTGTATTGGTGTTGTTGCAGGTCTAGAGAGGGGGAGGTGTGTTGTTGTGGAGTTGTGTTGTTGCAGGTCTAGAGAGGGGGGAGAGGGGCCTACTTCTTTGGAGTTGAGAAAATTTATACCAATGGTTTTCAAAACCGTTGGTATAGATTCTATAATATAACTATCCCAATTGTTATAATAGAACTGTTGGTATAGCCTTATGGATTTCCATAACCCCTCTATACCAACGGTTTCACAAACCGTTGGTATATGTTATATTTTAACACACATATACCAACAGTTTGTATCAAACCATTGGTATACCTTCTATTTTAACACCTATACCAATGTTTTTCATATAACCGTTGATATAGGCTTATTGTCAGAGCTTACTTGGCCACAGTTGAGGGAACCATTGGTATACTATATACCAAAAGTTTTCAGGCCATTACCAACGGTTGTTAACTGTTGTTACAGTGTAAAATTCTAGTAGTGAATGAGAGAATATTGTAACATTTGTAAATATTGTGATGCTCATTTTCAAACCTTGGGTTATTTAAAAAAAATAAAAACATGGGACTATATGAAGGATTTAAATATAGATATTTTGTGTTGATATTTTTTGAATTATAATCAGTAATGATTATAGAAACTCAAAGTTGAATATTTTTGTGACGTAGTGGATATAAAATATAGGAAAATAAATATGAAAATTGTGGGAAAAATAATGGTGTTTCTAACATAATAAAATTTGTTTACATAAAACATAAAGTGATAGGTGTCTAACTCTAAAATTAATTCATATGTTATAATCCACATAGAGATAAAATAATTAATATTATGTTCAATTTTCAAAAATGAATTATGAAATAAAAAAACTAAGAGAACTAGTGTTACTTTCTTTTGAAATTTCGTGTGAATTCAAGAAAAGGTGGAGAAAAAATGTTGTAATGAACTATTGTTATTCTTATTTTTTCGAAGAAGTTAAAAGACACATCCTTAAGTATTCATATATGAAGATGATTAATAGTTCATAAAGAATAAATAATAATCATTAGGATTGATGTAGAGTTTCTCAAATTCTTTTGACGAGGGAAATGGGATTTTAATTATTATATACATCACATGGAATAGGAAAACTCTAAAATTATATAACTATTTACATAATAATATATAGATTCAATCATTGTTCAATATCAGCAGATATTTGGCCCAAGTGCATACCCTTTTATCATGCTTCTTTTGATAGTAAGAAGTAATCTATGTGTGAGTTGGATAATAACCACAAAACACCCTGGATGTAGTCATCTTAATAGAAGCAGAACTCATTAACAAACTCTAGTTTTTATTTTTCGTTACTTCCATATATTTTTTTACATATATATAACAAAGGATGGGAAGTTAAAAGAGATTTATTAATTTATTAAATAATAGAATATCTACTAAGGGATAAATTTTTAAATTATATTGAAATTATACCAACATTGATTCACCAACAACCACAACCCCTTGAACTTCTCAGTGTTAGGCACATCTTATTTTGATCCATTCATATTGTGTTGCTCTAAATTCAGCCATTACATATTCGATATTAATTTCATTGGTGGGATATATATGTTGAGCATGTCCCATCACCATAGGATAGGTTTATCCTATTATATGAATCATGAAAGTGTTTTGGTTATAACCTAGACATCTACTCTTCTAAAAGTTCATTCGAGTTGAATATATAGCACATGAGTTATTATCATAAACCAAGTTTTTCTATTTAGGTATAAGAATATAGGAGGTTTATTAGAATATTAAACTACCACCTATGATTAATGTTAGTGAAACAATGTTCAATAATGATGTAAATCCCTTAAAATAATAACATTGTTCTTGTTTTAAAAATTATATAAACTGATATATATGATTAATTAGGAGGTGAAGAAAATTTCACCAGATTCATAATTTTAGAAATAAAATAATTAAATTTATCTAGGTTTATGTATTAGTCAATACAATATTTGGTTCTTTTTTTAACATTGTAATATTTTCTTATGCCTGAAAAGGTATTCCATATCACAAAAAAATATTTTACTAGGACTCCCATTGTAGGTTTTCAAAAATGAAATATCATTGGATTATAAACATAGATTTTAATGTCTTATCTGTTAGAATAGATTCATATATCTAAATTTTATTCTCATTCACGTTTTACCAATGGTAGTTTAAATTTAAGTCAAATATCTTTGGCCAAAAGTTTGATTACCTTCCAAATTTAATTGTAAAAATAAACTGATCATTAATTATGTTCCTAATATTAGTTTAGGTAACCACAAGGTGAAAGTGTATATTAATTTAGGGTTATACCACTCAAACCACATTGGGTTCCTGTTTTCTGAGGTTTTATAACTTTGACTAAAGTATGAATCCATATTTAGTGTTTTAGATCACAGACCAAAAAATGTGGGTTTCACAACTAAATTGATAAAAAAATGACTCAAAATTAATGTTGAAAAAAACATATGTCTTTGAGAACTAGCTTTTATCACTATTATAATTAATATTTATTTTTTAAGTTCATATGGAATTGACTAAATGGTGGTCAACTATCTGACGAAAGTGAAGCATACATGACATGAATACAGAATTCAATACAAATGAAAGTGAACATGGTTTTTACCAAAATGGGGAACTTAATTGATGTTTGGTCAATATATCTTTGAAAAAATGTATAAGATGTTTAAATTCATACAAATTTAACAGAGGGGTAAGTAATTATTTGAGGTTATAAATATAAGACAAAAAATGTGTTTGGTTGTTTTTCTAACATAATATTATTTATTATAAAACGAATTTAGAATCAAACCCTAGGGTAAGAAACCTTGGTGTTAAAAAGGGGAAATATAAAAACCAAATGGTGTAATGATAACTATAATCATAAATTAATTTTTTAATCATTGGAGTGAAATATGTTATGAATATTATATTAAAATATTTTAATGGCATTTAGTGAAATTAAAATGATAATCTAAGAAAAATATTTAACATGCTCATATGATGGTCTTCTTACTATACCATTAGATATATATACCAAAGGTGACCATAAACAATGATTGAATATAGGTTTTCACTATAATACTCTTAATGGCATTTTGTATTCAATAATATTTTCCATTAGAGAAATATATTCCCCGGAAAATGTAAAAAAAATCTAATATTTACTGAATATGTCTTTGCCATACCAAAAAGTATGTCCAAATAGATAAAATATACTAATTACCTATATCCATGGGTATTTTTTATAATTAAAAAATTCAATTAATGAATTATGGTATATGGGATGTAAGTTTTCAAATATCTCTAGTGTGTTAAAAATCAAGGCTAATCAAATTGCATATAAAAAGTAAGATTAAAAAGAGATATATATGGATAAGAGGTTGTGGTTGTAGAAAAAAAATGATATTCAATATTCACTACATAAAATAAATTAATATATATTTATCTATATACATTATTATAAAGGGGAGGTTAAACCCTAGTTTCAATCTACATAATGAAATATAACATGAATTAATGTGGCCATGTACAAGTGAAACATAGATGATGGGGGAGAATATTTAACGTGCAATTTTACATATTTTCATGGGATAAAGTTTTTCGATGTTTCTACATATCTTATGATCTTATGAATCATTAATAATTTAGTGATAAAAAATAATGAGAAATTATATCATTTATGAATTGGCATTGAATTTATATAGATTAATGGAAGACCAGTTTCCTCAAGAAACCTTACATAAATTTCAAGACATTATGGGTTTACCATATGGTTTAGGAGAATAGAATAAAGTAGGAGTGTGCTTTAAGTGTGTGATAGAATATCCAAGAAATATTTAATTTCATTCTATGTTATAGTTGAGGGAGGAAATCCAATATCAATTATACATTCTATACACTTTGATGGCTCAAATAAGTGATAGGATAAAAGTAAAATTGGTGGATAGGTATAAGATAAGAAATACATGTTTATTTATATATCTATTCATAATATGAATCAATCCATGAGTATTTATATAAATATACACATATATTGGAATACTAAAATTATAATATTGGAAATGGAAATTAGGTGGGAGGTAACCCAGTGTAATAATAAGAGTCAAAACTCAAATTGAAATGTTTGGTCGCAAATAAAAAGGTGGATTGGAGGATTGAATAGAGAAGAATATTTTGACTGGGTTTGAAATAAGAGGACTAAGAATTTTTATATCTCTAATAGGAATAGGAATCAAGAATAACCAATTTTTGGAAAGGTGGGTTCATGTAATGGGTCAGAAAAAACACTATATTCTAGAAGGAAAACATCATTATAGAGACTAAATATATCATGAAAAATTTATTATGTATAGGTTAGGGTCTTATGTATGAAACTTTAATTCACTCAAATCCTTGGAAATTAAACTATTCTATGTATTTTAGGATTATGAAGGGTGGAAGAATCTTTTTTTAAGTTTATATAATATGGAATGTCAGCATTATTTTGTAAGGTTTTATGATAAAACTTGTGAATACACTATTTAGGGATGTGTGGTAAGGAACTTATTTCATATAATTTTGATTTAGAAAATAAGTACCTATAAACAATATAGTTTAAACATAATTTTTTTAAAAACATGAAAACCAAAAAAATATAGGAGTCATAATACAATTTCCAATGTGGGTGATTAAGTAGTAATATCTATTTGAGTATCCCCTATGTATAATATATTTTTTATCCAATTTTTTCTCTAGTTGTATAGGTTTCAAGTGTTATTTCATTAATGTTATCAATTAAAAAACCAATTATCAATAAAAATTTATTTTAAGTAATCTATCATGTGAATTATTAGACTATAAAATTATTTTAAACCTCAATGTTACGTAATACTCTCAAATCCTTTACCTCATGTTTCTCTATATTTTATAACAAAATTTTAGAAAATTGATCACAAATTATTATTTAATTTTTTTGAAATTGAACCTCATTATGAAATACCACTTCAATATCATATACTAGAAAATATCAAGTCTCTTATGTAGTTACAATAGTAGTGGTTTGATAAGATGATAATAAATTGAAATGTTTATTTGTATAATATTTCTTATCAACATTATCACAAACTAGACAAGGTACATTGGTAACCCGGTAACCGAGGAAGCCCTGACATAGCCTGTTGACCATTTCTAATCCTCATAGTTTGACTAATAGCACCTAGAATCATACAACATGCAAGTGGGAATAAATTTTCCACAAAAAACAGCGAAAAAAAACTAAGAGAGTCAACATGAATAGAAATGAAACTTGATAGAGTGTAATATACCAGAAGTCAACAACGAATAAAATCCCAATGTACTATAAACCAAGTACCAATATATAGGAAAACACCCCAATTCCCTTTGGACACAACTCACGAAATCCAAGGATCAACACCTCGATTCACCTCCAAGAGATCATTTCCCCTTGATCGAACATCGAAGGAGATAATCGAAAAACACTCAAAGGAACAATTAGTGTGTGAGCTAAAAGTCCGAGTAGGGTCATAGAAAGTTTTCCATTATAGATACCAATAATATATTAAAAAAATAAATTCCTTGAATTTTTAAAATAATTAGGTCTATCATTTTTAAATAATATTTTATCAAACAGTGTTGTATAGTTCAAATGATGGGAAAATACATTAATAATAGTCTTTACAAGTGATGGAATATTTCTAAAATAATTGATCAAACAAAATATTTATATAAAATATTATATATAAATTCATGAGTCATGTAATGAATTTTTACAACATTGGCATACGTTTATATCTAAAATATAAAACAAGCGAGCAACATGGTCCTCTGCCAAATAAGTATAAATTTTTTAGATAATAGGAATGCACACACTATAAGTGATGAAAGAAATATGTTTATACACAATTCTCCTTAAAAAACTAAATATGACTCATCGCCATCTTTTTAGGTATGTGACCCACTTCATGTAGGTTTTAAAATGTTGTAATACTATAGAATGTGTCCAAATAAGTCACCAACTACCTAAGGCATGCATGTGCTCTAACAAAATCAATGATCAGAAATATATTTTAAGACTTACTAAAACATTGTTAAATACTATTCTTCAATTTAAATTCTAATTTTCCATTTAAAACAAAAACATGTTTTAATCAAAATCATGCCTCTTTGACAAGATAAAACCACTAGGTTTCTATCAAAACATTTTGTGAAAGTTTTACAATTTGGAAATCCATTAAAACCCAATTCAATAAATCTAACAATTAATTTCCACAATTAAATTAAAAAAATAATTGAATTTTATTCCTTAAAAAATCCAATTTAGATTAAATAATTTAAATCAACCAATTTACATAAACACATCCCAATTCAATGGAATTGGGGGTTTCCCAATTCACATTCCAAAACCTTATCAAATCTCCCAATTCACTAGAATTGTATTTTATTATTGAATAAATTGAATGTAATTTTAAGAAAATGAATTTAAATCATTATTTGAATGAAATCCAAAAAATTAAATGTTAATGTATTTGGCTAAACAGAACATAATCACGTACCTTTTCCCGAAAATCAACACTTGCAACAGCAATCGTTAATGAGAAAAAAAGAGTATAAGACCTAAAAACAAAACCTAGAGATTATATCTGATAACAAGGATCATAGATTGATAAATTTCTGGTTGATCTATTGATATCCCGAAGTAGGACAAAGATAGAAAGATGAAAAAAGAGGTAGAATTATTACCTATGAATCACACTACAAGTGCATTGATGATCGAACACCTATTGGGAGGATCTAGAAGGGTGGGAAGGCTCCAAGATCACCTTTGGAAGGATTTGGTTCAAGAGAAATGAAACTAGAGATGTGGGTAAAATATATTTCAGCCATGATTCCCACTTAAAAAACTATATTTGGTTACTTCATGATGTGTAATCTAACTACATTCTATGAAATAGTTAATTTCCAAAATCGTTGAAAAATTAATCACCTTGATTTAGAATGTAATGCTCTGAATTAAAGACTCATAATTAATTCATTCATGATGTGTAAATTATATTCATGTTTTGTACCCTTCACATAATGAATCCTTTCAGGAAGTGCCTCCAAAAACCATTACACATTGTGTAACCTAGTAACACATCGTGTAATCCTCTTGTAGCCTACAGAAAAGGTCGGTTAAATATGAGCATCCATAGAATCTCGGACTTCGCCATTATAAGTATCCTTCCAATTAATTCTCAACCCTACTAAGAAAAAAATTGAAAATCCATGACATGGATAAAGGCATTCCTATCATATTTGTAATTTGATGTTACAACCTCCCCACAATAAAACCATTTTTTTCCCAGAAATCCTATGAAGAAGCTTCCATGCTAAAAAGATGATGTCATTGCTCTATCATAAGTTCCTTTCAATCCCATATCTTGTTATAATATGAAACATGATTCCATAGTACATGATCCAATAGAATTTTCCTCACCCAAAGTTCCATGGTATCAGAATAAACATTCCTAACTTGATTCTCAGTCAAATATAATTAGGTTCAATCTCATGATCCCCTCCAGTCAAAACCTGAGATGGATCAGATAAACACTTTCTCGATTGTAATACATAAAATATGTTATATATCGATGAATAAACCGGGGTGAAACTTTCATGAACACCTATTAAAAAAATTAGAACTCCAAATGTCTATAGAGACTATCACCATACAAATTATATTGGATTTGTGCTGTTAACATTTATTGAAAAATCATCAAAATCTTTACTATTGTCTCTTCCACCAGTCGTGGTCTGACCAGGGAACTTTCACCAAGATATGACCAACAAAATGTATATTTACAAGGTTGGACATATAGGGCCTCAAAATCATCCAATCTAACCATGGACAGGTAACTGTTATTTAAAAAAACAACCAAAACCAAATGATCATCCCAAGACCCACCGAAGACGATAATACAACCACAAGTCATATACTCTTGAATCAATATCTCTTTATCTATTTGTACATCGAACTGTGGATGGTATTCCATGATCAAATAGACCTGAGATCCCAGTTCCTTATGAAGGCCTCTACAAAAGTGAGATGTTATTTGGGGATACCTATCAAAATCTATAATATATAGAACTCTATGAAAATTGAAAAATCCCTTAACGTAGAGATTTCTAAACTCCCCATCATTGGTTTTATCATGAACTGGTATGAAGATATCTAACATGGTAAGTCTATTGATCAAAACCCATGTCATATTATTCGTTATTTTGGTATGAGGAAACCGAACCACAATGTCCATAGAGATTTTCTCTCACTTCCTTATAGGGACTAGAAGTGGTTGAAGTAAACCTAATAGTTTCTGATGATTGTAATTCACCTACTAGAACATATAGAAACACAAGGAAAAATAAGCAATGCCCTATCTCATTCCAGGACACTAGGACATCTCTTGCATGTTATAGAACATCTTAATGGTTCCGAGGTTCAAAGCCCATTGGTAATTATAAAAAGACCCCATCATAGCCTCTCTTGATGCTAATGAAACAACAAAGTGATTCTGATAGCATAGGACACCCTCTTTGGAGAATGAACATAGGGAAAATGTATCCAAACTATAAAGAGACTTTCTAATTCTATGGATTTCTTCATCATGTTTCTGATCCAAAAGAATCATCTAATGAAGAGAAGATGTCAACAAAATGATAATATAATGAAACTTCATCTCATTTCTCTTATACTCCAATATGAAATAGTGAAAATAGTGCCAGAAAATTCCATTCATCCAAAGTTTCTTTCACTACCTGGGTTGGATTTTTTCTACACAATACATCTACAATGGCATTCCCTCTCCCCATGGTGTAAGCGAAGTCATAGTCGAAAGATTTTAATTACTCCAACTAACGCGTCTAGTGTAGATTCAATTCTTTTTGGGTGATGATGTATCTAATGATTTTATGGAATGAATACATAGTAAACCTTTCTCTAAAAAAGTATTGTTTACATCACCTAATCACGCATCGCATATATAATTTCAAGAACATGGGTAGGATAATTATTTTGGAGCAACCTAAGATAATGAGATCCATAAGACACTACGTGATCTCCCTACATAAGAACACATCCGAAGCCTGAACTTGATGCATCACAAAAGACCACATAGCCCCGCTCAGCCTATGAAAGAGTCAAAACTAATGTAGTAGTCAAAATACATTTCATCTCAAAAAACTAACTCTAACATTTCTCATTCCATGAAAACATCCCGACATTACAAGTTACAGCTGTCATAAGAGAATCTAACTTTGAAAAGTCCTCCATGAACTGATGATAATATCCGTTTAACCCTAAGAATATTCTAAACTCAAAGAAAATTAATTGTTTCTCCAAAGTCATAACATCCTTTAACTTCTCAAGATCGACTCATATACCCTTCTCAAGCACTAAGGGTCCAAATAATTTCACATCCTAAATCAAGAAATCACACATTGAATGCTTGGAATATAGTTGATTCTTTCTCATCATACTCAAGAAGTATCATAAGGGGATACACATCATCCTCTTAAAATTTAGAATCAATGAATATTTTATCCAAAAATACTACCACAATGTTACCTAGATACTCATCAAAATTCATTTTTATTAGATCCACGAAAAACGCAGGAGTATTGGTTAGACAAAAGGGAATAAAAATGAACTCATAATGGTTGTACCTGCTGTTCAAGGTAGTTTTCTGACATTAGACTCTATTATCCCCAAATTATGGAAATAATGTCAAATTTTGATCCTTGAAAACCACTCTTCCCCTTATGAAATGATAAAAAATCATTAATTTGTGTCAACAAATACATTTACTTCACTGTAACTTGTTTCAACATTCAGTAATCCACACATAAGTGAAGATAACAATAAGCTTTATTTGCCAAGAGAACTAGTTCCACCCAAGGTGACAACTAGGGAATATCAATAATTTCTCAAGAATATTTCCAAAATGGGACATTAGCTCTTTTGTTTCAACTAGAGCCATTCGGTAATAGTGAATTGAAATTGGCTGAGTTCAAGGAATTAATTAAATAGAAAGCTAAACATCCCGTACTAATTTAAAATTAGAGATGTTTGAGGGAAACACATCGAGAAGCCCATCCATGACTAGAGGGAGATCACCACACATTGAATCCCACTCTAAAAAAAGAAAACACTAATATCAAATTCCCCAACTCTGGATAAGAATGTCCGGCTCTACTCGACCATTGTTCCCATTCTCCATTAAAGATATGAGGCAGCCACTAGGTATAGTAAGGTAGAGCCTTCAAATAAAAAAAATCAATCTTGGATTTATTGTAAATGATCCAATACATACAAAATATTACATAACAATATTTCACATTGATAGCTTTAAAACACCAATAAATATCGACATCTGATATTGACAAGACACAAGTGGGACTATAGAGACCCTACTCTCTCTTCACATCAAGGGGTGTAGTAATATCAATTTCACAAGATAAATGCTCTATAGGTATTTTAAAAACACTGGAAAAAAAAGTTGAAATAAACATGTAAGATGCACAAATATCAAATAGAGAAGTCACTAATGATGAAACTATAGTAATGGTACCTCTCCAAGTGACTAGACTCATGTATGATTCCTTTAGATACTCTTATACTACATGAAGTAGCTTGGTTCTGGATGCATGTGGAAAGAAACCTTTTATACGTGAATCCTATAATTTCCCTATAGTTTTAGGAGGATATGATGATCTCGTTTCACAATTAAGAGTAGACATGTTATGCTAGAATATCTGTAAGTTTCTTGAATGTTCGATGGAGCTATAGTTCTTGGGTTCCTCTATGAAAACCCTCTTAGAATTGCATAGATTGAAACACTAATAAAAAGTCGTTGTACTTCACCATAGAACTTTAGGATATCTAGAATGACTCTTTCATTGAGAACTACTGTGGAAATCATCAAACTTCATATTCTTATTGAAAGAAATGACACTACCACATATGGAAAAGGAACACTCATTCAACCTGACATTTTAGCCTGGTCCATCTCAATTGTCACCTACCTATCTACAACATCGTAATAAGTGGAAATAATTTTCAAGAATACCAAAAAACATATATCTGATCTATGTTCCAACTCGAATCATTGAGTATTCATCCCCTCATTAGATACAATATCATGTGAAAACTGCACCAACACAGCAATGTGATTTGAATAATCAGTCAAGGTTATTCCAGCCATCCCAAGTTTAAGAAAACTCAATACCCATGGCCAACAACATAGAATTTGGATTGAACATGTCTGTGATAATAACAACAAAGTATTTACACTCCAAATACAAATTATTCTTTATTGTCCTCATCATGTCCCACCATCTCTTACTCGGTCATTCTAGTATGAATGTGGCACAATTTTACTTGATATCATCTGGTGTCTCCATGAACTCAAACAAATGTTTTCTCTTTACCAACCATTCCTCAATAGTTTGAGGATAAATGGATCCCTAGAAAACTGTAGGGTAATAGTCAAGGAACTTTTGATAATGATTTCACAAAAAATCCCTTAGAGGATCAACAGTTGGATAGATAATGGGAAATGGAGTTGGTGTATGTACCATAGCATGGACAGTGCGCAAAATCACCTAAATTAGATATGGGTCCACTGGAGGATTTTCTCATCGTGGTTCAGCATCAAATTTCTAATGGATCCGGTTTTCACATCTTCTCAGGGGCATGATGCTACACAGCGTCACCAGATAGCAAGGAATATATCAGAATAACAATCAAAATGAGAAACAAGTGAAATTAATCCCAACATATGGAATAATGATATTTATATTTCACTCTATCCAAATATAAATAGGGAAAATAATATAACTATTCAATAAGACATCCTTCCCTAATCACCCCTATAAACATAATGTTCATTGTGGAGAGATATGACTAGGTACTTAATCAAAACTATCTCTTATGTCCCAAAAATATTTCAACTAAATACTTATATTGGGAAAAGTTACATAGACCGAAGGGCATTCTTGATCCTTGTGGATCAGTGACTAGAACGTAGAATAATACAACAAGCAAGTAGGAATGAGTTTTCCACAAAAAATAATGGAAGCAAGATATGTGAGTCAAAATACATAGAAAAGAAACTCCACTAGGAGTAATGTACCATAAGAAAACGAGGAATCAAATCACAAATTAATATAACACCAAGTACAAAAATGGTGGAAAACCCTCCATGTCCGTAAAGACACAAATCACCGCATTTTATGTTCAATAGCTAGATTCACCTCCAAGATATCCTTTCCCCTCGAATAAACCTGGAAAGAGATAATCCTTAAATACCCAAAGGAACAGGTTGGGTGTGATCTAAAAATCCTAATGGGGTCTCACCAAGGATTCCATAATAGATACCAATAATATATAAACCAAAGAAATGATTTCAATTTTTAAAATAAACATGTTTTTAATTATCAAATAATATTTAAAAAAATCATTATATAAAAGTTAAATGATGGAAAAATATATTAAGAAAAGGATTTACATGTGCTGTAATATTTCTTAAAAAATGTATTAGAAATATATATATATATATAAGAGTTTATATAAATTCATAGGGTATGTAAAGTAGTTTGACAACATTGGAATACAATTATATATCAAATATAAAACAAGAGATCAACATGGTCCTCTGCCAAATGGGTACAAAAGCTTTTATCTATAGTACTCCAAAATCTCTAAGTGATCTTAGAAAGATGTGTATACACATTTCCCCCTAACATTGGCCAAAGGTGGCTCGTCTCCATCCCATCAGGGAAGTGACATATAGCGACCTGAGCCTTTTTTTACATTACTATTACTTCATTTTAAAGATAAAAAACATAATAGTATTACAGATAGAGGATCAAAAGGTTTAGTGTCTTGGGGAAACTATGACCATATGTAACAAATAAAACATCAATCATAATCATTTATTTAATTTCTTCTTCTTTAGCTTCTTATTGGCACTTTTCCTCTCCTTAGTACATGTATCCACCTGAGGATATACATAAAAAGGGGTCATATAGAATCCTATTAAGAGTATAGATAAGAACAATATAGCATGGGGTGAGCATAATATAACATAATCAAAATATCATGAACATTAGAGGAGCATAAATAAAATACATGAAATGTGGCAATGCATAAAAATGATACATCATGTATTAGTGGGTAACTACCACACATACTTGTGAACCAAGATAGCATCTTGTTCACATATCATTTCACATTTACTCATGATTTTCATCACTTTACTCAATGCATTGGAGAACTTTATAATTCCTGGCGCACCCGTCACATTGAAACATTCATATTGTGCTATATAATTCTTGGTGCACCCGTCACATCATAACATTATCATTATCATGATTTTCCCAAAGAACACATATAAAAAATGAACATAACTTACCCATGTAAAGGAATGGGTTTCATCTCATAAGAATACATTCATAAGATTTGGGTTCCCAAAAGAAAGAGGGAACAACATACTTGATACAAGAACCATCAACCATGAATGAGAGGTAAAAGTTGAGTTCTTAAAAGAAGAGTTATTTTGGAAAACATTTGGTTAGAAATAAACATAATTATAAAAAATTTATATCCAATATAAGTTAATATAATGATGAGTAAATGATATTTAATGAGTAACCATATCAAAAATGATGTGAAGGAGGGAGAACCCGAAGGATGAAAGTTGGGTTCGAGAATTTCCCCTTACCTTGTGTCTGAATGATTCCTTATATTTAATGTCCTGTATAATGACATTATATTCATTAATAATAAATTCCATAACCTTTTATACAATAATAGGGTTCATTATGGTTTCATTATATCATTTTATGTTCCTTTGTATGACTTATTGAGTTTAAAAACATTGTTCGGGGAGGTTCGTTTTTTATGGTTTTTCTTGGGTGGTTCACTTTTATTCATAAATTGATATTCGGGTAGAACATGGGTAAACATCCAGAAATGATATTACATGTCACTAATGATATAACAGAATTTTTAATGATCTTATAATGAATTATATTAGATCCATGTGGATGAATCATTAGATAATAATTAAATGAAGATTGTTTGGGTTAATTTTTAGCGGTTTTTCGATTGCAATGAAGTTGTTTTATATTATCACTTAGTAATATGTTCATAAGTCATTTCTAGAACTTTAAATAGGACATAATACATATAACATATTCTGGTTCAACCATAAAAATGGTTTCATGACTAGATCTGAAGGTATAAATGGAAGAAGAAAGCATGTCGTTCATGAAGGTGATAAATTAACACCTCACGAACAATGTTCTCTTTAATAAAATAAAAGGAAGAGGGAGGGGGTTGGATGATATAATATCCCATTAGAATAATAAAATTAAATTATATTTATAATAATGGAGTTAAAACCATTTTGATTAGGATAGGTGGGAAGAGATCAGAAATGGACATGAACTTGAAAGGAAATTAAAGGAGAAGAGGGAGAGAAATTACCTCTTGAATCCTTCTCTTGAGAACCTCCATAAAAGCCTAAGCATGGTCTTTTGATGAGATAATTAGATATTTGAATTGGGGGAGAGTATAGGTAAGGTTTTTGGGTAATTTTAAGAAAGGATTGGATCTTGAGAGGTGTGAGGAAATGAGGGTGTGATGGGTGGCTTTTATAGTGGAGGGGAGAGGGGTTTACTTAATATACAATTCATTAGTTTATTAATTTCCCCTAAGACAATTAATAGTGAGTATTTAATGACCAATAATGGTAATTTTATCATGTGATCCTGAATAAAGTGGGCTTACATCAATAGAGCACCATCGATGACTCAATTAATCCATTATTTAGCATTTATTGTAAATTATCGGATTCTATTATTCATCAAAAATTCATGTATCTCAGAAAAATTCCCAAAATTCACCCCAACCATTTTTTGATGTTTAGAATCCAAAAATGAATTCCATTGTTTCAAAATAATTTTCGAAATATTATTTATTTAAGATTTAATTAAAATCATAATTTACTTTAAAACAGTTTTTAAGATTAAAACCGATATTATAGTGCTTTAAAGAATTACATAGGGTCTTATAAAAATATCAAAAAACTATAAGACATTTATTTGATAAATAATGAATAATATTTAATAAAATAAATTTTCCTTTAAATTAATTAATTAGTTATAATTAATTATTTATGACTTCCAAAATTCCAAAACGTTTACTAAGGTCAAATTGTCACTTTCTAAGATGTCTAAATTTTTTCTTATTATTAATGGGTAAGGTTACTCTTATATTTGATGATTTACTATTCATAAGGGTCATATTACTTTTCATAAGGTTATGTTACTATTCCTCAGGGTACGTTACTATTCACTGAAAATTATTTTTGTTTCATTAGACTCCAAAAATCATCTTGAACACAACCGTGTATGTCAGATTTTTAGAATTCAAAACATTGAAGTGAAAAACTTATGTCTAAAGGTCACTTAGGACCTATTAGTTCATTATGTTTTGTTTTCATGTGATTTTATGACATAAATATAAGAAGGAAATTTCCCTTGAAAAACATTGGGTCGTTACATTACCCATTGCATGTATGTTTTATAACATAGTAATAGTATAGAGTGAGCCAAAAAACTCACCAAAAACCTATGGATTGCATGTTATCTTACACAATAATCTATGGAAAATTTATTTTAATAATAATTAAAATAAAATTAAATCCCATTACTTCATTTCAAGAACAATTTTCTTTTTAAAACCTAAAAGTGTTTTAATAAAAAAACATGTCTCTCTAACAAGATAAAACTATTGGGTTTCTATCAAAACATTTTAATCCATTATTACAAGTTTTATTTACATTCAAAAATAATTTAATAAATCTCACAATTAATTTCAAAATTTAAATTAAAAAACATAATTGAATTCATTTCCATAAAAAATCAATTTAAAATAAACAATTTAAATCAAAAAAATTCTATAAGCACACACTAATTCATTGTAGTTGGGGGTTTTCCCAATTCTAATTCCAAAAACGTATAAAATCTCCCAATTCACTAGAATTGGATTTTTTTATTGAATAAATATAAATTTCACTTGAGAAATTGTTTTTAAATTAACTGTTTAACTAAATAAATTAAATTCAAAGTTAATCAAATTGAATAAACATGAAGTAATCAGCAACATTTTCCCAAAATTTAATACTCGTAATGGCACCCACCCGCAAGAACAAAGTTGCAGTAGAACATGGAAAATAACTTAGATATGATATCAAATAACACTAATCATTTATCCATCAATTTCGTGATGATATATTGAACTCTTAAATGATGAGAAAAGGAGAAAGATGAAAAATGAGGGAGAAAGCTTACCTAGGAATCGCACTCTGAGCTCAATGATGATCAAATGCAAAATGAGAAGATCTGGAAGGGTTGGATTGCTCAAAGATCGCATGGGGAAGGCTTTGGATCAACATAAATGAAATGTTATAGGAGGGGAAAATAGATCTCATTCATTCTTCTCATTTAAAAAAATCACAGTCAGGGTATTAGATGACTTCAAATCCCACTATAGGTAATCAAATAGTTAATATCTGAAACCGCTTAAAATTTTACCTCCTTGAGTTAAAAATGGATGCTCAAAAATTAAAAAATCAAACATTAATTCATTTAAAATATGTAAAGTATCTTCACATCATGTACCATTCGCAGTGTGAATCCATTCACGACATACCTCCAGAAACCATTACATGTCATAAAACTCTATTACATGGTGTGTAACCCTTTGAAAGCCTATAGAAAATATCAGTTAAATATGAGAGTGAAAAAAATATATGACTTTACCATTTTAATTATCCTCCCAAATCATTCTCATCCCCAACCAATCAATAAAAATAAAAAACCACAATAAGGTTAAAGACATTAATGTTAGATCAGTAAAATGATGTTATATATATCCACTATATATTGATTGTTATTCAACAAAGACTTGTAAAAGACATTAATGTTTCCATTTATAGTTACAATAAATCTATAAATTTGTGTCCTTTGGATTATTTTTATTCAAACATTTGTGACAACAATCAGGTATAAAATTACATGTATAAATTATTTCATTAATATAAAGTACTTCTTCATTAAATATTTTTATATATAGGGGTAATTATTATAAGTATTGGTGTGCTAAAATTTTTTACAAATGTTAATCCATTGGTTACCTTTTGGAGATGAATCTTATGTCAAACTATTGATGATTTATATAGTTCATTTTTCTAATCTTCCAATAAATTTGGGACAACTAAGGATATTGTTCAAAGGATCAATGAAAGATACAATGTGAACATAATAATGATTTAAATAAAGAACTTGATTCTACACCATAAATATTATGCTAGAAAATTAATTTTTATAGTTATATATATTCTTTTTTTATTCAAAATTACATAAGTGAGGTCATAATGTTTTTTTCTATTACTAATACATTATTTTAGTAAAAAATATTAACAATGTATCATTTCATAGGGACCACATAAATAATTAGTATTTATTCTTATATGGTAGTAATTAATATGATAGGATGTGATAATTATAACATTATTCTACTAGAAAAACAATAATAATATATATTAAAAAATTAAATTAAACATTTATCAATAGTTTTACAAATCATTAACATTCTCTTGAAATATTTGCAATGAAATAATAGATGTAATTTATTCTTCTTTAGTGTCCACTCAATTAATGAGTAATTCAGAGAGGTAACACTTTATGTATTAACTTGGTATTCTGAAGAGATACATCAATACAATGATGATCAAAAATCAATCCAATAAATTTCTATGATATAACTCTAAAATAGCATTTTTATTTTTCTGTATTTAGAATGCTTGATAATATTCTATATAATTTCATCTTATGGTCATCAAATTTATTAAGATAATAGCATGACTGAATAACCAAATAATTAATATTGAATTAAGTTTCCTTTATAATAAGGTTCATAAATATATACGGAATCTCCCTTTGATAATTATCTTTATAATTCTTAAAATGAAAAGGAATAACCTTGTTGTAATATACTCGATGGGTTTCTCTAATGGTAGTTGAATATTTATCTTACAAATCAATTTATATTTGGTTGTATACAAAATTCCCATTCATGAATGATATGGATTGAAAACAAACAATTTAATTAATAAGTAATTTTATAATTGGGATATGTAATTCATCATTTATAAAATAGTTTTTTAAATACATGATGTTAATGCAAACACATGATTTTTTATTCTTGTCATTCATAGGAAAAAATTGTCTATATACTTTGGGTATTGAAGTACTCAGATAAAAATACCTTTGATATATTTATCATATTTATGTTCCACCATTCCACTTTAAGATAGATTCATTATTCTTATCTTCTACTTTTATCCATGAAGATTATCTAGTAGAACGATGTGATGATTGACTATTAAATGATATCAACTAAGTGTTTATATTTGATTCCATTAAAATACATCCATGAGTTCCTTCATAAAGTCCATGTAATCATATTTATCCTTGACATTAATAGTTTCTCTAATTTTAATTTATCAAATGTTTTCATTAATACCCATATTCACCTTTATCTATTGGACAATAGCGGTAGAGAAACCTTCCTCAAATAATGGTGGTAAATTTCCAATATATTAAACATTATCAACATCAATAATAGTGGTTTGATAATCCTCTTGATCCTTATAATATTGTGGATGAATTTTATCATATTTTTTTATATTTATCTCATTAAAAGTTTTTGGATATTCATCAAGCCAATATAATACCATGTAAATTGAAATAGATGTTTCCAACACTCATGTCTTCTACCGATGTTATATCCTTATCTCATCAAATTTTATCAACAATTTCAATTGATTAATTGTCACATGTACATTGAGAAATATTTTCTCAAAGTAATGATCAATGTGAAAGGTTTCGACAATATAACTCTCTTATATATATGGGGATATTTCAACAGATAATTCAGATTATGCATAATAATATAAAAAATTAATATATGTATCATTCCCTTTGAAAAATAGTACCATATGATATCATAAGACCATGCCTTTTTCTTTATATTGATCAATAGGGAAAATTAAATCCTTATTAAATAATTCTATGGGTCAAAAATAGCTGATTACATACTATTATGGGATACAACCAATGTTACATCTTCTAGTATTGTTTTCTTACCCTCCCACATGTAATATCCCATATCAATATATCATGTTTTATAGGATTAAAAAATGAATATATCACTAAAAAGTTGTCCATTTTTTCATTAATTGAATAATTATTGAATTAATCATATGAAGAAGTAATTATTGTATGGAAATAAATCCAAAACCATCCTAATAGTTTTTAAAATTTTTATCTCAAAGAATATCCAGGATTTAGGATTCCAACAAAAAACACAATAATGTTTTTAATATTACATTCCCTAGACGTCTATTCCATCTATTTTCATAAACCAAGACTATCAAATTGGAATGCGAAAGGCTAGGTGACTAGTAACATTAGTTGAATAATGTATGAGAAATTATAAGTTTATTTCATGAACTGTTATCCACTGGAGTATGAATATTGTTTGCATCATTAATCCTTATCAATGCATATAAGGGTTATATATTATCTTTTTTAGAGGTTTCCCAATCCTTATAATTAATGAAAATTACCTCATGGAATGTATTATATCATGATCTAAAAACATATGTCTCTATAGTATCCACTTCAACATTAAAATCTTGAATATTTGAAATGGGGATCATGAGGTCCTGTATGGGCTATTTATAAACGTTTAGCATGTCCAAGATTCATACTCATTATATAAATATAGAAATATGTTTCATTAAAACATATACATTATATAGGTGTAGGTTTTTCTTGATAATCACTTTACTTTATGCTTTGTTAATCAAATTTATTGGACAAAAAAAATGGCATTTATGAGCTCAATTTGGGGTGTTTTCTTATCATTTCATTCTAGGATTAATATATTTTCATATATCTTATGGAAAAATTGATGTTTTTTATCAGAAAATGAACTTAATAATTTAATATGATTATGGTGACAGTTAGGGGAACTATGGTTAGACTGATACTCGGATTGAGCTTCTTAAATATCCCTTCTCCTTGGTATAATTTATTATACAATTAGGGATGACACTCTGATTCTTTAAATCACTTCAGGTATGTCTTTTATCACATCATATGCCACTATTTAAATTTATAATGGGTCCCAATTAATAATTCTCAACTTAAATAGAATATTTTTTCTCAATTTAATGATAATAATATAATTGAACGTTTATTTTTTCACAAAAGTATATTAAATTTACGGAGGGGGTTCTCATCCACCCAAAGATGAGTGAATAAATTATAATTTGATTATTTTTTGGAATCCATGGGAACACTTATTCTTATTTATTTATTTTTTACAATTGAGAATTTGTTATCAATTGGTAAATTGTGATGTGGAGGGTGTTATAGATGGAATTAGGTATATTACTAACAAATTTACTAATATCTTGATTATTCTATGTGTGTGATTCACTAATTTCCTATAAATACATTTATCAAATTTCTATGTATTATTATTTAGTGCATCATTTTATTCTCCTATCACTTCAAGGAAATTGGCTAACATATATTCCACATGTTATGTGAACTTTTCTAAACAAATTAGACCATCAAAGACTATCTTTTGATGTATTCCTTTGAGTAAAAAGTAGTATTGGATCATCTGGAACAATATTCGATAGTATAGAAAATAAATAAGATGATAACCTAATATTTATTTCTCAAACGTTTGACCTTTTTCAACTAGATGTTGTTTTTTTAAAGAGATTAATTAACATGGATCCCAATCATTCATGATGGAGTAAATTGTGTTCTTTATATTGTCAAAATTATGAAATATATTATTACTATTAATATATTAGTTATTATTACTATATTATTTTCATTGTTACTGCTATTGGTAGGGAGGGGGTCTTTATTTAACCAATATATCTTCAATACTATAGCTTGACTAGCTATTATCTTGAAAATGTAATCTAAAAATTTTAATTTTCAATTATTTCTTGCATGTGATGGTTTCTCTTTATATGGTTTTGTTATACTTCATCAAAATAAAATCTTATAGATGGTTCATTGTAACAATCAACTGTCAAAATCCACTAGGATATATCTATGGAATATTCATGGTTCCAAAATAATCGTATAATACTTATATATAAATTTGAAGATATTTCATTTAGTGAAATTTTATCTCTAAGGAGTCTGTTAGAGGATTACATTTAGAAATTTATCCCACAACATTATTATTATAACAATTTTTTATAGTAAAGGTTGGTGAATTTATTTCAAATAGCGTATAAAGGAATTTATAAAGGAATTTTTAGTTAATTTCCTCCAAAATATTAATAGAACATTTAAAAAAATTATTATATATTACCAGCACAAGACCCTCTAAAATATAAAAAATCCATTTTAGATAGCTTTCTTCTAATTGTTATAGTTTTCTCAACACCAGTACATTTTGGAAAGAAAAAGGATAGAGATTCTTTGTTGAGCCTCATATTCAATTTAATATAAATATGTATAGATTTATAATGTTCCTTGGAGAAGGATTCAAGTTAATACAATAGACATATAGTTTCTTCTCTGGTTGTACTAGAACATGTTAGTGTTCTACATACCCTAACTAAGCAGCAAGGGAATCAACTATTTTTTCCATTTTATTCTATTTCATGCACATATATTTTAAATATATTACTCACCTTGTATTTTGATTCTCATATTTATAATAGATTAAACTATTAGATTTCAAATACATTTGAAATTAATTGAACAAGATAATGAACTTTTATCATGATTTCTTAACTCAGGTGGTATCCTATTATCAATGAGGCTAAACTGATGATAGTGTAGCTTTGGTAAAAAACACCTTCTCAATATATATTTTTCCCCTTATAAATTCGTAATTTATATTCTCATCCTTCTATATTTAACATTGAATAATGTAATTTTTTTCTCTATTTGTTATTATATCAAATTATTCATGTGGAAATTAGGTTATAGATATGAACATATATTTTCAATTTCAATTTTCATTAGATCATTGTGGAGTCCATAATGAAAAATCATAAGGGGATCCTAAGGTACGAGATTATTTCAAATGTTGAGTATATACACCTACCAAATTGTTTTAGGTTTTGGGCACGAAATAGAAGCCAGTGAGCCATGGATTTTAAAATTTTCATTGGCGGGATTACGGAACATGTCACCTTTGATGATCTGAGCCCCAGAAAGGTCCAAGGATCTCATATAAATCTTAAGGTGCACAAAACTAAAATTAAAACTTGCCTGCTTCAAATCCAAAGATGTCATCGAGTGCAACATATATATAGTGATCATTGCTTGAAGGATCCAAAGAAGGATCCCTCTAGATCATTCACATGTTCTCCAAAAAAAATATTGGTATGTCAATCGTTGAATTATTAGTGATAGTGCGGAAATCCAACGATGATTTTAATGTCCCGACGATCACCACATTGATATCTCTTTGATTCTTGGGGAAGAAATTGATCCCAACTCATGGATCAACAGCTTATCTCTCTAGAAAGTGGAAGGAGAGAGAGTCTCTCAATGTTCATCCCATGAAATAATGAAAAGTTATTCACACTCCATAAGAGAGATCCTCCACCAACATTTATAGTGGAGTTGAGAAACACCCATTTGGGTTCCCTGTCCCCCGTTTATTTCAACGTCCACTAAATAAATAATTTTTACTAACTAAAATGCATCAATATGATTTATTATTTTATCACATACTTTTAATATATATAAAATATATTATGAGATAAAATTAGATCCATTTAACTTGACTCATTTTCCTACTTAATATTAAACAAACCTTATTAAAATAATATTTATTCGATTAATATTATCTTGTATTTACTAAACTTGTGAATAAATTAAATTAATTAAATCCCAAATATTCATAACTTTAATATTAAGGAATTTATTTAATTCTTTTGTTGATCAATAAGTTGGACAACACTTGGACCCCATGGCGGGGCCCACTATATCCATATACCTATTCAACTGAATAGGGAAGATTTTTTAATATGCTATTGTGTGTGACCCTCTAGGCCCTTATCTAAATAGTAGTGAATAAAAGCCATAGACCAAGAGTGGAGTCTAGAAACCCATTATGGCCCCTAAAGAGATATGGATAGTCATAGAAACAACTACCATCCTATGAACACTGACCGTGTTCTTTAATCTTTTTTTCATTAAAAATCTCTTAAAGAAGGATGCACTCTTGTGTCATCGTCCTTATCTTGTTTTATTATTTCTTTTCCTTTCTGGATGGATTTTTATTTTTACTAATTTGGCCAAATAATCATGAAGGCAGCACCATCATGATCAACCAGGTCTTAGATATACAACTTCTTGAACATGGAATCCACAAATCCTTTCTTGACCATTCAGCCAATGTCATACCAACAACGACGTACTGAACAAAAAATACCTCATCATGACTTCATTTCCATGGTTTTCATCTTGAAACAAACTTTGTAATCAAATTGTACGCTTTGGTGATGACCTTCATGCAGGATACCAATACACATGTTCATAGATATGAACAACCAATGACACCCAAAACATGTGGTGTTCCTATTTGTGGGTCTTTCCTCATGATCTCATTACTAGGGATCACTAGGTGTGAACTTCATGGGATTAAGTCTCATTGCTTATGAGCCCGCAGCACCTGATAGTCAAACATCTACTATATCTAGTCAGTAAGATGTATCTTGACTATAGAACATGTATTTAAGATTAATTCCATAGTATCTTGAGGTTCTCATTATAGCCTGGGATCTGCTATAACCTTCTGACATGACAATCAACCTTTGTACATTGACATTATAATAGTGGACACAAAAAATTCTACACTACAATAGTAAGATGAAATCATGTATAACTAACTGTACACATGATATGTTAATCAAATGTACTGTATAATTGGGTCTAGGGAACTAACTATTTAAACACTCCCACTTGCATTAGAGCCAACATGCTGACCAAACTTGTTAGGTACTCACATGATAAAAATCATTCTTCTGCTGAGTAACGGGTTTAACTGTTGGGCCTTCCAAATTTTCACTATATGGCATATTTTTTATATTCGACCTCATATCCTTGAGTAAAACTTTTCAAGATAAGGTATCCCCAAGTATATCACTTTTTTCCATTGTCATAACTTAACAAATTGGTAAGTAAGAATATCATATTTTACATTATGATAATAATTTTCTCACTAGGTGTGAATCCAAGAACTAGAAAAAACCATTGTGATTGATAACTGCTTCTTAGCTACCTTAGATGTTGCAAAGTACTCAGTATTTGTAGGTGTGGCTACCACTATATTTTTTGATATTGACTCACTCATAACCTTTTCCTAACTATGATACTAGATCAAATTGATATTAGAATTACTAGTTTGTTTCACACAAAAACTAGTAAACCTTCCTCTCCATATTTTAGGAACATATCATTTGTACTCACCAAAGTACAAGATGATTGTTTTGACTGCATCACTTACAATGCTCCTAGATGCAATTTATATCTTCCTACAATAATCTATATTCTGGAAATATAAATTATTGTACATAACTTGGAATATGTGATTGATCCATTGCAGAAGCATATGGTTTCAATTCACAACTTTAACCTCTTCCCATTCTTCGAACATGTTAACCTGAAGAGATTAAGCCATGTGACATTGGAAACAACTCTAAACATGAATTGTTCCAACATGTATTTTTCAATACAATGTCACTATATGTATGATTGACTAGGACCAAGCAACCTATGGATCTACCTTAGTAGATCCTATTCCCTAAAACTCAGGTTTCTACTTTAAGTCAACCATTGGAGAATTGATTTTATTATAATCTTATCTAACTGTAAGATCAAGATCTATTTTCCATATGTTTCCAAACATATTTCACTTGGAATATTTTTTATCTCTCACTTAACATTGGTTGACAAAAGGAAAAGATTCATTTATAATAGATGCTCTAAGATCTTGTTTCTTACTTTAATCTAGAATTGGATTTAAGTAACTTGCAACCCTTTTTAGCATCATATGATGTCATCATCTATTTCTGGTTGCGTCATATCGACACCTTCCATGAAATATGATATTGACATCCAATGACCAATAAAATGATGTTAGAAGTTATCTATGACAAGTAATATTCTTATATATTTAGGCATACTGACTTGGTATAACCAATCGAGCCTTATTCATACTAGGCTTGTACCATCCATGTATCATCCCAGATGAATACACACCGCAGTATTCAATTTATAAGCCCCTTTGTAATTTGATTAATGGAATCAATTATTTAATTTTAATTGATATTGTCAATCTTAGCTAATTTCCATATAATGCATATTTGTAGGATTTATTATTTTCAACAAATAATGTATCACCATCGGCGGTGAATATAAAAGAGTCATGATGGTTTCATCCTTCCTATGTAGTATGTGTCACTAGAACATACCTCTTCCACATGAACTTGTGTAACTTGTTGTTATTCCAACCATTTGTGCATCTTGAGCATTGACTAAGTCCAAGTCAATTTAGCTCCCACTATCTCTACTAGAGATGTGCACCCTTGTATAAAATTGTTTTCTAATTTTTGACTAAATATTTTCTATATTTGGGATTTATGTAATATTCTAAGAAACTGTAAGGATAATTACTTAGATGAACCATGTGTTCAGATTGATGCATGTTTGTTTCTAACAAACTCTTTGCATCCTAAAAAATGATCTATGGCCTCATAAATTTTCATCATACTATGACTCATATGATATCCATTTTTCATTTTAGTTGGAATATTGTTTATGGGTTTATGCTGTTATTTTCAAAGAGCATTATGAAATTTAATGGAAGTAACTTCTTGTTGTAACATTGCTACAACATACATCATAACTTTGATATATAAAATGTGGATTTAGGAATTACTCCATGCTACATTTTTTTGATAAATGTAAACATGGAAGACATTATCATCGATCCTCCTTATGAACATAAATATGGTGATGTAGATAAGGTAACATGCGTTTAGGAATTACTCCATGCTACATTATCATGATCGATGATTGTTTGGTCAAGATATTCATCAGCATGTCGATAAGAAGAATCTCATATCTTCTTACCAAACATAAACTTAACTATTCCTTAATAACATAAAGGAATATTATTATGTACCATTACCTCTTGTTTTCCTTTGGAATAATTCATAATATCTTGTTGAACTGACCATGGAAGCTTTGTGGAATACCTTGATTTCTAAAGGTTTCTTTGTCTAAACTAATGTTGTCAACAATACCAAAGGTTTTTAGTTGTGTTGAGCCTAAATACCATACTCGGTATAATTTGGACATCCAATTTTAGTTTTACATGACAATGAACTGTATTTCCACAACTGGGAAGGCCTTACATTTTATATTCATCATGTTTTGGTTTTGATTCTAGTAGCAGTGAGCTATTTTTTGAGTATGTTACCAAAAACAAAATTCATTCCAAAACATGGAATAATGTCTCATCATGTCAAAAGGGCATGTGATATAAATGGTTTGGTTATACTCAACAACTTGTTCAATTTCAGTCAATCACTTGGCAATTTGGAGTTATGTGTTTCTCACCACTGAAATAGAAATCACCCTTTCTCATCTCCTTAGAGAAGACACATTACTCCTAGTAATGTTTCACTAATTACATGGATACTATATTTCGATACAAATTTTTGAAAATCATATTTTATTTTAATACCCAATAAGTATGTGGGAAAATAATACTTTTATTTGATGAATATTAACAGAACAAGAAGTGGGTACTTGCTTCTAGTATTTCAGTCTATTGCATTTTTAAACTCCCAAAAATTTATGACAAATAGGTGATGCAAATAACCTCCAATTAAATAACCAACCACTTTTCTTTGAAGGAAATTACCAATGTTCCCTTAGTGTAACTTTACTTCTGTCTTTTCTCCATGTCATTAAATTTATTTTCCATAAGAATAAAATATGTTGTTATCTCCAATATTCTTATTACTTGGTGAATGTTACCTTAAAGGTAATGAATTTATTACTCAATACTGTTTGTTTGTACTCTTAAATGAAACTAGAGTAATTGGGTGTCAAATGTATAAGAATGGGATGACATGAAATATTGGGAACTATCTTTCACTTTACACTAACTGAGGGATACCATCACATTCAAATCTTGCGTCGCTTTTTCCTAAAAAGGATCTTGGAGATGATACTACATGTAACATCATCCATGTTCTAATGTAGCGTCAAAAACTAACATTAGACTTTCATGATAGAATTAAGACCGAATCATGATATGGTTGATTCATGAGTCTCCTCTAAGTAGTTTTACACCCTCTCTTACTGAGGTGGCCTAACAGGTTGGGACAGAAGCAACTTGAATTTCTGATATCGTAGTAATGTGTGGGAGTACCTAAACTACACTTTTGAAATTCATGCGTAGTTTAGAAAATAACTTAGTCCAATATTTATCGCAGTTTAATTGTGGAATTGTGGGTCATTCTCTATAAATAAACTTTATAAAATTGTACTTTTAATATTGATTACCAAATGTGACATTACTGATTAATTTAATCATTAATTGTCTCCCACTAATTTTTCGAATTCTAGGAACTCTCTGTACTGGAATTAGAATACTCTTGAGTATTCTAGTGTAAAGGATCTCAGAACCTCCCTCATAGTATACAATCTATTTCTACGCCACTACACAAAGGGTCCAAGGTAGGATTTTGGATGGCTAACTGCATTAACTCACGGTTCCTTGATCTATTGAGTGAAGTCCCAACATCAAAAATCATTACCGGTTTACTCAACTCTTGCCTCTAAAATTACAACAAGCTAGATATGACTATTTCTTTTTGGAAATTTTAGTTATGTCAACCCACCACCCTAATAAGAACTCCCCACTAATAAGAGGCACCCTCAGCTGTGGCATGACTGACACCTCGAACACCCAGTTTTTTTCAAACATGAATGATGGAAGGCTATTGTGACTTAATATTTTCTTTGAGGGTTTTATTGGTTTCTCTATCGATGAATGTGATCCATTTCTATTAAACTTGTTCATCTATATTGTCGCGCTCACTACTGAACTTTAATAGATAAAACACATGTCTCTTCTTTATACATTTTATTATCAACTATTTTTTTTATTTTCCCACTATTTTAAAATGCATAAAATAATAAATAAATGCATAATGGTAAACTACTACCTGACTGGCCTTGAGCATCTAAATGAACTAAGGGCATCATACATGAGACTAAGCTTGACTCATGATGGAGCTTTCCCTCTTTATTGTACTTTCGCTTCGCATATGGAACATTGAGTTATCTTGGAGGGGTCCACATAATGTCTTGGAGAATCTCCTCATCTTGGAAGTGTCCACGTGTCCTCCTGCATCGTCTTGATCAACCTGCACCGTCTCATCATGGCGGGGTCCACATCACTCGTTGTCTTCGTCCAAAGTACAAAATTAATTGACCGCAGGTGAGGGGACTAGTGGGATAAATGTACATCATGTAAAAGTTGAGCGCTTATATAAATTTTAACCGAAACAGACGATACACAGACTGTGTGTTTAATTAATTACAATCATTGCACTGAATTAAAATAAATAATTAAATTAATGAACATACACTGGTCGATGCTCAAGACTAGTAGAAAAGTAAATTATGCATGATAAAATTAAATGCATTAAATAAGTATGAGGGTTTATTTAATTAAATTAAATGAATTAATAAATTAAAATAATTTAATTAATCATCGGTCCAATAATAAATTTAATTTTAATTCCAAAATTTAATTAATTTAACTTAATACAATTTAATAATTAAATTGAATTAATTTTATCTCAGTAATAATGTTTCTTTATTTCAACCACAATTAATATATTAATTAATTTAATTTAATTCTATAATTATATTAATTTAAATTAATTTCAATCCTCAAACACCCGCTATGGCCCTTTCTGGGTTGTGCTGGACCTACGAACACCCGTAACGGGTCAGGATAAACCTGTTCTGCGTTTTTTAGGTTAGGAAGGTCGACCTAAACCCATTATGAATTAGGTAGACCAGCCCGAGGCCCTAGCTAGGCGTTTTAGGTGAGTTAAATTTCTCTGTTCTGAAACCGGCTCATGGTTTTGCAGGTCACGCCGAGGCGGAGACCGACTGATAAGCTACTGCTAGCGGTGAGGCAGGAGTTGCACAACGGCCCAGAGGTGCAACGCGGAGTGCCGGTGCGCATGGGGTCGGTGCTAGTGCATCAGTGGGGAGGCCAAATATGCGTTGTTTAGAAGTGGCTACTTCATAATGGGCCCCCAGGAACTTGTTGTGTGGAGAGCGGTGACCGGGACCCGAGGTGCACTACTGCGGCATAGGTCTGCAGCGGCTGCAAGGCAGCGGACATGCTAGCCAGCACGAGCTTATTGAGGGGGACAGACCCAGGCAACGATGGGTGTGGCTTCATGAGGGAGGGTGGCATAGAGCGGGGTGCTCAAGTGGAAGGTGGCATGCACTGCTGCTTGACGGTCCCAAAGGAGGGCGGCGTCCGGCTAGTCGGCTGCTACATGTTGCTCGGGCAGAGGAAGAAGATTAGACGTGGCTAGGAGGAAACAGCTGGGGTCGAGGCAGGCGGTGCTTTCCAGGAGGAGGCCAGCGGGTGTAGCTCGCGGCAGATGGGACAGTGTGACCTCAGGAAGGCGGAATGGTGGGGATTCCCTGCTTCGGTGTTGCGGGTGCAAGGTGGTGGAGGCCGATAGGGGTGCGGCTTGCTGGAAGGCGGATCGGGGTGTGGTGTGCGGTGATATGGAGTGTAGATGAGAACCGAAGGGGTCCACGCAGACCCCTTGTTTTCATTTTTCCTTTATTTAATCCACTATCCATCGACCTTTTCACCTATTTTTTTAAATTAAAGACTTCATTTGAAGTCTATTCCACCCCTCCCCTTCTAATATTTTTTTAAGCGTCAAGTCATCCCTCCAAAAAAAATTCCACATATGGAAAACTTTCTAAAGACTAGTAGGTAGCCTTTATAATTTATTAATAATTACATTATTATAATAAAATAATAATTTATAATTACTATAATAATATTATGAAAATAATAAACTTATAAAATTGTAATTTGCACAACTAATTTTATTTCTAATGAACCAATTGAAATTTAATTAGGTCAACAAGATGAAATAAAATTAGAACCCAAGATCAAACTGTATATTTGATACAATTCAATTATATAAAATGGTTGTAACATAGCCATTCGGGTTCGAATGGACACATAGTTTTAATCGTTGATATCGTTTCTGAACCCTCTACTTAATTTTAATGGAGCTTTAATTTTCTAGGCTCAGAAAATTTACGAGGTCACTTTAATGCCACTTTTAGTTTTTGGGGCACGCAGTGGAAGCTAGTGGGTCAAGGATTTTAATATTTTCATCAGTAAGATGACGGAACTTGTTGTCAACAACGATCTGAGCCCCGTAAAGGATAGAGGATCTCGCATAAATCATAATGAGCACAAAAATAAAATGAAAATGTACCCATTTTAAATTAGAAGACGCGGTCTACTACAACTAGTCGATAGAGATCGTTGCTTGAAGGATGAAAATAAGGATCCATCTAGATCATCCACATGTGCTCTAAAAAACCACTAGAACTTCGATCGTCGAATTCCAGGTGCCAGTGTAGAGATATGACAATGCTTTCGACATCCCGATGATCACCACATTGAGATCGCATTGATGCTTGAGGAAGAACATGATTTGAACTATTGGATCAATAGCTTCTCTCTCTAGGAAGTTGAAGGAGAGAAAGGCTCTCAATTTTCATCCCATGAATGAATTAATAGTGATTCACAGACCATAATAGAGAGGCTCTTCATATATTTATAGTGGAGTTGAGAAATATCGAGTTGGGTTCCCCGACCCCCGTTTATTTCAACGTCCACTAAATAAATAATTTTTATGAACTAAAATGCGTCCATATTATTTAAAAAATCCCTGAATATTAAAATAATATTCGTTCGATTAATATTATCTTGTATTTACTAAACTTGTGAATACATTAAATAAATTCAATCACAAATATTCATTACCTATAATATTAATTAATTTTTTTAATTCTTTTGGCGATCGATAACATGGACAACACTCAGACCCTATGGAGGGGCCCACTATGTCCATATACCTATTCAACTGAAGTGGGCGGATTCTTTAATACGTTGTTGTGTGTGAACCTATTGGCCATTATCTCGATAGTAGTTAATAAAATAAATAGATCAAGAGCAGAGTCTAGCAACTCATCATGTCCCCAAAAGATATAAGGATAGTCATAGAAATGACTATCATCCTACGAACACTGACTATGTACTATGATATCTGTCAATAAATATCTCATAAAGTAGGATTCACTCTCATGTCATCATCCTTGTCTTGCTTTATTATTTGTTGATATTTGCAGATGGATTTTTTGTTCTACTACTTTGGCCAAATACTTATGAATGCAGCACCATCCTGATTAACCAGTCCTAAGATATACAACTTCCTGAACAGGGAAGCGACAAATCCTTTCTTGACCATTTAGCTAATTTCATACCACCAATGATGCACCCAACACAAACTACCTCTCCACAACTTTATTTCCATGGTTTTTGTCTTGCATCAAAGTACATAATCAAATAGTATGCCTTGGTAATGTTCTCAATTTAGGAGACCAATACACGTGTTTGTAGGTAAAAAAACATTGACCCCCAAAACAAGTGGTGTTCCTATCGGCGGGTCTATCCTAATGATCTCATTACCAGAGATCACTAGGTGCGAACTTCATGAGAAGAGGTCTCAATACTTATGGAGACCCAGCATATGACAGTCAAACATCAACTGTATCCAGTCAGTAAGATGTTTCTAAACTATAGAACATGTATTTATGATTAATGTCATAGTATCTTGAGGTTCACATTATAGCCTTGGATCTGCTATAACCTCTTGACACAACAATCAACCTTTGGAAATTACCATTATAATAGTAGATGAAAAAAACTATACATTGTAATAGTATGATGAAATCATGTATAACTAACTGTACACATGATATGGTAATCAAATGTATTGTATAGTTGGGTCTAGGGAACCCACTATTTCAACAAATTTTTCATATTTTGAGTCTTATTCTCTGTAAATGATTCTTATTTATCATATACATACTCAACATCATTCTCCATATCACCAATTGGTCTATATGTGATAACACATATTGACGAGAAACTCATGGTATGAACTAAATCCACATCCATATATAAGAGGCATAGAGCCTCAGATAATTTAATGTAACCTTTCAGGATAGAATCATAATCAGACATCATTGTGAACTCCTTAAAAAGACTTTAAATGGAGAATCATTTTCTTGATTATATTTAATCCTTTTAATATTCTTATATTGAATAAAAAGGGTATTTTTCAATGAATGTAACTGTATGATAATTTACTCATGAAACTACTAATCTTGATCCAAAGAGAAGAGCTAGATCATAAGATATATATACTGCTATCTATATACTTTAACCCATAAATTAATAACTAAAAATTCTAGAAAGTGGTATACTAAAGACCCAATTATCTGTCTGATTAAATAATTATATTTGGGGGTGATTCCTAGCCTTAAAATTCTATCAGATTTTCAGGATTAGATTTCCTATGGGATAATATATCTATTTTTATGACTCTCTACACTTATCAGTAACATAATTTAATAAGTAAAAGATATGGTGTATCATATAACATTTTTTTCGAAGAGATGCCCACAATAGAGGATTTTTATATCTTTATAGGTTTTATTCAACTATGATCTTTCACCAAAATTTCATTCTAATAATAACAGTGAAGCGAAATTTTGATTACTATATACTATTAAACATCCCATAAATATTTTCTTATGAATAGGAAAAATTGTTGGTAAAGTCAAACAAAATTTTTATACAATGGATTTGGAAAATCATATCTAATTATAGCACTAGAAACAAATTTTCAAGGATGATATTATTGGTAAATAAGTAATTAAATAAATAATACTCTTGATTATTCTCATCATTCAATGAGTATTTATGGGGGAACTTCTATGATGATTTAGATCATATCTATGTGGATATTTAGGTTTGTCCATTTAATATGATCACAATTTTTTCTATATTTGTGTCACATCGAATTGGGAAGGTAAAGATGCTAAACTGAGGACATTTTTCTTCTATCCACTAGAAATGGTCCTATTTTTCATGACCCTTCCTAGAGTGTCCCTTTTTCAAGTGTACCCCAAGTACTCCTTCAATAGGAAAGGGACTAGTGACTAGAACTGAGTTTTCATATCCAAAAAATGAGAGGTATTATCCTAATGTACCTATATGCAAACACACATCTCCAAGAAAAAAATGATGAAATAAAAAAGCTCTATGTAAAAAATGCATGAAAACCACTATATCCCACAAAAAAAGTACAACAGTGAAAAAACTGGAAAGTAAATAGGGTCAAAATAAGTTCACCAAAAAGATTATGTAACAATAAGTCCAACTTATAAGAAAAGTGGTATTGGTATTAATGTTTGAACTGTAGGAACACATCTTGTCTATCTAGCCTCACTAAGTACCACCTGACCCTATCTCGCCTAGGAATTCGTAAAATGGTTGATCATATTCACAAGACATGACACATGTGGGAAATACCCATGCATGGGTGAGTACAATAATACATAGTAGGTCACCCCAAAACACAAAGGAAAGTACAATCATCACCACATAAGTGTATATATATAGTAAATATAACAATATTATATAAATTATACTCTAGAGAGACACCACACTATAATGCAGTCATAACCAACAACTAGCCATAGGATTCTGTTCGAAGCACGCACATTCTGGGAGAACTCACTCCTAGAGCCATGATATCATTAAAGAAACTCACGAAGAGGCTTGTATCATTTAAACCCTTCCCGAATGATAATTTCTTAGTCAAGCAAGATTATGATACCCATAGAGGGGATCCTACCTAGTCATAATGGGGAATACCACTAACCCGATCTAGATCAATTCACAACATAAGAGATCCTTCCCAAATACAAAGGGTAATATCTCTAGACCTACTAATGTGGCCCTCCAGATAGAGTACCAATTCCCTTCTCTTAGATTTTATATCGATTCAAAAAACTCCAATAGGGGTTATAGAGGATCCTGCTACATTCATACAGAGGAATACCATAACTCAATCTGGGACTTAGCTTATAGATGGGCCTACAATTCAGTAATTTGGATGTAATGTAGTGGGAAACCCTTGAGAAAGGGACCAAGGTAATTGGCACAACCTATTCTAGTCAAAACTATGAAAATTAAGAGCCTTAATCACTCTTCATGGGAGTAAATGGGGTGTCCTAGGGGGTACAGAAAGTGTCCAGCTATCCCGAGTCTCAATCGTGTGGAAAACCTCATATAGTATATAGTTTCTATATAAACTATATGTAAAAGGGTTTACACTGAGTGTAGATACACATGGTATCTTGTCCATGTAGTCTGTTTCTGTCTACATGGGAGTACATGGCGTGCCTCATTAAATCTAGAACATCTTGTGTCTAGGCCTGGAAAAATCTTGATGAACATGCGGGGGTCATCGTCATCCTATAGGGCTAAAACATAATTTCTCGGATATTCATCTTAAAATGTTATCATATTAACAAACTAATCATTCCATTATGATCCTTGCAAGAGAAAACTCAAAATAGACTATTCACATGCCCCAAACAGACACCCGGTGAAAAATTCACATTTTACTATATAATGCATGAACTGTAATTCATGGGGCCCATGTCTCAATCATCAAATAATATATATGAATTGCACCATTGTAGTCCTTATGGATAAATAATCTGGATTGACTATTCAATTTTTTAAATTAGTCTCCCATTGAAAAAGTCAAATTTCCCCACAATAAACATGAATTGGGTTCTGTAGGGAATGTACCTCAATCTTGATTTAAATACAAAAAATTGGTATCAAAATATTGGCCTCAAAATCTGGGTGACAACATTGTAGATGGTTCGTCATTCTGACACAATATGTGATATATATATTGGATACAAGATCCCACAATAATAGTAATATTGTTATTATTGGGTGTTTTGTTAACCCAATGCATGAATCTAGAAATGGTATCCAACATTAGTTTTAATATGATCATCTCGATTCTAGGATCACACTGTTGATGATGGTTTGTCAATAGGAGATCATTCGAAGAAGTTATGACCGAATTGTGGTTTTGAAATTTATAATAATTATATTAACATTTTTATATTATTATTATTATTATACATTTTTAACCAATATTTTCTTCCCAAAGAAACCATTCTCTATCTCTCAATAATTTGGTTCACATTTGGTGTAGAATGAGCCTCCCCCTATTTTACATAACCACTTTATTTAGTTTTTAACTTAATTATTATAAATAATAAATAAATCAAAATCACTTTATATTTCTCATATACAGTAACCCAAGGGGGTGGGGATTTTCACGCTCCACCCTATAAATTTTTTAAATTCCTTTATTTAATTTCTACCCACAAGGCTCACCTTCATTTATACATTTTATTTCACATTTACTATTATCATTAATAATAACATTCATTTTCATTATTATTATCATTAATAATAATAAATAGAACATTTTAATATTCTTAAAAATAATTACAATGTGAAACTCCCTCCACGGCTGGTCAAAAATTCGTTTTTAGTCATTCTTCACTAGAAAACCATCCACATTAATCTATAGCAATTGCATTTCCCCATTCTTACCTCCCATACGCCTGATGTTCAATTCTAATGAACCTATGGAGAGATCTTCTCAACCCAAATCTCAAACCATTGATACCCAATCCAAATTCAGGTTCCCATCATCATTGTCATGCCTTTTTCAAATCTCGAAATACCAATCCTGAATTCATGACTGTGATCTGATGTGTCAAATAATGAACACACAATGATCGATACCCTCATATATCATCGAATCACCTATCAAAAGAATACCAACAATGAACACAGGTAGAATAGAGATTGAAAAGAACTAAACACAAACATGGGGAATGAAGCTCATCCAATGTTCATGTTGGCCATAAACCATTTCCATTAGAAGGAAAATGAATAGGAATTGAAATAAATTTCCTGATAATCGTGCAGATAATATCTCATCCCACAACAATGATCGAACCTTGGATCAATATATTCATGGATTAATTGGTGTTAATCCTAGAAATTGACAACATGGAAAATGACAAGGAAAAAGTTTCCCTATATTGATTTGGATTAGTCACTGATGAAGGATGATCATTGTGATGTCATCGTTGGCGAGGTTCCTTCGAATCAGTTACACGTTGATCGTCGATCCACGATCTGTCATTGTTCTTTTTTGAGAGATTTCTTCTCTATGTTTTAGAGGAATTTCTTTTTTTATGGTGATAACACTAAATTAATGACAATTGATTAATAAAAAAACTTGATGTGTCATAAAACAATTATTATTTAAATTATTTAATGTTTATTATGTCCCGTGATGGATTTTTAAAAAATGACCCGCACCGACCAAATATTAGTTGGGTACAGAAAAAACACCACATTAAAAACTCAATGGTGATCTCAAATTTCCAATGCGAGTCACTATTAATGATTTATTAGGATTTAAAATAAAATAAATTTATTTAATTATTTTATTTACAGTTACGTCCATTGTGACTTTTTCTATAGATGGATCGTGCTGACAAAGATTAGGTTATTCCTAGGGTAAGGCCCCCATTCTGATCTCAATTATGCCCTCATATTTTTTATTCAGGCATGTGTTTACAATTTATCCCTCTCATTCATGAAAACCTATAGAATTTGCTATTAAATGTTAAATATTTTTTGAAACCATTGTTTCAATAAAATGGGTCCTTGTAATCACACATCTTATCAAAACATGTTCTCTAAAACATTCCATATAATATCTAGAAATAGTATATTGAAAATCCAATATGTTACATTATCCCCGCCTTATAGATTTATGTCCCTAAGAGCTAAAATAAGGGCTACTCTAACAGATAAGGGTACTAAGCACCAATATGAGCCTCACTCTCCATTGTGATTTCCAAGAGATTCTCAGGCTGCTACCTGACATGAAATAAATGAATCACTCACACACAAAGGATCCTATCACGTCGATCCTTGGTCTCCATTGTGTACCAAGTAAAATTCACTCCATCGCCATTGTTCATCTCTCCCTAGTTGATTGGGTGAAATGGTTCATGCATGTATGTACTCAATTGTGACACGTGGAAGACGTTGTGTACCCGATCTAGCTATGGTGGTTTAGCCAAGTGGTATGCCACTTTTCCAACTATATATAGAATATAGTAGGGGTTGAAAAATATATAAGATATCTAGGAAGTGGGATGAAATTTTGAGTCTGTCAATGATCACCCAGTTAGAATCGTGTCCCCTGGATGTATGTGGCAAACCTGTCATGGAGACCATCTATATTCCACCCCACTCTCATTCTGTCACCTCATGGGGTTGAGCTAAACCCACTAGAACCTGGTGCATATATATCACCTATTGACAAGTAACGAATCAAGAAAAAAAATATGCAACACCTTTCTTCATTCCTAGAAACCAAAATTAACATCATAGGACATGTTATATCTTTGCAACACCTGGATGTACCGCCAAATGGGATGTATTAAACTCCCTCATAACCTCCTCCTACAACGCCACTAGTACTACTCTACATCCTATGAAAATAATGATGTGCTCCCCACTATTCCAATATACATTAAGATCATTCCATATGGAAATATGAGAATATAAGATCTCATTGTCGGTATCCTCATGTTGTACCTCCCTAAATCACTTTAATAATAGAGGGGTGACAACCGCCGACTGAAGGTAAGATGATCTATCTCCATATATATAGGATAACTATAATGACTCCAATTTATCTAATGCATCATTAATCAGCTACAAAATAGATATCTTAATGAGAGAATATGAAACCACATTCCCCATCCCATGAGTATAGATAATATTTATGTCATACTCTTGGGAGAACTCTAGCCAACGCCTCTGACTCAACATTTACTGGATCCACTACAACTCTATCACCACATAAGGAAATCGAGGAATCATAAAATTCACTACACAGAGTTTTAGGATAGACAATTGGTGAGTAATCAGGTGCACCATCTTTTTTATGAGTCCATCATGTGTAGTATGTATTTTCTTTTCCATTAATAAAGAACAACAGGTTCCATCACTACGTACACACTACACTCTTCCCCTAAAATAATCAATTTGATCATGAAATGTGGATTACCATTCCATAACTATTAATGATTTTTTAAGGCCTATCATCTTCTACGAAGAAAACCCAACTTAAACTCTCACCTCTATTGACAGGTCACACTATCAGAACTAGTGAGTGATCATTGAATCTACTCTCATATGAGTATCTAAGAATTAGGGTCATGTTATGGGTTCAATCGGAGACTCCAATCCCAAAAAAGTCTATAGAAGTAATATAATGACTAGCACATATCTCTATCAAAACTGCAGCTAAGGTGGAAACGATATAGATTGTACCATGTATCATCCCAGGAGCCTTGGTGTAATAAGTATCCATTGACAACAACTGGAATTGTCCCTACCCACCTGGTCCCAGAGACTGGCGTGGGCCACCTGGGGTGGTGGTGGTAATAATTCAATCTTCTAACTACCTCCTGATTCCTTGCCCTCTCCTCTTCCATGTCCACCTACCTATATACCACCCTCCTCCTATCTCTACTTCTTCCTTAGAAGTCCATTGATCATCCCTCGATCAACTGTATGATGGGTCGGGCAATCTCATGAATGATATCCCTGACCGCTACAAGTGTAACACCGTCAATTCTTGGGCTGAATCGAGAAACCATGGGAGCCTTACACCACTAACCTTGGTTTTTAGTGTTGTATTTTGATGTTTTGGACCCACTTGGGTCCCTGCAAATTTTGTCGGCCGCCTGCTACCGAGGTCTCAGCTACCCAGTTTCCACTGCCAGCTCCCACTGTTAGTGTCTACTCCACTAGAAACATCTACACTAACAGGGAAAACTCAAGTACCCCATCATAATTATTAATGATTAGAAGGATAAATTATGTTTAGATGTCCCTATGCAGTCCTATCTCAAAATTATGAGCCCTAAATTGTGTATTTTTTATCATATCCATTGAGTACCTTGAGATGTTGGTATGCCTCGATGAATATTTTGATACAGATATTCCATTCCTTTAGAGATATTGATGATCATGTATATGAATATACCTCAGCATATATGGTAATAACTCCACTCTAAAAAATGATTGAAAAACACTGTCCATGGAAGAGCGGCCTCATCGTAAAATTGTGTAACCAAACCACACCATCTCCCAGTTGGGCCATGTAGAGGCTCACTACCATGACAACTATATAATCTACTGGTGTCCAAACTAGATATAAAACTCCGGATAACTCCTCAAGATAGTCTCATGCTGCCTATGTGTCAGGCTCTCATCAAAACCTATGGAGTTTCTGCAATTGAATCTCATAAATTTTTCTCATTATGTGCACCTGAACTATTGGTACAGTGGGTACCATTTTCAGCTCTAAAGGTGGAATTATGGCCGGTACACCACATGTATGTGATATCTATGATAAAAATTCATGTACCAATGCCTCGTTACACCGTGGATCATCTTCGTGGTCAGGTGGGGGAAGAGAAGCCGGATGTCTATGTGGTTACATCCTAAAATAAAACAAGATGTACCACGGTCAACTGACTATATCTGGAAAGATGACTTAATAAGGACATGGATAACACAACCATTACTATATGATGAATGTTCAATTTTTTTCCCAAAGAATAGTGTTTTCATGTACTGAGTCGAAAATTAGGTAATTAGAGACTTGGTGTATAGATATATCAGCTTCTGCACTAACACTATAGTCCTTACCCTAAAAGATAAACTTGAAACACTTAACATTATCTCCCCAAACCAAGCTCATAGACTCCTATTCCAAAAGTAGAATCGACCTCCTCTAATTCGACTCTTTCAAGACTATTCCCAAAGGGTCCCAGGTTGTGACTACCCCAATCCCACCTCTAATAGGCGAGGGGTTGTTTAATAAAATTGGGTTGGCATATACCACAATTGGAAGGCATTAGCCTAAAGTGATAGTACGAATAATGCACACATATCAAATCCACAAACACTAAAATGTAAAAACACTAAGTAAACAATTCGTGAAAACCACTATATCCCACAACCAAAATACAATAGTTAAAGTAGTGGAAAGTAAATAGGGTAAAAATGAGCCCACAAAAATCAATATGTAACCACATGTCCAACCTGTATGAAAAGAGGAATTGGGACATCTGTCTAAACCACAGGATCACACATTGTTTGTCTAGCCTCACTAAGAACTTCCTAGTCCTGGACCACCTAGGACTCCATCAAATGGTCGATCATATGCACAAGACATGACACATGTGATAAAATCATGTGTAGGGGTGAGTAAAATAATACTTTGTAGGACACCCCAAAACCACAAAGTAATGTACATTCAACACCACATTGGTATATGTCTACAGTTCGTATAACAAGATTAACAAGATATACTCAAGAGAGACACCACACCATCATGTGGTCATAAAAAACTACTAGCCTCATAACTCTGCTCGAAGCATGCTCGATTTAGAAAACCCACAACATAATCCATGATACCATCAGATAAACTCATGAAGATTTCTATCTAATTTTGTCCCTATTTAAATGAGAATGTATCAATCAATAAGATTATAATACCTAAAGAGGGGGTCCTACCGATTCATGCTGGGGAATACCACAAACCCAATCTAGATCAATTCTCAATGTAGGGTATCCATCAAAAATAAATAGTGGAATACCCTTAACCCTACTGATGTGGCCTGCTAGATCAGGGACCAATTCCCTTTTCTCAAATGTTATTTTAATTACACAAAACTCAACTAAGGGGGAGATAGGAACCCGCTCCAATCCCAAAGATGAATACAATATCTCTATCTTCAAATCAGCCTATATAGGGGACTATAGTATATTAATTTGGATGCAATGTCATATGTAACCCTCTTAGAAAGAACCAAGGGAACACATGCAACTTATACTGGTCCGAACTAGTAAAAATAAGAGCCTTAATAAATCTTGATGGGAGTACACGACATGTCCCATAGGGTATACGGTGTGTCCATCTATCCAAAGTCTTTCCAATTTTTAAAACCTCATATGGCATGTAGTCTCCATATACACTGCATGTAGAAGGGTATACAGAGCATATAGAGACACATGGTATCCTGTCCGTGTAGACGTTCTGTGTCCGTGTGGGAGTACATGATGTGCCTCCTTAAGTTTGGAAATGCCCATATCTAGGTCAAGAAAAGGCATGAAAAGAATGCATCGATCATTATTGACCTGAAGGTATAAAACATAATTCCACTGATATGCCTCTTCAAAAGATCTCATATTTCCAAACAGATCATACTTTGGTGATCCTTGCCAAAATATACTGGAAATACACTATTGACATGCCCCAAATGGACACCCCATGAAAAATTCACATATCACTATATAATGTATGAATGCTAATTCATAGGGACCAATTCTTGATCCAAAAATAAAATAAAAATATCAAACTATTGTGATCCTCATGAAAAAAATGCACAGAATCGACTACTCATTTGACCGGACACCTGGTGAAAAAGTCACATTTCACCACAATACACCTGAACTAGGATTTGTGGGGTCTGCACATCGATCTCTAATTAAATACCCAATAAATTAAAATATTTAGGTTAAAATTATGATCACAACATGGCATATGGTTCATCATTCTGAAAATTTATGAGAGTAATATATGAGATACAAAACCCCATAATAATAATTTAATTATTATTTATTGTTTTGGTGACCCAAGGCACGAATCCGAGAAAGGTATCCAACCTTAGTCTTAAAATGATAATCTCAATTATAAGATCTTGTTTTCATTGAATGTTCATTGACCAGAGATCATACAAAGAAGTTATAATTGAATTATTGTGTTGACAAAAATAATAACATATTATTATTATACACTTTTTTAACCATTATTTTCTTCTTGGAGAAAACATGCTAAAATTCCCTATCACATTGAGCACATGTGGTGTAGAAGGAGTATCCTTATATTTTACTTAACCAATTTATTTAATTTTAAACTTAATTATTATAAATAATAATTAAATCAAAATTACCCCATATTTCACATATATATCACCCCAAGTGGGTTGGAGTGTTCATACCTCACACTATAATTTTAATTAAATTCCTTTATTTAATTTCTACCAAAATGGATCTCCTTTACTTATTTATTTTAGTTCACATTTATTATAATCATTAATTATAAAATTCATGGCCATTATTAGTATCATTAAAAATAATAAATAACACATGTTATTTTTTTTAAATATAACAATAACATGAACCACACAAAAAAGCTGGTCATAAATTGAATTCTAACTGTTCTTCACCAAAAAATAATCCACATCAATCCATAGCAACCGCATGTCCCCATTCACTACTGTTGTGCACCTGATGTTCGATCCTGAGGCACTTCTTGGGAGATCTTCTCAACACTAATCACAAACCATTGATACATGATCCATTTTCGAGTTCCCATCGTCATTACCACACATCTGTCACATCTCAAAATTCAAAATTTTAATTCATGACTATGATATATTGTGTAAATGAATGAACAAATAACAATTAGTAGTATCTGATATCATCGAATCACCATTCAAAAAATACCAAAAATGAACACATGTACGACAAAGAGTGAAAATAACAAAACAAAAGGATGGGGAACATACCTTGACCAATGTTTGTGATGGCCCCAATCCATTTCCATTGGAAGGATAATGAAGAGGAATTAAAATAAATTTCATAATAATCACATATATAATATCCCATATTGCAACAATGATCGAACCGCATATCAATCTGTTCATAGATTTACCTGTGTTCATAATGGAAATCAACAATAGGAAAAATCACAATGAAACAACTACCCTACATTGATTTGAAATAATCGATATCAATGGATGATTGTGGTGTCATTATCATTGTACATGTTTCTTATAATCGGTTGTGCATTGATTTTCGATCCAAAATCTGTCACCATTTATTCGAGAGAATTTTTCCTCTCCTCTTAGAAGAATTTCTATGGTTATGGTGACAAACCTAACTTCTTGAGAAAAGAAAAATAAAAGGAGAATTTTTTGGGCTATAAAATAATTTTTATTTAATTTATTTAATGATTATTACATCCCATGAAACCATTTTCACAAATGACCCGTGATGGCCAATGTTATGTTTGAAATTGGGGAAAACCACATTATGAACTCAATAGTGCTCTCAGATTTCAGATCTGAGTCACTGTGCATGGGTTTTTATGATTTAAATAAAAAATAGGTTTATTTTATTATTATATTTATGATTATGTTATTTGTGAAGTTTTCTATATATGGCTCAGGCCAACCCAGACTTGGTCTCACCTAGGGTAAGGTCGTCATTCATAGCTCAATGGTGCCCTTAGATTTCTAATCTGGGGACCCTTTTAAGAGTTATACCACTTTTCCAAGAAAACCACATGGTTGTGCTATTATAAGTTTAATATTTTTCGAACAATTATTCTGGGAAAATAGGGCCTTCAAATCAAACGTCCTCTCATTTCCCGGTCTTGAAATCAATTCATATAATATCTAAAAAAGGAAATAGAAAATCATAGATGTTACAATATTACCCTTCCTAATGTAATACTTTTTAAATGAACTAATTAAATATTTCACATGTATTATGACCAAGATATTAATTTTTTTATTTTTTAAGGGTCTCTTGAAAAATAAACTAAAATATACCACTAGGAAAAAACATGATACATATTTTATTAAACCAATTCCACCAACAAAATATGGGATCATTTTTTATCTTCACTGAGTGTCTCATTAATTTGTTATGATAATAGTTTATTCATAATATATAATTACTAATTGAGATATATTCACTTTATATATATCTAATTTCATCCATGTTCAAGTGGTTCAGTAGAGGAATTGATGATGGTCATTTTGTCAACTCAAGAATTTTTTCGATTAGAGAATCTTCAACAGTTGATAGGGTATCTAATAAATATTAATTTTTTTTCTATATCTCTTAATATTATATTATTTTATGAAACAATTTTTTAATGGGTTTACTCCCATATATAATACTTTGTGAAGGACCTCGGTATGAGCTTGAATTTTGATTTCCATAGAGATAACCTCAACTCTTGATCATTGCATTGTAACAATGATAACCATTATAGTCAGTAACAAGGGGAGGTCAACCATTATTGTTTAGTATTTATTGATCATAATCCATATGAGGTAATTTATGCAAGATTTACAATTACTCATAGAGAGGACCACCACAGTGGGCACACTAGGGTATACCTCCAATTTTGTTTATTTCATATATTTTTTACATGGAGAGGACCACTAATCCATTGGATTCTTTGGTCTAGATAATACTAATTAAAATGGAACAATATAGATGAACTCCATGGTTTTAAAATATTCCATTAACATTGGGTTGTTCATTTTAGTTTCTTTATACAAGATGATTTCTATAATGTGAAATTATAGAGTGATTATTTTTATCATTATAGGGAGAACCTCTCCGATTGTAAACCCTGGAGGGACCTCTAAGGATTATTTTAGTTTAATTACTAAGGGAAGAAACATCATGGTTTATTTTTATATAATCATGAGAATAAAAAATATAGATATTACTTAAGGAGGACCTATAGACATTATTAAAATTTCACTCTTGGGATGACCTCATCATTAATGGTTATTCTCATATAAATTTGAAGGATCGGTAAATAGTTCCAACCACATCGATGTAAATATTTTTTGAGGATTCTAGTAAATTGTGACCTTAAATTTTCCATTTTTTTCTATCAGTATTTAAGAAAATTTATTGGTATGGAAATATTTCATTGATAATTCACCTACTCATGACCTAAAGTGATATTTTTCCTCCAATCATATCTTATTATATTTGTGCACATATGGAAAACTGAGGTTATATCTTTGTAAATAAAATTATTTGTGATTGAAATAATTTTATGATGGTGACCACCATGATTAGTGGGATCCATCATATAATTCACTGATTTAGTCATAGTGTTGAAAGATATATTATCTGTGGAATCTTCTTTATAAGGAATGTGAGTAATATCTTTCTTTAGATACATAATCATGAAGAAATTTAATATCATGATGGGGGATACCATCCCTATTCAAATATGTTTACAGGGTGTTGGTCTTTATGGATTCAGGACCTCTAAAGAAAAACATGATTTTTCCATGGATAAAATTATACAGTTTATAATATACTCTTGTACCATTATATTAACCACCTAGAATTTAAATACCTGAGTGTATGATATTTTTATTAGTTTCTTGGAGCTAATGCAGTTCAAGTGTAACACCCCAGGTAAATAAAGAATATGACATTTTTATATTTATCCATATTTGTGAATAAAATATTAATATTACTTTAAAGGGAACGCTATGCTCGATGGCGTACCCAATACAGGACAATGAGTTCCTTTGAAATCTTACATTGCACTCTAATAATAAAATAATATTATTTTAAATGGTAGTTAACTCCTAGCCATTGTAATGGAGGGAAAGAATGGAACTAACTAAAAAATGATTATATCTATTTGTCAAATATTTTTACTTTTATCTAATAAATGTTAGAGGCGTAAAATGCAAATGAAACCAATTTTAAGCATAAATCTTCTAATATTCTTTAAAAGTTCGATTAATCGCCTTTTGATAGAGAAACCTTTTTAAATATACTTTTGACAATTTTATATTTTTTATTTGAAAAAATAAAATCCTTCTTTAGAATCTGGACATCAAAATTTACTTTGTGTAAATTTTTGTTATTTTTCCGATAAAGATCATTTTTAGTGAAAATGTTGCATTTTAATTCCAAACCTCCTTTTAATCTGATTTATTTATATGGATAGATTATATTTTTAATTTAGATTAAAGTGAATTTATAATATATTTTTACCATTTAAACCAATGGTGGTCATTGGAATTAATTTCACTTTGAAATTGGACTTAAACTAGTGTTAATCTTTTAATAGATATTGTTTCTTAAAAACACGCTATTTGTTTTGACAGCGGGAATTAATTATTAAATTAATTAATGAAACTTATATGTTTTAAATTTTGTAAAATAGACATCGTTTTTGAAATCAGAATATCAAATATAGCTTTGGGTGAATTTTTGGTATTTTTCTGAAAAACTTCAATTTTTGATGAATAGTGAAACCACTAAGTGGTAGTTAAAGAAACTGAATTTTGTTTAAATGAAACTTTACCACTTATGTGATTTGATTATCAAAAATCCTATATACATTGATGTCATTATGAAGTAAAATTTTGTTCAATGAGATTAAAATAATTTTTGGTGAATAGTAACTTTTAAGTTTTATTAATAGCGATTAAAGGTAATTAGTGTAATTTAAGGTAAAATTAATGTTTTAATAATATGAAATGACCTTGAAACAGGTCCTAACCTTATTGGATGAGTCATGGCCGACCAATATAATCCATGGGTCAACTTGGGGACCCCATGGAGCCACTTTGGTTGGAAAATGACATTAATAACGTTTTATTTAAAGTTAAAATTAAAATGTCACAAACATGTGTTGTTTTACTAAAACAATTTTTACATGGGGTTATACAAGTCATGTTTTTGACTATAAATATTCATTATAAATATAAAAATATTTCCTATATCATGATATTTTTTTATAATTTATAGACATTAAATAAATTAAATTATTTATGACACCATGATGATGCATCGATTACCTCATTATTTAACGATTTAAATAAAATGAAAAGATAAGGTAAAATGTAAGAACCAAATTGTCAAAAACCTATTGGATGGGTGTATTTAGAAACCCTATCACCTTATCCTATAAATATATCATTTTGGGACCTTTAAAATCCGAAAATAATTTTATAATAAAGTAATATTTTATAACTTTCCAAGAGTGCCCCTCCTCTTCTCTTATAAAAGGCCCCCACCTCTACCAGCTTACCCATACCTCTAAAGCCTTTGTCTCAGAAAAAACCTTCCCATTTCATCTCTCCACATCCCTATCTTCATCATTGAAGCCTCACCTTTTGGAAGAATCCTTTCCAAGGAAGCCTTTGATCTCAAATCAAAAAGAGTTACCCAATTTAAAGGTAATGTCTTCCCTTGTGTTCTTTTGTTTTATTTTGCTTCTCCAAACCTCTAAACTATTTTTATTCCTTTATTTTGTAACTAAACCAGTATCTTGAATATATTATTATGTTTTTATGCGATGTATTATAGCTATACTTACACACACCTTCGTCTAATGGATAAAGAACATACAATTTCTGTGGATGGCGAATTTCTGCCTCACGAAACGATGATTGTTCAATATTCTCTTAACACCTTTCATGGTGGTCATTATGATGTCACTATATTTTATATATGTTATAGATGGTATTTATTTTTTCTATATGCTTCTGCATTTTATATTTAAAACATTCCTTTATGCTTTTCATGTTGTGAAAATGCGATAATTTCATATGAGGAAGTGTGGACTACCGCCCCCTCATGTGATGTGACTCATTCATGAAATACATGGAATGTATAAAGAATGAAATTAATGAACATATGTGACCTATATGACATATATATTATACTGGAATTATAATATATATATATATCTCAATTATTTTTAATTCCATTAATATGAAAAAGAAATGAAAGTAGCGTTCATGCGTACGTACGACCTACCATCTCCATGAACGGTGCATTTCATTTCTTTTTTATCTCCAAAATGTTATGGAGTAGTATAAAATGAATATTTACTGGATATATATGATATTTAAATCATTAATAATATTATGGAGATGATTTACTTATAAATACATGGACAATCATTTTCAATCATGTTCATTTTTCACTCGTGTACCAAACATCGACAAAAACGTCTGATATGAACTCACATTATTAACCAATTATTATAACATTATAATATGTGATATGAACTGAATAATAATCTTTAAAAGAGGTCCTTAAGCAATTATAAATTGACCAAAGTTTATTATTCAAGAATATAAAGAAACTAACAAGACAAGTCTGACTTGAGGTAAGGGATCTAACCTCTCTCGTTCTTTTTAAGTACTCTCTTTTATGTCATTTCTTATAAGCTCATAATTCTTTTGTTTGGGTATGTTATTTTATATTTATAATACTATAATTATTTTTCATATTATTAGAGACCCTATTTGATCTCATAAATCCATTTTTGGATGTTCTAAGTGGCGCCGTTAGGCTGCCGAGTTTTCGTAAGGGATTTTTCATCTCACTTTTATTCCTGTGAGATTTATGCTACATTTTCCACCATTTTCATTTGAGTTGTGTATGTATAGACCATTATTCAACTCTTTTTGTAATGTAATTTCATTTATGGGTATTTACATCAATTTTGTATGGTCCTTCTTTCATGGGGTGTACGTTTAAGAAGTTACCCAATTCGGTAAGGGAACCTTTCACCCTCCTCATTTTAAAAGACTTATTTTTTCGGTCTTTTAATATTATTATGATGGGATATGTTCTTATATATCCTTATTTCTATAAATTTTATGTCCAAGTAATGATATACCCCTTTTTATCTCTAATCAACTCATTTTATGAATTTTTAAGTGACGCCGTTAGGCTGTCAAATTTTAGCAAGGGAACTTCTTAACCCAATTTTGATTCTTGGGGATAAACTTTTACTCCATGAATTTGGCATTCTATGAATATGTGTGAATATCCTATTATTTTTTTACACTTAAAATCCACTTATATTTGGTGTATTCGTTTTTCACACAAAATTATGTAATTGATTTATCCATAATCCAAGAATACCGTCTTTGTAAGGGACTTCGTCTCGATATCCTTTCATTAAGGCATATTTTTGTTCTAATACAAGGCTTTCTTTTATACGTTGTATAAACCACTTTGACATATACTTTTATTTGAAAGGAATATTTTCAATATGAAGTGTTTTACTAAAGGACAAAAAGTATGTTTCTTTTTAACATACGCAGTGACAATGACCTTTCCGCCGCCATGAGTATTATTTGATCTTTGGTTTCCTCAACAAGCCGTTATATTTTTAATAGTAAATAAATACCATATACTCTTTTTTGGTATTGAAAATGGTTTTGATAATGTATTTTTTATATAAATATATTTATGTGATATATTGTGCTTAAAATGTGGAAATTTTTTCTTTCCCTTATAATTGTTTTATGTGTTATGGTTTTATAATGGTACTTGGACATTTGATGGGTGGTTACATGATAAACCATATGATCGGTGGTACCGTGAATACAAGGATGGGTGATTACGTTATAACCTCCAATGCATTGGGTATGGAAGTCGGTCGTATGGCTATTCCATTAAGTATGTGTGGAAGTCGACCGTATGGTTATTCTATTTAAGTATGTTTATGTCCCAAGTTACCTTTATATGTTATGTGTTCTTTATATGGGTTTTATGGTAATCTTTTGGTTACGAAAGGTGAAGTAATGGTCTTTTATTCAGTGAAGATTTTTTTACTACTTCATAAAGGTGAAAAGTATTACCTTGGTAAAGTACTCATGGTTTACTTGTTGTTTTGAAAAACTAACAGTTTTCCTTTTTTTTATCCTTTACTGAGTTTTTTATGCTCACCCCAAGATTTTTTTGAAATGTTTTTCATAGGACATAATGTGGACTAGGGTCAAGGATGGGAACAAGGAAAAGTCATTCTATCTAAAACATGGAACTAGACAAGTTTCTTTTTAAGAGTTTTTATATTATTGAAACTTAGTAGAAGTGTCTACATTATAATATTTTGATATGTAATAGTTGTGTCCTACTTCTCTAAAAATCTAAACCTAAAAAGATCCTCTATGTGAATTTTTCATTTAATTCATGATTAAGTAATGTTTAAGGTTGGGGCCTTATAGTTGGTATCAAAGGTCGGTTTAGATAACATTAGAGGTTAGGGTACTCTGTAAGCATAAGTGAAATTACCATAATGGTTAGGATTTCAGAAAGAGTCCTAGTTTTAGATAAATTGAATGAGTAAGTATATCTTAGTCTTTATCTTCCTCATTAGTACATGATGGTTTTGTTTATATACTCACACTAACCTTTTTGGTTTTATTAAATGGCTGGATCTAGTAGGTACCAAAGTAAAAGTGGATGTGAAGGAAATTGTGACAGTTTTCTGAGTGAGCAACTGAATGATATGGGAGCTGCAATGAGAACTCTTGTGTTTACCCTCAACCAAATATCTGGAGTCATGATTGAACTCCTAAACCGTGGTGATTTCTATATGGAATCATATATGCGAGAAACAAATCACTACAGAACTACATGTAATAATCATAAAGGTAAGTGTGTTAAAAAACCTATGTGTCAAAGATGTGGAAAGAAACACCTAGGAAAATGTTCCAAAGGGGCAGAAATATGCTATAGATGTGGAAATGAAGGTCATAAAGCAAGAACCTTCCATGGAAAAAGGAAGCATCCAGTTGACTCGAGGAAAGGGAAAGAAATTATTTTTGATGGATCAATTGAATGTTTTAAATGTGGTGTGCATGGTCAATATGAAAAAACATGTCCTATAAAGAAGTTTAGGGAATGGGATCATCAAGATCGTTCAAATATTCGTTTACCAATACCTAATGCCATTCCGATTGAGGATAAAGAAACTGACAATGACTAATCAAAGGTATGGATTATTTCTTCACATTTGTTTTCCTATTTTTGAATCTTAGGATATGATTCATAATTTTGTTTGTAGGAAAGAATTATTTTAGAATAAATAGGAAAGGAATGGTTAATGGATCATGAAGAATTTGGAATGAGTAAGAAGTCAACATATAAGGGCTTGAAGAGTTATGGTGAAATTCTTAAGAGTATTGAGTCTCTTTTGATGATGGGGTTACATTATAAGACTTTTTATAGTATGTGTAACCTTGATGTTTTATATATAAAAATTTTATTCATGGAATAGTTATCTGTTCTTTTGTGGACATAGTTACAAAGAAACATTTGGGTTTATATGATTCTTACTTTTGAGGTAATTATGGGTTACTATATGTTATGATGGAAAGTGAAAGGAATGAGATAAAATTGAGGTTAAATTATGTTATGGTTATTTTTGAAGATTTTATCTCGTTGTTGGGGAATGTTTTAAGAATTATATAGTTTTGGAAAAAGGACAACACGCAGACCGTGTGACAACCCGTCATGTCAGACAAAGCTGTAGGAATCGAACCCACAACCAAAGTGCAACTGGTATTTATCGCCTACCACTGGACTACGTGAAGTCCCTAGTTAGTTTGAATGATTTTTTTAGTTAGATGATTTTATTAATTAAGATTAAGTTGATTTTGGGTTATCTATGGAAATTATTAACCTGTCATGGAGGATATGTGATTAGGTTAATTACTTTTCAATATGAGACTTTTAGAGAAAATGATGTTATTTGGAGATAAGTGTTAATTTGTACCTTGGAAGACTATGTGACTAAATCCTTCAAATATTTGGGTTTCAATCTTAGTTTGGTTTACTTTGAATAATTTTATGGACAAATTTTTTATCTAATGGTCCTTGTTGAACATTGTGTTTTTTTGGATAAATTTTGGAGATTAAGAATAGATTTCCTTTTTATAAAGGATTATCCTTTTTGGGTATTATCTAATCTCGTACTAACAATTTTGGTTTTTCTTAAGGTCTAAGTACATGGGAAGAATATATTTATCTTTTTTAGATTAGGTGATTCTCAAGAAGTTGATTATAGTACTCTTAATGTGAACATGTCTTCCTAAATACTCACCGTTTGGATAAAGTATGAGTTTGTGTTAGAAATCTAGTAAAATTTGAAATTCAACATGACAAGTAAGTATTTTTCCTTAAGATCAAAAATAAATGAAAAGTAACTAAACAAAATGTAGTCCGTTAACTTTTCCTACTGGGGAATCTAATGCCATTTAACCCATCAAAAGTTTGTGATTTTCTGGTGGTTAAATTTCTCCTAAACATGTTTTCTATCACACTCCCATATAACATGACCCATTGTTTTTTCATCCATATCCATGTTTTCATACATGGAATCCTAGTATGGGTTAACTAGAGTGACCTTTGTACTTCCCTTTATTTCTTTTAAAGTGATAGTTTAATTTACTCCTTTTCCGATGTGGGGCTTTCAATGAAGTTTTCGAGCCCAATTTTAAAATTGCGAGGATGCAATTCCCAAAAGGGGGGAAGGATGTAACACCCCAGGTAAATAAAGAATATGAAATTTTTATATTTATCCATATTTGTGAATAAAATATTAATATTACTTTAAAGGGAACGCTATGCTCGATGGCGTACCCAATACACGACAATGAGTTCCTTTGAAATCTTATTTTGCACTCTAATAAAAAAATAATATTATATTAAATGGTAGTTAATGCCTAGAAATTATAATGGCGGGAAAGAATGGAACTAACTACAAAATGATTATATATGTTTGTCAAATATTTTTACTTTTATCCAACAAATGTTAGAGGTGTAAAATGCAAATGAATCCAATTTTAAACATAAATCTTCTAATATTCATCAAAAGGTCGATTAACCGCCTTTTGATGGATAACCATTTTTAAATATACTTTTGAAAATTTTATATATTATAATTGACAAAATAAAATCCTTCTTTAGAATCTGGACATCAAAATTTACTTTGTGTAAATTTTTGTTATTTTTCCGATAAAGATCATTTTTAGTGAAAATGTTGCATTTTAATTCAAAACCTCCTTTTAATATGATTTATTTATATGGATAGATTATATTTTTAATTGAGATTAAAGTTTATTTAGAATATAATTTTACCATTTAATCCAATGGTGGTCATTGGAATTAATTTCACTTTGAAATTGGTCTTAAACTAGTGCTAATCTTTTAATAGATATTGTTTCTTAAAAACACGCTATTTGTTTTGACAGCGGGAATTATTTGTTAAATTAATTAATTAAACTTATATGTTTTTAATTTTTTAAAATATAAGTCATTTTTTAATTCAGAATATCAAATATAGCTTCGGGTGAATTTTTGGTATTTTTCTGAAAAACATCAATTTTTTATGAATAGTGAAACCACTAAGTGGTAGTTAAAGAAACTGATTTTTCATTTAAATGAAACTTTACCACTTCTGTGATTTGATTTTCAGAAATCCAATATACATGGTTTTCATTAGGATGTAAAATCTGGTTCAATGATATTAAAATAATTTTTGGTGAATAGTAACTTTTAAGTTTTATTAATCGCAATTAAAGGTAATTAGTGTAATATAAGGTAAAAATAATGTTTTAATAATATGAAATGACCATGACACACATCCTACCCTTATTGGATGAGTCATGGCCTACCAATAAAATCCATGGGTAAACTTGGGGACCCCATGGAGCCACTTTGGTTGGAAAATGACATTAATAACTTTTTATTTAAAGTTAAAATTAAAATGTCACAAACATGTGTTGTTTTACTAAAACAATTTTTACATGTGGTTATACAAGTCATATTTTTGACTATAAATATTAATTAGAAATATAATACTATTTCCTACATCATGATATTTTTATATAATTTTTAGACATTAAATAAATTAAATTATTTATGACACCATGATGATGCAGCGATTACCTCATTATTTAACAATTTAAATAAAATGAAAAGATAATGTAAAATATAAGACCTACAATTGTAAAAAACCTATTGGATGGGTGTATTTAGAAACTTTATCACCTTATCCTAGAAAAATATCCTTTTGGGTCCTTTAAAATCCGAAAATCATTTTATAATAAAGTAATATTTTATTGCTTTCCAAGAGTGCCCCTCCTCTTCTCTTATAAAAGGCCCCAACTCTACCACCTTACCCACACCTCTCAAGACTTTTCCTCCGCCAAACCCGGCCCATTTCATCTCTCCACATCCCTCTCTTCATAATTGAAGCCTCACCTTTGGGAAGAATCCTTTCCAAGGAATCCTTTGAGCTCAAATCAAAAAGAGTTACCCGATTTAAAGGTAATGTCTTCACTTGTGTTCTTTTGTTTTATTTTTCTTCTCCAACCCTATAAACTCTTTTTATTAATTTATTTTGTAACCAAACAAGTATATTAAATATATTAGGATTTTTTATGTGAATTATTCTAGCTACACTTACACACACCTTCGTCTAATGGTTAAAGAACATACCGTTTCTGTGGAAGGTGAATTTCTGCCTCACGAAATGATGATTGTTCAATCTTCTCTTAACACCATTCATGGTGGCCATTATGATGTCACTATATTTTATATATGATATTTATGATATTTATGTTTTCTATATGCTTCTGATTTTTATATTTAAAACATTCCTTTATGCTCTTCATGTTGTGCAAATGCGATAATTTCATACGAGGAAGTGTAGACTACTGCCCCTTCATGTGATGTGACTCGTACATGCAATACATGGAATGTATAAAGAATTAAATTAATGAACCTATGTGACCTATATAATATATATATTATACTGTAATTATAGTATATATATCTCTCAATTATTTTTAATTCCATTAATATGACAAAGAAATGAAAGTTGCGTTCATTCATATGTACGGCCTACCGTCTCCATGAACGGCGCATTTCATTTCTTTTTTATATCCAAAATGTTTTGGAGTAGTATAAAATGAATATTTACTGGATATATATGATATTTAAATCATTAATACTATTCTGGATATGATTTACTTATAACTACATGGACAATCATTTTCAAACAACTTCATTTTTGACTCATGTACAGAACATCGACAAAAACATATGATATGAACTCACATTATTAACCAATTATTATAAAATTATAATATGTGATATTAACTGAATAATAATCTTTAAAAGAGGTCCTTAAGCAATTATAAATTGAACAAAGTTTATTATTAATGAATATAAAGAAACTAACAAGACAATTCAGACTTGAGGTAAGGGATCCAACCTCTCTCGTTCTTTTTAAGTGATATCTTTTATGTCATTTCTTATAAGGTCATCATTATTATATTTGGGGATGTTCTTTTATATTTATAAACTATAATTTTTTTCATACTATGAGAGACCCTATTTTATCTCATAAATCCAATTTTTCAAGTTCTAAGTGGCGTCGTTAGGATACCGATTTTTCGAAAGGGATTTTTCATCTCACTTTTATTCCTATGAGATTTATGCTACATTTTCCACCATTTTCATTTGAGTGGTGTATGTACAGCCCATTATTCTACTCTTGGTGTAATATACTTTCATTTATGGGTATTTACATCAATTTTTTATAGTCCTTATTTCATGGGGTGTACGTTTCAGAAGTTATCCAATTCGGTAAGGGAACCTTTCACCCTCCTCATTTTAAAAGACATATTTTTTAGGTCTTTTAATCTTATTATGATGGGATATGTTCTTATATATCCTTATTTCTATAAATGTTATGTCCAAGTGATGATATACCCCTTTTTATCTCTCATCAATTCATTTTATGAATTTTTAAGTGACGTCGTTAGGCTGTAAAATTTTTACAAGGGAACTTCTTAAACCAATTTTGATTCTTTGGGATAAACTTGTACTCCTTGAATATGTTGTTCTATGAATATGTGTGAATAATATATGATTTTTTTAAACTTAATATCCACTTATATTTGGTGTATTCTTTTTTCACACATAATTATGTAATTGATTTATCCTTAATCCAAGAATATCGTCTTTGTAAGGGACTTCATCTCGATCTCCTTTAATTAAGGCATATTTTTGTTATAATACAAGGATTTATTTTATATGGTGTATAAACCCCTTTGACTTATACTTTTATTTGAAAGTAATCTTTTCTATACGAAGTGTTTTACTAAACGACAAAAAGTATGTTTCTTTTTATCATACGCGGTGACAATGACCTTTCTACCGCCGCGAGTATTATTTGATCTTTGGATTCCTCAACAAGCTATTATATTTTTAAAAGTAAATAAATACCATATACTCTTTTTTTGTATTGAAAATGGTTTTGATACTGGATTTTTTATGTCAATTTATTTAAGTGATATATTGTGCTTGAAATGTGGAAAAGTTTTCTTTCCTTTATAATTGTTTTATGTGTTATGATTTTATAATGGTACTTGGAAATTTGATGGGTGGTTACGTGATAAACCATATGAAGGGTGGTTTCGTGAATACCAGGATGGGTGTTTACGTTATAACCTCCAATGCATTGGGTATGGAAGTCGGTCGTATGGCTATTCCATTAAGTATGTGTGGAATTCGACCGTATGGTTATTCCATTTAAGTACGTTTATGTCCCAAGTTACCTTTATATGTTATGTGTTCTTTATATGGGTTTTATGGTAATATTTTGGTTACAAAAGGGGAATTAATGGTCTTCTATTCAGTGAAGAGTTTTTTACTACTTCATAAAGGTGAAAAGTATTACTTTGGTAAATTACTCATGGTTTACTTGTTGTTTTGAAAAACTAACAGTTTTCCTTCTTTGTGTATCCTTTACTAAGTTTTTTATGCTCACCCCACATTTTTTTTGAATTTTTTTTCATAGGACTTACTGTGGAATAGGGTCAAGGATGGGAACAAGGAAACGTCATGCTATCTAAAACATATAACTAGACAAGTTTCTTTTTAAGAATTTTTATTTTATGGAAACTTAGTAGAGGTGTCTACATTATAATATTTTGATATGTAATAGTGGTGTCCTAATTCTCTAAAACTCTAAACCTGAAAAGATCCTCTATTTGAATTATTCAGTTAATTCATGATTAAGTAATGTTTAAGGCTGGGGCCTTATAGTTGGTATCAAAGGTCGGTTTAGATAACTTTAGAGGTTAGTGTATTATGTAAGCATAAGTGAATTACCATAAGGGTTAGGATTTCAGAAAGAGTACTAGTTTTAGATAAATTGAATGAGTAAGTATATATTAGTGTTTATCTTCCTCATTAGTACATGATGGTTTTTTTGATATACTCACACTGGCCTTTTTGGTTTTAGTAAATGGCTGGATCTAGTAGGCACCAAAGTAACAGTGGATGTGAAGGAAACTGTGACAGTTTTCTGAGCGAGCAACTGAATGATATGGGAGCTGTAATGAGAACTCTTGTGGTTATCCTCAACCAACTATCTAGAGTCATGATTGACCACCTAAAACTTGGTGATTTCTATAAGTCATCATATATGCGAGAAACAAATCCCTATGGAACTACATGTAATAATCATAAAGGTAAGTGTGTTCAAAAACCTATGTGTCAAAGATGTGGAAAGAAACACCTAGGAAAATGTTTCAAAGGGACAGAAATATGCTATAGATGTGGAAATGAAGGTCATAAAGCAAGAACCTACCATGGAAAAATGAACCATCCAGTTGACTCGAGGAAAGGTAAATAAATTCTTTCTGATGGATCAATTGAATGTTTTAAATGTGGTGTGCATGTTCATTATAAAAACACATGTCCTATGAAGAATTTTAGGGAATGGGATCACCAAGATTTTTCAAATATTTTTTTACCAATACCTAATTCCATTACGATTGAGGATTAAGAAACTGACAATGACCAATCAAAGGTATGGATTATTTCTTAACATTTTTTTCCTATTTTTGAATATTAGGATATGATTCATGATTTTGTTTTTAGGAAAGAAGTATTTTAGAATAAGTTGGAAAGGAATGGTTAATGGATCATGAAGAATGTTGAATGAGTAAGAAGTCCACATATAAGGGCTTCAAGAGTTATGGTGAAATTCTTAAGAGTATTGAGTCTCTTTTTATGATGGGGTTACATTAGAAGTCTTTTTATAGTATGTGTAACCCTGATGTTTGATATATCAAAATTTTATTCAAGGAATAGGTATCTGTTCTTTTGTGGACATAGTTACAAAGAACCATTTGGGTTTATATGATCCTTACTTTTGAGGTAATTATGGGTTACTATATGTTATGATGGAAAGTGAAAGGCATGAGATAAAATTGAGGTTAAATTATGTTATGGTTATTTTTGAAGATTTTATCTCATTTTTGGGGAATTTTTTAAGATTTATATAGTTTTGGAAAAAGGACAACACGCAGACCGTGTGACAACCCGCCGCGTCGGACAAAGCTGCGGGAATCGAACCCACAACCAAAGTGAAACTGGTATTTATCGCCTACCATTGGACTACGTGAAGTCCCTAGTTAGTTTGAACGATTATTTTTTAGTTAGATGATTTTATTAATTAAGAGTAAGTTTATTTTGGGTTATCTATGGAAATTATTAACCTATCATAGATGATATGTGATTAGGTTAATTACTTTTCAATATGAGACTTTTAGAGCAACTGATGTTATTTGGAGATAAGTGTTAATTTGTACCTTGGAAGACTATGTGACTAAATCCTTCAAATATTTTGGTTTCAATCTTAGTTTGGTTTACTTTGAAGAATTTTATGGAAAATTTTTTTATCGATTGGTCCTCATTGAACTTTGGGTTTTGTTGGAAAAATTTTGGAGATTAAGAATAAATTTCCTTTTTATAAAGGATTGTCCTTTTGGGTATTATCTAATATCGTACTACCAATTTTGGTTTTGGTTAAGGTCTAAGGAAATGGTAAATATATATTTCTCTTTTTGGGATTCGGTGATTCTCAAGAAGTTGATTATAGTACTCTTAATGTGAACAAGTCTTCCTAAATACTCACCATTTGGAGAAAGTATGAGTTTGTGTTAGAAATCTAGTAAATGTTTAAAGTCAACATGACAAGTAAGTATGTTTATTAAGATCAAAAATAAATTACTCAATGAAAAGTAACTAAAAAAATGTTGTCCTTTAACTTTTCTTATTGGGGAATCCAATACCGTTTAACCCATCACAAGTTTGTGATTTTCTGGTGGTTAAATTTCTCCTAAACATGTTTTCTATCACACTCCCATATAACATGACCCTTTGTTTTTTCTTCTTTATCCATGTTTTCATACATGGAATCCTAGTATGGGTTAACTCGGGTGACCTTTGTACTTCCCTTTCATTCTTCTAAAGTGATAGTTTAATTTACTCTTTTTTTGATGTGGGGCTTTCAATGAAGTTTCCGAGCCCAATTTTAAAATTGCGAGGATGCAATTCCAAAAAGGGGGGATGGATGTAACACCCCAGGTAAATAAAGAATATGAAATTTTTATATTTATCCATATTTTTTAATAAAATATTAATATTACTTTAAAGGGAACGCTATGCTCGATGGCGTACCCAATATCCGACAACGAGTTCCTTTGAAATCTTACGTTGCACTCTAATAATAAAATAATATTATTTTAAATGGTAGTTAACGCCTAGCCATTGTAATGGTGGGAAAGAACAGAACAAACTACAAAATTATTATAAATGTTTGTCAAATATTTTTACTTTTATCCAATAAATGTTAGAGGCGTAAAATGCAAATGAATCCAATTTTAAGCATAAATCTTCTAATATTATTTAAAAGGTCGATTAACCGCCTTTTGATGGAGAACCCTTTTTAAATATACTTTTGACAATTTTAAATGTTTTATTTGAAAAAATAAAACCCTTCTTTAGAATCTGGACATCAAAATTTACTTTGTGTAAATTTTTATTATTTTTCCGATAAAGATCATTTTTAGTGAAAATGTTGCATTTTAATTCAAAACCTCCTTTTAATCTGATTTATTTATATGGATAGATTATATTTTTAATTGATATTAAAGTGTATTTAGAATATATTTTTACCATTTAATCCAATGGTGGTTATTGGAATTAATTTCACTTTTAAATTGGTCTTAAACTAGTGTTAATCTTTTAATAGATATTGTTTCTTAAAAACACGCTATTTGTTTTGACAGCGGGAATTAATTATTAAATTAATTAATGCAACTTATATTTTTTGAATTTTATAAAATATAAATCATTTTTTAATTTAGAATATCAAATATATCTTAGGGTGATTTTTGGTATTTTTCTGAAAAACATCAATTTTTGATGAATAGTGAAACCACTAAGTGGTAGTTAAAGAAACTAATTTTTCGTTTAAATGAAACTTTACCACTTATATGATTTGATTTTCAAAAATCCAACATAAATGTTTATCAATAGGAAGTGAAATCTGGTTCAATGAGATTAAAATAATTTTTGGTTAATAGTAACTTTTAAGTTTTATTAATCGCGATTAAAGGTAATTAGTGTAATATATGGTAAAAATAATGTTTTAATAATATTAAATGACCTTGACACATGTCCTAAACTTATTGTATGAGTCATGGACGACCAAGAAAATCCATGGGTCTACTTGGGGACCCTATGGAGCCACTTTGGTTGGAAAATGACATTAATAACTTTTTATTTAAAGATAAAATTAAAATGTCACAAACATGTGTTGTTTTACTAAAATAATTTTTACATGGGGTTATACAAGTCATATTTTGAATATAAATATTAATTTAAAATATAAAACGATTTACTACATCATGATATTTTTTTTATAATTTTTAGACATTAAATAAATTAAATTATTTATGACACCATGATGATGTAGCAATTATCTCATTATTTAACAATTTAAATAAAATGAAAAGATAATGTAAAATATAAGACCTAAACATGTCAAAAACCTATTGTATGGGTGTATTTAGAAACCTTATCACCTTATCCTCGAAATATATCCTTTTGGGTCCTTCAAAATCCAAAAATCATTTTATAATAAAGTAATATTTTATAGCTTTCCAAGAGTGCCCCCCCTCTTCTCTTATAAAAGGCCCCCACCTCTACCACCTTACCCACACCTCTCAAGACTTTGGCTTGGAAAAAACCTACCCATTTCATCTCTCCACATCCCTCTCTTAATAAGTTAAGCCTCACCTTTGGGCATAATCCTTTCCAAGGAAGCCTTTGAGCTCAAATCAAAAAGAGTTACCCGATTTACAGGTAATGTCTTCCCTTGTGCTCTTTTGTTTTATTTTTCTTCTCCAACCCTATGAACTCTTTTTATTACTTTATTTTGTAACAACACCTGTATATTAAATATATTAAGATGTTTTTATGTGAAGGATTCGAGCTACACTTACACACACTTCGTCTAATGGTTAAAGAACATACTGTTTCTGTGGATGACAAATTTCTGCCTCACGAAACGATGATTGTTCAATATTCTCTTAACACCTTTCATGGTGGACATTATGATGTCACTATATTTTATATATGATATATATGGTATTTATGTTTTATATATGCTTCTGAATTTTATATTCAAAACATTCCTTTATGCTCTTCATGTTGTGCAAATGCGATAATTTCATACGAGGTAGTGTGGACTACCGCCCCCTCAAGTGATGTGACTCATTCATGAAATACATGGAATGTATAAAGAATGAAATTAATGAAAATATGTGACCTATATAACATATATATTATACTGGAATTATAATATATATATCTCTCAATTATTTTTAATTCCATTAATATGACAATGAAATGAAAGTAGCGTTCATTAGTACGTATGGCCTACCGTCTCAATGAACGGTGCATTTCATTTCTTTTTATCTACAAAAAGTTATGGAGTAGTATAAAATGAATATTTAATGGATATATATGATATTTAAATAATTAATACTATTCTGGAGATGATTTACTTATAACTACATGGACAATCATTTTCAAACAAGTTCATTTTTGACTCATGTACCAAACATCGACAAAAACGTCTGATATGAACTCACATTATTAACCAATTATTATAACATTTTAATATGTTATATGAACTGAATAATAATATTTAAAAGAGGTCCTTAAGAAATTATAAATTTACCAATGTTTATTATTTAGTAATATAAAGAAACAAACAAGACAAGTCAGACTTGAGGTAAGGGATCCAACCTCTCTCGTTCTTTTTAAGTACTCTCTTTTATGTCATTTCTTATAAGCTCATCATTATTATGTTTGGGGATGTTATTTTATATTCATTATACTGTAATTTTTTTGTTCATATTATAACATACCCTATTTGACCTCATAAATCCTTTTTTGGAAGTTTTAAGTGGCGCTGTTAGGCTGCCGAGTATTCGTAAGGGATTTTTCATCTCACTTTTATTCCTGTGAGATTTATGCTACATTTTCCACCATTTTCTTTTGATTGGTGTATGTACTTACCATTATTATACTCTTTGTTTAATATAATTTCATTTATGGGTATTTACATCAATTTTGTATAGTCCTTCTTTCATGGGGTGTACGTTTCTAAAGTTACCCAATTCGGCAAGGGAACCTTTCACCCTCCTCATTTTAAAAGACTTATTTTTAGGTCTTTTAATCTTATTATAATGGGATATATTCTTATATATACTTATTGCTATAAATTTTATGTCCAAGTGATGAAATACCCCTTTTTATCTCTCATCAACTCATTTTATGAATTTTGAAGTGACGTCGTTAGGCTGTCAAATTTTTGCAAGGGAACTTCTTAACCCATTTTTGATTCTTTGGGATAAACTTGTACTCCTTGAATATGTTGTTCTATGAATATGTGTGAATAAAATCTTATTGTTTTACACTTAATATCCACTTATATTTGGTGTATTCGTTTGTCACACATAATTATGTAATTGATTTATCCTTAATCCAAGAATACCGTCTTTGTAAGGGACTTCATCTCGATCTCCTTTCATTAAGGCATATTTTTGTTCTAATACAAGGCTTTCTTTTATACGGTGTATAAACCGCTTTGACTAATACTTTTATTATAAAGGAATATTTTCTATACGAAGCGTTTTACTAAACAAAAAAAGTATGTTTCTTTTAAACATACGCAGTGACAATGACCTTTCCGCCGCCGCAAGTATTATTTGATCTTTGGCTTCCTCAACAAGTCGTTATATTTTTAAAAGTAAATAAATACCATATACTCTTTTTTGGTATTGAAAATGGTTTTGATAATGGATTTTTTATGTCAATATATTTAAGTGATATATTTTTCTTGAAATGTGTAAATGTTTTCTTTCCTTTATAATTGTTTTATGTGTTATGATTTTATAATGATACTTGGACATTTGACGGGTGGTTACGTGATAAATCATATGACGGGTGGTGCCGTGAATAACAGGATGGGTGGTTACGTTATAACCTCCAATGCATTGGGTATGGAAGTCGGCCATATGCCTATTCTATTAAGTATGTGTGCAAGTCGGCCGTATGGCTATTCCATCAAGTATGTGTGGAAGTCGACCGTATGGTTATTCCATTTAAGTATGTTTATATCCCAAGTTACCTTTATATGTTATGTGTTCTTTATATGGGTTTTATGGTAATATTTTGGTTACAAAAGGGGAAGTAATGGTATTTTATTTAGTGAAGAGTTTTTTACTACTTCATAAAGGTGAAAAGTATTACTTTGGTAAGGTACCCATGGTTTACTTGTTGTTTTGAAAAACAAACAGTTTTCCTTCTTTGTGTATCCTTTACTGAGCTTTTAATGCTCACCCCAAGATTTTTTTTGAAATTTTTTTCACATGATTTAATGTGGAACAGGGTCAAGGATGGGAACAAGGAAACGTCATGCTATCTAAAACATGGAACTAGACAAGTTTCTTTTTAAGAGTTTTTATTTTATGGAAACTTAGTAAAAGTGTCTACATTGTAATATTTTGATATGTAATAGTTTTTTACTAATTCTCTAAAACTCTAAACATGAAAAGATACTCTATGTGAATTATTAATTTAATTCATGATTAAGTAATTTTTAAGGCTAGGGCCTTATATGAAGTGGTGGAATAATTTTGTTTCACCATTTAGTGATTCATGGAAACACATTCTTCTATAATATTAACACTAATATATTAAGGGGTTATAATTATTTTATTTAAATTTGTAAAATATTTCATATGGACTTTTTGTAGATTTAAAAATATGAAACTTTTTTGTATATTATCATATGTAAAAAAGGCATAATGATCAATATTTTTTATTATTAATGTATTTTAAATTGAGTTCACATTTTTTAAATTTATAGAATGTTCTTTCCTGATATCAAAAATATTTTAGTTTGGGTATGTTAGGTTATTTTATTGAAACTAATAATATGAGAGGTTCAATAATCCCATAAATGATCGTGTTTTCTAGTGTGGCACTCTCTGGAACATTTATGTCATGTTTTTATGTTTCTATCTATTAAAAATAACTATTATCTTTTTTATGAAACTAATTTATTAGTGATGCTACATTTTAAATATTATTGTATAAGGGAGATATATTAAATTGTATTATTATTTAAACTATAGTTTAAATTCAAATATAAAGGTATTATATAGTTTAGTGTGAAATAATAAGGTGTATGGTATAATGGATAATTTAATGTTGAATAATTGAGGTATTAGGTCTATATAGTTTTTCCAATATATTTGTACCTGAGTGATCAAAAAATGTTGAGTTTGATGTTATATTTATTTTACATGTGAAAAAAGTGAAGGTTGGGTGAGTGGTGCATATGATTTAATTCCAAAAAATAAGGAAAATAATATAAAACAAAGACTTATGAGTAGATTTAATGTCATTAATTTTAATGAAATGTGATAATTATTAATGATATGGATTATAAGGTCATGAAACCAATATCAATTGTGTGTTTTTTAAAGACATTTAGTCATTACTAATGGTGTCTCATTTATGGTAATAAAACCAAGACCACAATTTCATTCATTTTAAGGTTATTGATAGGGATCACTAGTTGGAAAATTTCTAAATTTTTTTTCTTATTAGAGGATTTATACATTAATGGAACATTGAGTATTCTGCTAAAAAATTATATATGTGAATTGATAAAGATTAAATTAGAATCATTTATAATTTATAATCATTTAATTCCCATGGAATATGTATATGTGGAGGAAAAATTTCCCCATAGGAAGTTAGAAATTATTAAAGCAAACAATGTTTTAAGACTATGGGAAATTCAGGAAGCTCAAATAGTTATGTAGGAAAAATTGTTGAAAAATATGTAACTGGTTTCTCAAAATGGGGGATCCTCATTATTAAAAGGATATAAAATTGATAATACTCTAAGTATCTTTAAAATCATGTTCTTTTTTAGCGGATATACATTATAGGGTATGATACTTTCATTATAAATGATATACATGATTATAAAGGACACACATATATTGAAAATAGACCATCCATGGGAGTACAAATTTATATGTATAAGGATGGGTGAGGAAATATTTTTGGGATATAAAACTATGTAAAATCATATATCTAAGGTTATAAAAGCCTCTTTGATGAAATATGTTTTCTTTAACCTCATAGGTAAACTATGTGAATATTGATCTTTGGGTATCCATCATGGGTTATGGGATAAAATCTTGGGATGAATGGGAATGGGTGATAAACCCCATGGCCAACCTTTAATTGTAGCCTTACTCATATCATCCTTATCCCTAATCTAGACATGATACATGGGTAATTTTTTCAATCAGGAGGGCCATATATATAAAACACTTATATAACACAAGTACCCCCATTTTTCATTCCATTCCCCTAATTTTTGATTATGGAATAACATGTAACTGTTCAAAAAGTACAGGGATCCAAAGAAATTATTACTTCACCACTTTTACTCATTGTGGATCTTTGTAAAAAAAATTTCTATTCAGGTATCTTATTCATGTACAAAACATTATCAAGATCCTATACTTATGTAGAGTACGGTTCTCAACCATATGGAGGCTTTATGAAGTTTTGTGACATCAAAAATGGAATGGATCAGCCACATTGGTTAGTGTAATGTGTGGTTTGCAATTTAGGAGATTTTGTAGGCTCCAGTTTTGAGTATAGCACACTAAAAGCTTCATATTATGGATTTTTCACTATGTTGGTGTATAGATCACCACCAACCATATAGAGGTAAATAATTTAAATTTAAAAATTTTTTTAGATTTTTTTTCTACAAAACCATTAAAAATTACTTTCTTATACTTCTTATATTGCGTTTTATAATTATTGGTCACTAATAGTGTAATTATAGAATCATTTTAAAATTTATATGTTGTACATTACATTATTTCAAATTTATAATTAAGTAAAAAATTCAAGGTCTCACTTATTATATTCATGTTAACCTTTTTTAACTACATGATCAACAATTACCTTTTCATCGACACATTGGATCGCTTATTGATAAAATATTTTTTTTCAACATAGTTATCTATGAACCCAACATGGTTGTAATTTATTTCCCAACTTCGTAAAATCTAAAACATTTTTGGTTCTCATATTTATTTCTATATGGTTATCCTTTGACATGATCATGATCCACTTATTTTTTCTATATTATTTACTAAGAACCCTTCATTATTGGCATTAAATTAGATGAAATTTCCACATTGTTTATATGTTTAGGATAAAAATATAAAATAATCAAATTAACACATTAATACTTAAAAAATATCTTCAAGGGTACAAGATTACTTTAAAAACATATTTTAAGGAAATATTAACATTATTCTAGGTCAAGAAATATTAAATATTCTACTGTTGAAAACATGATCATTCCTGAAAATCATTTCATATCTTCAGGTTTCAATGAGAAAATAAAATATTATTTAAACATATTTTTAATTTTCACTTCCATTTCATGATATTTAATCATTTATGACATTGATACAATTGCATGAAAATTTATGTTTTATACATTCTCAGCCAATTATGAGTTTAAAATTACATGGGTTCTTAATATAGCCATTTGGATTTATTTTCTATATAATAAAATTGTAAACACACTAGTTCACCAAATAATACTATTAATATTAGATATATGATATTCATTTGGAACCAATTATGTCTGAATTAAAATAAAAATACAACTCATCATATCTAAAATAAAATAAAATTTTGATTCCACTTTTTATAAAAAATAATATAATTACATGTCTCATTTAAATAATATATTTTATCTTCCTCTAATAATATAATTAATATTTAAGGTAAAGGGAATAAGTTTCAATTAATTATATATAAAGTAAAAGGAAAAAAGGAAAAATATTTATCTTTAGGCATATCTCTTTACATTTATAATTTGAAAATATTTTTTGTGAAATTATCTTCTAAATTATATAATATAGTAAGAAAATAACGATTCTATATACCATTTTTAAAATTCCCATTGATAAAGTGATATTTGATATTATTCAAATTATTCCTTCTGTGTTACACTAGATTATTTAATAAATTGATTCCACATTTATTATCAATACAAATTTGTAATGATAAAGAAACATTTAGTATTATATTTTCCACATTCTCTTTAATCCACATCATAAGAGTACAACATGTATGTCAACCACAGAATCAATTTTTATTATACCTAATATAATTTAATTTTTTAAAATTCCAACCCACACATTTTCCTCCAAGAAATAATATTTCCCCAAATTTATATTTCTCATTATTAACATAACTTATCCTTCTTACATTGTTAATTCTAAATAATACATGAAACATAATTGTTTTAAAAAATGATATATTGATGTTCCCCTGACATATGTCAAAATTTGTTTTAAAAAATTCGTATATGACTCTTTGGGATCACATGAAAATCAACCATAAAAATATTTGGAATAATATTTTTTATTTTTGGATATTGTGACATTTAAAATATATATAATAATATTTATGCATTATTTTTTATCACATCTGGGATTGTATAATATATACAAAATTTTACACCCACAAAAAAATCGTTTGGAACTTAATTAAGCTCTTCAATTACAAATTTCATCATATGTTCCTAGGAATATATTTATTTTTATAAAAAATAATGATCCCATCATGTATAAAATTTATAATCCAAAATTTAATTTTATCTCTCCAAGTTTTAACATATAAAAATTTAACATTATATGATTTATAAATTATTAAAAATAAATCTATTTTTCATAAAAAATAATTTCATAAATATAGAAAATGGTATAAAGAGTATGGTAATCATCAATATAAGTGGGATATGTTTTCAATATTTCAATTAATGAAAATAATTTTCTTTTATAAATTATCTAGTTTTAGGAACCTAAATCTCAATATTTGTATCAACACATATATTTATTTGTTTAACATGAACACAATTCTCCCACCATTACCATGTATGAATCCATCATGTTACATAGTTTTTATATCTTTTATCAAATCACTATTCATGATTCTTAAATTGAAATCTATTTGTAATATTTTGAATTGTTTTTTTGTTACATATTGAAGAATTAAATATATAAAACCACTCAACTTGGTAGAAACATCTTTAAAATAAATTTCTTTCACTTATGAATAACATTTTAATAAAAACATACTATATTTCTTACACACTCACCAATATTATCGAGTTTATTTTTCAACACCCACTTAGATAAAATTATATTATTTCCATTAAATATTTGAAGAAAATACCATAATAAATTCCTTTCATTATAGTCAAATTCATCATTTAAGAAGAACCAAATATTTATGCTTAATATAATTATATTTAGACTCCAAAAAAATCTTATTATAACTTCTTGATATAAATAATTTCAATTCATATTTAGTTTCCCTTATAAGAAATTTAAATTTTACATTTTTATAATAATTATACTTTATTAAGATAAAAATAGTTAATCTTGTGAAATAATAAAAAATAACATAAAATAGTTATCACCTTGATACAATTTATATCTCACTAGTCCTCACAAGTTTATATGATTTATTTATAATTTATTTTTTTATTTTATGACCACTTTATCATGGATTGATTTTAATTTTATCCCATTATCAAAAATTTCAATGAAAATATTTCATTATATTTTATCTTTGGAAGGTAACTTGTAGATTATTCCTTTTTTATTATTATCATACTCTATTATTCTGAATAAAAAATTCTTCCATGCAATAATCTTTTTTTGTTATCACTAAAATAAAATATATTATTTGAGTTTGTATTTTATAATAATTTTCTATTAGTTCATTCTCATATGGTGTAAAATAATATATATGTTAAAATATTAATGATAAAAGTGTTTTTTAAAAAATTAATATCATTTATATCATCATGCAATTATCTTAGACATAGAATTTTTTGCATTAATCAGTTAAACATTAAAATTTATTTTGAATTTAGTTTTAGATATTATATCATAATTAACCAAATAATTTTTTATTCAATGATCTGTAATTATTCAGGGTTCCATCATTATAATTTCTAGTATTCTTTATAACTTGTTTTTCACATTTCATATAAGAAGAATGATCACTTTCAATGGTCCATGGATTGATTTGTTTCATAAATTTTAATGTAACTTCCATTAAATTTATATTCTTAACACATTAAATGTTTTGAGTTCACCCAATACCTATTTTTTGTAATAATAATTCCATAATTATTAACAAGAAGTATTTAGTATAATGGAAAACATGGTCACATATTCCATTTTTCATCTACATATATTTGAACATGTTTTTACTGTAAATTGAGAAAAGTCTCATGTCAAATCAATTTGTTATAATTCAAATCCTAGATATAAATTCATGATATTTAATTATACCTAAATTTCACAACATGTGACTCTACATCACTTATGATGTTTTCTAGGGGATTATGATAGTGAACCTTGATTTTAGGACTCTAATTTGTGAAATATAAAACATTTAATGATTATATCCAACTAGAATTCATAGATTCTACTTATATACCTTATGTATCATATCCCTCAAATTCATTGTTTCCTATCAGAATCATATCTATAAAATACTACAAAAATTTATTTTTTCAATAAATCACACAATCAATAGAGTTCAGTTATGCATCTTTATCAAAACCAGTAGTGATTTTATCACTCATTAGGATCATAAATGGAGTTTTAATTAGTAAAAAAGGATATCTATGATCCACACCAATAGAGTATTTCAATTATATAAGAGTGATAATTTAATACACAGTTGTTTTTATGAAATATTTTCTTTAAATAATTTTAATTTGTAATAGCTGGAATTGCATGAAAACGTGAGTTTAAGTGAACTGTGATATTTCCTTAATACAAAATGATCATTTTAACCTAGCTATTAGGTTATCAAAAATAAATATAACTAAATTATGATAATATATGGATAATTCATTCACTACTAATTATTTATGAAAAATATAAATCATTTATATATTCTAATTTATTTATTAATAAATTAAGTGATTTACTATTAGTAAACAAAATTAATGAAATATATATGTTATATACTTAAAAAATACTTTCCTCCAATAGTTATGTTTGTCATATGGTATGAATAAACCCAATTTTATTTATAAAAACCAAAATTTTTCAAATGGGTATTTTCTGGTATTTTATGGGAGAACCCCTTTTAAATTAACTCATTGACAAATTAATAATTTTTATATGACAATATAAAAATTTTCTTTGGAAGTGGGATATAATATTTTACTTTGGATGAAATTTTAATTTTTTTTAACTTTAAAACTTTGTTGAATAATAAAAATACACTAAATTTTAATTAGAAACAACATTTTCCTTGAAATAATTTATATGTTAATATTATAATATTTAATGGTTCTAAATTATAAATATAGTATAATTTTTTCACTCAATATAATGTATTTCATGATCTATAATTTATATTGAATTTAGATGTAAAAACTTTTCAATATTTTGTAATTTTTTTACTTTTAAAACTCATTCTCACTTTCCAACAATTTATTTATTTAAAATTAATTATAGCAACTTATGTGTTTTAAATTTTGACAAATGGATTCCATATTTTTAATTATTTAGTAAAATTTAGTAAATAACATTATTTTATTTTTTGGTAATTATGAATAGTAACATTGATCATTTTTTATTAATATGGTAAAAGGGTAAAGTGGATAATTAAGGGTAATAATACTATTATAAAAATACACTAATACATGTATTAATATAATTGAATGAGTTTTTTTCGACATAAAATATCGTTTATTCAAATTTGTGTCCTTTAGACTCCACGTTGACGAGATTTGGGCATTTAATTTATTTTATTTAAAGAAAAGTTAAATATGTCCCACTCAAATTTTAATATCTAAATAATTTTTTATATAATGTTTTAAATTATATAAATTCTATTATAAATAATCATTTTAAATATAATATGTTTTTATTTATCAATTTATTTTATTTAAAAAAATTATGAAATAAATAATTACCTTAAATACTTATACTTTGATGATGTAAAAATTAATTAATTAGTTAGAAATCAATAAATCCATTTTTATTAAAATACTAATAAGCATAAAAAACCCAAACACAAGATAAAATCTTATTTTTATAGTATAGCTTGACCATAACCATCCATGGGTTGAGTTAGTGACCATTTTTATCTTTATAAGAAATTTTTTTGACACATATGTTATTTTATTTAAAGTGATGATAATGTTGTCACATTCATAAATTAATAAGCATATCATTTTAAATATTAGATTTACTAGAATATATATTCGACATAAATTATTATTCTGAAATATAATAGATTTATCTTCATTTTAATATTTTATTTTTAATTTTTATTAAAAAAATATGTACATTAAATAACTATATAAAATTGATGTAGTAATTATTTTATTAATAGAGACAACAAGTAAATGTTATTAAAAATATTAAAATAAATATAATTTTTCAAAATTGATATCTCTAATGAATTTCATATAAGGAATTTAACTCTTATAAATATAATAAATATATCGTTTTATGTTTACTTGTTATCTTAATATTTGTAAAATTCAATGAATTTAGTAGTTTTAAAATTGACACTATTGATTGTTTATCAAAATAATGTTTAATTAAATTTTTTAAAAATCATAATTTATTTATAAAAATACATACTAATTATTATATGGTCTAAAATTTTCTAATTTATTTATTGACGTTCTAATTTACATTAAAAAATTAAATATTTCACCCTTTTAATATTGAAATATTTGTTACCCTAGTTAAAAATTAAACAAATCAATTAACTGTTAATTAAAATGATAAGGTTTAAATTGATAGAAAAAAACGTATGAGATATATTGTATGATGATATTAAAACCCTATATCATCTAAATATTTAAATTGGTACATTTTTGAGTTTTTTGGATTGGTTTGGATTTTATTATATATTATTATTTTTAGAGATCCCAAAGCTGCCTCTCACCTCAATAATAAAAGTGCACCACCTCCCTCACCTCTTCACATCACATTGAGCCATAAAGGTCATAAATCCCATACCTATTCCCAATATAATTTTCTATATTACCATTTTAAATGTTCTGGTATTCTTTAAATACAAACTCTAGTGCTCAAGGAGGAGATTTAGAGGAAGCACGTTGAAAAAGAGGTAATCTCATCTACCGATTCTTTCAGACTTGTTACTTATTTTACTTCATATGCATAAGATATTTCATCATAAATTAACAACTATAGTATCTATTATATAATAATATGTAATTATTATTATTATTTAACTACAATATTCAAATTTCTATTCATCCTGTGAAGAATGAAATCACCACGCGTGCGTACGTACAACTTACCGTCTCCATGGTATGGTGTAAATTGATTTTCACCACCACCTTACAAGGATGGTTATAATGATCCAAATAATAAGTATATATCATTATTATTACATGATATTTATTCTCAAATATTTCACACCATTCACTTCAATTCCATTAAACAATTATGGCAATGATATTTTTATTTGTGCGTACAAATGGTCGACCATTACCATGATAAATTGTGGTCCATTATTCATGATATTCCTTAAAGAATTAATATATAAATGTATATAATGTATAAATTTCATATATATAATTTTAATAACACTTCTGAATTACATAACTATGACCTATGAAGGAGAACTAAAACTTATTCGACAAAACATTCATATGAAAATGATGTAGTTAATAATTGAATAACAAGTAATAATGAAATGTTATTAACAAACAGATGATAATATGATCATATTTGATATCAAAAAATTGAATATGATTATGAAATAATTCAAGGACATTATTTAAATCATTATATAGTATAATCGGATACATACAATGTAAATTGAACCTAAAAGGTAAGTGAAAATTTGGAACTCTCATTATTATCTGAAATTGTTTATACGTAAGTATTTATTGAGATATATTTATCATCCACGTACATTTTTATACACTTTTAATGTTATTTATATTCTTGTACAATTTTTCAAATTAATTTAACCCATTAGTTATTTTTAATTAATCAATATGAAAAGAATATTTTTTTGTTATTCTATATGAGGTACTTTTTGACTTTTCTAGAAAAAGTACGAGGTGATTATTTTTTTAACATATACGGTATGAATGGATTTTTACATATTTATAATGCCTTATTTCCATGAATCTTTCTCTTTATTATTTCATGATTATTTTTAAATAAAATTTTTTTCTATTAAGATTGTGCATCATTTTCAGAAATGAAAGCATTTTTGAAGAAGAAGCGTTATTTTCCTCAAGAATTAATTTCAAGTGTTTTATCAAAATTATTTTCTATCTAAGATGTAATTCTTTTAATAGGGTAATGTTTCAATTATAATAACCATATTTTTCCTAATATTTTATTGTGTTTATTATGTAATGATAATTATGAGATCCATTTTTTACATGGATTATGTTATCATGGAATGATGTTTAAAGAACCCCATTTTATTCCTTGGGTTATGAGGAATGATTTATGTTATTGTGGAACATGAATTTATGATTTCATTATGATATTTGTGGGACCAATATCTCCCTCAAATTCACTGGTTAAAGTTTTTTATCCCATGAGATACACATTTATGGAATGTGATATGATCTCAATTTAGTAATATAGGGTCAGAAAGAGGAGTGAACTGAGTTCAATAATTGACTTTGTCTACTATGATGGTCTTGTAAATAAACCATTAGTAATATGAAATGTTTTTCTATGCTTATTTGTATTATTCAAAAAAGCATGTCTAACATTATGAATTTTGGTATTATGTTCACTGATTCTTATGAACTTTCATGATTCATCTCATGGCATGATATCAAAATATTTCATATGTAGGATAAGATTTTTAAATGTTATGTTATCATGTCTTATGATTATGATATGATTGATATGTATCCTATTTAACCTTATTGATAATCTTATATCACCCTTTCATATATTATTTCCCCAACTCTTGAAGAAGGGTATTAAGAAAGATATGTCAAAAACCGATCTAGTTATGATGAAATACATTGGAGACAATTATGATGTCTTATGAACCAGTTGTTTAGGTTTCCCAGATTCCAAATACACTATACCTATATGGTCCTGTCATGTATTTGTTATTTTATTTAATGAATGTTATTCAAATTTCATATAATATAAATGTATGAAAATTTTTGGTTGTTATAGTTTCTATCATATGAAAGTTATAGTTATACTTTAGAAATTAAATGATAAAACCGTACTAGAAAACCAAAGTATAAATAAAATTATAGTTTACCAAACTAGTGTACTTTAAATGACCATGAATAACCTAAGATAGAACCCAATGTTTCCCAAATTGAAATTTTATTCTTTATTATGTGGTTTCCCAATTATTATTACTTTTTCTCACAATATACCTCTTAGTTTTAGTCAATGGCTAGAACCTGAAGGAACTGCGTTAATGATGAATGTGATGGTAAATGTGATGATTGTCCTCATGAGAATCTAAATGTTATGGGATATGGAATGAAAATTCATGTAGTTATGGTCACACAATATTCTTAATCTATAAGTCACACAGGTCTTCCAAACAAGGAAAAAAAAATATACTCTAGTGGCCTTCATGAGGTAGCATTCACCTTTCTTCAGTTGGTCTTTTGATCCATTAGTGGTCGAAAAATGGATCAGTACCACTGAAAAGATATTTTCAGTACTCCAATGTTCATAACAGGATAAATTCATCTTAGCAGTCTATCATTTAGAATGTGAAATAGATTGATATTGTAAAATTAGTAAGAATATGTGGCAAAGAGTTGAAATAGGATCCAACGAATGGGATGAGTTCAAGAATATATTTTTTAATAATTAATTTCCTTATATTCTCTAAACAAAGATGGATATAGAGTTCCTTGAACTTAAGAAAAAGGATGGTGAATCCTTTGGTACCTATAAATCAAATTTTACAAGATGGGCATGGTATAATTTAGAATTATTATCCAAGATGAGAGTAAAAAAGATTGATTATTTAGTGTCTCAAAACCAAATCTTTGAAGGAAATTATCCATAATGGACTTCAATAGCTATGATGATATTGTTCAATGTGATCTCAAGGTTGAGATGGTGATTGTAGTAACCCATCAGTCCAATGGGTTTTATAAGAACAAAAGAATAGAATTCAAGGGATAATATAATTACCACACTGGAAAGAATATGAGTTTTCCCTTATTCTAGTAGTTTTGGAATGAAACATGGTTGAAGTTTTCTTAAAGGGGCTATTAAATTTTTTTAGTGTGGAAAAGATGGTCATTGGAAATTTTAATATCGAGGTGATGGGAAAAAAAGATTTATAATGATGTGAATAGAGAAGGGGTACACAAAATGCACCTCTAACACTTTAATGTTATCATTTCATGGAAATTTGGAATTATTCAAATCAATTCCATAATCCAAGTGTTATTGATGAAGATCAACATCAACAAACTCTTAAGGCCAAAGAAAATGTTCAGTCACATGTGATCACTATCGTCTTTGTGTGGAGTATTATAATGAAGTGTGGAAAGGTACACACACCATCCACTATAAATTGGAAAAGGTTTTATTTAATTATGGATCTTTTATTTCTATAAAATTTTCTATTTTAATCATCATATTACCTCAACAACTAGATGTTGAGTTAGATGTAACAACTCCTAATCAGACAACTGTTGCATTAAAAGTTTATAATTATTCTCTAGTTGAATATTTTGGGAATGTGATTCTTGTAAATATTTAAATAATTCCTATAATATAATTCGATGTGATTCTTTGAATGGATTGTCTTTCTCTATATGGAGTTCATATCAATTTCCAAGGAAGGGAAATCACATTTCATAATATAGACCAATTTATCATCATGTATCGATGCAAGGATGAATATAATACAGTATAAATTTATTCCAAAATATGGTTCTTTATCCCTATAAATAAACGTAATATATCTCAAATTGTTGTGGGGAAACTTACAATTAAGAATACACCCATTGGATGGGAGTTTGATGATGAATTTCTAGAAGAATTATCAGGTCTTCCACCAAATCTTGAAGTTTTGTTATCAATATAACTCATACCAAGTGGTATTCATATTTCAAATAAATCTTATATTATGACCCAAATTGAGTAACAGGAATATAAGAAACAACCCCATGTTAATTTTGAAAAGGGATTCATACACCATAGTACATCACCTTAGGGAGCACATGTTCAATTTGTTAAGAATAAATATGGATCAATGAGACTTTTCATTTATTATCAAGAACCTAACAAGATCAATATCAAGAAAATATCATCTTCCCCACATTGGCAACATATTATACAAACTTCATTAAGGTCAATACTTCTCCACGATTAATCTTCATTATAGGTTTCATCAATTAAAGGTACAAATGGTGGATATACAAAAGATGACATTATGTACATGGTATAGGCACTTTGGATATATAGTGATGCTATCTGGTCTTACTAATTCCACCTCTATCTTCATGGATCTAATGAATTGTTTCTTTAGAGACTATCTTTATCATTTTTTTGTTGTTTTTATAGATTATATTATTTCTATTGTAAATAAAAGTAATTGCATGAATATCACTTGATAATTGTACTCAAAACCCTTAGAAATGATAATATTTATGGAAAATTTACCAAGTGTGAATTCTTGCTTCAGAAAGTCTAATTTTTGGGTCACATAATCTCAAGATAGGATATCTATGGATATAGAAAAAATAGAAGTTATCTAATATTTACCGAGACCAATAATGTTATCTAAGATCTTAGGTTTTTTGGGTTTTAATGGATATTATCTATATTTTGTGAATTATTTTTCATGATTATCAAATCCATACACCATGTTGACTCAAAAAGAAGTTAATTTTTTTGTGGACAGAGGAATGTAAAGAAAATTTCAAATAGCTAAAAAGAAGGTTAGATGGTGCACATGTACTTGTACTACCTTGTATTAAAGAAAGGTCTCTGATCTATAGTGATGCATCCAAGAAGCTGTTGGGTTGTGTTATCATGAAAAATTATATAGTGATAGCTTATGCCTCACGACCATTGAAAATCCATGAGGAAAATTATCCAACTCAGGATTTAGAGTTAGTTGTTGTAATATTTTCAAAAATGATATAGAGGCATTACGTTTATAGTGAATGGTGTGATATTTATGATGATAATAAATGTTTAAAGAATATTTTCACACACAAGTAGATGAATATGAATCCAAGAAGATGGTTGGAGTTTGTTAAAGATTATTACTGCTCAATACATTTCCACCCTAGGATAGCGAACATAGGGGCAGATGCATTGAGTCAAAAGGACTATGCTAACCTATCCTTGATGAGGATCACAAAATATCTAATATTTACGGATTTACAATGGATGGATCATGAAATTTTAATGAAAGGGAAGAAAAATTATCTTTCTCAATTGAATCATCACCCATCTATACAAGTGATGATAAAAGTGGTGTAGAAGGATGATGTAGAGCTACAAAATATGGTGATAAATGACCCTAAATTCACCCTAGATGGAGATCGAATAATGAGGTTCATGAACCAGTATTTTATTCCTCCCATACTATAATTAAATAAGGATAAATTGGATGAGGCTCGTAGTTCTTAATTCTCTATTCATCCTGGAAGCACAAATATATATAGGGCCTGAAAGATTATTTCTAGTCGGATGGAATGAAAATAGATGTTGCTAGATATATCTCTATGTTCTTGGTTTTTCATCAAGTTATGGCTTAGAGACAGAATGATAAGGGCTTGTCAAAACCATTATTCATACTATAATGGAAATGGGAAAACATCACCATAAACATTTTAATTAGAATTAAAAAAACATCTAAAGGACATAATGTTATATGGGTTATAGTTTATTTCCCTATAAAGTCATAACAATTAATTTCTATAAGAGAGGATTTATCTCTTGATCATTTTTCTATGATATATGTGAAGGATGTGGTAAGATTTCATAGATGACCACTTCACATTATATCTACTCGGGATTCAGTGTTTACCAAAATGTTCTAGAAAATTCTTTCATAGGCTTTTGATTGGGAGTTATGTTTGAGAAATGTTTATCATCCTCATATATATGGTCAGTCTGTGAGGACAATTAAAACTCTAGAATTCATATTGAGTTCTTTCTCTATGGATTTCAAATGTTTTTGGGAACAAAACATACCTTTGGTCTAATTTTTAAAAAAAATATAGATTTAACTCAAGTATTAAGATGGCTCTTTGTGAATCCTTCTATGGAAATAATTTCAGAAATCCAACTTTCTTGTGTTAATGTGGGGAAATAAATCTTTTAGGACCGGATTGTGTTGGTGAAATGGTAGAAAACGTAAGATCTATTGAACAATACATAAGAGCTTCTCTGAGTCAGAAAAAAGTAATTTTGGAAACCAAAGAAAATAATTATAGTTTGAAGTGGGTGATAAGGTGTTCCTATGAATATCTACCTAGAAGAGAGTAATGAGATTTAGAAATAAGGGCAAGACGAGCCTTTAGTATATCAGTTCTTTTGAAATTATGGATCGTGTTGGGGAGGTAGCTTACTGATTGGAACTCACACTGAATTTCTCTCAATTTCATGATGTGTTCTAGGTATCTATCTTGAGAAATTACATACTTGAGACCTTATATGTACTAAACTCAAAATTCATACCATTGGAGTAAGATATTACAAATAAAGAACCACCAATAGATATTCTGGATTACAGTGAAAATGTTCTATGAAACAAGACCACTAGCATGGTTAATGTTTTTTGGTAGAACCACCGAATTGAGGAAGATAAATTAGAACATGATGATATGATGAGGTATATATATACTCATAAATTTTTATCCAAGTGATTTATTTTGAGGGATAAATTCATTTTAATGGGGGTAGAGTGTAAAAGCTGGATGTTTTTACAAAATATTTTCTTTAAATAATTGTAATTCTGCAAAATATTTCCTTGCACACAATCATAACTTTAAGATAACCATGATATTTACATAGTATAAAATGACCATTAAACCTATCTGTTAGGTTAGCGGGAATATATATAACTAACTTATGAAAATGTATGGTGAATAAATTTGCTACCAATTATTTATGAAAAATATAAATCTGCTATATATTTGTATTTTTGTATTAATAAATTTAGTGAATTATTATTAGTAAATTAAATTAATGAAATATATATCTTATATACTTAATAAAATATTTTTTATATTCATCCAATTGATATTTATTGTCATAGGGTATGAGTAAACCCGATTTGATGTATAAAAAAACTATATTTTTCAAAAGGGTAATTTCTTCTTATTAATAGAAAACCCTTTTCAAATTAATATTTTGAAACATTAATTAATTTTATGAAAAAATAAAAAATTTCTTTGGAATTGGGATATAAAAATTTACTTTAGATGTAATTTTAATATTTTTCTGATACTTTTTAAGCATTGATAAGTAGTAAAAAACAATAAATATTATTTAAAAACAACTTTTTTCATTGAAATTATTTAAATAGTTAAATTAAAATATTTAATGGTTTTAACGTAAATATAGAATATATTTTTACCATTCAATATAATTTATGTCATATAATTATTTTTACATTTAATTCAGATGTAAAAACATATCAATCTTTTGTAATGTTTTAACTTTTAAAACTTGTTCTATCTTTCCATCAACATGATTAATTTTAATTTAATTACTGCAACATCTGTATTTTCAAATTTGAAAAATTGATTATATATTTTTAATCAATACATCCAAAATAGGTAAACATCTTCATATTATTTTTAGACATTAGTAATAGTAACATCGGCAATTTTTTATTAATACATTAATGGGGTAAACCAGGTAATTAAGGTTAATAATACTATTCTAAAATTACTATAATACATTTATTAATTTTATTGGATGAGTTTTTTTTAACCTAAATCTTAATTGGGTCTAAATGGTGTCCTTATGAAGCTATTTTGATGAATATAGGATATTTATATTATTTTATTTAAAGAAAATCTAAATATGTCTCCCTCAAATTTTATAACTAAATAATTATTTATATAAGATAATATAGTAGTTAAATTGGATTATAAATACTCGTTTCAAATCTATTTTTTTAATTATCATTTTAATTTATTTATATTTTTTTGGAAATAAATAATTACCTTAAAGATGTATAAATTGGTGATGTAAAAATAAATTAATTAATGAGAAATCAATAAAACAATTTATATTAAAATACTAATAACCATAAAAAGACCAAAACATGATAAAAAATCTTATTGGTTGATTATATGTTGAGCATAACCATACAAGGGTTGATTTAGTGACCATTTGGATCATTATAGAAGATATTGTGAGACGTATATTGTTTTATTAAAAGTGACATTAAAGCTTTCACATTCATAATTTAATAAGTATAAAAAACATTATGTTGGATTTTATAGAAGTTAAATTAGTATGAAAATATTATTCTTAAATATTTTATTTGTATCTTCATTGTATTCTTTTAAATAGTTATTCAAAAATTAAATATATTAAATAATTGCAAAAAATAAATTAGTACTTATTTTATTTATTGAGATAACAAATAAATGTTATTAAGAATATTAAAATTAATATAATTCATGCTAATTAATATGTATAATTAATTTTATAGATAATATTTACCTCTTAGGAATATAATAAAATAGTTTTTAAATTTAACATGATATCTTAATATTTTTAAAAATCTATGAATTGAAGAGTGTCAAAGTTGACACTATTTATTTTTTATCAAAATAATGTATTATTAAATTATTTATAAATAAGAAAACATTTTTTAAAAATATAGAATAATTATTATATGGTATAAAATATTCTAATTTATTTATTTATGTTCTAACTGATCTCAAATAATAAATATTTCAACCTTTTAATATTGAAATATTTGTAACCCTAGTTAAAAATGAAATAGAATATCTCAGTGTTATTTAAAATGATTATGTTTAAATTGATATAAAAACATTTCAAAAAAACATATTCGATGATAATATTACAACCCTCTATCATCTTATACTCTATATTGAATCATTTTGGACGTTTTGGGATAGGATTTTATATTATTATATATTAATATTTTTGGAGATCCTAAAAGTACCCCTCACCTCAATTATAAAAGGACACCTCCTCCCTCACCTATTCACTATACTTTGAGATTTAAAGGTCAGAAATACCCTACCATTTTCCCTTAAAAAATTTCTTATTACTATTCTAGAGGTTATATTCTTCTACAAATACAAACTCTATTTCTCTAAGAGGATATTTAGAGGAAGCATTTCGAAGACGTTGTAATCTCCTCTACCGATGCTTTCAAATTTATATCTTATTCTACTAAGTATTAATGAGTTTTTTCATTATAATGTAACAACACAAGTATATATTATATAATTTAATTTTATTATTGTTACATAAAAACCATATTTCACTTTCTATCCATCCTATGAAAAATGAAATCACCACATGTTCGTGCATACGGCTTACCGTCTCCACACCGTTGTGTAATTTGTTTTTCATCACCTCCTTAATCGGATGGGTATAATGATGGAAATAATAACAATACATTATTATTATTATAACAATATATTTAATATTAAATATTATAATAAATTCAATTAAATACCATTAAATAATTATGGGAATAATATCGTCACTCATTTATACGTACGACCTACCGTCTCCACGATGCGATGTGATTCATTATACATGATATTAGTTAAATAATTATTATATAAATGTATATAATGAATAAATATGATGTATATAACTTTAATATCATTTTTAATGATATAAATATGACCTATAAAGTATAACCTGAACTTATTCAACAAAACATGCATAAGAAAATGAATCAGTTAATACCTGAATAACAAGTAATAAAGAAATATTTTTTAAAAAAGGATCATAACATGGTTGTATATGATATCATAAAATTGAATATGGTTCTAAAATAAGTAAATAGAATTATTTAAATCATAATAAAGAGTTTTGGATATATTAAAATGAAAATCAGACCTAAAAGGTAAGGGATAATTTCACAAACTTGTTATTATTCGAGATTGATTATAAGTAAGTATTTATTGGGGTATATTTATCATCCACATCCATGTTTCCTAAATATGTAATATTATTTCTATTATTATATAATCTATTAAGTCAATTTTACCCTTTGTTTAATTATTATTAAAATTTAAATAAGGTATCTTTTTCATTATTCGATATGAGGTACTTTTTGACATTCTTGGAAACAAATATTAAGAGAGTGGTTTTTTAACTTAAACAACATGAATATATTTTTACATATTCATAATACCTTATTTCCATGAAGATTCATCTATGTCATTTAATGTTTATTTTCAAATAAATTCTTATATTTTAAAATTTTGTGGCAATTTTAGAAAAAAAATGTTTAAAAAAAAAGGATATTTTCCTCAATAATTAATTTCTAGTGTTATATCAAAATATTTTCCATAAAAGATGGAATTATAAAATAGGTTTATGTTTTATGTATAATATCATAAGTTTTACTATGATTTTATATTCATTATGAGGGAATTATATTTACAAAATTCATTTGACTTACAAGGATAATGTTATGGTGGAATGATTTTTAAAGAAACCCATTTTATTCCTTCGGTTATTATGAATGATTTATGTTATTGTGGCACACACTATAATTATTTAATTTTGAGATGTGTGGGACCTATATATCCATCCAATTCATTGTGTAAATATTTATATCTCATGAGATAGACATTTCTAGAATAGGAACTGATCTTGGTTCAGTAATACAAGGCTAGAACTGTAATGGCCCAGACCTCTCCAGTCCATTACTTTATGGAATTTTGGTGTTGGAGGTGTTCCGGGAGGTCAAGGGGACTTATCCCCAACACTTTGCCAATTTTCCAGCTCTGTGAACAGTGTTTCCAGTTTTATGAACAGTAACAGATCGGTCTCACCGATCGGTCTGACAGATCGGTCTCACAGATCGGTTTCACTGATCAGTGTGACAGATCGGTTTCAAAGATCGGTCTGACAGATCGGTTTCACAGATCGGTCTGACAGATTGGTTTCACAGATCGGTGTGATAGATCGGTTTCACAGATCAGTTTCACAGATCGGTGTGACAGATCGGTTTCACAAATTGGTGTGACATATCGGTTTCACAGATCGGTGTGACATATCGGTTTCACAGATCGGTCTAATAGATCAGTTTCACAGATCGGTGTGACAGATCGGTTTCACAGATCGGTCTGACAGATCAGATTCCCAGATCGGTGTGACAGATCGGTTTCACAGATCGGTCTGACAGATTAGTTTCACAGATCGGTGTGACAGATCGGTCTGACAGATCAGTTTCACAGATCGGTCTAACAGATCAGTTTCACAGATCGGTTTCAGAGATCAGTTTCACAGATTGGTTTCACAGATCAGTTTCATGTACAGTAACAGTGGGTGAACAGTGTTTCCAGACTCCTATAGTTTTCCCCTTTTGACGTTTCCTTTGACATAAAATACATTTAAAGCCTTATTTTAAGGGATCTTAAGGCCGTTTAAAATGCCATAAATCCTATATTAATTATTCCTAAGGCTTGGAATGTTTTACTTCGTCAAACCGCGTGGGTTAATGCGATCCATTTTTAATGGAGAATTAACCGGATCTTAAACCGTTGCCCCATTTAATCTTCAAAAAGGGACTAGATATCATTCTCCCTTGTTCTTTCCCTTTGTTCTCAACTAGGATTCACTAGAACCTTTCAATCCTTTTCGTAGGAGTTGTGCAATCAATCTTTACTCCAAGGATTGGTTCCGCTTTGTTTTGATGCAACCAAGCTGTGTTGATCAATCTTCGATATAAGGTATGTTGTATCGTCGTTCTTTTGGGGTTCATATTCTCCTATCCTCCTTTCCATAATTATACCATGTAATTTCCAAGATTCTAATGGGTTTTCTTGGGGTTGGTTGGTACTGTCGTACCGCAGCATCCTCCGGTGGATGCAGTTGTCGCGAGGGGAGGATCGTGACCTGTTGTGTGGATAAAGAACGTGAGGAACTGTTTGAGGTTGGGGATTCATGGATTATCTAATTGTATATGCGCAATTGTAGAATTAGCATGATTTAGTCCTTTAGATCACAATGAAATTGACCTAATTAAATACTTGAACCGGATTAAAAGAATTGGTTGATCGCATGTTGTTGCTTTGTACCGTGATAACGGTTTGCCTCATGTTTTCCTAGATAGAGTGATATCTATGTTTTTCTTTAATTAGTTTCTCGTTCATGATGGAAATTGATAAAGAATGTAAAGCCAGAATTATTTGTTAAATAATTGGCTAAAGATAAAGAGGCATGTTAATGAATCTGTTAATTCAATATGGATTAGAGAACAAATTATGTGGGAATTTCTAAAAGGGTTCTGAGTTACCCTCTTGTCTGTTAAAGGATCAAGAGCCCATGATGTGATGTTTTTTTCCTGCTGCTTGTGCTGTGATGTGACCCTGGATGGCTGTTGTGATATGTGAAGGCATGGAGGCCTTGTGGTTATGGCAGCAGATGACGCCTAGAGTGGCGAGATGCATCAGTTTATGCATGTGGGTGTCGGGGAGGACACCGGGGGTGATGGAATGGGATGGATGTGGTTGCTGGTTGCTTGCAGTTTTCTTGAATGTTAATCTTCTTTGCTTTTCCCCACTGCTCAAGGCAGCTGGTCTTGCTACCCTTCTTCCGAAGGAGGCGAAGACGCGCTGGGTATGCCACGTGCTTTCCATGTTTAGCCTCTCGAGGGAGAATGGGTATATGCTCTTTCTATAGGTGGCAAAGACTCGACGGGTAGTATATCTACTCACCGTGTTGAGCCTCCTTTGTGTTTAGAAGCATAGGATGCTTTTCTAGAATGCCTGGGAATGTGGAAAAGTAATTTTGTAATGAATTTTTGATTAAATGGTGAAAATCCACAGGGATGGAGATGCTGGAATTTAAAGGTGATGTGAATCTTAAAAAGGAGCAGTTATTTTTTTGAATGTGATGCCAATTCAGTTTAATGTGGAATTGTTCATTCTTAATTAATGTTTAAAGAATTAATTAATGTACAGTGGAACTGATAAAATGAGAACGGAGTAATCTAATAAATCTCTTCAAATGTTTGTGTGCTTATAGGATACCTAGTCTTAGAAGTAGCAGCCTGGAGTCTGAGAGACGTTAGCTGCAGTTGTATCTAAGACTAGGTAATGCCCATAGTGTGGATGTGATTTACTTATATATTCTGTACTTTTTGTGTTTCTATACGCTACTCCACCCTGTCGGTAAGGGCAACTGACACCCCGGGGATTCTGAGCCCTGGGGGGGTGTTTTCCCCAACATTCTGATGGGAGGTCGAATGGCTGACTACCCCCTTTGGCCCTGCTCTCTTCTCTTGGTAGATACTTGTGCCATGAGGCACGGCGGTTAGTTACCCCATATATGTGTGTAGAGGGCTCTAATGGCTTGTGGTTATTCACAGGCATATATTCTGGATATAGTATCCTATGGACTACTATAGGTGTAACGTGTATAGGCTATGATGGATTGAGGATCCTTACTCGGAGTATGGGATGTAATGGCTTGAGGTATTATACCCGACATATGATACACGTTATGCGAGCTGTGGTGGTTCCCGGAAACTACCCGGTTACCTTTGGTTGTGAGGACGGCGTGGTGCTTCGCCCAGGTGTCTGCGGGCAAGCCTATGTGGTGCACGAGGTGCAGATTGTGGAGCTTAACCCAGGTGTCTGCGGGAAGCCTTTGGAGAGAGATGCACAGGACGTATGTCGTTGGGGAAAAGCGGCAAACCAGTGGGGAAGTAGTAGCGGGGTACCCTTGATATTCTATGCTATATGCTATATTCTTGTATGCGTTACTTGGTGAGAGTATCCATGGTGAGGTTGGGAACATAGTATACCTGTTTAGGTGACGAGTTAGTTTCACTTGTTGTTCACTGGGCTTTAGCATGCTTTCTTTACTTTTACACGAGAGGCTTGGGGAGGATCCTACTGAGTATACTGTTATACTCACCCTACGTATCTATAAACTGTTTTTCAGGTCACTTGGAGCAGGTTGGAGATCAAGCGGGTTACTACTAGCTTGTGGTTGGAGGAGGAGCTGTTCGGGCTCGTGGTCGCTGTCATTTTACATTATTTTGGTTACTTTTAGTTTTCCCTTTCAGTTGTAGTACTTTTGCATGACATTTCATATATGTACTTGGGTTTCTTATATATTTCAGTTATGATTTGGAGTTGGTTGGAGTCTATTCTATCTCTCTCTTCCGCATGTGTTCTCTTAGAGGGTAATGCTTCCCATTTGTATGTTATTATACCCTCGGTGCTAGTCGCCAACCCGGGGCCTACTGGAGGCGGGACTCGGGGGTCATTATCTCCCTTTTCACATTGCCGGCCTAGGAGGGGTACACTTTGTGGGGAGGGGGTCATAACAGAGTGTTATCAGAGTTCTGGTTGAGGGATAAGATGGAGTTTGGAGTTAGGCACATGTGAGGATGCATGGGATGGTTGGGAAACAGTGTCATTCATGTTTAGAAAGTGGGGTAAACACTGGGGACCGGCAGAGACATAGGAGTTTAGGGCCCCCTATGATCTGTTGCATGGACCTTTAAGTTTACGATGGCTACTAAACAAAGTGATACTGGTTGCAGGGTAGAGACCTTGGAAATGGTCATGCATCATTATTCTTTGCTCCTGTGTTTGAATGTGTAGACCTTGGGATAGGCAACCTGAAATTAATAAAACAAAATAATTAATTAATTAATGTTGAGTCTTCCATAGTCCAGGATTAGGAGATCTAACGGTTGTTATTTTACAGGTATGGCTCCAGGTCGACGTCCTCGTCAGGTTTGCGCAGAAGGTGCCCAGCAGGCTGTTTCAGCAGATCGTCGTCGGGTAGAGGTTGAAGACGATGACACTTGGAGGAAGACACTCTGAGAGTTTCAGCGCCAGAGTCTACAGAAGTACGAGGGATCCATTTCAGATGCAGTCACAGAATACTGGTTAGAGGAGGTCGAGATAGGATTCAGTTTGATTCGTGCTCGGAAGGAACACTGCGTGTCCTTGGTTGTGACGATGTTGCGTGGAGCAGCGAGACAGTGGTGGTTCTTGTTCCTCTGGGATCGTGAGGAGTCAGCAATCTCATGGGAGGAGTTTCGAGACAGGTTTAGAGTCGAGTTTCTTTCATCGACTGCGAAGGTTTCCAGTCTCCAGGAGCTTCTCACCCTTCGACAGGGGAGCTCCAGTGTTCGAGAGTTTGGAATCCATTACAGGAACCTTCTACGATATGCTTCAGACCTGTTACCAGATGATGAGGCCAGGGCGAGGCATTTCGAGGAGGCTTTGCGTCCAGAGATCCAGCGCCAGGTCACCCCATTTATGCTGAATACATATCTTGAGGTTCTGGCGAGGGCAGAGGTTGTTGAGAGGACTTTGGCTAGGACCGGATCGTCACGAGAGGGGAATCGTCATGATTTCTCACGAACCAGAGCTGTGTTCCGGGGTTCCCGGTTTTCTGGGCAGAAGAGTTTCCGTTCACCTGGGGGTAGGTCCCAGCCCTTTCCATCTCGTTTCTCCGGAGGCAGCAACTCTCAGGCCTATGCCAAAGGATCAGGCGCTTGTTTTTCTTATGGTGGTCGTGGTCATCAGCAGGGGGAGGGACCGACTTTTCAGAGCAGTCATCGTGCACCGGGCGCTCCACTCGAGGTTCCTCCATTGAGACAGTTTCAGCCGAGGAAGCAGCAGCAGGTTGCACCAGCTTTAGATCACCCAAGGGTAGATGGAACAGGTATAGGATAGCCCCATGACGCTCCCCGTACTCAGAGAGTAGAGCAGGGCCGTGGTGGTGGTCGTCATCAGGGTCAGAGAGGCCGTGGAGGAGGTCGTGGTCACCTTCATGCTCTAGCGTTGCCAGCCCCAGGCGAGCCAGATGTTGTTCGAGGTACCCTTTGCTTGTTTTCTACCTTGGTGTATGCCTTGTTTGATTCAGGAGCAACACACTCCTTCATATCACCTACCCTTGTCCATGCTTTGGGACTTGAGGTAGAGAGGCTTCCAGTGCCCTTGGCGTTGACTACGCCAGTTGGAGGTCGAGCTGACTTGTTTGAAGTATGTAGAGACTGTGAGCTAGTGTTGGGGCAACACCGCTCTTGGGGAGATTTCCTATGTTTACGAATACAACCATATGATGTCATCCTCGGCATGGATTGGTTGTATTCGGTGCAGGCTATTGTGGATTGCTTCCGGAAGAAGGTCATTTTCTTTGATGAAGATGGAGAGGAAGTGGTGTTTGTTGGTGAGAGAGATCCTCGAATGAGTCATAGACGAGTTCCATCCTTATCATCCATGATGGCTGGGATGATGCTGAGTTCTTCATAGGTTCAACAGTTGGCGTTTCCTAGGGTCGTAGAGGAGTACCCTGACGTCTTTCCAGGAGAGGTTGTATCCTTGCCCCCTCAACGAGAGATAGAGTTTGGGATCGAGCTACAGCCGGGAGCGTCTCCTATCTCTATGTCTCCGTATAGGATGGCCCCTTCTGAGTTAGGAGAGCTACGTATACAGCTTGATGGTCAGTTGTAGTGTGGTTTTGTTCGGCCAAGTGTGTCACTGTGGGGTGCACTAGTTTTGTTTGTGAAAAAGGCTGACGGCAGTTTACGGTTGTGCGTCGATTATCCTCGATTAAACAAAGTGACAATAAAGAATCGCTATCCTCTTCCACGAATTGATGACCTATTCGATCAACTGAAGGGTGCAAGTTGGTTCTCAAAGATCGACTTGCGGTCAGGATATCATCAGATGCGTGTAAAGGATGAGGATATCCCGAAGACTGCTTTCTGTTGTCGTCATGGGCATTATGAGTTTGTTGTAATTCCATTCGGCATGACGAATGCTCCAGCTATTTTCATGGGGTTGATTAATGATGTGTTCCGTGAATTCCTGGACAAGTTTGTTGTGGTTTTCATCGATAACATCCTTGTGTACTCCACATCTGAAGAAGAGCATGCAGAGAATCTACGAGCCGTTTTGGGAGTTCTTCGCCAACATCAGTTGTTTGGGAAGTTGTCCAAGTGTGAGTTCTGGGCTCGAGAAGTTTATTTCTTAGGGAATGTTGTGTCCCAACAGGGAGTAGCTGTGGATCCATCGAAGATATAAGCAGTAGTGTCTTGGGCAGCCCCCAAGACAGTGTCAGAGGTGCAAAGTTTCCTTGGTCTCGCAGGCTATTACAGGAGGTTCGTAGCAAATTTTTCCCGAGTTGTGACTCCTCTGACAGCTTTGACCAAGAAGGATCAAGCGTTCATATGGACTGATCAGCGTCAAGCAGCTTTCGAATATCTAAAGGATAAGTTGGTAAGTGCTCCAGTACTTTGTCTTCCAGCGGAGGGTGTAGAGACCCGAAGCTTATCGTACATGGACATTACATTACATTTGCGGAATACTTAGTACATAACAAAAACACACACACAAGGATCGTAATAGTTTAGTGTCTTTGGAAACTCGGAACGTAATCTTCTAAACGTGGTGAAAGATCTTCAATATCTCCCATAAAGATCTTCCCTTTTTTTTTACCTAAAACCTTTCTTTATATCCTGGGGAAAGAAAAACAAAAAAGGGTGATCTCAAATGCTCAGTAAGGGTAAACAAAATAAATATCAATCACATCATATACATAAGAACGTAGCTTTTGGAAATCTTAACCTGCAAAAGAGCTCATAATATCATAACATGGGATAAATCATAGAAGTGAAAATGAGATCCCCATAATCATAACATGAAACATGAAACTTTGTGGCATGCACACATAATCATGGAAAATCATTTCTTGTTAGTCATGACTCATTTCCAAGACTATCTTAGTGGACAAAGTCCCTTTCTGAACCGATTCACCCTCGTTCCAGTCCTGTTTCACTGAACCGGTATAACCTACCGTTCCAGCCATGTCTATCTCATGAGATATAAAATCTTTACCCAATGTATTGGAGGGAGATATAGGTCCCACCCATCTTATAATGAATCCTTTCTTATGCGTGCCACATAATCATAAAACATACATCATCACATAACACATGTAACAAAAATGGGATTCTTGAAACATCATGACATCATAAATAAATTCATATAAGATAAAGGAATTCATAAAAATAATTCCACCACAACATGATCAAATCAATGTAATAATAGGGATAAAAACAGAACCCTTTATTATCTTAGATGGAAAATAATTTTGATAAAACACTTGAACTCCATTCTTGAGGAAAATATCCTTTCTTCGTCAAAAACATTTTTCCTTTCATAACATGTCATACAACTTTAAAATAAAAGAAGTTGATTAAAAATAAACTTGAAAACTTGTAAAGGAAGCTTCTTGGAAATAATGTTTTAAAAATCCATTCATGCCGTATAAGTTAAAAAAACATTCTTCGTACTTTTGTCGGAAAAGTCAAAAAGTACCTCGTACGAAAAACGACAAAAGATTCCTTTCGTATCTTTTACTAAAAACTCACCGAAGGGTAAAATTGGATATAAACTATTGTAGAAGTATGGAAATAATATTACATATTGAGGGAACATGGATGTGGATGATAAAATACACACCGGTAATTACCAAAGTAAAAACAATATCGGATAAAAGTGAGATTGTGATATTTTCCCTTACCTTAGGTCCGATTTGCTTTGTATGTGTCCGAATCTCCTGTATAATGGTTTAAATAGTGTTATTGACTTATTACAGAATCATACATATTGATATGATATCATATATGGTCATATTATTAGCTTCTTGTTAGTAATATTTCATTGTTACTTGCTACTCGGGTCTTTATAACTTTTTGTTCTCATGCGTGTTTTGTCGAATAAATTCTTATTCTTATCTTTAGGTTATAGATAATTCATTTCCAGAATGGTATTAGTGTAGTATATACCATATTCATTCATTCAATTCATTTATATAATAATTATGAAATGAAGATCTTGTAGAACGAGTCGCATCACGTCGTGGAGACGGTATTCCGTACGTACGCACGAGTGATGATATCGTTCCTATGATCGTGGAATTGTATTGGAGTATATATATATTATTTCAGTATCAATAGTACTTCATAATAATCATATATAGTTACTCATTACACCATTATACCCATCCTTGTAAGGTGATGGTGGAAAATAGATTACACCACGGCGTGGAGACGGTATTCCGTACGTACGCACGCGCGGTGATTTCATTTTTCCGTAGGATGGATAGAAGGTGAATTAGGGTTGTTTCATATTTATAATAACATATCAGTATGTAAGTAATACTGATGTTATTACTTTATCATGAAACAACTAAAGAAGAAGAAGTTGAAGAAGAAAGAAATTGAAAAGATCGGTAATGGATATTACCTCTTCTTTGGAACGCCTCTTTGAATCCTCCACTTAAGGAACTAAGATTGGTCTTTGGAGAAGACCAGGACCTCTAGGATTATTCTAGGTAAGTGGAGGGGAGAAAATGACAGGGTTTGGCCGAGATTGAGTGCTCAATTTGGTGTGAGGAGGAGGGGGAGGAGGTGCCCTTTTATAAGGGAGGAGAGGGGCACCTTAGGAATATCTCAAAATATTATTTTATATTAAAGTCAAAATCGGTTTATAATGGTTCCAAAGGGTCTTATTTCGAAGCTAAAGTGGTGATGGGTTGAAATCATATCAACCAATAGGATTTAGACAAGTTTAGTGTGTTATTTTAACCTTATCAATTAGATTTAACTCTAAGTTAATTAATTTAACTTTTACCGTGTCTTTTTGTTTTCTTTCACTATATGGTTAATACACTTACTATAAAATGCCAAAAGAACCCCAAATTGTTTATTATTAATATATATATCCTTATCTAAGTCATTGTGCCGAACATTAGATTTTTAGGAATAAAATAACAATTAATAATATAATATTTGATTTAAAAACTATTTTGTGTCAATTTTGACACTATTTGATATATGATTTTTGTGAAAGTCATAACAGAATTATATGTTCGAACCAAGTTGATTAAAGCAACACTAATATATCATAGTAACCTAGAAAATTAGTGGAATTCATAAAAAGTCTCAAATTACATTTATTTTGGTATTTATATTAACAATTATGTCAATATTTCATTAATAAGATAATTACTGCATCATCTTTGTGTCATAAATAAATTATATTATTTGATGTCTAAAAATTACAAATAAAATACCATCATGTATGAAATCTTTTTAGATTTCTAATGAATATTTACAATCGAATTTATCTTATGTATAACCCCATATTAAAAATGATTTACTTATTAAACTTTGATTTTAACTATTTTAACCCTTCTTTAAATAAATTAATAATAAATGTCCTAATCTAATCCAAGTGGGCCTAAATGGTCATATTTTATTCCTAAGTTTGTTTTTGGTCGAATTACACTTGTCCAATAGAATTATGACATGTGTTAGGGTAATATTAATATCATATTTACCCTTAGTTACCCTATTTACTATTAACCGCGGTAAAAAAAAGTAAAAAGTTACTATCCAAAAATTATTTTCATCTCATTGAACCACATTTTACTTACTGACATCAACCGTGTCTCTCAGATTTTTGAAATTTCATTCACAGAAGTGGTAAAATTAAGTTTTATGAAAAATTCAGTTTTTTTAACTACCACTTAGTAGTTTCACTATTCATCAAAAATTGATGTTTTTCAGAACAATGCCAAAATTTCATCCCAAGCTATATTTCATATTCCGAATTCAAAAATGAAGTCTATTTTACCAAATTCATAACATAAAAGTTGCATTAATTAATTTTATAATTAAATCCCGCTGTTAAAACAAATAGCGTGTTTTTAAGAAACAATATCTATCAAAAGATTGACACTTGTTTATGTCTAGTTTAAATGTGAAATTACATCCAATGACCAACATTGTATTAAATTGTAAAAATATATTCTAAATATACTTTAAAACCACTCAAATTAATAATTTATCACTATTAATTATTTCGATTAAAAAAGTTGTTTTTAATTATAATTTAGTAATTTTCACTATTCATCAGAATATGAAAGTTATCCGAAAAGTACCAAAATTTCACCTTAGGCTAAATTCGATACTCCGAATCCAAAAATGAAGTCCATTTTGAGAGTTAAAATTTCTAAAATTTAAAAAGTGGTTATTACTATTCATAACGGCTAGTTTTAATAATATTTTAATAGCATATCATTGTTTCGTGAAACTCAGTATTACGTACCACACACGCTATCGAGGAAGGTTGCGATTGCGTGTAATGCAAGGCAAGTCAAGGATGCGTGTTGTGCAAGATCCTTTTGGTGTAGCGTATAACACAAGACATTAGTAAAATAAAAAAGAATATTTTTCATAAAATCTCGGGCTGTTACAGAGGGAGTCCAGTTTGATGTTTTCTGTGATTCTTCACATCTGGGTCTAGGCTGGGTTCTCATGCAGCATAGTTCAGTTGTTTCTTATGGGTCTTGGAAGTTGCATCCACATGAATGAAACTACGCCACCCATGATCTTGAGTTGGCAGCCATTGTGGTTGATCTGAAGTTGTGGAGACATTACCTCATTGGTGATCACTTTGTGGTTTTCACCGATCATAAGAGTTTGAGGTATGTTTTCTCCCAACGTGACTTGAACTTGAGGCAGCGTCGGTGGATGGAGTTCTTGCAGGAATACGACTTTGAAATATCGTATACACCTAGAAAAGGGAACATTGTAGCTGATTCACTAAGCCGAAAGTCACGTAATGATGTTGTGCGTGAATCTGGTGATTCTTGGAGAGTAATGGAGGAACTGTCAGCATTACATATTGATATGGAAGAGGTTGGAGGTAGAGGTTGTCTTTTCCAGATGACGGTGTAGTCATATCTGATGCAGAAGGTGGAAGAGTCTCAGTTGGGTGATCTAGAGGTGGAAGTTTGGAGAGACAGAGTTGTTTATGGGGAGGCCCCTGATGGTTGGTTGGAGTATGAACAACACTGAGTGTTGTATCATGGCAGGCTTTTTGTTCCCTTGGCGATGCGCGAGACGGTTCTCTGAGAGTTCCATAGTTCACCCTTGGCGGTACATCCTGGTGTGACGAAGATGTACCGATCCTTGAGGAGTCAGTTTTGGTGGCCTGGGCTGAAGCGTACAGTTGCAGAATGTGTGTCTCGATGTTTAGTCTGCCAGAAGGTGAAGGCCGAACACCGTGTTCCTGGTGGTCTTCTCCAACACATAGAGCTTCCTCAGTGGAAGTGGGAGGACATATCAATGGACTTTGTTACAGGTTTACCTAGAGCTCCAGGAGGACATGATGCTATATGGGTGGTAGTGGATCATTTAACTAAATCGGCCCACTTCATAGCAATCAAGGAGTCTAGCTCAGTGGAGGTTTTGTTGAGGCAGTATCTGGAGGAGGTGGTGAGGCTTCACGGAGTACCTAGGACGATCATTTCTGATCGAGACCCTCGTTTTACCTCTAGGGTGTGGAGAGGTCTCCAACATACTTTTGGATCTCAATTGTGCCTTAGCACTACTTTTCATCATCAAACGGATGGTCAGACAGAGCAAACCATCCAGACTCTTGAAGACATGTTGCGCTCTTGTGTTCTTGATTTTGGAGGTTCATGGGTGAAGCACTTACCCTTGGTAGAGTTCTCTTACAATAATAGTTTTCACTCTACCATCGGTATGGCGCCGTTTGAAGCCTTGTATGGCCGGCCATGCCGTTCTCCGTTGTGCTGGACTGGGGTCAGAGAGTCAGCAATTCTCGGACCAGAACTAGTGCAGAATACAACAGAGATGGTTCAGGTGATTCGTGAGAGGATGAAGACAGCACAGGATCGTCAGAAATCATATGCTGATCAAAGAAGGAGACCGTTAGAGTTTAATGTTGGGGATCATGTGTTTCTAAAGGTGACTCCCTGTCGTGGGCAGCGATGGTTTGGTCGTGGGAGTAAGCTTTCTCCCCGGTTTGTTGGGCCTTTCGAGGTGTTAGCTCGTGTTGGAGCTGTGGCGTATCGAGTGGCACTTCCCCCTCATATGAGTCGAATACATGATGTTTTCCATGTATCACAACTCCGTCGTTATCTTCATGATGAATCTCATGTTATCGATTGGGGAGAGATCGATATTGATGATGATGCAACCTTCGAGGAGCGACCTGTGGAGATCCAAGACCACAAGGAGAAGGTGTTGCGTGGGCGTTCTATCCCCTTAGTTCGTGTCTTGTGGCGACACGGTGGCATGGAGGAGAGTACCTGGGAGCGTGAGTCACAGATACGTGCTCAGTACCCAGAGTTGTTCAATGTTTAACTCCTTTCATGTAATGATGTTTCCTCTTTGGTTAGACCTTTCATGTTTTATTTATGTACTTTTCATGTGATGTTATGAATGAATTGTTTGGGTATGGATTGTTTGTTCCCGGATGTTGTAGTTTTGTTCCAGCTTTCGAACAAATCATGGTGGTTTTCCCCTGAGAGGTATCTTATGGGGTGGTTGTTTGGACCCCTCTTTTCTTCTGGGTTGGTTTTTAAATTCTCGAGGACGAAAATGTTTTGAGAGGTATCTAATGTAATGGACCAGACCTCTCCGGTCCATTACATTGTGGAATTTTGGTGTTGGAGGTGTTCCAGGAGGTCAAGGGGACTTATCCCCAACACTTTTCCAATTTTCCAGTTCTGTGAACAGTGTTTCCAGTTTTATGGACAGTAACAGATCGGTCTCCCCGATCGGTCTAACAGATCGGTCTCACAGATCGGTTTCACAGATCGGTGTGACAGATCGGTTTCACAGATCGGTCTGACAGATCGGTTTCACAGATCGGTCTGACAGATCGGTTTCACAGATCGGTGTGAGAGATCGGTTTCACAGATCGGTGTGACAGATCGGTTTCACAGATCGGTGTGACAGATCTGTTTCACAGATCGGTGTGACAGATCGGTTTCACAGATCGGTCTGACAGATCAGTTTCATAGATCAGTGTGACAGATCGGTTTCACAGATCGGTCTGACAGATCAGTTTCACAGATCGGTGTTACAGATCGGTTTCACAGATCGGTCTGACAGATCAGATTCACAGATCGGTGTGACAGATCGGTTTCACAGATCGGTCTGACAGATCGGTTTCACAGATCGGTGTGACAGATCGGTTTCACATATCGGTCTGACAGATCGGTTTCACAGATAGGTTTCACAGATCGGTTTCACAGATTAGTTTCACAGATCGGTTTCACAGATCGGTTTCACAGATCAGTTTCACAAATCGGTTTCACAGATCGGTTTCACAGATCGGTTTCATGTACAGTAACAGTGGGTGAACAGTGTTTCCAGACTCCTACAATTTTTCCCCTTTTGACGTTTCCTTTTACGTAAAATACATTTAAATCCTTATTTTAAGGGCTCTTAAGGCCGTTTAAAATTCCATAAATCCTATATTAATTATTCCTAAGGCTTGGAATGTTTTACTTGGTCAAACCGTGTGGGTTAATGCGATTCGTTTTTAATGGAGAATTAACCGGATCTTAAACCGTTTCCCCATTTAATCTTCAAAAAGGGACGAGATATCATTCTCCCTTGTTCTTTCCCTTTGTTCTCAACTAGGAGGCACTAGAACCTTTCAATCCTTTCCGTAGGAGTTGTGCAATCAATATTTACTCCTAGGATTGGTTCCGCTTTGTTTTGATGCAACCAAGCTGTGTCGATCAATCTTCGATATAAGGTATATTGTATCGTCGTTCTTTTGGGGTTCATCTTCTCCTATCCTCCTTTCCATAATTATACCATGTAATTTCGAAGATTCTAATGGGTTTTCTTGGGGTTGGTTGGTTCTGTCATACCGCAGCATCCTCCGGTGGATGCAGTTGTCGCGAGGGGAGGATCGTGACCTGTTGTGTGGATAAAGAACGCGAGGAACTGTTTGAGGTAGGGGATTCATGGATTCTCTAATTGTATATGTGCAATTGTAGAATTAGCATGATTTAGTCCTTTAGATCACAATGAAATTGACCTAATTAAATACTTGAATCGGATTAAAATAATTGGTTGATCGCATGTTGTTGCTTTGTACCGTGATAACGGTTTGCCTCATGTTTTCCTAGATAGAGTGATATCTATGTTTTTCTTTAATTAGTTGCTCGTTCATGATGGAAATTGATAAATAACTTAAAGTCGGAATTATTTGTTAAATAATTGGCTAAAGATAAAGAGGCATGTTAATGAATCTGTTAATTCAATATGGATTAGAGAACAGATTATGTGGGAATTTCTAAAAGGGTTCTGAGTTACCCTCTTGTTTGTTAAAGGATCAAGAGCCCATGATGTGATGTTTGTTTTCCTGCTGCTTGTGCTGTGATGTGAGCCTGGATGGCTGTTGTGATAGGTGGAGGCATGGAGGCATTGTGGTTATGGCAGAAGATGACGCCTAGAGTGGCGAGATGCATCAGTTTATGCATGTGGGTGTCAGGGAGGACACCGGGGGTGATGGAATGGGATGGATGTGGTTGCTGGTTGCTTGCGGTTTTCTTGAATGTTAATCTTATTTGATTTTCCCTACTGCTCAAGGCAGCTGGTCTTGCTACCCTTCTTCCGAAGGAGGCAAAGACGCACGGGGTATGCCACGTGCTTTCCGTGTTTAGCCTCTCGAGGGAGAATGGGTATATGCTCTTTCTATAGGTGGAAAAGACTCGACGGGTAGTATATCTACTCACCGTGTTGAGCCTCCTTTGTTTTTAGAATCATAGGATGCTTTTATAGAATGCCTGGGAATGTGGAAAAGTAATTCTGTAATGAATGTTTGATTAAATGGTGAAAATCCATGGGGATGGAGATGCTGGAATTTAAAGGTGATGTGAATCATAAAAAGGAGAAGTTATTTTTTTGAATGTGATGCCAATTCAGTTTAATGTGGAATTGTTCATTATTAATTAATGTTTAAAGAATTAATTAATGTACAGTGGAACTGATAAAATGAGAACGGAGTAATCTAATAAATATCTTCAAATGTTTGTGTGCTTATAGGATACCTAGTATTAGAAGTAGCAGCCTGGAGTCTGAGAGACGTTAGCTGTAGTTGTATCTAAGACTAGGTAATTCCCATAGTGTGGATGTGAGTTACTTATATATTCTGTACTTTTTGTGTTTCTATACGCTACTCCACCTTGTCGGTAAGGGCAACTGACACCCCAGGGATTCTGAGCCCTGGGGGGGGGGGGTGTTTTCCCCAACATTCTGATGGGAGGTCGAATGGCTGACTACCCCCTTTGGCCCTGCTCTCTTCTCTTGGTAGATACTTGTTCCATGAGGCATAATGGTTAGTTACCCCATATATGTGTGTAGAGGGCTATAATGGCTTGTGGTTATTCACACGCATATATTCTGGATATAGTATCCTATGGACTACTATAGGTGTAACGTGTATAGGCTATGATGGCTTGAGGATCCTTACTCGGAGTATGGGCTGTAATGGCTTGAGGTATTATACCCGACGTATGATACACGTTATGCGAGCTGTGGTGGCTCCCGAAAACTACATGGTTACCTTTGGTTGTGAGGACGGCATGGTGCTTCGGCCAGGTGTCTGCGGGCAAGCCTATGTGGTGCACGAGGTGCAGATTGTGGAGCTTAGCCCAGGTGTCTGCGAGCAAGCCTTTGGAGAGAGATTCACATGACGTATGTCGTTGGGTCAAAGCGGAAAACCAGTGGGGAAGTAGTAGCGGGGTACCCTTGATATTCTATGCTATATGCTATATTCTTGTATGCGTTACTTGGAGAGAGTAGCCATGGTGAGGTTGGGAACATAGTATACATGTTTAGGTGACGAGTTAGTTTCACTTGTTGTTCACTGGGATTTAGCATGCTTTCTTTACTTTTGCACGAGAGGCTTGGGGAGGATCCTACTGAGTATACTGTTATACTCACCCTATGTATCTATAAACTATTTTCAGGTCACTTGGAGCAGGTTGGAGATCAAGCGGGTTACTACTAGCTTGTGGTTGGAGGAGGAGCTGTTCGGGCTCGTGGTCACTGTTGTTTTACATTCTTTTGGGTACTTTTAGTTTTCCCTTTCAGTTGTAGTACTTTTGCATGAGATTTCATATATGTACTTGGGTTTCTTATATATTTCAGTTATGAGTTGGAGTTGGTTGGAGTCTATTCTATATCTCTCTTCTGCATTTGTTCTCTTAGAGGGTAATGCCTCCCATTTGTATGTTATTATACCCTCGGTGCTAGTCGCCAACCCGGGGCCAACTGGAGGCGGGACTCGGGGGGTCATCATCTCCTTTTTCACATTGCCGGCCCAGGAGGGGTACACTTTGTGGGGAGGGGGTCGTGACAAGAAAAAAGAGTAAACTCGGTTCAGTAAAGGACTTTGTCTCCTATGATGGTCTTGGAAATTGTCCTTGACTAATATGAAATGATTTTCAATGCTTATGTGTATCCCAAAAAAATCATGTCTTATGTTATGAATTTTTGGATTACATTTATTGATTCTTATGAACTTTCATGATTTCTATCATGGCATGATATCACGATCTTTCTTATGAAGGATAAAATTTTCCAATGTTATTTTCTCATGTCTTATTATTATTAAATGATTGATGTCTCTCAGGATTACCCTTACTGAGAATATAAAATAACCCTTTCATATGTTTCTTTTCACTATTTCATGAATAAGTTTATTATATAGTATATTTAAAAACATGGTCTAGTTTTTAAGAAATAACTGAGAGACAATGAAGATGTCTTCTGAACCAAGAGTTTATGAATCTCAATTTCTAAATACAATATACCTATACAGTCAAACCATGGATTTGTTATATTTTAAATTAATATATTTAAAATTTTATTTTTTATCAATTTACATAGATTATGGATCGTTAAAGATAACATACAACCACTCATGAGGTATATAAATTCTCTTTCCTTAGATGCACACCTGTACACCATAATCCATATTTTTATTTTCTAATGACATTTTTTTAAGTGTAACTATGATCCAAAACAACTCCAGTATATAACAAATTCAACCAATACAAGATCCCCCCACTGCAAATTTAAAATTAAAATTCAAATTCAAATAACCAAGGACCTCTCAAAAATCCAAAATTAACAACATAAATTTAACAATAACATCATCATTGGGTCGTGACCCAACCAACATCATGCTATCACTAGTTATCATGTCCCTACCAATCACCATCATCGAGATCCTCTGAGATAAAATCATCATTATCATCGAGGATAAAGTCATCTTCACCATTTTCCTCTTGAAGATTCCCATTAAAACTCATATCCAAAAAAATCTTGAATTCCACAGTATATATCCACCTCTTAGAGATTGGTGGAAACCTGGTTCCAGAGCAAAGAAAAAAATGGGAAAATGTAGGTCAAAATAGAGGCAAGAAAATCCAAGAACTGTCAATTATAAATAAATTCTACACCATTTCCACTATCACATTCAACCAAGAAACAACATAATTGTTGTAGAGTTCATTGAAACACCTTCATCGATGGCCATCATTCTTTGAATGAGAGACACATGAGTTTCCCACCGTAACGTGCCATCCGTATCATCTAAAACCAACAACATGATGGTGACATCCAAGATAACCACTAGAACCCACCCCATTGTGGAAATGTCCCCCCCACTATATATGGGGAATAAAAAATCCAAGAACTAATGAGCTACTTCAGAAACTATTCTTCAAATCCTTGACACCAAATACCAACACCTAATGTGACGGACCTGCAAAAAAAAAACTTCGGACCAAACCCATCACATGAACACAAAAAACATCCCAAAAATGTCAGAATGTCGCATCAAAGAATGAATAAAATATGGAAACATAACCAGTGATAATACCATTAACAAAATGGGAAAAATGAAAGTGGAGATAAAAAGTGGGGATTGAAACCCTAAAAGAAGAAAGAGTAGCTTGGGAATCCTTGGTTTCCAGACTGCGAAGCACCAAAAATTGTTGAATCTGACACTGTAATTTTGAAATGAAAGGAGTGGCTGATTATGAGTTCATATTATTAGAGAGTTAGTCAAGGAAGAACAAACGTGTCATCCACAGCTCTCACGGTTTTCAGAAGACCTAGGTTTTCTATTTTTTAATGTATTCTATCTATTTTAAATTAATTTTAATTTTGGTTTCAAACTAGTGTTTTATTTATCTTATATAGGGATTATAATTTTCCTATAAGTGTGATTTGAAATTGGTCATGGGACATGAAATCATTAAATACTTTTTCAATGCCTTGTACAACATCATAGATGGATAGGGTCATCCCCAAAATTTTTCTTCGTACTAAATTCAATGTGGTTCTATTTTATTTTTATATTTTATATATATTTTCATTAAAATAATTTCAATTTTATATAAAATTAGTGGTTGTTTGGATATATGAGATAGGAAAGAAACACACATATGAATATAAAAACACAATGAAAAGAAACATGCCATAAGATATTCTCCCATGTGATTCTTTATTATCTTATTTCTTATCATTATTTCCAACAAATGAATACACTATATTATATATAAAAACATATCCATCTATCAAAATGGTGTGAAGGTATAGTATATCCAATAATCTCCATGGTCACTACATATCCACCTATGTGAATTTTTTCATGTCAGTGATATTTATATATTTTGATTATTCTATTCATTTATTTAAATTTAATGATTTTTGGAGTTTTTGATTGATATTTTTTAAATTTTTATAACTAAAATGTATGAATGGTTACCTCCTAGTAAGTATTAATCATGCACTGATATTTCGTGAGAGGGGAGGTGTATTCCAATGCAATTTCTATTTTTTACACTTAGGTCTCCAAGTCATGCACCTTTTTAGAAGGGATCACATGTCAATATTTAGTGACTAGTTTTTAGCTACATGTTTAGAACATTTATAAAATTAACTCAACAAACCATGTAGTCTACACCATTTAAACAAAATCAAGAAATTACATAAAATTCAGCAAATGATTCTAACAAACCTCCTCCCTCTTTTCTACACATTATTTCAGTCATAGTTATTACATGCCTAGAGATACTCTCCCATTATCTTGGAAATCTCACATAAATTCAAGTGTATTGTTCTTAGTTAAATTCATTATTCCCCTTATATTTCTCATAATCTTCTCCTACAACACCTTTATATTAATTTTCTTTTGATAATTGTTCATTAGTTTATCATGGAGGCTAAAAGAAGGGTTGGTAATGGATTATAAAATGTATTTCATGGGTTTATAGGATTTTTAGGATCCATTATCTTCATTAATTGTTTTTTTAATGATGTTTATGTGGTTTCATCAGATTTATGGTAGGTTTCTCTATATAATATATCTATCCTTTTTAATACCTTTAGTTCATGGATTTCTATTGGTTTTATTTGTTAAATTGTGGTTTAAATATTTATTGAGTACTACCTCTCTATTTTTTATTGTTTATATAGATTTATTATTTCTTAATTTTATGGTTCACTTGTTCGTAATGGGAAATTTAGGTTAAAATAATTTTTACATCAATATGATGTTTGATAAACTTCTTCCAAGGGTATTTTGTTTACAAGTTGATTTTTTATGAGTTTTCAATGGTAATTGTCATATGAATGAAGTTTTTATGATTTTTTATCATGATTTTATGTTGAATATAATGGTTATCTAGTTTTTAATGTTGGTTTATTTATGAGATTTGGATTTTATATATTGACCATAGGAAACCTTTGGTATGTATTAGGTAAACAATATATATGATGCTTTAGTCTAATATGTATATATGATAAGGGTCATTTCTAGAGAGACCACATGAGTCACTGAGGAGTTTTTTTTATTTTCAAGACCATCAAGAAAGGATAATATTTCATGAGTCAGTCATAGTTACTATACCTAGAAATGCTTTCTCCTATTTTATGCATATTAAGAATGTTCTTTTTTATTTGGATGTGATGGAATTTATTTCTTCATATTTTATTTGGATATTGTCATGATTTTTATTCTATTTTTCCATAGTTACATATATTTGATTCCTTATTCACATATAATTTGGAACTTATCATATCCTTATAATATAAAAGGTGTCAAAAATTGATTTACAGTTCTTATTTTATAAAAGCAAAATGGGTTTCTCTAAATTATTGTTTTTTGAACTATATTTAATTTTTTAAAAGTTAATGATGTTATATAGATTCAAGGTGGGATCCTAATGGGATTTCAAAAAAAATATAAATATTTCCTTTAGCATAGGTAGGCTTGGTTATGTATAATTCTGGTAACAAAAAATAACCCACATCAATTTTTGGTGACTCTTGTTACTCATTATCATTCCTCGTTATTATGGTGGTGGTTACCATGGTTTATGTAGTCTTATCTCATGAATAACTTCTTTTGGATACTCTAATGTTAGTTTATTTTGGGTTTTCTTATGTATTAGGACTGTAAATAGAACATATCTTTTAATCATTTTATTATATTATAAGAGTTTATCACAGTATGTTTATCTTATTGAGTGATGATGGTTATCAAGTTATTTTTTATGCCACATTGTACACAATTCTGATGTTGTTTATTATCATTTATATTTATTAATGTGAAAATATGTGCATCATATAGTTACATAATTTCCAATTTCAAAGTGGAGTACTTGTTTTTTTATTGGATTATAAGGTTGAGATCATTCCATGTTGGTTAACATTTGAGTCCCTAGTACTTATTACCAGCCCATTGTGATTTGGAATGTGGTTTGACCATTTTTAAGATGTAGGTTGGGGGATGTGTCAGTTGGTCCTATAATATTTGATTGTAAAATGGTATCACAATGACCTATTATTTTTGAGATAGTAGGGGTATTATAGAATAAGACCAATAGGACCTAAAGATAGTATATGTGATGTGTATGTCCAGCTCTTTTTCATGTTCATCCTCAATTATCCATTGGAATTTTGGAAATCATATCATATATTAAGATGAATTATGGGATGTTTTGAGATGATTTACTATTTTTACATATTTCTAGGGGATATCATGGGTTATTTTTAAAGAAGAAAAATATTTTTTTCAATAGAAATAGAAATAAAATAAAAGGTGCATAGTTTAACCGAAAAATCGAAAAAATTGCAGGGTTGTAATGAAGTTGGTCTTAGAAAACTCACACTCCCACTCACCATTTTGGTTCATGGTTTTCAAAATCATGTATTCTAATATTTTAAAAAATTATTTTTTATTAACCAATTGGAATTTGAATCTATTTGACTTATATTTGTTATTGGTTATAACATTGGGTGAATATGTGTGTTTTACCCTTCTTTAAATTTGATTTGAATTATTTATTTTATGAATTTTATGTTTCATGTTTTATATATTATGTTTCCTAGAAACCCAAAAATTAATCATAGAGTGGGATCTGTTGAGAAAACAGCACATAAAAACCCACTTATAGAACCCTATCTCATTGAGTCAATCATTAAGATTATCTAGTCTCAATGAATGTGTAGTGAGATTAAGGAATATCAAATGAGAAATAATTCCCAATAATTTACAGACAAGAACTCTCCCTCATTATAGGGTGACCATAGATCTCATAAACATAAAGACTTGATGGAAAAAATGTAATATATATTTTATTTCCATTAAATCCCTAAGAAATACGAGGTTAGTTATTCTTTATTTATATCAAAGGGGGCTATATAGAAGTGGTGAGACTCCATATTATTAGATAATCTTCCAGATAGTCCCATGGGTCTATGTTTAATGATATTTTTAATCCATAATTATTCTAAAATACATTAAACATGGTGAATTATAGGTATTTTTTGTGTTGTTGAATGGGGAGTTTTTAGGGATCGAATATCAAACCTGGTATAATGTGTCGGTTAACCTCTCCTACAAGTATCTCATGAATGACTATTTAAATTTTCTATATTTATAGATGGAAATGAGTCATAAAATAATTTTATGGATTAATCATTTTTACTAATATCCAAATCATATGTGGGTGAAATGATGGTGATGGTTAAGGTGAATATATTAGGGTTGACTAGGGATGGTGGTGCCTATACTACTATACTGTGGATCCCGAGTTATCCTTTTATTTAAAATATGAAGCATGGGGATCCTTATTGGGGTAGTATAAATAACAAGAATCATTCTTCATAATCTTCACTTATTAGGGAATAAGTAGGTGGTATTTTATTAGTTTTGGAAATGGTAATCACTAAGTGATTCTTCCAAAAAGATATGAAGCCTCACTAAATGTTTGGGAACATTGGGAATGTTTCTTTACATTTCTAGAAATCCTATATAGATAATAAAGGTTTGTCCTCCAATTAATAAATTTTATTATATGTGGTCAGGTGTTTCTAGGTTAGAAGGGTGTAATCCTTAGACAAATGTAATATACCTTCCTACATGAAAGTATTTGAGTGGGAAATAATCTTTTAATTTAAATGAATAAGATTGTGTTATCCTAGATTTATATTTCAAGCCAGTGACCTTCAAAAATATATTTTTCATTGATTCATACATGTTTTTATCATTCATTTATGGAGGTTTATCACATTCGTTCTTTTAATCAATGTTTATTCGTTCTTTGGGGTTGTGTACTAATTTGCTGTTTTAAATAACAGATATCACTATTCCTTTTGGAAAGATAAGAGAGTATGTCTTCATGCATCTAGAGTAATGAGTGGTTATTACTAATGTTGTGGTTATTTGGATATTAAATCCCAAATTGGATCTCTCGGATGAGCCCGTAAGGGGCTCTGCTCTCTGCTAGGTATTCCCTCACGCCGCCTCCGCCGGCCGGATCTACTCTCCTTCTTCCCTAGTTCAGAGGTTGAGGCGGTGTTCTTATTCCTGTCTCGACCCCGTATTGGCTCGTCTTGCGCACATCGAGGTCTTTGCGACTCGATGTTGATTCTGCGCCCGAGCCCCTGGTCTGGTGTTTTGAGGATGCCACTTTGGCCTTAGATCTGGGTGTTTTGGAGGTTGAGTTGCATCTGTGATCTGGTTGGATGGTGGCGTTGGGAGATCGTTTTTGCTTTTGTTTTGTTTTGTGCAGACGAGGACGACAGTGGGATCTTTGTCAAATAAACCCTTGTTCAGGGCGGTGGGGTTGCAGGCAGCGGTGTGTGCGTTGCTGATTTTTGTGTGATGTGTCGAGGGTTTCTGCCTCGTCGCTTACGGTTTTAGTCTGAAGCGGTGATGTTCTGGGTCGTGTTTCCTACGACGATGAAGATGATGAAGGTCGGTGATGTGGTTCTCCGGCGTTAGATGACGGTTGCTAGTATTTTTCGTTGGCGTTATGTTTTGTTCGGGGACGACGGGATCTCGCCGGCGTTAGACGATGGTTGCTGGTATTTTTCGTCGGCGTTATGTTTTGTTCGGGGACGACGGGATCTCGCCGGCGTTTCTCCGTATGGTGCAGGTCCGACGTGTCTCGCCGGTGATCTGGAGGGAGGGGACGTTGGGATTCGCGAGGGCTCGTGTCTTGAGGGCGACGCGGATAAGACTGAAGAGCATCTGAAGGTGACGCAGTATTCGATGGTCCTCGGTTTTCGAAGCCGGCGCGTGAGCGGCGTGTCGGGACTCGTGTGATGGCAGTGGAGCGGTTAATTGAAATTTGAATTTGAATTTGATGTACAAGGGAACCGGCTACCCTCAAACCGACTTTTAGAAAATAAAAAAAATGATTTTCTTTCTTGTGGTTATTTGAAATTTTTATGTTCTAAACTTTGATATTTTCAACCACATCATAATGGATTGAATGGTTTCCTCAAAATATCATTTTGAATTATATAATCAAAATTTTATATTAAATTATATATATGTGTACCCTCATCTCATCAAGGGTTAGTAAGACCCTAGTTTTCTAATATAAGTACCACATATTTTAGATGTTGTATTGGTCTCTTCACAGTTTTCTAGTTTTATTTTTTCTGAATTTGAATGGAGTTCATATAGTCATTACCCTTTGGTAGAGAGAAGTTTTATGTAGGTTTTTTCAAATGAAATATCTATATATTTACCCCAAAAATATATTCAGTTCATAATTTATTTAATTTCAATTATAAGCCTTATATCTTTCGCATCGTATAGAAATTCCCCTAATGAGTTGAAATAATAAAAATTTCAGCTAGAATATCATGTGGGTGAATGTGTAATTTACCCCAGAATGTAACCATGGGAATAATTTTCCCTTTTTAAACTATTTTGTATGTAATATTTGAAATTTTATTAACAAATAAAAGATCAATGGGGAGAAAATAAATGATAAAACCGCATTTTCTATGATTGATGTCCTATTTGACTAGTTTATGGGAGTAAGATGGTATCCCATGATAGGCCTAAAATTAGAATACCACCATCTTAAGGTGGAGGAATCAGATATATCACAGATTTATTTCTTATATATATATATATATATATATATATCTGTGTGTGTGTGTGAATTGTTATTATCTTGTTGAATTACATAAGCTAACTAATTTCCTTACAATTCTAAACACCTTGATGAACATGATTTTCCACTAGTATATTGAAACATTTATTGGGGTTTTTGTGGATGGGAACGTGGTTTATTTCAAGAGGAATGAATGGAATAAGGTCTATCTAGATGTTTTCTTTGTAACCTTAAATGACCACCACTTGTATGATAAATTGTTTAAATTCGAGTTTTGGATCTAATAGATGAATTTCTGGGATCATGTGGTATCTTAAAGATTATGTTCTATGAACCAAGAGAATGTTTTAGTGGATATATATTCATTGGGACCTGAAGAAGTGTTCAATATTTGGAGTTTCATAGTACCAGTGGGATATTAAAGGTGTCTCGGGTTGGATTTTTCTACATTTTAATCCCCCAAGAGATTCTTAACTTAGTAGAGTGTAATATTTTATTGGGATGAGAAATTTATGTTATCATTTTTGGAGTTAACAGTGGGGTTAAATTCTAACTCTATTTAGATAATTCATTATTTGGGTATTCTATATATTTTTAATTATTAAAATTTATTAATAGATTTGGTTTTTTCTATGAAGATTTGTCAAATTTTTTCTTATGTGTAATTCTAGTTTCTCCCTCATGAAAAGAATTACCCTTCTCATGATATTGAATTAGAAGCGATGATGTATTCTTTAAAGACATGATAATACTACCTCTTTGATGAAGTTTCATCATGTATTGTATTTATAAAAGTATAGTTATATCTTCAGTTATAAGGATTTAAATCTCAATCAATGTTTATTGGTGGGGTTTGAATAGATTCTTTTCAATAACAAAACCTATTCCCCTGAAAAAGGGAATGAAGTGGATGATTTTTTAGGGAAATACAATCGAATCAAGTAGAGAATAAAACTAGTCATGAGTGTATTTCTATGGGATTATTCAATAGGATTTCAATTGGATGTGGAATTAGAATATGAATGGGTATTCTTGATCAATTCATAAGACACATCATCTCTAGATGAATGGATTGGGATTCAATGGGTAGTGGATTCCAATTAATAGAGGATATGTGAAATTTTAATTATTGTGGAGACCTCCGTGGATTTTTGTTTCTATACTTATGGAACTATTTGTTTTTTAAGTTGATTAGGGGATAGTTATTATTTAAGGATGAGGCCATGAGTTATGGGAACTACCATAGTTAGGTCAAAAATCCATGATCTACTAAAGATGAAGTGGTAGATTGCTTATTTTTTTATCTCAATTCCTTACATGTCAGTGGATCATGAATGTCCATAAGTATCTAAATACTATATTACATCGTATTTCTATCCAATAATGTATGTGGTATAATATTTTTACATATTTTTCTATCATTTTACCATAGTCTCTTAATGGGAACAAAGTGATATTGGTTATTATAGACTGATTGAGAAAACCATCCCAATTTCATACTTTTATGTTGTTGACCAAAGTAGAAAATATTGGGTGTTATGTTTTCCAAGGGATTATGGGTCTTCATGTTATATCATCGGTGATTGTTTATAATTGAAACTTTTGCCTCCCATCCTATTTTTGTAAGGGTATTTTATATGTAATGGTTTCTCAGTTGAAATTCAAAAAATCAAAACAGACTCATATTGAAAGGAAATCTAAGTGGATTATTTGGATTCTACAGGATATACTAGTGTGTGTGTGTGTGTGTTTGGTTTTGGTGGCTTTTGGTATAAAACCTTTTCATTTATTGAATGTTCATATAATAGAAGTTATCAAATTTCAATAAATATTGATCTTGATGAATTCTTGTATAGATATTCTATATTTATCCCTCTATACTGGTCAAACATCGGTGATCATTCCCTTCTATGATGTAAAGACTCGGGTTGTGTCCCTGTCAGACTTTGTAATATTCCTATGAATAATTCCAGAGCTAGGCGCGAATAAGGCATGCGATTCTGAGGTTAGATGTTCCTGGAATAAATTTTATAAAAATATTAAGTATTTTTTTAAACTATGCACATGGAGGGGGTGTGTTATCTTCAAAACGGTATCTCAGAATGGGAATCTGAGGGTACAGTTGTGTCTGGATCGTGCCGTTTACCCTAGGCGAGGTGTAAACATTGTGGGCGCGGGCTTACTGTGAGAAAAACCATCGGGGGAATTTTTTTAAATAAATAGAAAAGTTTATTTATGAGTGTCAGCTTTTATTACTCCTAGACGGAGTCTCAAAAAACAATTTTGAGTCCGTCGTTGCGTTCATAACGTCGTGTTTACCCTAGGCATGACATAATTTTAGTCGGCGTCGGGTGCCGGGTCAGAGGCGAGTTGGCGGGGAGTTAAATGAGGTTTTTATTAAAAAAAATTAAATGAAAATAAATCAACCCCCTCCCTCACCTTCTACGCGCAGCAGAAACCCCACCCTCCCTCCTTTGTTTCTTTGGCAGATCGCGCCCCGGGCGTCCTTTTTCAGCGCTGATCGTCAGCAGATCGAGCTCCAGTGCCTCGCAGGCGTCGTTCTGCACTCGAAGTTGCGGTGATCTGCCAACAGGTAGGCAGTTTGTGTTTTAAAATCCCAGACCCCATTTATGTGTTTTTTTTCAAATCGTCATAACGGTTTTATTGTTCGGGTCTCGAGGTTTCTGAAACATGTTTCAGATCTTATTTTGAATCACTAGGGTTCTCCCGGGGGTTCTTGGAAGTTTTTCGGCGGAAAACCGGAATTCCGGTGGCGGCCATGGAGGAATTTGGCAAGGGCAGCAGTGGCGTGGAGGTGGTGATGTGGAATCTGGTAGGCAGCGTGACGGTCTGGTAAGGTCAGCGCGACGGTCTGGTCAGTTTTCCGGCGAGCCAGCGGTGGTCCGGCCAGAATACTCCGAGAGCTCTTTAAACCCCTGTAAAATGCATATCGAGAGTCCAAATCGCAAACCCTTTGTGGCGACATGTTACTTGTGTCGAGACGGACCTTTTGGGTTTACTTTTTGAATTTTTATGAGTCTTGTTCGTGGCCTGGGGCAAGATATGTCGTAAGAATAATAATATTTTATTATTATTCAGCTTCGACCCACCATAACTTCTGCACGGAGTGTCCAAATGACGTGTCGTCTGTGGCATTGAGACCCTGATGGTATAGAGGACTTTTTGAGATAGTTTCTGGCTGTTGTGACTGAGAATAGGGTGTGGTCCCTACGAGGCTGGGTTCCGACGTTTAGGGAGAAATGTGACTTTTTCACCGGTTGTCCATTTTGGATGATCAAGTAGTCAATCTCGTCTATTTTTATGAGGGGATCGCAACGATGTGATCAACATGAGGAGTTTCGGGATCTTAGTGTGGGCCCCACATGGGCTAGCTTCGGTGAATAGTATCTTTTTCACCGGTTGTTTATTTGGGACGATCGATTGGTCGATCCCGTGTGTTTTTCTGAGGGGATCACAATAGTATGGTCCACTTGATGAGTTTCGGGATCGCTGTGTGGGCCCCAGATGGGCTGGCTTCGGTGAATAGTACCTTTTTCACCGGTAGTCCATTTGGGGTGATTAAATAGCCTATCCTACATGTTTTTCCCCGTGGATCGTGATGGTGGCCTCAGTATCGGCCTTGGAGTTGTGGGAGGTGGCTTTGTGGTGGGTCGCTAAAGTTAGCGACATTTGGACCAATAGTGGTTGAAGGTACTCCCTTGGTTCATTCATATGGGGGTTCGCGTGGCATCACGACCTTAGTATAGGTTTGTGATCCTCTCGATGGGATGTTTAATCTGTTAGAGTTATGGCATCCCTCTCGTGGGCCCGAAGCGAGATCCTTTATCATCGTTTCCCTTGATCGGGTTCTTGGTATCACTGTGATCGCTAATCCGTGGGAGGGGATACCCTATCTAGCGGGTTTACCCTGTAGGGTTTTTGGAATCATCGAGAATATGATCCCCTACGTAGTGGGCCATGCTCAGTAGGGTTGTGGCATCGTCAGGTATACGACCCCCTACTCAGCATGAGGATAATATTAGAGTTGTGGTGTCGTTGGTTATATGATCCCCTACTTAGAGCGTGGTTTCTATAAGGTTGCGGCATCATCAGTTCAATCCCCTATAGAGAGAGATGTACTAGATAGGGTTTAGGTATTGACATGACCATCGTGACACGGTTGATGATCCTCTATCTGAGTGACGTGTTTTTGTAAAAATTCTCGATCAGTTTGTGGTATCCCCCAGTGGATCCTGGGAGTGATCCCTTATCTGTGAGATATATGAATTCTAGATCGGGTTGTGGTATCCCCCAACGGACTTTGGGAGTGATCCCCTATCTATGAGATCATCTTATACCATTTTGGGTTTTGGTATCCCCTAGAGTACCTTAGGAGTGATCCCTTATCCGAGGAGTTCGGTGTTTATGTTGTTTCAGTGAGTTTTCCTCAGTTACGATATCCGACAAATGTGATCTCTTGGGCGAGCATCTGAGGTGTTTGTGTGGGAACCGATGGAGTTTATCTCTGAGAATAGTGTCATCTGGGATGACAGTGATCATGGAGTGTGTTCTCCAAGTTGTGAATTCTTACTGGTGATGAGGTCGGTACCTCATGTGGCTTGATGCATGAGCTGAGTATATCTAGAAGTTCAAGTTGTATGTATGGGAATAAACCTGGTTTGAGCTGACTAGTTGGGTTTAGCCGAGGATGGACACAAGATGGAGTCTCTCTCTCATCTGGGATCCCTCTGGCTAGGATAAGCGAACTGTTTCCTTTCAGTTTCTTTCTTTTTTTTTGGGTTTTTGGGGTGCTTACTGAGTATTGTTATACTCACCCCTGCACGGGCTTTTCCCGCACATGTTTGACTCTTTTGTAGACCACAGGCCTTTTGAGGGAGTCCCAGGAGTACCCGGAGCAGGCAGAGCATAGAGAGCAGGTTTGACCGGGGCCAGAGCTATACCGATGAGCTTACCGGTAGGTGTTTTGGTAGTATTTTCCATCTTTCTGAGCAGGTTAGACACTTTTGTAGTTTTCTTTTGGTGGGCCCTGTTCTTCTCTTTTTTACTTCTGTTGCACTCTGGTTGTGGGTTAGATGTATGCATGAATTTATTTTCAGTTTTTATATATATCTCTGCACTATTTCATGGAGGTGTATGTTGGTGCGTGTGTAAAGTTACCTTGGGCTAATGCATCCCATGTGTGGGATATCCTACTCAGTACTAGACACCAGCCCCTAGCCGATTGGAGGAATTTTTGGGGTGTCGCGGATCAAGCCCCATTGGGTCGGGTCAGGACATATGACTAATCATCTTTCATAAGATTATGATTAAGATTAGGTTGATTTGAAAAATATTAGAAATGGATTGGTTTTCCTAGAAATATATTTCCTATCATCATTATCATCTATTGTATTTTTTTAGTGATAGTATTTCTATCAAAAATTATAATCATCTAAGATATTTTCAATTTCGTAAGATTGTGCAAGCAAACTCCACATTATAATGTTCCATTCTAGATCCTATCACATCATGGGAGAATGTCATGTGATCTAGATTTAAAATCTCCAATGAGATCAATTCTTGATGATTTTCAACTCTCCCAATTGAAGAAGTACAATTAAAACCAGTATCACATGGTTGAGTGGTAGTTTTTAGACCAGTATAATGAAAAATCAGAAGTAGATAAGCCTATTAAAATTATGGGTCCTCAGAACTATGTGTTTTTAATAAATTTATCCCTTTGTTTGATCAATAATATTAATTTGGTAGAGACAGTAATGTGCCTTGGGAGTATGAGACATGTATGTGGGGTATTGGCCTCAACGATTCTCGTACATGGATATTGAGGACATTTTAAGGGGAAAAAGTTTCATCATGGAGAGAATTGTGACGTCCTGGGCTGGGTTCCACTCAATGGATCCCCAAATCCACTGGTAAATGTGGCCTTAAGAGTTCCTCCTTGTACTCTGAAGGCTTCCAATTAATAGTGAGGTCCTAGGTTGTGTTTATAGAGAGACTATGCCTACATTACCAGAGTGGAGCTTGTCAGAAAAGTAATAATAGATAATCATTGGAAGAATATGTAAATAAATGGTATATTATAAATAGACACTATAAATATAATACTAGTAACCCTATCTATAAGAAGCAGAATAGAAATGAATAACAACTCAAGAAATATATAATCCTACTCAAAATATGGAAACTGATTCATATAAAAAAGATTATGATGTATGTCATGTCTCTAGAAAGCCATAAAAAAGGTATACATGGATGTAGGAAACACATTCTACAAAAAATAAATAAAAATAATCCAATAACAATCCATCATCCTGATCACTGGCCCTATCATCTGCTACCAAGCTACATCTTAATGAAATAAATAAAGATCACTTGTCCAAAGTGGGATTGTTCCCCTTATCAAAACCTATATACCTATAATCTTAATTGGTGCCATCATATGACCATATAGGTTGTGAGATAAATATTATAAGGCCACCACCAATGTCATATATATCTTCTATTCAATTTAATTCAAACTAAAATAATTTAAAGGTATATATAAAGGTAAATGCCACACCAAAATGTAAATACCTCGATACCTTCTTCATCCTTAGTAGGTATTTGAACATGTAAACATTTAATTAGTTATCTTATAGTAAAAAAATTTGACGTAAGAGTATCCAATGTGTAACCACAGAATTCTATAATAATAATAATAATAATAACATATGATCCAAGTTAATAATCAAGCAATCCTTTATAATAATAATAATAATAATAAAGAGGACACAAGGAGATAACCAAGGTATTTTGACTTCATGGGTCAAGACAACTAAGTGATAACCTTCATCAAGGATATAAGGGGGTCTGTGTGTAATCTAAAGGCAGTCACCCAAGTAATTATAATGAATTACTATTCTAACTATGTCTTGGGATCTCATACATGGTAATATGGGATAATCAATGACAAGGCCAAATGGTTGTATCCGTGGAACTACATATTCAAATACATCAAGATGGGTCCAATGATTATATCAAATACCTCATAATATATGAATTTTGATAGAGGTATACTACTACTTAATTCTAGGAATCCACTTGTAGATAACGACTAGGTTCCAAAGTGGGTATCTCCATATTTGAATTGGAATGGCATCCTCGAGTTATGAAGGATTTCCCTCAAGAATCTAAGGATGTCTGGAGTTTGACCACTCTTATAAGGCTAAATTTTTTCATATGAGGTTGGTACCTTGTGATTAATTCATTTTTTAATTAATTCTATGTAGTACTCATTGTATTAATAAATCAATTGACTAATTACATTCCTATTAATACTATGTGAAAAGGCTAAGAGGACATAAAACTATTTCTTTCGTTGATATTTAATTATTAGGCTCTTTCCTTTAAATTTCATATACATGATGAGGTGGGATATGAAAAGTAACCATATTCCATTCATTTATAGGTAACTAGGACAAGAAAAATATATAAATATACTTTCCATTTAACATTTAATAGGTTAACTAAATAATTAGAACACTTACCTTATCAAGTCAAGTGTTACTTTTATAAAATAGCAATTCACAAGTCATTCATTTATTTAAACACTTTTCTTAAAGAATGTTTGGTCAGAACATAGTTGAATAGTGGAACAGGTTGTCATAACAAATACAATAAAGGAATATAAGAGAGAAACTCTACTTGGGATGGTTTGTGTTGAGGTTATAACCTCCAAAAATGAATAACATATATATAATAGGATCTACAATATGATCTCAATGATTATATGAAATGAATATGAAATAAACAGGAAATTCTTGATGAAATTGGCATGTGAAAAGGGAAATAGTTTATAAAATGGTGATAAATGATGCATGAGTCTTATAAAACCTACCATAAGATCATAAAACCCTCCTCATATAATACCAACCCACAATTTTTTCATAGTCTAAAGAAAATATAAGATTGAAACAATGCCTTGAAAATAGGGTATATGGTAATGTATCTAAATAATATCATTTAGGAGAAGAAAAAGAAATTGGATCAAGATGAATATAGTACTTAACAACTCACAGACCATGAGATGAATTAGAATAAAATTTGTCTTTGTATGGTGAACTAAGATTAAACCCTTCGGAAGATGGGTTAATAGATCAAAATGGGAGAGGAAGGAGTCCTATGTCTACTAGAATGGGAAATGGAGGAAGAATGGTAAGATATTAGATCATTAAGGTAATTTGGGAAATTTTACCAAAGAAAAATAGGGTTCCACGATTTGGCCACAAGTTTGGACAAACCGTGCACAAACTATGTGCATTGCACTGCATTAAGTGGGACCCCACATGGTTAGATAAACCATGCGCCTACAATGAAAAACAACTCTTTTGTAATTTTCTAAAATCCACACTAAGGTTTGAGGATCATGCCTTATGGTTTGGGAAACCCATGCACCCAAGGTGGCCACCTTTCTATCTCATAATTGTTATAATTAAACATGATGCATGTCTCTCATGGTTTATACTAACTGTACGACCTAGTTATTTTCTCAACCTATCGGGGTTCTGAGCCTTGGAAAAGTAATAGATTGCCTCTAAAAAACTGTAAACTCATCAAAAACTCATATTAGGTCTAAAATTCTAATTAGACTAAAATTAAAAGGATTTATACCTCAAAAAATATGGGTTCTTACAGTATTTTCCATATAAAAGAACTTTCCCCTAATTTCACCTTCCAATGGAGGTAAAAAACTATTTAAGAACAATTTCGGAAACTAGGAACATACGTTAGCCTCATCCTCCCATGTCTTATCTTATACATGGTTGTGATGTATTTGCACCTATAATAAAGGGAAACATCATCCATGTAGATCTTTATTTATTTTTCCAACATTGAATATGGTATACACCTCAAAGGAAATATCAAAATCCGACTCAATATCTTCAGGATCAAATGTATGAGATGAGTTAGCATGATATCAAAAAAACTGTGAAATGTAGAAGCGATCATGAATAGAATGGTACCTCTATGGTAGAATAAACTAATAGGCTACCATCACATCTCTATATATAATCTAAAAAATCTATCTAAGTGTGATGAAAACTTCCCTTTCCTTTGTATCCATCCATTCCAAATCATGGGTGATACCCATAAGAAAACATAATCCCATTCCTTGAACTCTAGTTATAATCGATAGTGGTTGAAATACGATTTCTTCTAATTCTACGTTGTATAAATACACTTCCTAATTTTCTGAACCTACTGTAAAGTATCCTAGATGATATAAGGACCTAGTATCACTACCTCACCTACCTCTAACCATCATAGGGTAGAATGAAATGTCCTACCATATAAGGCTTAAAAAGGAGCCATCTAAATAATCAAATGAAGCCTATTTTTATTGGAAAACTTGACAAGAGGCATTTGATTATACTAACAACCATTTAAATCAAGGATACATTTTAAAATAATTTCCTCTAACACTAATATTGTTCTTCCAGTATGAAAATTGGTCTGAGGGTGAAAAGTGGTGCTCAGAAGCACCTGTGTAGCCACATATTTTTCTAACCCCTACAAGAATCTCATTGTGAAATGAGTGTACCAACAAAAAATAATAATACGAGGGAGAATTTATAGTCATAACACTTCATAGAAAAATATTCTACCCATTTTTAACTAATAAAGTATATCGGATAGAAAGGAGTTGGGATACCATTTTCAGTCAGTAAATGACTACCAAAATAACGATGCTACCTCAAGGTAACCTCGGAAATACATCAATAAAATATATCAACATATTCCCATTTCCATTCTGAGACTGGAAGTGGATGTAACGAGTTATCACATCATTGATGATCCACCTTCACCTGTAGATATGTGGAATAATAAGTGATAAAACCTACTATTTGACATTTCATCCCTAGAAACCCATACTGGGGTTGCATATGTCGATACGTCTTGGAGATAACTTGACAAATTTCCCACTAATATGTGTGAGACTCTTTCATAAGTTCCCCTCTCATTTATTTAGGATCCTGGACATGGTTATGTATTCATAGGTTGTTATCATTGTCCACAGACCAATACAAAGGTTGGTCCTCACTAGAATACTATCCCGGTTAACTAACACTACTAGATCTAAAAAGTTCTTACTCTTCACCCAACAGATGATTAAAGAGGTAACTTCCAAGGTTGAATGTGAAGCAAGATATTGACTCTCAGGAAACTCCAGATACATCATAGAAAAGTGGTCCATCAATTTCCATTCAGCGATGACTTCCTACATGGAATGTTCTTGATTTTTCCAACATAGAACATATGCTACTCCATTACCCTATCCAAATATATAGGCAATATCAAATATCATAAGGCTGAATATATTTGAACTGAATTAGATGTGTGATATTCATGTCACACTATGTAAAGATATATTTGGGGATCTTATTTTCCGAAAACCCCATAAAGTGTACACTTATCAGATAGTTACTCATGTAATGTAAGGAATTGATAATAGCTTATATCTTGAGATCTTGAATTGGGAAGATCCTATCATGAGGCCTTAACTACTAAGATACATACATAATTAATCTATTCTCTGACATCATCACTCCTCCAAACCCAATTCCATATGCATCATAGAACACTTTATAGCCTCTGCCAGGCTTTAGAAAAATCTCGATCTATGTTGATAAAATCATGCCTTTCATCTACTAAAAGGTTTTCTCACATGATTTTGACCACAAGAACATAACAACCTTCTTTGTAAGACAAGTAACATTTTTTGAAAGGCATGAAAAATACTATATTAAATTCTTGTAAGATCCATATATCCCTAAGAAACTATATATATCAAACACATCATTTTGTTTCTTCCAGAAAACTATAGCACTCACCTTTTATAGGGCAAAAAATACTCCAAATTAGGATAAAACATAACCCATGTAGAGAAATTTTAAACTCATAAGTGGAACATAAAAATCATAGCATAAAGATGATGTTCTCTTAGTGTATTCAAAATGATCTCAATATATCGAGAATGGCTATTATGAGTTTTATAATACACTAATATTTCATCAATAATGACCATGAGAAATGTTTCCACATTGGGGTGGAACACCATATTCATAAAATCCATGAAAACAAAAGGTGTGTTCATAAGACCGAATGGTATAAAAATATACTCATATAGACTATTCCCTCTACGGAAAGCTATATGAGTTATGTTGGAAGTCCTGAATCACACCTGATGGTAGCCCAATATCACGTCGATTATAGAGAAAAACCTTACTCCTCAGATCTTGTCAAATATATCATATATTCGAGGAAGTGGATATTGGTTCTTAATCGTAATATGGTTCAACTGTCAGTAATCCCCACATACCCTAAGTGTTTTATACAACTTCTTGGACAAAATAATGGGTGAACCCCAAGAATAGATTTTGGTTTTAATAAATCCTTTAGATACTTTATCTTCCAACTATATCTTGACCAATTGGATCTCATTAGGTTCTATCTTGTATTGAGTAATGGATACTATAGATTCTCATGGATTGATCTCAATCATAAAACCTACATCTCTCTCAGGATGTAATCTAGAAAAAATAAATTGTTAGGAATTACATCCCAAGAATTAGCCACTACGGGATGAAAATATGTATAGGGGAATCGTTTCTCCTCCATGAAATGACTAGTAGTATGGGTGGTCACTCCACCTAGGCCATGATACTCTGGTATATCACCACAAGCCTAGACATACCGATCTGCCTTATGAAGAAAATTATTTCCCTCTAGTGAGGTAAATGAAACCCTGAGGTGATATCAGACAACAAAGTCATGATAGGGAACCAACCAATCCATTCCTAGAATGACATAGAATCCAATAATATCAAGTACTAAGAGGTACCACATGAAGGGATAATGGCCAATATCAAGGGGATAGTCCCAGCATTGGCATATTCCCTCTGACCGAACTCCCAAAGGTGGGTCCAGGTTCATCACCTCTATGATAATACTATGTTTCCAACCTGAGTCATTCCATGGTCTACAATGAGATAATGGACTGGTAAGTACCCGTACCAAATAAAATATATAAAATAGTGTGGGATACTAGAATAGTACCTCTTATTGTAGATGGTACTACATTCATATCCTCATGTATCATCTATAAATCATTCATATGGCTAGACCCATAGACCTATGATACTGTTGGACATCTACGTCCATAACTATCCCATTCCATTAGGTTGTTCTCTAGGATAATATCCTGATTACTGATCTCAAAAATTTTATGTTAGAAAAAAACATTCACCTGAGTACGTATGGAATACATTATCCCTTCCTTGAAACATCTATAATGCAATATAGCATCACCAAATAGAAGCAGTTCAAAGAAGTTTAATTCAGATAAAAATCCTAAATAAACTATAACTAACAAAGAACCCTACTCCAGAAGAATGAAATCTCTAGCTCGGTCATCTCTCAATGTTTGGTCAAAGAATTGGTCATATAAGGTAGTCTGAAATTCATCTAAGACCATATCCTGGGGACAGCTAACCAAGGTAATCAAATCCCACCATCTCAAGGTCAAATCATGGGGCATATAAGCATCAAGATTGACCCTCAAATATGGAGTAATATCCATATTCTAAATGATAGATATGGCGAATTCCATCCAAGTCTTAGTAACCTACACATCACCTCACCTTAAAACATGGGAGGATTATAATGCTAGAACTCACATGTTATATCAGCAATCGCTTCTTCTAGCCATAGAGAACTCTACATGGAATGTATCAAACATTGAAACCCTCATGAAACTAAGCATTAGTGCCTAGTTAGGGTATAACATTTGGTGCCTCAAGTAGCACACCTAGAAATAAGACTGTAATCCTAAGGCTCACTATCTCTAGAGTGTGGTCGTCACCACCCCCCTAGATAATGATATATGGATGTCATTATGGAATAGGTCTATAAAATCAATTAAAATGCCTCAGAACATGATTTGTTAATATATATACTCACAAAAAGAATAATATTATAAGAATAAGGGCTCACTACCCAAGGTAAAACCCCATCTACTCACTTAAGGGTCTAGGCATTATAAAGTGTTCATGTTAAATGTATAGGGGTTTCAGTAGGTGAAGTTACAATCACATTTTGACTCTTTATCTAGTAGAAACTATTTCATTTTATAATCAATTATTTATATTTAAATTTTTCATTCCCTTATATATATATATACATATCAAGGTTCGATTAAATTTGATCACAATTCCTAGTGAATAAGGGACCATTCACCTTATCACTGAATGATACAACCATTTAATCTCTATTTAAACCAATCTATATTAATTCTCAGAGAGTAATGGGTACTATATGATGGCTTGTCTCAATAAACTTCCCTTTCCAATTTGTGGGGGCCTATTCACCTCATGAATGGAAATTGGAAATCACTCCATAATAGCTAAAGAGAATCTCATATAGTAAGAGGTAATATGTAAGCATTACATACAAAAATATTACTACCATAGAATACTCAAATATCAAAGGAAACATAAGAAATACATGTATTGAAATTCACCTATATGGAATGGAATATTCATGGAATATGAAATACATGTGTCTATAAGGATGCATGTAACAATGCTTAATGCCCTCGTATCATCATACCAAAGAGAAAATGAAATACTCAATCATAATAATAACATCACAATCCACGTGTTTCGCCCAATGGTGAAAAAATACCATTTGTAATAAGCAGAATATGCAACATCATTTCCTTATTTATAGAAACTTGATATTTACCAGAAATGTTGATTAGTTACACCCAATCACGGATTATAACCAAGTTCCAATGAATTCCTAGTATCTAATCTATTCTATCAAAGTAGTAAAGTAAGATTTTAACAACTTAAATACCACTTTGTAAGATCCTGTCCTGGGTGCCACTCAAAGGTTCCCCAAATATGGTTAGCCACATGGCCTTAGGCACACCCCCATGTATGCCAGAGGCTTCAGACCAATAGTGAGGGATTAGGTTGTGTCTATTGAGAGATTATGAAATCATTAATAGATTGGATCATAGTGTATAAGTAATAGAAAATAAATTGTGGAATCATGTGTAAATAGATGGTAGAGGAGAAATATACACTATAAACACAAGAATAGTAACCCGATGTAGCATAAGTATTGTAGAAATGTGTAACAACTCAAGAAATAGATAATAATAATTAAAACCTACAAAATATGTCCTATTAAAAATCTAATGATGTTTTTCTTGTCTCTATAATGAGTGAAAATGGGTATATAATGTAGGATTCAATATATGCTGCACAAAATAATCCAAAACAATCCAAAAAACTATCAAACATCCCATGTAATATCCCAGTTATTTTCTAAAAATATCAACCCTCAATCATGTAATCAAGATCACGCCCACAATGAGGGATGATTCCCCTTATCATCACCTATATAAATAGAATTTTCTGAAGTACCATCGGAAAACTTGATAGGGTGTGAGATAAATCTTAGTAAGCCACCAGGAATGGAGTCTAGACCATGGAATTTGTGTAATATAAACAAAATCATTTTGTCAGTGTGTATAATGGTAAAGACATGGGAAAATGTAAATACCCTGATACCTTATTAATACTCAACTTCTGTCTAAATATTTATTTAATTAATTAATTATTTTCATTATTATAAATATCGAAGAATGAGGATCCATGGTGTAACCAAGGAATTATGTAAAATAATAATGATAATAATAATATAGGTTCCAATATAATAAGTAAGGCATGTTTTTTTATGATAATAATAAAGAGGATCCAAGTTGATCACCAAGGCATCCTTGGCCTCAAAGGTCAAGAAAACATAGATATAAACTAAATCATGGCTATTAACAGGTCCGAGTGTTATCCAAGTGGAAACTCCTAAGGCATTCAACAGAATTGGGATTCTAAATAAGTCTAAGGATCCCATACAAGGTAAAATGGGGTAAGAAATGACTTGTACCAATGGGTGTATCCATGGTGGAACATGTTTATAGACATCAAACTATATCTAAGGAGTATGTACAAGGAATAAATATATTTTAAATATATTGGTGTGATCCTATGGAATCATTTTGGGAATCCATAATTAGACAAGGACAAGATTCTAAAGTGGGTAAATCCCCTATAAACATGCATCCTAGAATCAGAATGGAATCACCATGTACTCAAGTCATTCCATTGGGAATCCAAGGATACCTCAAGTATGACCACTCATATTAAGATAAAGAGGTCCATATACAATATGAACCCCATAATTAATTATTATATTAATTCAATTTAGTACTCATTCCTTTTAATAATTCAATTGGTTCATTCCATTTTATTTCATAATAAGTGATAAGGGTGGGAGGACATGTAATATTTTCTTTCATTAATATTTATTTATTTGTATATTTACTTTAGCATTCATAGACATGACATGGAAGGATAAGGAAAGGCAACAATATTAAATTTTTTGATAAATTATTATGCCAATTGATATGTATTAATGTACATTCCATTTAATAATTAAAAGGATAATTAATGAATTGTAAAACTTACCATAGAAGGTTCAAGTTTTATAATAATATAGAAGTAATTCATAATTCATTCCATTATCTAAATACTTACCTTTATTATGTTTATGTCAAAGAACACATGAACGGTGGTTCATGTAGTAAAAAAAAACACACAAATGAAATTTAAGATGAAACACCCTACTTGTGGTGGTCGGTGTTGTGGTTATAACCTTCAATGATGAATAACATGCATATTACAGGATCTAGAATGTGATCATGATGGTCATAAGAAAGTAATATAAATTAAATAGTAAAAACCCAAGGAAATATTTGTAAACATACTGATGGTAGTTTTTAAAATAGTGAGACTTGAGCTATGAGTCATAGTCCACCTACCTTATTCTTGTACAACTCTCATCATCCAGTGCCATCCTTTAGTTTGTCCTGGATCAGAACAAAAATAGAGAACCTATCAACTCCTTAAAATTATGGCTTATGATCCTAAATCTAAATATCATCATCGTGGATAAAAAAAATTATGAACTAATCAAGATGAATATATTACATACTAATGTGCATCCAATGAGACGAATGAGGATCAAAATAGACTTCAGAAGGCAACCCAAGAAAAAAACTATGGAAAAGGTCTTGGGATCTCAAAATAGGAGAGGAAGGAAGCATGTATCCTCTATAATTAGAAATATAGGATGATGGGTATGATATAAAATTATTAATGAAATTTTGGCCATTTTACCCAAGAAAAATAGGGTTGTATGGTTTAGTCACATGGTTGGACAAATTGTTTACCAACCATATCCATGGAATTTCCCTAAGGGGGCCCACACAGTTAGGCCACATAGTAATATAAATCATCTTCTAAATGTGAAAAACGAATATTCTACTTCTTATTAAGATAGTTGAATGCATGGGAAGCCTCAGGTGCATGGTTTGGAAACCTATGCTCTCGACTTGGACCATTGTCCATCTCTAAATGATTAGAAGTAATCATGATTCATATCCCGCACAGTTTCTATTAACCATGTGGCCTATTAATTTTCTCCATCAGTTAGGGTTCCTTATTCCAACAATCCCTAGACACCACAGGAACAACTGTGAATTCATAGGCATTAATATTATGTTTAAAACAAATAATTTGACCTAAATTTAAAGGATCCATGGCTCATAAAAAAATTAGGTTCTTACAATAATTTTTTCACCCATCGTGTAAATAGTATGTATCTATTTTAATTTTTATATATTTTATTTAAATATTAATGATTGTGGGTGTTATATATCATGATTTTCTAAAATGGTGGAAGCAGTAGTGGGCACATAGTTACTACATTGTTTGCGCTAAATGTGCACCCAAGACATATAGAAGGCGAGGGGTGTTAGAGTAACATGTTTCACAATTACTGTATGGGTCTCTAATTCTTCTATATTTTCAAGTAAAACATGTTGCTATGTTTGGTGGCTAGGGGTGAGGTCTATATTCGGTTTATTGTTTACCAATACATTTGGGAAAACCTTATGGTCATCCCAGTTTTGAAAATATTGTAAAAATACAAATATTTCTTTATCAATTTTTACTCCCCTCTTCTATATCTAGTTCTCGTTTTTTTTTATTTCTCCTAGTTATAGATATTTTCTCCCCCTTGATTCTCACTAATTTAATATCGATTCAAAAGACTTTTTCCAGGGTAAATTTGTAATTTCACTTATGTTTATACCCATCCCCTCATATATCACCTTATTATTACTCTTAAATTAAATATTGTTTCCTAGTATCACATGGGGTATAACTTCTGGTTATGAGTGAATTATAAGTTATCTTTCTTTGGTTTTGAAGCTTGTAAAGATTCATTTAGTTAATTCCTATCTTGATTGAAGGCTGATTTTCTATTTTTCTTTGTTTCTCGTTATTTTTTATTGGGCAATTTTATTTTTACTTTTTTTATATTTGGGAATTTATTTAAAATAATTTTTACACATTTTTTGAATTTAAATAAAATGTAAATGGTATTTTAATTCAAAATAGACTCTAAAAATAATTTTCAATGTAAAATATATTGTTAAAGAAATTTTTATTTTTTTTATTCTTGTTTAATATAAATGATTTTGATTATGTGGTTACAATTTTTGGTATTTTTAAAAGATTTATATTATATGTATTATATATTGGAAACCTTGGGTATGTGTTAGTAAACGTAGATGTTGCCACTCTAGTCCAGTTAATGTACTGGTTAGGGGCTACTAGCAATGAGACTTTGGTAGACATTGCGTATTAGAGGGTCATTTTCTAAGTATAATCAATTCATTCTATGATTCTTATTTATTATACCATGCTAGGTTTGTACTCATGTTTTGTACTTTATATATATTATGTATTATAGAGATATGATAGGAAGAATTTCTTATTCCTTTATTTTGAGATTAGAATAATATTTATTTCAGATTTCATTTTTAATATGTCACATTTTCCATATTCATGTTTGATTTTAATCTTGGATTCACCTTATAATACCAAAGTAGTTTTAAAATTATTTCTACATTTTTTATAAAAAAATTGAGTTTTACTAATTTTTTTTGTTAATCTATAACTAATTTCTGGTAAATTGAAATATATATTTTAAATTCATAGTGAATGACTATTAGGATTTGACTCCAATACTATATATTCATGTGGATACTTGGTAATATCTTATTATAGTAAATGGAAAAAAGCTACATTGTATGATGATACCTCTTAATATTGGTCATCCTTCCACAATATAGTAGTGATGGTGACCCTAGATCATAGGGAGATAACTCACGTATAGATTTTTGGGGGATCAAATGGTATTATGTTATTTTTGTTTTATTTATATATCAATCATTCTAGCCATGAATATATTCTTTTCATTATATTATATGATGTCATTTTATAACTTTACGTCCAACTTACAGAGTGATGATTGTTATTCAGTTACTATTTATACAATATTGTACTCTTTTTAGATGTTTTCTGTTATTTCCTATGTTTGTTAATATGTATGCATTTCTAAAACAAGACTATATCATGTTGTACTATTTCGTGGAATACTTTTTTGTTTTATTAGAATAAAAGGGTGAAATATATCTTTGTTGGTTTTCATTTGATTCATTAGGGATTTTTTTCAACCCATGGTGATTGGGAACACACTTTGGACCCTACGGTGATCAAAGTTATGTGACATATCAAGTATACCTAAGAATATTTGTAAAATACTCCACCTTGGTTGGCTAGAAAGGGAGATCGATGATTTAGGGCACTCCAAAACCCACCTCTTTAGAATTAAATTTCACCCATTCAGTCCTAAACGACTATAGATCTATCATATTCCAATATAATTTATTGAATGGAGGGAGATGTTCATTTAGAAGAAGAATAATATCCATGAGTATAAAAAATTAGGGATTTTATTCCAACCTCCCACCACAAACTTCCCTTATATTATCTTATTGTTTAGATTAAGTAATTAAGCGTAATTAATCTGAGACTGAAGATTTTAAAATGAAAATAAGCCATTAGATTCATCATATTTTTTATTTATAATCAATATATTAAAAAACATTTAAATGAGAAGAAAATAGTGGGGTTGTATTTAATGTCTCGTTTTTCTGTGTATTATTTTTAAATATTATATAGAATTATTTCGAGACCGGGTGCGAAGATGTCACATATTTTTGAGGACTAGTGATCCCAGAATGGTGGTTTGATCTTTTTTTAAGTTAAGTGAGTCGATACTTTTGTGCATTTGTGGCAGTTTCCAAACGATTGCCTAGGTTAAAAATCTGAGGGAAACATTATGTCCAAGGAGATGCCTTTACCTAATAACGATCCTATCCTGGATCGGTGCGGGTTGAGGGAAAATTTTAATTTTCATACTTTTTAAGTAAAATAAAATAAAATAAATTCAAAAGTTTATTTTATTTCTTTTTGGAAATATCCGCTGCAGTGCGGTGATGGGGAAACTGTTTCAGTCATTAATTTCATGTCATAATGACTCAAAAACAGAAATACTGACTCATTAATGTCATAGCATGATATTATGTCAAATACCTTTACATTTTTATTTTGGGATAATCAAACGTTGATCGTTGGAGAAAGAATGAGAGAAACACTGGAGAAAATTATTGGTGACAAACAACGACAGATCGAAGCTGTGAATTGTTGTGCCAAAAAGGCTGGAAGATCTCAACAACGATGGTAGAATGGTCTCTTCATCGGAGATCGATCCCAGTTTGACATAGGGGTTGTTATTTCAAATCTCTGTTCCCCGTTTTTTATTTTAAATGATGAACGCGGATCAACCACAAACAAGTTAATCCACAGATTCGTACATTCTTGCGGGAGGTTTTAATGTGGGATGATTTTGTGGAAATAACATCCTGTTGGTTATAATTGTTGTTTTCTGCTCTGTTTAAGCCTACTAACTAGATCGGATCAATGTCGTGATGAAAAACGGTGGAGGTTCATTCCTCATTTAGTTTTATTAGATTTTCTTTCCCTCTTTTCTTCTCGTGCGTTCTTCGTATTCTTCATGGGATTACGAACAACAGATCATTGTGCATCTGTTCTGCGACGCAATGATCTCAAATTGAAGAATCAACACCACAATGACCTTGAAGAGGTGAGAAGATGATAGTGTCTAACGAATCATACCATATCTGTAAGGGCTGTTCTTCGAGCGTTCTTCACGTGGATGGATCATTGAATGTTTTCGGAGCTGATTAGAGGTCCGAAAACAACATAATCAGCTTCGTGGTGTCGGGGTGACCCAAAACCTGGGTGTTTTGTGGTGATCAAATGGATGGATCGACCAATAGAGAATCCCTGTAGGTTCAATGGTGGAGGTCCGTGTTTCTAGAAATTTTCAAAATACATGGTGTGTACCTTCGAAGAACACGCTGTGTAGTGATGGCAGAAGAGGCTTGGGTTTTGGGGGTCAAAGAGGAATCACACAGCGTGTGAACCTAGTCACACATCGTGTTAGACTTTCCCCGAAGATCGGTGTGTATTTTGGGAGGTACACAGACATGGGATGATCTACACTGCTTCAGAGCACGATGTGTACAGCATGGCAGAGGAGACTATGTGGAACTCAATGTCTATCCATTTGGGGTACAAGGATACGGTATGGAGTACAGGACTGTGTACTCCATCACATGACCACGTGAGGCCAGTAACGCTGGCCACCCTGTGTACCGATTACACGGGTTGGATTACACGAGTTGATGACCGTGTACGGGCACATGGCTAGCATACACAGAGCCAACCCTAGTCACTAGGACACCGTGTGTAGACTGTACTACACACTGTGTACTCAGTTTTTCTACCCAACCAGCCTTACGACATGTGATGTTGTACATGGGTAGTACCTGGGGTCAATCAACATGGCATGTAACTTTTTTACACGCCATGTGCTTTTTGGAAAATGGAATGGTCTTCTTGATCACCCCATATTGGACATATTTCGTTTGGGTTAGTGACCCTTCTTCTTGTTCCCCTGAGGATCAGGCATCGTTTACTTTTACATGATTATGATTCCTTCATCACGATTTTATGTGATAGATCCAATCATCCATCTGAGAGGCTCGGATCGAGATCCTCTATCAATTCATGACCCTATGTAGAGTTTGGAATTGACATGACCAACTCCACCGGGCATTGATCCTCTGCCTAGAAGGTAAATTCCGGATGAGTTGCAGTATCCCCCATGGACCTGGTAGTGATCCTCATCTATGTATCGTGATATTTCCCACTATGGAGTGTGTCTCCTGTAATGAGTGGCTCTATCTACTGTAACCATCTCACTAAGGAGTGTGTCTCTCGAAATGAGTGTAACTACCTCTCATGACGCTTCCCGATGAACATTACTTCTCGGACGGATGTCATCCGAGCTATAAGATTCGTGGAGTGTGATCTCCTGGAATGAGTTCTTCATGGAATCTTCAAACTGAACCCCTAGCTAGGGGTATGCAGTTGTGTGACTTGTATCTAGACTACGTGTCTGGGTTTTGAGTATATCTGGTTTGTGCTATATGTTATATAATCATATTCTGTGTATAGCTGACTGTACCTTTACTTTGTGTACTGCTTTTTGGTTTTCGAGGTCCTCTACTGCGTATTGTTATACTCACACTTGCCCAGGTTTTTCCCACATGTGTCGTGTCTTGTGTAGATGAGTAGCCTTTTGACGGAGTCCAGGGCATACCAGGATAGGACCGAGATTTCTGAGATCCCTACAGGATGAGGCATTCCTATGGGTATGAGCAAATGTCCCAGTTGTTTATAGGTTGTAATTTGTAGCTTTTAGACTTTTGTTTTAGTGGGATTGTATAATGGCCCAGTTTACCTTCAGTAGTTTACCTTCTGTTGTACTCTTTTTGTTGGGTTTAGTTTTATGCATGCATTTTGTTCCTTATTGTTTTTACATTTCAGCATTTGTGGGCTTGGATATGTGTGCGTCTGTACAAGTACTTAGAAAATGCCTCCCAGGTTTAGTAATATGTCTACTCGGTGCTAGTCACCAGCCCCTGGCCTATTGGAGGCGGGCTTGGGGAGTCACAGTGCGGGCCCCACTAGGACGGGTCGTGATAGAGTGGTATCAAAGGTGGTCAGTTTTACCTTAGGTCCAAGGTTCTCTAATATTGGTTTGGGGTAAAAGTGTTAAGTGTTTCGAGTTCATATTTCAGGCCAGAGACTCCAGTGTAAGTGAGGTGGCCGACGTATCCATACACTAGGACTCTGATAACCTTTTTTTCGACTCGGTACATGAAAGCACTAGTTGTGGGGAAATAAAATAATGTTACATGAATCATATAGGAATGGGATGTGTTTTCCATATCCTTTATTCTAGCTATCCAGATATACTCATTGACCATGGTACATCTTATTTCATTACAGGATGCCTCTGTGATGCATACCTGCTAGGATTCAGCAACGCGATCACGAGGACGACCCCCTCAGTGACGAGGCTTCGATACAGGGACCAGTTCCCCAGGCGTTGCCACCAGGTGGTCCACCTATTATGCTACCACTAGTGGAGCAGCTAGTGGTACCTATAGTACCTATAGTACCGACTGACGAGGATCACAGGCTTAGCACGCTCCATGAGTTCTTTAGACAGAGACCCCTCAGTTTCCGAGGCGTGGTTGAACCTCAGGCGGCTGAGTACTAGCTTGAGGCGGTGACCGGAGTTTTCCATATAGTGAGGACACCAGCAGACCAGATGGTGATCCAAGGAACGACCCTTCTTCAGGGTCTGGTGGGACGATGGTGGAGTCTAACCACACAGACTCATGATGGGGAGACTCGTTCATGGACGAAGTTTGAGCGACTCTTTAGGGATGAGTTCTCTCTGGTTACACTGAGTGTAGTATGCATCTAGGAGCTTCTCCAGCTCCAGCAGGGCAGTATGATGGTAGCTGACTATTAATTGAGGTTCACCAACCTCGCCCAGTACTCGATGGATATGGTCAGGGATCAGTACATCAAAGCTCAGACCTTCAAGCGAGGTCTATGATGAGACATCTAAACTAGTCTCATTCCTCTATGCATATCGACATATGATGGAGTGCTCGAGTAAGCCTTGGTGATCGAGAGCTTCTTGACAGAGCAGAGGTAGCCGACAATGGTCAGAAGTAGGAAAACAGGTGCAGAGACACCAGCAGCAAGGAACCGGCTTCAGACATAGGGATCTGGAAGCGGTAGGTGTCATAGGAGGACCTAGGATAGAGGATTTATAGTCAATGGCTCTCAATCTGGATCCAGTTAGCCTAGGGAGAAGCAATGCAACACGTGCAATGGTAGGGGAAATCTCGCTAGAGATTGCCCGACCCGTCGAGCTGCTGATGTGGAAGTGGTGGATGGACCACCGAGGCAGAGGAAGAGAGTGGAGAAGACAGACCCACCAGGTAGAGGACGTGGAAGAGGAGTAGGGAGAGTTGCGAGTGGTGTTAGACATTTCGACTTACTTCCACCACCACCCCCAGGAGGCCCACACCAGGCTCAGGGATTTGGGGGATAGAGACGGGGACAGCTGTATGCATTTGAGGATTATGACCCAGGGGCTCCAGGGATGATTCGAGGTAGAGTCTGTGTCTTTTCTACCATAGTTTTCATACTTATAGACACAGGTTCCAGTCATTCCTTCATATCCATGTGTCTTGTATGAAACCTCGAGATTCCAGTAGAAACATTGACTCGATCCTTACGCTTGGAGACACCTACGGGAGGATACTCAACGATCACGCACCTTTGAAGGCTGTGTGATCTTACACTTGGAGGTGAGAGTTTCATTTGGAACCTTTTGAAAGCTGTGTCGAGGCCTTACAACATCATTCTCATTATGAATTGGTCATCTTCGGTCCATGCCCAAATTGACTATTTTAGGTGAAGAATGCGGTGTGTTTGCCATGATGGAAGGAGGTTTTCCTTTATCAGATAAAGGGAAACCCAGGCAGCACAGAATGTGATTATGCAGATGAGGGTGCAGCCAATCACTCATGAGTTGGATAGCCTTGCCCTCATAGTAGTGGATGTTGTGATCTCCCAGTTCCCAGTAGTAGTGGTGGAGTATGAGGACGTCTTTCCTGAAGATGTACCAGGATTACCTCCCCACTGGGAAATCGACTTCTGCATCGACTTACACCCCAGGACGATGCAGATTTTCTCATCAGCATATCGGATGGCTCTTGAAGAGCATCGTGATTTGAGGGTGTATTTGAAGGATTTTTAGACCAAGGGTTTCATAATATCTAGCGTTTCACCCTGGGCGGCCCCAGTCTTGTTTGCCAAGAAGGCAGATAGGAGTCTGAGGTTGTGCGTGGATTACCGGTGCCTAAACCAAGTGATAGTGAAGAAAAAGTATCAACTACCGAGAATCGATGATCTCTTCGATCAATTGACAGGGGCATAGTGGTTCTCAAAGGTTGACCTTCGATCAGGCTATCACCAGTTATGAGTACGGGATGAAGATATAGTGAAGATGGCTTTCAGATGCCGCTACTGTCACTATGAGTACTTGGTGATGCCTTTCGGCATGACGAACACCCCTGTAGTGTTCATGGTACTGATGAAACAGATTTTCTAGCTATACTTGGACCAGTTATTAGTGGTCTTCATCTACAACATCCTTGTGTACTCGAAGTTAGAAGTGGAGCATGTGAGACACCTGCAGATGGATCTAGACTTACTTCAGGACCACCAGCTTTATGGGAGGCTCTAAAAGTGCTAGTTCTAGATTTGGGAGGTCCACTTTATGGGATATGCCATCTTAGGAGATGGAGTAGTTGTAGACCTATCCAAGGCGGAGGCTATGTTAGCATGGGAGCCACCTTGGAGCGTGAGGAAGGTGAGGAGCTTCCTTGGATTGGCAGGATATTACAGGAGATTCATTCCTGACTTCTCTAGAATATCAGAACCGATGGAATCCTTGAACAGGAAGGGGAAAACCATCCTATGGAAAGAGAAGTGGAAATGGGATTTCAAGCAATTGAGACAGATTTTGATGAGCACCCCAGTCATGAGATTTGCTGGAGGAGGGTGTCGAGTAAGTTGTTTTCTTTGACGCATTGGGGACCAGGATTGGTTGTGTTCTGATGATGAGGCATGCAGTGATTGCTTATGGTTTACGCCAGCTTAGGGAACATGAGCATAACTATGCGACCCATGATATCGAGTTGGATGTAGTAGTCTTCTCATTTATGATGTGGTGAAACTACCTTATGGGCGAGCGATTTATCGTCTACTCTGACAACAAGAGCCTTAGGTACATCTTTTTGCAGAAAGATCTGAATCTGAGATAGAGTCGTTGGCAAGAGTTCCTCGAGGACTATGATTTTGAGATCATCTATACTCCTGGTATGGGGAACAATGTGGCAGATTCTCTTAGCAGAAGGTCGGGCTCACAGCTGTTGAGTAAGGCGACACAGAAGGTATCCACATTGCAGTTTTCCTTCGTGGATAGAGAAGATACAACCTACCTATAGTCGTTGGTTGTCGCCCCTTTACTCTTATAGCGGGTTAGGGAGGCGCAGCTAGGAGATGTCGGTTGTGTGGATTTACGTTCTTATTTATCCACAGGACACGCTCCTGATAGATATTCACAAGGTGGGGAGCACATACTTCTTTTCAGAGGATGCACTGTTGTACCAGTGGTGTTACAAGAGGACGTCCTGAGTGAGTTTCATACATCCCCCTTGGTGGTACATCCTGGAGTGGCAATGATGTACCCGGATCTTCGACGACAGTTCTGGTGGTCTGACATGAAGAAGGTAGTAGCAGAGTTCGTTTCTCGATGCCTTACATGCCATCAGGTGAAGGTCGAGCACTAGGTTCCTATAGGATTAGCTGACCCACTGAAAGTTCCAGAGTGCAAGTGGGATGGAATATCGATGGTCTTCGGGAAAGGCATACCAGTGACATCCAAGGGGCATGATTCCATCTGGGTGATTGTTGACGACTCACCATGTCATCCCACATACTCTCAATCAGGGAGAAGAGTTCCATAGAGAGTTTGGGACACCTCTATGTGTAGGAGATAGTTTGGCTTCATTCGTCCCCTCAAACATAGTCTCAGACTGAGATTCCCTCTTTACATCATGGTTGTGGGAGGGATTTCAGGAGACTTTTGGGACACAGCTACACTTGAGCACAGCGTTTCATCCCCAGACTGATGGTCAGATAGAGAGGACCATTTATGTTCTGGAGGATATATTGTGGGCATGTGTCTTTGATTTTGGTCGGAGTTGGGAGGACCACATGCCACTGGTGGAGTTTGCATACAACAATAGCTACCAATCCACCATTGGTATGGAACCATTTGAGGCCTTTTATGGGAGGCTCTGCCTGTCACCACTTTGCTGGACCTACCTCGAAGAGTCAACACTCGTGGGTCCAGAGTTGGTGTGAGCTACCACCGAGAAGTTACAAGTCATCTAGGAGCAGATGAAGACTACACAGAGCTAGCAGAAGTCTTATAGTGAGAGATGATGGAGACCTCTGGAGTTTGAAGAGGGAGACCATGTCTTTCTTCCGGTCTCACCTCGATAAGGGTTATGAAGATTTGGCTGAGGTGGCAAGCTATCTTCGAGGTTCATCAGACCTTTCCAGATACTGTGCAGAGTTGGCGAGGTAGTGTACCGCCAAGCTCTACCGCCACAGTTGCATCAGGTACATGATGTCTTTTACGTGTCACAGCTGAGGAGGTACGTGCCCAGTACCCACATCTTTGGTGCGCATCTGGTGGAAACACAAGAATCTTCAGGAGAGGATCCTTTGTGGGAAAAATATTTCCTTGGTGCGCATCTGGTGGTAACACAAGAATCTTCAGGAGAGCACGTGGGAGCAGGAGGCCCAAATTCGTGCCTACTACCCACATCTTTTCGAGTTGCCTTTATTTTAGCTTTTTGAGTACGTAAAGCCCCAAGGTGTGGATAATGTAATGTATTGGATATTCGTTGTATTATTTTTAAATATTATATGGAATTATTTTGGGACCGGGCATGAAGATGGCACATCATTCCGAGACCCAGTGAGCCCAGAATGGTGGTTTGAACTTTTTTTTAACTTTAAGTGAGTCGTCACATGTGCGAGGTTGTGGAAGTTTCCAAAAATATGTCCGGATTAAAAATATGATGGCACCGTTGCATCCGGGGTGATGACTATACCTAAGAACAAGCCCAACCTCGACTGGTGCGGGTTGAGGGAAAAATTTAATTTTTGGACGTTTTAAGTAAAATAAAATAAAATAAATTTTCAAGTTTATTTTATTTATTTTTGGAAATATACTCTATAGCACGACGATGGGTATACTGTTTCAATCATTAATGGAATGTCATAATGACTTAGAAACAGAAATTCTGACTCATTAATACCGTAATGTGATGGGATGTCAAATACCTTTCCCTTTTTATTTTGGGATAATTGAACATCGATCGTTGGTGAAAGATTGAGAGAAACACGGGAGAAAATTCTCGGCGACGAACGAAGATGGATCAAAGCTGTGAATCACTGTGCCAACAAGGTTGGAGGATCTCGACAAAAATGGTAGAATGGCCTCTTCGTCGGTTATCGATCCCAGTTTGAGGTAGGGGTCGTTATTTCAAATCTTCGTTCCTTGTTTTTGATTTTAAACAATGAACGTGGATAAACCACAAATAAGTTGATCTGCGGATTCGTACGTTCTTGCGGGAGGGTTTAATTAGGGATGATTTTGGGAAAATACCTTCCTCTTGGTTATTATTGTTGATTCCTGCTCTGTTTAAGCCTACTAGTAGGATCGGATCAATGCTGTGATGAATGATAGTGGAGGTTCTTTCCTCATGTTGTTTTATTGGATTTTCTTTCCCTCTTTTCTTCTCATGTGTTCTTCACGTTCTTCATGGGACGATGAACAACAGAACGTTGCACATCCGTTCTACGATGCAATGATCCCAAATTGAAGAATAGACACCCCAATGACCTTGCGGAGGTGCGACGACAATAGTGGATGAAGAATCAGACCGGACTGGGAAGCGCCGTTCTTCAAGAATTCTTCGCACGGATGGATCGTTGCATGTTTTTGGAGCCGATCAGAGGTCCAAAAACAATAGAATCGGATTCGTGGTGTCGGGGAGACCAACCCATGGTATTTTCATGGCGATCGGATGGCCGGATCGACCAACAGAGCATCACTGAAGGTGCGACAGCGGAGGTCCACGTTTCTAAAAATTTCCAGAATACACGGCGTGTACCTCTGAAGAACACGCCGTGTAGTACTGGTGGCGGCAACTAGGGTTTCATGGGTCAGAGAGGAATCACACGGCATGTGACCCTGGTCACACATCATGTTAGAATTTCCCCAAATCTCGGTATGTATTTTGGGAGGTACACGAACATGGGATGATCTACACAGCTTTAGAGCACGGCGTGTACAACATGGCAGAGGCAGCTACGTGGAAATTGGCATGTATCCATGGGGTACATGGAAATGGGATGCATTACATGACTATGTAATCCATCACATGGCCAGGAGAGGCCAGTAACCCAGGCCACCCCATGTACCGATTACACGGCTTGGAGTACACAGGTTGATGATCGTGTACGAGCACACGGCTAGCACACATGGAGACAACCCCAGTCACTCGGACACGGCGTGTACACTGTACTACATGACGTGTAGTCAGTTTTTTTACAAGAACAGTCTTACAACACGGGCCATTATACACGGCCAGTACCCAGGTATAAACAACACGGAGTTTAACTTTTTATAGACCATGTACTTTTTCGAAAACGGCATGGTCCTCTTGTTCACCGCATCGTGGAAATATTTTGTTTGGGTTATTTCCCCTTCTTCTTGTTCCCCTAAAGGTCAAGCATCGTTTCCTTTTATATGAGTATGATCCGTTCAATAGGACATTCTGTGACAAAGTTAGGCATCCATATGAGAGGCCCGGATCGAGATCCTATATCCATTCTTGACCCTAGTTAGAGTCCGGCATCGACGTGACCAACTCCACCAGGCATCGATCCTCTACCTAGCAGGTGAATTTCGGTTGAGTCGAGGTATCCGCCATGGCCCTGGTAGTGATCCTCATCTGTGTATTGTGATCTTTCCCACTCAGGAGTGTGTCTCCCATAATGAGTGACTCTATCTACCATAACCTTCTCACTCCAGAGTGTGTCTCTAAAAATGAGTGTAACTACCTCTCCTGATGCTTCCCGACAAACAGTACTTCTCGGACGGATGTCATCAGATCTATAAGAACCATGGAGTGTGTTCTCCCGGAATGAGTTCTTTGTGGAATCTTTGAACTGAACTCCCAGCTGGGGGTATGTTGTTGTGTGACTTGTCTCTAGAATACAGGTATGTGTTTTGAGTATATGTGGTTTGTGCTATATGTTTTGTAGTTATATATTGTGCATAGATGATTCTACCTTTACTTTGTGTTCTGATTTGTGGTTTTCGGGGTCCTCTGCTGAGTATTGTTATACTCACCCATGCACCGGCTTTGCCTGCACATGTCGTGTCTTGTGAAGATGAGCACCCTTTTGATGGAGTCCAGGGCGGACCAGGACAAGACCAAGATTTCTAAGTTCCCTACAGGCCGAGGTGTTCCTACGGCTATGAGAAGCCGTTCCAATACCTTTTGTGGTTACAGGTTGGAAATTTCAGCTTTCAGACTTTCATTTTGGTGGGCTTGTATTCTGGCCCAGTTTACTTTTAGTACATTACCTTCCGTTGTACTTTGTTGGTTGGTTTTAGTTGTATTCATGCATTTTGTTCCTTAGTTTTTTTACATTTCATCATTTGTGGGCTTGGAGATGTTTTGTGTGTACAGGTACTTAGGAAATGCCTCCAATGTTTAGTAATATGCCTACTCGATGCTAGTCACCAGCCCCTGGCCTATTGGAGGCATGCTTGGGGAGTCACGATATGGGCCCCACTAGGACTGGTCATGACATTGGAACCTGAACAACAAATATATATACAAATAGAATGAATTTCAATAAAATAGTCTAATCATAAAACTAAATTCTTTATTTTCCTTACACAATGATTTGGTCAAAATTTATAATCAACAATGAACACTCTAAAAACTAATCCATTACTTCTGATGTATTCCACTTTAATTTCATCCCATATAGGTCTCAGGGGGAAAGGTTTTAGGGCCCCTTATCATTTAATCTTCTCTCTCTTGTATCTTTCTAAATGTCTATTATATGTTGAGGAATTTTCTGATATAGTTGTGTAAATTTTATAGGGAATATATTATGGTTATATACAACCACTCCTTGGACATATATTAGTTAAATATATTTCATATATTTTACCAATAATACAATGAATGAATTCATAGGTATAGTGACTTTTTATGATTATATAAATAAATTAATCTTCTTAAACATAATAAAATTATTATTTAAAACTACACATCATGAAATTAACTCCCCTAGATATTATAAAAATACATAGGATTTCCCAGGTGAAATAAATAAGTGTGAGATTAAAATACAATTTAATAGAAAATTCATTGCATTAAAGTATAGATAAAAAATCAAGAATCATAACACATAATCCTTTATATAATGATAATATTTATGGAAAATGGAATAACAAAATGAAAAAATATAATCATGTAATCATAACCATGAAAAGAGAACATAAATTATGACCTCGTAATCATATATCAAGGATAACCACAAAGATAACATAACATAATCTTCACAAAATTATAATCAATATATGTTGAAGTTAACCACTATTATAACATAGTGTTCTTAGGCTATCCTTTGGTTCACAATACAAAATATTCTTGGGATTTCATCCCTATCACCATACATGGTATCTCAATATACATTAACATTAAATTATTCATCGAAGGGATATAATATTCCCACCCATAACAAAATAATATATTGATTCATATGTGTTATACAATATAGAAGAAAAAATATATAAATAAAAAATCATGAACAAATCAATTGGGAGGAAGTGGGTTTCGTAATCTTAATTTATAGAATAAAAAAAAACAACATAATGATTATCAATTAGAGAATGAATTAAATCATTTTGTTCCTTCATAATAGAAAATGGTACAGAGGTATTGAACATGGATTTCCAATGTTTAAAATTTGTGTGGTGGAATTAAGGGAATAAATTATAAAAACGAAGCACTAGTGTGATGCTTTATAAAATAAATAAGTGTCTTTATACAGAGAAATACAGAATATCATATTTAATAAAATTAGAATTGAACTAAAATGGGTTTTCATGAAGTAAATATTATTTAGAAAATAAATCATATCTAAAATATCTAATGGGTTCATACTTGACATGATTATAAAAAATGGGTTGTTCCCTTAAAAATCCAGTTTACCTAATAAATTGAATTGTGACGGAACATAAAATGTATATTATCCCCAAAATAGAAAGGTATATTAAACATGGTATATATGGAAGGAAATTATATACAATATATATAATAATTTATTTTAAATAATATAGGGTATAAGGGAGAAAAATAAATTGAGCATTTAACCTAATAGTAACGAAATATGTTTAGAAGATCCCTTATGGCATAAGAATCATTGTTTAAAACCCCTTGAATAAGTGAGAACATAATGTTGAATTTAATATACCATGAATAATGAAAATATATGATATTGAATATCGATTTGTTAGTTAACACATTATTTTTAATAAATTATGTGGATAAATGAATATGTTTCTCAAAGAATGATATTTGGAGATAAAACCCTTATGAATTTAGTCATTTTTGAATAAAAATACATTGAAAGTTTTTAAATAATATTCTTATATAAATAAAATAAAATAAATCATGTATTATTCAAAAATATAATATTTTGGATGTATATACCCCATAAAAATAATAACTTGGTTCATAAAATTAATATTGTCCTGATGATGGGAAATTGAGACCAAAAGCCCTTACCAGTGTATGAAAGAAATTTGTACATGATTTTAAATTATAGAATAGTTAAATTAATTTCATTTTATATATACAAAATAATATTATGAATATATATTTAATTCACTAAGTTCCATCTATTGTATTTTTTTTAATATTGTTTTCGATTACATCAGTTTCTCGGGGTAGTACGACTAATTTATTTGAAACAATTTCTTTTGTTTGATTATGGTAAAAGGTTTTGAAAAATACATAATTGGTATAAAAAATTCTCCAGGTTTATTTATTTATTCCATTATAACTATTCTTATACAGTTTTAATGGGTATCTCAATATACAACCAATCTAACAAATTTGTCTTCATAGGTCCATTTATAGTGGTTAAAGTTATTATGACCATCTATTGTTAATCACACATATATAATTCCGAATATTATTATTACAAAATACTAATAGTGTGAAAAATATAATATTAGTTAATTAAATAACATATTTAAGACACTATTTAACGGGGTTATATAAAATTGAACATGTCATTCACTGAGGTGGAATTATGCACACACACATGATGGCATTTACCTTTTTCATAATGATTTTGGGAGAAAGTATAAAATATATATTCCATTTGTATGATAAATTTAAATCATAGTATTATTTATATTTTTATCATACCTTCATGGATAAATCAGACATCTTTGGTGTATAATAATAATAATACATATAAAAAATTAGTTTAGATTATTATCTTTCTCATGGAAGATCTCCCTTGGGTATCTCCTTAAGGAACCATAGCTTGACCATTTGGTGAGACTAAGGATTCTAAGGCATGGTGAGGTTTTTGAGGACATATAAGGGTGATGTTTTTTGGATACAAGTATTTTTAATGGGTGGATAAATGATAAAGAGGTGATATTCTTTTATAAGTTAAGGAAATTTTTTGTAAAAACCTTTTCTTTTCTTAACAATAAAACTCCACTTTTCTTGGAAAAAGGGTCCAAAATGGACAATAATGATGTAGGGAAATTTTTAAGCCTGGCCCTCCTTCTACTATCCAATATTAAAAAAATTACACTTGTTTTAACCACTTTCACTATGTTAAACAACATTCACCTTAATATACCCTTACCGTAGTTACTCCACTTATACCCTTATAAATTAATTTTAAGGGAATACATTTAAATTTAAAATATTTAAAAAATTTAAAATTATTATTTTAAATATTTATATTATTTTATAAAGGGAATTTTATAATATTTAGACAAATTAATTTTAGTATTAGTGCAAATAACATGTAAGAACAACTGATTATAAAAAGTTCTTTTTAAAAATAAAATTTATGTGTTTCATAAAATTATCAATGATTCTATTTTTTGAGACATAAATTGGTTTCATATAAAATAAATAATTGTATTTTTTTTATTAAAAATAAATAAAAAAACTTAATTTTACTCAAATAAAAATTAATTAAATGAAAATAGAAAAAATATATTTTTATTAGAATAAATTATTTTTATTTCATAGGATTTGTATGTTTAAAATATATATATATATATATATATAACATATATAAAATTATCACATAAATAAATATTTAATCAATTATAAGTTTTTCTCAGATACTTAAAAGGTAATAAAATACATTATTTTGGTAAAAAGTGTATTTTAAAATATTCAACCAAAAATAAATTATTTTTGAAAAAAATAATCTGAATATTATTTTCATAATATTAATATAAAAATGGGATTAAATTTACTATATTTAAATTATATATTTTAGAAAAATTGTTTTCTAAAAACAAAATGTGTAATTTATAAAAAATATATTTTTAATGAAAATGTTACTTCAGTTCTAAAATGTCACACAAAAGTTTGTAAATTAAATAAAAAATTTCAAAATTATAAATTCACAAATAAAATAATTTTTTTTCAACCAAAAATGTTCTATTAATTTAAAATTCATACTTATATACTATTAATGTCCTCATTGTCGTGTGATTTATAAATAATTATATTCCCCTGTTCACCTTAAAAATATCATTTCAGAAAAAAATAATCATAAATTAATATTTAATTTCCAGATAAAAATATGAAAATTACCTTTTAAATAAATGATATAATTTTTTATTTTGAAAATTAATAATTAAATACAATAAAATGAGAAAAAAATGACGGAAAATAGTTTTTTTTAAAACACATGTTTTTTTCAAAATTTCCAGAAGAAAACATAAAGCTAAAACTAGTCTATCAATATCATATTTTATAAAAATAATCATTTAATAATAATATACCTATTTTTCCCAAATAAAAAATTGTAATTCATGAAAAGATAGATTTTTAAAGATAAAAATGATTAAAGTAAATTTGTATAATTTTATCTTTAGATATAAAAATATTTTTTTATATATTTCATAAATTAGTTAGTCTTATTGTTACCTACTAATTCAATGGATATCTTTTAACGATCTAAACATATAGAGGTATTTTTTTAGTTCAATTTTGTTTGTGAAAATAGAAATATTAGAAAATATTAATTTAATGGATAAAAAATATCAGTTTGTTACATACATCCCCCTTAAATAATATATTCCCTCACAATTCAAACTTTTAACGACTGATGAATCTATAAGGGTGTGTTTTAACAAATCTATTAGTTTTTATTTAACATCAAATTATACATATACCAAAATATCTTATGTTAGTCTAGTATGCTTATTTTTTCTTTAATTGAAATTAATTAATTATATATACCATGATAATATGTTTTCAAGTGTATACCATTATTAAAACAACCTATGTCTCAAAATTATAAAACAAGTAAAATTTCACATTCTTCATAAATAATATTAATTTTATATTTAATTTTAAAATGGTATTAAACAATTTTTCATAAGGTCACTTAATATTCAGTATATATCATAATCCCAAAATGAGCTTAACATAACCAAAAATATCATGGATCACATTTTACAAAAATCAATTACAAGTATATCAAAACTATCTAACTTATTTTTCACAAATTTGAACAATCCATTTTTACCTAAACATCATAATTATAAAAATCCTAAGATTTTTCCATACCTCAATCATATTTTATTCAATAGTTATCCCAAAAAGTTAAACCTTTCTATAAAATCACATTTCATGGTAATTTATTTTATTTAATATATGTTTCAAAACAATTAAAGAAAAACTAATAAAGAATAATCCTTAGATGTTTCACATAACCCTTATAACATTTATATTATACCAAAATACCATAGATAAGTATCACTCACTAATTAAAATATCTGTGATTATAGAAAAAATTGGTCTATTAGGGTATATACCTCACCACCACATGTTAGACAATAAACTCACAATTTCTATCATAATAAAAATGTAATAATATTCTAAACCATTTATGTATTCACCTTTATTAACATTTTTTGATAAATTCCTTTATCAGCCTCATCCCTATGATCTAATTTCAGAAAAACACTAAAACTAAAATGATTATGATAATATCCTAAATAATCAGAGTATAATAATTTGAAACCATGATACTAAGAAGTCTTCTCCAATGACATAATGACTTAAACCTATGATACTTTCCTTTCAACAATGTCAAACTTGGTTAATCCAATAACTCTATTAGTTATACCTAGGATACTTTATGCTATGTTATCTTATAATTTTTAACCAAATCCCATAAATTAAACATCAAATAAATCCTTAATCTCATTTCAAAAAAATATTGACCAAAGAGTATCCCTAGAGAGTGTCTATACATGTGTGTAGATATGCCTTTGTGTCATGTATAATGTCAAAATTGAGTTAACAACCAATATTCCCTATTTTTTTTAATTACCCATAGGTCTATGTGTTCCATATCCTACATCCACTTTCTCATATTCCTATGAGGATTTCATTTCTAGAAAAACAATTAAACTCAAATATTTTCTACAATTTTAAGATATTATCATATACAAATAATTGTCTCTTATACTTTTCCATATGGTTTTCATTAATTTTCTCGCATCATAATACCCAATAATTGATAAATCTTTCTATAATAACAACTATAGAAACCCAAGACTTAAACCTAATATATTTCATTATTTATCACATAATTTTCCAATATAATCAGACAAGGTTCTGGATGTATAGTGTATTAAAAAGATTAGATACAAAAATAAATCATCTTAAACATAGAAAATGATATCATTATTTAAAAATCCACATAGTACTCCTATCTCATATATATGTTCTAAAAATATATAGGATAACATGGGGAAAATAAATTAGGAAAAGGGTGACCTATATATACCACTATGGAAAAATGGATGCATTAAATCATAAAATGAGAGTTAAGAGGCATAACTTGATATCATAAATAGAATTATCTTAAGAATTTAAACTCATATAAGGAAATGAATGCATAAGACCCTAGAATCAAAATCATGTGGAAAAATAAAATAATGTCCTCATGACTATATTCCAAGGATAACCACCATGGAAACATATCATAGGTAAACCACTATTATAACATCATATTCATAGGCTAACCACCATCATAACATAGTGTTCCAAGGATAAATACATGTGAACAATACATAATATTTGTAGGATAAATTCCATTGTACCATGCATTATATAATGTGAGATATTAAAATTAACCAATGAATTTTATGGATATAAATAACCCACCCACCAAACCATAATATATACATAAAAATTATTACCACAAGAGGAAAAAAATAATACACAAATAATAAACATGATCAAACCCCTGAGAAGGAAGTGGGTTTTATAATTACTATTTATTAAATAACTGGAGGATAAATCATAAGGATTAAAAATAAATGAATAAAATAAATCATTTTAAAATTTTATAATTGAAAAATTAACATAGAATATTAACATGGATTGTTATCCTAGAAAATTTATAAGAAGGATTTTTTAGAAGAAAGAATAAAAAATTTGATTGGGTGATTCTTAAGGAAATAAATAAGGATCATTGTAAAGAAGAAAAGAGAATATTATCTTCCATAAACAAATTATTGAACTAAATTTTTTTTAAAGATACAACGGTTTTTAGAAAAAAAAATTTGGATAAAAAACTTCATGGGGTGATACATTACATGATTATTGAAAATGGGAAGTTCCCTTAAAATCATGTTTACATAAGAGAGGGAATTGTGAAGGAACACAATAATTGTATTATCCCCAAAAAGGAACATTACGGTAACTAGGTATATATATAATAACATATATACAAAATATGTAATATTTACTTTTGAATAATATAGAGTATAAGGGAGAAAAATAAAGTGAAGATGTTATAAAAATTTAATGAAAGAGGTCAAAAGGATCCTCTACGGCTTAAGATACAATCTATAAAAACCCCTTAAAAGATATAAATCGTGTAGTTTAACTTAAATTACAAATAATTAATATAATAAAATATTAAATATTAAATTGGTAAAATACCTTCCATTTAGAATAAATTATGTGCATATAAGAAAATATGTCTCAAAGAAGGAAATTGTGAGATGAAACCCTTACAAATATGGTACTTTTTGAATTACAATTTATGGGAATATTTAAAATCATGTGATTATTTAGTACCATGAATTATTTAATGGAGTATTGTAAAAATAAATTCATGTGTAGTGTATTACATATAGAAATAATAAATTGTTGAATGAAAATAATACACGTCTCAATGAAGAGATATTGAGATGAAAACCCCATAACATTGTCTGAAAATTCTACTAACATGCAATTAAAATCCTTAATATTTGAAATTTTTTCCATTATAATTAAATATTGATGATAAAAATACATTTTCATGGGTTATAGAAAAATAGAACCAAATTAATAAAGATATTATGATAGGTCCATTTAAGGTGGTCAAGGTTACTATAATGAGTTCATGTTAATCACACGTATACAAAACCAAATATTATTATAAAATAATATTAATGTTGTGAAAAATATCATATTATATAATTCAATACATTTTCTAAACAACCATTTATGGTGGAGATGTAAAACTAAACACGCCATTCACGGAGGTGGAAGTCTACACACCCTATAGCATTCCGTCTTTTTATAACATAACTTTCATTCCATTACACGGAACTGAGGATCTTTAAGGTTTAGTGTCTTGGAAACAAGGAACATAAAACATGAAACAAAAAAAAATTATTCATAAACACTTGAAAGGATTCTCCATATGTTCACCCTAGGCTCATTAATGCATCTCATAACCTGGGGACATACATCAAAAGAAAGGGTGAGCATAAGGCCCAGTAAGGGAAACAAGTGAAACATTTTACATATGAACTTGAGATACATCAATAAAGTCATGAAAAGAACTTTAAGGAATGAAAATGAAATCATGAGGCATATCATAATAAAAATAAAACTTTTTCATTACTTGAAGATGTGGCTGTAACATTTAATATTGAAAATTGTTTCGTTTCACCAAGGTCCATCCCCAAGGTGTCGTTAAAAATTACCAAGGTTATTCACCAAGGTGTCGTAAAAAATTACCAAGGTTATTCACCAAGGCATCGTTAAAAATGGTCATCTCTAGAGATTAAGTCTTTACCCAATGCATTGAAGCGCTATCAGGGCGAAACCTTAAATTTGCCTTTATTATCATGTGAGCCACATATATCATCATCAAACATTTCATAAATAACCCATATAGCATAAAATAAATGGGTTTCATTTCATAATCACAACGTTTTAAAAACTGCTTTAAAGACATGATCTTTACGTCACTTTAAAACCCATAGAAAAGGAAGGTGGGTCTCATTTATGTAAATCCCATAATTTAAAATAGAACATTTTGGTATATATGTGAATACACCTTTATAAAAAAGAGTTTTGAGTATTCACTTAATAATATAAAAGAACTTTAGAAAAAGAGAGAGACATTTTGAGACGGAAATTCTGCAGCATAACGGCTATGTTACAAGGTTTTAGAAGACATTAAAAAGAGAGGTAAAATGGGTCAAACATTCATAAATGTCCCATAAAACAGTATATGGACAGAATAAGAAGGATAAATGATCATGGTAATTAAATATCAAGGAAAAACCATTTGAAATGAAAAACATCGAAGGAAGACAAAAATTAGATTTCTCTTATTAAAGTTCGGCAGCCTAACGGCGTTACTTAAACATCAACAAAAATGATTTGAAAAAATCAAATAGGGTCTCCAATCATGTGAAAAAAATAGTTCAGTATGATATATATAGATATAATGCACCAACATAATTAAAAAGGAACTTGAAAGACTTGACATAAAAGTACAACTTTGAAAAGAATGAGAAGGGTTAAAGAATCCCCTAAAAATTCGGCAGCCTAACGACGCCACTTAAAACATCAACATACTGAATTGAAGAGATCAAATGGGGTCTCTAATCATATGAACATAAGAGTCCAGTATGATAGACATAGATATCATACCCCAATAATAACAAAAAGGAACTTTAAATAATTGACATGAAAGTAGAACTTCAAAACGAGAAGGGTGAAGAACTACTTAAAAATTCAGCTGCCTAACGGCGCCACTTAAAACTTCAAAATACTGAATTGAAGAGATCAAATGGGGTCTCTCATAATATTATCATAAAAGATCAGTATGATCAATTTAGAGATCATACCCCAACATAATAAAAAGGAACTGGAAATACTTTACATGAAAATAGATCTTGAAAAATGAGAAGGGAGAAAGAATCCGTTAAAAACATTTCGGCAGCCTAACAGCGCCACTTAAAAAATCATAAAACGAAATAATGAGAGTAAGAGGGGATATCTAATTATATGAACATGAAAAGGGCAGTAATATTAGTATAAAAGAACATCCTCTAACATAATAACATGGAGCATAAAAGGAATTACATAAAATAGATTACTTGAAATGAAAGAGAGAGGTCGGATCCCTTACCTTAAAACGTAACTCTTAAAACTCAAAGGTTTGGGCCTTGAGGGCTTGGGGGCACTTTGGGAGGACTATTTGGGAGGTAATGAGACCATAAATTTGTTGGGGGAGAGTGGGGAGTCGAAATGGATGAGAGGATGGCTTGGTATTTATAGGGAAAGTGAGGGGACAAGGCATTAATAGCCAAGGGACACCTCATTAGTGGTTTTGGCAAAACCATGGGCTTTCACATGGTATTTTCCCATGGTATTGGCCACTTGGGAAACCTCATACCTTATATTACTATTCATAAGTCGACCATATTGATTACATACTTAATACATCATTTAATGATGTCATTAAACACCCGTAACGTAAAAACTGTATTTTCACTATTCATCGAAAATTCAACTTTCTCAGAATAATCCCAAAATTTCACCTTAACCAAAAATCAATGCTCTGATTTCAAAAATGAAATCCATTTTATAAAAATAATTTTCTAAATATTTTTAATTAAATTTTTAATTAAAAACACTATTTATCAAAAATTTATTTTTTCCAGAAAAATCCCCAAAAATTACCTTAAGATAATATCGATGCTCTGAGTTCAAAAATGAAGTCCATTTTATAAAAATAATTTTCTAAATATTTTTAATTAAAACATTAATTAAAAAATAGTATTCATCCGAAAAAACTAATACTTGAATAATAATTTATGAAACCGTTATTTAACCATTTTATTGAATCACATTACTTAATCAAAGTGCGTAGCTTATTTTAATACTTTCTTTAAGTGAGATTAATAATCCATTTGGACAAATTATTAATCCTAATCATAAAATCACTATTCATAATTTACTATTCATCAAAAATCAAGTTGATCTTATTAGACTCTAAATTTCATACTGAACATAATTGTAGAAGACCATTTTTTGAAAATCATTACACATTTTTAATTATTTAAGTTTTACCTAAACATTTTTAAAATATCCTTTTTCTAAAATTCATCAAAAATATGCATACTATATTTATCCGGACATTTGAAAATTCATAAACTTCATCATAAGAAGAAATCCGAATTTTTATTTAAAACAAAGGATTACGCAAGGCAGTTACGGTCTCCTTACATAGCCCCTAATCACACCAGCATAGGACCTAAGTGTAAGGTGTGCTAAGGTGAGAGAATCCGAGGGAGGCTCGACCAACATCGCACGAGTAGTAATTTCTATCAGTTTGAACTTCTCGCGAAGGAGATCCCATTTTAGCTTTATACGATGAAGTACAGCTTGGGTTTGGTCCAGAGCAAAGCCCAGTGGTGCTACCTCCTTCCCAAGTTCTGTTAGATGGGCTTTGATCGGTCCAAGACTACTGGGTGAGGCCATCGAATCTTCTTTCTATATTAATTAACCAAGATTACTTGTATTTAGATACAATAATCGAAACGTTTTGTTTACAGCGGTCATATTGACCAATGGTCAAATAACGGTCAAAACCCAACAGTATCATTTTAATTATACTCATGTTATCAAATGAAACATTTTTGTTGAGTACAAAAATAAAATAAAATAACACATAAAATTAGGAAACAAGATTTATTCAAAATTTCGGGTCATTACAATCTTCCCCCCTTAAGAAATTGCGTCCTCGCAATTTTTAAAATTTGGTTTTGAAATTTCATTGAAAGTCCCACATCGGAAAAGGAGTCAGTAAAATTATTACTTTAAAATAAAGAAAGGGAAGTTCAAAGGCCACCCGAGATAACCCACACTAGGATTCCATATTGGAAAACATGGACACAGAAGAAAAAAAAGGGTCAAGTTCTGAGGGAGAGTGATAGAAAACATGATTAGGAGAAAGTTAACCATAAGAAAATCCCAAAATTACGATGTGTGTAAACGGTCTTTGATTACCTAGTAGGAAACATAAACCGACAACGTTTTTGTTTTATGTTCCTTTTCATAATTTTGAGGAATTCATTTACTACATAGAACAAAAACATAAGAAAATATACATACCTTCAAGTAGAGTTTCATCCTTTAATAAGTCTCTACCAAAACTAATCTTTTCTCCAAATGATGAGAATTCAAAAACACTTGTTCTCATAAAAAGCACAAGAACCATCTTTTAAAGAATCACATAATCCACAAAAGATTAACTATATATTTCTTCTATCTTTAAATATTATCCCAAAAACAGAATGTTTAAGGTAAAACAACTCATCAAAAAGAAAGAATCCCATAGGAAGGGAAACTACTTTTAAATATTCAAAGTTTCATGGTATTACCCAAAGTTCATTATAGACCATTCCATAAATATCGGTCCTAAAAATTCCTCAAAATAAACCAAACTAAGATTGAAACCCAAATACAAGAAGGATTTGATAACATAGTCTTCCAAAACAACTTCATTGTTCATCTCCAAACAACATCAACCACTCCTAACATCTTATAACAAAAGTAGCTAACCTAAACATATTTTACCCAAGATAGGTTAATCATTCCCATAAGTAACCTAAATTACTATAAGTCCACCTTAAATTCATCAATTCTTCAAAATATAAGTCAACCATACTCCTCAATGAAAATACTATAGTAATCTATTTACCTCGATCATATAGGGTCCCCAAAATAGTGAACGTCTTCAAAAATAATAATCATATTTTAATCCCCTAATCATCTCTATCATATTAATACAGAAATCATTGCATTTCCTATCACATTGGTTGTTGGGACATGTTATTCCATTTCCCACAATTAACTAAGAAGAGAAAGTTTAATTAGAGGCTTAAATACTTAACCAAAAATCATGAAAAGGAACTTAAAGCATATAAGGATAACTTGTAGAAGAAAAGTGTACCCTAACTTGTGATCCCCTAGGTTCACATCTAGGTTATCCATGATCATATATTCTTATGTGAATCTTTATTTTATTTTATCTTTGTTCCTTTAACAATGGTTCATACCAAGCTTATGAATTTACCAAAGCATATCCCCCGGGAGTGTCGTAACCAAGAGTGCAGCAAGGCTCGTTGTCGTGTACCAGTTCCCGTTTGAGTCTAGCTCAAAGCGGTGTTTTCGGTTTTTACACCTATGTACATCTGTGCCAGAGCCACCTCTACCTGCTCGTATCCAGACAGGGATGTATTTTCTTGGCAACCCCTTACTCAATACTCACCAAAATACCAGGAAGAATTCCTATATTTAAACTTTTCTATAGGTTTTTTCCTAAAGTTTTCATATCCTAATTTCCACAAATAACTAAACCATCCTTTGATACCAACTATAGAATCCTGTATTTTTATAACATAACTTTCATTCCATTACACGGAACTGAGGATATTTAAGGTTTAGTGTCTTGGAAACAAGGAACATAAAACATGAAACAAAAAAAACATTCTTCTTAAACACTTGAAAGGCTTCTCCTCATGTTCACCCTAGGCTCATTAATGCATCTCATAACCTGGGGACATACATCAAAAGAAAGGGTGAGCAGAAGGCCCAGAAAGGGAAACAAGTGAAACATTTTACATATGAACTTGAGATACATCAATAATGTAATGAAAAGAACTTTAAGGCATGAAAATGAAATCATGAGGCATATCATAATAAAAATAAAACTTTTTCATAACTTGAAGATGTGGCTGCAACATTTAATATTGACAATCGTTTCGTTTCACCAAGGTCCATACCCAAGGTGTCGTTAAAAATTACCACGGTTATTCACCAAGGCGTCGTTAAAAATTACCAAGGTTATTCACCAAGGCGTCGTTAAAAATGGTCATCTCTAGAGATTAAGTCTTTATCCAATGCATTGAAGCGCTATGAGGGCGCACCCATAAATTTTCATTTATTATCATGTGAGACAAATATATCATCATCAAACATTTCATAAATAACCCATATAGCATAAAATAAATGGGTTTCATTTAATAATTACAACGTTTTAAAAACTGCTTTAAAGACATGATCTTTACGTCACTTTAAAACCCACAGAAAAGAAAGGTGGGTCTCATGTATGTAAATCCCAGAATTTAAAATAGAACATTTTGGTATATATGTGAATACACCTTTAGAAAAAATATCTTTGAGTATTCACTTAATAATATAAAATAACTTTAGAAAAAGAGAGATATATTTTGAGACGGAAATTCTGCAGCATAACAACTATGTTACGAGGTTTTAGAAGACATTAAAAAGAGAGGTAAAATGGGTCAAACATTCATAAATGACCCATAAAACAGTAGATGGACAGAATACGAAGGATACATGATCATGGTAATGAAATTTCAAGGACATACCATTTGAAATGAAAAAAATGGAAGGAAGACAAAAATTAGATTTCTCTTATTAAAGTTCGGCAGCCTAACAGCGTTACTTAAACTTCAACAAAAATGATTTGAAAATATCAAATAGGGTCTCCCATCATGTGAACAAAATAGTTCAGTATGATAGATATAGAGATAATGCGCCAACATAATTAAAAAGGAACTTGAAAGACTTGACATAAAAGTAAAACTTTGAAAAGAATGAGAAGGGTGAAAGAATCCCCTAAAAATTCGGCAGCCTAACGGCGCCACTTAAAACTTCAAAATACTGAATTGAAGAGATCAAATGGGGTCTCTCATCATATGAACATAAGAGTCCAGTATAATAGACATAGATATCATACCCCAATCATAACAAAAAGGAACTTGAAAGAATTGACATGAATGTAGAACTTCAAAACGAGAAGGGTGAAGAACCACTTAAAAATTCGGCAGCCTAACGACGCCACTTAAAACATCAAAATACTTAATTGAAGAGATCAAATAGGGTCTCTCATCATATGATCATAAAAGATTAGTATGATCAATTTAGAGATCATACCCCAACATAATAAAAAGGAACTTGAAATACTTTACATGAAAATAGATCTTGAAAAATGAGAAGGGAGAAAGAATCCATTACAAAAATTTCGGCAGCCTAACGGCGCCACTTAAAACATCATAAAAAGAAATAATGAGAGTAAGAGGGGATCTCTCATTATATTAACATGAAAAGGGCAGTAATAGGAGTATAAAAGAACATCATCTAACATAAGAACATGGAGCATAAAAGGAATTACATAAAAGAGATTACTTGAAATAAAAGAGAGAGGTCCGATCCCTTACCTTAAAACGTAACTCTTAAAACTCAAAGGTTTGGGACTTGAGGGCTTGGGTGAACCTTGGGAGGACTCTTTGGGAGGTAATGAGACCATAAATTCTTTGGGGTAGAGTGGGGATTCGAAATGGATGACAGGATGGCTTGGTATTTATAGGGAAAGTGAGGGGACAAGGCATTAATGGCCAAGGGACACCTCATTAGTGGTTTTGGCAAAACCATGGGCTTGCCCATGGTATTGGCCACTTGGGACACGTCATACCTTATCTTACAATTCATAAGTCGACCGTATTGATTACATACTTAATACATCATTTAATGATGTCATTAAACACCTGTAACTTAAAAACTGTATTTTCACTATTCATCAAAAATTCAACTTTCTCAGAATAGTCCCAAAATCTCACCTTAACCAAAAATCAATGCTCTAATATCAAAAATGAAATCCATTTTATAAAAATAATTTTCTAAATATTTTTATTTAAAAACACTATTCATCAAAAATTTATTTTTTCAAGAAAAATCCCAAAAAATTACCTTAACATAATATCGATGCTCTGAGTTCAAAAATGAAGTCCATTTTATAAAAATAATTTTATAAATATTTTTAATTAAAACTTTAATTAAAAAACACTATTCATAAAAAAAACTAATACTTGAATAATAATTTATGAAACCATTATTTAACCATTTTATTGAATCACATTACTTAATCAAAGTGCCTAGCTTATTTTAATACTTTCTTTAAGTGAGATTACTAATCCATTTGGACACATTATTAATCCTAATCATAAAATCACTATTCATAATTTACTATTCATCAAAAATCAAGTTGATCTTATTAGACTCTAAATTTCGTACTGAACATAATTGTAGAAGACCATTTTTTGAAAATAATTACACATTTTTAATTATTTAAGGTTTACCAAAACAATTTTAAAATATCCTTTTTCTAAAATTCATCAAAAATATGCATACTATATTTATCCAGACATTTGAAAATTCATAAACTTCATCATAAGAATAAATCCCAATTTTTATTTAAAACAAAGGATTACACAAGGCAGTTACGGTCTCCTTACATAGCCCCTCATCACACCATCATAGGACCTAAGTGTAAGGTGTGCTAAGGTGAGAGAATCCGAGGGAGGCTCAACCAACATCACACGAGTAGTAATTTCTATCAGTTTGAACTTCTCCTGAAGGTGATACCGTTTTATCTTTATACGATGAAGTTCAGCTTGGGTTTGGTCTAGAGCAAAGCCCACTGATGCTACCTCCTTCCCAAGTTCTGTTAGATGGGCTTCGATCGGTCCAAGACTACTGGGTGAGGCCATTGAATCTTCTTTCTATATTAATTAACCAAGATTACTTGTATTTAGAGACAATAATCGAAACGTTTAATTTACAGCGGTCATATTGACCAATGGTCAAATAATGGTCAAAACCCAACAGTATCATTTTAATTATACTCATGTTATCAAATGAATCATTTTTGTTGAGTACGAAAATAAAATAAAATAACACATAAAATTAGGAAACAAGATTTATTCAAAATTTCGGGTCGTTACAATCTTCCCCCATTAAGAAATTGCGTCCTCGCAATTTTTAAAATTGTATTTTGAAATTTCACTGAATGTCCCACATCGGAAAAGGAGTCAGTAAAATTATTACTTTAAAATAAAGAAAGGGAAGTATAAAATCCACCCGAGATAACCCAAACTAGGATTCCATGTAGGAAAACATGGACATGGAAGAAAAACAAAGGGTCATGTTCTGAGGGAGAGTGATAGAAAACATGATTAGGAGAAAGTTAACCATAAGAAAATCCCAAACTTACGATGTGTGTAAACGGTCTTTGATTACCTAGTAGGAAACGTAAACCGACAACGTTTTTTTTACGTTCCTTTTCATAATTTTGAGGAATTCATTTACTACATAGAACAAAAACATAAGAAAATATACCTACCTTCAAGTAGAGTTTCATCCTTTAATAAGTCTCTACCAAAACTAATCTTTTCTCCAAATGATGAGAATTCAAAAACACTTGTTCTCATAAAAAGAACATGAATCATCTTCTAAAGAATCACATAATCCACAAAAGATTAACTATCTATTTTTTCTATCTTTAAATATTATCCCAAAAACAGAAAGTTTAAGGTAAAACAACTCTTCAAAAAGAAAGAATCCCATAGAAAGGGAAACTACTTTTAAATATTCAAAGTTTCATGGTATTACCCAAAGTTCATCATAGACCATTCCATAAATATAGGTCCTTAAAATTCCTCAAAATAAACCAAACTAAGATTGAAACCCAAATACAAGAAGGATTTGATAACATAGTCTTCCAAAACAACTTCATTGTTCATATCCAGACAACATCAACCACTCCTAACATCTTAATACAAAAGTAGCTAACCTAAACATATTTTACCCAAGATAGGTTATTCATTCCCATAAGTAACCTAAATTACTATAAGTCCACCTTAAATTCATCAATTCTTCAAAATATAAGTCAACCATACTCCTCAATGAAAATACTATAGTAATCTATCTACCTCGATCATATAGGGTCCCCAAAATAGTGAACGTCTTCCAAAATAATAATCATCTTTTAATCCCCTAATCATCTCTATCATATTAATACGGAAATCGTCGCATTTCCTATCACATTGGTTGTTGGGACACGTTATTCCATTTCCCACCATTAACTAAGAAGAGAATGTAACGCTCCGACCCCAGCTACCCAGAGTCGGTGCATTACTTCGTAACATTGGCATGATCACAAGAAAGATCAAATCTCGAAAGACCGATTGGTTTAGTAGCCTTGGAAACACTAGATATAATCATAAAGTTTTACATTAAATTTCAAAGTGAAAAACTAATACAACAACATAATTTTTCCACAATCCACACTATTAACCCCTCATAAAATCCTTGCAGGTCATTCATAACTTACTTCTTCACATCCTGGGAAAAATAAAACATAGAAAAGGGGTGAGCTCAAATGCCCAGTAAGGATAACAATATAGCGGAAACTTTCATAAATAAGAATAAACATTTAAGGCAATGCATTACTAAAACAAAAGCCTTTTAAACTTTAACTTCAACATGGTATGGCAAAAGTAAAATGAAATAATGCCATTTACTTATTCACATGGATATTCTACTAATCGAATAATCACATGCAAAAAATCAATAACCACTTTCATAATGTTGGAATGCATAATGCTAAACGTTAATTTCTTTGTCTAGGCCTCATCCCAAGATCTAGGGGTTACTTCTAACCGGAACCCAACCCGGAGTGCCTCTAATAACCGGACACCAACCCGGAGTGCCTCTAATAACCGGACACCAACCCGGAGTGCCTCTAATAACCGGACACCAACCCGGAGGGCATACTTTTACCAGTCCCTAACCTGGAGGGCTTACTTTAACCAGTCCCCAACCTGGAGGGCTTACTTTTACCAGTCCCCAACCTGGAGGGCTTACTTTTACCGGTCCCCAACCCGAAACATACTTGTTTAGCACATTCATCTGAAGAAAAGTTTGAAATATAACATAAACATTCAGATTAAAACTAGCATACGAAATGTCAATAATTTCACCATAAACTATGAATGGTATAAAAATAGCACATCCATAGTCAAACATATCACAAAACCTTCAATTCAATATAGAATTTTTGTATCATAATAAATCAACTTCAAATAATCTTAAAATCCATCAAAGGATGTTGACATAGATGAAATCAAAATTCTTTTTAAAGAAGTATCTCCTTTTATTTTGAAATCATTTAAGATCCATATAAAATAAAACATTTTCTTTGAAAATATTCTTATAATCTTGTATGTAAAGCTTCGACGATTTTATAACGGCGGAAAATAACCGCACCCGCCGTATAAGTTAAAAAAAACATTCTTACCTCAATTCTGTCGAAAAGGTTAAAAAGAACATTGTTTTGAAAACGACGGAAAGATTCCTTTATAAACCTCTTATAAAAAGTCAAACAAGGGTATAAATGACTTTAACCCATATTCTTGTAAATAGTAAAAATGTTTTGAAATACATTTCGAAGAAACATGGATGTGGATGATAACGAGATCCCAGTAGATTATTACGTATAAACAACCTCGGATAAAGAAGAGATTGTGAAATAACCCTTACCTTGTACTTTTCCTTGGTTGGGGTAGGTTAACCTCCTGTATAATGGTGAAATAGTTGTTATTAAATTATACAAGAATCATATATATTAATATGATATCATATATGATCTTTTAACATTGATTTGTTAATAATATCTTAGAATTATCGTCGTTTCGGGAGTTAACTTACACATTTTCTTTTATATGTTTTGTTACATAAGCCATGGTTGTTGTATCTTATTTATATCCAGAATGATATCCAGTCCTTAAACATCATTTTTAAATCATCAAATGATAATTATACTTGAATGGATACGATGGAGAATGAATCTCATCGCGTTCGTGGAGACGGTAGTCCGTACGTACGCACGAGCGACAATATCATTCTTTTGATATTAAAATAATATATAAATGGATGGTATATCATATATAAAGAATCATTAACATGTTATATTTATTATTTACATGAGTTACACATCATTATTATACCCATCCAAATAATATTATATTGAATAACAATTACACCACGACGTGGAGACGGTAAGCCGTACGTACGCACGTATGGTGACATGTTATTCAAAGGGTGGATAGAATACTGAATATGATTGTACCATATTTATAATAACATCACAGTATATGTGAGATACTGGAGTTATTATTTCAGAATGGTAAGAACAAAGGAAGAAGAAGTGGAAGAAGAAATGAACTTGGAGAAGGGTGGTGAAATCATTACCTCTTCTTCGGGTTCTTCCTTTTGATTTGATCAAAAGGGATCCTTAGGTTGGCTTTCTGATCAAACTAAGGCCTCTAGGTTGTAGTGAGGGATGTTGGGAGAGTATTTGGGCAGAGTTTGGCCGAACCAAAAGGCTTTAGAGGTGTGAAGAAATGAGAAGAAGGAGTGCCCTTTTATAAGAGGGGTGAGGGGCACCTTTGGAAAAGCTAGAAATATTAATTTATAATAAATTCATATTCGGTTTATAATGGCTCAAAAGTTGACTATTCAAAGGTTAAGGTGGGGATAGGTCGAAAACCACTCAACCAATAGAATTTAGACAGGTTTGGGTACTTATATTAACCTTATCTTTAAGTATTAACTCTAAGTTAATTAGTTTCACTTTTACAATGTCTCTTTGTATTTTTATATAATATGGTTAATAAACTTACTATATACATCCAAGCGACCCCCAAGTGGTCCATTAATGATTAACCTATCATAATATAAGTCTCTTGGCCGAACCTTAGATTTTTAGGAATTTAATATCAATTAATAATATAATATTTGTTTTAAGAACTCTTTTATGTCAATTTTGACACTATTCATTAGTTGATTTTTGTGAAACTCATAACAGATTGATTACTTCGAACAAAGTCAATTAAATCAATCCTAATATATCATATTATCCTAGAAATTAGTTTAATTCATTAAAAGTTTCATATTATATTTATTTGGGTATTTATAATATCAATTAGTTTAATTTTTCACTATTATAGTAATTACTGCATCATCATTGTGTCATAAATAAAGTAAATTATTTAATGTCTAAAAATTATAAATAAAATATCATTATGTAGGAAATCTTTTTAGATTTCTAATGAATATTTATAATCGAAAATCCAACATGTATAACTCTATGTAAAAATTGTTCTTCTAAAAGATATATGCTTGTGTCATTTTTGTATTCATTTTAACTTAATTAAAATAAAGTGTCATTATCACTTACAAGTGGATCCATGGGGTCCCAAAATTGACACAAAGATGCCCATGGTCGACCATGTATCAACCAATAGGGTTAAGACACGTTTTAGGGTAATTTAGTATTATTATAATATTATTTTTTTAACCCTTATTTACCGGATTTACCCTTTAACCATGGTAAATAAAATATTTACCGCAGTAATTATTCAAAATGTGTAAAAATAAAAGTTACCTATTTACACAATTTGAACATCCTGATTCCAAATATGGAATCCATTTTCCTAAATTCAAAACACAGAAGTGGCAGAAATTAATTTAAAATTAATTCCCGCTGTCAAAACAAAAAGCGTGTTTTTAAGAGATAATAACTATCAAAAGATTGACACTTGTTTATGTTCGGTTTAATTGTAAAATTTTGTCCAATGACCAACATTATATTAAACGGTAAAAATATATTCTAAATATACTTTAAAACCACTCAAATTCATAATTTATCACTATTAATTATTTTGATTAAAAAAGTTGTTTTTAATTAAAATTTAGAAATTTTCACTATTCATCAAAATATGAAAGTTATCCGAAATGTACCAAAATTTCACCCTAGGCTAATTTCGATATTCCGAATCCAAAAATGAAGTCCATTTTAAAATATAAAATATATATGATTTCAAAAATTAGGTATTACTATTCACAACGGCTAGTTTAATTAGTTGTGGCGTGTGTTAGAACTCGAGGTTGCGTACAACACACGCTATCGCATTATTCGAAGGGAAACGTACCGTGGAAGCTTGGGATGTTTCATTTTAAATTTTTTGATGTCTCCATTTAGTCAAAAAGTTTAAAATATTGTATTTAAAAAGGTTTCACTATCAAAAGTTGATAAAAGTGCAATACTGAAAATGAATCTGTTCTTGCATTATGACTAAGAAACTCATAATATGGATTCTAAAATTATAAGGATAATATAAAGTTTAAAATTTAGTTAATATTATTCATGAACTCTTTTAATGGCTTTTTTTTTGGTAAGTCATGGTGCAATTGAACTAAGTGTTGCGTGTAGTGCAAGTTATTGAATTATTTTGAAGAAATAACACACTATGAAATCTTGGGGTGTTACATTCTCCCCTCCTTCAATAAATTGCGTCCTCGCAATTTGAAATTGTTCTTAAAAAATAAAAGGTTGAAAGTAGAAAATATATTTGTGGGAAAACCCACATCGGAAATTGGGTTACTAAAATTTAGTCTTAATATGAGGAAAAGAGAAATCAAAGGGTCACCACCAAATTATGATCTCGATTAGGAGAACATTGGTGGAAATTAGAGACATATAATCGGAGGAAAAACGTAAATATTTATAGGTAGTGATTGAGGTCATCAATCACAAACAAGTGTATAATTGAGGTCCTTAAATTCATCAATCTATGATGATTTGAAATACCATCGGTTCAACAAAACATAGGGTATTAGGATAACACATTTTTGACGTTTCAAAATATCTTAGTTGAAATCCCACATCGAAAAATGAATTAATGAGTCCTCTATTTAAAATAAAGAGTGGAAAGTATGAAGATTACCGAAAATAACACATACTAGGGTTCCATGTAGGAAAATATGGATATGGAAGGGAAATCTAACCATCAATTATCTGATGGAGAGTGGTAGAGAACATGGCTATGAAAAGGCCAAAAATCCCAAAGCCATGAATTAGTGATGATTTAAGGTACCATCTAGGACAACATTTTTGTTCTAAGTTCCTTTTATTAATGTTGAGGAATATATTTATGAGATTGGCTAAGATCATAAGGAGATATACTTACTTTATAATTAGAGTTTTATCCATTAATAAATTTCTACCAAAACTCATCATTCACTCGTAAAAAAAATTCTATTTATACTATTCATAGAGGGTTCCAAAATAAAAGAATTTATAATTCATCTACCAGATCTTTTAAAAAACTACTTTATTTAATCCAGGACATCTCGTGGGATAGTGGTAGGTGATACACCCTTGTCGCCCTTCGGTTGCGGGTTCAAGTCTCGCAGCCTTGCCGGACGCGACGGGTTGCCGCCCGACCTCCGGGTTGTCCTTTTATGGCAATCCAAAATAATCCAAACAAGAACTATCCAAAATAATTCTATCCAAACTCACAGTCCAACTTTTATAAGGAGGGTAAACATAATGTAGATCCTTTTTAACCCGTAATAGCATATGAATACCTTCATCGTGTATTCTTTTAATACACTGAAACATCCTGAATTACCATATTTTTTATTGATTACATTCATGCTCCCTTATTCCATATTGAATGCTGGATATACTTCATCAATCCAAAAATGTTTTAAACCCCAACAATGATGGAATATACAAATCATTAATCAGTTCCAAGGTAGTCAAGAATATCCAATATAATTTTTCCAAAATAATCATGTATTATTCGAAAATCACTACCTCGGTATCAGAACTATATTATGGTTTATCATTCTCTCAACCATATATTTTCCAAAAATTTATCCTGATATTGAGTCACTTTTCTTTGTTCCACACAATCTCAAGTCCTTAATGAAATAGTACTGCAGTACAATCCTATATACTCCATAATTATTATAACAAGTACATTGTTGATACAACACTCAATTGACATAATCAACATAAGAACTCTAATCATTCTTCTTCATCTGTGGTAGTATCATAACTTGATTATTATCCAATAGCATCATTTGTGGCATAGTCTGATGACTGGGACATAGGTTCGCGTAGTGTCCAAACTCCTTGCAAATGAAGCATTGTACATTTGAAACCATTTTCTTACCCTTGCAGTCATGTACTTTGTGCCCTTTTCCTCCACACTTATAACAAACTCCCATTCCTTTCAGGCAATTTCCAGGGTGTTTCTTTCCAAAGTTACCACATATGGGAAAATTCTTCTTTTCCCTCTTACTTTTATCCATCTTTCTCTCTTCCATCCTTTTCTTCTCTTGCTTCCCTTCAAAGCCATAGGACTCAGTAAACTCTTTACTTATCTTATCAACACATGATATTATTTCTTCATATGATGATAATACATGGGAGACTATTTCTCTTATAAATTCTAGCTTAAGACCATGAAAGATATGATCCTTCCTTCTCTTTGGATCATGTGCATTTCTGGAGTTCTCATTCCTTCTACTGGGCGCCATTTCTAAACAATGGCATAAACTAGATCAGTTTATGAATCAAAATACATAATCCCATACTTATAAAACACTTAACATAAATTGGACTATTTATGGATATAATCCATAATCATAAAAATATTTTCTTTGAGGAAGTATATACTCATAAACCCTTCATAATGATTTGTAAAGAAAATGAGAGTTATCCTAAGCATATCCCCCGGGAGTGTCGTAACCAAGAGTGCAGCAAGGCCCGTTGTCGTGCACCAGTTCCCGTTCGAGTCTAGCTCAAAGCGGTGTTTTCGGGTTTTACCCCTAGGTACATCTGTGCCAGAGCCGCCTCTACCTGCTCGTATCCAGACAGGGATGTATTGCTCGGAAAACTCACAAAATCTCTACAATACCAAAATTTTAGGAAGTTCTTCTATACTAATCCTCAAAGTTAATCTTAGGTCTACGTGCTCTAATCAGAGTTTATCTAAATCTAGCTTCCAAGGTTTGTACTAAACTTCCTCTGATACCAACTGTAACGCCCCGACCCCAGCTACCCAGAGTCGGTGCATTACTTCGTAACATTGGCATGATCACAAGAAAGATCAAATCTCGAAAGACCGATTGGTTTAGTAGCCTTGGAAACACTAGATATAATCATAAAGTTTTACATTACATTTCAAAGTGAAAAACTAATACAACAACATAATTTTTCCACAATCCACACTATTAACCCCTCATAAAATCCTTGCAGGTCATTCATAACTTACTTCTTCACATCCTGGGAAAAATAAAACATAGAAAAGGGGTGAGCTCAAATGCCCAGTAAGGATAACAATATAGCGGAAACTTTCATAAATAAGAATAAACATTTAAGGCAATGCATTACTAAAACAAAAGCCTTTTAAACTTTAACTTCAACATGGTATGGCAAAAGTAAAATGAAATAATGCCATTTACTTATTCACATGGATATTCTACTAATCGAATAATCACATGCAAAAAATCAATAACCACTTTCATAATGTTGGAATGCATAATGCTAAACGTTAATTTCTTTTTCTAGGCCTCATCCCAAGATCTAGGGGTTACTTCTAACCGGAACCCAACCCGGAGTGCCTCTAATAACCGGACACCAACCCGGAGTGCCTCTAATAACCGGACACCAACCCGGAGTGCCTCTAATAACCGGACACCAACCCGGAGGGCATACTTTTACCAGTCCCTAACCTGGAGGGCTTACTTTAACCAGTCCCCAACCTGGAGGGCTTACTTTTACCAGTCCCCAACCTGGAGGGCTTACTTTTACCGGTCCCCAACCCGAAACATACTTGTTTAGCACATTCATCTGAAGAAAAGTTTGAAATATAACATAAACATTCAGATTAAAACTAGCATACGAAATGTCAATAATTTCACCATAAACTATGAATGGTATAAAAATAGCACATCCACAGTCAAACATATCACAAAACCTTCAATTCAATATAGAATTTTTGTATCATAATAAATCAACTTCAAATAATCTTAAAATCCATCAAAGGATGTTGACATAGATGAAATCAAAATTCTTTTTAAAGAAGTATCTCCTTTTATTTTGAAATCATTTAAGATCCATATAAAATAAAACATTTTCTTTGAAAATATTCTTATAAGCTTGTATGTAAAGCTTCGACGATTTTATAACGGCGGAAAATAACCGCACCCGCCGTATAAGTTAAAAAAAACATTCTTACCTCAATTCTGTCGAAAAGGTTAAAAAGAACATTGTTTTGAAAACGACGGAAAGATTCCTTTATAAACCTCTTATAAAAAGTCAAACAAGGGTATAAATGACTTTAACCCATATTCTTGTAAATAGTAAAAATGTTTTGAAATACATTTCGAAGAAACATGGATGTGGATGATAACGAGATCCCAGTAGATTATTACGTATAAACAACCTCGGATAAAGAAGAGATTGTGAAATAACCCTTACCTTGTACTTTTCCTTGGTTGGGGTAGGTTAACCTCCTGTATAATGGTGAAATAGTTGTTATTAAATTATACAAGAATCATATATATTAATATGATATCATATATGATCTTTTAACATTGATTTGTTAATAATATCTTAGAATTATCGTCGTTTCGGGAGTTAACTTACACATTTTCTTTTATATGTTTTGTTACATAAGCCATGGTTGTTGTATCTTATTTATATCCAGAATGATATCCAGTCCTTAAACATCATTTTTAAATCATCAAATGATAATTATACTTGAATGGATACGATGGAGAATGAATCTCATCGCGTTCGTGGAGACGGTAGTCCGTACGTACGCACGAGCGACAATATCATTCTTTTGATATTAAAATAATATATAAATGGATGGTATATCATATATACAGAATCATTAACATGTTATATTTATTATTTACATGAGTTACACATCATTATTATACCCATCCAAATAATATTATATTGAATAACAATTACACCACGACGTGGAGACGGTAAGCCGTACGTACGCACGTATGGTGACATGTTATTCAAAGGGTGGATAGAATACTGAATATGATTGTACCATATTTATAATAACATCACAGTATATGTGAGATACTGGAGTTATTATTTCAGAATGGTAAGAACAAAGGAAGAATAAGTGGAAGAAGAAATGAACTTGGAGAAGGGTGGTGAAATCATTACCTCTTCTTCGGGTTCTTCCTTTTGATTTGATCAAAAGGGATCCTTAGGTTGGCTTTCTGATCAAACTAAGGCCTCTAGGTTGTAGTGAGGGATGTTGGGAGAGTATTTGGGCAGAGTTTGGCCGAACCAAAAGGCTTTAGAGGTGTGAAGAAATGAGAAGGAGGAGTGCCCTTTTATAAGAGGGGTGAGGGGCACCTTTGGAAAAGCTAGAAATATTAATTTATAATAAATTCATATTCGGTTTATAATGGCTCCAAAGTTGACTATTCAAAGGTTAAGGTGGGGATAGGTCGAAAACCACTCAACCAATAGAATTTAGACAGGTTTGGGTACTTATATTAACCTTATCTTTAAGTATTAACTCTAAGTTAATTAGTTTCACTTTTACAATGTCTCTTTGTATTTTTATATAATATGGTTAATAAACTTACTATATACATCCAAGCGACCCCCAAGTGGTCCATTAATGATTAACCTATCATAATATAAGTCTCTTGGCCGAACCTTAGATTTTTAGGAATTTAATATCAATTAATAATATAATATTTGTTTTAAGAACTCTTTTATGTCAATTTTGACACTATTCATTAGTTGATTTTTGTGAAACTCATAACAGATTGATTACTTCGAACAAAGTCAATTAAATCAATCCTAATATATCATATTATCCTAGAAATTAGTTTAATTCATTAAAAGTTTCATATTATATTTATTTGGGTATTTATAATATCAATTAGTTTAATTTTTCACTATTATAGTAATTACTGCATCATCATTGTGTCATAAATAAAGTAAATTATTTAATGTCTAAAAATTATAAATAAAATATCATTATGTAGGAAATCTTCTTAGCTTTCTAATGAATATTTATAATCGAAAATCCAACATGTATAACTCTATGTAAAAATTGTTCTTCTAAAAGATATATGCTTGTGTCATTTTTGTATTCATTTTAACTTAATTAAAATAAAGTGTCATTATCACTTACAAGTGGATCCATGGGGTCCCAAAATTGACACAAAGATGCCCATGGTCGACCATGTATCAACCAATAGGGTTAAGACACGTTTTAGGGTAATTTAGTATTATTATAATATTATTTTTTTTAACCCTTATTTACCGGATTTACCCTTTAACCATGGTAAATAAAATATTTACCGCAGTAATTATTCAAAATGTGTAAAAATAAAAGTTACCTATTTACACAATTTGAACATCCTGATTCCAAATATGGAATCCATTTTCCTAAATTCAAAACACAGAAGTGGCAGAAATTAATTTAAAATTAATTCCCGCTGTCAAAACAAAAAGCGTGTTTTTAAGAGATAATAACTATCAAAAGATTGACACTTGTTTATGTTCGGTTTAATTGTAAAATTATGTCCAATGACCAAAATTATATTAAACGGTAAAAATATATTCTAAATATACTTTAAAACCACTCAAATTCATAATTTATCACTATTAATTATTTTGATTAAAAAAGTTGTTTTTAATTAAAATTTAGAAATTTTCACTATTCATCAAAATATGAAAGTTATCCGAAATGTACCAAAATTTCACCCTAGGCTAATTTCGATATTCCGAATCCAAAAATGAAGTCCATTTTAAAATATAAAATATATATGATTTCAAAAATTAGGTATTACTATTCACAACGGCTAGTTTAATTAGTTGTGGCGTGTGTTAGAACTCGAGGTTGCGTACAACACACGCTATCGCATTATTCGAAGGGAAACGTACCGTGGAAGCTTGGGATGTTTCATTTTAAATTTTTTGATGTCTCCATTTAGTCAAAAAGTTTAAAATATTGTACTTAAAAAGGTTTCACTATCAAAAGTTGATAAAAGTGCAATACTGAAAATGAATCTGTTCTTGCATTATGACTAAGAAACTCATAATATGGATTCTAAAATTATAAGGATAATATAAAGTTTAAAATTTAGTTAATATTATTCATGAACTCTTTTAATGGCTTTTTTTTTTGGTAAGTCATGGTGCAATTGAACTAAGTGTTGCATGTAGTGCAAGTTATTGAATTATTTTGAAGAAATAACACACTATGAAATCTTGGGGTGTTACAAGAATGTATAATTAGAGGCTTAAATACTTAACCAATAATCATGAAAAGGAACTTAAAGCATATAAGGATAACTTGTAGAAGAAAAGTATACCCTAACTTGTGATCCCCAAGGTTCCCATATAGGTTATCCATGATCATATATTCTTATGTGAATCTTTATTTTATTTATCTTTGTTCCTTTAACAATGGTTCATACCAAGCTTATGAATTTACCAAAGCATATCCCCCGGGAGTGTCGTAACCAAGAGTGCAGCAAGGCTCGTTGTCGTGTACCAATTTCCGTTCGAGTCTATCTCAAAGCGGTGTTTTCGGGTTTTACCCCTATGTACATCTGTGCCAGAGCCACCTCTACCTGCTCGTATCCAGACATGGTTGTATTTCCTTGGCAACCCCTTACTCAATACTCACCAAAATACCAGGAAAACTTCCTATATTTAAACTTTTCTATAGGTTTCTTCCTAAAGTTTTCATATCCTAATTTCCCCAAATAACTAAACCATCCTTTGATATCAACTATAGAATCCCGTCTTTTTATAACATAACTTTCATTCCATTACATGGAACTGAGGATCTTTAAGGTTTAGTGTCTTGGAAACAAGGAACATAAAACATGAAACAAAAAAAAACATTCTTCTTAAACACTTGAAAGGATTCTCCTCATGTTCACCCTAGGCTCATTAATGTATCTCATAACCTGGGGACATACATCAAAAGAAAGGGTGAGCAGAAGGCCCAGTAAGGGAAACAAGTGAAACATTTTACATATAAACTTGAGATACATCAATAAAGTCATGAAAAGAACTTTAAGGCATGAAAATGAAATCATGAGGCATATCATAATAAAAATAAAACTTTTTCATAACTTGAAGATGTGGCTGCAACATTTAATATTGAAAATCATTTCATTTCACCAAGGTCCATCCCCAAGGTGTCGTTGAAAATTACCAAGGTTATTCACCAAGGCGTCGTTAAAAATTACCAAGGTTATTCACCAAGGCGTCGTTAAAAATGGTCATCTCTAGAGATTAAGTCTTTACCCAATGCATTGAAGCGCTATCAGGGAGCACCATTAAATTTGACTTTATTATCATGTGAGCCACATATATCATCATCAAACATTTCATAAATAACCCATATAGCATAAAATAAATGGGTTTCATTGCATAATCACAACGTTTTAAAAACTGCTTTAAAGACATGATCTTTACGTCACTTTAAAACCCACAGAAAAGGAAGGTGGGTCTCATGTATGTAAATCCAAGAATTTAAAATAGAACATTTTGGTATATATGTGAATACACCTTTAGAAAAAAGAGCTTTGAGTATTAACTTAATAATATAAAAGAACTTTAGAAAAAGAGAGAGACATTTTGAGACAGAAATTCTGCAGCATAATGGCTATGTTACGAGGTTTTAGAAGACATTAAAAAGAGAGGTAAAATGGGTCAAACATTCATAAATGACCCATAAAACAGTAGATGGACAGAATACGAAGGATAAATGATCATGTTAATGAAATTTAAAGGACATACCAATTGAAATGAAAAACATGGAAGGAAGACAAAAATTAGATTTCTCTTATTAAAGTTCGGCAGCCTAACGGCGTTACTTAAACTTCAACAAAAATGATTTGAAAAGATCAAATAGGGTCTCCCATCATGTGAAAAAAATAGTTCAGTATGATAGATATAGATATAATTCCCCAAAATAATTAAAAAGTAACTTGAAATACTTGACATAAAAGTAGAACTTTGAAAAGAATGAGAAGGGTGAAAGAATCCCCTAAAAATTCGGCAGCCTAACGGCGCCACTTAAAACTTCAAAACACAGAATTGAAGAGATAAAATGGGGTCTCTCATCATATGAACATAAGAGTCCAGTATGATATACATAGATATCATAACCCTATCATAACAAAAAGTAACTTGAAATAATTGACATGAAAGTAGAACTTCAAAACGAGAAGGGTGAAGAACCACTTAAAAATTCGGCAGCCTAACGGCGCCACTTAAAACTTCAAAATACTGAATTGAAGAGATCAAATGGGGTCTCTCATAATATGATCATAAAAGATCAGTATGATAAATTTAGAGATCATACCCCAACATAATAAAAAGGAAATTGAAATACTTTACATGAAAATAGATCTTGAAAAATGAGAAGGGAGAAAAGAATCCGTTACAAAAATTTCGGCAGCCTAACGGCGCCACTTAAAACTTCATAAAATGAAATAATGAGAGTAAGAGGGGATCTATAATTATATGAACATGAAAAGGGAATTAAGAGGAGTATAAAATAATATCCTCTAACATAAGAACATGGAGCATAAAGGAATTACATAAAAGAGATTACTTGAAATGAAAGAGAGAGGTCAGATCCCTTACCATAAAACGTAACTCTTAAAACTAAAAGGTTTGGGCCTTGAGGGCTTGGGGGCACCTTGGGAGGACTCTTTGGGAGGTAATGAGACCAGAAATTCGTTGGGGGAGAGTGGGGAGTCGAAATTGATGAGAGGATGGATTGGTATTTATAGGGAAAGTGAGGGGACAAGCCATTAATGTCCAAGGGACACCTCATTAGTGGTTTTGGCAAAACCATGGGCTTGCCCATGGTATTTTCCCATGGTATTGGCCACTTGGGACACCTCATACCTTATCTTACTATTCATAAGTCGACCATATTGATTACATACTTAATACATCATTTGATGATGTCATTAAACACCCGTAACTTAAAAACTGTATTTTCACTATTCATCGAAAATTCAACTTTCTCAGAAGAATCCCAAAATTTCACCTTGACCAAAAATTAATGCTCTGATTTAAAAAATGAAATCCATTTTATAAAAATAATTTTCCAAATATTTTTAATTAAATTTTTAATTAAAAACACTATTCATCGAAAATTTATTTTTTCTAGAAAAATCCCCAAAAATTACCTTAACATAATATCGATGCTCTGAGTTCAAAAATGAAGTCCATTTTATAAAAATAATTTTCTAAATATTTTTAATTAAAACTTTAATTAAAAACACTATTCATCCGAAAAAACTAATACTTGAATAATAATTTATGAAACCGATATTTAACCATTTTATTGAATCACATTACTTAATCAAAGTGCCTAGATTATTTTAATAATTTCTTTAAGTGAGATTAATAATCCATTTGGACATATTATTAATCCTAATCATAAAATCACTATTCATTATTTACTATTCATCAAAAATCAAGTTGATCTTATTAGACTCTAAATTTTGTACTGAACATAATTATAGAAGACCATTTTTTGAAAACCATTACACATTTTTAATTATTTAAGGTTTACCTAAACATTTTTAAAATATCCTTTTTCTAAAATTCATCAAAAATATGCATACTATATTTATCCGGACATTTGAAAATTCATAAACTTCATCATAAGAAGAAGTACCAATTTTTATTTAAAACAATGGATTACACAAGGCAGTTACGGTCTCCTTACATATCCCCTTATCACATCAGCATAGGACCTAAGTGTATGGTGTGCTAAGGTGAGACAATCCGAGGGAGGCTCAGCCAACATCACACGAGTAGTAATTTCTATCAGTTTGAACTTCTCGCGAAGGCGATCCCGTTCTAGCTTTAAATGATGAAGTTCAGCTTGGGTTTTGTCCAGAGCAAAGCCTAGTGGTGCTACCTCCTTCCCAAGTTCTGTTAGATGGGCTTCGATCGGTCCAAGACTACTGGGTGAGGCCATCAAATCTTCTTTCTATATTAATTAACCAAGATTACTTGTATTTAGAGACAATAATCGAAATGTTTAGTTTACAGCGGTCATATTGACCAATGGTCAAATAACGGTCAAAACCCAACAGTATCATTTTAATTATACTCATGTTATCAAATAAAACATTTTTGTTGAGTACAAAAATAAAATAAAATAACACATAAAATTAGGAAACAAGATTTATTCAAAATTTCGGGTCGTTGCACACCCACATGATGATATTTTTTTTAGTAATGATTTTGGAGGAAAATATAAAATTAGTATTACTCAAGAATAATAACATGTAAAAGTATTAAAATTTATAGAATTATCATATCTTAATAGATATTGTGTAACTAAACTATATAGAAGAAGAAAAGAACTTAGAAATGATGGGTTTAAAGTATAACCTTTCCTTTTAATGTACTTTATATGGTAACTATTTAAGGATCCTTATCTTGGTCTTTTGGTGAAAATAAGGCCTAAAAGGAATGGGTAAGATTTTTATTAGAGAATATTTAACATTTTCGGTATATCCAAGGATTTGGAATTTGGGTATATATGGGGAGGTGGTGTTGTCCTTTTATTAGTGAATAAAAGGTCACTTTTTTAAAAAACAATTGTGAATAATATCACCCCATTATTTGGGAAAAAGAACCCAGAAATGGATATTAATGTTGTAGGTAAGAGAATAAGCCCAATAATCTACCCATAATCCAATATCGGACATGTTTTGACAAATTTCACTATGTTAAAAAAAATTTACTCTAATTTACCATTATTGTGGTAACTCACTTTTCAACCTTGGAAACTAATTTTAATGGAAAAAATTTAAATTTAAATTATTTATAAATTTCAAAAAATTTATTTAAAATATAAAAATAATATTATAAAATATGGTTTAATAGAGTTCGAGAAACTAATTTTAGTATTATAACTCATAAATACTAAAAACTAATTCATAGAAAAATGTCATTTTAATATTAATTTTTTTTGTGGGATCTGATTATAAAATTTTCAGATTTAAAATACAAAAATAGGTTTAATGTAAAAAAAATTAAATTCTATTTGGTTTTCAAATCATGTGAAAACCAGATTTTATTAAAATAATGTTTAATTAAATGAAAAGCCCACAAACATGATTTTTATTAAAACTAAATTATTACTTTTGTTTCATAAGTTTTATAAGTTAAAATCTTATTTTTAAAATGAAGTAAATTATTCCATAAATACTTATTTTAAAAATTTTAAGGTTTTATATAATTATAAGTTTCTTTTATATAGTTATAAAGTAAAAGAGATCACAATTTTTCTAATAACTGCATTTTTCTCTATTTGTTTAAAAATAAATTATATTATAAAATTACCAAAAATTAATCCTAAGATTACATTAACATTATCAATACAAAAAATGTATTTATTTTATAATATTCAACTTAAATAAGTGACAAAAATTGACTATAAAATAATAAATGTATAACATAATAATTATAATATTTTTTAAAAATATAAATATTTTTCTTGAAAGTCAAATTTGAGTTTGTAAATTTTATCCTAAATATTTAAATATTTAAATAATGAAATAAATTACATATTTGGTGATTTAAAAATGTTTCATGAATATACAATTCATACTTATATTCTAATAATCGCTTAAAATTCATCTTATTAACAAGAACATATTTTTCATTATTTTTCTAAAAAGTAATTTTTAAAAAACAAAAAAACATATTAATCTAATATTTAAATTCTAAATAAACAAATTATGGTTATTTTATAAATTAAAATTAATTAAAATTCTATTTTAACATTAAATAATAAAATTATAAAATATGATGAGAAACATTTTTATATAAAAATAACATTTTAAAAATTACTAATTTTTTTATTCATAATTTCTATTAAACACTAATAAAGTTATAAAAAATCCATATAACTGAAAAATTATTAAAATTACAATTTAAAAAAAATATACATAGTTTTAATTAAAAAATTAAAATTCATAAAAACTTATATTCTTAAACACAATAATGAATAAATTATGTTTTTATAAAATAACTTTTATATATACATATTTCATAATTAAGTTATCCTTACTCATACATATTAATTTAATTACTAGGTTTTAATGGTATAAGAATTTCATGGTCCTATTTTAAATTGGTGTTGTGTTTGATACTGGATATTGAAGATAATATTAATTTATTTGATCTAAAATATCTAGTCATTACAATGGACCTCTTAAGTGGAAGGTGTTCCATAGGGAATATCCTCTTCAAAAATGGATATGGTGATTTATTTTTTAATCTCCTTTTGTATTAACACATGGATGACTCTAGAAAAAATTATTGGAGGGGTATAATTACCCATCCAATTTACTCATATAATGGAGACTGAGAATGTGCTAAGGTGAGAATGTAATATCATGATTGGTCTGCAAACTATGTTGACAATTGGGTTTAGTGTTGCAATAGAATGTAAGGAAGTGTTGAATTGTGAATGGATATTGACATTATTTTATGTGACTATGTTAAAGTCAACTGCTTATTTATATTAAATCACTCATGAGTAAGAGTTAACCAAAAAATTGAGCATTGCAACACTGATTATGTTGTGATATTAACCGATGTCACATTGGGGATGAGATGCAGATGGGGGAATGATTTATTATTATATTACATCAAAATATGACGTTTAGGCTTCTACATAGTGGTAGGTAACTCCAAAATTCTACATTAGAATAAATTATATTCTATGTACTATGAATAAGATAGAATTTTTATGCTCAGATCGTATCAAGGCCCATTATGGGAGTACATTAGCATGAGGGAATTATTTGAGTGGATTTTGTAGGATTATAATGGTAGACTAGTGTATCATTGGGTTATATTATGGGACGAAAACCCTTCCCTGGAGATATTTAAATATCTAACACAGGTTGTATTGAGGCACCCATTTTATCTGTGTTACTCATTCATCCCTTTAATGACACATATGATTCTATAATATCTTTAATACATTCATGATCCTTTCACCTAAAAAATCGTCAAAAAAACCTAATAAAGTATGACAATAAAATTAAAATATATAATATCGATTTGATCATCAATTTCATGATTTTAGGCCATTTCCACAATAATTTCACATTTAATATTAATTAAAAGTTATAATGTAAATGAAGCTATATTTTCATAGTAGTGGGATTATCTTAATGTAATAAAAAATGAAAAATATTGTATTTTTATGTTTAACCACCCCCTCATTATTTGTATGCACTCCAGGGAAAATAATTATATAAAAAATTACTTCCACACTTATGTTTCCCAAAATTGTTCACTTCCTCTTATTTTTATCCCCAAAAAAAATTAAATGAAAATATATTATCAAAATAATTATTTTAACATGAACCACCTTTATAAATATATCTCCCTTGAGTTTCTACCCCCAACTATATATTTATATGCTTAATAGATAAATATTATGTGATAATATAATATATAATATTTCCCCTGATCATTTTATTTTATTACTCCCCTCACATTATAATCCTTTTTAAACTAAGAAATCATTAAATTTTACCCCTGCTTGTATGTGAAAAGTTATTATTTAGTGACTGTATCTGACTTAGAAATAAACCATCCCAAAATTATAGGCATCTCATGGGACTAATTATAATTTTCATGACTTGGAAGAAAAATTATTTATGTCATCTTAAATATTTTTTTCTCCTATTAATGAAATTAATTTTTCACTCACACACACACTATTCCAAAGTTAACTCACTAATCATCTAGTTGAATCCTAAATTCCATTTTACTCAAACTCTTTTGAATTATGAATGTTTCAATTATTTTGGCTCCATGTGGTGTAACTAGTTCAAAAAAATAAATAGTTTTAATGTTAAAAAAATATTATACATATAATATCATAATTCACAAAAATATATTTCAATAAAATATTATTTTCCCATATCCTCATCAGATATGTCATGTCATCCTAATATTTTTCATGAGTGTGAAATATGATTCAGATCATAGTTTAGTTCAATTCTAATATAAAAACACTATATAAAAAAAATACATATTAAATACTTATATAAAATTTACATACCATCCCCCACCCCGCACACACTATGAATTAAAAATCATTTATTATAGTTTATGTATAATTGGAATAATAGGGTTGTTAAATCTTGTGAAAATTATAAATACAACCTGGTAATTTGGAACATGAATATCAGGATAATAAATTACTATATTCATTAGTTATACCAATAATATAAATATATAATATAAGAAATTTATTAAAATTATAGAAATTAATGAAATGTAATAGAGGAAATAAATATTGGTTTGAACCATCTAGTGGGTATAGGTGTCTATTCTCCCATTCTATGAAATAATAGAAGGTGTCCCCATTCTAAAGTGTCATTTTGATTATATGTTAGGAAAGACACATTTCCTATATTCTAATATACATCACATTTAACTATATGTTTATACCCACATAGAAACTTTACTTGTTGGCCACCATATTTATAGTTATATTCATTGAGGTTTGTGTAATAGGAATAAAGTATTGTTCCTCAACATATTCCACAACTTATATTACCCCACCTATAACATATAGGTCATTTAACAATGTTAATTCAACAAAAATTAAATTATAAGGTAATAAATTAAAAATTAACATTTAATAGAATAAAAAGAATATGAGTTCAAATAATAATCTCCCCCTAATCATGTCAAGATTGTAATTATTTTTATTCATGTAATCTTATTCGGTATTATTATTTAATTAATCACTTTTACATGTATATATATATTGATTTCAAGGATATTAATATGTTACTATATAGTTTAATTTTCCTCTTTCTTCACTCTCTAGGTAATTTATTAGTTAACTGAATCTGTCAAATCAGACCCGGCTGATTTATTACTCAATTCAATCTCTAAAAAATTTAGTAGAAATAAGTTTGACATTAAAATATCTCCCAATATTGTGTGGACATGAATTTAATATTTTTTAATAAAATTATACAAGAATAATGTTGTTTTATTTTAAATAAATTATTCAATATTCTCTAGTATCTATTAAAAAGTCTATATCTTGATAGATTTTCACCTTATTTGGAAAGAGAGAGGAAGAGTTTTTGCGAACCGACCCTCGAATTCTGGAGTCGGTCTTTGATATCAATAAAATTGGAATGATTATATGGAATAAATCCCTAAAATAAATATTATTTTAGTATTCTTGATAAAATATATACATAAATGGATATTTTATTACAAAATAATACACTAATTACAACATAATTTGTGTCTTCTTTATAAATAACGAACTTTGAGAATAAGTTTATTCCATCAAATATATTCTTTTATATATTTCATAGTACTCTTCTAGGATTCCTATGGAATTAAACATAATATGGGAGATCTCCAATACTTAGAAATGGAAAAATATTGAGAAATAATTAACGAATTAATGACAATAATAATTATGACATGGTGAATAAGTGAACTCACATATCAAGTAATCAATAAAATAACTGGAATTGTGTAAAAAAAAGGGGGACGTAATAACATAAAACAAATTACATTAAAATTAAAATATAAGGAAAAATAAATATGGCATGGTAAGAAACTAATACTCCAACCATTTAATTAGTTAATTTAAAATTAAATGTATCCATATATATGTCAATACAAACTATCACACATGAATAAAAATCAAAACTAAATTATGTAAAGGATTAATAATTGTAATTCTTGTTTCCACTGAAAATTATTACTTTACCATTATGATACATATTAAAATTTTCTAATTTGCATAATTATTTCATCCCAAGAGGCTTTTGATGCAGCGTTGGGATTTCATTAACTGGTCCTCAACCCGTAGAGCACGCATTAACAAGTCTCTATCTTTTACAACATTAATTAACCAACCTGGACCCATATATTTCATGTCCAAATCATTCTAATAAACAAAATTACTTTTAAAAAATCCATATTGAACAAAAGATATGGTTTTATTAATATTCCCCCAAATAATCAAATAAACTTCAAAATAAACACTCTATAATGAATGGTATATGATTTAGGAAATAATAATTTCCATTGTATGATATTTTGGATGCTCAAGTATATTTAAAAGGAAAATGATTAAAATAAAGTTATTATTTCAAGATAAATTTAACTATCTTAAAAAGAAGTGAGATAACAAAGGTAATCATTAAGAACAATATTGAAGATATTAATATTTAAACATTCCAAAGTATCTCATACCACATTTAAACATTTGAATCATAACCTCCAGAATGTTATGATGTTAGATGAAACATATAATATCATTAGAAAATTTTGATTCCTAATGTTACAATAAAAAAGACTTATATACACCCAATAATAGTGAATTGGATCATACTTACAAATAAGTCTCAATAAAATGTAAATTGAGATGAAATTCCATACCAATATGGTAACAAATGTATTTGAAAACTGAAAGGTAATAATCCTTAAATTAAAAATATAAATACCATGAATATAATATAATTAATGATATTTTATGTCAATGTGGAAGTATGTACACTATATATAAGATATTAGGTGCATAATAATAAAATGTGCCTCACTAAAAGAAATGTAAGACAAGAATCCCTTACTACTTGAGTTGATTTTGAATAATGGAATCCATGAAAGATAAATAAAAAATTAAAACATTTAATTTCATGAAATAAATTGAAATCATGATATAATATATCAAAATTGAATGTTGGTATACCACACAAAAGAAGTGAGTGGTGAACCTGACATTTGTCTCATGGATGTGAAATGTGAGGTGAGAATCCCTTACCATGAGTTTCCTTTTGGGTGAACATAATTTAACCTATCTATAGTAAAATAATGTTAATTTTATAATTTCTTGGGAAAAAATTTCTTGTTTATCATTACTTTTAAATAAATATTTACTATATTTTATAAAACTACTTTAACAGTTAACTTTACGTCGGGTGTTTTTGACCAAATTCAGTTTATGTGTCAAAAATAACATTTGTATGTAAACTATGGTATATAGGTTAATTATATAACATCTCCATAATAATAAACATGACATTGTTTTCATTTTAATACATAAAATATAATTTTAAAAATAGTCATTAAATAAGGTTATCAATAATTAATCAACATTATGATCATGGAGACGGTAGGTCATATATCCGCATGAGTAACATTTTTATTTTTCAATGATTGTTATAGAAAGAAGGTAAATAAGACCATATATTTTCATAATGATAGATATATCATAAATACCATATTATTTAATCATATATACTTATATATAGAAACTTGGTGATGAAAAAGGAATCACATCATGTCGAGGAGGCGGTAGTCCCCACATTCAAGAATAACATTATCACATTTTAAGTATGTGAAAGGGTAATAAGGAAATGATATATATATTTCCAGAAAGGAAGTTATGTAATTGATATAATATATAGGTTTTTATGTCACATATGTTTAATTTAAACAAACACTTATATGTTACATTAATCATGTGAATGAATCACATCGCTTTGAAAGGGCTGTAGTCCACACTTCCTTAAACAATGTTATTGTATTAATGTAAAATAAAAAGTATTAAAGGTATGTGTAATAAAATGATTAACTATTTTCAAATAAAAAATAAATATAACATATATCATATATAAATATATTCTCCATCATAATGGAAACCATGATAGGTGGTAAGGGAAAAATGAAAAATCGTTATTTTGTGAAGTAGTGGTTCGTCATACACAGAAACAGTATGTTCATTTCCCATTATATGGAAGTATGTGTATGTTCAGGTATACCCCATTATATAAAAACATACTAGTAAATTGAGTAAACTGGTTTTGTTACATTATTCCAGAATAGTAATATTTGAGGTTTTGGAAAATAGAAATTAAATTAAAACTCTTGAGAGAAGATGTTACCTCTTAATCGGGTAACTAATTTTGGATTGTACCAAAAGGATACCTTGGAAGGATTTAATCCAAAAGATATTATTAAAGGTATAAGGGAAGGATATTTTGAAGTTATATGGGTAGATCATGGACTAACCTAAGTGGTTTTATAGGTGAGAATATTTGGGAGAGGTGGTGGCCTTTTATAGGGAAAGAAAAGGACTCACAAGGAATTTTATAAACATTTTAGGTGTACACATGTTCTTACGTAAAAAATCATAAAAACCATAAAAACTCAATAATGTATGTTTTATGGCCAATATATGTTCTTAAAATTATTTTTGGACTGGTAGATATCTCATTTGGTCACCTAAGTTAAAGGCTTAGTCTTTTATTAATCTTTATTTTGACAATATATTTGTAATTAAATTTAATTATGTTCACTACTATTTTTGGTAAAAAAACAAATATGAACTTATTATAAATTATAAATTATTAATATTCAAAATATTGAATCCATTTTCCAAATTATAATCACATAAGTGGATGAAATTAATTTAAAATACATCTCGTAGGAGAGACAAGAATGTGGGTTTTTAAATGTAAAAAATGTTTGAAAGTTTGTAATATTTTTATAATAAATTTCAAATTCAACTTCATTATAATGAAATAAAATAATTAATTTATAAAAATAATATCTGAATTTACTTTAATAACAGTTATAAGTATACATTATACTTATAAATAAATAATATTAAAAAGAAGTTTTGAAATTTTTTTTAGTATTTTTGACTATTCGTTATAAAATGAAGTGTTTCAGAAAAATATCAAAAATTCACCCTAACCTTATAATTTTTTTTATTTTTCAAAGTTGAAGTTTATTTTTACATATTAAACTAATTAATGTGTCAAAATTAATATTTAATACGGGTTCTCCATTAAAAGGTGGTAAAATTTCCTTTATAATTTTTTTTTGTTTTTATGTGTATGGTAGGGTTTATCCTTATCTTATTCATATCAAACAAAATGGATGAATATAAAAAATATTTTAGTGGATATATAAAATATATATTTCATTAAAATCATTAACTAATTTAAATTAATTATTTTTATTAAGACAAAACTCCTTTGAAAGTACAAAAATAATAATATCTCTTTTTATATCCAATTGGTTCTTATTTTCATTTCTCATTATTGGTAACCCATTAATTCATTTTATATTTATATAAAACATAAATTTACATAAGTTATTTAATAATATTTATAACCGCTAACATAATAGATAGGTTATATCATGTTATATTAAATAATAATATCGTAATAATACATTTTTATTTTGTAAAGTCATTATTGTGTGTAATGCATGATATCGAGGAAGGTCTCTCTTCCGTGTAATACAAGATAACATGGTGTTTTGTTCATTAAAAGTTATATCATGTGTTGAATATATTTAAAATATAAAATATATTATAATGTATCTAGAATTTATATTACCCTGTGGCGCTTGTTGTTGCATGCCATACATGCTATTGAATACAAGGTTGTAATTTAGAATTTTGGGGTGTTACATTCTCCCCACATTAATTAAGTTGAATATAATAAATTTAAACTCAATAATGATGATATATTGTTTTATGTTTTTTATGCTGGAGTCCCTAATTGTGTAAAGGGTTCATAAAAAATCTTCCATGGAAGAGAGAATGGGGAATACATAGGTCACATGGACTACCATGTTACTATATCTCTAAGTAGTAGACTATTAGTGGAAAGTAGAGATACATACTTCAAGGAAAAGAATAAATATTTATAGGTATTGAATGATTTAATAAATCATAAAAAATTGAATCACAACTACAAAAAATTCCATTATCAACACTACAAATGGCCTTTATCAGTGCTTAAAAGGAGCTAATAATCAAAGTTTGGTTAAAATCTTGAAACTTTTATCAATGCTAAAAAAGAGCTTTCGGAGGCACCCTTTAAAGTTTTTAAAAAAACAGAACTATAAAAAGGTAAATTTCATGTCCCCTTTTTATCAAATTAAATGGGAACTTCTAACATTACATTTTTTTAGCATTGATAATGGAAATGATGTTAAAGGGGTGAATTTGTTTTCAGACATCTATGTGCCCCACCACTTTATCAGTGCTTCCATGACCCCTTTAATTGCTCACCAAGCCCCCTTTATCTGCAGTTTTTCCCCACCACCCCATTTAATAAGGCTTTGTGAATTTCCAGCCTCATGGGTGCCTACATGGATATTAACACTACACCTCTCCTTCAAAGATTGAATGCCTTTAACACTACACCATGTTGTTTTTATATATGTTTAATATTATTTATGTTTATGTATATATATATTTACATATATTTATAGAATTATTTTTAAATAAATTTAAACAATATACGTGTCTTTGTGTGATACATATATATATATTTAAATATATTATATTTTATATTCATTTACATATATTAGATTATAATATATTTTTCATTAATACACAAAGATATGTATTTATAAACATTTTAAATATATTTTTATAATTTAAAAAATGGTTAGATATTATTTTAAATACATTTTTAGAAAATGTATTTATTTAGATGTATTAGAATATACTTCTTAACCAAATTGTTTTGATATATGTATTTAAATGAGTGATTTATTATATGTAAATATTGGGAAACATGAATATATTTAATTATAAACAAAGTCATATTGTGAAAAATGATAAAATTTAAAAACCATAATATCAATAGGAATTTAATAACTGGTAAAAAATTCAGTCTCCATTAAAAAAGAGGAAAAATTAATGTTTGAACAAGGCTAAAAATCCATCAAATGTTAAAAATTCACAGTTCACTAAATAAAAACATGATTTTGGAGGAATTATGGTCTTTTTTTGCCTCGAAAAATACCTCTGTCATAGAGGGTGTAAATCTCATCATATGCTTCAATTTGATATGTGTTCAATCTCAAAGAGACACCTGAATCAAAAGCTATGTTCCATTGAAGTTCGAGTTACATTTTCAACTTATTTTATATCTTTTTTAATTTGTTTTCTTTTTTTATCTTCTAATTGATATTAAATAACTATTACCCTGTAATAATAAGCAAATTATTAATTGAAAATATTTATTTAGGTATTTTATATGCCATTTTCACTAAAAATCTTATATATTAATTGTAAATTTATATTTATCTAATCTATTTTTTTTTTCTAAAAATATATATTATATTTATATCAATATTAATATATTTATATATTAATGAATTATTCCTAATGAAAAATAGTTTTTATAAGTTTAAATTTATGATAACTTGTAAAAAACACTAATGAAGCATCATCTTTATCAGCACTTCCAAAAAAGTACGGATAAACACCTCCCCCATCATTTCTTTTTTACAAGAACTGATAAAAGATGCCATTTATCAGTTATTTTCTAAAAGCATTGATATTGGGTTGGCCTTTATCAGTGTTTGTAAGAAAACACTGATAATGGTGGGTCTTTAACATTTCTTTTTTAGTGTTTTTAAAGACCCTCTTTCCCATATCTAATTTTTTTTGTTAAAGACCCCCTTTAACAACGCCCTTTTTAGCTCAGTCAAAGGGGGCTTTTTACCCCATTTTTAGCTAGAGTTGTTAAAGCCCTAACAATCTATAAACCCAGTTTTGTAATAGTAAATTATTAGTATAAAGTTTAGGTATTAAAATACATAAATAATTGATGATTTAAGAGACCATTATTTCAATAGAAATTAAGGTATTAGGACATTATTTTATTTCAAAGTCATTTTCCTAGGTTGGGTAATTATTTTACAAAACATGAATATAAGAAAATATTCATACTTGATAGGTTTTAATTTAATACATACAATACTATCATTTCTTATTTATTTGATCAAATTATAATATTTTCCTTTACTCCCATAAATTAAACACGAACAATGAATTTCTTATGCTTGAATCACAAATTTTTTTTAAAAGATCATAAGGCCAATAAAAGAGTTAAAATTATAACTATTTTCTTTAACTATCTTCCAAAAAATACGGTTAGTATATAAATCTCTAATCCTTAAAAATTGGTACCATTTGGTTCATCGTTAACAATTATTAATCAAATTATTTAACTAAAACAAATGAATAATTAACTAAAACATTTTGTTGGTCACTGTTTGGCATGAAACCCCTCTCATCCTTCGGTCATGGGATCAATACATGTGACCTTTTCTAGATTTTATTGGTTGTCACCCATCTTACAGGTTTTCCTTTTCAAAAACAAAGTTAATATAATTTCAAAAATGACTTTTATTGGCATACTTGAAAAAGGTTTAATCACTAGATATCCTTTTAACTACTATTTTCAATAAAACCCTAATACATAAATACTTCATCCATTTATTTCCACATAGGTACTTACTTTTTCTAGGTTTTACTTATAATATCATGGGGAGGATTTATAAACCATGATACCATATCTGAAATAACACGAGTTTTTATGGACATTTTTTTGAATAAATTAAATTTTCATTTGTATCTTAAAAAGTACTAAGTCAAACATTCATTTCACAATGAAATCGACTTTTCATATGTTACACACAACATAAAATTGGTGTATGATACACACAAAACTGATTTGGCATATAATACATGCAACACTGAGTTGGCGTATGATACATGCAACAATGAGTTTCAGCGAAACATCACTTTTTATTCTTATTTAAATGATAAAATTATAACATATCTATTAAACATAGTTATATGAATAGTAATAACTACTTTTTAAATGTTTTTTATAATTTTTTAATATAAATAAAACATATTAATAATGAATGATATAATATTTTGGTAAATACCTTATATTTTATAAAATACCATTTTCTGAAATGAACTACTTTTAATATCCTTTTGTGAAAAATAATTAAATTAATTTTAGATAAATTTAGAAATTTAATTTGTTAAAATAAAAATAATTTTTTATTTTATAATGTTTATGTTAGAATAGAGTTAATTAATAGATTTTTTCTGAAAAAAATTTATTTTTTGATGAATAGTCAAAAATACCAAATTTTAATTCAAAACTGGTTTTTAATTTAATTTATTTATAAAGTTACATTATATTTTAAATTCATTTCAAGGTATAATTAGTTAATATTTTCAGAAATTAATCCAATTTTTTTTTATTTTCATCAATTTTAAAATGAAATTGGATATGAAAATATAGAAAAATTTCGCTCATTTTTACTTCGAAACCCTGAATTGTCGACCTGACTACTGGATTACTTTTAAATTTCTTTTGGCCACATATGTGATTATATTTTAGAAAAAAAGATTCCATATTTTGAATCCTAATCATTTTTAATTCATAATATTCTTAACTTAGTTTTTTCCCGAAAATATTAGTGAAATTGATTAAATTTAGTTATATCAGTTAAGAGAATATTTAAGTTAATAAGCTAAAAAAACACAAATATAAGACCTAAAACGACCTATATAATTGTACAACACTAATTTTATGGCCATTATTCATCCATGAACCTTATATTATTGAGGGTTTTGGTTTTTTATGACATTTTTTATGTAAAAACATTGGTACACCTAACTTGTTTTTAAAAACTCTAATTGCGTCCTTTCCCTGCCCTAGAAATGGCCATCACCACTACCCACATCCTAAAACATATCATGCCCCTTGGATCAACCAAAATATGATAAAATAATCTACAAAATTCCATACCTTCCTACTAAAAACCATCCCTTGTGTATAAGGTAAATCAAGGAAGCCTTTTGGGATAAACCAAAAGGAGTTACCCGATTAAGGGGTAACATCTTTTCTCAATCTCCTTTCCCTTATTTTCCTTCTCCAACCCTACACTCTCTTTATTACATTATAAAATGAAAACCCCATTATAAAAAATATACTAGTTATTTTTTATTCTAATGGTTCTACATAAACTTACAAACACCTCAATCTAATGGATATCAAACATACTCTTTACGTGTACGACGAACTACCGCCTCACAAAACAAGGATTGTTCATTTCTCCTTTACCACCTCTCATAGTTGAAATTATGATGGAAAATAAATATATATATATATATGATATTTATTTATTTATTTATTATTATTAATTCCTTTTAAAACACATTCCTTTTTTACTTTCCATTTAGTGTAATTACGATAATATAGTTTGAGAAAATGTGGACTACGGGCCCTTAAAGAGATGTGATTCATTCACACTCTACATGGAATGTATTAATGATGGGTTTAGTGAAATTATATGATATATATAAATTTATAATTTATGGTAATTATATTATATACATAATCACTTTTATGTCATTTTCCCACCTTTCTTTCAATACAACAATTAAAACACAAATAGTGTTCATGAATACATACAACTTTCCATCTCCAGGAATGGTGTATCCCATTTCATACTTAGTTATGATAGAGATTATTATAATATAAATATAATTTTTATTTATTATATTTAAATAATTATTTAAATTACTGAATCCTAATATATGTTTTAAAACCAACAACGTAACAAATTAAGACACAAGAGAAGAACGAAGAGAATATTACCTGAAATTAAACATAATTTTGGATTGTTAACAAGAAAGCAATATAAAGTCATAATAGAACCATATTTGGTATTATTTATAATAATATGATTCTATAAATGATTTATAATAAACTTATATTTATTATACTAGAATATTTTATGATTATGAAGAGAGTTAATACACAGTGTAAGGGGATATCATCTCACTTTTTATTCTCGTGAGATACATGCTATATTCCACACTCTTTCCTTTTGTGTGTTATATGTAATTCCCATGATTTTATTAAATTTATCTTATATCTAAATTTATTTTCATTATCATATCCATTTTATAAACATTCATTCATGGGGTTTATGTTTCAAAAGTTACCAAATTGATAGAAATGTTATGTCTCAATTTTCCATTTATAGAATCATGTTTTGTTATGAAACTAAACACTTTTTTGATGTGTATATAATTATATTTTATCTATTATATCATGAATATAATTATTCTTATGATATTTTATGCATAATTTATTTTTCTTTTTTTACAATCAGATTATGATCCCATGTTACCTTGTTATAAGAGTTTATTGAGACAATCTCATCACTTTTCGAGATTGATTATGTTTATGCTTCATTTGACGAAATATTTTGATCCATATCCCAAGAATACTAATGATTTTACAACTTATCTATTTATTTAAGATATATTCATGTGTTAGTAACACTATTCCAACTCTTTGTTACTTAGGATAATGTTTTTTTACTATCTCTCTCTCTCTCTTCACTCAGAATTCTATTGTAATCAAAAAAACATGTTTTCAAAAATGTTTTCAAAAGATTCATGAAGATTGATTTTATGGAATATGTATTTTAAAAAAAATTATTATTTTTAAAGCATCCTTTATAAGTTTTCAAATCTATTTGACAACAAAATTTTTTTAAAATTTTTTACGATATCAAAATAAGACTTTAAAAAAAAAGAAAGGATATTTTCTTCAAGAAATGTTTTTAAAATGCCTTAAAAATTATTTCTGATCTAAGATAACATCCAATGGTCACTACTGTAAATAAAACCTATACCAATGGTTTTGGTAAAACTATTGGTATAGTTCACTTATATGGACCTATACCAACGGTTTGGCCAAAACCGTTTGTATAGGTCACTAATGTCGGCATATACCAATGGTTTTGGATAGACCATTGGTATAGGGGGACCTATATGAAAAGTTTAGGGAAAACCGTTGGCATAATAGAGACCCTATACCAAAGTTTTTCCCCAAACTGTTGGTATAGATCCCCCCTATACCAACAGTTTGTCCAAAACCATTGGTATAGGCCCCAAAATCAAAGAATCTATACAAAATGTTCTCAAAACCATTGGTATAGGTCTATACCAACGGTTTTGAGAATATTTGGTATAGTTGCATGTTTTTTATAGAGTCTTCTTATAGAGAACATTAAATAAATCAAAATATAAAATATTTAGGATAATACATTTATATATTTATGAAATTATGTTCAAAAAAATCATTTTAGGTTAGTGTTAAGGTCGTTCAATCATAAACTGGAGGTACTGGGATCAATACCCACAGAATAGTTTTTTTTAACTACATATACCAACGGTTTTATGGAACCGTTGGAATAGATTTTTCATATTACTTATACTAATGGTTTTGAAAACTGTTGGTGTAGACCAATCCCCACGAATTACTAGCCAATAGTTCTCAAAACCATTGGTATAGGATATACCAATGGTTTGGAGGCCTATACCAACGGTTTCAAACCATTGGTATAGGGTATTTTTCAGTAGTGGGTGTTACTCATGCCTTATGGAGAAGTTATTCAATATTTTTTTCATATCATTTCTTTGAATGGATTATATTTCATGGAATGATATTTATGAAAGCTATTTCTATTTCATGGGATATATGCTTTTGAAACCCCGCTTCTATTTCACAGGTTATGTTTATGATGAAATAATTATAAAACCGGTCACTTTACATAGGTTATGATATGGATACATATTTATAATAAAAATTTAATTTCATGGGTTATTATATTATTATTTATGATATTTTATCTTATTTATGTATGTTTTCATTATGATATGGGTGGGACCTATATAACCCTCCAATATATTGGGTAAAGATTTTTATCTTATGGGATAGAATAATATGGTCTTGGGAATGAAATTTGACTACTAATATGGCCATCGGAGTGAACCATGACTACCAAGACACTATGACGGGTGAACTAATATGACTAAGATGGTCATGGGAGTGAACCATGACTACTAAGATGGTATGGGGGTTGAACTTATTCTAAAAAGATGGTCTTGGTTGCAATTCCGTGCCTATAATGGAAATTATATTGTATGCTTGTGTGTCTTCCACAATTCCATGTTTCATTCCTATGTATTATGCTCTTCATTTCATTTTGATTCATTTATTATGAAAAACCAATATTTATTTCATGATTCATTTTATGATCTTTAATATATAGGGCATGATCCTAAAATTTCATGATCATGTTCTCATACACTTACGATCATGTTTATGGTTACATGTCTCCCTTATTTACCCTTACTAAGTATCTGATATCACCCCTTTTTATGTTTCACTTCCCCAAGGTTATGATGATATGTGTTATTTTGTGGTTCATAACAAGGTTTCTAGTAAAAAAAAACACAATCGGAGATCATGTAGCTCATTTATATACTAATGTTTATGTTTCCATGTTTCCAATGGCACTAGACCATTTAAAATGTTTAGGTATCTATTAGTATAATGTTAAAGTATTCCACCAAGATTTTATAATTTTTATGTTTGATAATTGAGTATCATTGAAGTTGGTATTAGAAATTTTTTTAAGTTAACATATGGAATCTAGGATGAGAAATCCTTCGTGAGAACCCTAAATACATGTCTAAGGATAAGTTTAAGGATAATTAAAAGTATAGAAAAATATCTTGGAATTTTAGTAAAGATTAGAGTGATTGGTTTCCTAGAAATAAATCCCTCTCTGGATACAAGTTGGGTATGTGGATCTGGAACAGAAGTACCTAGGGGAAACAACTCTGATGAGATTTCCAAGCCTGACTTGGGGTAATCTGGTACATGACAATGGGCATTTCTTCATACTAGGTTTGACACTCCCAGGGGATATTCTGTGGTAAATCACAAACTCTTCACAAACTATAATTAAGGATTTAAATATAAGTAAGATATGAATAACCTACGATAATCCAAAGGTTTCATAAATTATATAAGATATAAAAAGATAGAAATTCTATAATTTATTATTCATTATTTTGATAAGTATTCCTTATTCTTTGATTTTGATTTTAGTCAGTGGTTGGAACCTGAGGGAACCATGTTAATGGTGATTGAAATAGATAATACAATGATTTTATTCCTAATCAACTGAATTATATTGGATTTGTAATGAAAAACTTATTAGATATTCTCACACATCTTTCTTATGCTAGGAATCATTGTATAATTCCAAATGAAATAGTTGGGAACAAAATTATATTGAGTATTTCATGAATCAATATCCACCTTCTTTCAGAAGGTCTTATGATCGACTTTTTTTTAACAATGGATTAGTACTACTAAAAATATATTTTCCTTTATTCAGGGATTAGAAAATTACAAATTCATTCTATCTACTTATCTATATAAATGCGAAGCATATCAGTGGTGGAATCTAATCAAGATTAAGAGGTAGCAAGATGAGATTAAATCCATAGATTGGGAAGAGTTCAAGAACTTATTTTTCAATAAGTAATTTCATAACTTTTTTACACCAATATGTACTAAGAGTTAATTGATTTGAATTAAAGGTATTATGAATATTTTGGTGCCTATGAGGAAAATTTCACAAGACATGTGAGGTACACTTCAGGAATTATCATCTGACCCAGAAGAAAAGACAATAGGTTCTCTAGTGGTATAAATCTATGTCTCAGAAGGGTGTTGACCATAACAGACTTTAGTATCTATGAATAGATTTTTTTTAAAAAATAAAGGTTGAAATGGAGGTTTAATTCATTTATCAATCTCATGGTTTTGAAAATATGAGGATGATGGTGTTTAAAGGAATATCTAAAAACCATGAAGAAAATAAGATGAGATTTACATTATAATATATGTGTGGGAATAAGCTCAAAGTAAATTTTCTTAATAGGTCTAATAAATGTTTTAAGTGTAGAAGGGAAGTAGACTGAGCATTTTATTGTGGAAGTGATTGGAAGAACTCATCACAAAATTCTAAAGGGGAAAAATCCACACAGAATGAACCTCCCACGATTTAGTGCTTCATGTGTTTGGAGAATGGGAATTATTAAAACAACTACACATAACCAAGGGCTGGTGATGATGATCCATGTCAGTAGCCTCTTAAATAGAGGTACAAGGGAAAATCTCATGAAATCACTATTTAAGATGAGGTGTGTGATAAAGACACGATTAAAGGTACACTTACCATCCATAATAGAACTTCTAATGTTATATTTGATTCTTGATCTAGCCACTCTTTCATTTCTAAAGAAATTATTAAGGGTGTTAAGATTACTCCAAAATAATTAAATGTGAATTATTAGTGAAAACCCCTAATGGAATGATAATTTCATCTCAAGTATTTGATTCCACTCTTATGGAAGTTGGTGTGAATTTGCTTCCTCAAAATATTTTTATTCTTCTTTTGGTTGAATTTTTTTGTCATCTTAGGCATGGATTTGATTTCTCTATATAAATCCCACATAAATTTTCAATGAAGGGTAGTTACATATGACATTTTAAAGCCTCCTATGATCATCCATCAATGTGATGATAAGGATAAACTTCATGTGGGTATTATATCCATTTTATGGGTCATAATTCCCGTTCAAATGGTTTTTTGTCTCAAATGGTTGAGGAAAATACTAACATCAATGATATTCTTCTTGTTCATGATTTTTTGGATGTCTTTCCTTAAGAGTTTCCTAGCCTTCCCCCAAAATATGAAGTTAGGTTCTCGATAGAACTTATACCTTGTTCCATTCCAATTTCAAATAAACCTTATAGAATTGCCCTAATTGAGTTGAAGTAATTGAAGAAGAGACTCTAAAAAACCATGATAAGGGATTCATTTAGCCAAGTGTGTCACCTTGGGGTGTATTTGTTCTTTTTTGAAGAATAAATATGGATAAATGCAACTATGAATTTATTGTCAGTAGTTTAACAACATCACAATCGGGAACAACTATCCTCTTCCCTATATTGATGATTTGTTTGATCAACTGTGTGGAGCTTAATACATTTCCATGATTGACCATTGTTCTATTTATCGTCAATTGTGGGTCAATAATGGTGATATAACCATGATGGTATTCCATACAAGGTAAAATCACTAGGAATATATAGGGATGATTTTTTTTCTGACCAATTCCCCTTATATATTCAAGGATGTAATTAATAGAGTCTTCAGAAAATACCTAGATATGTCAGTGGTATTCTTTATAGATGATATTATTATCTATTCAAATAGAAAGGGAGAGTATGAAGATCACCTGAAAATTTTACTAAAGACCCATAGGAAGGATATGCAATGTGAAAAATTTACAAAGCATGAATTTTGGCTGCAAAATGTTTCATTTTTCAGTCAACTAATCTCAAGATATGGTATAGTAGTAAATCCATCAATGAAGGAGGCTATTGAATGCTGGCCAAGACCAAACACGGTGGCTAAGATCTGTAGCTTCCTTGGTTTAGCTTGATATAATTAATGGTTTGTGGATAATTTCTCATGGATATCTAGTTCTTTGACTATGTTAACTCATAAGAGTGTCATGTTCCTCTAAACAGATGAATGTGGGGAAATGTTCAAGGAAATGAAGAGAAATTTGTTCTGTTCCCCAGTGCATACATTACCTTATAGTGGATAAGGGTTTGTTATTTATAGTGACTCATCCATGAAGATATTAGGATGTGTTCTTCTATAAAATAACATGGTTATAACTTATTCCTCAAAATAGTTGAAGAATCATGAGAAAAATTACCCAACTAATGATTTGGAGTAGTTAACAATAATTTTTTAATTAACGATATAAAGGCATTATCACTATATAAAAAAGTGTGACATATATACTAATCATAAAAGTCTAAAATATATATTCAAGTGGAAGTATTTGAATAGTCTCCTGACATGATGGTTAGTGTTTATAAAAAATTATGACTGCTCAATACATTACCACCCTAGGAATGTGAACAATGTGGTTGATTCTTTGAGTCGAAAGGATCATGGTAGCTTATCAATAATGAGGATAAAAAAATATCCAATATTTATATATTTTCAATGAATAGATCTAGAAATAATAAAGTATGGGGAAAAATATTATCTTCCTTGAATGAATATTCAACCTTTTATCCTTGGGAAGATTAAGGAGGTGTAGAAGGATGGTTAAAGGATGAAAAAGAAATTCAGGAATTTTCCTAAGTTTAACCTTGATTATGATGAAATGATAATGTTCAAGAACCGTGTTCGTGTTCCTTCTATACAAGATTTTAAGAAGGTGATGATAGAGGAATATCATATATCATCATTCTCCATTCATCCTAGAAGTATAATGATGTTTTGGGACTTGAAATAATACATTTGGTGGGATGGTATGAAGAGAGATATCAAAGATTTTGTATCTCGGTGTACGGTATTCCATAAAGTTAAGGATTAAATACAAAAGTCAAAAGTCATGTTGCATCTATTACCCACACCAAAATAGAAATGGGAGAAAAACACTATAGATTTTATCATTGGACTACCAAAAAACTTTTAATGGATTAATTCTATATAGGTGGAATTCGATCACATTAATAATTCTATACACTTCATCACTATTAGATAAGGCTTCTATCTGGATAATATTTCCATGACATACATTAAGGAAGTGGTAATGTTTCATGGAGTACCACATTATATAGTATCAGATCAGGATTCAAGGTTTACCTGTATGTTTTGGAGAAGTATTCAACAAGAATATGATACATAATTGATTATTGGTACTTATTATCATCCTCATACAGATGGTCAGTCTGAAATAACAATTCAAACACTGTAGGATATGTTGAGATCTTATTCATTATATTTCAAAGATGGTTGGGATCCTCTCCTTAAATAAGTGGAGTTTTCTTAAAAAAAATATATATTTCACTCAAGAATTCATATGGAGCCTTATGAAGCCTTCTATGGGAATAAATGTAGAGGTCTAATGAGTTGGTGTGAGGATGGAGAATAAAATCCATTAGGACCTAAGATTTGGGATGAAATGGTGGAGAAGGTTAGAACCATTCTGCAGTATATCAAGGAAGCTCAAAGTCAGCTGAAAAGTTATGTTAACAACTGTCACCATGATCTAGAATTTTAAGTTGGTGTGAAGGTATTTAGATGAATATCACCAAGTAATAATGTTATGAGATTTGAGAATAAATGGAAACTAGTCCCTAGGTATATTGGTCCCTTTGAGATTCTTGACCGTATCGGGACAGTAGTCTATCACTTGGAACTTCCTCAAAATCTCTCTCATATCGATGATGTGTTCTATGTATCTATCATCAGGAAGTACATACATGAACCTTAAAATTTAATAAACTTATATTTTATACCTCTATAGAAATATCATTCTTATAAATAACTACATTTTGAAATTCTTTACTGATCAGAAAAATTTCTACGAAACAAGACCACTCACCTGGTCAAAGTTTTGTAGAGAAATCACCAGTTAAAGAAAGATATGTTGGAACTTAAGGATATGATGAAATAAAAGTATTATCCTTTTTTAACCAATTGATGAATTTCAAGGTATTCATTTGAATAGAGGTAGAATGTAACACCCTTAGTTTTTAGGGACATTTTTTAATAAATCAAATATTCATTTATATCTTACAATGCAATAAGTCAGACATTCAATTCAAAAAAAATATAATTATCATATATTACATGAAACACTGACATGGAATATGATACATGCAACACTAAATTTTCAATGATACACCCAACACAGAGTTGGCGTATGATACACACATTACTGGGTTTCAACGAAACATCTTTTTTTCATAATTATTTAAATCAGATAATTATAATATAGCTTTTAAACATATTTATATGAATGGTAATAACTACTTATAAAATATAGTTTATAATTTTTTATATAAATAAAACATATTTATAATAAAAGATATTATTTTTCATAATTTCCTTCTATTTTTAAAAAAATTGTTTTCTCGAATGAACCGCTTTTAATGTCCTTTTTTGAAAAATAGTAAAACTATTAGACAAATTTAGAAATTTAATTTGAGAAAATAAACTTTGTTTCTGAATTTATAATTTGTTAATTATCTTAGGGTGAATTTTTTTTTATTTTTCTGACAAACATCATTTTTGGATGAATAGTGATAAGTATCATATTATAATTCAAAAACTGATTTTTAATTTAATTTTTTATAAGGATAAATGATATTTTAAATTCATTTCAATGTTTAATTATATAATATTTGTGACTATTAATTATATATTTTTCATTGGAACCAATTTCACATTGAAATTAGATATAAAAACTTTGAAATCATTTGATCATTTTTACTTTGAAAACCCGCATTGTCAACCCATATATGATACTAATTTTAAACTAATTTCTGCCAATTAGAAGATTAGAATATGAAAAAATGGATTCCATATTTTTAATAATCATATTTTATAATTTTAAATAAGTTTAACTTTATTTTTGACCAAAAATATTAGTGGAAGTGATTAGAATTAACTACATCAGTTAAGGGAAAAATCAAGTTAATAATGTACAAAAAAAATATATAAGACCTAAAACGAACTAAAAACCTATATAACACCCATTTATATACATTAAACTTCCATTATTTAGTTTTTTTGTTTTTTATGACTTTTCTTATGTAAAAACAATGGTACCACTAACATTATTTTTAAAATGGTAATTGTGTCCTTTACGTTCCCTATAAAAAGCCACCACATTTACTCACATCCTAACACCTCTCAAGCCCCTTGGATCACCTAACATCTAATCAAATTATTTCCCAACATCCCTCCCTTCCTTATATATTCCTTCCTGTGGGGAAACTACAACTCAAGGAATCCTTTTGGAACAAACCAAAATGAGTTGTCGAATTTAGAGGTAAAGTCTTCTCTCAAGCTCATTTCCTTTATTTTCCTTCTCCACCCCCTATACTCTATTTATTCCATTATTTTATGAAAACGCAAGTATATTAAATATACTGTGATTTTATTATTCTAAATTTTGGACCAAAACTTACAAAAACGTCCAACTAATGGATATCGAACATACTGTTAACGTGTATGGTGAATTATCACCACACTAAATGATGATTATTCATTTCTCCTCTACAGCCTCTCATGGTGGAAATTATTATGGAAACTCTCTCTCTATATATATATATATGTATTTTATTATATTTATTATTTATTTAATATTATTTATTCCTTTTACAACACATGTCTTTTTAATTTCCATTTGGTGTAATTATGATAATTTCGTTTGAGGAAGTGTGGACTACTTCCCCCTCAAACTGATATGATTCATTCAAACACTACATGTAATGTATTAATGATGGGTTTAGTGAAATTATATGATATATATAACATTATAATTATAATTTTATTATATTATATACATATACACTATTAATTCATTTTATCCCCTTTCTTTCAATACGACAGTTAAAATGGAAACAACGTTCATGCATACGTACAGCTTACCATCTCCATGAATATTGTTTTCAATTTCATAATTATTTATTCTATAGGTTATTATAATTTAATAAACTATTTATTCATGATATATGTATCATGATTTATATTATTTATTCATGATATATGATCAGGGATCAACGATCTAAAAAAATAATACACATGAGAATAACAAAGTGAATATTTCCCGGAGTGAATCCTTAACATATGATTTTTCAAAATAGGTTAATATAATTTCATAATAAATACATGTATAGTATTATTTATAAGATTATTCTTCTAAAAAATATATATAATAAAAATATATTTATATATAGGAATCTTGTACGAGAACGCATAGAATCAAGACATAATATAACAGGATTTCATCTAGCTTTTTATTTCCGTGAGATACATGCTATGTATTCCACTCTTTACTTTTTTGTTTTTATTTACTAAACATGATTGTATTATATGAATCTTATACCTAAATTTATGTGTTTTAAAATATCCATTTTATGAACTTTCATTCATGGTTTTTAAATTTCAAATGTTACTAAATCAGAAAAAATGGTTTGTCTCATTTTCCATTCATTGAGACTCATGTTTCGTTATACACCTAAACGCTTTTTAAATTTATATATACTTCTATTTTACATGTTATATCAAGAATATCCTTATATTAATTATATTTAAGAGTCATGTAATTCCATTTTCTTACATGTAGACTATGATCCCAAGTTACCATTTTATATGTGTTTATTAAGAAAATCTCATCGCTTTTTGAGATTGTTTATGTTTACCCTTATTTTGATGAATTATTTTGATCCATATCTCAAGAATACTCACGAGTTTCCTTCTATTCTGTTTATTTAAGATATATTTATGTGTTAGTACAACTTTTTTCCACTCTTTTATACTTAATATAATTTTTTTTATGATTTTCTCTCTCTCTTCGGTAAAAATTTTGTTGTGTTCAAAAAACCATGTTATCAAGAATGTTTCCAAAATATAATTGAATATCATTTTCAATGAAAAATTATTTCAAAATTGTTTTATTTTTTTCAAAGGTTCATTTATAGGTTTTCAAATTTATTTTAAAAGAAAAAGGATTTTAAAAGTTTTTATGATATAAAAATTATACTTTTTCAAGGAAGAACGGATATTTTTCTCAAGAAATATTTTTAAATGATATTTCAAAATTATTTCCCATCAAGGATAAATCCATTGGAGTTAATGATTCCTTTATAGGGAAATTATACATGTTTTCTATTCATATTTTTTCGTTGAATGGATTCTGTGTTGATGACATGATGCTTATGGAACTCATTTCTCTTTTATAGGTTATATGCTTTTGAAACTTTCTTCATTTTAGGGGTTATGTTTATGATGAAATGATTATAAATTTTTTATACTTCCACGGGTTATGATATGATTAAATATTTATAATACCCATTTCATTTCATGGGTTATGAAATGATTATTTATGATCTTCTGGAAAAAGAATGTATGATTTTATTATTAGTGGGGTGAGACCTATATCTCCCTCTAATGTCTTGGGTAAAGATTTATATCTCAAAAGATAGATTACAATGGTATTGGTAATGAACCTTTACAACTAAGATGGTCGTGGGAGTGAACCATGACTACCATGATGGTATGAGGAGTGAACTCATGCTACTAAGATGGAAATGGTAATGATTCATGACTACCAAGACGATATAGGGACAAAACCTATACTACCATGATCATATTAGAAGTAATGCCTTGGATACTATGAAAATCCTATTGTATGGTTATGTGTCTTCCATAATTCCATGTTTTATTCCAATATTACACTTTCATGGACTATGATTTCTATTTTATTATGATTCGTCTATTATGAACTGCCAATCATTATTCCATGATACCTGTAATGATTTTTGAAATGCTGGGTATGATATTATAATTACATTATCACATTCTCATTCCCTTATGATCATGTTTATGCTTACATGTATCCCTTGTTTACCCTTACGGATCTTCTGATCTCACCCATTTTTATATTTCCTTTCCACCTTGTTATAATTATTTATATTATTTATGAGGTGTCTAAAAATGGTTCCAGTCAAGAAGAACATAGTGGGAGATGATGTAGCGCATTTATGTACCAGTGTTTATGTTTCTATGTTTTCAAAGGAACTAGAACAATTACTATATTTGTGCATCTATTTATATAATTTTTAAGTATTTCTTAAAATTTTTGTATTGTTTATGTTTGAAAAGAGAGGGTCTCAATAATATCTTCAATCTAAAACACTATACATTTAATCTAGGTCCTTAATTTTCATTATATATTCAAATCATTCATAATGGTTTATAAATAAAACTATTATTATTCTAAGAACATCCCCCAGGAGTGTCAAACCTAATGCATAATGAGGCCCATTGTTGTGTATCAGGTTACCCCAAGTCAACCAGGGAACAACTTTTTAGAGTGGTTACTCCTAGGTACATCTATGTTAGAACCACATCCACTTGTAGTATCCATAAAGGGATATTTTTATTCTAATACCCCCATAATATATACTTTACCAAAAATTTATGGTGTTCTTCTATACATATCCTCAAAATTCTACTTTAGGGTTATTTTCATCAACAAATATTTTCATAAATCTAGTTCCCAAGGTTTCTATTAAACATTCTCTGATACAAACTGTAGAGACTCAGCCCTAGAGAGCCTGTAGATAGTGTCTACAACAAATTAAATTGGTATGATTAAAAGGAATCAAATCCTGATAGATCAAAGAGTCTAGTAGTCTTGTAAAACCAGATACAAAAATGGTTATTATATTGAAAAATAATACACTAATTGTAACATAATTTTTATTCTTATAACTAAATAAATAACTTCGAGAATAAATTTATTCCATCTATTGTATTCCTTCATATATTTTATGACACACTACTTGTATTCCTAGTAAAAGAAACAAAATAAGGGTGATCTAAAATGATTAGTAATGAAAAAAATATAGTGGAAGTAATAATGAATAAATGAGAATAGTAATTATGACATGGTGAATACCAAAACTCACATTCTATCTAATCAATAAACTGAATGGAAGTGTGTAAACAATATGGAAAAGTTAATAATTGAAAACACATTTCCATCAAATAACTAGATAAAGAAAAATAAATATCACAATGTAAGAAACTAAAACACATGTCATTTAATCAATGAACTGAAAATTAAATGTATCCAGAGATATATCGATGCAAAATATCACGAATGAATAATAACTAAAACTAAATAATGTATATGATTAATTATTTTACATCATTGTTTCTGATGCTTTTATTGGGGCTACCAGATCCGTCTCTGGAGGACGCACAACTGTTGTCCCACATTCCCTCTTTACGAAGGCAGCGACATCCATCGCTTATTCAGGTAAGTTTTCTCATTGATCGAAATGGGGTGATGGGATGTCAGTTCTTCCTTCCATAGATTCCTCCTCAGAGCTCATCACCAAGTTCGGGTCTCCCTTATAGACTAAGAAGTTGTTTGTGAAACTCTTCCTGGTGTCATGCCTTCATGGACACCAGTTAATTACACTGGTTTTTTTTGGGACACTCTTGAGGGTCCGGTCAGGGCAGTAACCTTCGGACCTGAGAGTAGTCACATTGGACATCACTGGCATGTCTGGACACTGGAACACTAGCACATATGGATTTCATCCCCTTATTATAGGGATTCTCGAAGGTGCGGAATATCAGGGCATCCCACGTCACATGTAGGGAATTATATGATATAGGCAAGTATCTGAGGTTTTCCTCGGCTTCATATGTTTAACACAGGGTATGCAACAGTTTTATCATCTAGCGGAGATGGAACAGACTGATCAGAACACTAACTAGAGTGGATTAGAAAGGTGTGACCCCTGGAGGAAACACTAATACTATGAGGTGAATTGGAATGATCTCACTAGGATGTGGAAGACCTGGTAAGAATCATGATTGATGATTAATGGATAAATGAAGCTGATGGAGAATGAGATGGAGTCGACTTGAATGTGATGGTGACGTTGGGATTGAGCCTCAAAGAGATCTCCAACGTATCCCCATGACAGGGAATACAATTCCACGTAGTTCTTGAAGCGATGGGACACCTAAGTAGGCCACCCATATGGATGTGACTTGAAGGAACTGAAACCTATAGATTGGGGCATGAAATTGGGGTGTGTGCGATGGACAGCAGCCCGTTGGCATGCTGATGCTTATGTGCGATTAGCGGCCCGAGAGTTGATCAGATTCCACTGGGACGGACTAGCGATATGGGCCCCAAATGAAGGGACAACAGAGGCTTACTGTCAGGATTTGATCGCCAACGGCTTACCGTTGACATGGACTCACAACGGCTTATCGCTGAATGGGGTCATAAGGGTTTACCACTGGATAGAGTCACAACGGCTTACTGCAGGTTGGCGTCACAACAACTTACCACTGGATGGGGTCACAATGTCTTACCACTGCATGGGGTCACAACAGCTTACCGCTGGATGGGGTCACTACCGCTTTCTTCTAGAAAGGGTCACAACAGCTTACCGCTGGATGGGGTTGAACCTCATGGAGGCTTCCTACGTACCCTGCCTAGGAGACAAGGATCAGAGCCCACGAAGATCAGGATGGTGGATGCAGTTAAACATCATGTAGGACGAAAAGGGGGAATTTAGTCAAACATCATGCGGGGCGAAGGTGGTCCGACGTGAAAGGGGGTTGTAACAAATAAGGAGTTGGGCTTCAACCTTAGGGAGGCTTCCTACGTACCATTCTTAGGCAAGGACCAAGTCCTCGTAGTTTTGGATATGTGTTGGTGAACCGACGTGAAGGGTGTAGGGACTAAGGGGTGTTGGGATTGAACCTCAGGTAGGCTTCCTATATACCTTTCCTTGGAAAGGATAAACGTCCCCATAGTTCATGAGAGGTGTTTGTGAACCGACGTGAAGGGCATTGGGACCAATGGGTGTTGGACTTGAACCTCATAGAGGCTTCCTACGTACCTTTCCATGGAAAGAATCAAAGTTCTCGTAGATCTGTAGAGGTGTTGGTGAACCGATGTTGAGGGAGTCGGGACTAATGTGTGTTGGTCTTGAACCGAAGTGAGTCTTCCTACGTACCTTTCCTTGGAAATGATCAAAGTCTACATTTTTCAGGAGGAGAGGGAACTGACATGAAGATGGTTGGTACTAATGGGTGTTGGGCATTAACATCAGAGAGGCTTCCTAAGTACATTGCATTGGAAAGGATCAAATTCCACATAGTTCGGGAGGAGTTGGTAATGACGTGAAGATGTTTGGTACCAATGGGTGTTGGGCATGAATCTCAGGGAGGCTTCCTATGTACCTTTTCTGGGAAAGTATCAAAGTCCACGTAGTTTGGGAGGAGTGGGAACTGACATGATTATGGTCGGTACCAATGGGTGTTGGGATTTAACCTCAGGGAGGATTACTATATACCTTTCCTTAGCAAGGATCAATGTAAATGTATTTTGAGAGGAGTGTGGGGTTTACACTCTAGTCTTTCCAGAGAGGATTTCATTGTCGGTGCTTTCTCTAAGACCACGTGAGTCATGCTCGGTGTGAGAAACAAGAGGCAGCAAATACCCGATGATCATGTCGTGGAAGGTAAGACTGTGGGAAGTGGAATTGGGGGCTTACACTTGTTTAGCAGCCCAAAAATGAAATAGGGGCTTACGCGTGGTCTGCATCCCAAAGAGGAAATAGTGGGTTGCCCATGGTTAGCAGCCTAGGGTGATGGAGATTGAGACTTACTCCATGGTGGAGGCCCAGGTGGCGACAAAGACCAGTGCGAGAGGGATTTCTTACCGAAGAAAGTAGGGATCCGGTGCCCATCCCCCCTGGTCCTTGGGACCAAATAAGAAAGGAGTAGTAGGAATGCTACCTCCCGCAAGAAAGGATAGGGACATACAACAAAGTGGTTTCCCTTACCCCACGGAAAAACGCCACTCTAATAAAGAGGATCTCATTCCATGTGAGGAATGATTTCACTCTTGTAGAGACCAATGGGCGTGCAGAATATTCAAGGTGGGGTCACCCCATGTATGACGCATGGGACGAGGTCATAGTTTAACGCCGTGTGTTGAGGACGATGGTGCTTAGTTGTTTGACGTATAGAAGCTCGAACGAAGTGGGTGCACTCTATGCCCCATAGTACATTAATAACTAATACCTCCCACCTCTTGGGGAAGGGAAGGAATCGGCAATTTCGTGGTGAAGGGGTGTTATGGATTGATCCATTGGGGGGTCCACGTTAGCATGGCTATGTGAAGAAGAAATAGTCGTTAGCGTGCCTATGTTAAAAAGATTGAGACTATGAAATGCAATGGGAAAAACCGCCCAAGGGAAATTGAAGTTACTTCATACGATCCTATAGGGTCATATGAGATAAGGGTGTGTAATTATTTGGGTGTGAGAAGCACCCAAAGATGATTTCTATGAGAGGTACTTTGAACTCGTGTGAAAGAGTGCACACAAGGAGGGTGGCTTACGTGCAGATGGAGCAGCCACGTGGAAAAAGGATTGGGTGGGTGGACCAGGGGGTTTCATTGAAATTGGAGGGGTTTTCATGCAATTGGTGTTCAATTGGGACAATTGTGTGGGAAAGACAGGGTCTTCATGCAATTAGATAGAAATCATGAAGGGGTTTTCATGCAATTGGTGTAGCAGTTGTTTTGCTTGAAAATTGAAAGGATTGCGTGCAAGGATGGGTGCAAAATGCAGGGAAGTTGCATGCAAAACACTGACTGGTGTTTTACACATAGAAGGAAGGGCTTGATTGAAAATGACATGAGCTTAAGGGACTTGGGCGAGGGTCAAGCCTGAGTGGTCCCACACAAAGGCGTACTCTTGGGAGACCTGTTGCGAAAAATCACGTACCTGAAGGCCATATTTTTCGCATGGGGGAGATGAATTGAACACATGAGAGATAGTTTGGATAATTACGCCTGGAATTCTTTGGTCTGACCTTATATTTATAGGCATTCGGGGCCTTTGGGTCTACGCGAAAGGCGCTCAGTTTGAAAGATTTCATGCCTTGTGTCAGCGGTGCAAATGATTCGGCTCTCGGGTCGGCCGCTCGCAAGTTCTGCACTGGTTGTCGGCGGCACGGATGTTTCCATGCCTATACAGAAAATTCTTTGGGATCCCGTGGTTTTTCGGGCATGAGAGACATTTTTCACGCACCTGTTGGATTTTTTGGGTGGCCCTTCCATTCCTCCCAGAATTGATCACCGAGTCTAAATATGCCTCTTCTTTATCTGCATATAGTTGTTTTAGGATTTGGGTGTTATGTTTTTGGCATCTAAAAATTCCCCCACTCAGAATCAGATTAGTGAGGGAACTCAAAGGTCAAATTTTAAGGGAAACTCTGAGATGCTGATCCTCCTAGGGTCGGTGCACGCAAAACCCGACAGTTTCACAAAAAATGTAAATTTTCACATAAACCTCTTTTCATGCATGTGGAAGGCCTCACTCCTTACCTATAAAATCCTTCACATGTCCCGTAGTCCATAAAGATTTTTCTTGAATGAAAATACCTAAGCTCTAGTGCATGAAAACCTTCCTTGCATTTCACGGAAAACCACTTCCGTTGCGTGTAATTCCATGAGTCCGACCATGATATTTTTGCTCAGAATCTGGGTTTTTCACACTGCATCCATTTTTCGCGCCAATTACTACTATTTCGCACGACGTTCTAGTATTTTCACATGGAATACTTTGGACCTCCCTGAAAGAATATGGTTGTTAATCGGGTTGATGCTGAGACAGAGGTTGTGTGTACTTATCGAAGGGCTGAAATGGTTGTGAACCATGAAGTTTACGAAGCCCCAAAAGTTGTGTCTAACATCCCAACTCTTTTCAACATGTTTTCCCCGGCCTAGAAGGATTATATGATGTATGATAACCTACTAATATTGGATTTCAGTATTTTAGATGAGGTGTATATGCTAGGATTTGAATTTGGTACCCCACGGTCATGGGTGACCCATAAAGATGACCTCTCTCGGTAAAATATCACTAACAATGGCCATCCTTCTTGAGAAACCAAACATATAAATGTTTATGTCCTTAAACCCATGACTATAACTATTTTGGGAAGTGACCTAATCACAGAGTATTCTCCACCCCATTATGCATGTACTTTCTGACAGAGTATCACTAATGAGACTAAAGGTTGGTTACAGGATTGGGACTTGAGGTCTGGAGGAAACTTCACAAGTTTGAGGCCCTTGGAATATTTGGTACCCCAATCATGTGAATAGTTTGGGCCTAAATGTGGCACATTGGGTTGTTCAAGGCAGTGTGCACGTTGGCATTAGCCTTTGTTACATCCATTGTATCGAGGGAATCCCTTTTGATGGGAACCAGTATGAATAATTTCTTCTGATGAGGAACATCTGGGGAGACAGATCATGAACTCCTTTCCGGAAATGGAATCTGTTAGAGTTTTTTAAAGGTAGAATGATTGTCAAGGAATTTCATAAGGGAATTACCATTAAAAAATGGTTTATACTATTTATCCCAAGAGATCCAGAAGTCAAGATGTCGGGGCAAGGAAGACGGCGTCCGACCACGACATAGAGGAGAAAAAGCGGATCATACTGGAGGATCCTGGAGGTGCGGTAATATGAATCATGGGGCTTCAGTATAAATGAGAGTCAGTACTCAAACATCCGGTATGTTGGGTTTCTTAAAAACATTTCTTAGTGGGTGACTCCTGCCAGTGGCGAACACAAGGATGGGAGTTCATCCAATGACATTGGTGATGGCTGGAATCATTGCCGCTAATCATAGGTTTAATTTAGGAGTCCCCATGTTGGCCTATTTTTATGCCATCCTAGGGAATATTTCAAGAGGGGGCTCACCAAGGAGGATCTTTGGACCTTCCGAAATCCTTCATGGATGGATTTTAGCTCACTATGGCAGGTACACCTTCCCAAACGTCATTCACCCCTGGGTAACGGTCTTTGGCCTTCCTTGTGGAATATTGCTGGGGTCATTCTGTTGAATATCAAAAAATAGGGGATACTAATCATGATCTAAAATCATGCCAATTTTATCTTTATTTCATTCCCTACTCTGATTGGATGAATGATAGACAATGGGAAAGGTTCCTTAAACCAAAGGGGATACTTCCAGAGCATCAGAGGTGGGGTGCTTGTGGCCCGGGTTGATGGGAAGATCCCTTGTGAGACCTATGTGCCATCATGATTATTTAGGATGTTAGGATGCCTCTAGAATATTCCAAAGAAATTTTATGCAGAGGTCTGAGAGGAGATCCACCCCTGTTTTCTTCACCAAACGTGGTTGATTTTTACAGCTTATAGGTCTGGCGAAGTTATTACTTTTCCCCCCACCGGAGTTGACGACAGCCTTTCGATTAAATATGTCAAGAATTGGGCTATGGAATACCCAGAAGGGATTCTACGGAAGTGAGTCCGACAGCTCAAGGTGGCCATCATATAGCCCAGGAAGTGGGAGAGCAGACAAAAATCCATTGGGGAGGAAAGTTTTGTGGCATGTCGGGCAACTATCTAGGGCACATCGTGGATAGAGAAGCGGGAACATCGCATGATGTGGTGGTATCTTAGATGTATGGGGGAAGAGGGGATCAAGAAAAACCTCATGGAACTATCAGGGAGCTTCCTGGGAAGAAGATATGGTACCCACTTCAACCTTCTGATGATGAAATCTACCTCGCGATGTGGTTGGCCAGGTTAACCCTACTGCAATTTATGGGAACTGAAGTTCTTTATAAAAAGATAGTATGAGATGGAATCTAGCTACCCGAGGTCAGACTCATTCTGATCGAGGACAGGGTGAGATTCTATTGATAGCACGCATACTTGACGGCCATGGACATCTATGCATGCCAATGGGGTCGGCGTGGGGAACCACCTCTCCCGGTTAAGGTAAGGCTTGGCCAGGACAGTGATCCAGAAAAGATGTCATCTGATAATGATGACAGTGATGAGGAGCTAGAGGGTAGTGAGTCAGAAGATGAGGAAGGATAAGGAGAGGGTTAAAGATAAGGTGAATAAATGGGGGAAGCTGAAGAGGAGCTTTTTAGTGGAGGGTCTCAAGGGACGACCCAACAAGGGAGTCTTTGAGAGATTGGAGAGATTTTTGGCTCTGATGAAAACATAACTGAGCTACTTGAGGTATTCATTAACCCTTATCCATCCCCCTTCTCCCCTTTTTATAATTCTCAATCAGATTTCTTTATCCTACTCTGGTGCATATTGGCACATACCAAGAAGCTCCATATGAAGTGTGGGAGGAGTTTCCAATAGAACAAGGTGGGGAGACGACACCCATCATTGAGCTAACGTGTGCTTAGGGATCCCCTGCAATGTCAACTCTTATTGTAACTGAAACACTGGAGGGTGATGCTTTGGGATCTTATATATTCAAAACTTAGACACTGGTATTTATCATCAGAGAGCACATCTAATTAGGGTGTTCATTTTTTTGGTAGTAATCACAGCCTTGGAGGATCAATAAGCCTCCGAATCCAGGTCATCCATAGATGCCTTGATGGCGAGATCATCGACCCACTCAGGACCCAATCCTCGAGTTAGCCATCCCAGGCAGTCGGTGAGCAAGGAGCTAACTAGAAGAAGACCTTGTATCTTATCTCTTTGCTACTTTCCCTGTTATCAACCTACATACCCAGAGGATATGGATGACTCTGATTCAAAAGCAGGTGATGAGAGTCGGATGACACAACATAAGAGGAGTAAGTGGATCAAAAACTTCCTCAGTTATCCAAAGGTAGAATGGATAAAGCGGATGGGATCACTCCACACCTGGCTGCAAATCCTATATCCTAAAGGGGTTGATGCTCAATGTCTTCATTTAACAATCCGTGACTACATGGCCGAGAAGCTACGTGAGAGCATCCAACACTCCAACATCTCCAGGTTCCAGAAGGAGTCTGGGAATACCCAGGCATTTATGAAGGTAGAACAGGAGGTCCGACGCCTTGAAGATCAGAAGAAGTAAAGGGAGGAATTCATTGCAAACTGCTCCGATCTCATTGATAAATTGAGGGCCCTACTGGAAGATGCCCAAGAGCAGGTAATAGAAGCGAGTCACTAAATGACCGGACATCAAACTGAATAGGAGTGATCACAGTCTAGGTCGAAAGAGTTGCACTTCGCAGCATCTGATGAAGAGAGGGATCTGTGGGGACGGACAACAATGTTGGAGGCCATAAACCATAAGTTGGAAACATTGGTGAAATTCATCCAAAATGTTGATCCTTAAGGGTCCTATATTGGTTCAAGTCATAAAAATATTTCTCTTTATTTCCATTTATTCTATACTCTATGTATGAATAGATTATTTGCTTGTTTTTTTGGTTTAATGCATTCAACCACAATCCCGAGATATATAGAAATCCATCCCTATGCTCATGTGGGTCGTACCCGATGTGAGAAAAAAGGGATTCTCACACTCTTACTTAGTGTGAATGTTGGAATGCCAACCAAGATTCAAGCATATGAGGTTATAACAACCAATAAATACTTCTAAGAAGATAATGGGGAGGCCCGATTAGAGGATGAAGACCTCAGAACAATCGATGTGCCATCCTTCCAATGTGCTCTAGTTCATAAGCAGGGTAACACCAGGGGTGTGAAAAATTTAATCAATTCAAACATAGGGGAATGGAAAGTTTGAGTCACAATACCCGAGGTTTGGAACATTGTGAGGGTGTCATGACAATGAAGGATAACTTTTGACCATTTTCGAAACAAAATATCCCTATTGTATTATCCTGATATGGTGTAACAGATGAGGGTCGACCGCTAACCATGTTCAAAACATGGGGCTTGACTTAGAATGTCATCCATTAGTCTTCCAAAACGTTGGTCCGGGATAGTAGAAGAGCCATAGGCCGAGCATATATAGTGTTAGGGGATTATTTCGGACATGAAATGGGATGAGGGTCTGAATTAAGGTCACATGAAATGTGGAGAGTGGAGCGAAGGGTTTTTCAGATGGATTCCAATGCTCCTAAAATTTTACCACCATGGTGGAAACAAATTAGGTGGTCACATTGGTCTGATCATGGATCATAACTTCTTCTTAAAAGGACCTCTCTAGTAAGGTCCTAAGATGACATGTAGTTTTACGTCATACAGTGAGAACGGTGTACATAGTTTAAAGGTCATACTTATTGGACTAGTGGGTTAATGAACTTGGGGTTGGGCCCAAGGGGAAATGACTGTGCATCACTAAATATCCCATAAAGAAGAGAATAATGCCAAAAGTAGTTATTTGAGTGTATTTTAACATCATTCAGGATGAAGAAAGGCATGTGTTCCATGGTTTCACCAGTACATGTCCTACCGGAACTACTAAGCCCACGTGAGTCGTCCTCGATGTGGGAAACAAGGAGTAGTGACGAGACATTCCTAGCACAAGAAGGCACATGTTAGGGGCGATGGGATGCTTGGGGAATGATATCCCAATGATGATTCCCTTCCTATATAGCTCACCTAGATGCGCGAAGGGGTAAAGCTGAGTATGTTATAACTCCACGTGAACCTAAGGAAGTGGAAATATGTGAATCATGATGCTCAGGATCTGGACAACAATGATGGTGGTGTGAAGATTTGGGATAACTATTGACCATGATTGAAACAGAGTATCTGTTTCGCATTAGTGTGGAATGCGGAAAAACAAATGAGGGTTGATCTCTGACCATGTTTGAAACAAGGGACCTGCAACAAATATCGTCTGAGGTCCTTAGGGACATTGGCCCAAGATGTTAGGTAAGCCAGTGTGTCATGAGACCAGGCCATAAAGGGGGTACCTTTAGACTTGGAAGAGGATGAGGATCCAAATGATAGGCTCACGAAGCTTGGAAATGGAATGAGGGAATGTCTGTGTGAAAATTTCACACTTCTGGAACTACCACAACACATCTGAGTACGACTACAAGACATATCTGATAGAAGGAGTCAAGTCCCCATCCAAGGACATGGGTCCTGAAGTTGCACACCTCCAACTTAATAGTCATACAATGGGGAAAAAAAGGGGGGAATTGATTTAATGGACTATGGGAAGGGAGACGATGCATCCAAACCTGACACATAGTCCCCCAAGGGAGATATTATATTAGGTTCATAGAGCTCGGACTAGGTTGGGGGAGGGACATGGGAGGCAAATGGTGTAGCTATTGTGAAACCCAACGTGATTAAAATACCATGATGTAATCGTAACACCACATGTTCCCAAAAGGGTTTGGTCCTGGGGGACAAAAGGTAGGGGACAAGATTTTAGATCCCAAGAGATGGACTCAGAGACAATACGTCTGGGTGTTCCTACATATCCCATGAGGATGGGAATCAGGAAATACGTATTTCTAGAAGGTGACATGCAGTTTAACGTCTTGTGGAAAGGACGCAGAGCTTTCGTATTTTATGTTCCTAGAGCTCGGACTAGAGATGGTAGTGAACGCAGGAGACACATTGTGATGTTATAATAAAACCCAAAGTGAATGGGAACTTGGAGTCTCGATCACCATGTGTTCCTTGGGGAGACTTTTGGTCGATGGAATGAAAACTAAAGTTAGGCTGGGCCTGAGGCAAAGTGCATGGGTGTTCCTACGTATCCCATGACAATGATAATTAATTCACATGTAGTTCTAGGGGTTTCATTGTAAGATACTAGTGCTTGAGATAATAATGTGGTGTGGGTCTGACCCTTGCACCAAAAGAAGCGGAATTTGGTAGATGTTTTTTTCCTTTAGGATGAATGAGTGTTTTTTTGTGAAGCGATGGACCTAAGATCAAAAGTCTAGGTATCTCCACAATAATCAAGCCATGTGTAGGAATTGAAAAATTGTATGGTGTGTGACTGATACCAAACATGATTCCCCCTCAAATGAGGACACCATGATGCAGTGTCGTTTTTCATTGTGTGTTCAGGATGATAATGTCACAGTTTAGGGTCATGTTATGGGACCAACCATGCATTTTAACATTATACAGTATAGACGCAATGGTTTAAAGTCATGTGGGACAAGGCAACATAGTTTAAAGTCATATGGACGACACATATATAAAAGAGACGAGGATCAAAAGGGAATGTTCACGGTGCAATAAATCAAACCCGATGTGAATGAGGACAAGGTCCACATCCCACTACGTGCAATTCCAAGAAAGAAACCATGGGCCAAGGGGACGGAGAAGGTTAGAGGATATGGGTTGGGATATAGGAAGGACTTTCTCCTTGAAAGGGGAGTATGTGATGTGACAATTGTAAACCTGACGTGAACGAAGGCATTATCCCACACATGCCACATCACGTGTTCCTATAAGAGCCAGGGCCTAGAAGGTAGAATAGAAGAGATAAATTACAGGAACTCGAGCTGGACCAAAATAAGAGATGTCTGGGCATTCCTATGTATCCCATGGGAATGGGAATCAAGTCATATGTAGTTCTAAAATAGATCATAGTTTAAAGTCTTAAAGCTCGGAAAAATGAGAATCAGAATCCTTCCATGTATGTTTGGACCTCTATCTGATCCCTAAGCCCATTTGAGTCAAAATTGGCATGGGAAATGAGGGTAGTAGAGGGTTTTTTGCAATACCGATAATACACACCAAAGGGAAATCGTTTTGGTGCCCCAAATTATGCCTTACCGCTGCTTTTTCCTCCTAACATGCAAATGTGCACTGAGGGATAATACTAGGAGGGTTGAAATTCCACTTGGACATAATGGGGTGAAAAATGATGTGAATCGTGTAACAGAAATTTAAGGCTTGAAGGGGTTGGCATGACGACGGAGGATAACTATTCACCCTATTCAACACACAGTATACATATCTTGTGACCTGAAATGGGATCAACAATTGGGTGTGGACCGCTGACCATATTTGCAATAAGGGACATGTATCAATTTGTTGTCTGAAACCTTCGAGAAATTTGTCATGTAATGGTAGGAGAGCCCTTAAGACTGGTATCAATGCCATTTGGGGGTCCCCTCAGATGTGAAAGACAATGTGATCCCAAATTAAGGTGAACACGAAGACAAAAAAATGGGTGAAATCATGTCTAGACAGAGTTCGACACTCCAGGTTCTAAACCAGAGTACTCTTGAGCAAATTAGGGAATCACCGAAGAGGGTTGAGGGACCCGATTTAAGGGTGACTGACTCAAATATATGAGAGTAGGCAAAGGGAGTGAAGGCCACTCATGATAGATAGAGAGGTATCTGGTGTGGCTGTTATAAACTCCACGTGAATGGGGACATAATCCCATGTCACACCATATACCCCTCTCTTGAAAAAATGCAGGGCAAGGGGCCAACATGATAGGGAGGTTTATAAGAGATGGGGATGTATCCGAAGACCAGACATTTGGGTTGTCCTACATATCCAATAAAGATGGGAAGCAAGCTACATGTAGTTCTAGAATGTGTTGTGTAGTTTTACTTCTTAACACAAGGATGCTGATAGGGGAAAGGTACATCAACGAGGGATGTGTATGGCATGGCGGGTAACCCGACGTGAATGAGGACAAAATCACATACCCTGCCGTACAATCCCAAGTGAGAACTTGGTCTAGGGGCCGGAGAAGGTCAAGAGACATGATTTTGGGCCACAAACAGAATTCCACAACTAACATACATTTTAACATCTTGTAGTGAGAACGATAGTGATCTTAGTTTAAGGTCATAGAGATCGGACCTTAAATTCTTAGTTTAATGCCATATGCATAGGAAAACTGAATGGAGGGGGGCAATCATCGTGCCTATAGAAGACCATAGAGTGGAAACTATGATAGAGGATAGTTGTTGAACAGGTTTGCAACACAGTATCCACCCTTGGGTGACCAGAGTTTAGGGAAAACAAATTGAGCATTGGGCATTGACCGAATTCCCAACATGGTACTTGTATCAAATTGTCTCTCAAAACCCTTGGGACATTGTACCAAAATGGTAAGAGAACCCTTGGGCTGAATATCCATGCCATTCGGGGGCCCTTTTGGATATGAAGAATGATGGAAACCCAAATGATGGTGCTCGTGAAGAATGGTGGGGCCTATGTTCACAAAATGGAAAATAAATAGAGGGAGGAATGTCACAAAGGGATGTTTGGGGTGGGGTAATGATGAAATCGATGTGAATTAGGGAGTAATATGACACCACACTATGTGTTCTAACCCGAGGGGAGATTCTAATGTTTGGGATGGGCCAACAGACAAAATTTCTGTGTGTTCCTATGTATCCCATGAGGATTTGAATCAAGACATACGTAGTTCCTGATGGAAGTGTAGTTTAGCTTCATGTGGTGAGGACGTGGGAGAATAAAAGAAAGAGGAGGCATCACATGGTGCGATCGTTGTAATCTCGACATGAGTGAAGCCAAAGAATCATGCACTACACCACGTTAGGTCCTTCGATAGAACTACACCCAGCAGGGATAGTCGAAGGAAAGAGTTTGGGTATGGAATTAAGAATCAACCTCTATGAATTCCTACATATCCCATGAGGATGGGTATCAAGCTGCACGTAGTTCTAAGGGTGAAGTTTAACCTCCTGTAGGATGAATCATAGTTTAATTTCATACGGGACATTTCACAGTATAAGGTCATGTAGGACCGGACATTTTAACGTCATGTAGGACCGTAATGCATTTTAAGGTTCTGCGGGACCGTGGCGCTGTTTGGGGTTATGCAGGACCATATAGTTTAAGGTCATAAAGGACTGTGGGGACTTAGGAAAATTATTTCTTGCGGAACTTGGAATTGGTGGGAGGAGTTATATGCTCACTATCCATGGTAACCGGGTACTATGCTCAATTGGAGTAACCCATGTGAACAATGTAAGGTCCTTAACATTTGGGTTCCAGCTTGGGTGGTTTCCTTCTAGGTATCATTGGTGTCCTGAGGGCCAAAACCAAGTAACCTTGCAAGAAGGAGTGGAGGCGAACATTCTTGTTAAAAGCTCTAGCTATATTGTTCTGATGCCTTTCCAGATTGTGTAGGGTACAAAGCATGTTCTTGTCAAGCACTTCCAACTATGCTAGATGGATTTCGGCTACTTTATCTAGTCCTTGTTGATCATATACAATTGTGCGCAATGAGGGAAATTGAATCTCAATGGACAGGACTGCCTCCGTCCCATACACTAGAGAATATTTGGTCACTTGGGTGGAATTACAAGTCGTCATACTATATGCCCAGAGGGAATTGGGGAGCATGTTTGGACAACTCTTCTTATTATGACCAACCATTTTCTGTAGAATGTTATAGAGGGTTTTGTTTAACACCTTGATCTATCCATTTGATTGGGCATGATAGTGGGAGGTATGGTTAGAATAGATGTTGTACTTAGCATACAATTTCTTCAGATCAGCTGCTCGGATGTTCATATCATTATCAATTAAGATAGTGTGACGGACTCCAAATCGATAGATGATATTGGAGCTCACATAGTCAATGATGGAGTGGGCCTTGACCTCCTAATGTGGGACTGCCACTGCCCACTTGGAGAAGAAATCTGTAGTAGTAAGGATAAATCCGAACTGGCGAGCTGTCACCGGTGGATATGGTCCCACGACATGGAGTCCCCATACCGCAAGTGGCCAAAAGTACATGGTTGAGTGGAGAGGATCTGGTGGCTGATACATGATGTTAGCATGAATCTAGAATGCATGGAACCTTTTGGAGAACTCGATGTAGTCATGGATCATAGAGGGACCAAAGTACCCCAGTCTATAGATCTGGTGAGATTGTTTGGGCCCAATCTGATGAGCCCATTAGGAACCAGCATGAACCTCCTGCATGACTTGGGAAATCTCGACTCCTTGGATGCAACGAAAGAGAACCCCATCAAACTCGCAGTTATAGCATATTTTCTCATTACTAGATCCATCCTGGAGGGTAAAATATAATGTGAGACATCACATTTTCTCATGCTTGGCCCAATATGCTGGGAGATCTCCATTCATGAGATCCTCAAAAAGGGGGGTCCCCAGTTGGGAGTCACATCAATCACTACATCAAGGGAACTTGAGGGTCCTGACATTGAGGCTCTGGCGGTACGGTGGATCACCTGAAAGTATTCATCATCATCTGGGGTGATAGGATAAATGAATCTCTAATGTTTTGTGTGGATAATCTTATCATCCTACTCGGGCTCAACAAGTGATGCAGCTAGTCCCACCAGGGAATCAGCTAGACAATTCTGAGATCAGGGGACAAGAGTAACTTCTGGCCGAGATAGAAATTGAAACATTATCTGGATAGTGCATTCCATAAATGGTATGATCTCTGGTTTTTTGACGACTTAGTCATCATTGATCTTCTTGATGTCTTGTTCGAGGTCCCCTTTCACATGCAATTGGGGAACGTCTACCTCGAGGGATAGCTTGAGGCCAGTAATGAAAGCTTGATACTCTGCCTCATTGTTGGTGCAGCCTTCCGACAACAAGAATGAGGATGACAGAACAACTTGTGTTTTGGTAATGAATACGATACCCAGGCCTACTCTATTAAGCCTAGATTCATTGATCCTTCTACTGGTGGGGCTCTGGGAAGAACCATCGATGTGCATTTTCCAACATGGGGTGGCCTGGTCTACTGAGAGGATTGCCTCATTAGAAAAATCAAGGTTCAAAGACGGGTGTGTGGGGGATGGATGAGAAACAAGGATGTCTATCAACACTTTCCCTATAATAGACTTTAAAGAGACAAACCAGATGTTGAACTGCTGAAGGATTACAATCCAATGAGCTAGACAGTCTGTCAACATTGGGCGGTTTAGGATGTACTTCAGCGGATCAACTCGGGACACCAGTTGTACCTCGGGGTACTGCAAGTAATGACCCAACTTCTATAATATGAATACAAGCACAAGGAAGCTCATCTCGATAGAGGAGTATCTGGTCTCCATATCAAGGAGCATACAACTGAGGTAGTAGAGGCTAATCTTCATTCCCTCATTATTCATATGGGCGATAAGGGCACCAAGAGATCACTCCAGAATGGTCACATAACGGACAAGTGCTCTTCCAAATATTGGTCACATTAAGACTGAAGGATGGAGTATATACTTCTTGATTTCCTCAAAATCTATCTGACACTCTTCATCCCACACATAGACAGTGCCTTTCACCATGAGCCGAGAAAAGGGCTTACACTTCCTGACCAAATTCGCGTTGATTCGGCGTATGTAGGCTAAGGGGACTTGGAAGCCTTGATGTTACCGGATGTTTCTCGGTGGAGAAATCTGGATAATGGCCTCAATATTCTATAGGTCGGTCTCAATGCCTCTGTATCTGAAAAATAAGCGGAGAAACTTTCCATAGGTGACCATGAAGGCACACTTCAAAGGGTTCATCTTATGGTGGAGAGAATGGAGGAAGCCAAACACCTTCTTAAGGTCTTTGAGATGATCCTCATGCTGGAGATATTTGACCTCCATGTCAACCACATAACATTCCACCAACATTTTGAGGATTGGCATAAATATGTGATGCATATCCCACTGATAGGTGGCACCTTCATTCTTTAAACTGAAGGGCATGACTTGGTAATAGAAAGTACCTTGAGGGGCTCTGAAGGCTGTAGACTCCTTATCCTTGGGGGTCATTCAGATCTGGTTATACCCAGAGTACCCATCCATGAAATAGAGTTCTTAGAACCCAGATGTGGCATCGATCAATAATTTTATCATAGGAAGGGGAAAATAATCCTTCAGACAGTGATGGTTGAGATCCCAAAATTCAATGCAGACACTGATATGTCTGTTCTTCATCCTTACTGGCATAATGTTTTCCATCCATTTGGGGTACTGGACCACATTAATTAAATTGGATCTGATGATCTTATCAAATTCTACCTTAACTATGGTACCATGAGATAGGTGTATCTTTTTGGGAGGCTTCTTGAACCCACGATGATTTTTCGGGAGACCAAGGAAGTGAACGACTACCTGAGGATACAGTCCATGAATCTTTTCATAACTCTAGGGGAATACATCACGGTGTTGTTTCAGGAAGCCTATTTATTGTGTCTTCTCCTCGAGGGGCATGGAAGCACTGATCAATGTGGGTTTTGGGTCTACCTCGCTATCATGGTTCACCTGTACCAACTCGTCAATAGTATAAGAGACTCCCTCCTCAAAGGCGGGGGGAGCATCCTCTAAATCTTCCTCTTCAGTTATGGAGGGGGAATCTTCAGTGGTAAAAGTTTCTTCTGAGTCGGCTGCTCTTGATTGGAGGCCAATATCATCCTAAGCGGTTGTGGGCACTGAATCATGGAACTTCTGTGCTGCCGCGACCATAAAGATGAAGGATGTCAATCTGATCCCACCTATTCTCCGGCCAAAGGGGCCTTGCTTGATGATATCTAAGTAATAGTGGCACGTTGGATTGAGACGGTTAATTACATCCTGGAGAAACAAGTAAGTATGATGTATTTTCATTTCCATGGGACGGACATCCCAATATCTTAGGGGAGTAGAAGGCATCAAGATAACCTGAGCCTAATTTGTATAGGAGTACAAGGTGATATTTCGGTGTCATTTAGACTTGGGAATGTCCTACCCCCCTCATTCTAAAAAAAAGAAGCACTGAACCATGTCCGAGGTCATATCCTCTGATCAGTGGACTGTAAATATATAGGCATCACCCAGATCCACACATGGGTCGGTCGCAGCCGTAGTATGCTCGACCTCATTTGTCTAAATCTTTTTGTCTTTTCTCTTGTAGTAGTTGGCATCTAGATAGCAGGCTTCGCAAGAGGAAAATGGAGATGTGTAACCTTGAATCAAGACCACTAGACCATTAAAGGAGTACTTGAGGCACTGGTGATATAATGATGGAACCTCCACATGTTGGTGGAGCCATGGAATTCCCATAAATGCATTGTAGGCGGTGTCCTGGGAGACAACCATGAATTTGGTGGTAGAAAGTATGCCACCAAACTGGGTGTTCAAGTGGATATTGTTGACTGGTGTCTTTTCCATCCTATCATAACCTTGGATTCTTATGTCAAAGGGACTCAGATCATCTTCAGACAATCCCAGTTTTCGTAGTGTCTTAGTCTAGATTAGGTTAATCGCAGAGCCCATATGAATGAGACAGCGGTGAACCTCCACACCATTGAACTGGATGACGATGTATAGTGGTTGAATGTGCCCCTATATGGGAGAGTCTTCATCTTCTATAGAGAACAAGATAATGTATTTTCATTCATTTTTCTCAACCACCTCATCATGAATGGATTTTGTGGTTGGTACCTCCTTCTCAAACAAGAGGGGGATTCTTAAAGCCCCGGCGAGGACCTCACGCATATCTGATGACAGGAGAAGGGCCTCAAGGATGGAGAGACTTGTTGGAATGATGTAAAGATGCTTGAGAACATCATACTTTTGTTCCAGGTGGGAACATTTTCTTACATGAGGTCTCTCTATGACAGGATGTATGGTGAACCCTGCTTATTGGACCGACAGCTGACTGGTACTAGGAATATTTCACTGATCACTAGTCAAATCTAGTAGAGTAACTGCCAGATGAGTTCCAAATGACTGAGATCGACCTGTAGTAGGGAATGTATGGTCACAGCGCGATATGGGTGCCTCGACCTAATCCAACAACATTAAGGGCGGTGAAGGTGGGACGGATTTCACCACATTAGAAGGCTGCTCTTGCTGAGCTCGGCACTGATCCTGTTGCCTAGTTTCGGTAGCATACACAGCCTATCTAGAAGTGCGTAATAAGGAACTATGATGTTCCATATATCCACGACTTCATCAACATTGACGATTGCTGGGGACATTGGGGGGATCCACCCGAAACTCCTCATCATCAGGTATCATGTAGGGGTTTACCAACTCTACATTATTAACAGAGGTGTACCCTTGACCGTCACTCAAAGAGACCTCCGCTACTGGACAGATTCTGGAAGGAATCTCCATCTATGGGGAATGAAGTCACTGATAGTACGAGATGACAATGTAATTGGGGTGGAAAATTTTTTCCCCTTGCACCACCGATGTTTTCTTTTCTAGGAAGAGGAAGGCTGAGATGATAATGTAGATGTAGTGGATGCAGCTTCTATAGGATCTAGTCGATTAAGGCATGCATGGATGACACCATGGGAACATGCAACTATTTTATAAGCAATCTAGTCATTATACTACTTAGGCCCAAAACTGTAAACCTGATGCCACTCATCCTCATTATCACTACTATTTTCTGGCCTCATGAAGATACATGCCACCTGTGCTGGAGCTGGGCCTAACCAAACTATGTTGTTATCCACCTCGTCTTAGATATAGTCTTTTAACATATAACACTACTTGAGAGTGTTCCCTAGGATTCGGTGATAGGGGTAGTAATTAGGGAAATCAGTGTGGTTCGCCTCTTTTGGCCTCCTACACTCAGGAAATGAATAATCCCCTGCTCCAAGGTACTGCTGATGTAACCGGGGACCTGTTCCTCGTTGAATGAGTAGGTCTGGGTTCTCTTGTCCGAAAAGGGGTCCCTTGGAGCTTGAACCAGAAGAGGAGATGGAGGAGCCTATCGAGGAGGTTGATCTTAGTTATCTCGCTTAGGTGGTGGTGACACATTATTTGGAGGGTCTCTGCGAGGTTGTGGAGGTGGCTCCACTTGTAACAACTCTAGTCGCCCGGGGGCCTCTATTTGGGCCACTACGGTGGGTTAGGACCTGGTGTCCCTTCTCGTGGTGATTACAGGAGTCAACAGACATGCATGCATAGCTTTCTGTATGGCTTCCTCTAGACATTGGGCCTTATCAGAAAAGTCTCGAATCCCTTGGGATTGTTTTGGGTGAGCATATAGGGGACCAGTTCCATCTTGAAATTCTGTGTGCATATCACAAGAAATGTCTCCTGATCCGAAATCATGTCAAGGGAATACATGAGTCCTTTCCACCGGGAGACAAAGTCAGCAACGCACTCATCATGCCTCTACTTGCACTTGAAGAGGTCTGCGATACTCGTCTTCCAAGTGGTGGAATTGAACTGGTATAGAAATAGCCTAAGGAGGTCTTCCCAATTGGGTACTGATCTCATGGGGTGCTGGTTGTACCAAACAAACACATTCCCTTCTAATGTTTGTATGAAAATTGGAGTTTGGCAGCCTCTTTCTGTTCTAGAGTTCCCAACATGGGGCCACACCTTGAGATAATGTGGGAAAGGTGCTGTTGAGGGTCCCCTTTCCCATTGAAGGGGGAAATATGGGATTCCCAAAACACGGGGGTGCTGGCATATCATCCACCCATGATGGAAATGGCTTTCCATCAGGTGGGATGGCCACCTATTGAGTCTCTAAGGCTTCGATATGGGTGATGAGTGCTGCCATTGGATCATCTGGGAAGTGGTTCTTATTTTGATGGGGATCCATAACTACCAGTGTTTTGGTAGGTTCTTTAACATAATAAGGCGGCCCAGAAGCTCTTGGAGCAGCTGGTGGAATGACATGTGGGCAGCTAGTGGAATCCGAGCTGGGTCCCAAGGATTTTCATGCTCTTCGGTAGGATTGGGAGAGATGTACCATGCCCTCTTTCCATAAGTTCCAACCTCAACCCTTTTTGGATGGGTTGGGTGGTTAGGGTCACCTAGAGGAAATTTACCAAGGGGAAGTTGTGCCTGCCCCTATTGCCCTGGCCGAGGATCACCATAACCTGTCCATCACCCCGCAGCGCGTTCAAAAAGAAGGTCTTCGACCACCTTCTTTTGTTCGGTGAGTTGATGACGCAACACGAATTTTTGTGTGTTTTCATCGGACTTCTGCACTGATCTAGACAGGTCATAGGGTTTGGCAGATCCGAGGTATTCCTTGCCCTTATTGGGATTTCGGCTGAGGACTAGTGCATCAATGGGCACAGGAAGACCCTGTAGATTCCTCTATTAACGATTAATATTTCCTGATGGGTTTAAGAAGTGGAAAAATCCATTTGGGGGAAGGTCCTCTCTAGGAATATCTAGCTCATTCTTTCCCTCTGGAAGGTAATCCATGTTAACCAAGACTCTTCCTAGAGTCATATACTCTTTGTCGCCTGGAAAATCAGGTTGTCCTCGGATAGGACTAAATAGGAGGGTAGAAAACTTCTCCCAGCCACGGATTTGTGTGTGGGGAGAATCCTCTTTTATAATCTCTGAATGCAGCATTGCTAGAGGGCCTTACGGCGACCTGGTGACTTTGGGCACTAAGCCACAGGGAGTGTGTCCCAATCAACCAGACAGAATTGTTCTCCAATGACCTCAAAATATTCTTGGATCTTATGGTAATCCACTCACTATCTATGAAGACGAAAATGAGTCACCTAGAGGGTCTAGTGGAAACACCCAAATTTCTCTTTGGTGAGAGATTCTGGCACACAAAAATTCGGTGCTACAACTGGCCAGAACATCTAGGGGAAATGGCCCACTGCAAGGTTATCCCACAAGCTCCTTGGTCCAGATTCAGGGACTGACCCTTCATTGTCCCACTAATCTACTAGAAGTGGATGGGAAAACGATAGTGGTACTGATACGGGCCGCTAGGATGGAAGGTTGGCCAGTGGAGAAAAGTGAAATCGTGCTGAAAAACCAACGCATCTTGGACTATCCTCCGAAGAGTTTAGTGAATTAGCCACCACATTGTGGAAAGATGGGTTGACGACCGTAGTTTCTAGAATCACAGCTATGTCTCATGGCGGTGGAAAATGATTCTTTTCATCCACCATTAGTCCCCTGAATAGTTTTTTGTGATCTCTAGTCGAGGTAGAGAGTGATTCTAGTGAGGATGGTGGCGATTGTATGGCCGTAACCCGTGGAGTTTCCAAAAAGTTTCCTCTTGAATATACCTACAAAGGGACTTGAGAATATTATGGACCTCACATTATGGAAGTATGAGGCTAATAGGCCTTGTTCCTTCCCCAACCATTGACACGGATGACCTTGGCGAGGGCTCCATCACTGAGTATTATTCTGCCTCAGATTCTGAGAAGCAAACCAGTTTGATCTCAGTCTAAATCTTCTCAGTTCTATTTTTATGGTGGCGATGACCCGCCCTCATTCCCGAGTATGGTTCTTCGTGATAGGGTAAATTTATAGTACGAGGAAGGCCTTTGGCCGTACTGGTGCTGGGGGTGAGAGTATTCCCACCTGAGTAAGCCGGGGTGCGATGTGCACCTGAACAAATATTGAAGGGAACACGGGGAGGACCTCTGTGTCCATAGACTGATGTGTAGAGGGAATCTCTATAGGGAATGTTGGAGTGGGTAGTACCTCCACTAGAGCTGATAAGATCATGGGTGTGGCCCTCGATGCATGCTTCCCCTAGCAGTGCCAGTGCGAGGATAGTCCTCATACTGGTTAAGCCAAACATAGGTAGGAACTTCGTGCTGGGTGCTAGTGAAGTGAAGTCAACCTTCACCCCTATGATTTCTAATGTGAAGAGGACATTTAACAGCTATTGCGAGGACAAGGAGAGGTCCCCCATTCTGTAGATTGACCAGATGTGCAACATCCCCACCCTAGTGTTATGTGCTGGGAGGGATGACTCTATACCCGACGTAATGATCTTGAGAGAGGCTTCCATGTAGAGTGTTACCATCATGGGGATATCCCTTATTCAAACTAAAGGTATCACAAGGTGGACCTCCATGCCGAGCATGGAAGTGTGGGAGACCCGTGTTCTCCATGGTGGTAGTACGAGGATGACCTCCATGCTGCCAGCAGTCGCTACCTGCACTAGCAGCAGAGGGAGTTGACCCAACCTACCCATGGGGTGGTTGGAGCCTCGATCTGGGCCGGTTATACAAGTACCCCTACTCAGCATGTGTAGGGGGATGATGATACAAGTAAACAGTGGAACGAGAAATAGTAGTTGATGTAGACGCCCCTCGGTGGGCGTCATTCTCAGCCTATGCCCGACATTGGTGTTGGGTCAACCAGACTGGGGCCATCAGTGTAGATGCATGGCTTACCTACTCCTCGACTCTTGGGACTAGATGGCGGTGCTAGCACGGCCTACTGGGAGACCTCCTTGGGATCCCCTAAAACGGGATCCTGCTCAGGCTGGACGAGATATCCCCTAACTCATCGATGTAAGGGAAATATTTATATAATAATTCTAGGGAAAGGTTTCATAAATGATTATATATTGGAGTGGGGAGTAGTGGCTCCCTATGCGGCCCTTGGGGGAGGAGGTGGCAATGAGGCGCAATCACCTCTATGTCATGCTGGTCCATATCCCATGTTGGTATAATTCCCTCCTCCTCGTATCGGAGTACGAGGTTGTTTATGACCCTTTTTGAACGAATTTAGATGGGGATATGGGGTGCAGACACCCAACAACTTTGGTTTTGGAGATTGTTTCCAAAGCGGTTGTGCCACATGGGGTTTACGCATTGTCATTTCCCCTGCCCATATATCTGTGGGAGGGTGGAGACTGGGCTCTTGGTGCAACAGATTTATTCCGGAAAAATAGAGAGATTAAGCCATTAATGTTGAAACAAAGAAATCGACATCCAGTACCCCAACTCCATTCTGTATCCCATAGCTAATAAAAAGGTTCCACACTGAAAACATTGCAGACTGGGATGTCCAACATTTTGACTTCCCCAACTTCTGGTGAGTTTCATGCCAAGGCCGCAATTTGATTGGCGGGACCCGGTTCCAGATAGATGGATCTGGTGACACTCTAATCCATCTATGGCTCTAATACTAATAATATCCATATTTAGGAGAAGATATTCAGGTTGGGTTCACCATTTTTGTTTCTGATACTTTCGCTAGGGCGTGCACATTCGTCTACGGAGGACGCGCACCTATTTCCCCGCATTCCCACTTTCTAAAGGCATCATCATATGTTTCTTATGCCGATATGTTTTCTCCTTGATTGAAATGGGATGATGGGATGTCTATTCTTCCTTATGTAGAGTCCTCCTCAGTGCTCGCCACCTATTCCAGGTCTCCCTTGTAGACTAAGACGTTTCTCTTGAAACTCTTCCTGGTTCCATGCCTTCATGGACACAGGTTAATTACACTGCTTCTGTTGGGACATTCCAAGGGGTCTGGTCTGGGAAGTAACCTTCGGTCGGGAGATTAGTCATGTTGTACATCACTGGCATGTCTAGACGTTAGAACACTGGAACATCTATATTTCCTCCCCTTATTAGAGGGATTCTCAAAGGTGTGGAAGCCCGAGGAATCCCATGTTGCATGTGAGGAATTATATGCCATAGATCTGAGGTTTACCCCAGCTTCCTATGTTTAACACAGGGTATATCATAGGTTTATCATCTAGTAGAGATGGATCAGACTGATCCGAACATTGACTAGAGTGGATCAGATGGGTGTGACCCATAGAGGAAACACTGATGCTAGAAAGTGAATTTTCATGATCTCACCAGGTTGTGTCAGCCCTAGTAAGAATCTGGATGTATAATTAATGGTTAAATGAAGTGGATGGATAATGAGGTGGAGTCGACTTGAGGGAAATTTTGTTATTGGGTTTGAGCCTCAAAGAGACCTCCTACGTATCACCATGGAAGGGAATCAAAGTCTGCATAGTTTGTGAAATGATGGGACACCTAAATAGGCGACCTGTATGGATGGGACATGAGGGAATTGGAACCTCCAGGTTAGGGCATGAAATTGGGGTGTGTGCGAAGGAAAATGGCCAGATGAAATTTTAGGGCTTACGCATGACTAATGGCTGGAGAGTTGATCAGATACCATTGTGACAGACCAGTGATATGGGTCCCAACAGAAGGGACAACACCAGCTTACCATTGGTCTTGGATTGACAACAGCTTACAAATGACATGGACTCACAGTGGCTTACTACTAAATGGGGTCACAATGGCTTACTATTGGATGGTGTCACAATGGCTTACCGCTGGATGGCGTCACAATGGATTACTGCTGGATGGGGTCACAATGGCTTATGGTTGGATAGGGTCACAACGGCTTACCGCTGGAAAGGGTCACAATGACATACCAAGGTATGGGGTCACAATGTCTTACCACAGGATGGGGTTGAACCTCATGGAGGCTTCCTACGTACCCTATCTAAGAGACAAGGATCAAAGCCCATGTAGTTTGGGATAGTGGATGCAATTTAACTTCGTACAAGAGGAAAAAGGGGCATGTAGTCTAACATCATGCGGGACGAAGGTGGTCTAATGTGAAGGGGGGTCAGAACCAATAGGGTGTTGGGCTTGAACCTCAGGGAGGCTTCCTACGTACCTTGACTTGGCAGGTATCAGAGTCACTGTAGTTCAGGAGCGGTGTTAGTGAACTGACGTAAAGGGCATCATGACCAATGGTATTTGGACTTGAACCTCAGGGAGGATTCTTACATACCTTTCCTTGGCTAGGATCAAAGTCCTTGTAGTTCATGAGAGATGTTGGTGAACTGATGTGAAGGGAGTCTAGACCAATGGGTCTCAGGTTTGAACCTCAGGGAGGCTTCATACGTACCTTGCATTGGCAAGGATAAAAGTCCCTATAGTTCAGGATATTTCTTGGTGAACCAATGTGAAGGTTGTTGGGACCAATGGGTGTTGGACTTGAACCTCGTGGAGGCTTTCTATATACCTTTCCTTGGAAAGTATCAAAGTCCACATAGTTCGGGAGGATTCAGAACCGACATGAAGATGGTTACTACCAATGGGTGTTGGTTTTAAAACTCATGGAGGCTTCCTACATACCATTTCATGGAAATTATCAAAGTCCACGTAGTTTTGGAGGAGTGGGAACCAACGTAAAGATGGTTGGAACCCATGGGTGTTGGGTTTGAACCTCAGGGAGGCTTCTTACGTACCTTGTCTTGGCAAGGATCAAAGTTCACATAGTTTTGGAGGAGTGGGAACCGACGTGAAGATGGTTGGTACCAATGGGTGTTCGGCATGAACCTCAGGGAGGATTCCTACATACCTTGCCTTGGCAAGGATCAACATCAACATAGTTCAGGAAGAGTGTGGGGATTACACTATAGGATACACAAAGAGGATGTCATGGTCGGTGCTTTCACCAATCCCACATGTGTTATGCTCGATGTGAGACACAAGAGGTAGCAAAGACATGACATTCACATCACGAAACATGCATCCGTGTGAATTGGAATGGGGGGATTACACAAGGTTATCAGCCCAAAAGGGAAACATGAGCATACGCATGGTCATTAGCCCAAAGTGGAAACATGGGCTTATTCATGGTTAGCAGCACAAAGTGATGGAGATTGGGACTTACTCAAGCATGGAGGCCAGGGAGGCGACAAAGCCCAATAGGAAAGGGATTTGCTACTGAAGAAATTAGGGATCTAGTGCCCATCCTCCCATCTCTAGTCCTTGGGACCGAAGAATAAAGGAGGAGCAGGATTGCTACCTACCTCATGATAGGTTAGTGCTTACACCAAAGTGGATGCCCTTACCCCATGGAGAAACACCGCTCCAAAAAAGTGCATCTCATTCCTTGTGAGGAATAATTTCACTCCCATGGAGACCAGTGGGCATGAAGAATGTCCAAGGTGGGGGCACCCTATGTACGATTCATGGGGTGAAGTCACAGTTTATCATCGTGTGTATAGGACGATGGTTCTCAGAAATTTAACGTCTTGCAGCACAGACGATGTGGGTGCAATCCGCTCCCCCTAGGACTTATATAATTGATACCTATCACCCCTTATGGAAGGTAAGGAATTAAAATTTACATGGTGAAGGGGTGTTTTAGAGTGATCCATTGGGGTTATCACGTTAGCATGGCTATGTGAAGAAGCAATAACTGTTAGTGTTCCTTTTCGAAGAAGCATGAGGCAAAGCAATACAACGGGAAGCACCGCTCGAGGGACTCTGAAGTTATTTAGTATGATCCTAGAGGGTCATATGAGATAAGTGTGTGTAATGGTTTGGGAATAAGAAGTGCCCGAAGATTATGTATGGGAGAGGGATAACGAACATATGCGAAAGAGTGCGCACAAGGAGGATGGTTGCATGAAAATGGAGCAGTTGCACGGAAAAGGCTAGGGTGGGTGGACCCCAAGGGTTTGCATTCAATTGGAGGGCTTTGTGTGTAGTCAGTGCAAAATTGGGACAATTGTGTAGGAATGACCGATTGCACATGTAATTGGAGAGGTTTACACGCAAATGGGAGTAGGGGTTCTACGTGAAAATTGAACAGATTGTGTGTAAGGATTGACACGCAAGGCAGAGTAGTTGCGCACAAAAAACTACCTAGGGTTTTCCACGCAGGAGGAAGAGCTTGCATGCAGAATCCCCAAGCTTAAGGGACTTGTGTGAGGATCAAGAACGAGTGGTCCCACACAATGGCGGACTCCTGGGAGACCTGTCGCCAAAAATCCCGTTCCTGAAGGCCATCATTTTCGTAAAGGGGAGACAAATTGCATGCACAAGAGACTGTTTGGATTCTTTTGCCTAGAAGTCGAAGGTTCGTCCTTATATTTATAGGTGTTTAGGGTCTTTGGGTCTACGTGGAAGGCGGTCAGTGTGAAATATTGTGAGCTTGGCATTGGCAGCATGAATGATTCACCACCCGGGTCAGCCACACACAAGTTCTGTGCAGGGTGTCGGCGGCGCGAAAGTTTCTACCCCTGCGTGGAAAATTCCATGGGATCCCGCTGTTTTTTGCGCGCAAGAGACATTTTTTGCGCGCCTGTATTATTTTTTGCGTGGCCCTTCTGTTCCTCCCAAAATTGATCTCCAAGTCAAAATACGCCTCCGCTTTATCCGCATATACCCGTATTAGGCTTTGGGTGCAATTTTTCAGCATCTACATTCATTTTTTCTAGGCCTGTGATACCATTAACATTAAGATATAGTTTAAACATTTCTAATTTGGGAAACTAATTCATCCCATGAGTTTATAGATGCATTTAAGGGATACCATTAACTAGTCCCCAACCTGTATAGTTCATGTCCAAATAATTTAAATAAACAAAGTTCCTTATAATATATCCATATTTAAAAAAGTATATGGTTTTACCAATATTTCCCTAAATAATCAAATAAATTTCAATTTAAACACCATATGAAAAATGGTATTTTGTTTAGGCAATGCTAATATCCATTATATGAGAATATGGATATTCATGTAAATTTACAAAGAAAAATGATTACAATAAATTTATTGTTTCAATATAAATTCAACAATATAAAAATTAAGTGATATTACAATGATAATCATAATGAACAATCTTGACGAGACTAATCCTTAAACATTCCAAAAGTGTCTCATAACACTTGGAAACATTTGAAACATAATACTAAGAAAGTTATGACATTAAATGACACTTGAAATATTATTCAAATAGTATATTCATGATATAACAAGAAAAAGGTAGTATATACACCAAATAAAATTTAATTGGCACATAATAACAAATAAGTCTCAATGAAATGTAAATTGAGATGTAATTCTTTAATAATGTGGTAATAAATGTATTTTAAAAACATATGGAAATAATAATTAAAAAAATACCATGATGATAATAAAATTCATGATATTTTATTTCAATGTGGTAGTACGTACACCATAGATAAGAAATTATGTGCATAACAATAATTTATGCCTCGCAAAGAGAAAAGTAAGACAAGAATCCCTTACTACAATAGTTGATTCAGAATCATGGAATCCATTAAAGATTAATACTATATTAAAATGTTTAATACCATTAAATAAAGGTAAATCAAGATATAATTTATCAATATTGGTTGTGAGTATACCACAAAAAATAAGTGAGTGGTAAACATGACATTTATCTCACAGATGTAAATAGTGAGATGAGAATCCCTAACCTTGATTTTTCATTTTGGTGAACTTCCATTATCTTATTGTATAATAAAATTATGTTAATTTTATACATTATTGAGAACCTTTTTCATTTTTATCATTAAATTTATTTCAATTTTTATTATATTTTATACAAAAAAATAAATAATTAAATTTACATTGGGTGTTTTGATCAAATTGGGTTTATCCGTCAAAAAACTTTTGATAGGTCAACTATGGTAAAAGGATTCATTATATAACATCTAAAGAATAATAAAAATGACATAATTATAATTTTTATACATTAATTATACTTATAAAATCAATCATTAATTATGGTAATTAAATCTGATTCAACATTATGATCATGGGGGCGGTAGGTCATGCGTACACATGAGTAACGTTCTCATTTTTTCAATGATAATTGTGGAAAGAATTTATATAACTCTTTATATTTACAGAAAGATAATTATATCATAAATACCATATTATTTAATCATATATAATTATATATAAATTTCTTGGATGAAAAAGTAATCACATCATGTGGAGGAGGTGGTAGTCAACACATCCACAAATAACATTATCACCTTTTATGTGCGTGAAAGGGTAATAAACAAAATGATATATATGTGTGTGTGTGTGTAACTAGGTAATGTATGCAATATATAGGTTTTAATTTCACGTATTTTTAATTTAAACCATCTCCTATACATTCCATGTATCATGTGAATGAATCACATCACTTTGAGGGGTCGATAGTCCACACTTCCTCAAACGATGATATGATATTAACTCCAAATGGAAAGTATTAAAGATATGTGTAATAAAAGGATTAAATAAGTATAAATAAATAATATATATCATATATATCATATATAAATATTGTGTCCATTATAATTTCCACCATGATAGGTCGTGGTAAGGAAAAATGAACTATCATCATTTTGTGAATTACAAGTTCGTTGTACACAGAAATAGTGTGTTCATTACCCATTATATGGAAGTGTGTGTAATTTTAAGTAGGAAAATTTTAAATGAATACTAGTATATTGAGGATACTGGATTTTTTACATAATAGTGTATTAATAACAAATGAGGGGCTAGAGAATGGAAATAAAATTAAAAAGATTTAGAGAAGATATTACCTCTTAATTGGGTAACTACTGTTGGTTTGTACCAAAAGGCTTACTTGGAAGGATTTATAACAGAGGTTTGTATTTATTGTATAGGATAGGGTTCTTTGGAATCTATATGGGTAGATCATTTCTGAAACTAAGTGTTTTTATTGGTGTGATTAATTGGGAGAGGTGGTGTCCTTTTATAAGGAAGTAAAAGGACTTAGATGGAATTTTTTGAAACAAGTTTTGTGTACATGTTTATTACCTAAACAAAGTAATACTGAATAAATGAAAATAAATAATTTAATGTTTAGGGACAATATATTTCCATATAATGGGTGTTCTACAAGTGGATAGGTCATTTGAGCCCATAAGTTAATGGCTTCTTCCCCTATTATGCTGAATTTGACTTAATAATTGGAATAAATTTTAATTAATTTCACTATTATTTTATGTAAAAATAAAATTTGGTCTTATTAGATATTATAAATTACTCCAGTTCCAAATATGGAATATATTTTTCTAAATTCTAATCGCATAAGTGCAATAAATTAATTTAAAATTCATTCTGTGGGCAAGACAACAATGTAGGTTTTTAAAGTAAAATCATATACATGTTTTGTATGTTTTTATAATAAATTTTAAAGTTATATTGATTAAAATGGAATAAAATATATTATTGATTAAAAATACTATATAATTAAACTTTAAACCCATTTAAAATTAAAATTTAACTACATAAATAAATTAAATTATAAATTAGTTTTGAACTAGAATTCAATATTTTTAACTATTCGTTAAAAAAAATGAAATGATTCAGAACAATATAAAAAATTAATAATAACCTAATTATTTTGTTTATAATTCAAATATGAAGTTTATTTTGACATATTAAATAAATTTAACTATCAAAATTCATATTTAATATGGTTTCTCCATTAAAATTTGGTAAACATGCCTTTATAAAAATATTGGTTTTTATCTGTAATGAAATGTTTGTTCTTATCTTATACATATCTAACCTAATAGATGAATATCAAAAAAAATATTTCAATGAACATATAAAATATATATTTTAATAAATTGATTAACTAATTTTAGTTAATTATTTTTATTAAGACAAAACTCCTTTGGAAGCATAAAAAATAAAAAAAATCTTTTTTATATCCAATTGGTTCTTATTTTCATTTATCATTAATTGGTAACCCATTAATTAATTTTATATTTATATAAACCATAAATTTCTCTAAGTTAGTTAATACTATTTATAACTACTAACATAAAATCTATTTTATATCATATTATATTAAAAAATATTATTTTAATAATACATTTTTATTTGGTTAAACTCATTCTTGCGTGTAACACAAGCTATTGAGGATATTTTCTCTTGAATGTAACTCTAGATAACATGGTGTTTCATTCATTATAAGATATATCAAGTTTATAATATATATATAATATTTAATATATTATAAATTATCCATATATTATATTACCTTATGTTCATGGTGTCACATTTCCTACACAATATCGAAAACATGGTTGTACGTTAGAATTTTGGGGTGTAACAAGAGTGGGGATGGTTCTTCATTTACAAATATGACAAGAAAACTGATCATTTTTCTTCATAAAAATCACTCTATAATTCATCAAAAAAATTCTAAATAATTTTTCATCAATGATTTCATCTGAATAATGAAAGTGAGAGGTAAAATTAAATATCTTTAAATTAATCATTTTTAACATCGTCAGGTTATTTGACTGAAAATATCAGTGGTGAAATTTATTCTCCTAGTGGTTTAGATTTTTGTTTCATGAGATATTGTTCATATAGTTATTGTAGGTAACTAGAAATAATTTTCATTTTTCTTTTATCTCTATATCACTACTTGAATTCCAAGCATCTAGGAATCTCTTTAATCATACACATGATCCTGTATTTAAGAGTAATTTGTCTATCCATAGAGTGGATCTCCTTAAAAATAATCATAAAAATTATTTTTAAAATATTTTATAATGGAATAAGGATTAATAAGATGATAAATTCACTAAAATAATCACTAAGTTACACATTAATAATTATGTTACATAATTCATAGGTTTTAACAGTCCTTAGAATCAAAAAAAAATATTTATAGTTTTCCAAATAAAAAAATGGAAGATCAGGCTCCTCCCCAAACAAGTTCTTAGTACTCAACATTATGTGTTTCTCTTTAAATTTTTATACAATTCTTTTTTCGTTAATGAAATTATAATGTTGTAAATAATGGGGAATTTTTATTGTGTGAGATAAAAAATAAACAAATAGATTTAAATTAGACTAAAATGTGTAAGTATGAAAATAAATATCCAAAGCAGACTCATCTATATGATCATTATTTTTCTTCTTTATTATAATTATTTCAACTAAATTATTTCACTCCATCATATGTGAAATAATCACCATATATAAAAATATTGACAAGTTGTAGTGAATTTGAAAATATCTATGTTTACAACACATCCACATCCTCTTTTATTATCAAGCTAGGGATCTCCTCAATCGAGAGAACTCCTTAACCCCCCCTCAGCAGTATAGATTTTCAACCATTCATACCATAATATCAATGAATAAATGTTATATCATGATAAATAATTTAAAAGAGAGATATGTTCAGGTTAAATAATAATAACATCTTAGATAAATCTTAGTAAGGAAATTTTTTACCAACATCCCACCATAAACAACCTTTTAATGAACCTTGAATTGAAATGTGCTAATTAAATATAATTAATTAGGGACTATATATAATCATATGATATTCCCCTAGGTATATCCTTAAGTTATTCATCCACCATTTTGGAGATTATAGATCACTCTAACAATAAAGGTAAATAGATGGGAAGAAACATAAATATAAAATTTAGATGAATAAATTTATTTTTTTTATAAAATAAATATAGAAAAAATTGAAATTAAACATCTATATATAAAGGGACTTTTTATGAATTTATAGGCAACAAAAAACACTTCAAAACTTTTCTCCCATCCTTTATATGGGTTTCAAATGGCTCTTATAACTTCAAAGTATCATGTTAATGGGATTTAGTACATGTGTCAAAACCTAATCTATAAAATAAATGTTTTTTCACATGGATAATTATTCATGGAATTTTACAATATTGTTCTGAAAATAGAGAATAATATATATGAGGGTCTCATTTGGATGCATGTGATCGAAGTGTAATGTCCTCATCATCAGTGGTTTTGGTGAGTTTGGCCCACATATTATTTGGGAATACATCATAGAGTATACTATAAATAATAATTGAAGAATTTTGTCAGCCTACCAACATAGTCCTGTAATAGTGGATGATGATGCATCATAGTGGGAATTTAATATCGTGATTGAGATCATGAATAAGTTGATGGGTAGATTTAATTTATTGGATAAACTCATGGTAGGGCTGAATAGATAATAGATACTGGTAATTTTTCATCATTATATATAGTAAGAAATTACAGAGTGATATTAGATCATCAAGGTAAAATAATTTCCAAAAGAACATATCATTAAAATGCTGATTATGTGTATTTGATAATAGATTATCCGTTGGATCTTGAGATGCATCCGGGGGAATGATGTGTGGCCATGAAACAACATGAGTCATTATGGAATGATAATTATGTGAGGGCACTCCATGATGCAATGTTAGAGGTTGGTATGTCCCATGGTTTAAGAATAAATCAACATTTATAAAGATAACACCTTTTCAAGACCCATCCTAAGAGTGCATAAATGAGAGGATTACATGTGAGTATTTTTTGTTAGAGTCCACAAATATAATATAATATCTTTACATCTCTTGGTGAGATAGGGATCCTTCCTTGATTCTATATCAATATCAAACATTGATTACATTGAGGTGAAAACACTATCTTTGTTTCTCAATCATTCCTTCAATATCCTATATGATACTCCACCATCATCATGGTTTACTCAATATATTCTCCAGTAAGCTGATTAAAAAAAAAGAAAAAATTATATCATTAAAATATTGAATTCCATTTAAATAAAAAATTTCATGATTCTAGTATGTTTTTCAATAAAATACATTTTATTAAAAATTACTAATTATGTTATATTGATAATATAATATCATAATAGTGGGTTTATTTTTAATGAATAGGAGATTAAAAATATTGAATTTTTATATTAAATCAATTTTTTTAATATCTTATTTGATATGTATGTGGTTTTTACACAATTTTTCTCCACCCATATTATCGTAGAATGGGCCATTAAGCTTGAATTTATAATAACAACTATTTTAGAATTTTTTTAATTTTAGAGAAGTAATAATTTCTTAATTTAAAATGAAGAAGATATATCTATAAAAACTCGCAATCCTATATTTCTCATATATAGTGATAATTTAATTCTTTGACACTCATCAAACATTCCTGTAGTAATAAAATTTATCTAATTTGATTTTTTGTTTTGTATTTTAAAACCACAAGGTCCCAATCACCCATTGTGGAACGGTTAAATATGATTATAAAATTCATTCATTATTTATAAATTTTTCTAATGTTTGTAAGAAAAATAATTTCAAGTATCCTGTTTCTTTGAAATGGGTTAAAACACTAATATTTTTTGAACTTTTTTGTTGTAACGATGGGATAGTTTTAAAACCAAGCTTTAGGATTATTTTTTGAATGTTGGGTTCTTTTAAACATGTTTATATCAGTCTTGGGTAAAGGCTCGAGGAGTTTCTTGGATGGCTATATGGGTTTCGATAGCACCGGGCTTGGTCGAGGTGTACGCATAGACTGTGCATGAATAGTAAAACTGTGTGGGTTAGTAGTGCATGTTAAAATGGGTGTCAAGTAGTGGAAACATGGTCTGAGAATGGTATATCAGACCATGAAAGTTAAATCGTGTGGCATACCTAGTTTTATGTTTTGTTTAATTTATTTAATTAAATCCATGATTAAAAAAGATTTAATTAAATTATTTTATTTGGGAGTGTTATTAAATTAAATTCAAGGTTAAGAGAAATTTAATAAATTGATGTGAATTCAAGGATTCATTTAATTAAATTAAGGTTTAGATAATTAATTAAGTTATGATTTACTGGAGATTTTATTTAATAAAATTCATTTGAAAAGAATTTAATTAAATAAAGTTATATAGTGGTTTTATTTAACTAAATTAAAGATAAGTGATTTTAATTAAATGAAGGATAGATGGAGAATGAATAATTTTTTTAATTAAATTATGGTGGAGAAATTTTAATTAAATGGAATTAAATAGGGGAATTTATTTAATTAAATTATGTTGAGAGTTATTTATTAAATGTTGTTGGGATAGAGAAGTTATTTAATTAAATTGAGATGAAAATATTTAAATTTATTTTTTAAAATGATAATGAGCTAGAGTCTTTATTTAATTAAATTGAGATCATAGGAATTTAATTAAATTATTTGTAAATTATGAGTTAGGGGTTATCAAAAAAGGGTAATATTAAATGGTAAAATTTAGATGATGTATAAATTAAGATTTGGGTTTTCTTTTAAAAAAAATTAAAGGTAAATGGGAATTTAATTAATTAATGTGAAGTGGATATTTTATTTAATTAAATTCAAGGTTACGAAAAAATTTAATTAGTCGTTGTGAAATGTTGCTTATTATTTAATTAAAATGTGGTTGATATAATTTAATTAAATAATGTTGATGAGTTGGAGTTGTTAATTTAATGAATTTTTTTTCATAAAATTTTATTAAATAACATGAATTAATAAAATTATTTAATTAAATTTAGTTGGAATGAATTTAATTAAACGATGACTAATGAGGTGTCGTATTTTTTTAATTAAAATATATTGAGAAAATTTAATTAAATAATAATATGTTGGAAATTTTTTTAATTAAATTTAGTTGCAATAAAATTTAATTAAATGAATCATTAAGTGTAGAGTTAGGGTTTTATCTAATTAAATTAAAGGTTAAGATGAATTTCATTATTTGATAAAAATGGGGTTTTATTTAATAAAATTGTGTTCAGATAATTTAATTAAAAAACTTGAATTGGGAAATATTATTTAATTAAATTCTGTTGGAAATAATTTAATTACATGATGATTAATGTGGTTTATTTTTTTATTAATTAATTTATTTTTAGTGAATATAATTAAATGAAAATGAGTTGGAAAATTTTTTTAATTAAATTTTGTTTCAAATGAATTTAATTAAATTACATGTTAAATGTGGAGTTGGGGTTTTACCTTATTAAATTGAAGGTTAAGATGAATTTAATTATTTGATAAAAAATGGGGGTTTTATTTAATTAAATTGCGTTGATAGAATTTAATTAAATGATGATGAGTTAGAGATTTTATTTAATTAAATTAATTGGAGAAAAAATAATTAAATGGTGTGTAATTGGGGAGTTGGGGTTAATCTAATATTTTTAATAAGGATGTGTAATAATTATAACAGGATGGTTATTATTATTATAACTATTATATTAATTCCTATAATTTTTTAAGTTTTAATCTACTATTTGAGGGAGAATAAAAGAGGGAGGCACACCTCTCCCTCCTCCTACATGTGGCGCGATGCACCCATGGTACACCATCCATGGGTAGCACACCACCCTCCTCTCCTGACTCCCTATACACGTGCCAGATCGCGGTGGATCTTTCACAAAAGTCTTCTAACTCATCGAGGTAATTCCTTCTCTATGTGTTTTTTTTTTCAGCATCAATCCTCTCAGTTATCCTTCGCCCAGGTTCCATTGAGAGAAAACCCTACCATCTAGATTAACACAGATTTATTGTTTCTTCTAATCATAGGTGGTGCGAAAGATGTCTTGGGATGCATTGTTCCGTATTTTGATGATTTCCACTGAAGAAGAAGTGATGCGTTTTGTTTTATTTCATAGTAAACATATTTAGGTAAGTATATATACTCGATAAATGGTTTTTCTAAGTTGTGTTTGATTATTTTGGTGTGTGTTGGTCCCCGCTGCATTAATTTAGAGTGTTCGATGTTGTTGTTAGGTGTCGTGATCAATTCCAATAATGTGCACACATTAATTTGGAAGTTTGTATGCACGAATGGATAGCGTTTTGAGTTAGAAAGTATTTTCTCTACTATTTCTTTGAGGTAGTGTCCTCAACATTGCTTAATTAATAAATCGCGGTAGTTGTTTAAATACTATTGTTTGAAAATATGACTATAAATACTGTATGAGTTGATTATTGGAATAAAATGATTTATTAGATTTCAAAATCTCATTTTTGTAATAAAACCCCTCTAAAGGATGTGTGATGCCTTCAATCTAAAAACATAATGATTATACTGATATTTTTGTTTATCTTACTGATATGTGTTTTCATACTACAACCCTTACATGTTGACACACTTTGCTTAATTAGTAATTATGAGTTTAGGGTGTGATAAGTTGAGATAATTGATTATGAATTAATGAGTGGGATATATTGAGATAATTAAATGTGAATTAATTGTATTCTTTGAGAGTTGTAATTGAGACAATTAATCATGTAATTAAGTATGTGATATTAAATTGTCTAAGTTGAGATAATTAATTTAGAATTAATTTTGTGTTTTAAGATTTTGAATTGAGATAATTAATCGGGGGATTAAATATATGACATTAAATTGGATAAGTTGAGATAATTATTTATGAATTAATTAGGTTCTTTGATTATTTTAATTGAGATAATTAATTAAGGGATTAATTATAAAATATTAAATTAGATAAGTCGAGATAATTTATTGTGAATTAATTTCTTTTTAGATTTATAATCGAGATAATAAATCATCGGATTAATTATGTGATATTAAATTGGATAACCTGAGATAATTCATTTTTAAATAATTATGTTCTTTGAGAATTATAATTGAGATAATTAATTGGGGGATTAATTATGAGATTTTAAATTGCCTAAGTTGAGTTAATTAATTGTGAATAATTTTTTTTGAGATTTCTAATTTAGATAATTAATCCAGGAGACTAATTTGGATATATTAAATGAGATAAGTGGAGATATTTAATTGTTAATTAATTATGTTCTTTGGGAATTGAAATTATATAACTAATAGGGTGATTAATTATGATATATGAAATTTAGCTAAGTTTATATATTTAATTGTGATTTAATTATGTGCCTTTTATTTTATGATCTATATATTTAACTATGGAATTAAATATGGAATGTTGAGATTCATAATGAGATAATTAATTTGGGAAAATTAATTATAATACATGAATTTTGTTGTTGATTAATTAATGGATTGATTAATTAATTGTATTTGTGTACCTAGTTAATTTTTGAGTTAACTAATGGATTTGAGTATGACCAATGATATGAATTAGAGGCCCTTACCTCATGTTTTTGAGTTGAATGTGAATCCTATGTTAATTTTTGAATTTAAATACTTAATATTCCTTTCCTTAAGTAAAAATGTTAATATTCTTGCTTATACATAATTAAAATAGTCTAATAAAATTCATGAGAGGTTAAATTATTCATGAATTAAATGTGGTAAATGGTTACGCCTTGTATAGGTAGGGGATCCAAGGGACCGTGAGAGCCCTTTGGGAGAACGAATATGTTATCATCTTTACTAATCCTTAAGAGAATGTGAGACCTCGTGGATTTGATCTTGGGGATAGACTGTGTGTGCTACTCTTGGTGATAGATGTCTGTGTGTTACGTCCTGATCCATCCAGCATCATTTTCCAATAGACCATCAGATCTTGGGATTGGAAGACCGTGTGAGATTTCATGTTGATTTCAAAGAGGGCATGAGAGATTTTTTTGTTCAGACCAGGGGAAATACCATGAGTTCTTCCCTTTGTAATGAATGTATGTGCATTATATCTTGGTCCATCGAGAAATAGTATCCATGGTATGTGTCCTTTTGGCGTTGGTACGTGCTTAGTTAATATTGGAGGATTCTAAGAATATCTATCAATTTATATATATATATACTGTTACAATATATAAAAATATATATAAACTGTTACAATATATATACACACATAATTGACAAGATCAGGCATACCATCCATGGGCTGAAGCAGGTATCACCATCAAGTGTCCCTTAGGTACTGGGATGGGTTCTTGGATATTTATTAAATTTTGTTATTTCTTCGATATACTTGAATTCTGTTTAATTTTATTTCATTATCTAGATTGAGATGTACATCGGTGGTCCCGACCCACTAAGATTTATATCTCACACACAATTCGAGAATCCATTGCACTGGGGTACCTGAGTATGCTCTACTTGTTTACAGGACCTTGTACATTGGTGGTTGTTATTTTCTTGTACTTGGGAGTTAAGAGAAAAGGAACGAGCGGGATCTCAAGATGCTTGTGGTGATTGCCCTTGGGGCTTTGGGACTATTCAATTTTTTTGTACTGATATTTAAATCCTAATGATTTGGTTACTTATTTCATAGATGTACCACCATGAAATGCATTCATTGTATCAACTGGAATTTCCATTTTCTTTATTGAGTTGATATTAGAATTGACATGTACTACATCAGTTATTTATTTATATTTCTTCTACTATTTTCATCTATTTATATATTTTTATACTACTTTGAAAAATATGGAATGAGGGTATAGTCTCCCCACTGATGATCCTTATGCCCTCGCTGCTATTCGACAGCCTGTAGCATATGGGGAGGCATGCTTGAGGTTATGTGGAAACCGAACCTATTACCAGTTTGAGGGTAAGCTAATACCAAATGACACAACTAAAATTATTCTATCCTATAATGAAATACACAATATATTAATTAATTAATGAAAAGTAAATGGGAATAATGATTTTACATGGATCACTATAATGTTCAATGTCCAAGTAGTACATGACAATGATGTTATTATGTATCCAGGAATTCACTGGCTCTTTATTGAGTGAATATAAATTTCATAAATAGATCACTATTGAATACATAGTTCACTACATCTTTTACTATTTCAATTTACTAGTTCCAGGAAAACAAAAAAGTAATATTACTCCTTATACATTATAATGGAGGTTCCCTAGAAATAAATACCAAAATCCAGTATAGGTTATTATCTTTAGTTTTTATCCTTTAATAGATCCATATATTCAATATCATGAATGTTTTTAATACTCAACACACCAAACTCCATTATATTCCAAATTGAAATATGTTTCTCTCTCCCACTCTAATTTTGTTCCATCTCACTTATCAAAACCTTCAATCAAATATTTTTTATGCATTAATCAAATATATCTAACAATTCATGCCCCTTTTCACCTCGACATTAATTATAAAAAAATCAATAATAGTCAACATAATTTTCCCTTTTATCTATGAAATCATACCGTATTTAAAAATAATAAATTTTTTTAATAAAATATAGATATCCAATAAATAATAGTCTAATACATGTTCTTACATTATAATGTATCTCAATTTAAAAATATCTATAAAATCATAGTATAATAGTTTTTAAAAATATAAAGGATTACAGACTTCAAAATCTTATAAATCTACCATATATATGTACAATTTTTTAGTATATATAATTAAAGTGGAATTATTATTCCACAAAAAATCATGTATCTTGTTATAGAATGATCTTGACCATAACACACATCCTTATATACTTATCTTGTAAAACAAATTTGTTAAAAACAAGAATATTAGTTTTTTCATAATCTTCTATTCGTAACCAATAGCCTGAACCCTTCCTCATTTTTTACAATATATTATTGTTTAGTGAACATATTTTGACACACTGATCTACATAGGTTAATTAGCTCACAACCATGTGTTAAAAACTATTTCATGTTATTTTACCATCATGGTGGAATTTTAATTTCATTAGTTAAAAGTATTCACTAGACCCCCCCATCAAATAACAGCAACAAAAAACAAATTATATAGTAAGATTTTTTATTTTTGTTCAAAAATAACTATAATAATCATCAAAACAACTCCAACCATATTCCAACCATCATTATAGATATAATTCATCTGAAAATGTTAATTAACAATAAGACATAAATTTTTGAATATGTGTTATCATTTTTTACTTTTTTAGTAAATATAATACTCTCCATCAAATCCTTATAGCATTAAAATGTTATGTATATTAATCTAAGTCTAAATAAATCATTCTTAATTTTTAATCATGTAGTTGTATAGAACCTTCTATGATTATGTCATTTATCTTTCATTAATACCCAAGTCTTTATCACTACAAGATATTGGTCCCATGGATTTTATCTCCCACTACATCATTTATAGAATTTCATCCCCTAAAGAGGTATTTAATCCCATTGATTTTGGATTTTAATATTACATACTACAAATTGTTAAAATTTTATGTCCACTCATGTCTATTATTTCTCTTCTTTAAAATATAAAGCTAATGGTCATTAAATTTTCAGTCCAATCACAAACAAACATCTATGTTATGTAATATACACATATGGGGTTAGTTATTTTTTAACCTACTTATACATTGAAAGATATCTGAACATGGATATTTAATTGAGGTTTCTCACCCATCAATATGGTCAGTGATTTGGTGAAAATATATTCCACTTATTGATTTTTTTATAATATAATTCACCTTAATAACTCTATGACCCACTTTTTTTTTATAAAGTTGTACCAAATTTTTATATTGTTTATGTAATAATGTTTTGATGGAATACTATAAGTTTAATTTTGATTTATTTTTATATAATTCCACTATTTAAATCTTCACTTGATCACTAAAATATTCCAAGTATTATTTCATCCAAATAAATTTGATACATGGTTTTGTTGATGATATATTCTATCATTCATTTTTTCCTAAGTAAAATTATTTCTAAATCATTTCTATAACAACTAACTTATTTTTTACAAATAATGATTAGTCATATACTTGTTTATATTCTATCTATAGTGTCTCCATACAAATAAATGTATACATATACCACTAAATATCATTATTTTTCTATATTATATCCATATAAATATACAATGGTACAGTTTATATACCTCATGACCAATTTTTCTTCCATAATATTATCTTCCTTACTATTATTTTCAATCCTTGAATTTAATAATGTTTTTTGAACCATATATTGTATAGTTTCCATAAAATATTACATGCTTACAATAATTATTTGCAACAATATGTGGTCCTGAATTTTTCCAACTTTATCCTTTCTATGTTTTTTTCAAAATTTATTGATATAGAAACTAGTTTGTAATCCTAGATTTTAAACATTTTCACCAAATTTATAGTAATAATAGTTTTTTATATAATATGACACTCATTATTTTTAATTAATTATATTTCAATAATGAATGTGATTTATTCATTTGATATTTTCACAGATCTATTTTGGTCAACACATCCTCCCATGAACTATAATTTCTTTATGTCTGAGTCAAAATGAGTATAGAATGATCTTGGTTCAGGATTTAAGACATATAAACCTTTTTAGATCACCTTCCATATATCAATCATCAATGGGATAAAATACCATTGGTTATTCAATGAAAATTTCCATTTTGAGTACTATATTTTACATTTACATTTTTAATCCAATTGATAGAACATAAAAACCTTTTAAATTTTCAATGTAAATAAATAATAAAATAGATTAAAATACCATCAATAGTTAAAATATGTCCTCAATATCTATGTCCCCATTTTAATCATAACCTTCAATATTTTAATTTCTATATTTCATAATAAAATCTCAAGATCAAATTGTTTTTTTAATTCCCATTTTGTACCAATGATGTTTTGATCAGTTGGTCTTGTTAGAGGAACAAAATTTTCATTCTTTTCAATATTATCAAGCTAATCATTCATGACCATTGCATATGATTCATTATTCACCACCTCTTAAAATTTTTTAGTTCCTCCTATGATAAAAAAATAGTTTCCTCAGAACATATTATTCATTAAGATTTTGATGGAGTATTTTTTCCAAATTATACTTGATGTATCAATGTCATCTATTATATCCTTTTTTTAGTCATTGATTGACTCATATTGATAGTTAAATATTCTTCGGATTCAATATTTTATTTTTACTCATTTAATAGGCATTGTGGATATATTTAAATTGTTTCATTAACATCATCTATATTTCATATTACTTATAGATGATGAATTTTATATTTATTTAATTATTTTTATTAAATAATAATTAAATTTATCTTTAATATATTATCGACCCTCCATGTAAATAAATTATAGGCTTTAATCTTAGTTAAATAACCTTGAATTATAACTTTACCTACAACATCACCATATTTTCTTTGAGTACCTTATTGGTTCTTAATAATGTTCTTACTTTTAAATAAAAAATATTTTTATTGTTTTTCTCACTCATACTATATGTTTTAAAATATTAACCTCTATGTCGATCATAATAACAGATTATTTTAAGTGTATAAAATGAGTTTCATGAAATCATTATAATTGTTCCTTAAGATAAATCTATTGATGATTATTTTCTTAATTATGTTGTTCACTATGTGATTTCTCCTTTTAGAAGCTTCATTTGGCTGGGGAGTTCTCTATAGCATGATGACTTGGGCTGCCCAAAAAACCAATTCAGAGACACTGACACACCTTAAGCATGCCTTCCCTTATACTAATGGATTTTTACTACTGGTGAGGTCATTAAATAATCATGGGGATAATCTTCCCATCAATATAGATCCCAATTTTCATGCCCTGGTCTACAAAATATTTGGAATGATGGGTCTATATAACAAACATACCCAAAACCTGTAGGTCAAAAATAAGGGTCTAAGAGGGACCTTGTATGCAATAATTTAAAAGTAGTAAAATAGTATATATGATGTACCAAATATAATATAGGTAAAGAAAAATAATATCCATAATATAAAAAATATATGTTGTAAATAATATTCATAAAATTACTATCCCACTATATGATACATGTGCAATACAAATAAATATTTAAAATATAATAACCTTTCGGCCAAGTCGTAAAGAATCCACCTTTTAAACCCTCATCATTCAAAACCCTCTAAGAATAAAAAACTTATCTAACTCATAGAAAATATCTATACCTAAATTAAAAAATAAAGGTAAGCTAATATACATTAAAATCCACCCCATGTAAGCCGATAGTGGGTGATTCCAATGACCTAATAGGATTCTTTCACTCACCTCAAAATGCTAATTATTTTTAGGATCAAGTGGTTGTTCATGAAAATATTTAGATATAGTGAAAGTCAATTCTTAGTGTAACTCATTATCCTATACACATAATGCAAGATTAAAGGACAACACATCCTTATTCCTATACATATAGAAGACACATTCATGTTGAAGACTCACATAATGTACTACCTAACTCAAGCTAGGTCCCTATTATTATTGATTGATTATTGAATACCTAAATAACTCAATTATATATGCCAAAACTAATCTCATATCATAATATATAATCCTATATATTTATCTACACACCCTCTACACTCACTCATCCAAGTACCATGTGACCTTGTAGTTACTTCACTACCTATGACTAAACAAAACTCAAAATAACCTAGTAAATAATGATGGAAAAAATGAAATCTCAACAATGGGAAATTAAAGGTAACACAACCATCAATAACAATATAAAACAAAAATAGAACAGAAAAAGATGAATCAAATAGTGACCAAATCAAAAAATATGATCAAAAATTTATTCACATGATGAAATAAATAGGAAAATATAAATGGGGCCCATATATAAGAAATAAATATTATATTTTTCATTACCTTACCCATATATTCTAACATTCTCTCGCAAGAATTATATTCAATAATTATGATGGGTAATTACTATCTCGAACCCAGGTATCATGGTGTTGTAGGTCCTTTTCCTGTTTATTGATAGTTGAGATCTTCGGCTGTACTCATATCACTCAGATTATACATAAAATATTACATAAAAATACTTATAAAATAATTACATTTCATATACATTGTCTTAACTTTGGTTGTTCCTTATATGTTTCTAGGTCCACACTGTTTCATATAGATCATCATTATATCCCAATGGTGATCCACCATCCTTCCAAGTTCCTCGTGAGTCTTCTCTCTACATCAGGTCACCCATGGATAAGAATGCATATAGGTTGAGTCATATAAAATCATGGAAAATATAAAACTTACATATCCTTCAAAAAATTATTCAAATACATTAATTTAGTATTGATCTTCAAGGTCATCTAAGATGATACCTCTTATTGGTAACTGAACTCCTTCAACTATTCTATCACACATGTCACACCTCCCCTCAAGATTCTTTTTGAGTCACTCTTTCTCATATATGGAATAATAAAATGTTGGTTATTATTGGAAATCATTTTTATCCTATTAATAAAACAAAATAGATTTCATTAATCTCTTATATCCATATCTATATCCATAATAAGGGTTTCTATTTCATTAAGACAACCACACATGAACCCATCAGAATCCATTAACCCAATAACACTATAATTAAATCCACTTAAACCACTAAGTCTAATTGTAAGTTTCTCAAACAAGGATAAATTGAGTCCAAACCATCATTTAAATTTTAAAAACTACCCAATTTTCAGCAATAATAATCTAACCCATCACCCTGTTAATCTCCAAGGCTCATTCTAACTCACTCAAATATAGGATTATTTCATTAAATGAATAAATTAAAAACCCAATATAAGGGGGTATATATTGGTGAAGTAAAATTCATCTCCATGAATCATACCCATAACAATTTATCCCATGGTTTAAATATAAAAATATATAATGGAAATATAAACATTCACTTTTGTCAATACAGAAAACCCAAAATGTAAAGAAAGTATTCTCTTATAACTAGTAAAATATTGTGAATCATCATGAAATAAAAATAACATACCATGAAAATATAGATAATAATAATATAAAAATCATTAAATATGTTGAGAATATAGAAGAGCCCTCTCTAGGTCAAATGAACTAAAAATTCCTCAATAAATACCTCTATATTCCATTTAAAACCCTATTCAAAACCCTCTTCAATTTTCTATAAAACAAAAACACAAACCACTATCAATATTCCATCAAAATGAACCCATTAACCAGAAATACCTTACCAAAACAACTTCTAAGGAATGATTTTTTAAAATAAAATTTTACAATAACATAATCAAATCACCACATACACAGAAAATATCATTAGAAATATATATTATTTAAAAATGATATTTTATAGGGAAGGAATATTTTTTTTAAACATAGTTGACACCACTCATTCTTCCAAACAATCCATAAAGAGTGCTTCCAATGCTTAATTATCCAAGGATATGAAAATGAACTTTTTATAAAGATATATGACCCTTGATTTCTATTTGGGTGAAATTATATCTTCCCAATTTATAGGGTGAGATCACATAAAATCATACAATGTTCCAAAAAGGGTAATAATTATCACATTAGCATATAATAATTCAATCTATCAAGACAATTAGTAATCTAAAGATCACTAAAATTATCAATCACAAGCACATACCATCCAAAATGAGACTATGAACACCTATCTCTCCCATATACACCATTGATTTAATAAAAATCATTTAAATTAAAATTTCCATGTTATAAAAACTACTTTTAAATTTATTGAGTGGTGTAATGGAATTGAAACCTTCTGTATCAAGGAATGATAAAATCTGAACAATAAATTTATCATTAACACATAAAATTCCCAAATAAAAATAATCATTCCAGATTCATTGTCATTCAACCTTCAAAACCCCCTAAATAAAACTATAGTGTTATATACCTCAAGAAAACACGAATGAAATATCAATAAACCACCATTCGCAAGCACCCTCAAGGCATTAAACATGAAATTCCCTTTATTTAGAATATATTTGAAAATTAATTACCAAAATAACATATCAAATCCCATGTCAATTAGACAAAAATCTTGGAATTCGAAGGTTGGCGACTAAATACTGAAGAATATAAAGGATTTGCATTTGATCAATGTGAATAACCACACCTATAAAGAAAGGATTAAATTAAGAAGAATGGAAAGAAGTGTATGTAAGAGAGTTGGTCTCCCCAATTAATGTAGCATGGGAAAAGGTAAGTCCTAAATAACGATCAATAAATAGGCGTAATTTCCTATTTTCTCCAACAAAAAAACAACCATAGCTACTACTAAACTTTTTATGATAGGGGCTGTCACCACTATGTACTCCACCAAAACTCTAGTATAGATCCACTAGGGCTATGATACCTTCTTACAGCCAACCACATGACAAGGATTACTGTACTGGTAATTAAATGTCGTCTCTAGGAATTTCCCCAATAAGAACTAAATCTTATTAATCCTTTAAAACATCAATAATACATATAATAGATACTAGTATTGATCTAAAAAAATATAATATTCCCTATCCTATTAATTGATATAATCTTATCCCATAACTAGGTTATTTGATAAGTAATATAGATATAAAAACTCCCCTGTCTATTTTATCTAATCCTTTAAAAGGCACAGTGGTCCATTGACCATAAATATTTTACCACATCAATCATCAAAATATCATTTACTTGTTGTGTTCTACCTACGAACTCCAATCACACATTTGATTCGTGAGTCCAATACTCAAATTTACTTTTTCCAAAAATAATCATTAATTTATCAAAAAGGATACTATAAATAAATTATATAATCACCCTAACATCAATATACTTTATTTACTAAAATATATCAATAATCATTCATGGATCTGGGAACAAATCCTCTGTGGAAATTACTCACACTAATGAAAAAAACACTGATATTGTATAAAAAATAGGGATTGATCCAAAAACAATTAAGCATTAACAAACTATAAATATCTTTAATAATAGTTCTCCCTAATATAAGGAATATTAATTAATGTACTATTCTAACAAAAGTCCCACTACATTATATTATACAACTACTAAAAATACATCCAGAGTTGTCCAATGGAAAAACCATTAAAACACACTTCTACCTATTCAATCCCAATAATAAAAAAACCATATATCAATGTTAAAACTAGTGGTTTACTTAGTAAAATTATTTATTGTACAATAAAACAAATAATTAATAAGACTCAGGTTAGCCCTGGTCTCAAACACTCAAAAATAAGTAACAATGTTTACATAGATACCTACTGGTTAATTAAAAACCTGATCAAATCATATAACAAAAATCAAAACTCAAACATGTTTTAAAAAATCCCATGTAATCAAAGGGTTTTTAAATCAAACCCTAAAAAAATAAGACAGTTGGTTTTGTACTAAAATTACACACTTATTTTCAAAAACAATTTTAAATTTTTTTTAAGAACACACATTACTTATATTTATGGAAACCTAAATGTCTTCAATAATTTTACACACACATCATAACACTAACCATATTTTAATTTAAAAATAAGGACATTTCATCAAAAGTAGCCCCACTCCAAAAAAAATTATCCATTATATCAATATTAATGAAGACACTCATAATAATATTTTCAAGAAAATATTAAATAGAATTTAAGATGGTCGGATTAATAATGGATCCCTATAAGGAAATAAATCAAAACAAACTTCTCATTTTAACATGTATCATGAAATAATAATACCTATAACTCATTAATGTTAAACCTACTATATCCTAGGAAATATTTATGAAGTTACTTTATTCTCATCTGACTCATATTGAGATTCTAGATCCTAAAACTCCCTCAAACTAGAGTTCCTACACATGGAACTGGACAAACCCTAGTGACATCGGTTTTATCCTATCCAATATTGGATATTCAACTCTTCATTTACCTCTAAATAATTAATATCCTTTATCAACATTTGGCTGATATATTCATAGACAAAAACATTCTTTTATACCTTTTATAGAACCCTAATCTAGCTGGTCCAAATAGTGGCCCCGGTGGGAACACTACATCAATTTTGGTATGACTCCCAATACTCCAGACGCTTCTAGAAAATGGAGAGGTCCTAGAATATACATGGTGAAATATTCCCTTTATTAGAGAGAATAATTTTCAAGCTCCAATGTACTAAAAACTTATCATTAAGCATCTCTGTAATCCACATACCCAAAACATAAACGCACAAAACAGGGTTCCAAGACAACCCATCGGGTCATAAATATAAAATCACCAAAACTATATATGTGATGCATTGACCAAAACATAGTTCCACTAGTAGAATATTCATAATATGAACTAATATAAACTATAATCCACAATGATAAAAAATTTCCCCACTGGCTGATACATATACCGTATAACTACAGAATAAATATGTAATAACCTCATACCAACTCACAAAGAATCCTTATGTTGAATAATCATCCTCCAACAAATTTATAGACCCTAAATGGTGTTTAAATTAGAGAAAATACATATAACTAAAATAAAACATGAATTTATACCCATGTATATCAAAACCGATCCAATGTACGTTGGTAGGGGTGAGTCCAATGACCTAGTAGGATAACCTTGTTAACCAAAACACCCTGATTGTTGTTGTGATCAAGTGGGTGAATATTAACATATTTAGAGAAATTGAAACTTATTTATTAGTGAATATCACCAAAATATAAATATAACATAAAATTTATATATAATTTATACTAGTACATGAATTATTTGAATATCCATGCACCCTAAAGACTTACACAAGGTACTACCTAACATAGGGATGTTTCCACCTATCAGTGATTGATATCCATCACACCCTACTAACTCAACGATGAATAACATAGTCACTCTCATATAACTAAATATAATCATCTAGAGGTATAAATAAATACCCCAGTATGCTAATTAGAGGTAAATTTATCCCAATAATCACCTCATTTATTATATATATAAATATAAATATCTTGGTAAATAATGATGTGAACAAGAACCTTATCAAAAGAAATTTAGAGAGAGTAAAATTTTCAATAAAATTATAAAATAACATTGATTTTTATTAGATAAACCTAAAAGGATTATTTTCTTTTAATGTTGATAGCATAGAAAATCATGGTTTTATCTATTAAGAAATAATTGTTTTTAGACATAGGATAAAAACCTCTAGGGTATGGAACATTCCTCCTTAGTTGAGCCTTCTTTAGTTATCTCTAATGAGAATCATTTTTCATATGCCTTTAAATTCATCATAATCTTGCGCCTATGTTCTATGATATATACTCAGAACATGTATTAGGATAATAGGATTCTATAACTTGAAATTGAGCCTCTCCATGATATTATCATCATTTATGGATTGTTCTTGGTTACATTATTGAAATTATATATTTGGATTAAATTTTTTTTTATTAACATCATCCCTTAAAAAGAATTATGGGATTTTATTGACCATGATGGATTGTTGGAAGTGAATTAGGTTGGTTCCACGTTTTCCCGATATATAAAGCATCTCAACAATATGGTGGAAGGTAAGTTGGATAGTTATTTTTTTCAATGATTCAGCTTTGGACACTGTGGAATCTATTTCTAAAAAAACTTATCAAGAATTAATTTTGGTCATCATATAATCCTGATTGATCATGTGAGTAAGGACTCCAAACCTCCCTTTCCTTTTATGTTGAAAAATGAGTGGGTGTCTCATTCTGAGTGTGGTGAAATTTATTTAAAAGATTGGAGTTTGGTTGATTATAGGAATGATTATTTTTCATTCATTATTAAATGTAAAATTTTCAAAGTTAAATTGAAAAAAGAGGGGAATGATAAATTTATATCTAATAATAGAAAAATTTACTCTTAGGTGGCCACTCTCCTGCATTGTTAAGAATACCTTCAATGATTTTTGTAACCGAATTATGAAAAAACATGAAATAGAAGACAAACATAATATCCTTTTTAATACTAAATATTCCATGAAAATAAATGACTTTAAAAGAAAAGTGGATTAAATACGAGACAAAAATTCTATGTTCTTAAATTCCCTTCAATGAGATTTAATGTTATCTAGGCCCTTGTCCTTGCTGAAAAATGTCGATCAGATCATGGATAATAGGAAGACCCACTAATATAATGTTTTCTATTACTATAAAAATCTATTAAATGGTTTATCCATCATTTTTGATCGTATATATGGTATTGTTCCAAGTATTTTTAATCAAGAGGATAATTCAAAGATAATTTCTCCTCATTTGGAATCAGAGATTAAGGAATAATTTTTCATTCTATAATCTAATATTTCCCATGGTTTGGATAGCTTCACCAAAATATTGTTAAGGTCCTTTTGGTAGATTGTTTTTTCTAATGTCTATAAGGAAATTAATCATTTTATAAAAGTTTTATCACTTCCTCAGGGGATGAATTCCCAATTTATTTCCCTCAATCAAAAAGTGTAAGATGACAATTATATTCATCTATTTAGGCCATTTTCTTTGTTCAATACCATCAAAAAAAATTATTAGAAAATACTTGTGAATATTGTAGTCTCCATTTCAAGTGTTATTTTATCATCAAATATATTAAAATTTAGGATTTTCATATTACAGCCTCATAATATTTCATCCTTCTCAAAAATCAAATCATAAGGGGTAACATTTCCCTAAAACATGATATCAAAAAAATTGAAATGTTGGTTTAAAATTACATGTGTAAGGTTCTTTCTAGGATTGGTTCTGATGATGTATTCATTAAAACTATAAATCATATTTTGGGGTTTTCTAATGTCTTTTATATTTAATTTCTCTCACAAAGGATACTTTTCGTGCTCTAGGGGTGTCAAGCAAGGTAGCCCTCCTTCTGTATTTTTTTGGTGCATATGATTATCTCAATAGAATTATTTCTATCATGTCTACAAATGGTAATATTAAATACATTTATACTATAAGGGGACTATATTCTCCTAAATACCTTATATATGTTTATGAAGTCTTACTCATCACCCAAGGGACAAATGGGACTATCAAAAACCTCAAGAAGGACCTTTCTCATAATTCGGAGTTCTCTGGTAAAGAGGAAAGTTGGAACAAGTCGTTCATCTTATTTGGTAAGGGAATTTCTAGTGCTAGGAAAATCAATTATATCAAATAATTGGGTATTATGGATGGAATTATAACTGTTATTTACTTTTTTGTGATAATATTTTAGGGGATACCAAAAGTTTTATATTTTTTAGTTATCGTTAGTCATATTATAAGAAATATTTCATCCTAGAAATGTAAATTTCTATCATTGGATTATTGGATTCAAATAGTAAAATTTGTTATCATCTCTGAATTTTTCTACTATTTCATGGTTTATGAATGGATAACAGTATTGATCAAAAGAATCAGTTTTTTTATCAAGAACATTATTTGGAGTGGTATCATTTTCTAAAGTAGTTTATCCATTATCTCATAGAATTCTTTTTGTGTGCCCTATGAAATAGGGGGGATGGGGATTAAAATTCAATGGTGCTTAAATAAATCATTAAGATATATTTTCATGTGGAGTCTTGTAAATGGTATTTTTTAATATCTTAGTTTTTGTTATGATATATTTATGGTCAGGCTCACATTTGGGGATTATAAATTTATTGGTTCTATAGTCTGGACTTATTTTAAGTCAATTTTCTATAAAAAATCTCATTTTAGATTGTTGACAATGATAAATTAATCTACTGATTTATGGATTACAAATTAGACTAGATTCCACCTTCCTGACTCTCTCACAGATGATGTCACTAATCTAGATTTAGGAACTTCATTCAATTAACAATAGAATAATATGGATGTTCTTCGGGGTCACAATAAAACTGATATTTATAGTTATAGTTTTTCATTGAGTTGTTATTTTTGGGCATGAGAACTATCAATGAATGGAGTCCTTACTTATAATCATTTTATTCATTATTATATTTGACTAATATTGATTTTCATTGGTCTAGAAAGATGAATATGTGTCTGATTATTCCACCTTGGTATGTTCTCAAGTGGAATTACTATTTTCTATTACTCTGTTCTTTTCCATCATCATTGTGATGATATAGAACATCTATTTCTGAGTTGTGTCACAGAATGGAAAATGTGTAATACTCTCTCAAAAATATTTTAGATTCATTTTCCTTAGACTACCACTATTATGAATTTAATCAAAGGCTATTCAAAAATTTCTCTCTCTTATCAACTATACATCCCATTTCCTGTTACTATAGATGAGATAATTTTCATAATATGGAAGGCTTGTAACAAATGGATTCATGATCATGATTATTTTTGGATTCATTCCACTTTTAAACAAATGGTGGTGGAAATTGTGGAAGCTATTACATATCAAACGTATTTCAATCAAAATTCAGTTCCTGATATCTCAATCATTAGAAGTATTGGTGTCAAGGTGAATTTTTATCCACCATTTTGAATAATTTAATTGTTGTGATAGCTTCCTTTTTTAGGTTGGATTAAATTTGAGACTGATATGTCATATATAGGTAATCAATGTATATAGGGTAATGGGGATGTCTTTAGGGGTCATCACAAGGATGTCTTAGAATGTCTTTCTGTAACATGTGGTATTTATTCTTGGCATGAAGTTGAAATTTATTGTATCATCATTGCATATGTCCAAGGTAAATAGTTGGGTTATAATAATCTCAAGTTGTAATATGAATCCAACATCATTTTTCAATCCATCAAGGTAGGATCTACTCATCTATTATGGATGTTAATGAATTTATGGACACATTTCCTAGATTTTCTTCCATCCATTGATAACACTATCCCAAATGCCTATAGGTGGGATAATTCTAGAGTGGATAGTCTTTAAAACAAATTTGTTAGAGATAATGACTATATGTGGTCTGATTATGTTCCTGATGATCTTTTCCCCTTTTTCATAGTGTGTAATATAAATTTACCTTTTTAGACTCTTGTGAACTTGTTTATTTTTATTAATAAAAGAGTCTTTCTCTTTAGATGAAGGTCTATTATTTCACTAAAAATAATGAAAATAAAAACATAGAAGTCCAAGAAGGTCCAATGGAACCAATATTATCATAATAGTATTCCCATGATAATTTTTTTGGAAAAAAATGAGTGGGGAATATCCATAATAAATGAAAATTACATCTCTTGGGACCTAACCCATTTCATCTCACTAGTACATAATAAATCTTTCTTCAAAACAACAGACACCAAACCTCTATTATTCCCATAAGTCTTGTTCTATCATTGGGTTGGATATAACACATTATTTTATATCCCCCTTGGTATAAACTAATCGCTCATATCATACCCCAAAACCAATATCAATAATGATAAACTTGTGTTTTCTATTTTCATGGTCTTTACAAAGGTGGTTTATTAGACAAATATGGGTAATCACTATTTTATACATCCCTGTATCACCTCCAGGGTTCATCCAATATCTCATATAATTCATTATCATCCCTCACTCCATTTATAGATTCCCATAGGTGAGATAACATCAAGAGTAATATATATCATATCTAGTAAAATCAAAAATGTAAATAACCAAGCATCTAAATTACCTATTCTCATCTATATAAATTTTTATCCTGAAAGAAATCCAAGTTATCATCACCCATGAGTATCCACGCTCTATCAAGTGTTCATTAAAAAAATACACATATCCCCTAAGGCTACATACCCAATCATGTTGTATCATAGATATTTTAATCCAAATTAAATTAAGAGGGAAACTCTCATTATTCCTCCCAATTTCATAATAGAGGTATCCCAAATCACCTCAACCCATCTCTATAACCATAACAAGGATGATCACATCACTAGGATCACCACAAAAAAACTGGGATCAAATCCTTAACCAAAATTCTTTTTCACTAACTACCACTTCAACAACAATGAAAATTAAGAGGCCATTTGGTTATGAGAAAGGGGGTGAAACCATTACCATGAACACCATAAACATCCCAATTACTAATGATTATCAACTATCCCATCACACATTCAATGTTGATGACTTATATTAACTCTAAGGTATCACAAAGTTCCTTTAAACCTACACTAAAAGGAAACCTAACCACCCTCTAAATCCTGTCTAACCTACTCATCACCCATGGGATGGTTACTCATATAGATCATATATTATCATTCATAATCAAGTAATGATATATTAAATAGATCAAAACATCAAACAACGATCATATAAATAGGTATAGGAGCATTATACAATACGGAATACCCTAAATAAGGTTTAATATGGGAAAACATGACTCAAAATAATTGTTTTTGTATTTATTTTAAAAAAATTAAAAATAATATTTGATTTCCTTTAACATACTTACTTGAATCATTTTCATAGTTTTTTTTTCAAAAAATTAACTTATGCGTTCTTCTTTTTAACTATTCATCTTGGAAAAATTATGAAACAAAACCCCCTTTGTAATCACATGTTGTTTTGGAATCACATTTTAAAACCTTTTACTAAAGTCACCACTTTCACTTGACATTCCATTTCAAACTAATTTTCATTAAAAACTATTTTAAGGGAATAAACTATTACCATTGAAAAAATCAATTCAAAAAATGTCACAAAATTAAATAATTCATAAATAGGGAAACTGATAATTCATATAAGGTAGTACTATTAAACCCTTGGAAAGATATAAGATCGATGATGACTATTTGGCTAATGTGAGACCATAAAATTTATGGTGAAAGATTAAATTAATATTATACAATCTGGAAGTTAGGGTAATAAGTTCCACACTAGCATAAAATACCAGGAAAGTTCAGTCAGAGGAATAACCTCTGACCATTTATTAAAATAAATCAAAAGTGCAGTAAATAAGGAGATAGATGAGGGCGAACATCTTGCCCAAACCCAATCAAAAGTCCCCACCAAACATAGTCAATTACAAACCAAACCATTACACCAAAAACCTAAATTTTCAAAAATAAAGAAACCCAAACTTCACCCGCCTTCCACTTTCCAGTCAGCACATCAAACGCCATCATTTGGGCATGATCCACGAGCCGCCTCGAACCGCGTAGCGTGGAAAACGCTCACCCACCGCAAATCCGGCCGACGTCGAAAAAATCCACCAGTCACCATCATCATCAAGCTTCACGGAACTACCACAGACATCAGCGCTTCTCACCGTCGTCGCCGGAGCACCAACACCGGCATTATCTCCGACCTCACCGCCATAGAAGAAACGCATCACCATCGACGTCGTCCAGACCGCCGTCGCCGTCACCTGCCCAGTATCCCACCGGTCGCCGGAAAAGACCAATCCGACACCTCCACCTTGAAGCCCACGCAAAATCAACTCGACAGATCGCCGACGCCGCAACAACACCGGAGCAGATCGAACCGCAAATCACGACCAGAATCACCAAAATCCAAAGAAGGATTCAACCAAACCCTAGACAAATCAAAAGGGCAGAGAAACAAGAAGAGAATACAAATCCACGATGACAGTCGCGATGCCTCGCCACAAATCAGAAGTAGATCCCGTCGCCGCCATCACAATCTCACTCGGAGACCTCATCGAACCACCGCGTGCGCCCCCAGCCAACATAGACGAAGCATCGGCCCTCGGCCAGGAGAAGCTGGAACAATGACCGCAGTCAACACCACGCTGCCAAATGAACAGGCCAGCAAATGGTGGGGAAGGCCCAGACGGTCGCGCCAATGAAGATTCCTCAACGCCGCCCCTGTGAGAGGAACCACTGCAACGAAATCGCTGAGTAGGAGCGCCGAAGAGAGCTCAGATTTCGATCCGAGGAGAGGAGGACAGGCGGCGACAGGGGAGAAACCCTAAGGAGGCGGCGCCCCTTACGGGCTCATCTTCGTGCCTTGTGAATCTAGCATAAAATTATACAAAAAATAAATACACTATGTAACATAATTATCTCCAACCTTATACAGTGATCAAAAATCAATCCCAAACTCATACAATCCACCCCAAACCCATGATAACCAATCACACTAATATACATCATCCAATTAATAATCTTATCATTGAAATTTAAATTTATATGTCACAATAAATAATGAAAAACCCAATGAGTAGTGTAATGATATTGAAACCATAAGAAATAGGGTTTGGTCCTCACACAATATGCACCTGATACTGTGATATTAAAAATACCTAATAAAAAATTATAAATTGTTTTTATATTTCATATATTTTGGTAAAATATTTATATAAAAACTTTAAGTGAGACACCTTAAGGAAACTGGTTTGAAATAGTGATCGACCACCTATCCCATGACTCTACTGTACACCAAACAAAAAATACCATTTATATTGATGAAATTCGACCATGGTTGGTGTAATCACAACTAAAATCCTTATCAAAAAGACCCAAATCAATGAAGATGAAGGGTCTAGAATAAAAGAACAATAAGGGAAGGAATTTACTTTCAAACGATATGAAAAAACATGACCACCCATATCAAATATATTATAATGGGAGAGTATATTGAAGGGGATTCATCCAACCCTCTTGATAGGGTTGGGGTAAATATTATCCCCTAAGAGGGGTTTCTAAAACAGTGGTAAATTTAATCAATTTTTACCTCACAAAAAGAACTACTCTAGATACAACAGGAACACTTATGGATAACACCGTACTTTTTATAGTAGTGGTAATGGTGAGACACCACAATTTTTCCTACTAAAACTCTAGTGTTACTCCACCAAACATCTAATTCTAGGTATAGTCGAGAATATCCACTCTACTAGAATTCAAGTGGAGTTTTACTAGGGTTCTTTTGGATTGTTATTACCTACCACAAAACCCAGTTTCCCTCACCTATGATAAATCCCATTTCTAGAATTTCCCCTAACAAACACCAACTCTAAAATTTCAAGTTAAATATAAAAAAATAAGTCCAAAAAATCCTCCTCTTTATCCAACACTAAAATTTAAAATTTATATATCCTAAAAAACTAAGAAAACAAGATTCCTCTCTTGTTTCATCAATAATGGATCCAATTGTCATTTAATTTAAAAAATTTATGCATCAGGTTTTATTCAATCATTCTCTGAATAAAATTTACTTCAATAGAGTTATACATATAACACTGTAATATTTTAGTATGTTTTTTCTATAAAATAAATATTATGTTTAATAGATTTTAATACCTGAAACACAAAATAAAAATCATTCAAAACAAATTAAAATTACAAAAATACTATAAATTTAGTAAATTCAAAGTAAGTAACTAATTATGGTACTTAAATTTTAATATTTTATTTTTCATGATCAAATTTATTGATTATAAAATAATTTATTAATGTGATATGACTAAAGTCATTTAATTTTAAAAAGGTGTATCTTCCAAAAAATATTTCTTTATTAGTTTTTTGTTTTAAAAATTTGATCTCCATAAAAATATGTCAATATATGAATTGAAAAAGTATCACCCAATTAAAAAAAATTATATGATATAAGATTAATTACACCTGAAGTTTCAAAATCTTGTTTTATATAAAAGTTATTTATTTATTATTAATATTTTCATGTAAATAAAAAAAATTATACATTTTAAAATTTGAAGTTGATTAAAGGAGTTTAAATTTTGAATTCATCATTTCAATATCAGCTTAGATTAAATTATTATTATTCTCATAAAATTGTTTATTTTTTTGTGAATAGAGAAAAATACTATTTTACAAAATACTATGACTTTTATTACATCATCATGATATAAGAAAAAATTGATTTTCTTTTCAAACCATTTTTATATAAAAAAATATATATTTAAGAAGTAAAATATATAATTTAAAAAAATTGTGTTGAATTTATAAACCAATTTTTGACATTTTATAATTGAAGTGATGTTTTATTCAACTAAAAGAACTAATTTTATACTTTTACTTAATTATGTTTTTTAAGGATAAATTTAGTTTTTTCTTGGTTTTAAAGTAATATTATTATCCATTTTTTATAATTAAATATGTGTCATGATAAATATTTCTATAAATTATTTTTTTTATAAATTAATTTTTATACTGAAAAATAAATTTTACTGAAAAACGTTTTTTCATTGCATTGTGCATTCTTATATTAAATTTAATTTTTAACAACTTGATAAATTAAATCATGTAAAATGATTATTTTAAACTACTATATTAATTTTGTTTAATTTTTATCATTTCAATGTTATTAATTGTAAATAGTTACTATTTTAGTATTTTTGAAACTATATAAGAAATAAAAGGGTTAACGAGGGGGTAAACAAAGAGATAAATACTTAAATATCATGAAAACATTTCTGAATTTTATTGGTTTAGATTACATCAAATTTATATTGTTCTATCATCAAATTTGTGATTAATTTAATCCATTACCCTTTAAAATGAATTTAATATGTTTTAAAAATTAATAAAATTTACAATACTAACCCCACAGGCCTAGATAAGTTCTTTAAGTGTGTATTCTCCTCACTCACATGCACACTAGGACACTTCAAAGTAGTTCACCAATACTCACATCTATATTAGAACAAACAAGCTTAACTATGGAGATAAAATCACATAGGATCCTGAAAATAAAGGTGAACCTTGTTGACATAGATTGTAACATTTAACCTTTTAAGTCTCACTTATCCATGGGTGTTACACTCTCCTCCCCTTAAATGCACGACACCATCATTGGGAACACCAAAAATCAAACCTAGGTATTTCTTAGTAACAGTAGGATAGATGTTAGTCATAATTCCATTTTTCATGAACATGAATACCCTTGGATATAAATCAAATCATATAACCCCATGGGTCTCCTATAGTACCTTGGTTTCCCTCCCAACACATCAAAACCTATTACCCATTGAGATCACTTATCAAACTATTGAATTTCCTCGTAGAACCAAAATAATTGTTTCAATGTTATTTTTTTCAAACTCACACACACCCTGTAAAACGTATTAGGAGGTCACCCATCATGACCACTACTCCATTTCAAACATGATTAACTTTGGAGTTTTAATTTGGTAGGATCCATAATATAAAGTTTCACATTGTTGACCTAGCTAGTAACAATTTAAATTTTTAAGTTTCACTTTTACAATGGTGTTATAATTTTAATATAATAACCATAATTTACGTCCTTTAATTCCATTAAAAATAAAGGCATCGCTCATGCGTACGTGAAAGCTACCACCTCCACGAATAATGTATTTCATTTTTCATCACAACCTAAAATAGAAACTAATAAAATATGTATTCCGTGAATAAATATGATATTTATAATATTTTTATAATTAATAAAATGTAAATAATTATCTTATGTCCTTTATTTACATCTATTGAAAAATAAAAACTCCACTCTTACATACATGTAGACTACCACCTCCATGAAAAGAGTATTTCATTTTTAAGAACATATTTACTTGGATGATTTTAAAATTTTATTTTATTTTTAAATATGAATTATATATATATATGAAATGATTAAAAATATAGATGTTTTGAAACCATGTACATGGTCTAATGGATCAAAACTTCTGAACTAAAACATATATGGGAAACAGAACGGTTAACTCCAAAATAGATGATTTTAACAAGTAATTGTGTGTAAATATGTAAAAATAAGTTATGAATAAATGATATAAACCAATATAGATATTAATATTATTAATATTTATTAATAATAACAATGTATTTATTATGAAATAGGTTAGAAATTCTCTATCCAATAGGTAGTCCAATGTAATTTTTTTTACAATCACATAATTATTCAATATTGTTTGTATTTAAATTTACATTGAGGGAATAATATGATATATCTCACTCTATTAAAACCAAATATTTTCTAAAAATATATATGTTAAATTTTTTATTTATTTTTTCATTTTCCGGTCTTTTGGTACTCAAAAATACCAAAAGAATGTTTTTAAGTAAAATCGACCTTATTTTTTATTTTAGGTTGGTAATATTTTATCCATATAAATATTCTATAAATAGATTCACGAATTTTATTATCAATTTTTTTTATTTTTTTTATATGGTGATTTTCAACCATCCTTGACCTTATTTATAGAGGGTTAAAATTATTCTTCATAACATACTTTATAGAGGTCACATTTTTCTTTTTATAAAAGTATAAAAATAGTGTTTTTTAACATTTAAATATTAACCTCATTTTCTAGTCATCAAGGTTATTATTCATTATCAACATTCCCTTCAACATTTCCTTGGTTTTTTAAATAAAATAATATACCCATTGTTCTTTTAATTTTCTATTATATAATTTAAGGTTAATAATTTATATAAATTTATAAAGGGATTTCATTTTACTTATATATATTTATATCATCCGATGTGCATTCCTTAACTATAATTTTATTATTTTCTATGTTTTTTATTAGAATAATAACAAGAAAAAATTAGTGGGATCCTTAGAGATAAATTAAAATATAGGTCAACATCCTTAAATTTTGATAACATAAAACATTTTTGGTTTCTAATCAATTACATCCCTGTCTAGATATAAAAAATCTATTCAGGCTTTGGTACAAATGCACCTTAGGGTAATAACCCAAAAAAATTATTGAGTGTTATATTTATATTTACTCTATAAAAAATTAGAGGTTCTAATTTCACAAAAGTTTAACACACCCATGGGATATACTTCAAATATGTCACATACTATATTATGATCCATTAAACTGATGGTATCAAAGAATATGACTCATGAACTTTTTTTATGTGACACTGTTTAAATTGTTTTTTTAAAGTGGTGACATGAATTGGTCACCCAATTCATTCCCCAAGGAAATTTATTAAAAAAAAGTAGCATTACAAACACGAGGTGCAATGAATTTACACCAGCCAGAATTTTGAGAATTACAAACAAAGATATACCAAGAAAGATCCATTAAAGTCATGTGATGCACTGTCCAGAGGGGACTCCACCAAATCAAGTCTGTTTGAACTGATCATCTGAAGAGTTGCACAATATTGCTTCTTTATCCACATGAGAAACATCTCTCCCACTGTTGTCAACTCTTCTATGATCTCCAAAGACTGTATTGTTAAAAAATAAATTCTTTAATAAAATAATTTTTCATATATGTCGAAATCCTTAAAAATATCATATGGTATGCTAGTGACTTTCTTGAATGAATCAACCAAAATATTTTTATGGGGGGATTATGAACCAGATATTATATTTACTAATGGATATTAACATTCAATATAATTGATTTAATAAAAATATTTTTTGATTTATAAGTAATAATTATTATGTATTGTATTAATCATTAAATTTTTAGGTAATTCATTGGACATGTGTAAGTAAATTTTTGGTCCCATAATTATATATCCCATGCATTGGTAGGTCACATGAGACAAGTAAGAATATGAATCTCTTTTTTTATCCTAGAACATGTATGTAATTTATATTGGTATTCATCCATGATGTTATGTATAATGAATTGGTATGAGGCTTTGACAGTATGATCAAGATGTCTTGGAAAAAGTCATCAACTATAAGACCATGAGGTCTTGGCTCAAGAATTTATATGTATAGAATTTTTTATTCTATCATTATGAAATTATTTATTGTGTTTAATTTGATTTTATTATCCATGGATATATTTGGTGATAAAGTTATTAATTATACGGCACAACTAATGATTATTTACTCTTCCATATTCATTATTCATTATTTAATAATGATATATTCTATTATATAAAACCCCTTATAGATAATCTGAGATCAACCATTATTATGTTTTCCTTTAAACATGGTACCAAGTAGGGATCTTTGAAAGATTTTAAAGATGTTCAAGTCGAAATAAGAATGTTTTTATAATTTTTGTAAATATTTTATTTATATTTCAAATGTATTATGGGAATCATGTATCTAGCTAGTCTCCCAAGGCTGTTAAACTATTTGATCCTTTGGGATATCATATCTTACATCTTGTACCAATGTGATAAATTGAACACTAGATCTATGATATTAGAGTAAGTATTATTATATTTGGAATCATATCATGTTTAGTAAAAACATGAGAAATAGAATTTAGAAGAACATATCTAGCATGAGAATTAAGATAATATCCTTAAGTGTTCAGAAACATTCAGGGAACGAGAGGAATTGAAAATCCATCAAAGTCCATAATCAATGTATATATTTCCCTCTAAAGAAAGTAAACATGGTTGGTTTTAGGGTTTAGAATAGTGTGACTATATTAGGGAAAATTACTCACGTTAAGACAAATAACCGTTCATGTATGGAACTAATTGTTTTTTCACATCATGATTCAATGATGTTGGATTGAATTATGTGGAAGAATGTTATATCCTTTAATGGAACAAAAAATATATTGATAGATCAAAGATAGATCGAGTCCCTTGAAAATATATTTATGGATTTGATAAGTAATTAAAGGTAGAATGTTATTCCATAATATTATTTTTTAAAGGGATTTTCTAATCAATGGTGTTAATAAATTCAAAATAGAAAAGAGGAGGATTAGATGGAGGTAATGGAATGTAATAATTTTAAGGTGATTTCCTTTGAGAATTATTTTCCTTAAGATGAATGAAATGATGTGGAAATGAAATTCATTAATTTATGATCAAATAATGTTTCTATTATTGATTAATGTTATTAAATATGTAAATAATCTATATAGTAAGATTGACCATTTCAATGATAGTCTTAATAAAAGCCTCCAATAGTAAATATTCTCTCAAAGGTTTTCATTATATGATGTTATTGTGTCAAGTACCATCATGATAGTGATATAATTGCCATCATATTATATTTTAAAAGTAAATAAAGTGAAGAATAGGATGGATGAGAACCAAGGAAAAAAGGAAATGAGGTGATGGAAAAGAAGAGAGGCATAAAACATACAATATGTGAAAATTATGGAATGAAAAGCCATGGTATATGAATAACTAGAGTAGGGGCCTATTTTAAATGTATAAATAAAGTCCATATGTCTCATGAATGCAAGGTAAATAAAAAATACACAAATATATATTTCGTCAACTATAAATATAGGGGGAACTATTCAAACATATTTCCCAATCTACCATGGAATTTACCTCAGGTAAGGATGAGGTAGAAAGGTCAAACTTATATAATTACTATAGTTGAATTTGAAATCCCTCATGTTTTGATCATAAAATAATTTATCCCAAAATCTTGATTTATTTTATTCCAAATATATAATCTATTTTATATTTTCCATGGATATTAAATCATCCCTTAACTCTATGAGGATATATTATTCAATTATTACACCATAGGAGAATATATAAACCTTAAAAATATATTAGGTGATTTATGTCATGATGAATAGATATACCCAACTTGCAAACATGGTTCTTATACATATAATTACATTTAACATAATCCTAGTTTTTAGGTTTAAATAATATTTTGGACTAAATAATTAGTTCAAAAATCATAGAATAATTTATAATGAATTTGTGGTATTTTTTACAATAAATGGTTTGGAGTTTAAAAAAATTATATTTTTTTACTCCCACTAGCCATTTTCAGTGTCTAAATATTAGAGGAACAATTATCATTTTTATGGATATTATGATCCATTAAAAGTTGATTTATATTCTTTAGGAATGAAAAATTTATTGTGGTTATTCATAATTTATAATATTAAATGAATAAAATAAGGAAAACTTATAAAAATTCAACTAACGAATTGAATTATGCATATATAATAAAAAACAAATCAGGAAAGTATATTTTCTAAAATAATTTATCTCTATGGTGAATGAATTCCTTATTAAATAACCAAAGGAATATATATTTATCAATCCATATAGGATAAATGAAATGAATCATAATTTTATAAATGGAATTTCCCATCTTATATGAATGGGTTATAATTAGTAATGTAAACTAATATAAATCACATGCATTTCATAATGTAAACATGGAACATATTATTATTTTGAATTGGATATTACATTTAGAAAATTAATATAGATATAATAATTTAAAAAAATTACAATAGGATAAAAAATAAAATATTATATAATTAAAATATGAAAATTTGGATCTTCTCAATCCCATATAATAATTTCAATCACCAACATCACTGTAGAAATGAAAAAGAATATTAATAATGAAATTTTGAAAATTAAAATATAAATATAACCTTGAGATAAAGTAAATTTTAATGAATCATGAATGAAATATGATTTATTTATTCCTATTAGGGGACCTATACAACCTTTACAAACCTGACCATTTTAGTAGTAATCATTCCATTTGAATAGTAATATGGCCATTGCAATATTGATATTATAGTTTAGAAATTTATCTAGCCATTAGAATGGTATAATCACTTATGGAAGTGTAAAATAATATTTAGTAATATTATAAAATAAAAATATGACATATTAATATCATGATACAATAAAATACATTTTCTGAAAATTATAAAATAAGTTATTATATTTTTATAAAACATATAGTTTTTATCTGTACTTTTATAAAAAATGTGATGTATTTTAATAAAATTTATTTTCAAAAAAATATAAAATAATACTATGTTATATTATAATAATAATTTGATTTAATGGGACCAAATGTTTTTATTCAAATGGTCAAAAAATGATCATAATATTAAAATTTTTATTTTTTAAATATAAATAATGAATTATTTAAATATTAAATTTCTCAAATTTAGAAAGTTATATTAATAAAATTTATTTCAAATTATTAATCAATATATATATATAAATTTTAAGGGTGAATTTTTTATATTTTTTTGACATAGTTTTTTTTAAAGAGAAATATGGAAAAAAACAATATTTAACATTATAAGTTAATTGTATGATTAATTTCATATGAGGTGATGTAAAAAATCATTAGTTCAAAATAACACGTACCATTTACTATATATATTCACAATATTCAACACCATTGGTAGTCTTAATCCAAAATAATAAACAAGTGAATATAATATTCAGAAAACACCCCTCTCCTTCCTATAAAAATACCACCCCTCACAATATATTCCCCTAACACATTATAACCTAATTACATTAACCAATATCAAAAAAATTATCTATAAATATAACCATTTCCTCTATATAATCCTTTCTCTCAGGAAAATTCCTATAAATGGTCCTTTAAGTGGAAGCTGAAGAGGAGACATCCAAAGAATAAGGTAATATCCACAACTAAGCCATTTTATTTTAATTCCTCACTATCCTCCAAAAATATTACATACAACATGTCATAATGACTTTACTACTATAAATATACTATAATGTTTTTTGTTATAATGGAATATCTCTCTTTAAACCTCTTCTCTTCTTATCTTATTCTAAAAACTAAAACATTTTTCACAATAGTGATGGTTCACCATCACCATAAACAATGTACTTCAATTATACCCTCTACCTTCAAGGATGGTAATAGAAATAATATTATGGTCAAATATGATTATAAAAAGGATATTATAACTTATTTTATATTTATTAATGTATTAATAATCATTTATGTAAATAAAATAGATCTTTTTCTTAATGGTCATTAAACCTACTTAAATAAACTAACCGTAAAATGATAAAGTTTACAATAAATGAATCATCCATTTTTCAGGAAAAAAATAATATTTGGGACCATTTAATATCCTATAACGAAATGAATATAATTCCCTTCCACTATAGGTGTTTTATTCCCACTTTAAAAGCACTTTAATAATTATCCACAATTTAATCTGATCTTGTATCTCGGGAATGACCAACCTAGGGGTAATAGAAATGAAAATGATATCTCGACTAAATAACACTAAAATAACAAAAAATTATAATAAAGAAAATATATAAAAATAATTTTATCAAAAAAATACTAAATAAATCTAAATTGATTATTAAATATATTAAGTGTAAGTGATGAATGATTCTGGACCAAAGGTAAGGGATCTCTCTGAACAATACTATTTTCATTAGATTATTCTTTATCTTTTATAACTCACTTTCTCTATCTATTATTCTTATTTAAATATAAATAATTATATATATATATATATATGTCCCACAAATATATAACTAGTTTAATTAAACATTACATTATTGTGATATAAATGTTTTAAAGGTTCCCTTTAAAAATTCTTTTTGAGATCCGCTTAAATGGAACTACCATGTTTCCTTTTCTTATTTCATATAACACTAAATGAAGTATTTATAAACACACATGGTTTTTAAAAAAGAGTATTTTTTATTTAAAACCAACTTAATTAATTTCTAGTTTTATTAAAATAATTATTCCATTACCGACTTTAATTATATTTTACCATTTTTCCTAAAAACCATCTTAAAAGAGTATTTATAAAATTAATTCTTCACAAATTTTTATATAGTCAAATAACTTGAAAATGACCCCCATGTCTTATCCTAGTGGAAGATATCCTTGTGGGGTGTTGGGGAGGTCTCAGGTTCGAGTTTCTTCAAATTCTTTCATCTAAGTGTTTGTACTTTTTCTTTGTATCATTGTAGTTCCCCTTCCCCAACCATTTTAAATTAACTTGAAATTAATTTTAATTTAATATTTTTATTAATTTATCTATGAACATCCAAGAATTAATTAATACCATATTTCATGTAATTAATTATGATAATCCTATTTTCTATTTTATAATATATGATTATGTAACCCATTTTCTTCTATGGATTTTTTGTGATACTTAAGCCATATGTCTAATTTCCATAAATTGGAACAACAATTTGTGTACATATTAAGATGGGAGAGCCTATATATTTCTCTTATTAATTGGTTAATGTCTATTTATCATGAGATTATATTTATGGGATTGTGGAGCAAGCCTAATACATGATGGGACGATATCCACTAAAAACGTAGACTTGCTGGTTAGCCTTAAATTATGTTTATGTCATGTTTTATATTGTTTCCAAATTACTATATTTCAATGATCCTATATCTCAAAATTATGTATTAAATTATTCCATATTTTGTTTTGATCCCTATCTTTTATGATATCATGTTATTTATTTTGACTCATAAGTTATGATTCATTATCAAGTTTGTTCTCTTAATGGATTTATAGGTCTCCCATTTTCATTATATATTACCTAAGTTTTCCTATGTGGTTTTATAATATGAAAGTGATTTAAGTTATAATTATGGAGAAAAAAACAAATATATTTTATTTTAGTTTCATTTCATTGTTTTATATACATAGACTCCAATAGACATGAGGCATCTCAATCATTTGATTTTGTTTATTTGATATTTATGTTCTGAAAAAATTGATAATATGTGTAGAAGTCTTGGGTCACTAAATTTGGTATCAGAGAATGATATACTTATTATAGGGATTAAGGATAAAATAATTTAGTGAGAACCCTAGGGATAAGTCTATGTATTGGAAAATATCTACAAATTTTTGTGACTTATATAACGATTGGATTATAAGAAATTTCATACTTGTTATGACAAAACATTGGTTATGGATCTATCATAGATGTGACTAGGGGTAATAATCCTAAAAGGCCTCATTGGGTATTAACTCAACCTTTTCCTGGTGCATGATAAAGAGATCTTATTTTAGACTAGGTTTTACACTCTTCATGGATATTCTTTGTCAAATTAAAAAACACTTTAAAAAACATTTTGAAGGACTTGAAAAGACTGTTAGGTTAGAATAGCTAATAGAAATAATTCCATAGATAACCTAGATGGAAACCTATTAACTCATATGTTAGGATAAACATTTCATTTTTATGTTATTCCTTCTAATTTCATAGTTGTAAATTTTTTTATTCTCATCCCTAATCCTACTTCTTTTATTATAATTAATGTTTGGAAGTAAAGGAAATCATGCCAATAACCAATCTAATAGTAAATATTATGATTACACTATGTATATTCATAACTTCATTAGATTGGGATATGACAACATCAGGGTTTTAATATCTCAACAAACTCAAGTTATGAACAAAAACCTGTATTATAAGTAATTCCCACCTTCCCTTATGAAATTGGAAGTTGTAGTTGAGTCCATTATAAAAAATAAGACACCATTTTTTCGATCAAAAAATATCCTCATAATAAAGAAATTGATTAACTCTATTTAGAAGATATTCCCCTCCCATAAATTCTTGGAACAATATAAATTCATTATATCCTCTAATCACTAGGATAAGGAATCTTGTCAATGGTGGAAACTGATCTAAAACATAAACCCCAAGGAGGAAATCAAGAAAATATTTTTCAATAAATATTGTTTCCAAACACTTTTTCATTAAATGGAATGGGATTTCCTTAGACTAGAGAAAAATGAATATGATTCTATTTTGATGTATGAAGAAAACATCACAAGGTTTTCATGATATGCCTCTAAATTTTTAATTGACCCCAAAAGTAATATGGACCAATTATTTAATGGAATAATGTAGATTCTATGAAAATGATTAGTGATTCAAGACATTTAAATCAGTAAAGAGGTTGTTTGTTGTTACATTAAGGTTGAGATAGGGACTGGTGACTCTCAATGGTTTTTTTGGGGTGGGGGATAAAAATACTAAAATAGATTATTATTTGGGAGTATCAATGGATAAATACCATGGGGAAAAGAAAAATCAACTACCCACTATTGAAAAATATGGCTACAAGAATCCTAGAAATTGTACCAAGTAAATAAAGAAATGATTAATGTGTGAAAACCAATGGAATTGGGGTAATAAATGATGAATATAGATAAATAATCCCAATAACACAATAGATTAAAAGAAGAATAATATAAACACTCATCCTATGGTATAATTTTTCGACTGTAAGGAATATAGAAATTATATAATCCAATTAACTATGTTAAGGGTCATCAGAGATAATTAATAACAAAAAACCTCCAAAGTCTAGTTGGAAATAAATGAAATATAATATAACTACTATTGAGGTGGATATTGAAAATGATGTGGTGATGGGTATACTAGTTATTCATGATAGAATATTAAGTATAATACATTATTTCAGTTTAACTCATTCTTTCAGATCATGTAATTTTAGTTTAAAAATTCAAGCACAAACTCAAAACCTAGAGGTTATGTTACCTATTAGAGAATAAAACTAATAAATTATCAAAAACCAAGTATATAACTCTTACCTAATCAATTTTTGTATAATTTACATCCCATGAAATATTTCCATTCCTCTTTTATTATAATTTGATTCTATATTTGTAATAGATTGTTTTTTATCTAAAAAAACAATATTGACTTTTATGAGATGGAGACAAACCTCTATATCCCAATTAATCCTCAACTTTTGTACAATTTTAAGGAGGATATTGAATCTTAATTGGAACCCTCTTATAATGTGGGGATATTATTACCTTATGAGAATGAATATATATATATATATATATAATGGTTGATACAATGGATATAGTCTTTCTTGAAGTCTTTCCCATTGTCAAGGATAATACTGACATATTCCATAAAGAGTTTCTTGGTCATCCTTTAAACCATATCATTCTCATTTGACACATCAACATCTTATTCTAGTGGTGTTCTTGTAAAATAATATATTTCACTCAATAATTCAAATGGATCCATATAATACCCTATTGTAGAAGAGATATAGGACACCAACGTGTTGGTATGAAGTTGGTTAACACAAGATAAAAGGAACTAAAATGGTCATTTAAATTTTAGAAAATATTAACACCATCTAGTAGAACAACAAGGCTTCTCAGATTCAATAGAACAGTTATGCTAACAATCATTGATGACACAGGGATTTTGAGGATAGAGATAATGTGTTCCTGTATAAATATCCCTGAATGAGGTTCATGAAATTTGGAAATAAGGTAATGTTATGTCTTAAGTACATCACCCCCTTTTAGATTCTTGGATACATATGAGTTTTTTCCTATCAACTAACACTACCGCTAACCTAGTATTCTGTATATAACATGTTCTGCATATCCCTCTTGAAGAATTAGATACCATATCCCACCCATGTATGAATTCAAGGGTGTTATAACTATAAATTGATCTCTATTATGATGATAAATAGTTGAAGATCTTAGAATGTAGATATTAATTTCAATGCAATAAGAAAAATAACCAATACAAAGTATTATCATGGAACTTTATGTATGAGAATGTGACATGGGAACCAATGTAAGGAATGAAACGGAAGTACCCTCATCTTTTTTCATCATTGTATTCAAAATTAAATTTCACAGAATATATTTATTAAGGGGGAGAATATTATGATGCATAATTTTATTAATGGAATTTTCCATTTTATATGAATGTGTCATATTTAGTATTATAGTATTATATAAATTAAATGGATCACATAATGAAAACTATAATTTTGTTATTTTCACTTATAAATTAAATTATTATAATGAATAATTCCATATGAATTAAATATATTATATTGGGATAAAAATATAGAATAAGATAACTATAGTATAAAAATTTGTATCTTCTAAATCCCCCGGATTAATCACACTCACAAAAAACACTATAAAAATGAAATATAATATTAGAAATGTAACAGTCATTTTGAAAATTAAAATACATATAATCATAATATAAAACAAATTAACCAAGAATGATTGAAATATGATATATTTATAGAAATTATGGAACCCATATGATAGTTACATGTCAAAATATTTTAGTTGTAATCTAGCTGTTGGAAATGTAATATGACTATTGGAAAAGTAATTTGACCATTATGAATAGTAACAAAATCGTTAGAGAGGTATCCTCACCCATGGAATTGTAAAATAATATTTTGGTATCCTATAAAATGAAAATATAACATATTTATATAATGATACAACTAACTAAATTTTTTAGAAATTACAATATAAGTGTTTTTATTTTTGTTAAAGAAATAGTTTTTTTCCAAATTTATACCAAATATAATGTTTTGAAATAAAAAATATTTTAATAAATGTGTTTATAAAATAATATTAACTTTAATTATAATAACAATTTAATTTTATTAGACCATAAATATTTTTTAATGGATCAGAAAAGATATGATAATATTAAAAATTGTATGTATTAAAATAAAAAAAATTATTTAAAACATAAATGTCTCAAATGTAGAAATATATTTTCATAAAAATGAATTCATTTTTGAATATACCCATCAATAAATTGATATGTTCTTTTTCCCCTAAAATTTTAGAATATTTGGATAATAGTTAAATATCAAATATTAATATATTTGGCATTATAAGTTAAATATATAATTTATTGCATAAGGGGTGATATAAGAAATCATTAGTTTTAAATAACATAAACCATTTACTGTATATAGTCACAATATTCATTCTTATTGTACTTATTAAGCCAAAATAATAAACTAATGATTATAATATTCAATGAACACCAATTTCCTTCCCATATAAATACCACCCCTCACAGCCCCTTCTCCAAAAAAATTATAACATTATTTCATTATAGAAGAATAAAATATATTATCACCCCATATCCCCCCATGTCCCTAAAATATATTATCTCATCCAAAGACCCAACCATTGTGCCTTAATGGGAATATTTGGAGAACACATCCAAAGGATAACGTAATCCCCTCAATCTATCCTTTTAATTTTCCTTCCACCTCATCTAAAAAAATCCATCCATTGTTACATAACAACTCAAACATCCCAAATATACTAACATTTTATTATTTTAATTGAATATATATCATCCTTCCACTTATCTTCTCTTTTTATAGTGAAAATGTTGTTCCCAATATGCATAGTCAACCACCACTATGAATATTATACTTTTTCTCTACCTCATTCAAAGATGGCAATTGAAATAATATTATGCTAAAATATGATGAAAATAAGTATATTACAAATTATTTAATGTTCTATATTGTATTAGTAATAATTTAATTAAGTAAAATTGATGGATCAAACTTTTGATGGCTGGTAAAACTGTATAAATAAACTAACTATATAACAAAAATATTTATTACAAATGAATCATGCCTATTTTAGAAAAAAATAGATATTTGGGACCATTTAAATATCCAGATGATATTAATATAATTTAATTTCACTTTTATAGTATTTTTTCCATTATAAAATTACTTCAATAGTTATTCGTAAATTAATCTGATATTCGAACCATGGAATGAATGACCTTAGAATAATATACACTTAAATGATATATCAATTAAATTAATATATACTTAAATAAAATCTAAATAAGTAAAATATTTTGTAATATTCTTATAAATAATATATTTAACAAATATAATTTAAATATTCGTGATGTTAAATGTGAGTACAAAAGGATATAGCAACAAAGGTAAGAGATCTCTCAGAACCATCCAATATTTTTTAGATTATGATTTATATCACTTTAAATTACATTATATGTCTATAATTATTATTTAATTATTAAATATTACATATATATAACACATATATACCTAGTTTAATCCAACTTCCCTTCAAAGGGATATACATATTTTAAAGGATACCTTCCCAAATTCTTTTTCACAACTGATTAAAGGGACAATTTTATTTTATTTCCACATTTCAAGTACCAAACAATGAAATGTTTCTAACATTATATGGTTTCGAAAAAAACATTTTATTATAGAAAAATATATATTTTAATTTATGGTTTTATATAAATTATTATTCCCTTACCATCATTAATTACTCTTTACCCTTTTTCCTAAACCCCCACTTAAAAAATATATTTCCAAAATTTTTTCCCCACTATTATTATGTACTAAATTCACTCATAATACATATTAAATTACAATGATTCATTGTTTATATATAAAAATACTATAATTATTTGATACATTCATTTTTTGAATTCATTATGCTATTTTTTTACTATGTTATAAGGCTTGATTAGGTATCCCATTTCCTTTCAGGTTTTTTAATGTTTATACCTTATGTCTGATATCATTATGTGTAACACATATACATGTATATGTTATTATGGGTTCCCCCAAGTAGTCCCCTAATGCATTGGGAAATTTCTATATCACATGAGGTGATATATATGGGATTAGGGAGTAAACATAATCCATGATGGGACACTATCCACCATGTGATCTTGTCTTGGATGTTAGCCTTGACTTATTTTTATTTTATATTTTTTTACATCTAACAATTCTTATGTTTTCTTGATATTAACACTCCATATTATTTATATCATGTTAATATCTGATTAATCATTGTCATCATCTTTTATAAAGTCATTTTATGCCATACGACTCATATATTGTGCTTTGTAATCATGCTTATTCCCTTACTGGCCTTTATAGATCACTCATTTTCATTATGTATTCCCTAGTTTATTATATTATTATTTAAGAGATTAAAGGGATTTTGGAGCTCATTATAGATAATAAAATAACAGGCTTTTATTTAAGTTTCATTTTAATTATATATGTACCTATTCTCCCAAATATACTAGGTCGCTCAATCATTATGTTGGGTTTAATTGATATTTATATTAAAAAGCTTATAATAATATTTTTATGAGTATTGGGTAATTACTGGTAATATCTCTTAGATATCAAGTTATTTTTATAGAAACTCATTCATAAGTATGGGTCATATAATGGTATATAGACCCTTTAATATATATTTAATTCAGAAATATTAAGATTCTTATTATTAATATAGGAATTAATTATCAAGATAAAATCGAAATATAACATCATAACAATGTCAACATAAATAAATTATGGAAATAAAAAACGAAATTGTGATTATGTAATTTTTTATGGGAGGAGAATAAAATACCATAATAATTCAGTTTTTATTTTCCATTAAATAAATACTATGTTGAATAACTTGTAAAACATACAACACTCAACTAAAATGAGTCCTAGAATACTATAATTACAAGAAGATTTTACGTTTAGTAAATAAAAATATAGTAATCAACTATGATACTTATATTTTATTATATTTTTTCAATTAATTAAATTTTATGATTAGAAAATAAATAATTATTTTGATATGATTAAAATCATTCAATGTTAATAGTGTGTATTTTTTAAAGAATTTTTATTTCATGTATTTTATATTTTTCCAAATTTATCATATTTATAATTATTTATTTTTTAAACTAGTAAATTAACATTCAATTAATGAGAAATTGATATGAAATATTATTAAAACCACCTGAAGATAAGAATGTTCATTTTTTTATAAAAGAAATTTTCATTATATATAAAATTATCATTTAAAAGATAAATTTAAATATTTTATAATGTTAAATTAATGAAAGGAACTTTATTTTTTAATTAATCTTGAAAAAATTATTTTAGGTTCAATTTTTAGGAATTTTTTGAGATGGTTTATTTTTTGTGAATAGTGAATAATATATTTTTACAAAATATTATCATATTTCTGACATCATAATTATATTGTAATGAATCCAAAGATTCTAAAACAATTTTTATATTCTAAATATATATTTAATAATTAAAATAAATAATTTAAAAAAATATTTTGAGTTTATAAACAAATGTTTTACATTTTAGAACCCAAGAGATGTTTTATTCTAATAAAAGAACTATTTTTACAATTTATTTAATTATTTGAATGATAAATTTGGTTTTGTATTAATTTTGAAGTTATATAAATCTATATACATTATTTTTTAACCCATAAATACCACTATAATAAATTCTATAATTATTTTTGTACATTTTTTTTTATTCTTAAAATTACATTTTTCTAAAAAAACGATTTTTTGTTGTGATTTGTAAAATTATATTAAAATAAATTTTTATAACCTACTATAATTTTATCTTTTAAAATTGATTTTAAATATTAAATAAAAATATTCAAATTATTTAATAATTCCTATTTCAATTTTAATCATAATGAATAGTTATCATAGTAAAAAAAAATTTGTAATGGTAATGGTTATAACAGTTAATGAGGGGTTAAACTAAGATAGAAGGAATAAAATCTAATTAAAACATCTATAATTTTGATTTTTTGAGTGTATTTAGACCTTAGCTTATCCAAGATTTAAAATGGATCTTAATTGGATACATTATCATTTAATATTATTTTATTATATTTTAAAAGTTATGAGTATTTAAAAGATTCTCACCCCTATTATTTATAAATGTGCACCTCATATTATCACTTGTTAGCTCACCTAAAGATCCATATAACAAGAATGATCTACCCAAATCAATAATCGATACTCTTTTTATTTTTTTAGAGTTCCCTTTTTCACTAAAATGCCAAACTAGAAAGACTTAAGGAGTATCCCAAAAGAGGATTTCTCGAGAAGTGGTAATTTTCTTAACCGAGTTCATTCGAGTTTATTTCTTATTTTTTCACCTATGAATATTCATTGACCTTATTAACATATAAAATAAGTATAATTATTATACATAATTGGTACTTTTTTTATTTAATCACCATCTTCTACCTCTATTCCATCAGTTTGAAATTGGTAATGCCACTCATGCATACATGCGGTCTACTGCATCCACGAAAATCAAATTTTGTTTTCCACCACAGATTACAAGGATAGATATAAAATATTTATTTGATGGAAAAATATTATATTTTTAATTTAATTATTATTATTTAAATAAAAATAATTTTTTAACTTCCTTTCTTAATGTTCAATAAAATATGGTAAGTTTACTCATGAAAACGTTCGGGTTGTTGCCACCATGGATGAAATATTTATTATTTCATAACAACATTACATGAATGATTCTAAAAGTATATTTATTTTATAAATATGACATATATATATATGATAAGATTAAAAAAATTAGGATATTAATCCATGAAAAATGTGTGATGAATAGAATCTATGAATCAAAGTATGCAGGAGAAACTAAACTGTTAACACCTAAATAATTATTTTTAATAAATAATTTTTATTAAATGGTTACAAATAAGTTTATAATATATCATATTAAGAAACATAGACATACAAATAGTTATGATATGGATAAATAATATATATAAATATATTATGTAGGATGTTATAATGGAAATGACCAAGAAGGAATCTTGGGTAAGGATTTATTTTATAATCTCATTTTATTTGTTATTGTTTATGTTCAAATTTCAATTTGGATAATTAATTTAATTATAACTCTTGAAAAAAAAATTCTTAATACAATATAGTTAATTTTATTATTTTCGGATATTCTTTTCATTCCACCCTTATTATTAATTAAAAATATTGAAATATTTTTTTATGAAAAAACACCTAGATTTCCTCCCTATGGTCGAGAATCATTTTCTCAATGTATAAATTCTTTAAATAGTTACATTTATATTTAATTTATATTCATTAATGATTTATTAAAGTCATTTTCTACTATTTTTAATATTATCTACAATATTTTAAAATAATATTCATAACATTTTACTTACAAGTCACATATGTATTTTTAAAAAAGTATGGAAATAATGTTTTTTTGATGTTTATGTTTCGACCATATTTTCCCACTAACATGAATATTATTCATTATCAAGATTTATTTACATGTTTGCATTCTTTCAAAAGAATATAATAATCCCATTTTCCTTAAATTTTTCATTTAAAAAATAAATTTTAGTATTTTAGAATAATTAATAATTGTATTTAATTTCACTTATTTTCATTTTGACCTTAAAATCCACATTTCTTAACACTAACTTTATCTTTAAAAATATTTTAATTTGTAATTAGAAATCTATTACACTAGTGGAATAATTAAGTACAAATATAAATATATTTTAACACCCTAAATTTTTAGTAATGTAAAAAAATTTGTTTTCCTATTAAGGGAGTTTTAATTTAGAAATAAAATAGTTTAGAAATGATTTACCATATATTTTCCCAGGGGTAAGGACCCCAAAAAAATTTATTGAGTGTTATTTTGAGCTTCAATAAGTTCACAACTAGTGGTCCTAAAAGAACACCTATTTTGACACTCTTATGGGCCATTTTTTGGGAAATTTCAAATTTTTAATTACGAACCATTAAACTCATAGTATCAAATGATATAACTCTTGAACTTTACTTATGTTATAACATTCAAAGGGTTAATAAAACTATATTTTTAAGAAATATGTTCCATTATTTTAAATATCCTTAAATTTTTCATATATTACACCTGGAATACGATCAAATGAATCAAACACCTTATTTCTCTTGATGGCTTATTATCAAGTTATTTTATTGACTGTGGAATATTAGTATTTTATTTACTTGATTCAGTATTATTGTTTATTTATTTATATAGAATATTTAGTATTTATTTTTTTAACTTTCAATATATGAAGAATTTATTGGAAATGAGTATCTTATGGTAGGAAAATATAATTATACCACCACTTGATTTATTGGTAGGAAAAATGGGACAAAAAACAATGGGTATCACTTTGTGTCTGCTATCCTATATATATGATATTCCTTAGAATTATTTCTTGATAGTATATAATATAACTTAGAATGAGGACTTGTTGGTTAGATCATGATGTCTTTAAACAAGGTATCACTAGTAAGATCATGTTTTATTTTCTGAAGGATTAATATTTCTATCATTATGTATTACATTATTATTAAATCAGTTATTGTTACCAAGGTGATTTTTTTATCCAGGAATATATTTCATGCCCAATTTATATATTATATGTAATATTTAATTATTATTTTCTCTTCTAAGATGATTATTCATTATTTATTAATGATGGTCATTAGATATAACCATTTATTATATTTTACTTTCAATATCATACTAATAAGGGATATTTGAATTATTTGAAGGATTTTATAAAGGAAATAATAAATATTTTTTAATTATTAAAATAAATTATTAATAATTACAATTTATTATGCGAATCAATTTTGTATCTAGGTTCTCACGGATTTTAATATATTCCATCCTTTTAGATGTTATCTCTTATATAAAAATTAAACATTGGATTGAGATTAATAATCTTTGTGTTGTTACAATAGAGTATGCCATTATCTGATCATGAGATATTTATCATCCTTTTAGTTTAACTTTCTTCAAAGAAAATTATTTTTTGATATAATGTTTAACCAAATCCTTTTTTTGGTCAGGATACATTCTATACTACAATAATCATCCTAAAAAATATCAAATATATTTATTTTTTTCATTTGTTTAACTTGATTATTCATATTGCTATGAATACAAGAAATAAATTACAAAGAAATCTTATTCATCATATTATAAAATTTTTGAACTTTATCCCCTCTTATTAAATAATCACATATATTTTTTCTATCTCTTTTCAATTTATTAATGTCAATTGCATATTATTAGATTAAAAATATTTTTCATAAACCTTTTGTGTAAATTTATAATTCATTGATTCTAAAAGTGTTTCCCCTTCTAAAATATGAAAATGTGAATTGACATTGTTTTATTCTTGATAAAAATTATCATTAGTTCTTTAACCTTACATCATTGCATCACTTTCCATATCTTTGATCAAGATACCTAGATGACTAAATATGAGTAGAATTTTTTAGTAAAAAATTTGACTCACACAAATGAGATTATTTCAAATCTCATCCTCATAGGGAATATATATATTTCTTAGATCTTATTTACATACCCTCATCTTTTCATATTCTATAATCTTAAATAAACCATTATTTAAAAAATAAATAATTCTATCCAAATCAATCTTAAATGTTTTCAATAAGATTTAATTTTCCCTTATGTTGGATGAGAACCCATTATTAATTACTTATGTTTTTTTATCCATTCATTAATTTTAGGGAAATTTCTATAAATATTTCCTACTCCTTAAAAATATTTTCATTTTTAAATATTTATAATTTATTTGATACATTAATGGGTATATCCCTATAAATTTTACTATGAACAGTGATGTGATTCTTCTACACCTTCAATAGAGATAATTTATATTCTAATTGAATGGTGTACATGGATTACATTTATATTTTAATAGACCCTACATTAAATTTATTTCCAACTTAATTTTTATTATATTAATAATATTTAAGACCATGGTATAATAAATTAAAACAATATCCATAAAATAAATTTCTTATTTATTTTGTAAGATATATTCTCATTCCAATTTAATTATTTATGAATAACTTCCATTATTAATATATTTTTATCTTTTTATAATAGGCCATAGAGTGACCCAACTAGCCATATATTTGACACATCATCAATAGAAATAAATTCTTACTTTAACTTCACATCTATATAGAATCTAAGTATATTTTACTCATAATAATTGAGTAAAAAATTTTCTAAAAACTTTTTATCCTCTCAACATATAATTTATCTTTTATGTCATAGATGATTCAACCTCACATTCAATTCTAATATTACCTATTAAATTTTATCATTCATAATTCAATAAATTCTCCAAGTTCTTCATGTTTCTTTTATATCTCTCTTTGGCTTCCATATCCAAACAAATACCAACAATAACATATTCTTTTAACTAAAATATTTCAATTAGCTTCCAATTTATTATTGAATCCAAATAATATTTTTAATACCACTGGGTTTGAACAAATGGTTTATGTTTTTATAAAATAGATCAATTTAAATATATGTGACTATTTAAAGACATGATCCTCTCAAAATATCCACTTCATCTCCTAGAGTGAAATAGTAATATAAAATAATTTATAGATAATAATTATTTTACATGGTTTTTTCTAAATATGAGAGCCCACTAATTTTTAGGTTTGGGTCATGTTCCATGACATGTATTATATCTAAAATAAATGTTATTAAAGGATAGGGTGAGTTTCTCTTCCTTAACTCTTGAAAGTTTGTCTATGTCTATTGAAAATTAAGGGTATTATAGATCATTTAATTTTATATAACTATGGAGATAATAATTTATTTATTTATACTAGAACCATTAGTCTCCATGATTATTACACCACTCTTGATTGTGAAAAATATCTTCAGTGAACCTCTATATGCTCCAGCATCATGAAAAATATATTCTCTAAGAATATAATTGACTTCCAAAATAGGATCAATGAATCATCAGAAGGTTGGTATTCATGAAAAAAATTCAGAATTAAAATATCATAATGAGATAATGATTACATGAATTTATCTTCTTTTTTCATTGTAACAAGTTCTCAAAATATCAACAACCCAATTATATTTCCTTGAAGCACTCAAAATGTGTAGTTTCATTGCAGTTCAATGATATTCTTCATCTTATCTCTCTTTAATGCAATATTTATTCAATATAGAAAATTATAATCATTTTCTATTATTTATTAAACACTTTCTCCTTTTTATTTTCCATTTATATTCACATAAATTCATGAAAAAAATTTCTGTAATAAATAATAGAGAAGTACAACTATAAATTAATTCCATAAAGAATAAATATCCAATTGATAGTAATTTAAAATATTTAAATTTAAAATCATAATAAAATTTCTAGATGGTCATGTAATTTAATTTTAATTTTAATTTAATTCTCAATCCTTTTAATATATACATAAATCATGGCATTGAACAATAGAAAAATGATATTTTAGGAAACAAACTCAATTCATTTTTTTAACTCAATGAAGGTATATTCTCTACACATTTTTTTAAATATAATTTTTTTTACCTCAACACATTTTGCTAACTCTATAAAGTCTTAATATCAACTCATTCTAACAAATCTATGAATTCTATAAATCAAAACATTTTTTATCTCTATAATGATTATTAGTTATGTAAGAACCCAATTTTTCTATGAGGTATGGAACCTTTAAACATTAGTATAATTATTTATCTTAGACCACTTATGGATACCTAATGAGGTAATGAAGCTTCAAGGGTGCCTATGGATTTTCATAATGGAATCCAAGATGGTGGAAGAAAGGACAAGCCCACATTGTTAGAAGAAACCATGCATCCCAATCCACATGGTTTCCTATAACCATTCAGGGAATTTTTGAGTGAAAATCATGGTGTGCATCTTTCCCAAACTGTGTATTTAGAGACGCACACCTGTATGTATTTTTTGAAATTTATAATGGATATAAATGGACCACATTGGTGCATGATTTCACAAATAGTGTGTTCAAACCATGTGACCGGGTAATTTTATGGTAAAATTACATTTTCATTAGATTTGAAATTAACCCTACTCCTCTACTTTATTTTCCAATTCCATCATAAAAATTGTTCTTCTCTTCCATTTTAGATCTTACAATAGTATAACCAAGGTTCTTAGACATCTTTTTAATATAATGTTTTCATCAAAATTTTTTCATCTCATTGGACTCCTCTGGGTGATATATTGAATCCTTAGCCCCAACTCATCATTTTTATTCCTAACTATGATGCTATTTTCATGCCGGATCCTAATTGTGTAAGATGGTTTCACTAGGAATTTCCCTTTAAATTGATATTAATTTATTTCAATCATTGAACTCTTTTTCTATAGACCTATTTATAATTTTTCTCATGTTGTTGGTGGTTATGACCTCAACACAAATAAAAAAAAGTAGGTTGATTCCTTAATTAAGCCTTGCTAACTGATTTTGGGTCTATCTGTTTCATCGTTCTAGTCTGTTGGGCTTCATGTTGATACGATAAGTGTATTAAATTAATTAATAAACCATTAAATTATTATGTAAAAATTAATTTGTAGATATCACTTTGACTTTACATACAAATTTAATTCCATATTAGTTTTATATCCATGAATTACCTTTTCAGGACACATGAAAGGAAAATGATTAATCCTAATAATTTTTATTGTAATTGAATTTTTATTGGTTTCATTACCACTATATAGTGAACCTATTAAGTGCTTATGAATTAAAAATAATAAATGGTTGTACTTCCTTAACTAACATTGTCACATTGATGAAAGGTAAGCGAGTGAACCTAATTACTTATTAAATGGAATGAGTTTTACATGGCCTAAAATGAATAATGGAAATTTTTTATAGGGTTACTAGTGAATATGGAACTTTTCATCTTTATAGAAGTGGTCATACTTGTTATAGCCTTGGATTCCTGAGGTAATGCCTTGAGCACTAAGTGGAAGACATTTTGACTCATGGTGCTAGTTTCCTAGGGAGATACAAACCATTGAACATGGTCCTTGTCTATTAGCAGGTTTTAATCATGATTATATTGGATATCTTCACTATATTTACAGATATTATGATTCCTCTGATACACTAAATGGATCCAGCTTGACGTCTTCATACACTTGTCTCCATGGATTATCCCAATTGGGCCTAGTCATTCGTAGCCTGATATTACTATGGATGACCTCTATGGACTCTTTTAAAATCTTTTACAGTGGAATACCTTGGGTGTTTCCCATTATATTACACTCATACCATTTATTTCTTGACAGAATGAGTTACTATTATGTTTTTTTGTCCCTTAAGGTCAAGGATTCCTTAGTTTCACTTTAGATTCTTTTTTATTATTATCATTATTTGTCTACAGTTTTTATAGTTTCACTTTTTTTATCTATATAAAATGATCTTATAGGAACTAATTATGTCATATAATATTTAGAGTCATTACCAAGTGAGGATAAATCTGATATGAGTTATTATTTTGGTATTATATTACATTTATATATCACAAACTGGATTGCATCGATGTCACTGGTGATGACCTACTGAGATTTATCTCAAACCTTATCTAGGATACCATTAGTACTCAAGAATATTATATGATCATAGGTATAGAAAATTGGAATCATCAGGCTTTAGACACCTGACTTACTTGATTTCTTATTGTGGATCTGTGTAGAAGATGATTGGGCCTAGGATCGGGATTCTGGATAGTTTTGGTCTTTTTTTTCTTTTCTCTAGAATGTATTATATTATATTTTTACTTCCTTGTATACATTTTTTCTTACTTTTTATAGATGTCAAATTACATCTTCTACTTTTTTATACAATGTTTTTCTGCTTTTGAGTTGATTGTTGTTGATGGGTGTTTACACTTATCCTCTGCTGCCATTTTTTTTTATTTTTTGTTATGCATCTGTTATTGTTATCCACATATTTTATATATCTATAAATAATGTGATTCAATATAAAATTAGATCATAATAACTCTAGAAACACCATTGGGCCTTGATCCTAGTTGGCAACCTCTGGCATAAGGGGATGCATGCTTGAGGCCATGTGTACTACAGACTCAAGGCATCATTGAGTGGTACATGGGTCAGGATGTCACAATGTGGTATCAACGAAATCATTCTTTTTATTTTTCATATTGTTTGGTAATATAGAAATGAGATTCTAAGCATGTTAAAACTTTTTCATGATCCATTTCTGGGAGTATCTAACCTACATTTTGTGTAAATATAATGTTTCCAAGAATGTCAATTTTTGTTTTGTATATCTTATTATAGTTGATATACTCTCCCCATTAGGTGATTCACTTGAATTGTGGTAATTTTATATTCCTTGTGGATTTTAACATTGGCCTATTTATAAAGGATAATTCTTACATTAATCTCTATAGGAACATATAATTCACATTCTATAAACATTCCATGCCATATATGTATATTTCACTACTTTCATTTCTGGTGTTTCTTTTGGTTTTTGATTGATCCATGGTTTTCATATATGTCTGTGATGTTGAAATATTATATCAGTTAAATTAATTAGTTATCTAATGTTTCATAATAAATCTAAATAATGTTTTCTTATATAGGTTTATGGTGGAATCTTAAATATCTAGTTTCTACCCATGTTATCTTGGTACCTCTGGTTGCATGGGCTGGGATTTGGTTGAAATTGAGTGGCTACCAGTTTCAATTTTTGAGGTGTATAGGACCTTGTGAATGGGAATGAGTAATTAAACGAGTTAATCCATAGTTTATTACATGTTACATTATGAGACCAAATATAAGATATCTAATTATAAATTAAATGGGTTTCTCTTTCAGTTATAAAATGTATTGGATTTTATTATCTGGTAATGATTATCCATTTAATAAAAAATTGATATATTTATATGATATATTTCAATCTATAAATGTAAATATTGACTTATAAAATGAATGGCTTCTAATAAATGAAGAGGAAGGTGTAATCAACCCTTCACCTACTGAAACCTCTGTAACATAAAACTCGAATGTTTACCAATACCCTAGTCTTCTAAGTGGGAATTTGGGGTAGTATACCTTGGGTAGTGATACCTTTTCCTTATGATAATATTTCTCTAGTTCTTATATTTGTTTTCAATCTATTCGGATACATCTGATTGGATTTTTTACTTTTTCTCCACAATGATGTCCTCTAGTCATGCGCTAGGAGGGTGACTATAAACATGCCCGTAGGTGGTGGGCCCGGAGCCACCGGTGATCACTCCAGTAGTTCCGCATTAGGGAACAATTTTTATTCATTTAATGGGAACTAATTCTAAGCTATGATATGTTTTACTACATATTATGAAGAATATTTCACATTCTCCACAACCTGTACCTACAATGACTGATCTAACTCATGAATTCCAGTAGCAGCATCCGCCCATTTTATCTAGGGATAACAGTATTTTGGAAAATGAGTCTTGGATAGAGGAAATTATTTCTATCTTTGATAATCTAAAGACACATGTAGAGTATAAGGTTAGGCATTCCACCTACATGATTCATGATAAATACAAAAAATTGTGGGAAGTGATTACTCAGGAAAGTCGTCATCAAGGCATGGTCTGGGTGGAATTTCATACTACCTTCAATGATTACCTCTTCCCTTATATGATAAGAGATGGATGAGCTAAATTGTTTATGAAACTGAAGTAGGTTGTTATTTACATAATTGACTATTCAGTTAATTTTTCTGAGTTGTATTTCTTTTCACCACTTTTAGCCAATGCTAATTTATCGAAAGAGATACATTTCATGGATAGGCTCAAGTATACCATTATAGCACCCCAAACACTTTATGGTATATTTCTCTTAAATACATTCTATTTATAGCCTATATTTCATGAATAACTGAGCCAATATGGAACAAAATGCATTTACTTAATGGAGATATCCATAACCTATCCATTAAACATAAATTTTCCAACTTTGTGATTTGAATTTTAAAAATATGGCATACACGATTGTGTTTAAGATGATATTTAGAGTCCGCTAGAATTAACATAATTTTTTGTGAATAGTAACTTGCCCTTATGAATAGTAACATGCCCTTATGAATAGTAACTTATCCTTATGTATAGTAATATGTATTTTGGGAATGGTATCTATACCCTTGAGTGTATAAGTGAATTTATGCACCTTAAAAATGAAGATGAATATTTTAAGTGTTTATACTTTCTGATTAAATAATGATTTAAATTAAATATTTAATTAATAAAATTTAGGAAATTATTTCTGAAAAATGGACTTCATTTTTAGATTCTACACATCGAAAAATGGTGAGGGTGAAATTTCGGTATTTTTCTAAAATACTTGATTTTTTTTATGAATCGTAAAATCTGATAATTCACAATAAATGCTAAATAATGGATTGATTGAGTCATTGATGATGATCGACTGATTTAATCCCAATTTATTATGATTCACATGATAAAATTACTATTATTTGTCATGGAAGGCTCACTATTCCTTGTCTTATGGAGAAATGATAAATTAATGAATTTTATATTAAGAAAACTCCTCTCTCCTTCACTATAAAACCCCCATTCACTATCTCTTCTCTGAACTCTTCTTAAGCCTTGTGCCTTGCGAATATTCTACCCAAATATTTCCCCATGATTTTCCCCCACGTCCATAATCTCCTAGCCTCTTCAAAATACAAAAACCTCTCCCCATAAGAGGTTCTCAAAGGAGGAAGTCTCAAGAGGTAAACTCCTCTTTCCAATTCCTTCATTTCTTTTAAGTTATTTTCTTTTTGTTTCTTTCCTCACCACTAATCACCCAAATAGTATGATAACTTCAGTAACATACATGTACTGAATTTTTTTATGCTAATGGGATATTTCATTATCTTATCTCCTTTCCCCACCCTTTATTTGGAATAAATGATAGAACCGTTTGAGATGTGCTAATTTAGCACATTCAAGGAAAACGGTTTATCAATTTATGTTATAATATTTTATTTTTTTCATGAAATAATTTGTGTTATGGTTGAAACAGATTATTATATATGTAATATATCTTATTTTTAGTTATTTAATCCTTTTTTACAACTGTAATTAAATTATAAAGAAAAACATGTTCATTGTAATCAAACCCACCGTTTGACAAAAACGGTTGTCACTACGGTTTTATATAAGTAATAATTCAACCTCATTATAAGTTACCAAATTAAATTTAAAACCATGTAATCTCCTGGAATTTAACTAATGGTATACAAATTCATTTATTCACAACCACATGCTTCTTTTATATTTTCCCAAACTTGAATATAAGTGAGCCGATCTTTTAAAAACAAGTAATCAAACGAGCCAGAACATTGATATTGAACATTATATCTAATCAAAAATGCCTTCAAAGAACTAAAAATGGTTATAATAAATCATTTAAATATATTATAGGTTCTATAATTATGAATTAATAATCCTAATTCGTATATTCAGGTCTTTAATAACAAGTCAAGAACACCTTCAAACATAAGGTAAGGGATCCTCTCTCTCACTTTTTTCAGGAATCTCCACTATGTTGTGTTCTTTTATTTTTAATTCCTAATGATGGGGTATGTTTTTTCACCTCCCCCATTATTCCTTTGTGACATATAAAAAATGTAATACCCCTTTACCTCTCCTTAATCCCTCTCAATAACACCCATTACCATGCCGAAATGTTTGTAAGGGGTTTCTCATCTCACTTTCATTTCCATGAGATTAACATTGTCCGCCAATTATTTATTGTATGTGGTATCTGTGTACATACATTGGATATATAATAACATTATTATCTTTATATTCATGGTATTTAATGACTCATTTTAGTGTTATTAACTTCGTTTCATATGATTCTACCGATTACATTGTGGTACGAGACTTTGTCTCAACTATTATTTTGTTGTGACTAACATTGAATTGTGCACCAAATAATCCTTATGTGGTGTACCTACTGCCAATTTGAGATCAATTTTCATTTTGAAATTATATTTATATTAAATATCCATAATCTCATATCATGGATATGTTTTTTTGTCTAAATTGTATACCATTTTACATACAGTGTTTATTTGGAAAGTAATTTTAATTATGGAAATATTTATGAATCTGTATACTCTTATTTATACAAATATTGAAAAGGAATATTAATATTGTATTTAATAAATTTATAAATAATTATTTGGACATGCAGTGGCAGGGGGCCCACTATAGCCCCTCGATGCATCAGTATGTCTCATGAGACAAATCAGTTTGGCGACAAATCCATTGAGTCTGTTTCCAAAAATATGAAGGGTTTGTACCCATAGAACTAAACCATTTTAATGGTATTATGGTTTCATGTTCTAGATACATTATGTCCATTTAATAAGAATTATCTTTATTCATTATCAGTTTTTACTATCCATGAGGTTTTCAATATGAAAAAAATCTATGGATATGGTTTCATTATCAGTGTATTAATAGGGTGAGTTTTTTATTTATTCACCATGCCATATTGATTATGTCAGATTGAATATGATTCCCTTATTATTTTATTTATGCTTCTAGTATTTTTAACCCTTACTAAGCATTTGAGCTCACCCCTTTCATTGTATTCTATCAACAGGTGATGAGGAGTTGATCGTTTATCGAGTTCTTATGGTTTCAGTTTTTAGTTTTTGTTTTTTATTATATTTTGTAATATTTTCCAATTTAATTTGAGTTAAATCTATGTATCTAGTTTCATCAAACCTACTAAATTGATCATTCCATTGGGATTTTCATTCCTTCTAACCAGGACAATATCACAAGAAAAGTAATAGCTCTAGCCTAGAGGGGTTGGGGTGTTATAGTTGGTATTAGAGGAAGTTTTTTTGGAAACATAGACACTAGAGTAAGAAATATATAGTAGCGAATAAAGCCCTAATGTATTATTTGAGGATAAATATACAATAACATCCTGGTATTTTGGTATAGAAGAGATTATGTGAATCGTTCTAGCAAATACATCCTTGTCGGGATACGAGCAGGTAGAGGTGGATCTGGCACAGATCTACCTAGGATTGAGAACTCTGATAAGGAGGTTTAGGCATGACCTGGGGTATCCTGGTACATGAAAATGCGCCTTGCTTCACTCTTGGTTATGACACTCTTGGGGGATATGCTTAGGATAATTCATATTTTCTTTACAAGCCATTATGAAGGATTGAAATGTAAATTTTTCCTTAGAGAACCCATGTTTATAATATTAGCTATGTATAGAATTTCAATCTATATTTAGTTATTTATATTTTAGATTCATAAACTAATCTAGTTTATGCCATTATTTAGAAATGGCACCTAATGGAAGAAGGGAATCAATACTCTTGGAAAATGTAGTGATTGCCTGACTGAGCAAGTAAACACGTTCAATGTCGGAGCAGATTAGATTGTGACCATATTAGGACAACTTACCCTAGTCATGATGAATAACCGTGTTACATATGTGTTGGATCGTTTCATGTGGAAAAATACCCCATCTTTTAGTGGGACTACTAATCCGATAGTAACTGAATAGTCGATCAATACACATGAAAAGATATTCATGGCATTAAGATGTGATGAAAATGAGAAGGTAGTGCTGGAAGTATATTATATCAAGGGTGATGCAGATCTACAGTGGTCTTTGATCCAGAATACTATGGAGGAAGAAGAAATAGAATATATGGAATTGAGGAATTTTAAGTAAATATTCTTAGAAAAATATTTCCCTCATAATAAATGAACTAAAATGAAGAGGAAATTATGTAGCATAAAACAAAGGGAAGAAGACAGTGTTTCAGAGTATGAGGCTACCTTCACAAGGCTGGCCAGGTATGCTATAGATAGTGTACATGACTTGATAGACAAGATTGATCATTTCATTGAAGGTCTTAAGCCAAGTCTTCGAAGGGAAATGGCTTCTCAATCATTTTCATCATATGATGAAATTGTATCAAGTGCCATCAAAATAGAGAAGGAATTTTCTAAATAAAATATTTTCAAAGGAAACCAAGATAAGAAGTGGTACTATGATAAAAAAGGAAAAGGAGAAGCACCAAAGAAGAAAAAGGGAACAAATTTATTCTCGTTATGTGAGAACTGTAGAAAGAATCATCTCAGGAAATTCTTGAAAGGCATGGGAGTCTATTATAACTATGGAGAAAAGGGTCATTGCCTAATGAATGCAATGGGAAGAAACAATTCAATGATATTCAATGCTTTAATTGTAGATATATGGGACACTATGAAAATGAGTTTCCAAAGCGCCAAGGAAACTTGACTCAGAAAATGCGAAGAGAGAAAGGGAGAGCATATGTGATTACAACAGCGAAGGTTAAAGTTCCTAATGATGTGGTGGTAGGTACATTAATTGTTTTGTCAAAATTAGCCAACACTTTATTTGATTCTGTATCATCACATTCATTTATATCTTCTCAGTTTTCTAAAAAAAATAGATATGACCAATTTGATTTAATAAAGGAGTTTTCAGTCAAAACTACCAGGGGATATATCATTGCAACAAAGGTATATCGACTAGTCCCCCTCCAGACACCAAAAAATGATTTAGTTTCTAACCTTTTCGTCATACCAATTACTGACTTTGATATAATTCTTGTTATGAATTGGTTGTCAAATTATAATGTAAAGACTTATTGTAATAAGAATGAAGTTACAATTTTTGAAAATTAGGTAGAATACCTTGTCTTTAAGGCATAAACTTCTCCACCGGATTCATATCTAGAACCAACCCTAGTAGCTCTACTAAATTCAATACTTAGAGAGGAATATAAACAAATATATATAGGCAAGGAATGAAATCATCAAATTGAAGATGTGCACTCAGTGGAAGAGTAAATTGATGTATTTCTAGAGGATTTACCTGGACATCCTCCAGAGTGGGAAGTTGTGTTCTCTGTTGAGTTAATTCCTGGTGCAAGAACTATATCAAAGACTCCTTATAGAATGGCCACTATTGAATTAGTAGAGATAAAGAAACAACTAGAGGATTTGAGTGAAAAGGGATTTATTCGACCTAGTGTTTCTCAATGGGGATCCCTTGTCCTCTTTTTCTAGAAGAAAGATGGATCCATGAGGCTTTGCATTAATTACAGGGAAATCAATGCTATTAAAATAAAGAATAACTATCCTCTACCCCGGATTGATAGTTTATTTGATCATCTTTAGGGAGCTCAATACATTTCAAATATTGACTTTCGATCTGGATATCATCAGTTGCATGTGAGGATGGAAGATATTCATAATACAACATTTTAGACCAGGTAAGGGCATTATGAGTTTACAGTGATTCCATTTGGACTGAAAAATTCACCTTTTATTTTCATGTATTTAATTAATAGAGTTGTTATAGAATATATTTATAACATTGTCCTGGTATTCATAGATGATTTCCTCATATACTCAGAAATCTATAAAGACCATGATAATCACTTACATGTTATTCTGAGAACTCTTAGAGGAAATAGATGGGATGTAGAGACCCAAAGCTTGATGTACATGGACATTACATTACATTTGAAGAATACTTAATACATAACTAAAATAGAAACACAAGGACCATAATAGTTTAGTGTCTTTCGAAACACAGAAAATAATATTCTAATCATGGTGAAAGATCTTCAACATATCCCATAAAGATCTTACCCTATTTGTTTTCTTACCTAAAACCTTTCATTAAATCCTGGGGAAAAGAAAACATATAAAGGGTGAGCTCAAATGCTCAGTAAGGGTAAGCATAGAGAACATAAAAAAATCCATAATCATTTGAATGCAAAAACACGAACATGAAATCTAAACATCAAAATCATGAGAAACGACATAAATCTTGGAAGTACACAAAGCATAGATCATAAAGGAACATTAGTCATGATAAACTAGAATGGTAATAAAAAATTTAATTGGGGAATCCATTAAGCACATGTTATGATTTCCATAGTAGCCAAGGCATTTCTTCCAAGACCATCTTAGTGGAAAAAGTCCAATTCTGAATCGAGTTCACTCATCGTTCCAGTCCTGTAACACTGAACCGGATTAACTTACCGTTCCAGCCATGTCTATCTCATGAGATATAAATCTTTACCCAATGCATTGGAGGTAGATATAGGTCCCACCCATCTCATAATTAAATCATTCTTAATTGTGCCACAAAATAAACTTAAAAAATTCATCAAAACCCAAAGAATAAAATGGGTTTCATAAACATCATCCCATAATCCCATAATTCATATAAAATAAATGGATATTTAATAATAAGAAAACTGAAACCATGTAAATAATAGATACATTATACATGAAACATACACATATTAAATAATGTCATCTAAGATGGAAAATGTTTTTGATAAAACACTTGAAATGAATTCTTGAGGAAAATATCCTTTCTTCTACAAAATCATTTTCTTTTCACAAAATTCCATGCAATTTTAAAAGAAAAGTATTTTTTGAAAATATTCATAAATTCTTGTAGAGTAATCTTCATGAAAATGAGGCGTTATGAAACCGTAAAAATCCGTTTACCCCATATAAGTTAAAAATTACATTCTTCTCGTACTTTTGTCTGAAAATTCAAAAAGTACCTCGTACGGTAAACAAAAGAAAGATTCCTTCCATACGATGTGGTAAAAGTAAAAAAGGGTAAGAATGAATTAAAAAATACATGGAAGAAAAGTAATCATTTTATGAAAACATTTTGAGAACATATGGACATGGATAATAAACATAACCCCAGTAAATACTTACATATAAACAATCTCGGATAAGAATGAGATTGGAATAATTATCCCTTACCTTATGTCTCTTATGCCTCGTATGTATCCGAACCTCCAGTATAATGATTTAAATAATGTTATTGACTTATTACAGAATCATATTCATTGTTATGATATCATATATAGTTTACTTATGTCTTTATATTACCCGTTCTTTTGTAAATTCAATGTAAATGCAGCAATTTGGGTAAAATCGTTTCATTTATTGTACGTGTTTCGACTTGTTGTTCTTGATATTATTACTTATATCCTGATTTATTTAATTCCAGAATGTAAAACATGAATTATATATAATATATATTCAGAATATAAATATACATATGATAGATCGATAAATGGAATGAAATACACCGTTCATGGAGACGGTAGGCCGTACGTATGCATGAACGCTGTTTTCGTTTCCTTATTGAATTTAATGGAATTCAGTAGATGAAATACATATATATATACATAAATCCAGTATCATTATTATGTCATATATTTCATTATTATTCATTATATAAACTTTATAATAATTCATGAATGGTTAACATGGTGAATGAATCTCATCACGTCGTGGAGACGGTAGTCCGTACGTACCCACGAGCGATGATATCATTCCCATGATAATGGAATTGTATTGAAGTGCATGTATAATAGTTAAGAATAAATTTCACTTTACAATAATCATATAGAGTTATTTATTGACACCATTATACCCATCCAAGTAAGGTGGTGGTCGAAAACAAATTACACCACGGGTGGAGATGGTATTCCATACGCACGCACGCACGGTGATTTCATTTTCCATAGGATGGATAGAAGGTGAAATAGGGTTTTTTAATATTTACAATAACATATCAGTATATAAGTAATACTGATGTTATTACTTTATAATGAGACAACTGTAGAATAAGAAGTAGAATAAGAAAGAAACATGAGAGAATCAGAAGAAGAGATTACCTCTTCTTCGATGCACCTCCTTTAAGATTCCTCTTATGGAAGTAGAGTTGGTCTTTTGAGAAGACCAAAACCTCCAATATGTTTCTAGGGAAGTGGAGAAGAGAATTGGTCAGGGTTTGTTTGAACATCAAGGCTCAAAATGGTGTGAAGAGAAGAGGTAAGGGGTTCCCTTTTTATAAGGGAGGAGAGGGGCACCTTTTGAAAAACTTAAAATATTATTTTATAATAAAGTCATATTCGGTTTATAATAGACCCAAATTGATTTATTTCAAATATAATGTGGGGATGAGTCGAAATCCTCTCAACCAATAGATTTTAGAGAAGTTTAATTTACAATTTTAACCTTATCATTTAGATTTAACTCTAAGTAAAATAATTTAACTTTTACCATGTCTTCTTATTTTCTTACACTATATGGTTAATAAACTTACTATAACAAGCCAAACGAACCCCAAGTGGTTTATTATTAATATATATATCCTTATATAATTCATTCGCCAAAACCTTAGATTTTTAGGAATAAAATAACAATTAATAATATAATATTTGTCTTAAAAACTATTTTATTTCAATTTTGACACTATTTGGTAATTGATTTTTGTAAAAATCATAACAGCATGATTAGTTCGAAAAAAGATAATTAAATCAATAATAACATGTCATATTAACCTAAATATTAGTTTAATTCATAAAAAGTCTCAAATTACATTTATTTGGGTATTTATAATATCAATTATTTTAATATTTCATTATTTAGGTAATTACTGCATCACCATTGTGTCATAAATAACATGAATTATTTAATGTCTAAAAATTATAAATAAAATACCATTAGGTATGAAATATTTTCATCTTTATAATGAATTTTTATAGTCAAATTTATCTTATGCATAACTCTATATTAAAAATTAATTAGTTAATAAACATTGATTTTAACTATTTCAACCCTTCTTTAAATAAATTAATAATAAATGTCCTAATCTAATCCAAGTGGACATAAATGGTCATATTTTATTACTAAGGTTGTTTTTGGTCAAATTACACATATCCAATAGAATTAAGGTATGTGTTAGGGTAATAATAATATCATTTTTACCCTTAATTACTCTATTTACTTTTAACCGCGGTAAATAAAAGTAAAAAGTTACTATTCACCAAAAATTATTTTCATCTCATTGAACCAAATTTTAGTCCTTGATATTAACCATGTCTCTAAGATTTTCGAAATTCCACTCACAGAAGCGGTAAAATTAAGTTTTATTTGAATTTCCAAATTCTCCTAGGAGGTGGGTAAAAGACGGTGAAAAGTTCAATAAAATATTTATATATCTAAAATTATTATAAAATGACTCCAATGAATTACATTGAACTTATATAGGTATTATGTATCAATTTTGACCTAAAATAAATTTAAATAAAATAAATAATTATTTAAATAAAAAGTCAGTTTTTTAAAAGTAACCTAGTGTTTTCACTATTCATCAAAATTGAACGTTTTCATAAAAATACCAAAAATTCACCCTAGGCTAATTTCGATATTCCGAATCCTAAAATGAAGTCCATTTCGAAATAGAAAATTTATAAAATTTTAAAAAATGGGTATTACTATTCATAACGGCTAGTTTATTTAACATATCGTGGTTTAGTGAAACACGATATTGCATACAACACACGCTATCGTGGAAGGTCGCGATTGCGTGTAATGCAACCCAATTTATGGATGTGTGTAGTGAAAGCTCCTTTTGGTGTAGCGCAAAACACAAGACATCAATAAAATTAAAAATAATATTTTTCATAAAATCTCAGGGTGTTACATTCTACCCCCATTAAAATGAATTTCACCCTCAAAATTCGTCGGGGTTATAAATGGTTTACTACTCGAAAGTTTCTTTAATAGAAATACACATCATAAAAAGGAATACCAAAACCAATATTTAAAAACTAATGTATGGAACGTAACGGTTAGCCAAATTAACTAATCACTGGGTTTCCATGTGACAACCGGGTCCCAGTGACAGCACAACCACCCCGCCTTAACATGGTCGTCGGGTCCTGGCCCACCAGGAACCACCGGTTGCCCCACAGACATGTGGGGCCCACCCCAGGGTCCACTCACATGCCTGAACGGGTCATCTGACTAATTACAGTCCCCACAGGCCAACACATGTCCTTTTTAGTGTGCTTTGTCCTCACTCACACACACCCTAGATAACTTCCTAGGAGGTCACCCATCCTGATCACTACTCCAGGCCAAGCACACTTAACTATGGAGTTATAATCAGATAGGCTCCCGAAAAGGAAGGTGCACCTTGTTGACACGAGTCATATCATTTAGTCATTTAACCCTGTATCATTTGGGGATGTTACAATCACACCCCCCCCCTTTAGATCACAACGCCCTCGTTGTGGGCCCTATATCTCAAACCAGGCAGTGCACCGCACTTAAGGCTGGGTTCCTCCTTTGATACCAAATGTGACAACCGGGTCCCGGTGACAGCACAACCACCCCTCCTTAACGTGGTCGTCGGGTCCTGGCCCACCAGGTACCACCAGTTGCCCCACAGACACGTGGGGCCCACCCCAGGGTCCACCCATATGCCTGAACGGGTCATCTGACTAATGACAGTCCCCACAGGCTAACACATGTCCTTTCCAGTGTGCTTTGTCCTCACTCACACACACCCTGGGAAACTTCCCAGGAGGTCACCCATCCTGATCACTACTCCAGGCCAAGCATGCTTAACTGTGGAGTTCCAATCAGACAGGCTCCCGAAAAGGAAGGTTCACCTTGTTGACATGAGTCATATCATTTAGTCACTTAACCCTTTATCATTTGGGGATGTTACATTCCACATATGAGAACATAGGTAAAAATATGGATATGGAAGAGAAATCTAACCATCATGTTCTGATGGAGAGTGGCAGAGAACATGGCTATGAAAAATCCAACAATAATAAATCCATAGATTTGTGATGATCTAAGGTACCATCTGATTCATCGGATATAAGGGCACTAGGAAATTGTTTTTGGTTTTCATGATCATTTCCCTAAAGTTAAAGAAATTTTAATTAGAAGAAATGCATTTTTGATTTTGGTACAGTCTCACCGTTGGTCGTTCCTTGGACAATTTCCACTTCATCTATTAAAGAAATGAAGTTGAATTTTTCATTCATGAATTGTTAGTAGATCATTTGATAGAATGATGTGTCATTCCATATGTCTCAAAAAAAGGTTTGAAAAAGTTATCAAAAATACATAAGTCCATCTATAGTGAGATTAATCATATATGGTTCCAAAAATGGACTTATACTTCATATATCATACTTCTTAATATAATAAAACTAGTTTCTATTAAACAGGTACTTCCTATAGGCCAGTGGTAGGCGATAAAGGCATGTCACACTTCAGTTGTGGGTTCAATTCCCACAACCTTGTCCAACGCGACGGGTTGTCGCCCATCCTGCAGGTTGTGCTTTTTCTAAAACTACATTATTATAACAATCCATAAATAAAATCAAAAAAAATTCTAGCCTTAAACAATTCTATATGATATCCAACTTAATCCATTCCAACCTTTAATCTTATCGAACATACTTCTGTCCAATCTCATTGTGTAAAGAAAATGATTACTTGAGAGGTCACATAACAAGCACGTGAATACCATGATTTATCCCCCATATAAGATATATCTTTTTGGTCACATTCCAAACATGTGAATACCTTAATTATGTATTCTCTCGAAAAATGAATACCCATTGAATTTTAGTGAAAACATGAATGTTGTCAAAAGTTAACTCTTTCCACATACAAAAATCCAAAAATTCTATATACTCAAACCATGATATAACTTTTTCCTTATATCAGTCATGAGCTCATGAATACTGTAAAACATTTCATTTTATCCTTATCCCTTCATTATGCGCATATCATCTTCTTTCTAAAAATATCTCAATCACTTTCCATGGCTACCGATACCATAAAATTATTGAAAACCACAATAGAATAATACATAAATATTCCAATATTCCACGATACTATATACAACATTATTTTTGAATACCATTACATAAACACTTAATCATTCCACCACATCGTTTTCATATTCAACATCGCAAATAGTAATCATATGTGACTTTCCTTTGTCCTTTTCCTTAAGTGGTTGCTCATGTATATCATCATTAACCCTTGGATTAGGGCATTGATTAGCATAATGCCCCATTTCATTGCACTTGAAGCATTGAAGTGTTGGTGGTGCGTTCTCTACAGTCTTTTCTTTATTTACATCATTAGAAACCCTTTTCCATTACTTTGACACTCAGCTACTCGATGACCTTATTTTCCACACATAAAACATTTTCTAGTCCCTTTACGACAATCTCCACCATGCATATTTCCACAATTTGAGCATAAAGAAACATTCATCTTCTTTTCACCATTATTCTGAGATTTCTCCTTGAACTCCATCTTTCGTTTCTTGTCAAAACCATGAGATCGATATGTTACACCAACTTCCAGTTCTAACTTCATATCACAACGCACAATTTCTTCATAGCTACTGAAGTCTCTTATATCTAATTCCCTTCGAAGACTTAGTTTTATGCCACTGAAAAATCGATCAACTTTACTTTCAGGTTGGATGATAAAGCCAGATGCATACCTTGAAAGTCTTTTAAAATTCACTTTGTATATACCAAAAGATTCATCATCCTTCTGCTTAAGCTCAAGAAACCCCTTTTCCATCTTTTTTCAAAGAATACTGGTGAAGTACTTACTGAAAAACAAGTTCTTGAAGGCGTCCCATTCCATGGATTCAATTTCATCTTGGGGCCTTTAATTTTTAATTAGAGTCCACCACTGGTATGTTGCACCTTCTAAACAGTAAACAAATAAAATGAATTTTTCATGTTCTGAAGAGAAAATTATGGAAAATATCTTTTCAATGGTACCGATCCATTGTTCAGCAACAAGTGGATCAGAAGACCCATTGAAAGACAGTTGGTGTTGCCTCATGAAGGACTCAATAGAATATTGTTACCCTCTCTGATCATTTGGAAATCCAAAATGATTCATAGATTGTGTCAGTATAGAAATAAGATTTTGCACTAAATCTCCCATCACATTTGGTTGCTCGGGAGGAAAATCATTTCATTTTCAATTACATTGATCAACACAGTTCCTTCAGGTTCCATCCATCATCTAAAACCCAAAAAGAACAGTGTGGGAGGAAAAAATCATGCTAGGAAAACAACATAATAAATGGGGATTACCTTAAATATCTAATATCTTAGGTTTAATTCTAATATCATTACCATAATTATAGGACTATAACCTATACATATACTTAAACTTAGGGACATCCCTAGACAAACCATAGAAATATCTCTAGGGATCTCATTAAAGTTTTCGTATCCTATTTTCCAAAGGTTAACTAAACCATTCCTCTGATACCAACTGTAGATACCCAACTCTTGACATACATGGACATTAAATTAATTTTTTGGAATACTTAATAAATAATGAAAATATACACACAAGGACCATAATAGTTTAGTGTCTTTGGAAACTCAGAAAATAATATTCTAATCGTGGTGAAAGATCTTCAACATCTCCCATAAAGATCTTCTCCTTTTTGTTTTCTTACCTAAAACCTTTCTTTAAATCCAAGGGAAAAGAAAACATATAAAGGGTGAACTCAAATGCTCATTAATGGTATGCATATAGAACATAAAACAATCCATAAAAATTTGAATGCAAAAACTTGAACATAAAATCTAAAAATCAAAATCATGAGCAACGACATAAATCTTGGAAATACACAAAGTAGAGATCATAAAGGAACATTAGTCATGATAAACTAGAATGGTAATAAAACATGTAATTTTGGCATCCATTAACCACATGTTATTATTTCCATAGTATCCAAGGCATTGCTGCCAAGACCATATTAGTGGACAAAGTCCCATTCTGAATCGAGTTCACTCCTCGTTCCAGTCCTATAACACTGAACCAGATTAACGTACCATTCCAGCAATGTATCTCTCATGAGATATAAATCTTTATCCAATTAATTGGAGGTAGATATATGTCTCACCAATCTCATAATGAAATCATTCTTACTTATGCCACAAAATAAAATAAATCATTCATCATAACACAAAGAATAAAATGGGGTTCATAAACATCATTCCATCAACCCATAATTCATATAAAACAAATGGATATTTCTTCATTAGAAAAGTGAAACCATGTAAATCAAAGAGACATTATACATGAAGCATACACATATGAATTAATTTCATCTTAGATGGAAAATGGTTTTGATAAAACACTTGAAATGAATTCTTGGGGAAAATATCGTTTCTTCTTCAAAATCATTTTCTTTTCACAAAATTCCATGTAAATTTAAAAGAAAAGTATTTTGTTAAAAATAGTAATAAAATCTTATAGTGTAATAATGATGAAAATGAGGCTTATGAAACCGTAAAAATCCATTCACGCCATATAAGTTAAAATAACATTCTTCTCATACTTTTGTCATAAAAGTCAAAAAGTGCCTCGTATGGTAAACAAAGAAACATTCCTTCCATATGATGTGGTAAAAGTAAAAAAAATGTAAGAATGACTTCAAACATACATGGAAGAAAATTAAACATTTTATGAAAACATTTTGAGAACATATGGATATGGATAATAAACATAACCCCAGTAAATACTTACGAATAAACAATCTCGGATAAGAATGAGATTGGAATAATTATCCCTTACCATATGCCAGATATGCCTCGTATGTATCTGAACCTCTTGTATAATGATTTAAATAATGTTATTGACTTATTAAATAATCATATTCATTTTTATGATATCATATATAGTTTAATTATGTCTTTATATTACCCATTCTTTTGTAAATTCGACGTAAAAGCAGTGATTTGGGTAAAATCGTTTCATTTATTGTACGTGTTTCGACTTGTTGTTCTTGATATTATTACTTATATCCTGATTTACTTAATTCCAGAAAATAAAACATGATTTATATATAATATATATTCATCATATACATATACATATATATATATATGATAGATCAATAAATGGAATGAAATACACCGTTCATGGAGACGGTAGGCCGTACGTAAGCATGAACGCTATTTTCGTTTCCTTATTGAATTGAATGGAATTAAGTAGATGAAATACATACATATATACATAAATACAGTATCATTATTATTTCATATATTTCATTATTATTCATTATATATACTTTATAATCATTCATGAATGGTTAACATGGAGAATGAATCTCATCGTGTCGTGGAGACGGTATTCCGTACGTACGCATGAGCGATGATATCATTCCCATGATCATGGAATTGTATTGAAGCATATGTATAATATTTCACAATAAATATCACTTTACAATAATTATATATTGTTATTTATTTACACCATTATACCCATCCAAGTAAGGTGGTGGTCGAAAACAGATTACACCACGACGTGGAGACCGTATTCTGTACGTACGCACGCACGGTGATTTCATTTTCCGTAGGATGGATAGAAGGTGAAATACGCTTGTTCATATTTATAATAACATATCATTATATAAGTAATACTGATGTTATTACTTTATAATGAGACAACTAAAGAAGAGGAAGTAGAAGAAGATAGAAACTTGAGAGATCCGGAAGAAGAGATTACCTCTTCTTCGACGCACCTCCTTTAAGATTCCTCTTATGGAAGTAGAGTTGGCCTTTTGAGATAACCAAAACCTCTAGTATGTTGCTAGGGAATTGGAGAAGTGAAATGGTCAGGGTTTGACCAAGCATAAAGGCTCAAAAGGGTGTGATGAAAAGAGGGAAGGGGTGCCCTTTTATAAGGGAGGAGAGGGGCACCTTTGGAAAAACATAAAATATTATTTTATAATAAAGTCATATTCGGTTTATAATAGCTCAAAATTGATTTATTTAGAAGATAAAGTGGTTATGGGTCTAAATCCTCGCAACCAATAGATTTTAGACAAGTTTAGGTTACAATTGTAACCTTATCATTTAGATTTAACTCTAAGTTAAATAATTTAACTTTTACCGTGTCTTCTTGTTTTCTTACACAATATGGTCGATAAAATTACTATAACAAGCCAAACGAACCCCAAGTGGTTTATTATTAATATATATATCCTTATATAAGTAATTTTTCTGAACCATAGATTTTTAGGAATAAAAAAAACAATTAATAATATAATATTTTAAAAAAACTATTTTAAGTCAATTTTGATACTATTTGGTAATTGATTTTTGTGAAAATCATAACAGCATGATTATTTCAAAAAAAGGTAATTAAATCAATAATAAAATTTAATATTATCCTTGTAAATTAGGTGAATTCATAGAAAGTCTCAGATTACATTTATTTGGGTATTTATAATATCAATTATTTTAATATTTTTTATTTAGGTAATTACTACATCACTATTGATTCATAAATAACTTGAATTATTTAATGTCTAAAAATTATAAATAAAATATCTGTAGGTAGGAAATATTTTTATCTTTCTAATGAATATTTATAGTCTAATTTATCTTATGCATAACCCTATATGAAAAATTAATTAGTTAATAAACATTGATTTTAACTATTTTAACCCTTCTTTAAATAAATTAATAATAAATGTCCTAATCTAATCCAAGTGGACCTAAATGGTCATATTTTATTCATAAGATTGTTTTTGGTCGAATTAAAATTACCCAATAGAATTAAGACATGTGTTAGGGTAATAATAATATCATTTTTACCCTTAATTACCCTATTTAATTTTAACCGTGGAAAATAAAAGTAAAAAGTTACTATTCACCAAAAATTATTTTCATCTCATTGAACCACATTTTAGTCCTTGATATTAACCGTGTCTCTCAGATTTTCGAAATTAAGTTTTATGTGAATTAAGCAGTAAAATTAAGTTTTATGTGAATTTTCAAATTATCCTAGGAGGTGGATAAAAGACGGTGAAAAGTTCAATAAAATTTTTATGTCTAAAATTATTATAAAATGAATCCAATGAATTAATTACATTGAACTTATATCGGTATTATATATCAATTTTGACCTAAAATAAATTTAAATAAAATAAATAATTATTGATATAAAAAATTTGTTTTTAAATAGTAACCGAGTGTTTTCACTATTCATCAAAAATTGAAAGTTTTCAGAAAAATACAAAAAATTCACCCTTCGCTAATTTTGATATTCCAAATCCAAAAATGAAGTCCATTTCGAAAGATAAATTTATAAAATTTTAAAAAATGGTTATTAATATTCATAATGGCTAGTTTATATAACATATCATCATTTAGTGAAACTCAGTATTGCGTACAACACACGCTATCGTGGAAGGTCGCGATTGAGTGTAATGCAAGCCAAGTCTGGGATACGTATAGTGAAAGCTCCTTTTGGTGTAGCGTACAACACAAGACATAAATAAAATTAAAAATAATATTTTTCATAAAATCTCATGGTGTTACATGGGAATTTTAGAAAGTGTGAATTCTGGATCCAATCAGTTTCTTTTCTAGGCGTCAATGTCTCTAAGGATGGAATCCTAGTTGATCCTAAAAAGACAAAGGCAATACAAGAATGGCCCATTTCAACAAACATAACTGAGTTACACAGTTTTACTGGCTTAGTAGGTTACTATCGGCATTTGGCTCATAATTTTTCCTGATTGGCTAACTTACTAACCAATCACACATGCAAAGGAGTTAAGTTTGTGGGGAAAAAATAATGTGCATAATGCTTTGAATAATTGGAAATAAGATTGGTCAATTATCCAATTTTAACTCTTCCATCTAGAAGTGGTGGATTTTTAATATTTAGAGATGTATCAGAGAATGGATTGGGTTGTTTAATTATAAAAAACAATAAAGTTATTTCTTATGCATCATGACAGTTGAAGACTCGTGAGAAAAATTGTCTAACTAACGATCTAGAGTTAGAAGCCATAATCTTTGCTCTAAAAATATAGAGGAATTATCTCTATGGAGAGATATGTGATATTTATACAGACCACAAGAGTTTGAAATAAATTTTCACACAAAAATAACTCTACATGAGGCAAAGTAGATGGCTTGAGTTACTCAAAGATTACGATCGTTCAATACACTACCACCCGGGAAAGGAGAATAAGGTGGAAGATGCATTAAGTAGGAAAGATCATGGACTTCTGACTCAAATGAGTATTGAGATAGATCCTATATTTTTTTATCTACGAAATATGGATAAGGTAATTGTTAAGGAAAGGGAAACATCTTTCTTCTTTTAAATGATTGTTAAAACATTTTTATTAGAGAAGATAAAAATATCTCAATCTAATGATGAGAATATACATAAAAAATTAATGTGGTCAAGGATGGGAGACTGGATGACTTTGGGTGTGAAGAAGGAGTTCTGAAATTTGGGAAGAGGTTATGTGTTCCATCAATACCTGATCTAAAAGGTAACTATTAGACAAAGCTCAAAGCTCAAATTTCCCTATACACCTGGGTAGCACCAAGATGTATAGATATCTGAAAGAATATTTTTGGTGGGATAATATGAAGCCATAAATTGCTGACTATGTGTCAAGATGTCTAGTTTTTCAACAAGTGAAGGTAGAGAGACAACATCCCAAAGGGGTGATAAAACCTCTTCCTATTCTTATGTGGAAGTAGGATAACATTACGATGGATTTTTTCACCTGAATACTGAGGAAACCAAGAAGGAATGATAAAATATGGGTAATTGTTGATCTTCTCAAAAAAACATCACATGTCCTTCCAATAAGAGAGGATTTACCACTTGAGCCCTTGGAAAGAATTTATATTAATGAAGTTGTAATACTTAATGGTGTACCTCTATCGATTGTATCCAATCAAGATCCCTGGTTTACATCAAAATTCTGGAAAAGTCTCTAGAAAGCTTTGAATATTGACCTTCGTATCAGTACTGCTTATCACACCCAAACCGATGGACAGTCTAAAATGACTATTCAAGCTTTGGAAGACATGTTGAGGTCATGCTATCTTGAAATCCAATGTATTTGGGATCAATACTATCCTTTGGTGGAATTTTCTTGCAACAATAGTTTCCATTCTTGTATTCAAATGGCTCGCTATGAAGCATTATATGGAAAGAGATATCGAACTCCAACTTGTTGGGATGAAAATGGTGAGAGGAAACTTATAGCACCAAAACTTATTGAAGAGACCATGACAAAGGTGAATAAAATACAGGCCCATATTAAAGTATCCCAAAGTAAGAAGATGATTCATGATGACAACTAGAGAAAGGACTTGGATTTCTAAGTGGGAGATCATGTATTTCTAAAAGTATATCTTCGGAAGGGTGTCTTATGGTTTGGTAAGAAAGGGAAGCTGAGCCCCAGGTACATCAGACCATTTGAAATTCTGGAAAGAATCAGAGCTCTAGATTACCATTTAGCAATGCCACCAAATATATATATAGTTCATGATGTGTTCCACATGTAATTGTTAAAGAAATACATGCCAGACCCAATGAATGTACTCACATATGAATAAATTGAACTGGAACCTGGTTTGTCATACTGTGAAAATCCTATCAGGGTTCTTGATACAAGGGAGCAGGTATTGAGAAATCGGATAACTCATCTAGTAAAGGTTCTTTGTAGAATCCATAATATGGATGAAAAAACATGGGAAACTAAGGATGTTATGAAAAAGAATCACCCACAAAAGTTTGGTCAGTATCATACATAAAATGTTGAGGTCAAAATTTCTGAAGGAGGAAATAATGTAGCACCCAAACACTTCATGGTTTGTTTCTCTAAATACATTCTATTTATAGCCTATATTCCATGAATCACTGATCTTATATGGAACAAAACATGGTTACTTATAGGAGATATCCATCACCTATCCATTAAACATAAATTTTCCAACTCTGCGATTTGAATTTTAAAAATATGACATACACAGTTGTGTTCAAGATGATATTTAGAGTCTGATGGAATTAACTTAATTTTCGGTGAATAGTAAGTTACCCTTATGAATAGTAACCTACCCTTATGAATAGTAACTTACCCTTATGAATAGAAATATGACTTTTATAAATGGCATCCATACCCTTTAGTGTATAAGTGAATTTAGAAACATTAAAAATGAAGATGAATATTTTAAGTGATTATATTTTTTGATTAAATAATGATTTAAATTAAATATTTAATTCATCATATTTAGGAAATTATTTTTGAAAAATGTACTTCGTTTTTAGATTCTACACATTGAAAAATTGTTAGGGTGAATTTTTGGTAATTTTCTAAAATATTTGAGTTTTTATGAATAGTAAAATCTGATAATTCATTATAAATGAAAAATAATGGATTAATTGAGTAATTTATGATTATCTACTGATGTAAACCCAATTTATTAGGATTAAAATGATAAAATTACTATTGTTGGTCATAGAAGACTCACTATTCCTTTTATTATGGAGAAATAATAAATTAATGGACTTTATATTAAGAAAACTCCTCTCTCCTCTACTATTAAATCCCCCCTTCACTCCCTCTTCTCTTCACTCCTGTCAAGCCTTGTGCCTTGCCAATATTCTGCCCAAATGTCTCCCCAAGATCATCCCCCACGTCGAAAATCTCCTAGCATCTTCAAAATACCAAAACCTCTCCCCTTAAGATGTTCTTAAAGGAGGAAGTCTCAAGAGGTAAACTCCTCTTTCAAATTCTTTCATCTCTTTTAAGTTGTTTCCTTTTCAATTATTTCCTCACATCCCTTAATCCAAATAGTATGATAAGTTTGGTAACATACATGTACTGGAATTTTTTTAAGCTAATGGGATATTTCATTATCTTCTCTCCTTTCCCCACCCTTTATTTGGAAGTAATGAAAGCGTTGTTTGAGATGTGCTAATTTAGCAGATTCAAGGACAACAGTTTATCAATTTCTATTATAATCTTTAATTATATTCATAATTCCATTTGTGTTATGGTTGAACAAGATTATTATATATGTAATATATCCTATTTTTAGTTATATAATCATTTTGTGCAAATGGAATTAAATTATAAAGCAAAACATGTTCATTGTAATCAAACCCACGGTTTGACGAAAACCGTTGTCACTGAGGTTATATATAGGTAATAATTCGACCTCACTATAAGTTACCAAATTAAATTTAAAAACATTTAATCTACTGTATTTTCACTAATGGTATATAACTTCATTTCTGGAAAACCACTTTCATCTTTCATATTTTTCCGAACTTGAATATAAGTGAACCAATCTTTTTAAAACAAGTAATCAATCGAGCCCGAACAATGAAATTGAACATTATAACTAATTGAAAAGGACTTAAATAAACTAAAATGGGTTTTAATAAATCATTTAAATATATTATAGGTTCTATAATTATTAATTAATAATCCTAATTTGTTTAATCTGGTCATTAATAACAAGTCAAGAACACCTCCAAGCATAAGGTAAGGGATCCTCTCTGTCCCTTTTGTTCAAGAATAACCCCTATGTTGTGTTCTTTTATTTTTAATTCCTAAAGATGGGGTATGTTTACTCACCTCCCCCATACTTCCCTTATGATATATAAATAATTTAATTCCCATTTACCTCTCATTAATCCCTTTCAATAACACTCGTTACCATGCCGAAATGTTTGTAAGGGGTTTCTCATCTCACTTTCATTTTCGTGAGATTTACATTGTTCACCAATTATTTCTTGTCTGTGGTAAATGTGTACATCCATTTGATATATAATAACATTATTATTTTTATATTAATGGTATTTAATGACTCATTTAAGGGTTATTAAGTACTTTTCATATGATTCGACCGATTACATTGTGGTAAGAGACTTTGTTTCAACTGTTATTTTGTTGTGACTAACTTTGTATTGTGAACCTAATAATCCTTATGTGGGGTACCTACTTCCCATTTCATATCACATTTGATTTTAAAATTATATTTATATTAAATATCAATAATCTCATATCATTGATATTTTTTTTGTCTAAACTGTATACCATTTTACATATGGTGTTTATTTGGAAAGTTATTTTAATTATGGAAATATTAATGAATCTGTATACTCTAATATATAAGGATATTGAAAAGGAATATTACTCTTGTATTGAATCAATTTATAAATATTGATTTGGTATTTAATTGGTGGGTGGGGCCGCTATAGCCCCTCGATGCATCGGTAGGTCTCATGAGACAAATCAGTTTGGCGACAATCCCTTCGAGTTTGTTTCCAAAAATCAGATGGGTTTCTACCCATAGAACTAAACAGTTTTAATGGTATTATGGTTTCGTGTTCCTAATATTTGACATAAAATTAATAAGAATACTCATTATTCAAAATCAGTTTTTACTATCCATGATTTTTTCACTATGGAAAAATCTATGGATGCGGTTTCATTCCCAATTTATTAATGGAGGGTGTTTTTCATTTATTAACCATGCCATAATGATTATGTCAGATTAATTATGATTCAATTATTATTGTATTCATTATTCCTCTACTTGTAAACGTTACTGATCCTTTGAGCTCACCCCTTTTATTGTTTTCCATCAACAGTTGATGAATATGTGATCCTTTATTAGGTTCCTGTGGTTTCAGTTTTTAGTTTTTATTATGTATTGTATTTTGTAACCTTTTACAATGTAATTTGAGTTATATATATGTTTCTAGTTTATTAAATACTACTACACTGATCGTTCCTTTGGGATTTTCATTCCTTCTAACCATGCCATTATGAAATGTAATTCACCATCTCCAACCTAGAGGGACTGGGTTGTTACTACCATACACTCACAAGTGATTTTTATTCACCTATCTACCTTTTTTCGGACCATTTTTAAGGATCATATCACTGAGAAAAATCATAGATAATTCTATATCACTCAGAACATAGTTTTAGTGTTGAGGTAGGGTAGTAGTTCCTTTGTTAGTTAGAATCGTATCCTTGAGGATTCTAATTGGAGAAGTGGTGGACAGAGTATCCACACTGGTAGCTCTGTTATATTCAACCAATGTGGGAGGTAGTGGAATCTGAAGCTTCAGTGTGTTAGATAACCTCTTGATTATCGTGATTGTAGCCAAATGGGACATATTCAATGATTTTCTTAAACCCTACCACTTTCATTGAGTGGAAGAGAATCTGCATGAGCTTGACCTTTAGGATAATGATGAGCTACGTCATATCAGGTAGGGAGTCAATGTTACACTAGAAGAACAACCCAATGAAGATTTCATCAATGTAGTATCCAGGATTGTAATTATTAGTGATAATAGATCATACTTTCCTAGGGTATTATAGCTATAACATTGGGTCATATATCAAACCATTTTTATGATTTATAACTGACACATGAGGATTGTAGTGCAGGGACATCAACTATATAAGGAACTATTATAGTAGCCTCTACTATTTTATCTTCTTTTGTTTGATATATGTACATCTCTGTACTTATCTTTTTATTAACACTGGAATGTATTGGGATAAAAATTAATTTCCTATGTTGGGTGAGGACCCTAGAAAAGTCATTGGGTGTATAGTTAGAGGTAATACACCAATGTAGGTACTATCCCTTTGACGTATTTAGTTATCACTTCTTTATAAACCTCTATATCCTTAAGTTGAAGGGCATAAATTCCATTCTTGACATGGACTTGTTGGTCCCCTATCGAGCCTATATAAACTTATATCATCACAGTGTATCATTTTCACACCAGGGTTCGGTAGTTATCTTTGTAAGGTTAGTGGAATTCCCATTCTAGTAGAGATAGACAATAGAATCATGGGACAAGTACAGTGACTATGTGGATTTTTAGCCTTTATTTAGAGGAAAAGGGAATACATATAAAATATTTTCCTCTAGTAGTGAATTATTTCATGGATTCATTTCTTGAAGGTTTTTCTATCATACCTCCCATTAGATACGTAGAGTTTATGATTGATATTGTTTTCAGAATATATTGATTATATATACCTCTGAACAATGTTTCACCTACTAAGATTCATCTGATCAAGAGATATTAGGAGGATTTATAATCAAATGGTTTTATCATAACCATCACTACTCCACGGGGTTCATCCGTTATTTTCACCCAAAAGGTGTATGGGACCCTTAGGTCATGTGTTGATTATTGGTAGTTGACCCATCTTTCAGTTAAGAACCAATATCCATTAACTCATATAGATGATATCTTTGACTACTTACAAGTAGATAAGTCATTCTAGAAGATCTATCAAATATCAGGATACCTTCAGGTGTGATTCAAGACTTTAGATATACCATGCATGGCTTCTCTAAGATAGTATAGTTTAAAGTAGTACGTTGTAATTACATTCAGTCAAAAAAATGTTACTTCCATTTTAATGAATTTGATAAATAGTATTTATATCCCTCTCTAGATTCTATTTTAATGGTTTCTGTTGAGGACATCTTTTTGTATTCTAATAATCATAGGAACCATTATAAATATCATGTTATTTTTTGGAATAAACTGATGGCGCATTAGTTTTATGCTATGCTGGATAAGTGCTACTTATGGGTAAAAAAATTTCACTTCTTGGGTCATATTATATAAAAATTAAGAGTATCCCTTTACCAAGAGATAGTGAGTGCTTACGCTTCCAAGGTACATACCTAGAATGATTTTGATATACTGAGTTTGTTCTGGATGGTTAGATATTACAAGAGTTTCATATGTGACTTATCACGCCTTTTTTCATCCCATAATGGTCTTACTAATAAGGTTACAAAGTTTTTGTGGTTGAAAGTGTGCGACAAAGACATTCAGTATCAAAAAGTATGGATTACAACAACAATAATTTTTATTATTTGGGAGTGTGATAGTGGTTATATAGTATTTTTCGATTCATTGGGAATCAGGTTGGGTGTTGTAATAATGCAGGAGTATATATTTGTTCCTTCTAGGTCTCTACAGTTGATATATCATGAGTATAATTACCAAACAAATGTCCTCGATCTAGGAGTGGTCCATGCCTTATGTTGTTGGAGACACTATCTGATGGTTGAGATATTTGTAGTATATTCTAACCACAAGGGCATTTACACAGTGTGACTTGATTCTTAGATAGTGATGAAGGATCAAATATCTTGTTTCCATCAATTTTAATATTTCCTATATTCCTAGAAAAGGTAATGAAGTGGAGGATGTGTTGACCCAAAATACTCAGGTGAATCCCTTACAAGAATCCAGTTCTAGATAGAAATTGATGGCCCACTTTTTTTATATGCACTTAGAGTTTCAAGAGAATCATGATAAGACATTCCTAAAATAATTATCATTTACCTCATTACTCCTCGATAGGGTGAATATACTTCATCCTTCATATACTTAGGGGTTAGTTCTCTAAGAGAGTATTTCTAGTGAGGACCCACCTCTAGATTGGTCTGTTTATGGGGAGGACATCATATGTATATAACAGAATGTCTCGGTTCCTACAGATATGAGAGAGTAACTACATTGAAAGTCTCACGCTTCTTAGTGGGTAGTACATCTAGGACTTAGAAATATGGTTTGTTATTTGAATTTCCATTATTTGTGTCCTATGATGAAATGTCCTATTTCACGATTTATCGATAGGTGTTTCACCATTCACCAAATGAAGGATGAGAACCAACAACCTGATGGCTTGTTACCGGACTTTCCATTCCCAAAATGGAAATGGGACTAAATTTCAATAGACTCTATAGTCATCTTACCTAGGTCACCTAAATGTAGTGATGTAGTTTGGGTAGTTATAGACTAACTGATGAATCTAGACCACTTAGTCTCTATCCAGGATACTTTATCAGCTGATGATCTAGGAATATTTTATGTATCTTAGATCATATGGAAACATGGGATCCATCAAAATATCATTTTTATAGGGATTATCATTTCACATTGAGGTTCTAGTATGGGTTACAGACGACTATGGGAATACAGGTGCCTTGGATGACATCCATTCACCCTCAGATCGATAGCTAGTCAGAACAGACCATAAAGGTGTTAGATTACATATTCTAAGAATGAATCCATTATTTTTATGGTAATTAAAAGAATCATATCCCCCTTTTCACGTTTTCATAAAATAATATCTATCAAGATATGATTCAGATGGCTCCAAATATGGCCTTAAATGGTAGGTCATTCTGTTCACCACTTTTCGGATTAGAGGTAGGAGATGTAGTGCTATAAGGTCCTTATCTCCTGTAAGATACATTATATATATTTATATTTATTATTAATATTATGTCCAATTCTCATTCTAGATATAAATCATTTTTCTATCATCATCTATTTCATCTCGAATTTCAATTCAGGTTCATTTTTCTTATAGATATCACACAAATGAGGGAATATGCAAATATAGAGGTAGGGGAAGTTATCGCCTTATTTTTGGAAGAAATTTTTATATGATGGAGAGATTTGGTATGATATCTTATAGGTTAATACTACCTCAAAGGTACCATGTCATGTAATAAGTCTTTCACATTTGATAGATTTGTCATTATCATGCTGACCCATCTCATACTTTTGATCTCAAGGATGTTGGGTTAGATGTTGATGATTCTTTTGAGAATTATCCCATTTTCTTCTTTGATTGAAACAAAATGGATCTCTTATGATGTTTTTTTCTTTAGTATGGGTGCTATGGAAGAACGACCATGTATAGGGTGATACTTTAGGGTGGGAATCTGAAGTACGTTCTAAGTGGCCAGAATTGATTTCAGTTGAAATTTTACCTCCCATTAAAGGGTAACTCAGGGATGAGTTCTTTTATGGGGTGGATAAATATAAGAACCTAGGTTTTTAATGTGTTAAGTAACCATTAATTTTTGGTCTAATTATTTATATAGGACCTTTTAGGGATTCAAAATGAGGTCATAGAAGTTTCAGGGGTGTCTTGGGCATGTTCAGAGCTCAAACCCCCAACTGGTGGATGAAATAACTTTGTTTAACTCTTATTTGAAACCGTGAAATCCATACTGGCATTGTTTCCCCTAAACATGTATCTAATTTAATAGGGAAAAGTTGGGTTCATTGTTTTCCCTCACCATGTTCCCAAGGCTATACACATGTGTATATTTTCTACAATTTTTAGAAGAGATAAATGGAATGTTTGGTCCATGGTTTCTCAAACTGTGGGGACAAACCATGTGGGTTTCCTATTAAGGAATTGAGGTTTATGTGGTCAGTGCATGGTCTAGCCAATCATTTATTCAAATAATGAAACCCAATAATTTTTGGGTAAAAATAACATTTTCCATTATGGTTCAAATTTACCCCACACCTCTTCCTTTTTAATATTTTCAATTTATAGAGGGTTCTTATCTTTTATTAGTGATCACACTTTGGTATATCATATTTTATTGGATATCTTTATCATCTAAAGAATGATTTGACTTTCATTCATCATGCTGGATTGCTTTAGGTAATATCTTCAACCCTTAGTCTCAGTTCCTCATTTTTATTTCTCTCAGTGATGTTATTTTGTTGTTGGAAGATATTCCCCATTTACAAGGCACAAAACATTTCTTTGGTTTTCTTTTAATATAAGACATCTATGGGTTGACAATGGAAAAGAATAGTAATGTAGGAGTAAGGTATGAGGCCTATGAATTTTCCCAAAAAGTTTCATCATTTATAAAAAAAATTGATGTCTTCATGTTTGTTTCACCAAGAGTTTCCCTTTACATTTTTATGCTTATATTATAATCATTGAACTCATGTTCTAGAGCCCTATTTGTAATTATTTTAATTTCATTTTCATCTATGAAATCAAATCCAAACTCACCATGTGGGTTTCATCTTTATTTAATCCTTTTAACCCATTTTGGTTTTATTTGTGACACGTTTTAGGTGTGTTGGACTTGACCTTGAGATGGTAGGTGTATTAAATTAATTAATTAATGTTTAAATTATTAAATATAATATAAGTTATAGGTATCACTTGGAATAAAAATATACATTGAATTTAATATTGGTTTTATATCCCTAAATTAACTTGTCATTCTAAATGAAAGGAAAATGTATTAACCTAATGATTGCTAATGTAAATGAATTTTTATTGGTGTTATCACCTCTATATAGTGAACCTATTATGTTTTTATGAATTAAAATAATAAATGGTTGTGTGTTATTAGCTAACATTTTTTACTTTGATGAAATGTAAGGGAGTGGACCTAATGACTTTTCAGATGGAATGAGTATTTCATTCCCTAAAACGAATAATGAAATTTATGTATAAGTTACCTATTGAAGATAGACCTTTTTATCATTATAGGAGTGATCAGAATCAAGCTAGCCCTAAATTCCAAATGTAATTCCTTGATCACTCAAAGTATTCCATTATAATTCTAGAGATGATTACTAAGGGAGATTCTCACCTTAGAATAAGGGATTAGTATATTAGGGGATGTCTAGTATGATTCAATAGGATATTGTCACTGTCTTTTTTATATTAGGATACTTCAAATACACTCCTTAGATCCAGATTTATGTCTTTGGACATGTGGTGTCATGGTTTCACCATATTTGGCCTAGTCATTCTTAGCCAAAGATTACTATGGATGAGTTTTACATACTCAATTAGACTATTTTATAGTGCATTTCCTTATCTGTGTCCCCTTTCATTATAGTTAAACCCTTTATTATCACACCATATCAGTAACTTCTAGGAGTTGGCCAACCCATGTGGTCAAGGATGCCTTTCATTCACTTTTGATTCTCTTTTATTATTATCATGATATATTTTTGTGTTCATGGAACCTTCACTTTGTTTATCTATATAAACCAAACATAAATGAATTAATTAAATGATATCATCTTCAGAGACATCACCAATAGAGTATGAAGTAGGTATGAGTTATTATTTGGTAATTTATTCACATTTATATATATATCCACATTGCTCAGTTTAAATACATAGAATTGAATGTATATATGTAGTTGGTGGTGGCCTATTAGGATTTATCTCACATGCTATCGGGGCCGTATTTTGTGCCAAGGTGGATTATATGATCATGGGTATAAAAAAGGGGAAGCATCCCACTTTGGACAACTGACTTGCTTGCTTTCTTATGATGGAGCTTGGTCGCAGATGACTAGGCCAATGCTCGGGATGATAGAGAGTTTTGGCCTTTCATGGTTATGTATAGCATGTAATTTGTTTTTTCCTTCTACCATATATAACTATTTTCTTGATTCATAGAGACTTGAAATTACATCATCATTTACTATATGCTATTATTTTCAACTTTTGAGTTGATTATTATTGATGGATGTTTAATCTTATCTTCTATTATCATTTTTTTATTCATTATTATGATTCTAATACTATTATTTGTATATTTTATATATCTATATCTAATTAGATCAACTCTTATATAAGGTAATATTCTCTCCAATAACACAACCTAGCCCTTGCTGCTATTCAGAAGCCTCTAGAATAACGAGAGGTGTGGATGAGGCCATGTGGCCCACCATCTCGGGGCATCTTCATGTCAAATATGTGTCATGAAATTATAGGTGAACTCTGTGATAGAATATAATAAACTTACATAGTCCTAATTAACCTGACATATATTAATTTAGAGTTATTACATTTTCAAAAAACAAAATTCTACCTAGTGTTAATCTCTATGAAGAGAAAATGAACTAAATAAAGTATAGAAAAACTGAATAGTGTATAGATTTTTTGACTTTGAAAATATTAATAAATTATGTAAACACATAATTATTTAATCATAATTTAAAATTCCTTTTAATAAACACTAATCGACATCAATCTCTTCAAATCATCACAAAAATATTATCATTAATTCAAAAGCTTTTTTGACCATGGTTGGAAACATAAACATACTACTTCAAAAATTACAATGGGTACCTCAATATCCCTTTTATATATGTTTTCAACCCTATCTAACTCAAATTAATACTAAATAACTCCTTAAAAAGTCATTAAATCATATCCTACCTCACGTGTATTGACATCACGACATAAGATAATGTAATACTTTTGAGATAATTCCATCCCTTTGTTATAGGTAATACATTTCCATGTAATTTGAATACACTCCCCCTTAATACAACATCTCACTTCTTAAAATTCTCCCCCGTATCAAAAAAACGAAATCTTGTATATATTTAATAAAAATAAAGAATAAAGTCACTTTATTTCCCTCTATTTGAAAAATAATTATACCCATCTTCTCCCATTTTTAGAAAAACTATCCAAAATTGTATAGGAATTTATTCTAAGTTCCCTCAAGATAGAGGGAAGGTCTAAGCTTTAATGCTCAATATTATAGTCTCAAAAATATATCTGGGTATTACCTTAGTGAAAATATCAATAAGTTGGTCACTAATATGAATGAATTCCAATTTTATATCATCATTGGATAGCCTCTATTTTAGGATTTGAATCCTTGAATTAATGTTCCTACACCATAAATTCTTCATATGATTTTTAAAAATATCTAAATCACATTAATTATAATACATAATTTTAATAGGTAATTCAATATTAACCCTAAAATCATCAAAAATATCCCTCATCAAAATCATATGAGTACAAGAAGTAATAGTAGAAATTGCTTTGGGGTCTAATATACTCATTGTGATTGAGTTCTATTTGTTACTTTAGGAAATCACATCATTCATTTCCAGCTAAAAAAGTCATCCTAAATTTGAATATATATAATTACAATCACCTATATAAACTTCATTATCAAATACTAGTAGATTTTGGTGTTAATTTTCTTGTACATCAGTTCATAGATTAACTCCACGTGATATGTTTTATAACACTCTTGGAACCCATTAGGTGTGATTCATTAGGATCAATTTTATAACCAGAACACAAAATTACTAAAAACAATGTCAATTATAGATTATTTAATATAGATAAAAATGACAATAAGTTATCTAAACTGCCTCATATTTACATTTTCATCAACAAAATCATTGGATAGTCTTAAAATAGCTTGTATGGGTATATTTATTATCTTCATGTATACCATACATAATTTCCCCAATAATTTCCTTTTATATTTCTTTAGGATTAAAATATAAATTCTTCCATTCCTAGAACATTTAATCCTAATAAGTATTTCATTTCTCAAAAATCAATATCTCAAACTATTTTATAATTTTTTTAGAAAGTTCATTACATGAATTATCTTAATCTCCTATAATAAATATTTCATCAACATATAAAACTATAATGAGAGAACATGAATCCAATGCTTTTATTTAAAGTTTATTATCCACTATTACTTTTATAAATTTTAATCAACTCAATTAGTTATCTATCCTAAAATATGGGACCATAGTGTCACTATCTATAATGAATCCCTATGGAAAATAAATATAAACCTATTATTCTAGATTAAGGTTTAATAGGAATATTTGATACACATTTGGTAAATGTTATAATACATATGAGTTGAAACTTATAAGAACAATATATAGACTCAAACCATATAAGTAGAGAAAAGGAATATTAAAAATACACACCTTCAACTTGAGAATACCCTTTGTAAAAAGTTATATCTTTATTTCTTGTGACTTATCCCTTATCATCCAATTTATTTATTAATACACTTTAGGTCCCACAAAAATTTATTTATTCATGGGACAAGATCCCAAGTTATATTATTCTCTATTTGGACAAATTCAGAATTCATAGCTTCAATCCATTTATCATGTGTGTAAGATTCAATCTCATTATTTTGATTAAATTTATATATTCGGGAAATTTTGTTTTCAAATTTTATTCTTGGTCAAATTTGAATTAGATCACTCTAATTTACAATGAAATTTATAAACTCGACATATTCCATTAACATATGAAACTTTTTTCCACTTTAAGTAGTATCTTCTTCATAATTGTTCTTATAAAAGTAAACATTTATTACATGTGGATCAATATTGATATATTCTTCACTCGTTTCCTTAAAACTCTTCTTATTATCTTCAACAAATTCCCCAAAATCTGAATCATCTATACTATAGATATTTGGTTTATTTTAAATTATTTTCATATAATAACATTCCCCCAATTTATAAATTATTTTTCATCTAGAATCTATATCCATTTATAATAGATAGTTATCCATATAAGGTACCTTTCATGGCCTTATCATCAAACTTTCCCATCTTTTCACTATTAATTTTTATTTGGTATGGACTACCAATCACCATAAAGTATTCCATAGTAGGATTATTATTATACCAAATCTCATAATAGTTCATTTTATAGTTTAGTCTTAGTGGGAACCAATTATGAATATGGATATCTATGAAAATATCCTACATATAATAAATATTATTTAGTTTGTGTTTTACCAACATTGTTCTTCCCATCTCAACCAAATGTCTTTTTTCCACCAGTAAATTAAATTTTTTGGAGTGTATAAGGTGTACTATACTAATGATTAATTAAAATGTTTTTAAAATAATATTAAAATTAATTTATTTTGAAATTTTTACAATTATTAATACAGAATTACTAGAATAAAATCCAGAAATTTTCTCAATAATTATTTTAACAATTGTAGAAATTTCTAAAACCATTGATTTTTGATTTATGAACGTTACATTTTTCATTATAGTAAAATAATTTTTCAATGAGATAATGTAATGATCACCTTCAATGTAGTTATTTCCCTTAAGTGAATAAAAAATTAATATGATATCTTGAGTAGATTTTTTGTTTAGATTCCCACCCTTTTATAAATTTCTAGTGTTATTTTCCCCCATTATAATGTTTCACAATTTTCCTTTCTTTTATATTTAAGATGAGATAAGTCTCTCACAACATACAATTTAGAAATGATTATCAATATTCTCATACAATGATAACCCAATATTATATACTAATTTTCCCCATTTTTTTAACTCATGTAGAGGGAATTTCTTTAGTTTCTGGTCTAAAAAAATAAACACTTTCCTCTTTACATATTGTGACATTTTTTCCATCTTCTTTCTCTTAAAGAGTAAAATATTTCATCTAAAAATAAAAACATTTATGTCATTATAAACCTAAATTTCACTAAATTAGTAAAATTTAAAACCATTAAAAATTATTTAGATTTCTTTTTTAGGTCTTAAATCATAGTTTTTCTAATTCCCTTAATCTTAAGATATCTTTTATTTCCATAGTCCATTGCACCACCCTCATGTTTTTTAATATTTTCCAGGACTTTTCTATTCCCAATAATATGTCATGATTACCTGTTTTCAATGATATATGTCTTTCTCCTATTACGGGTTATGATTTCCACATATATAATGTAACATCCCATGATTTTAAAAATAAGGACTATGTTTTATAGCTTAAAAAATTTGTAACATTGGCTGTAATTGAACTGAAAATTATTATTATTTAAATATGAACATTAAAACCTATCCATTAAATTAGAGAGAATGAATAGTATTAACTAGTTTTTGAAACATATATTTTTATATATATAAAATGGTAAAAATAAATACAAATTTATTAATAGATTCTTAGGAAATAAGTACTCAATTTTTATTAAAGTCACTTTATTCATCAAATATGTGTTTTCATCAAAAATAAAATTTATTTATTTTCATAGGTGAATATTATAACTATGTTTTGTAACTATTATTTTATGAAATAAATATATTTTTTAAATTATAATATCATAATTATTATTGATTTAAATTTAGGTAATTTTTGTGAAAATATTGGTTTTTCAGTGAAAATTACAAAATACTAATTTTTATTGAAAACTATATTTTCATTCAAAGTAATTACAAAGTAAAATTATATGTTGTTTTAGTTTTAAAAATTTAATTAGTTTATTTTTATTTAATATAATATAATTGTGGTTTTTGATATAAATTTTACACTTTAATTTAGTGTAAAAACATTTTATACTTAAAAATTCATTTTTCTAAAATCACATTTTTTGTCGTGCTTTGCCTATTTTATTTTAAATTAAATTCTTACAATTATTTGTTTTTAATTTTTAAAAAATTTATTCAATATTAGAAATCGTGAGGATTTAAAAAAAATGTTTTTTATTTTATTTATAGTCAATATGAATATTAACCATAGTAATTTTGGTTACCAAGGTAAAGTGTATATTAGTTAAATAGGTTGTTAAAATACTATGTTAAGGACTATAAAATGACCATAACAATTTCCTTAATTTTATTGGATAACTCAATATCCATAATACTCATCTATTATTTTATTATATAACCTTTTTCTGTTTTTTTTATTGTTAATTTTATAACATTTTTTAAAAAGTAAACTAAAAAATATAATAGAATTATTTTTAGTTACTATGATATTTTTAATATGGGGATAAATAGAATATATTTTCATTTATTAATTTTATTTAAAAGATAAATTATTTATATTCATCATGATCATTTATTTTAAATTTTTTGTAATGAAATAATTACTTTAAATTCTTAAAAAATATTGACGTATTAAATATTAAATTATTAGAAATATAAAATAAATGGTATTAAGAATATTAAAAGGAATATAATTTGAGTTAATTAATGTTATATATGAATTTTAAAGATGGATAGAATATTTAATAAACATAAAAAATTATTTTTTTCCTCATTTCATTTATTTTCTTTATTTTATTAAATTCTAAGTAATTAATAGATAAAAAATCACATTAATGATATTTTATAAAAAATAATATTTTATTTGATGATATAAAATTTTTAGAAATATTATATTTAGAAATGTGAATATAATATTTTTTTATAATATCATAAATGTATCATTTATGGTTCTTTTCATTGATAAACCTATAATGACTCTCAAAGAGTAAAATACATTGTTGTCAATGTGTGTTTGAAAAGGGTTAACGAGGGGTTAAAACTAGAGAGTATGGGTAAAAAAGTAAAAACATGTAAAAATTTAATTTTATGTTATTATATAAACTTATATTAATATTATAATTTGATTTTAAAAAATTGGATCTGTTTGGAAATCAAATTTAATTTATATTAATTTAAAATTTTATGAAATTCTAACAGTACACCTCTTATATCTTATAAAAGGTAATATTTTCTTCTATTTAATTCACACTTAAAAACAAATTCTATTTGAAAGGATCCACCCAAATACCATAATAAAATCTCTACCCACATTATAAATTCATTATATATGAAATAATACCAACATTAGTGGTCTTAAGTTCTTAAGCAATAGAGGTTGTCTAAATAGAAGTTGTCGTTCTTAACTGAGATTTTGTATTTTACATGTTCATCCACCTCATTGAAATATTCCCAACACATTATTATATAATAAAAAAATTATCATATATACAAATATGATTTATTATATTAACTTAATTATATATATCCATCTCTAAACTCTATCAAATTTGAAAGGAATTCATCATTCATGTGTACAGTTGACTACCACCTCACGGAATGATGTAATTCATTTTCCATTCCCACATCTCATAGATTATTATAATAATTGAATTAATTTTTGTATATGATGTTAATAAAATATTTATCATTATTAAAAGATAATATATCATTTATATTCTTACCTTTCCATTCACTAAATAATGATAACATCGTTTATTCGAACGTGTGGACTACCACCTCCATGAAGCGTTGTGATTCATTTTTCAACACCACATCACATGGACGATATATGTAAGTATATTTAAAAAATTAATATGGTATTTATGATATAACTATAATTATTTAAATATAAAACAATACTTACCATCTTTCAATAATTATTGTTTAAAAATTAAATTGTTACACTTGCGTACGTACGGAAAACCATCTACATGGTTATAATGTAGTTAATTTTTCACAAAAACCATTCATTATTTGTTTTAAAATTATAATTTAGGTATAAAAATAATAATATTTCATTATTATAATTATTTACATGATTCAATAATGTCCTCTTGGACCTCAGTGAACCCAAAAAAGACATTTTGAACTTATGAACTGAACGTCCTCAAATATCCTGGCGTGGACTTAACTGACTATGTAATTAACTATGTCATTAAGATAAATGAAATAAATGTCTTAAGGATGAGGTATTAAACATGTAAATTTTATTATGAAATAAAAAAAATTATATGAGGTTGTTATAGAGGATTTAAAAGATATATGTGGAAATTTTCGACTCTAGGTATGAGATTTTGTCTTATATTCCTTTCACTATGGAATATTTTAATGTAATGAAACTAATTTATTTTATATCACATATATATTTCCCATTTGAATTTAATTTCTTGAATAATAAATAATTCATGGTATTTTATATTTCAATTTCAATTAATTCTTCCTATAGGTTTTGATTGGAAAGTTACCAAGTGGTAAAAGGATTCTTAACTTAATTTCATTTATTTAGGTTATAAAAAATTTCATTGAATTTTTTATTTAAGTATTACATGTGAATTGATCTATATCCTATTTTATTATATATTTCCACTTTTTATGTGTGTATATAAAATTTGTACACATAATCTCCCAATGTTTTCCTTCTTAATTCAATAATATGATCTTTGAAAGGGTTATTCATCTCAATTTATATTTCATTAGATCAAATATTAATGATATGAACCAATCCTCTTTTATTATGTATATTTACTTCCCCTTGTACATGGTATATAATGAATATCCTAATTTTTATGATTCTTATAGTCTCATTTGATTTTATCCTTTCACAGTGCTTTTGATTGAAAAGTTACAAAACTCACAAAGGATTTACATTATAATCTACTTTATTTTTTGGGCTAGTTTATATTGAAGGTTCCTTAAAATGAAATCATATTCCATTATTTTATTGAACCAAATATCATTTATTATCGTCTAGTTAAGAATTAATTTTACATGTTTAATTTACATTCCTCCTTTTTTGATTAAATAATTATCAATAAATTCTTTTATAAGTGATAATGATCTTGTATCTTCTTTTATATCATGAATATTTCTCCTTCATATCCATGGTTTCTATAATATTTTTAAAAATTTAATTTTCTGAATATAAATTTTTTCAAAATTCTATTTTATATGATCTTTGACCTTTTTTTAAAAGATTCTAAGAGTTACTTTATTAACTTTTCCCAAATGGGTCACCTTGGACTCCCTTTACCAAAATGATTGAAAAGAGGGATCATTTTTAATGTTTACAACTTGAAATATTTCCTGTTATTAATAATATTTATTTAAATTGACGATTCCCTTATTAGATTCAACATGTTATTTTCATAAAAATCATAATATTTAATGAATTTTTAGTTTCTAAAATTATTTTCCAAAGTGAAAAAGAAATTTTCCTCAAAAAAGTAATGATCATTCAATGGTATTTACATTAATCAACATCAAAAACCATAAATGAATCTTGTGGTCCACTAGGGATAATTTGTAATTAGTTTATCCTAATTATATCTTGAGTTATATTATGATTGTTTCAAAAATATTATCATAAACCCCATTTATTTTCTATGGTTTATTCAGGTTATGAATTGAAAAAATGGACGTCTCAATGATTTTTATAATGGAATGAATGCTCTAAGTACATTATACTTGTAATGGTTCTTTGAAATTGTTTATGATGATGGGTGGATCAGTTATAAACCAGGGGATGTTAATCCATTTATTTCTCTCCAATGTATTAGGTAAATAGATTAATTTAACCGATTAGGTTTCAACAAAAAGATTATAGAAATATATTGAGTTGTTCATACCAATAATAACCATGATGGTTATTTCAAGTGTAACTATGATAGTAACTCCATTTATAACAATTAGGTTTAGTCCAATTATAATTTTGAATATTATTACATATATAAGATAAATTTAAAAATGTTCCAAAATACCACACCTTTTCAATATTCTTTCCACAGGTTTTTAATTATTACTTTGATAAATATTAAAATCAAATGGATAATGATTATAGATTCCAAAAAATATTTCATTTGTTAAATATTTATTCCATGTTTTAGGATTGATTATCCAAGTAATAATTGGCATGATTTCCATTATTTTATTCTTATGCACTATGATTAGGTCATCATACTCATATGATCATCCTACTCACACGAATTATATTCTATTGTTAATGATTATTTTTACCCTTATATAGAATTTTATCTCCCCCATTTTATGTTTCCTTTTCTCTAAATTATAAAGAATAATGATCAATTATTTGAATTTATAAAGGTTTCAAATGTGAATAATTTTATGGGAGATATTGAATAATTAATAAATAATATGAAATATTGGGTATAGTGGTAGATAATATTGATCTTTTTGAAGAATTTGTTTATGAACCCAGCCTATTGAGAAATTTTCAAAATTCAATAAAATTATAAATGTAAAATTTTATTTGGTATTTAAGTTATCTGAAATTATTTCTTGATATTGTATGTTTTGATTAGAAAAAAATGTGTCACATTTATCAATATTATATCTAGAAATGTAATGTTTATATTTTTAAAATATATTATAGGAGTGCAGGTTTTTGTTTGTTATAGTTGGTATTAGGCCAGGTTTTAAATAAATCTAGATATTTATATGATTTCATGTGATTTTATATTAAATGTTTTGGATACCATCATGGTTTTATAATTTCAAGTTTGAACAAAAGTTAATATTCTTAAAAACTTTTTTTTATGTGATAAAATTTTATGGTGACTAATGATATTTGCGAAGACATTTTATTTGGTTGAGTTATATATAACCCTTAGGTTTAAAATGAAGAATTATTTGAGGATTCAATTTTTAATTATATTTTGTAAAAATATATTACATAATTGTGAGTGTAGGATGATTTAGGTTATTTATGGATATTAATTTCAAAATTTTAAGATTAAATGAATGTGGAATATACCTTTTTGAGTATGTGGATTTATGAGTGAATAATGTTATTTAGGGATAAATATTATATTTATCCTGGAAGAATGTGTGATCAAATCCTAATGATTTTTGGTTATGTCTTGGTTATTAATATGTTGGATAATTTTAAGGATTGTTATTTATCGAATGATTTAGTTTGAAATTTTGGCATTACTAGTGAATTTTGGAGATTAATGTATTATTTATTTATATAAAGGTTTATAAATTTTTGGAATTATCATAATTTTTTTTGAATATTTTAGTTTTGGGTAGTGTCTAAAGATTAGAGGAATATATAATTATTCTCTTATAGATTATGTTATTAATTAATAGTTTATTTTAGTTCTCGAAATTAAGAAAATAAACTTGAATACACATTATGAGGAGAAAAATTTGAGATAGTGGAGGAAATTTATTAAAATATGAAATTCTACTTTTTAGTTAATTATATTTCAATATCTTAATCGTTTATATATTAAAATAATTGATAAACTCTAGAAATATATCATGAAACAAAACCTTTCACTAATTATCTTTATTTATATCAATTGTTGGTCTTTTCACTCCTCATTGGTTTATTGTTTTTTGGTTGTTGACTTTGTTGTAGTCATTCACTTTTTTGGGATTAATGAGATATGTCCCTCTCTATCATTATTTAGAAGTTATACTTTTATTACATGTAAATAATTTCACTTCTAACAAACTTTTTCCTATTTAGAAATGTGGTATGTGTTATCCCAAATGACCCCACACTTCCCTTTCTCTCATTTTAAGAGGAAGTTTAATTAACATTTTTTATGTGGGATTTAAAAAAAGAAATTTTAAATTTTCAACATTTTATTACTGATATTTAGTAAAAAAAAATTTTGTTTTCGTTTATTAAATGGGGTAAATTTCAATATCCTTAAATTATAAAATTAATGACTATGTTCAATAACGAAAAAAATATGAAACAATGAGAGTAATCAAATCATAAAATATTATTATTTAAAAATGATCATTATAACATAGAAGTTAAATTTTTTGGTATGTATAGTATTAACTAGTATTTTAAATATATATATATATTTTTTATAATAAATAAAAAATTATTAATTAATTTAAGGAAATAAGAACTCAATTTTTATTAAAGAAATTTTATTCTTCAATAATATGTTTTCTTCGGAAATGATTTTAATTGATTTTTTGGATTTAATATCAAAATTAATTATTTTAAATTTTATTCCAATAAATAAATATAATTTTTTAAATCATAAAATAAAAAGTATCTTTGTGTGAAATTTTGGTTTTTTTAAGAATGATTTTGGAGTGAATAGTAAAAAATACTGATTTTTCTTGAAAACATTATTTTCTATTATAGTATTTTCAAAGAAAAATTATATTCTAGATTAGTTATAAAATTTAATATTTTATTTTTTATTTAACTTATTCCAATTATTTATTTTAAATTAATTTTAGACTTGAATTTAGAATAATTACATTTTATATTTAAAAAAGGCATTTGTAAATAAAATCATTTTTTATCTCATTTTACAAGTTTTATTTTAAATTAAATCCTGCAAATTAATTTATTTTAATTTGGAAAATTAGATTCCTTATTTTTTACCAGGAGGTCTAAATTTGATAAATATTTTCATTTTATTTTTTTCTATATGAACAGTAACTATATTAATTTTTGTTAGCGCGATAAAGGGTAAATCGAGTAATTATGGGGTAAAAATAATTTTATAAGCACCATAAAATGAACATAACACTTGTATTATTATTTATATGTTTAAATATCATAAATACACATAAATTATACAATTATATGTCCTTTCTCTCTATTTGGGTGTGATAATGAGATATGTGACATTTTTTGTAATGAAAAGTCAATACTGTCACACTGTTTTTTTTAATAAATATAATATTTTTAATATGAGGATAAATAGTAGATATTATATGATATAAATATTAATTTCAAATATAAATGATGTATCTTCATCATTATAACTTATTTTTAATTTTTATTTTAAGAAATGTGTACCTTAAATGCTTATAAAATGTTGATTTCGTCATGACCCGTCCTCGGGGCCCGTGCCGTGACTACCCCAAGCCCGCCTTCCATAGGCCAGCGGCTGGCGACTAGAACCAAAGGCGTGAATCTTGATAAAAAAGGAAGGCATTGCCTTTATAAAAAGTAAACAAACACAACAAAGTATTCAACAGAAGAAAACACTAAGTAATATTTAATTCAAAAGTAAATGCTGAAAGGAAAAGGGGCCGGAAAAACAAGCCCAATAGTAAGTACAGTAAAACTGAAAAGCTAGTACAACTACAGTAAAGTAAAATAGAAACCACTGAGTTGTCCTCCAGAAATCCCACCTGAAGGTTGGGTACATATGGCCTCCTCAGCACCTCAGGTCCATCCATCTGCTCCGTGTATGTCTTGCCAAGTGGTCCACCACTGGGTACCATTTAGCTCTACAAGACACTACCTCGATCAGTGATGTCCTTTGTCTACATCCAACACAACGTAGTGTAGGCATAGCCCGTGCAGGGGTGAGTAAACGATACTCAGTAGGGACCCCGAGACACCAAAGCTCCCCCAGAATCCATGAAAGATAAACCACAGAAGAAAGATACAACCATGAAGTATCAACCATCTCTACTTAGGTATATGCCCATACATATACCTAAGTTATCAATATCACTTCGTCTCTAACTCTCGAGATCAAGCACAACCCTGTCCTCACAGGGAAGAAGTCATTCACATCGATGATAATGATTGAAAGTGAAGACTCAGCTCACACTGGTATATATCTTTCATAAATCGATATATATGATCAGATGTAGTTACTGATTCATCTAAGTTGTCGGACCCACGTAGGATACTAGACCAGCTAAACTGTCGGACCCACATAGGATACTAGACCAGCCACTCTGTCCGACCCACTCAGGATACTAGTACAGAAGTCAAACTATCAAACCCACTAAGGATACAAGTAAAGAAGTAATCATTGTCGAACAAGGAAGGATTTCATAAGAGTTTTCATTGTTGTTGAACCCACAGATGATTCCAGTACGGTAGTCATCGTCGTCGAACCCACTGAGGATTCCAGTATGGAAGTCGTCGCAGTCGCAGCCAGATCTAGGGTTCTCGCACATAACACGCTCGATTCCGGGAGAGTTCGATCTTCGAGCCAAGGGGTCGATAAATCAACAATCATTAAGTATAGAGTTGATGCATCCTGAATTTCTGTCTTGTTAAGAGGAACCCAACATGACAGATGGTGTGTCAATCGGAGGCTCGGTCTGAGAGATATTGGCTTTTTTTGTTCTAGGGGCCTGGTTGAAATTATGCTTGTACCAAACCCATATGTTTTCCAAAGTCATCCAAAAATAAATTATAGTATCAAAAAAGGATTGTCTTGTCACAAGGATCCCAGTGCCGCAGATGGCGCATTGATTGGATGCACGGTCGTAAAGTTATTTGCATTTGAGCGAAACAGGCCCAGCCTGTCAAGCCCGGTGAGCTGGCGGGTCAGCCCGTTCTAACTGAGCGGGTCCGACCAAGATAAGGGGTCGACCATTCCTTATAATGCGTGGCCCGACCAGTTGGGGCATGTCTTGGCACGTGGCAGGCGTCCCGTCCCACGCAAGGGCACAGACCGGCCCGGAGGGGCGCGTCTCGGCCAGCTGGCCGAGCCGGTGCAGGGGGGGCACACCCCCCCGACCCCCCGAACCGGCGGCGCCACCCTCCTATCTGGCAGGACAAAGCCGTCTAGTCTTCCTAGAATGAGCGAGCCACTTTCCTTCCACGCGGCATGTACGGGTGTTACGACCTCCTCGAACCCAGCCGGCTGACAAGCCGGCCGGTTCACCCGCCGAAGCGGCCCACAGAGCGCGGGTCACGGTCCTCCATAGCAAGGGCTGTGGTCCTCCGCATCACGGCATTGCAGTTCAACTAGCCCATCCGGTTCGTCTTCATCCGAGCGGCCCGTGGTTGTGGGCCGCGGTTCTTCTCTACGCAGCTAGCACACAGCCTCTGCTTCCTCTAGTCGCTATCGCCTTCGATTGTCGCTGCCTAAATAAATATTCAAGTATTATTGGAGGGTCTTCGAGTCATGTCCATTCGGCCCCCACCCTCCACGTTACGCGATATTATTTGGCCAAAGAAAAATCAAGCAGTCGCCAAGGACGGAAAATAATTTCATTCACTTCAAATTATATCAAACCCCCTACCTCAATAATTGACGTCGCACATCGTCGAGCCGCAGAAGACGAGCGTCACGGTAGTCTGGCATCACGGAAGACGGCGTCGCAGATAATGGTGGCATCCCGACAACGTTGGAAGTCGTTGGCGTAGACGACGTTCCTCATGGTCGGTGTCTTCTCCCTTGACGCGTAGGAAGAATAAATGATGAAGGTGTTCCTCACGAGCGTCGCCCCAGATTCTTTCCTCAGTCGTCGAGAGAATATCGTTCCTCGCATTCTTCATTGGTGAGAGATGAAGCTCTCCTCAAATTCTCCAAAGGCTCCCCCACTAAATATTTTCCAAGAAAATATTTTAGAAAGGAATCCCCCAATAAAATATAATTTCCATGCAATTCAAAACAATTCAAAAGAATTTTTTACCCACAAATTAATTAATGATGTCATTAATTAATTGTCTTGGCATACTTAATGAGAGGGAGGTGGAGAGTTTAAAATTAAAAAAGAGAGGAGTTGTCAAAAGAAATTAAGGGGTGTTAAGGGAAGTTGAAAGGTTAGGGGATAGTGTGGGCCCCACCTCACATTATCCTCTCATGGGAGGTTATGTGGTTGTGGGACCCTCATCTGACATACCCTTGTAGGAAATAACCAACAAAGATAAATAAAATTGTGTACAACAATTTTATTTAATTTTTTTATAAATCCCCAAAAATTAACTTCTCCACCCGAACAAACACAACTGCAGTAAAGGTCCCCTTAAGTGAATATCGGCGATGCAAGTTCATCGGTGCCCTCAGATTTCAATTCTGAGCACGGTTTCAAATGATATAAAAACTTGCACATATGTTTACTGAACGTACCCGAACAAAATTTCAGAAATTCATTTCGGGCACACCGGGCCTCAGAATCAGGCGCTGTTAGAAACCGCTGGCTCGTAAAATTACAAAGTATTTAGGAAAACAATTCCTTGAAATTTCTAGGTCTTTACATTACCCCCACCTCAGGGATTTACGTCCCCATAAAGCTACAACACACACTACGGAAACAAATTAGGATACTGAGCATGCTTCTGAGCCTCCTACTCCCAAGTGTTCTCCTGGAGGTTCCCGTGCTTCCAGCGAATGCGCACTAGAGGAATTGACCGTCCATGTAGGACCCAATCCTGTCGATCCTTGATCTCCACCGGGACCTCCATGAATGTCGCCCTATCATCGATGTTCAACTCCCCGAAGTCGGTGATGTGGGACATGCCATGCACATATCTCCTCAACTGAGATACGTGGAAGACGTCATGCACCCGATGAAACTGAGGTGGAAGGGCCAGGCAGTAAGCCACCTCGCCTACTCTACTGAGGACCTGAAAAGGTCTGATGAAGTGCGAAGATAACTTTCTTCCCTGGCCAAATCTCTGTAGACCTCATCAAGGTGAGACCCATAGGAAGACATGGTCACCATCCTCAAACTCCATTGGTCTCCATCTCCTATCAGTATAGGACTTCTGTCTGCTCTGTACAGTATTTATCTACTCCTGGATGATCTTCCCCTTCTCCGTTGTAGCCTAAACCATCTCTAGTCATACAAGTATTTACTCCCTTGGTTTATTCTAGCACATAGGTGATCTACAAGGTCAGCCGTACAGTGCCTCGTAAGGGGCCATCCTAATGTTGGAGGGGTAATTTTTGTTGTACGCAAACTCCACCAAGGGTAATTTATCCTCCCAACTGTGAAAAACGTTAAGGACACATTCACAGAGCGTGTCATCGAGAGTCTGAATTGTCCTCTCTTTCTGGCCATCCATCTGAGGATGGAAGGTGGTTCTCAGACATAGATGCATCCCAAAATCCACCTGTAACTCCTTCTATAGCCAGGAAGTGATTCAAGCATCTCTATCGGAAATGATAGATGATGGTACACCATGAATTCGTATGATCTCATGAAAGTAGAGTCATCTGAAGCACTCTAATGATACTTGCTCACTAATTGGTAGGAAGTGGGAGACTTGCTGAGTCGGTCTATGATCACCCAAATAGAGTCATGTCCTTTGGATGTTTATGGAATCCCCATCACAAAATCCAGGGATATCCCGTCCCACTTCCACTCAGGGACCTCTAAGGGTTATACCAAGCCTACTGGTACCTGGTGCTCTGGCTTCACTTGTTGACTCGTGAGACATCTTGATACAAACTCTGCTATAGCCTTCTTTATACCAGGCCACCAGTGATATCGTCTGAGGTCCTGATACCTCTTCGCCACTCCTAGATGTTCTTCTAGAGGGGAAGTGTGAAACTCCCCCAGCACTTCCTCCTGTAGTGAAACTGGTACCATAATACATCCCCTTAAGAGGACGACGTTCTCCCCTCCTTCAGAAAATCCATCAGGTTCCTTCCTTGTGGATATCTGAGCACATCGTGTGTCACCATAAACATCCCCATGCTGTGCCTCCCTGACTCACTGAATAAGTAGAGGAGCGACTATGAGATACTGAACAAAGTTTTCTCCATCTATATCCACAAAGAAAATCTGTATCATAGCTAGCTTCTCTGTCACCTCTCCTAGCTATTGAATGCACGATCTCCTACTGAGAGAATCAGCTACAACGATCCCCTTCCCAAAAGTATAAAGTATTTCAATGTCATATCCCTGGAGGAACTCGAGCCATCACCACTGTCTCAGGTTCAAGTCCTTCTGTGAGAACATGTACCTGAGACTCTAGTGGTTAGAATAGACTGTAAAGCACTTTCCCATCAGATAGTGTCACCACATCTTCAAGGCGAAGACCACTGCTACTAACTCTAGGTCATGGGTAGTATAGTTCTACTCATGATGTCTCAAATGTTGTGAACCATATGTGTTCACTACTCACTCCTGCATCAGGACACACACGAGTCCAGTCCCTGATGTGACGCAGCAAACTACATACCCAACGCCCTCCTCCTTTAGCCTCAAGATAGTCACTCTGGTCAATCTCTGTCTCAGATATTGAAGGATTTGTAGGCATCTATCTGACCACATGAAGGGTCTCCCCTTCTTTGTCAAAGCTGAAAGAGGTGATACAAATCTGGAAAAGTCTGGCACAAATCTCCTATAGCACCTAGCCTAACGCAGGAAACTGTGCACCTCCATCATGCTCTTGGGTGGCTTCTAAGAAAGTACTGCCTCTATCATCACTGCATCCACTGCAACTCCAACCTCTGAGATGACGTGTCCCAAGAAATGAACCTCTTTAATCCAGAAGTGGCACTTCGAGAGCTTACCATAAAGCTGGTGCTCACAAACTGTGTCAAGTACTACCCGAAAATGGTAGGCGTGCTCCTCCTCAGTAGTTGAGTAAATCAGTATGTCATCGATGAAGACTATGACAAATCGATGGAGGTAAGGTTTAAAGTTACTATTCATGAGACTCATGAACACTGCTCGAGCGTTGGTTACACTGAAGGGCATAACCAAGAATTCATAGTGGCCATATCGACACCTGAGGACCTTCTTTTGCACATCCTTTTCTCAAACTCTGAGCTGGTGATAGACTGACCTAAGGTCTATCTTCGAGAACCATTGTGCTCCCTTGAGCTGATCAAAGAGGTCATCAATCCTCAAAAGTGGGTACTTGTTCTTCACGGTCACGTAATTCAGGTGATGGTAGTCGACACACAATAGCAAGCTCCCATCTACCTTCTTGGTGAACAAAATCAGAGAAGCCCAGGGTGAAACACTGGTTCAGATAAATCCCTTTCCCTGCAAGTCCTCCAGTTTTACCTGCAGCTCACGAAGCTCAACGGGATCAATCTGATATACTGGAGTATATATCAGTTTTGTCCCGGGGTAAAGTTCTATGTAGAAGTCTACCCCTCTGCGAGGAGGTAGTCCTGGAACGTCGTCAAGAAAAATATCTCCATAATGATCCACCACAACAGGAACACTCGGACTCTGCACATCAACTGCTCCAAGGATGAGACTAGCCAACTGATATGTGATAGGCTGCCCTCTTCTAGGGGTAAGTCCATCCTACACTTCAAAGGCTCCCTTATCACTGGTGAATGTGAACCTAGTCCCAATCGTGTGGACACACCACACTTTGCGCCTAATGCAGTCAATCTGAGCATGAACTGTAGACAACCAGTCCATTCCCCACATGACGTCGTAAGGCCTCGACGCCGCTACAAGGAGATCCCAGCCGAAGCTCTCGCCTCCTAGAGTAAGATCACACTGCCGGAACCAGTGCATAATCATCGAGTCTTCTCCTGTAAGAGTCTCTATCCACAAGGATCGATACAATGGCTCTGTCAGAATATCCGAGCTCCGAACAGGGAAAGCAGCAATAAAATAATGACTTTCACATGTGTCTATAGGTATTACAACAAGGGTGGAGTATACACAGATATTACCTCGAATCATATTAGGTGCACTGTGGTCATAGGCCTTGACTTCCAGGAGTAGATCCTACCTCTTCTCACCAGATCCTTGTGGTTGGGGTGGACCTCTTGGTGGTGGTAGAGCCTCGAAACGTCATCCACCACCCGCTACTCGGCCATCTCCTCTGCCTCATCCGCCTGATCCAAACGGACCACCACAGTCAAACCTCTGCCTTTTCCTGGGAGGTCCCTCTATTGTTTGCTTCTCATCCTCATGGCGGTTCGGGCAGTCCCGAGCCATGTGACCCTACCCGCCGCATGCATAGCACTACCTGCTCCTCGTATAGCTGGCTCAGTTTCATAGTCCCCGCACAACCGAACCTTTATCTTGAGGTCGCCCACTTGATGGCCTAGTCTTCTTGGACCTCTGTGTCAACTATCTACTGTCGGATGCAGATGACTACTCTACGTGTCATCCTGCGGTGGGTCTCACAGCTGGTGTCGACTCAGCAAGAATGCTCTCCATAAGAAGGTCTCACTTCAGTACTCCCGCCTGTGTCGGAATACTGAGGGAGATCATCGAATCCCTGATCTCATGTCTATGTACCTGCTCAAAGGTACGGGCCCTGAAGAATGGGTCTTGTACCATGTCTGTGGAGTAGCATGAGGGGTCAGTCAACCTCGCTGAGTATAGAGCTACTATCATACTGCCCTGCTACAGATGAAGTAACTCCTGAATCTGCACCACACGAAGGGTGGCTGGAAGAAACTCCGAGCGAAAGAGACTCTCAAAGTATATCCAAAGTAAAGATGCCTCATCATGCACTTGTAGCATCAATCTCTACTATATACTTGTTTCTACGTGCGGGAGACTCACGACAAGGATCACCATAAGGTAGGTTGGTGTCCCTACCAATTTGAAAAATCTGATGACAGCCTCCATCCAATCTTCAGCTGCCTTTGGGTCCATCTCTCCACGGAACCTGGGCGGCCTCTGTCGCTAGAGCTCATGCAACGCACTCAGGAGGCATGCACTCTTTGCTGATGTGGCTGGTGGTATCGGTGGCCCAGCGGGTAGTGGTACCATTGGTGCCTCCGCTGTGATGGGTTAATGCACCAGGGCCTCATCGCTCAGTGGGATACCATCTCATATGTAACTCAGAACCCTAGCTGGATGCCTTCGTGGGGACATCCTGAAGAGAAACAGGTGTTCCACGGTCAAACAATATACCTGGTGAGCTGACACAAAGTAATCACAAAGAAAACTTTGGAAACACACATAAAATCAGTTTTTTCGTGAACTGAGTCAGAAATAAGAGGTCAGGGTCCTGGTGTATGGATACGTCGGCCGCCGCACCAACACTGGACTCCCTGGACTGAAAACCACACTAAATACTCTTAACATTATTGCTTCACAAAAAAAGAATGATCGGAGTCCTGAGTTCTACGGTAAAACCGACTCCTCTGATATCAATTTGTCACGACCCGACCTAGGGGCCTGTGTCGTGACTACCCCAAGCCCGCCTTCTATAGGCCAGGGGCTGGCGACTATCACCAAAGGTGTAAATCCCAATAAAAAGGGAAGTAATTTCTTTTATAAAAGTAAAAAAATACAATAGAGTACGCAATAGAAGAAAACACTAAGTAATACAGAATAAAAAAGTAAATTCCGAAAGGAAAAGGGGCCGGAAATACAATCCCAATAGTAAGTACTGTACAAATGAAAAGATAGTACAACTGTAGTAAAGTAAAATAGCAACCACAAAGTCATCCTCCAAAAATCCCACCTAAAGGGTGGGTACAGATGGCCTCCTCAGCACCTCAGGTCCATCCGTCTACTTTGTGTACGTCTAGCCAAGTGGTCCACCTCCGGGTATCGTCCATCTCTACAAGACTCTACCTCGATCAGTGTTGTCCATCATCTGTAACCAACACAATGTAGTGCGGGCATATCCCATGCAGTGGTGAGTATACGATACTCAGTAGGGACCTCATGACCCTGAATGTCTCCAAGAATCCACAAAGGATAAACCGCAGAAGAAAGATACAGCCATGAATTATCAACCACATCTACTTAGGTATATGCCCATACATATACCTAAGTTATCAATCCCAGTTCGGCTCTAACTCTTGAGCCCATGCACAACCCAGTCCATATAGGAAATAAGTCATTCACATCGATGATAAAGATTGAAAGTCAAGACTCAGCTCACACAGGTATATATCATTCGTAAAGCGATAGAGATGATCAGATGTAGTCACTGATTCATCTAAGGTATTGGACCCACATAGGATACTAGACCAGCTAAGCTGTCGGACCCACGTATTATACTAGACCATCTACTATGTTGGACCCACTCAGGATCCTAGTACAGAAGTAAAACTTTCAAACCCACTTAGGATACAAGTTCAGTATTCATCGTTGTCAAACCCACAGAGGATTCTAGTACAATTTTCATCGTCGTCGAACCCACGGAGGATTCTAGTACGGTATTGGTCATCATCGAACCCACGAAGGGTTCCAGTACGTTAGTCATCACAGTCGCAGCTAGCTCTAGGGTTCCCGAACACAGCATGCTCGATTCTAGGAGGGTCTACTCCATGAGCCAAGGGGTCAATACATCAACTATCATGATGTCCAGTATTGATGTATCCCGAAGTTTTGTATCGTCAAGAGGAACCCAACGTGACAGACGGTGCGTCAATCAGACGCTCGGTCTAAGAGATATTGGCTTTTCCATTCGAGGGGCCCGGTTGAAATTATGCTCGTTCCAAACCCAGTTATTTTCCAAAGTCATCAGAAACAAACTTATAGTGTCTCAAAAGTATTTCCTTTTCATGAGGATCTCAGTGCCATAAATGGCGCATCGATCAGACGCACGGTCATAAAGTTATTCGCATTTAAGGGAAATGGGCCCGGCCCGTCAAGCCCGGTGAGCTGGCGGGTCGGCCCATTCTGACTCGGCGGGTCTGACCCGTCTAAGGGGTCGTCCCATTGTGATAATGTGTGGTCCAGACCGGCCCGTGGTAGCTAGCCTGAACAATGCAAGGGAGTGGCCCGGCGGGGCGCGGCGTGGCCCCGTTGGGTGCGGTTCGGCCAGCTGGCCGAGCTGGTGCGGGGGGGGGGGGGGAACTTCCCGATTCGGCGGCACTGAGTGGAACCGCCCTCCTATCCGGCCAGTCGATATTGACCAGTCATCCCGGTATGAGCGGCCCGCATAGACGGGCCACTATCCTCCCGTGCAGCACCTGTGGGTTTTGCGGCCTCCTCCAACCCGGTCGACTGACAAGCCGGCCAGTTCACCCGTCGAAGCATCCTGTGGAGCATGGGTAGTGGTCCTCCGCAGCGCGGGGCCATGGGGCGCTGCAGTTCCACCTGCCCAGCCGGCTACGACCAGCTGGTTCTTCTTTGATCGAGTGGCCCGTGGTTGCATACCACAGTTCTACTCTACGCAGCCGTCACACGGCCACCGCTTCCTCCGGTCACCATCGCCTTCGATTTCCACCACCTAAATAAATATTCAAGTATCATCGGAGGGTCATCGGGCTGTGTTCGTTTGGCTCGCGCCCTCAACGTTAGGTGATATCATTTGGCTGAAGACAAATCAAACATTCACCAAGGAGGGAAAATAATTTCATTCACTTCAAATTATATCAAACCCCATACCTCAATAATTGACGTCGCACGTCGTCGAGCCATAGAAGACGAGCGTCGGGGTAGTCATGTGTCACAGAAGACGGCGTCGCGGAGAACGGTGTTGTCCCATCAACGTTAGAATTCATTGTTGTAGATGATGTTCCTCGTGGGCGGTGTCTCCTCCATTGACGCAGACGAATAAGAAATAATGAAGGTTTTCCTCACGAGCGTCGCCTCACGTTCTTGCCTCGGTCATCGAAAGAATATCATTCCTCGCGTTCTTCATTGGTGAGGGATGAAGATCTCCTCCCATTCTCCAAAGGCTCCACCACCAAATATTTTCCACGCAAATATTTTAGGAAGGCATCCCCAAATAAAATAGAATTTCCATGCAATTCAAAACATTTCAAAAGAATTGTTTACCCAAAAATTAATTAATGAAGTCATTAAATAATTTTGTTGGAATACTTAATGAGACGGAGGTGGAGAGTTTAAAATTCAAAAAGAGATGAGTTTTAAAAATAAATAAAGGGGAGTTAATGGGGGTTTATGGGAAGTTGAAAGGTTAGGGGCTCGTGTGGGCCCTAACTCACATTATCCTCTCATTGGAGGTTTTGTGGTTATGAGCCCCACCTATAACTTCCTCTTGTAGGAAATAACCACTAAAGATAAATAAAATTGTGTACAACAATTTTATTTAATTTTTTTTATAAATCCCCAAAAATTAACTTCTACACCTGAGCAAACACAATTGCGTTAAAGGTCCCCTTAAGCGAATATCGGTGCTGTGAGTTCATCGATGCCTTCAGATTTCAATTCCGAGCACCGGTTCAATAGATAGAAAAACCCGCACGTACGTTTACTGAACGTACCCGAAGAAAACTTTAGAAATTGATTTCGAGCACACCGAACCTCAGAATCAGGCGCTTTCAAAAACCGTGGACTCGTAAAATTATAAAGTATTTAGGAAAAACAATTTCCTAGAAATTTCTGGGTCTTTACATATGTAGTAATTAATCAATTAAATGAAAAATCAAATAAATGACATGAAAAATATTGAAATAAATATAATTTGAGATAATTAATTCAAAAAATTAATTTTATAGATTAATATAATAGTTTATGGATGTAATAAAATATTTTTTTCTAATTTAATTTGTTTCATAATGTTATAAATGTCCAAATAATGAATAGAACAATAAATTGACATTAATGATATTTTATAAAAAAATAATATGTTATTAAATCATATAAAATTTATAAAAAACATAGATTCTGAATATTTATTATTATATGCTTAATAATATCATCCATGGTCTATTTGTGGTCCTTTTATCTATTTATATTAACGGTTATGAACCTAATAGTGTAAAACACCTTGTTATTGTGGGAAGTGTGAAAAGGGATAATCATGGGTTAAGAACAAATGATATGGGTAAAAAAACTCTAATATACTCCCAATTTAAATGGATTATATTATTTATAAAAATAATAATATAATTTTTTATTACTATCAATTTTTTATCGATTTGGACATAAACTTTAATTTATATAATTTTAATATTTTATGAAATTCTAGGAGTAACTTTCCAGCCTCTTATTGAAGGTAATATATTATTCTAATTAATTATCCCTTAAAACCCATTTATTTTGTATTATCTCAACTAAATATCCAACTAACATCCCTAACCACATTCTAGAGACCTTATTTATCGAAAAATACCAACCTCAGTGGCCATAAGGTGTTATGAAAAGGATGTTGTTCGAAGAAGAGGAATCATTCTTAAGAGAGAGTTTATGTTTTATTTCTCTTTCAACTATATAAAAACAAAATTATAATAAATTAAATATATTAAAAATAATTTTTTTATTATGTTAATAAAATAACGTATATTCATCTCTAACCCCAGTCAAATTGTAAAGAAATCCATTATTCGTATGTATGGTGGACAACCACCTAACAGGCCAATGTAATTCATTTTTCATCACCATATATCATTACTGGTTATAATGATTAAATTAATGTTTATATATGATATTAATAAAATATTTATCAATATTAAAAAATAATATATCATTTAATTTCTTACATTTCCATTCATTGAATAATGATTGTGTTGTTCTTACATACGTGTGGACAACCACCCCCACAAAGTTATGTTATTAATTTTTCATCACCACATCACATATATTATATATATAAGAATAATGAAATATTTCATATGATATTTATGATGTAATTATAATTTTTTAAATAAAAAAATAAACCATTCCTTCTTCCCAAAATGACTGTTGAAAATGGAAATGTTACTTGTAAGTATGTATAGTTTATCTTCTCAGTGACTGTATCGTAGTTCATTTTTCATACCCATATTTCGTTCTTGGTTTTGAAATTATAATTTATTCAAAAATATGATAATAATTTCAGTATTATTATTCATTAAATAAATTAATAATGATCTATTTTCCATCATTCGACCTACAAAAGTCATTTTGGACTTCTGAACGGAACATCCTCAAAACACTTGAGGTGGAATTAACTGATTAAGTAATTAACTATGAAATTAAAATAAAGGAAATAAATTTTTTAAGGATGAGTTAATATTTCTATAAATGTTATAAATAAATTAAATAACTTTATGATTTTATTACATAGGAGTTAAATGACATACAATGAAATTATAGACTTATGGTAAGGGAGTTTTTCTCAAATTCCTTTCAATGAAGAATATTTTAATATTATGCCCAAAATTTATTTTACATGATGTATATACTGATATTTTATGTTTAATATAATAAATAAATCACATTTTATGGTATTTTATGTCGAAAATTGAATTAATTTATATAATAGTATTTGACTAGAACGTTACTGATAGGTAAACAGATTATTAACTCAATTTACTTTCATTGGGATATAACTCTTTTTCATTGAAGTATTTATGCCATGATAATGTGTGAGTTGATCTATGAATATTTTTATTCCATATTATAAAAATTATAATATTTAAAACTTTTACACGTAATATCTCAATTTATTAATTCTCAATTCAAATTAAATGATCATTATAAGGGTTATTCGTATAAAATTCTTTTTCATTGGAGAATAGGTTTATGATATAAACATATCATCTTTTATATGGAGTATATACTTATACTTTTATACTCTATATCATTAAACTACTTATTTAAATGATTTTTAATGTTTTATTTGATGTTATTCTTTTATAGATATTTTTATTTAAAAGTTACCAAACTTTCAATGGATATATGTTATAACCTCTTTTATTTTTGATATTTTTTTAGGTTCAATGTTACTTGGGGAGGAATAATATGATCATATTTTATTGAACCACATTTGTTTATAATAATTTGGCTGTAAATTTGTTTTAAATGTGTAATTCTAATTTCCTCACTTATTGTTTAAATAAACATCAAGAAAGTCATTTGTAAGTGATGTCAATATTATATCTTCTTTTAGATCTATAATCTTTCTCTTCAATATCCTTGTTCTCTAAAATGTTTTCAAAAATTATCTTTTCTAAACATAAATGATTTCATGAATCTTTTTTACATAATATCTTATCCTATTTTAAAATTATTTAAAAGGAATATTCATAATGTTTTACAAATGGGTCACTTTAGGTTCCTTTTAGAAAATGTTTGAAAAGAATGTTTATTCATAAATTTTACAACATGAATGGATCTTTGGGCCTTCATTATCATTATTTTATTTGAATTTTCATTATTATTTGAAAATATTATTTTCACTAAAAATATTTTTCATAATATTTAATGAACTTTTAGTTTCTAAAAGTGATTTTCTAGGTGAAAATTGTATTTTCATAAAAAAATTAATTATATTTTAATAGAATTTACATTAATCAACATCAACAGGACTTGATATTACTTATAATCCACTGGTGATATTTTGAGTTGATACCATCCTGATTAATTATCTATATGTATTATTATTATTTTAAAGAGATTTTTATGGAACTTATTTACTTTTGACAGGTTAATCATGTTATGAAAGGAATAATGGATGTTTCTTTGATATAAATATTTAAAGTAAAGATATATGTACTTTATTCATGTTTTGGTTATTGAAAATTGTATATGATGATGGGTAGTTCCATAATAAACAAATTTTGGGTGATCCAGTAAAAGATCTCCAGTGGATTGGATAGTGGTATGGACTTAACTTATTAGGTTTATCCTAAGAGATGATGGGAATATAATGTTATGGTTATTCTAAGTATAATCCTGATGGTTACTTAAAGTAAAACAATTAAAGTTACACCATTTTTAAAAATTATGGTTACTACACAGAAAAATGTGACATTTATTCCATATTTAAAAGTGATATTAAAATTATCCAACATAGAAACTCATTTTATTTATAAATTTTATTTGATTTTAATGATTCCATTGATAATAATTGAAAACACATGGCTTTTGATTATTTAGTCTAATGAATCACACATTTTTCGATGATTTTTGTCACATTTTTTGATTGATGATCCAGGTATTGATCGGCATGAATTAAATTGTGTTATTCTAGTGCACTATGATTATTTAATCACACTTTTGTTCTCAAATTACTCTCATTGATGACTTTCAATTGATAATTATTATGTTTATTCTTACTAAACATTTTATCTCATAATTAGGTTTTCTTTTCCCCTGGTTATAAATAATAATTCTAAATGAGTTTTTTTAAGGATTGATATGTGAAGAATTTTATGGGAGATCTTGAATAGGTAACTTGGAATATGAAAATCAAGGTATAGTGGCAGATGAAATTAAACATTAAGAACTAGTTGTTTATATACCCATGTGGTTTAGAGTTTTTTCTAATTCTCTAAAACTCTATTACTAAATAGTCATAGGTTATGTAAGTGATCTAATATTTTATTTTTGGTGTTGAAATTTTTTTATTGAAAAAATGGGGAACATTTATATATTTTAAATATAGAATTATAAATTTATATTTTTTACACCAAAACCATATGTGTGGGGTCATGGCTATTACACATTATGTGTGAATTCCCTATCATGTTTATATTCTAGTTATTATTTTTTCCTCTGATCTATTTTCTCTATCCAGGAATAAGGTTCATACAGTCATCTTCATAGTAACATTTTTGGTCACATATTTTAAAAATCTTATAAAGTCAATTAAAGAAATTTTGGACATGTACCATGTGTAACACCCGAAACTTTTATGTTATATGAATCATCAAAGGAATATTTTTCTACACAAGACTTGCTTGGATTGCTTTACACGCAATCGCGACCTTCCTCGATAGCTTGCGTCGTACGCAATACCAAGTTTCACTAAACAACAATATGCTATTAAAACTAGCCGTTATGAATAGTAAAAACCACTTTTTAAAATTTTATAAATTTTATTTTTCAAAATGGACTTCATTTTTGGACTCAGAATATCGAAATTAGCCTAGGGTGAAATTTTGGTATTTTTCTGAAAACATTCAATTTTTGATGAATAGTGAAACCACTAAGTGGTAGGTTAAAAACTGAATTTTTCATAAAACTTAATTTTACCGCTTCTGTGAATGGAAATTCAAAAATCTGACAGACACGGTTGATATCAGTAAGTAAAATTTGGTTCAATGAGATAAAAATAATTTTTTTGTGAATAGTAACTTTTTACTTTTTTTTACCGCGGTTAATAGTAAATAGGGTAACTAAGGGTAAATATGATATTAATATTACCCTAACACATGTCTTAATTCTATTAGAAAATTGTAATTCGACCAAAAACAAACTTAGGAATAACATATGACCATTTAGGCCCACTTGGATTAGATTAGGACATTTATTATTAATATATTTAAAGAAGGGTTAAAATAGTTAAAATCAAAGTTTAATAAGTAAATCATTTTTAATATGGGTCTATACATAAGATAAATTAGACTATAAATATTAATTAGAAATCTAAAAAGATTTCCTACATAATGGTATTTTATTTATAATTTTTAGACATTAAATAATATAATTTATTTATGACACAATGATGATGCCGTAATTATCTTATTAATGAAATATTGACATAATTGGTGTTATAAACACCGAAATAAATGTCATTTGAGACTTTTTATGAATTCCACTAATTTTCTAGGTTACTATGATATATTAGTGTTGATTTAATCAACTTGGTTCGAACATATAATTCTTTTATGACTTTCACAAAAATCATATATCAAATAGTGTCAAAATTGACACAAAATAGTTTTTAAATAAAATAAAATATTATTAATTGTTATTTTATTTCAAAAAAATCTAAGGTTCGGCCAAATGACTTAGATAAGGATATATATATTAATAATAAACAATTTGGGGTTCTCTTGGCATGTTATAGTAAGTGTATTAACCATATAGTGAAAGAAAACAAAAAGACACGGTAAAAGTTAAATTATTTAACTTAGAGTTAAATCTAATTGATAAGGTTAAAATAATACCCTAAACTTGTCTAAATCTTATTTGTTGATAGGATTTCGACCCATCCCCACTTTATCTTCGAAATAAGACCCTTTGCAACCATTATAAACCGATTTTGACATTAATATAAAATAATATTTTGAGGTATTCCTAAGGTGCCCCTCTCCTCCCTTATAAAAGGGCACCTCCTCCCCCTCCTCCTCACACCAAATTGAGCACTCATGCTCGGCCAACCCCTGCCATTTTCTCCTCTCCACTTCCCTAGAATAATCCTAGAGGTCCTGGTCTTCTTCAAAGACCAATCTTAGTTCCCTAAGTGGAGGATTCAAAGAGGCGTTCCAAAGAAGAGGTAATATCCATTACCGATCTTTTCAATTTCTTTCTTCTTCAACTTCTTCTTCTTTAGTTGTTTCATGATAAATTAATAAAATCATTATTACTTAAATACTGATATGTTATTATAAATATGAAACAACCCAAATTCACCTTCTATCCATCCCACGAAAAAATGAAATCACCGCGCGTGCGTACGTACGGAATACCGTCTCCACGCCGTGGTGTAATCTATTTTTCCACCATCACTTTACAAGGATGGGTATAATGGTGTAATGAGTAACTATTTATGATTATTATAAAGTAATATTGATACTGAAATAATATATATATACTCCAATACAGTTCCACGATCATAGGAACGATATCATCACTCGTGAGTACGTACGGAATACCGTCTCCACGATGTGATGCGACTCGTTCTACATGATCATCATTACATAGTAATTATATAAATGAATTGAATGAATAAATATGATATATGTTACAATAATACCATTCTGGATATAAGGTATCTATAACCTTAAAAGAAGAATAAGAATGTATTCGGCAAAACACGCATAAGAACAAAAGGCAATAAAGACCCGAGTAACAAGTAACAATGAAATATTACTAACAAGATGCTAAGAATATGACCATATATGATATCATATCAATATGTATGATTATGGAACAAGTCAATAACATTATTTAAACCATTATACAGGAGCTTCGGACACGTACAAAGCAAATCGGACCTAAGGTAAGGGAAATATCACAATCTCATTTTTATCCGAGATTGTTTATTCGTAAGTATTTACTGGGGTGTATTTTAACATCCACATCCATGTTCCCTCAATATGTAATATTTTTTCCATATACTTACAATATTTTAAATCCAATTTTACCCTTAGGTGAGTTTTAGAATATGAAAGTAATCTTTTGTCTTTTTTTCGTACGAGGTACTTTTTGACTTTTCTGACAAAAGTACGAAGAATATTTTTTTTAACTTATACGGCATGAATGGATTTTTAAAACATTGTTTCCAAGAAGCTTCCTTTACAAGTTTTCAAGTTTATTTGTAATCAACTTCTTTTATTTTAAAGACGTATGACATGTTTTGAAAGGAAATTTTTTTTTTAAGAAGAAAGGATATTTTCCTCAAGAATGGAGTTCAAATGTTTTTTCAAAATTATTTTCCATCTAAGATTATATAGGGTTCTGTTTTTATCCCTATTATTACATTGATTTGATTATGTTGTGAGGGAATTATTTTTATTATGTCATTTACCTTATATGGTTTGTTTTATGATGTCATGATGTTTCAAGAATCCCATTTTTGTTACATGTGTTATGCGATGATGTATGATTTATGATTATGTGGAACACATAAGAAAGGATTCATTATAAGATGGGTGGGACCTATATCTCCCTCCAATGCATTGGGTAAAGATTTATATCTCATGAGATAGACATGGCTGGAACAGAAGGTTATTTCGGTTCAGTGAAACAGGACTGAAACGAGGAGTGAACTCGGTTCAGAAATGGACTTTTTCCGCTAAGATAGTCTTGGCAATGAGTCATGACTAACAAGAAATGATTTTCCATGACTATGTGTGCATGCCACAAAGTTTCAAGTTTCATGTTATGATTATGGGGATCTCATTTTCACTTCTATGATTTGTTCCATGTTAAGATATTATGATCTCTTTTGCAGGTTATAATTTTCAAAAAGATATGATATGATTTTTATTTCCTTTATTTGCCCTTGCTAAGAATTTGAGCTCACCCTTTTATGTTTTCTTTTCCCCAGGTCAGGAAGATGGATATTAAGTAGAATATGCTAAAGGGAGCCTAGATATGATGAAATAAATGGGAGACACTGTAGAAGATTTATGAACCAGTTGTTTATGTTTCCCAGTTTCTAAAGACACTATACCTATACGGTCCTTTGTGGTTTTGTCATATGTTGTAATAAGTGTGCTTCAATTTTGAAGTATCAACAATGTATGTAAAGTATGGGTCGTTATAGTTGGTATCAGAGGAAAGGTATAGTCATCCTTTGGAAACTAGGATGTGAAAGCCTTAGTAAGAACCCTAAGGATAAGTCTAAGCATAGAACACAATCTTAGTGTTTTAGAAATGGCCATGAATAACCTAGGATAAGACCTTAAGTGTGAAATTTTGTCCTCGATTATGTGGTTTTCCTATTATAATTAGTGTTTCTCACACTATTCTTCTTTCTTTTAGTCAATGGCTGGAACCCGAAGGAACCGTGTTAATGCGGAATGCGATGGGCAATGCAATGATTGTCCCCCTGAGCAACCAAACGATATGGGAGCTGGAATGCAAAATCTTGTAGCCATGCTCACACAACTTTCTCAAGCTATGAATCATGCAGGACTTCCAAACGAGCAAAGGAAGGAGAAACATTCTGTTGAATCCTTCATGAGGCAGCGTCCACCTTCTTTCAGTGGGTCTACTGATCCATTAGTTGTTGAACAATGGATTAGTACTACTGAAAAGATATTTTCAGTTCTTCAATGTTCTGAACATGATAAAGTCATCCTAGCAGTGTATCATTTGGAAGGAGATGTTGATCAATGGTGGAATCTTATTAAGAATACGAGGCAAAGGGATGAAATTGAGTCTATGGAATGGGACGAGTTCAAGAACTTATTTTTTAATAAGTACTACCCTCGTATTCTCCAAACAAAGATGGAGAAAGAGTTTCTTGAACTGAAGCAAAGGGATGATGAATCTGTTGGTACCTATGAAGCAAATTTTACAAGACTTGCAAGGTACGCTTCTGGTATTATTATCCAACCTGAGAGTAAGATCGATCGATTCTTTAGTGGCTTAAAACCAAGTCTTCGAAGGGCGTTAGCCATAAGGGGCTTCAATAGCTACGAGGAAATCGTTCGATGTGCTCTCAAAGTCGAGATGGAGATTGGAGTAACCCATCAGTCACATGGGTTTGATAAGAAGAGGAAGATGGAATTCAAAGGAAAATCTAAAGAGCACACTGAAAAGAAGATGAACTTTCCCTTATGCTCAAAGTGTGGAAAGAAACATGGATGGAGTTGTCTTAAAGGTACAAGTAAATGTTTTAAATGTGGAAAGGAAGGTCATCGGGCATTTGAATGCCGCGATAATGGGAAGAAGATGTCTAATGATGCAAAAAAAGGAAGGGATACACATAATGAACCTACTACACTTCAATGTTTCAAGTGAAAGGAGATGGGGAATTATGCCAATCAATGCCCAAATCCAAGGGTTGATGATGATGGTCGACGTCAACAAAATCATAAGGCTAAAGACAAAGGAAAGTCACATGCAATTTCTATCAGTGATGTGGAGTACGATAACGAAGTGGTGAAAGGTACACTTACCATCCACTCTAAAGTAGCAAATGTTTTATTTGATTCTGGATCCACCAACTCTTTTATTTCTGAAAAATTTTCTAAGGGTATCACCGTACTACCTCAACAATTAGATGTTGAGTTAGCTGTGACAACACCTAATGGCACAACAGTTGCATCAAAATTTTATAATTCTTCTCCGATCGAAGTTTGTGGGAAAGTGCTTCCTGCAAATCGTGTGATCCTTCCTTTAGTGGAATTTGATGTGATTCTTGGCATGGATTGGCTTTCTCTACATGGATCTCATATCAATTGCCAAAGAAGGGAAGTCACATTTCATATTCCAGATCAATCTACGATCGTCTATCAATGCAAGGATGAATATAACCTTCCAGTGGAAATTTCTTCCATCTTATGGGTCTTGATTCCACTAAATGAAGGTTATTTATCTCAAATGGTTGGTGAGAAACTCACGATTAAGAATATTCACATTGTACGGGAGTTTGATGATGTATTTTCGGAGGAATTACCGGGTCTTCCACCAAATCGTGAAGTTGAGTTTTCAATAGAACTCATACCGGGCGCTTTGCCAATTTCAAAGACACCTTATAGAATGGCCCCAATTGAGTTGCAGGAATTGAAGAAGAAACTCCAAGAGAATCTTGATAAGGGATTCATACGCCCTAGTGCGTCACCTTGGGGAGCACCTATTCTATTTGTTAAGAAGAAAGATGGATCAATGAGACTCTGCATTGATTATCGAGAACTTAACAAGATCACTATCAAGAACAAATATCCTCTCCCACGCATTGATGACTTATTTGACCAACTACGCGGAGCTCAATACTTTTCCAAGATTGATCTTCGTTCAGGGTATCATCAATTAAGGGTCAAAAGGGAGGATATACCAAAGACGACTTTCCGTACAAGGTATGGACACTATGAATTTATAGTGATTCCATTTGGTCTTACTAATGCCCCTTCCATCTTCATGGATCTAAAGAATAGAGTCTTTAGAGACTATCTTGATCAATTTGTGGTAGTCTTTATAGACGATATTCTTGTCTATTCAAAGAGCAAGGAAGAGCATGAAGATCACTTCAGAATTATATTGAAGACCCTGAGAAAGGAGAAGCTTTATGCCAAATTTACCAAGTGTGAATTTTGCCTTCAAAAAGATGCATTTTTGGGTCACATAATCTCAAAAGAGGGGATATCTGTGGATCCAGCAAAAACAGAGGTTATCGAAAGATGGTCAAGACCAACAATAGTAACTGAGATCCGAAGTTTTCTTGGTGTGGCTGGATATTATCGACATTTTGTAAAGGATTTTTCACGATTATCTAATCCACTCACCAAGTTGACCCGGAAAGGAGTTAAGTTTGTCTGGACGGAAGAATGTGAAGAGAATTTCAAGGAGTTGAAAAGAAGGTTATCCAGTGCACCTGTGCTCACACTGCCTTGTAGTGGAGAAAGGTTTGTGATCTACAGTGATGCATCCAAGAAGGGATTGGGGTGTGTTCTTATGCAAAATTATATGGTGATAGCTTATGCCTCACGACAGTTGAAAATCCATGAGAAAAATTACCCAACTCATGATTTGGAGTTGGCTGCGGTAATCTTTGCATTAAAGATTTGGAGGCATTACCTTTATGGTGAAAGGTGTGATATTTATACTGATCATAAAAGTTTAAAGTATATTTTCACACAAAAGGAGTTGAATATGCATCAAAGAAGATGGTTGGAGCTGATTAAGGATTACGACTGCTCAATCCATTACCACCCTGGGAAAGCAAACAAGGTGGAAGATGCATTAAGTCGACAAGACCATGCTAGTTTATCCATGATGAGGATCACAAAGGATCCAATATTTATGGATTTACAAAGGATGGATCTTGGAATTATAATGGAAGGGGAAAAATCTTATCTTTCTCAAATGAATGTTCAACCATCTATACATGTGAAGATTAAAGAGGCACAGAAAGAAGATTTCGAGTTACAAAAGAAGGTGAGAAATGTTCCTGAATTCAACCTTGATTGTGATGGGATAATAAAGTTCAGGAATAGGGTTTGTGTTCCTCCCATCCCCGAATTAAAGAAGGAGCTGATGGATGAGGCTCATAGTTCATCATTCTCTATTCATCCTGGAAGCACGAAGATGTATAGGGACCTGAAAGAGTACTTCTAGTGGGATGGCATGAAAAGAGATGTTGCTGAATATGCCTCTCGATGCTTGGTTTGCCAACAAGTTAAAGCTGAGAGACAGAAGTCTAAGGGGATGTTACAACCATTACCCATACCCGAATGGAAATGGGAAAACATCACTATGGACTTTGTCACAGGACTTCCTAAAACATCCAAAGGCAATAATGCTATCTGGGTCATAGTTGATCGTCTTACAAAGTCTGCACACTTCATTGCTGTTAGAGAGGATTTCTCTCTAGATCATCTTGCCAGGATATATGTAAAGGAAGTGGTAAGAATGCATGGAGTACCACTTTCTATTATATCTGATCGGGATCCGAGATTTACCTCGAAGTTCTGGAGAAGTCTTCAGCATACTCTGGATACAGAGTTGAGTTTCAGCACTGCTTATCATCCTCAGACAGACGGTCAGTCTAAGAGAACAATTCATACCCTAGAAGATATGTTGAGAGCTTGCTCCATGGATTTCAAAGGAGGTTGGGATCAACACCTACCTTTGGTGGAATTTTCTTATAATAGTAGCTTTCACTCCAGTATTCAGATGGATCCTTATGAAGCTCTCTATGGAAAGAAATGCAGGACTCCAACTTGCTGGGATGAAGTTGGGGAAAGAAAGCTATTAGGACCTGATCTCGTTGATGAAATGGAAGAAAAGGTCAGATCTATTCAACAACACATAAGAGCAGCTCAGAGTCGACAGAAAAGTTATGCCGACAACCGAAGAAAAGACCTAGAGTTTGAAGTGGGTGATAAAGTGTTCTTACGAATATCTCCCTGGAAGAGGGTTATGAGATTTGGATAGAAGGGGAAGTTGAGCCCTAGATATATCGGTCCTTTCGAAATACTGGATCGTGTTGGGAAGGTAGCTTACCGATTGGAGCTTCCACCGAATCTCTCTCAAGTTCACGATGTGTTCCATGTATCTCTCCTGAGAAAGTACATACCAGATCCTTCACATGTACTCAGCTCAGAAGTTGTACCACTGGAGCAAGATCTTTCTTATGAAGAATAGCCGATAGAGATTCTGGATCGTAGCGAAAAAGTCCTACGAAACAAGACCACTCGATTGGTGAAAGTTTTATGGAGGAACCACCAACTTGAAGAAGCTACATGGGAGCTTGAGGATATGATGAGGGAGAAGTATCCTCATCATTTTGTTAAAAAGTGACAAATTTCGAGGGAGAAATTCTTTTTAAGGGGGGTAGAATGTAACACCCGAGACTTTTCTGTTATATGAATCATCAAAGGAATCTTTTTCTACACAACACTTGCTTGGCTTGCTTTACACGCAATCGCGACCTTCCTCGATAGCTTGCGTCGTACGCAATACCGAGTTTCACTAAACAACAATATGCTATTAAAACTAGCCGTTATGAATAGTAAAAACCACTTTTTAAAATTTTATAAATTTTATTTTTCAAAATGGACTTCATTTTTGGACTCAGAATATCGAAATTAGCCTAGGGTGAAATTTTGGTATTTTTCTGAAAACTTTCAATTTTTGATGAATAGTTAAACCACTAAGTGGTAGGTTAAAAACTGAATTTTGCATAAAACTTAATTTTACCGCTTCTGTGAATGGAATTTCAAAAATCCGACAGACACGGTTGATATCAGTAAGTAAAATGTGGTTCAATGAGATAAAAATAATTTTTTGGTGAATAGTAACTTTTTACTTTTTTTTACCGCGGTTAATAGTAAATAGGGTAACTAAGGGTAAATATGATATTAATATTACCCTAACACATGTCCTAATTCTATTGGACAAGTGTAATTCGACCAAAAACAAACTTATTAATAAAATATGACCATTTAGGCCCACTTGGATTAGATTAGGACATTTATTATTAATTTATTTAAAGAAGGGTTAAAATAGTTAAAAACAAAGTTTAATAAGTAAATCATTTTTAATATGGGGTTACACATAAGATAAATTAGACTATAAATATTCATTAGAAAGATAAAAATATTTCCTACATAATGGTATTTTATTTATAATTTTTAGACATTAAATAATTTAATTTATTTATGACACAATGATGATGCCGTAATTATCTTATTAATGAAATATTGACATAATTGGTGTTATAAACACCAAAATAAATGTCATTTGAGACTTTTTATGAATTCCACTAATTTTCTAGGTTACTATGATGTATTAGTGTTTATTTAATCAACTTTTTTTGAACATATAATTCTGTTATGACTTTCACAAAAATCATATATCAAATAGTGTCAAAATTGACACAAAAGCGTTTTTAAATAAAATATTATATTATTAATTGTTATTTTATTCCTAAAAATCTAAGGTTCGGCCAAATGACTTAGATAAGGATATATATATTAATAATAAACAATTTGGGGTTCTCTTGGCATGTTATAGTAAGTGTATTAACCATATAGTGAAAGAAAACAAAAAGACACGGTAAAAGTTAAATTATTTAACTTAGAGTTAAATCTAATTGATAAGGTTAAAATAATACCCTAAACTTGTCTAAATCCTATTGGTTGATAGTATTTCGACCCATCCCCACTTTAGCTTCGAAATAAGACCCTTTCGAACCATTATAAACCGATTTTGACATTAATATAAAATAATATTTTGAGGTATTCCTAAGGTGCCCCTCTCCTCCCTTATAAAAGGGCACCTCCTCCCCCTCCTCCTCACACCAAATTGAGCACTCAAGCTCGGCCAACCCCTGCCATTTTCACCTCTCCACTTCCCTAGAATAATCCTAGAAGTAATGGTCTTCTTCAAAGACCAATCTTAGTTCCCTAAGTGGAGGATTCAAAGAGGCGTTCCAAAGAAGAGGTAATATCCATTACCGATCTTTTCAATTTCTTTCTTCTTCAACTTCTTCTTATTTAGTTTTTTCATGATAAATTAATAACATCAGTATTACTTACATAATGATATGTTATTATAAATATGAAACAACCCTAATTCACCTTCTATCCATCCCACGGAAAAATGAAATCACCACGCGTGCGTACGTACGGAATACCGTCTCCACGCCATGGTGTAATCTATTTTTCCCCCATCACTTTACAAGGATGGGTATAATGGTGTAATGAGTAACTATTTATGATTATTATAAATTAATATTGATACTGAAATAATATATATATACTCCAATACAGTTCCACGATCATAGGAACGATATCATCACTCGTGCGTACGTACGGAATACCGTCTTCACGATGTGATGCGACTCATTCTACATGATCATCATTACATAGTAATTATATAAATGAATTGAATGAATAAATATGATATATGTTACACTAATACCATTCTGGATATAAGGTATCTATAACCTTAAAAGAAGAATAAGAATGTATTCGGAAAAACACGCATAAGAACAAAAGGCAATAAAGACCCGAGTAACAAGTAACAATGAAATATTACTAACAAGAAGCTAAGAATATGACCATATATGATATCATATCAATATGTATGATTATGGAATAAGTCAATAACATTATTTAAACCATTATACAGGAGCTTCAGACACGTACAAAGCAAATCGGACCTAAGGTAAGGGAAATATCACAATCTCATTTTTATCCGAGATTGTTTATTCGTAAGTATTTACTGGGGTGTATTTTATTATCCACATCCATGTTCCCTCAATATGTAATATTCTTTCCATAGACTTACAATAGTTTAAATCCAATTTTACCCTTAGGTGAGTTTTTAGAATATGAAATGAATCTTTTGTCTTTTTTTCGTACGAGGTACTTTTTGACTTTTCCGACAAAAGTACGAAGAATGTTTTTTTTAACTTATACGGCATGAATGGATTTTTAAAACATTGTTTCCAAGAAGCTTCCTTTACAAGTTTTCAAGTTTATTTGTAATCAACTTCTTTTATTTTAAAGACGTATGACATGTTTTGAAAGGAAAAATGTTTTTGAAGAAGAAAGGATATTTTCCTCAAGAATGGAGTTCAAATGTTTTATCAAAATTATTTTCCATCTAAGATAATATAGGGTTCTATTTTTATCCCTATTATTACATTGATTTGATTATGTTGTGAGGGAATTATTTTTATTATGTCATTTACCTTATATGGTTTGTTTTATGATGTCATGATGTTTCAAGAATTCCATTTTTGTTACATGTGTTATGCGATGATGTATGATTTATGATTATGTGGCACACATAAGAAAGGATTAATTATAAGATGGGTGGGACCTATATCTCCCTCCAATGCATTGGGTAAAGATTTATATCTCATGAGATAGACATGGCTGGAACGGAAGGTTATTTCGGTTCAGTGAAACAGGACTGAAACGAGGAGTGAACTCGGTTCAGAAATGGACTTTGTTCGCTAAGATAGTCTTGGCAATGAGTCATGACTAACAAGAAATGATTTTCCATGACTATGTGTGCATGCCACAAAGTTTCAAGTTTCATGTTATGATTATGGGGATCTCATTTTCACTTCTATGATTTGTTCCATTTTAAGATATTATAATCTCTTTTGCAGGTTATGATTTTCAAAAAGATATGATATGATTTTTATTTCCTTTATTTGCCCTTGCTGAGCATTTGAGCTCACCCTTTTATGTTTTCTTTTCCCCAGGTAAGGAAGATGGATATTAAGTAGAATATGCTAAAGGGACCCTAGATATGATGAAATAAATGGGAGACACTGTATAAGATTTATGAACCAGTTGTTTATGTTTCCCAGTTTCTAAAGACACTATACCTATACGGTCCTTTGTGGTTTTGTCATATGTTGTAATAAGTGTGCTTCAATTTTGAAGTATCAACAATGTATGTAAAGTATGGGTCGTTATACCATGGATATAATTTCATTCACTATCTTCTTCTACATAGATTTTATATATTTGTATTATAAATATCTCCCCCTCAATTCCTAGATTATCTATTTCCATAAAATAGAAAAAGTATATCAATAATCATATTCTTTATTCCTAAATAATTAAAATCGCCATCAGTATACTTTGTATCCAATATATCCTTCTAACTACTCAATTTTTATGGTATTTTAAACTTATTATTAAAGTTTGTACATATCCTCTTTCAAATTTAATTTTTGGGACCTCTTTTTCTTAAAGATTACTTTAACAATATTTAATATAGAAGTTTTATTATATAATTTGGTCTTAACCAATGATTTCATTTTTTATATCTCAGAACCTTTTGTGTTAGCTATATTATTTTTAATCACTTCATGTATTATATGTGCAGTATTTACATAAACCTTAGTACAAAATTTACCAATAATTTTTTATGATTCTTCTATTAACTTCCAATAGCTTTCTATAATAATTTTTAATTTTTCCCAACGTATTTTATGACATATAAAACCATGATTGTACAATTTTTAATCTATATTATTTATAATATGATTTATTCTTAACCTATTCTAATATTATATCTTTCACTGTAAGTTTTGTATTTATAGGATAGGTTTTTTCAAAAAAAAAATTACTATTTAATCATTCATTATCACTTTTTCTCTTAACCCCTTATTTATTTAAAATTTTTACATTATTATTATTATTTGTGTTCTATTCAAGTCAGACTTTAAGTTCATCCATCAATATGTATTCCAACTAGGATTCTTCACCATCCTCTTTACTACTTAAACATTCTTCATTCTTTTAAATATATGCAATGAATTTGGAAGTTTTCTTTTATATTATTCTCTAGAATCCTTACATTAAGTGGAGTGTTAATCTTAGTTTTTACTTCTTATACTTTTTTTCTATACCTATTCAAATCTTTTATTTTCATCAGTATAGTTAATAAATCTGTTAAAACCTATTTATTTTTCCTTTCACTATAGAATGTCTTCATATACCTAAACGTAATACTCAACAGTATTTCTCTTTGTAATATATTCTACAAAGTTCATATTTTCTCCAAACATTTAGCATTTGAGTGTGAGTTTAACCATATATTTTCCTTTACCAATATTTATATTTTTATAAATAAATTCCTTAATTATATTTTGATTCTCATCACTCCCATAAAAATTCTCTGAATCACTTGAGGATTCAACATCCTCCTTATATATCTTAAACAACCTTCTGGATTTGAATTTCATTCAATATTTTTCCTTATTATTATAAACTAGTGATATTCACATCTTATAACTAAAATAACTATTTTTTTACTCCTCAATGGAAATATCATTCATATCTTTAATATATAAAATATTTTGATTAAACCTATCAGAAAATATCCATAAAATATTTTTAACAATGCTAAAATCCTATATATCATCGCCAAATATCCTGTTGTGACTAACTATCTCGTTCATCCTGGTTAAATTGTCATCAATATTCATATATTTAGTCATTTTGATATGTTTAAATTTATCCCTCTATATTTTTTGTTTATCCTCCTTGATCTTGAAATATCCTTAATACATGGTTTTTATCATGTCCTATATTTCCTTTTTTGTATTAATCCCCATACCATTAGTCAAGACATTATTTGATAAGGATGATATAATATAATTTATATATTTCCCATATACCCTTCTATTTTTTATATAATTTCCAAGGGTTAAACTCTCCCAAGAGGGTGAAAACCCCCACCTATCATTAACAATAACCTTTAAACCTTAAGATTTTAGATAAGGAATTTTTTCCCACCTATGAAGGTTTTTTCCATCAAAAATAGAAACTCATACAATATTTATTGAATTCATATTCCTTATTATTTATAAAGACTATATCTCAAAGGGAAACTGGTTTTCTGGGATACCACATGAAGATCCCAAATTTTTTAGAATACCATTGAAAATGGGGGGGAATAGATGGTATATTTTTTTTTAAATTATTTCAAATTAAAACTATATTACTATTTGAAGGTGGGAAATGTCATCATAAAATCTCCCTCACATTGTGTGTAGTAGAAATATGAATTTATATATTGTAGACAATTATTCTATGAGATTTAGCCTAAATTTTAGGGCATACCCTTTTCTAGGTTTGGGTCAAGTTACCTGACCTTGACCATCACTAAAATGAAATTGATTATAATAGAGGATATATATTCTTCTTTTACTCTTTTAAATATTTATGTGGTTAGAAAAAAATAATATTAGTGTGTATCGTTGAATAAAATGAAAATACCCTAATTATGGCGTTGTTTATACTAGTACCACTAGTCTCTATGATTTTTAACTTACTCATGATTATGAACAGGATATTTAGTGCACCACCAGATATACTGGAGTCAATTATAATATCTTATTAATGGTCTCTAACTTCTAGAACAATATGAATGAAGTAGATTTCGGTCATCCTTCATCTCAAAATATTATAATGAATAACACATTAAAGAGATCATGCACTCATGAGGTTATTTTCTTCCCCCTTAGTTTCTAGAACATAGAAGATAAAAACCCCAGTTAAATTTCATTATCCTAGTTATAAATAAAAGTTTCATTAGAGTAATATTTTAACCTTCTTCTATATCTTCAACATGGAAGTTCTTCAATCGAGAAAAGAAATAAGGTCTTCCTTCAATTCCATAACAAACTTTCCTAATTCATTTTTTCCTTTTTATATTCAAATTAATTATTCAATAATATTTCCTTAATATATAATGTAAAACTCACAAAAATAATAGCTAAAAATTAATTACATTGGAATGGTATCTTTGAAAAAGGATAATAATTTCAAATATTTGAATTTTATATCTTTAAGAAAAACACCTAATGATTAACTCATTTATTATCAATTTAAATCACATTCAAACTCCGTTGAATATTGAATAATATCATATATTTGAATAATATCTAATTATTTTTTAAGAAATAAGTTCCAATGAATCATCTTTTTTAATTAATATTTAATCTTAAGAAATGTATATCCAGTTATACCTAATGTCATTAGGTTTCAGTCTGGATAGTTATTCATAGAGTTAGTTTAAATATATAGATTTCATAGTGTCTATTGAACCCTATAAAGGTTCATATACCAAAAAAATTTATCCCTATAAATAATTGAACTAAATTTATTTTACCAAAATTATAAATTCTTGACCTCAACACATTTTGTTAACTTTACTTACTCTTGAACTAAAATCATTTTTTCAAATCTATGAACTCTTAAAAACAATAAAATATATCAACTATATGGAATAATTATTTTAATTTATTTTTTTAACTCTATGGAATATGTAGCTGAAATATATATTGGCATAGAACAAATCTAGATAGTCATAATGACCCATATATAGTTTAGTGTATATTCAATTCCTTTGATAAGAATATATGACCAACTAGTTCTGATCACTATGAAGTGAAAGTATACTCTATATAGTTTTGAAACAATCCATAGTACTTAGTGTTTAGAAGTTATCCAATTTATTGAATTGTTTATATGTATTATTATTTCACCATCAATCAAGACACCTCTAAATCAACTAAAATCATTCTCAATCTCATAAAATGATCTCACGAACATTCTCAATATGGCTATGATTTCATGATCATTATTGAGAACATATGAAACATACATCAACAATTCTAATGGTCACTTAACTCATTTAAGTAAAAAAATATTTATTTTAACAAATTAATTTTTTCCACAATATTTTATGAATACATAAGGTATATTCATTACATTGGTTGTTCCTTCATTTTTTTTGAAATTTCATCCACTGCCCTAGTATTTCATATATAGTTGTTGGATCTTTTGGAGCCTTCTCTAACTATGTTATTTCATCTTATTTTTAATCAAAATACTCATATAATTATTTCAATACTATATTTATCAATATATTTTTTGATTGACTATTTATCTCCTCTAGAGCATCTTTAATTTCAACCTCAATATTAACTACTCCTTTTGGAGAATCATTTTCATTATTTTTAAATAAACTATTTTTAACCATTAAGATCATAATAAATAATAAAATTAATTTCAATTTGTTTTCACCTTGTTCATGAAAAAATCATCATTTTTTTATATAATCAGTTCTTTTACTTTGAAAATTTATACTAGATTGATTTTTGGATTTTAAATTCCTTCTAGTGGTAAAATACTTTCCTTTTTCTGAAAAATACATCATATTTTCGTTTTTCAAAAAAATTTAGAAACCTTATTGTTATTTTTATAGATTTAACACACTTCATACATGCCATTAGTATTTCCCCTTTAAATATACATGTTCTTCAATTCACCTTATTAACCACTTAAGAGTAAAATTCACTACTCATATCCATTTCACCTTTATCACAGTTGATATTGAGGTTATCCATTTCCATTAAATGAAACTATTTATATGACTAACATATAATTCCTTCCTTTATCACTTAAATATCATAATCTACCAAACAAATTAGGAGATCATAAAGTGATTAATTATCAAAATTTCATTCTAGAAGTATTATGTCCTTTTAATAATAAAAATGTTTGAGTCCTATTAATATCATCTTCATAAATTCTGCAATCTTGGTCTAATTATAATTTCCATTAAAATTTTAAATAACCTCAATTTTAATACCCAAGACTCTACTATAGCAAGTAAACACTATACAATAGTAGGTAAACACTATAACCCAAAAATATTGCACAATTTTCACTCTATCAAAATAGAAATAGTTTTTATTCATGATTATAACTAAAAATAAAATTATAAAATTTTATATTTTATATTTGATAAGGAGTAAAAAATTTTTTTTGACAATATAAAAATTATTTTATAGTGAATTTATTTGGTTTTATAAAAGGGTTAAATTTTTGGTTAATAATGAAAAATATCATTACTAAAAATATTTTTTCTTTTATGAAATCATCATGATATAAGAACTACATAAAAAATTAAAAAAACATTGGCACTGCTAAATATTTATTTAAGTATTAAAATAATTAACTAAAGGAAATTAGGTTCAATTTTCAAACCCATACTTGACTTTTTGGAACATAATTTATATTAAATTCTTATAAAAACTAATTTTTCTTTTTCTTATAATTAAGTGTTCAAAATAATCCAATTGGTTTTGTAATTATTTGAAATATATATAAATATTCTTTTAAATATATAATAATAAATTAAAATTAAATCAATAATACACATGATTTTGGAGTAAATTACTTTTTACACTTAAAAAGTAAATTTTTCGCATCACTGATTTTTGTTTCCTTAAGCGCACGTTAATTGAAATACATTTTTATTACCTTTAGATATTGAAAATTTTAAATTTCTTTCCATATATTCAATTATTTTATTCATATTAGGTAATAATATACATTTATTTTTTTCATAAAAATATGTTACTAAGTTAAAAAATAAATTAAAATCATAAAAGTAAATAATGATAAAAAAATTAAGAGTTAATGGCCAAAAATATGTCAAAAATTATCATTTTTCTATGTGAATGAGAGTTTCTTGGACCAAACAATACCCCATATCCATTATTTTTCACTATTTCATCCACTTTTTTCCCATATGTGTCTTTATTTTTAGGTATTTTTTTTATTTTGGTCAATATTTCCCCTAGTTTCCCTTTATTATTTTGGTGAGAAATGGTGGAGAAATTTTGAAAATGGGGGTGGGCTGACCTAGGCGCACGGTTGGTACACGATAAAGTTGAATCGTGCAGCTAGGCTCAGGTAACTGTGAGGTAGGCCATGACCTACCACACGGATATCTCACGCCCCTGTGATCGGTTCATTTGGTTGTGTGATAGGTCAATTGAGGTACCGCATGGTCATCTAGCTAGTTCGAGCTATTATACAGACTTTAATAACCGTGAACGCGGTAACTACATGATTTTCCAAACCATGCGGCCAAACCGTGCACACTGCCCAAAAAATTAAAAAATAAATTCTATTTTTTCCCTTTTCAAATTTGACGCCTCTGCTACACATTTTCATTCCCATATGGTATTTGTATCCATAAAAGTCTTCCTTCATTCCTCAAATACCCTTTTAATCCCATTTTTAAGGGGATTTAGTGGCGGAAACACAAAGGTTATTCCTGTAAGTGATTTCCCGCCTTCTTTCTTCCTTCTATCTAGGGTTTCTCCTCTCTTTCTTGGGGTTCCGATTTTCCAATCTCTAGGGTTTAATTCCGAGGGTTTAATCATTAGTTTTCGGGTTCAATGTCTTGGATTAGGGTTCGATCTTTATTTTATGTGGTGCTTTGTGGTGCGGCTGAAATTTTGCACCAATATTTGGGCATTTTGGCATGAAATTTTGGTGGTTCCATGTATAAATATTATCTAGTGTGTTTATTTTGTTTTCCAGTTTAATTTATCATGTTACTTGATCATTATGTGTGGTGGTGGTTTTCAAGAGGATTAAATGGTAGTTTAATTTTAATGTGGCACTATTACATGAAATTGGGTGTATTTTATGTGTAAACTCTTTTTTTTTCACTTGGAATGATTTTATATATTATCAAATTAGCTTACTCTAATTTTTAATGGATGAAAATAATATTTTTGTATGGTGTTTATGTGTGGTTTCTTTTAAAAGAGGACTTTGGGAGCATTTTTCGGTTTAAAAGCCTTGTGGTGTTCTTAAAAATTATTTTATAAATTATCTAATTAGATTATTGGGTTGTATAAGCACTGTGAATTATGTTTTGGAAATTGTTTTGTGTGCGTATTACTTTAAAATATAATTTTTATGTGAAAGGGGTGTTATGTGATATGTGAAACCTATTTGAGTATAAAAAGGAATACCCAGTATCCAGGTGGGAAGAAAAGGACTAGTATTCTAATGAATCAGTAGTGGCTGTAGCCTAGTTTTACTTAGAGGGATTAACAATGAAAAAAATTAATATATATAGAAAATTATTTGAGACCACTATAAATTTGGATACTCCTCCTCTCTAGTGGATCATGAATGAAAATTTTGTTGTTCTTGGTTCTTATACCACATTTCACCGATATACAAGGTACCTAGGGTCCCACAGCTTGTTATTTCCTAGGGTTAGATCTTATTATTTTTACTCATTGGACATATTTCACATACCATCTCCATATGATAGTGTTTGGTTATAAATTTTTAGAAGAAAATTTTTTCACTTTAAAAAATTTATCTTTAAAATTTTCTTCCATATACAGATGTTTTTTTAAACTTGTTAATGGAATTTAATTTGAATAAAATCTTGCTAGTTTCTTACATTATAATGTTTTGTGCATTAAATATTTTCTTGGGTGTCATCCTACTGGTATTTGGCTCACACCCTACTTACACCTTTGGGTGTAAGTAGACTTGGTAATTTTTGACACAGGTAAGGGAAAGGATTTTGGTGATGGCGGTTCAGGTAGCTAGTTGTCTTCTTGGTCCATTGTTTTAGAGGTGGCTTGAGGGAAATAACCCATTAAATTGTGGAGTTTTTTGAGTTAGACATGGTATACCTTTGTTTTGAGTCCTTTTTAGATTTTGGTTTTGTAATTCAATTTTAAAAATTCATTAAGGTTTTTTGGTTTAAATTATGAGATTTTTTTAGTAATTATTTCTTGATGTTTTATGCTTATAAATTTAGGTAAATCTTTCCCAATATTTATTTATGATACCGAGGAACTTTCTTCATCCTATGGGGATTGGGAATTCCCTTCAATACATTCCATGAACTAATTCGGGCTTCGGTTATGATGCTGACCCGACTTGGTTCATAAAAAATAGAATTAAAGGATTTCATCTCATTGGTTCATTTTATTTGGGATGATTTGGGTTAGAAATGAGATAGGACTATATGGGCTTGTAGTTTTGGGTACAAGTTGGGTTCCCGACCATCACACCTCATGACAGATCTGGAGTCACCATGGTATGTTGGGACTTTTGTTTGACTTCTCTTCTAGGTAAGACGTCATGGCTATAGACTAGGTTTGGATACTGGGTGGGGGTAAAGTGGTTTGGTCATTTTATTATCATTTCAAGTTTAATTTATTTACACTTTATTCTATTTCAGAAATTTTCAAAACTATTTTATTAATTTTTTCTCTTGTGAATGTTTCTTTTTTCAGTAACATTAATCCTCGTAGATATCCCTTGCAAACATGGGAGGAATCCAGAGAGAGTTCTCCCACACCACTTGATCAAAGGTTGGTGGAAGATGTGGTGCGGTCTATTCATACTCTGGGATAGGGAGTGGCTCCTGTTCATGATTCAATTATAGAGGATGAATCTAGTCCTATGAATGACAAAACATAGGAGTTTTTAAAGAATAAGCCTCCTAAATTTTCAAAAAATGCTAAGCCATAGAAACAATAGGAGATTCCCGAGAATATCGAGATGGTTTTTGAGTTTCTTGACACCCCTAAGGAAGTTTTGTTTAAATGTTATTTGTTTTTGCTATAGGTTCCCAGCCAAAGGTGGTTGGAATCAATGCTTCAGGATGGGAAGTATGAGTAGATGAGCTTGAAGGATTTCAATAAAATCTTCAATGATTAGTATTGTCCCAAGGTCCTAGCATATTCCAGATCCTGGGAGGTCATGGATATTTCCAAGGGAGATTGGTTAGTGATGTAATATGCTAATTATTTTGTCAATCTGGTATGGAATGAACCTGATATTGTTTCTAATGAATTTATGAAATATTGAATGATTGAGAAGTAAATGTGGCTAGAAGTTTACTCTCAGGTATTATTTTTCATGTTGGGTACCTATGCTGAGGTAGTTGATCATGATTTCATGATTGAGATTGATCAGAAAAGAATTTATGGGTTTTCTAGAGGGGTTTCAACTGTGGGAATTGGAAGCTCCTTAGAGAAAAAGATGAATTGGGATGATCAATGGAATAAGGGAGGTGGAAGTTTAGGCTATACTTAGAGATAGTTTTCTTATTTAGATTCTAATGAGAAATATGTTGTGTTCCATCAGAGTATGAGGGTAGGGCACACTCGGCCCGCTTTCACATCTCTTCTTAGGCCTTGTAATCAGTGTGGAATTATATGTCACTAGTAGTGTTTATACAGGGTGACGTGCCAATACCAGAGTGGGGAAGGATCTATGGATTTTAGGGGAGTGTTAGTTCAGTCAGAGCTGACACAGATGGTTGGGTCTCGGTTAAGTGGTTGTGGAAATAGGAAAGTTTCATCTTTGGGGTAGATACAGTTAAGGGAAGATCCACAGGGAAGTTGTTGTTATTATAAAGATACTGAGCATCATCATGTTATGTATTAGGAACTAGCGGGAAAGAATGAAGGGACCTAAAAAGTTTGATGTACCATTCATATTGAATCTACTATAGAAGTTGTTTTATTTAATACTATTGAACCTATTTCTTTTATCTCTGCTTTTATTCTTGATCTGTTGATCTTTCCGATCAAGATAATGTGTTTTTAAATGGAGTTTGTAATGTCATTGGGTAATAATGAGGTGTCAGGTCTCAGGTGTCTATATTGTTTTCTCTCCATGTCAGGGGTTGTGATGGAGTGAGATTTATTATTCTTGTACATGGACCAATTTGATGTGTTCATTGGAATGGATTTTTTGGTGAGCTTCCAAGAATATATCGATTGTTATAGGTGATGGGAGATTTTCATAGAAAATGATTGGAGTCCTTTGGTATTTCTTGGGGAATTGAATCCTCATTCGGGTCACACAAGACCTCCACTCCTAGAGCTAGAAAATATTATCTTTTACTTATCATTTCTCACTTTGGAGGATGGTGGTCGTGCTCCTGAGGGTGGACTACCTCAAGTAGTTGATGGGTTCCCCAAGGTATTTTCAGATGAATTTTTGTTATTACCCCCATAGTGGGACATGGAGTTCTTGATTAATTCGATATTGGGAACACAACTGAAATCTCTTCCATTGTATTAGATGGCCCCCACCAAGTTGAGGGAATTAAAGATACAACTGTAGAATTTGGAATCCAAAGGGTTCATTCACCGGAACTTCTCTCCCTAGGCCTCTCCTGTTTTATTCACAAAGAGAGAACATGGATCCCTCTAGTTGTAAATTTATTACCACAAGATAAATAAGGAAACTATTAAGAATAGATACCCTTTTCCCTGAATCAGTGACTTTTTTGAATAACTAAAGGTGGGAAAGTGGTTTTCCAATATAGATTTTCTTTTGGGTTATCAACAAGTTAGGGTGAGAGAGGCAGACATCCTGAATACGACATTCTAAAGTAGGTATGACCACTTTGAGTATTTTTTTCATGCCTTTCGGGTTTACCAATGCTCTAGTAGTTTTTATTGCACTCATAAATAGGGTGTTCCACCAGTATATCAGCTCTTTCATTGTGGTATTTTTGGACGACGTCCTAGTTAATTACAGATTGGAGGACAAGAATGAGAATTAATTGTGGATCATTTTAGAAACTCTACATGATCACCACCTATATGCCAAGACATCAATGTTCGGCTTATTAATCAGGGAGGTATAGTTTATGGGTAATGTGGTTATGGAGTTGGGGGTTTTGGTGGACCCTGAGTTGATCAGTGAAGTTATGTCATGGGGGCAGTTAAATAATGTGCTTGAGATCAGGAGTTTTCTCATCTTCGAAGATTATTATATATGGTTTGTTCAGGATTTCTCTTAGTTTTTCTTATCCCTTACCACACTCACTCAGAAAGGGGTGAAGTTTTAGTGGATCCCAGAGTGGTAGGCATCCTTTGAAGAGATAAATCGATGATTAAATACAGCTCCTATATTGATCTTTCAAGAGTCTGGAAAGTGATACGTGGTTTATTACGACACTTAAAGTATGGGTCTCTGGTGTTTGGTTATGTAGGGTGATCATGTGGTGTTGTATGGCTCCCTCCATCTCTGACCGTAAGAAAGGAATAGCATGACCCATGACTTGGAATTGGCAGCATTTATGAATTACCATAAGACATAGCACTATTATCTTTTTGGGGAGAAATTTGTGGTCTACTTTGACAATAAAAGTTTATCCTAAATAGTCTCCCAAAAACACTTGAACATGAGTCAGTGTCATTGGATCAAGAATTTGTTGGGATTCGACTTTGATATTATCTATAACATGGGTAAGGTTAATGTGGTGGTTGATGCCTTTAGTAGAAAATTGCTAGTGAAGTATTTGAGGGAGTCCAGTGATGAGGGAACTCTAATGGGGATCTTTTCAGACCAAGAAGAACAGTGGGGGTGCATTCTTAATGAGCATTTAGTTAACTCCTTCCCTTCTAGAGTTGATTCAGGGGGAACATCCTGGTTATGAGCTATGTCAATGGTATATATTGTTTCATCATGGTGGGGAGAAATATTCTGATTTCTCATCATCTCCAAAGGGAGTATTATTCTTTATGGGTCGTTTGGGGGATCCTTTTTCCTTGAGTAAGGAGGTGATGCAGGATAGCCCCTAATCTTAGTGGTTCATTCTTCACTGGGATACCAAGTTGTATTATGATGTTTTTCGGCATTTTTGGTCGCCAGGAATAAGGTAGGACATAGCTAATTTTGTATTGAGGTATTATATCTGTTAGTAGGTAATATGGTTGAGAGGGGTCGATTGTATATTTAAGAGGTAGTAGGCTTCATGGAGTGTCATCCATATTTTTTTTAGATAGATATCCACATTTTAACTCTCAATTCTAGGAAGGCATTCATAAGGATTTGGGATCACATATTAAGATGAGTACAACATACCATCTTCAAACAGATGGTCAGACATAGTGGGAAATTATAATTTTTGAAAACATGCTTCACGTATATGTTTTCGATTTTGCAGGATCGTGGGATATCCATTTAGGGTTGGTTTAATTTTATTATAATAACAATTACTAGTGTTTTATTCGAATTAATCTATTTTAATAACTTTATGGTTGTCATTTTTGATATCCTCTATGTTGGGATGAGGTGGGTGACACCTCAATTTTGGGACTAAGCCTTGTGCAGAAGATTTTTGAGAAAGTCAAGATGATTAGGTAGTGGTTATTTAAATCTCAGAGTCTCCAAAAATATTATTCTAATCATAGTTTTTGATATATGGAGTTTTCCAAGGGGTCAGTATTTCTTGAAGGTGGCCCCTTGCTTGGGTCATCGCAATATAGGGAAGCAGGGAAACCTACCTGTGAGATATGTCACCCCTTTTTAAATCACCAAGTAGATTGGAAATATGGAATACATGTTAGATTTTCCTTCTCAGTTGACATCAATTCATGATTTGTTTTATGTAGCCCAACTACATAAATGTAAGTCGTACACATACCATGTGTTGAATTGGGGGGAGTTGGAGATAGAGCCTAATTCATCAGTGATTGAGAAGCTCATGCAAATAGTGGATTCTCTAGAAAAGGTGATATAGTGAAATACTATTACATTGTGTTGTGTCCTTTGGAAGCATACAAATTATGTTCATGAGACTTGGGAGTGGAAGACGTGGGATGAGAAAGAGTATCAGTTCTTATTTTCTGATTAAGCTTCTAGTTGACTTTCTAAGGGTGGAAAGTTTTCATGGCTAGAAGAATTATGAAATCTCTGTCTTTATTTTAAGGTATTTTTTATATTTTTTTTAATATTTCCCTTGTGTTCAACTTTTATTTTATATAGAAATGGTGGAGTAATGGTGAAAATGTGGGTGGAAAGACCCAGACGCATAGTTGGTTCATGGTTAAGGGGAACCACGTGCCCCAGCCAGGTAACTATGCAGTAGGTTTGGATCTACTCCATGTCTGCCACACACTCGTATAGCTGATTCATCTGGTCATACAGAAGGTCATATGAAATACTTCATGGTCATGAATCCATTCCAAGAGATCGTATGTCTTGGACAGACCATGCACCCGGTCGGCGTACAATTTGAAAAATCATGCCGCCAAACTGTGGGCCCAGCCTAGAAAATAAAAAAATCCAAGTTTTACATTTTTGGATTTAACCCCTCATCCACCCATTTTCTTCCCCACTCAGGATTTTCATCCATAAAATGATTCATTTATCCCTAAATAACCCTTGGTATCCCATTTTGAAGGGGATTTGGTGGGGGAAACTCAAAGGTTCTTCAAATAAGAGATTCTCCTCCTTATTTCTTCCTTATTTCTAGGGCATCTCCTCTCTTTGTTGGGGTTAAAATTTTCCAGAAGCTATGGTTTCTTTCCTATGGTTTAATATTTATTTTTTGGGTTTAATATCTTGGATTATGATTCTATCTTTATTACTTCAGGTGTGTGGAGTTGTGGTTGAATTTTCGCACCAATATTTTGGCATTCTGATATCAATGGTAGGTGGTTCGACATATAAAATTTTTTTGTTGAATTTATTTTTCATTCATGTTTAATTTAGCAGGATACATTATCATTATGTGTGGTGTGAAAGTGGATTTCAAAAGGATTATATGTTCATTTGATTTTAAAGTGGAACTTTTACATGAAATTGGGTATTTTCTATGTATAAACTCTTGTTGTGTCACTTGGCCTGATTTTATAAACTATGTCATTGGTTCATTGTATTTTGAAAGGGATTCAAATCATATTTTGGTATGAAATTTATGTGTTTTTTATTATAAAAGAGTACTTTGGGTTTATTTTTTGTTGGAAAATCCATGTGGTGTTCTTGAAAACTATTTTATAAAATTTGTAAATGGTTTATTGGGTTGTATAAGTAGTGAGTATCCTGTTTGGGAACTGTTTTGGTGTGAATATGATTTTAAAATGAAACATTGATGTGAAATTTGTGTTATGTGATTTGTGAAACTTTTTTGAGCCCAAAAGGAAGCCCAAGTATATAGGTGGGAAGACTATGACTAGTATGATAGTGATTCAGAAGTAGTTGAGGCCATGTTTCACTTTGAAGGATAGATGATGAAAACACTAACTATATATGGAAAATTATTTTAGACCACTATAACTTTGGATATTTCTCCTCTATAGTGGATCGTGCATGATAAAGCTGTTATTCATGGTTCCTATACAACATTTCTCTGAGATACGTGGAACATAGGGTCCCACTACTAGCTAGTGCCCATGGGTAGTTCCTATGATTAGTGATAATTGGATATATTTTACTTACAGTCGACATACGGTAGTGTTTGGTTGTAAATTTTAAGATGCAAGTGTGTTCTCTTTAAATTTTTCATCTTTGTAGTTTTCTTTCATTTAAATTTGTTTTTTCTAAAAATTGTTAACAACATTTCCTTTGTATAAAATCTTTCATGTTTTAACCTTATAATGTTTAGTCCATGGAATCTTTTCAAGGCTGGCATCTTACTGGGAATATTATTACACCCTACTTACACCTTTGGGTTTAAGTATACATGGTAATGTTTGAAACAGGTAAGGTCAAGGAATTTGGTGATGATAGTTTGGGTTGTTATCTATCTTCTTAGTTCGATGTTTTGGATGTGGATTGAGGATGACGACCCCTTTCCTTCTGGTTATTTTTGAGTTATACTTGTAGCATATTTTTATTGTTTCCTTTTTGGATGCTGGTTTAAAATCATGTAATTCAATTCTAAAAATTATTTGAGGTTTTTTTCGTTTAAATTTTGAGATTCAATTTAGTAAATTTTTTTACTTCTTTTATGCTTATAAATTCAGGTAAAACATTCCCAGTATTTATTTACTATACCTATTCCCTTGTTCCATCATGTGGGGATCGAGAATTCCCTTTGGGCCATTCCTCATATTGGGTCAGGCACCAGTTTCAATGATGACCCATTTTGGTTTGTGACAATATTCCTTTGAATGTTTCATTCCTTAAATATAAGGTAATGAACATTTATGAAAATTTCATCCCTCTAACTTAGAAAAGGATCTCTTTCACCACCCCAATTCTCCTTATATCTAAATCCTTTTTATTTAACCAATACATTCCCAAATTCATAACTAAAACTCATAAAACTTCATATAGGTGATTTTCTCACCAAAATACTAATCTAAGAAGACTCAATAAGTTTCCCCAAGGAGTAAGGTGGAACTCATAACAAATAATTTTTCATTTATTTTATTTTAATTATTCTTTTACCTAAAAAACATCTATTCCACCCATATTAAAATAACTACATAAATATAATTTTTAAACTTAAATTTAATTATTTCTATTTAATAATCATTTTCTACCATACTCTGAACCATTTAGAAAATGGGAACATCGCTCTTGCTGTGTGCAGATTTTCACCTCCATGAATGGATTTGTTTCATTTTTCAACCAAGCCTTACATAGATTGTAAAAAATATTTAATTAATATATATGTAATTAATGTGAAATATATTTCATTAATATGATTCTTTAAGGATAATACATGAATTTATATTCATTATAAAGTAATTCATTGATATCGTTAAATTACCTAAAATAAATCATAAAGGATTCCTTTACCATTAACTATAACCATAAATTCCTTAAAATGACCATGTGAATGAAAAATAATATAAAAAAGTTGAATTAAATTAATTTTATAATCTATTTATGATGTAATTTTTAACAATTATTGTGTTCTGACTTCTCAAATACAAAAAGTGTATGAAATTATCGAAATTACTAACATTTGATGATGAAATAAACATTAACTAACTAGTATTGGTGTATTGAACTATTCTAGTTTAAGAATATAAAAATTAATATATATGAATAAGTTTTTTAAAATAAGATATTAATATATTCATTTTCTATCATATAAGAGGTTAAAGATCTTTTTTGAAATTAAATTTTAAAATGTAAAGGTTTTTAATCTCAATTTCACTTTATTTTGACTTGTTTCATATTATGCACCTATTTTGATTTACATGGTGTAAATACTACCTCTTTAAAAATAATATCATAAACCTCACTATATTCATGATATTTTATGTTCATTACTATTTCTTTCTTTTAAGTGGTTGTGATTAAAACGTTACCCAAGTTGTAAGTGTATATTTTCTAATCTCCCTTCATTTTAGTCAAGAATATTTCTATTCTATGTTCATATTCATTGTTTTTTTCTATAATTGTATCTCAATTATTATATTATTGATTAAAGTTATATTATATTGGCATTGATATTATATAAAATAGTTTTAAAATAAACCTTTTAACCTCTTACTCATGTTTAGTATTTTTCTCTATTAAAATGTTAGAAACAATTTTTTTATTAACATTTTCAACATGAACTCTTTTTCCCAATATTGTAAAAATTATTTTTCATTAATATTACCTTGAAAAATTATATGTTTTTTTTAAAAAATCACAATCCGCATGTTCTATGAATTATTAATTTTTTAATTTTACCTAAATGAAATGATACTTCTTATTATTTTCAAAAAATATATCTTATGTATTTATAAATGTATTTTTATTCTTTGTAAATTTATTTTAAATTTATTATACTTCATTACGATTATTCTATAAGGTTATTATCAGCCATATGTCTTAATATGGATTAATATCATTTTATTTCATATCCTGACTATAGGAATATTCACATTTCGTTTATATTTTATTTCCAAATGTATGTTTATGGATTGAAAATTGAAGTGGATTGTGTATTATATTATTTATTCAATCATTTATATTAAAAATACATTAGACCTAATTTGTGATGGGTAGTGTTTAGAATTATATATCCCCTCACTGCATCAATAGGACTAATTATTCTAACTAGTTTATGTATTTAGTATATACTTGACCATATATATATATATGACGTCCTTTTATAAGGCCATATTAGTATGCATGATGTCTTGGAAAGAGGTATTAATTGTATATTATATGTCTTGAAATGAATCCTTAATGTTATTTTTAATATTTATGATATTATTTGTTCCATTAGAAAAAAATCAATTTTTTTGTGTAATTTTTTTATTTTGTTATATTATCCAAAGAAATATTCCACGCAAATTATTTTTGTTATGGAATATTTGAATATTTGTTATTCTGTCTATAATAATAATACCTTGTGTATTTTATGATAGTATCCACTATATACTACCCCATAATGAGAATCTGATCCTATGCTATTTATTTTATTTTCCTTCCCTATAGAACCAAATAAGGGAACTACGACTGATTTCACGGATATAACATAAGGAATGATATTGTTGTCAAAGTAATTCTATGTTTTGTTTTAGATTTTAAAATATAATGTGACAATCGCGTATATATCTAGTCTCTGAAAAATACTAAACTACTGGATCATCTAGGATGTGAACCTTTTTATCCTATACCAATATAGTAAAACAACCACTGGCTTTGGGTTACTAGAGTCAGGGCTGTTTTAGTTTATATTAAGGTCAGTTTAGTAGGAACATTATGATCAAAATATTATACGAACATTGCTATACTTAGAATTATGATAAAACCTAATAAAGATCAATAATTTTTACCAATATAGATATTTTCATAGATATGTTTTTATTGTTTTATTTGATAATTAAGTGTACTAAAATGTGATTATATGGTTCATATTAGAAAGAATTAAAAAAGTATCAACATAAATAATCAATATATGAATTTTCTTCTAGGAAAAGTAAAAATTATTATTTTTGGAGATGATTTTATTATGGATATATTGGGAAGTTAAATCAGGATATGACCAATAACATTTCCAATATAGAACATAATTTTTCTTCAAAACATGATTAAATATATTTTTACTACTTCATATGGAAAAAAAACTAAATTATTTAATGGAACTACCAATCCCTTAGTAGTTTAATAGTTGATCAAGTCCATTGAAAATATATTTCTAACTTTGATCAGTAAAGAAAGGGAGAAGCTTATTTTTATAGTATATTTTTTAAAGGTATATATTGATCAATGGGGGTTATTTATTCGAAATACAATGGGGGAGGAGGAGATAAAGATAATGGAATAGAAGAGTATTAATAAGATAATCCTTGAGAAATATTTCTCATCATGAGTAAAGTGATCATAAGGAAATGAAATTTTTTAATTTAAAGTAGATGGAAAAGGACCATGTCACTGAGCATAATGATAAATTTATAACATTAAAAAGGAGTGATTTGTATTATATATGTAATCATGAATGAATGATTGACCATCTTTAGGGTGGGAATAAGAATATCCTTTAAAGATCACTAGTCTCTCTAAAATTTTCATCATATAAGGATATAGTTTCTAGTTCCTTAAAGATGAGGAAAATATATAATTATTTGATATTACTAATAAATAAATAAAATAAGGGGGAATTTGAGTTAACTATAAATAAAAAAAGTGTAAATTTGGAGGAAGGGAATGGTGGAATTTATAAATTTTAATATTTTTCAAAAGAAACACCCTATTATATGATTGAAAGCAATGGGATTTTGCTTCAAGTATAGATATAATGGTCATCATGTTCATGAATGAAAACACAAGTGGAAATTACACAATGTTCAATTCATTAACTATATGGACATGGGGAACTATTCGAACCCATTCCCAAATAATCAAGTTGATTTTCCTTATAAAAAGGCCTTTGGGGAAATTTTGAGCTTATGCGATTACTACAGATGTGGTTGAAGTTTTGAATAATGAGATAGAAGGTACTTTCATCATAAATCAATAATAATTGATACATTATTTGATTCTATATCTATACACTTTTTATATATTTAATTTTCCTAATAACACTATATCTTCTTCTAAAATTATAAGAAATGAATTATCAATCAACACACCTAGTGTAAATCATATCAGAGTAGAGATACATCAAGAATTATATATTATTTTTTATATATATTCCTTAATTGAAAAAATAGTTTTATAAAAATTATTAACATTGAAATAGTCCTGGGTTTTTATTGAATCTCAAATTATAATTCAGGAATTTATTTCTGATATAAGGGGATTAATATTTGAGAAGTATGTGTTGAATCACTTTCTTTTAGAGGGGAAAATTAATTATTATAAGTTTTTCCACATCTATGTCCAGCATATCACCTCAATGAAATTATGGTATATTATAAATCCTAAATTACTATGTTGGATATATTTTTGTATGTGTTGGATTTAATAAAATTAGTATTTGAATTCATATTTAAAAAGGTTGAGGTGGAACATGCCTTAGAATAAGGAATAATTTCTTCAGAAAATAAATAATATATCCTAAGGAATAGAACACCCATAGTAGATAGTGTGTTGAAGTGAAGATTCCAAACTCTAAAAAGTCCACATTCTGGTGGTTTTCATGGTGAATCTAGAGAAGAATCCAAGATGTGGACATACAAATATTATAAGATGTGGTGTGAAGAAAAATCCCAAAAATGGATGATATACAAGGACCATGTATAGTGTGGTCCTCATGGTGAGTATTTAGTTATCCTTTACAACATGGATAAGTATAAATAGGGAATGGTGAATATTTTGTTCTTAGAGTTTCACTTCTTGGAACCTTGAGTTTTTAGAAGTAAAAAAATGTTCTTGACCATGCACATTCTATATGTTCGGTTACTTGGGACGTATTATTAGTATAAATGGGGATTTCTAAAATAGGCATTGGATGATAAAGGAATATTTGATCGATTGGTGATTAAATAATGTTTTGAGGATGCCAAAAACACTTGGATCATACCTATGACTGAGACATTCATGGTCAAAAAGTTATTCTTCGCATAAAAAGGATAGCATAAAGTAGACCATGCTTGTGTTATTTGGTGTGTTGAGGGTATAATGGGAAAGGATTCTTTACCAAACCATGGTTCAATGTTTATAGGGATATAATTCATTGATCATCATCTAATTGAAAACCCCTTTTTTATTTTGAAAAAATCCATGTTAGGGTTATTGGGAACCTCACAATACCATTTCAGGATACTAAAATCAAAACATCATAGAAAACAAAAGTTTATCTGGAATGTGAAATTACGTCAAATACCCTATTGAAAGACCACTGAATTCAGATTTCAAACAAAAAAATCCAATGCCTCGTGCCTCGAACCACGAGGTGGATGGTGCCTCAATCCTTGCACATTGAAGTGCCAGATCACCTTCATCATCAACAACTTCACAATCAAGAAAACAAACCAAACTTCATCGCCACCAACTGCTTCAACCATGTCCACTCAAAAATCACCCAATGAAATCAAAACAAAAAAGTTCACCATTTAATACAGAATCTTATCCTAGAAGTGATTGAGTGAATAAGTGCAAGAACAGATCTAGCCATGCCATTGTCAACTCAAAAGGTTTCAAGGAACCAAAAGAAAGAAAAACCAAATCACCAAATAAAATACCACCAAATACATCTGGAACAAGCCCAAAACATCCCAAATTAGAGAAATATCATTAAGAATGAACACCATGAACCACAATACATTCTTGAAGAATAAAACTCCTAAATCCAAGATGAAGCAAAACTATCACCACTAGAGAAACTGAAACCAAGGTAAGAAAGAAACCAATTCAACCCCCCCCCCCCCCCCCGTCCAGAACGCCATTGATGGCTCATCCTCACATCCCAAAACTCCCCTGAACACTATCTCAAGAGTCAAATATGGGGTCTAGAATGACATATCTATAAGAAAGAGCCGAAGAAAGACCAAACATGGGTTTCGATAGGGGGTGCGGGTGCCAAAACAAACTCGATGAAGTAAAAGATGAAGCATACGGCCTACACCCATCATAATACCAAATCACCTGATCTCAACTACACTAGACCATGATGGAGTTAGGAATGGTGGGAGTGGAAAAAAAGAGCACAAGGGAGGTGATAGGGGACCTTGTTGCTAGGGAACTAAGCATTGATAGCCAGAGTAAGAAATAACAGATGCCTAGAAGACTAATGAGAAAACATAATGAAGAGAAATCCAAATGAGACCCCAATGGGGGTATGAAGAAAACACCTATGAATAAAGGATAGAAGATAAAAACTAGAAGAACTCCAAGAAGGTAGTAGGGAGCACCACCGGAATAGAAGGGTAAAACCAATAAACCCAAGAGGGGAGCGTCGAGAGAGAGAAAAAAAACCTGGAGAGAAGGGGACCATCCTTCATCCAATTTATTATGGAAATTCTTAAATAGATATTTAATAATTCGATAAACATTTTATTTAGATTTATTCCATAATTCAATCATAAATAAAAAAATTATATAGCACTCAATTTTTTGGAATAAATGTGGAATAATTCCAAGCTTCATAAAGTGGGAGAAAGACCCCAGAGTAGTTGTGTTTTAGTAGTTATGAAAGGTTTTTTGGGGGAGTTACTATGGTTTCAATGTTTTTTTGGAACCCGTTATGGTGATTATAGGTGTCCATTTTGTTTGATGTGTGGACTTAATATTTGATTAAAGTTGATTGGATGGAAAATAAGAATGGATGTTTATAATTATAGGATAATGAGAAGTGAGAGACTCTATGAATTTCATGAGATATTCAAACTCTAATAGATGGAGTTTCTAAAGAGGCACATTTATGAAATAGATATCTGGAGTTATTACACATGCATCAATTGAAAATTACTAAATCAATTAGGTTCTGGTGGTTGTTTTGAGACCAATAGGTTGATCATCAACATTGCCTATTGGTTTTCTTGAAGAATAAGTACACTTATATATATATATATATGTGTTGTTCCCTCTATTCATATAGGTGGAGAATCAAGATTTTATGTGATAAATAAGAGTTTTCATTGTTATTGGATCATTTTTTGTAGAAACGATATATCTTTTATTTTATTCTAAAATTGGTTTGTGGACATAATGAAACATCTATATTGTAAGACATGTGTGATTTAGTATATGAATCCATGTTGTTGGGACTAAACAACATGTAAAGGAGAAATAATAGTTGTTGAACCTTTTAAATATCATGTATTGTGCTTTATCATTCACTTATACATATGAGTAATGGTTGAGAGATTATAAAGAGTTGATCTAGAACCTGCACTGGTTCGGGATATTGAGTTTTAAATGGAGAAAAACATAAAATAAAAGGGGGATCATTGATTAACACCCTCCCCCTTTTAATGATCCCATAAATTTGATTCCTAATAAGTGGTATGATATGGATTTTCCTCTAAATATCAAATAGAATATTTTGAACAATGTAAAATCACAATTATATGAAAATCTTTATATTTCCAATATTTGATGGAAAAAATTCCATAGTTAAAAGAAGGGGAAAGTAAAAAATTTCATGTATGATTTTATTTCAATGATTTTGGTCATATTTTAATTTTTTCCAAAAAAATCAAGATGAAGAATTCGAATAAGTAATGTAAGAATGAATCCCTAGAATGAATAAAAATAATAAAAAAGAAGAAATAAATCACAAAAATAATAATTTCTTAAGAAATTATGAAGACTCATCCAATTAAGTCACTCTCATTGTTCTTATGGACAATGATTTTTACTCATCAAGCAACAAATATGATGGAGAAGAATGAATTAAACATCAGTTGGAACTTAAAGGTAAGTTGGAATATTGTGTTGAGAATATTTCAAAACTCAAGAAAGATAATAAAAAGTTGGAGAAGGAGAACGAGATAATGTCTAATCAAAAGAGTGAGTTTGCTAAAAATGTAAAATATTTTTTTAATTAATAAAAATAGGATATTTTCAAAAGGGAGTCAACCCATGTTGAATCAATTGAGGAACAAAATATGAAGATGAAAAATCAAGGGATGATGATATTGATATTAAAGAAAATTTGACTAATGTGGAATAAATATTATTTAAGGAAAAATCAATCACTTTTTCAATAGAAACTAATTTAAATAAGTCTAGGTAATATTTCCAAAAAAATATTGATATTGGGGGAGAATATTATAACGAAGGATGATCAAAGGAATAAGTTAAGACAACAACTATTCACCTAGAAAATAATTTTTATATTTAAAATGGTGAAGGTGGTCAAATTAAAACTAAGAATATTGAGAGGAAAACCTACACATAGGAAAAATAAAAAATGTGCTAATTAAGGTACAACTCCTTATGAAAAATACTGCTCAATGAGGAATCCATAAACAAAATTATGAAAAATAAATAAATAATTAGTTTAGGAGAACTAAATTAATTGTATATTATTGGGGTTATTGAGGTTTTAGAAATAATGCATACTCATGTTGGTTAAACATTTCTTTAACTCGGAAGAGGCAATAAAAAAGGCATAGAATTGGGGATAATATGATGATGAAATTCAATGATATAAATTTTGGTTAAAAGGATAAAATAAGGCCTTTAAGAATACATCCACAAGTGATGCATTTAATATGTTTTAATGATGTGGTAAATTGGTATGTTATAAAGAAACTTAAATCATAAGGAAGTGTTGATGTCCTAACCCCTAAGGTGAATAAAATTATTATGTATAAGAATTATGTTGAGATTAAAGGGAAATAATTTCCTAAATTGAGAGGAAGATCTTATCCTATGGGTTTACCTTGAGTCTAATGAGGGGCCTCTTTGTTCCCTTAACATTTTTATATGATATGGTAAATTTTTGGGAATTTAAAGATATTTCTGATTTTGTCACATCTGGATAATAGATACGATGATTTGTTCATAAATCACCTATCTATAGTAAAGATGATATAGATACATCACATGAAGGGTAACTCCTCTAAGAAGAATGTAATCAAATCTATAATTTTCGTAACTCTTATTTAAATCTTGAAATAATTTATGATAATCACACATTCATTGCATTATTATTAATATAGTTAATATATTTATCAAGGGGAACTATTGGTTGATCTTTGGGTGAGAAAAGTGGGTGCTATATTTCATGAATTTGAACTATTTTAAACATCTGTTGATATGTGTATTATATATTCATGTTAAATTTATATCTACTTTATGGGACATATAATGTTTTCTGAGAATTTTATCAGATGATGTTTTTTATTTATAGATTATACAACCTTGATTATATCTCTCTTTTTATCTAAATTTTGATAACTCACGTAAACTTTTAGTGGACAGTTCAAGGGATATTTTCTAGGGAACTATGTAATATAGTTCCTATCTTCTAAATTATTAAAAATATAAAGAGAATATTTTTGAGAATAAAATATAAAGAAGACCCAATTCAATGAATATTTTATTACATTTTAGAAATTTTAGGGTGGTAATTTATGAAAATGAAGATGATGAAGATTATTATTTTCAACAAAATAAAAATTGGGTCAATTTTTAGAAATCATAAAGGATTCTATTATATGTGATGTGGGATGTGTTGGTTTTCTTAACAATAATATTTTAAGTCTACTTGGAAAAGGTCAAGGTAAACCATTCTTCAACATAAGGAATATTTAGTTTATCAAATAAATATGATTGCCTAAGTTAGTCCAAGACCACTATAGAGGGTATGATTCTGTAAATATACTCAACACAAATAAGGCCATGTCATAGTGGTGGTCATGGTGAAGCTATAAAAGTATCTATGAGAAGCCCATTCCCATTGCATAATCCCTGGTGAGAAGAAATGTCCCAAAAAGTGTATACAGACCTGGACCATGGCCATGATGGTCCCCATTGTGAAAAAATACTTCCCTAGTGAAACACGGATGATCCCCAAAAGGTCAAAGAAAAACCTATGCTTTTAGAGCTACACTGCATAGAATCGGGAGTTTTTAAATTTCCAAAATGGGATTTACCATGTCCATGGTGCAAGCTTTGGTGCATATTATGACTCCATGTGTGAAATAGGTAGGAAAAAAATTTGTGTTGCATAATAATGGAAGTATTGGTAGATATGTGATGATCTTAAATTCAAGGAAATCAAAACTAGATAACCAACACATATGGTGAAGGAAGTTGTGGTCAATAGATGGTTCTATATGTCAAAATGGATAGATGCAAGGAGACCATGCAAATGGAATTCATCATTTTTATGGTAAAACTACTAAGTTTTAGGTATAAGGATGTGCTACAATGAGTATTAGGATGTGACATGAGAAAATTCATATAATTATTTTTGATGATGATTGAAAAGATCTTGAATAATTATATAATCCTTATATTTAGTTTCAGGCTCTAATTTAATCATAAATATAAGGAGTATGCAACGTTCAATTTTTTGGAATAAATGTAGAATTATTACACACTGAATGATGTGATAAAAAACCCCATGACGAGTTATGTTAAAGATTTTATGGAGGATATGGTGGGGAATTATATAGGTGTTAATGGGTTTTTCATGGATCTAATTACAGAGGTTAATTGTTTCCATTTTTTAGGTGAATGGCCGTAGTATTCAAAAAAGGGATTTCAATTGGAAGATAATATGGGGATTTCATAGTGAGATAATAAAGATATGCGAGGGACTCTATTAATTTTATGAGACAGATAGAGAGATACTAAAAGAAGGGGTGTTTATAAATAGGATTGTAAATACCCGGAATTTCCATGTATTTGTTTTAATTAAATGGGAATTTTACAAGTCTGCTAAAATTGACAATGTGTGATTTTGAATACCAGAGTGCCCGGAATGAATTTTTGAACTTTTTTTTAGGTACGTTCTGTAAACGTGCGAGTGAGTTTTTCTAACTTTTGAATCGTTGCTTGGAATTGAAATCTGATGGCACCATTGAACTCGCAGTGCCAATATTCGCTTAAGGATACTTTCACCTCGATGGTAGATTGTTGAGGGTTAAATTTAGTTTTTGGGTATTTTGTGTAAGAATAAAAAAATAAAAATAAAAGTGCGTGACATTTTTATTTTTATTTGCAACACCCATTTGGGTGTTGGGAGGTGGGGTCTACTGGAACTAAACCTCCATGTGGAAGTTGAGAACTGGGGACCACCAGACCGTAACCACCGATGAGAGGTTATGGTGGTGGGGACCACCCAAACATAACCTCCCATGAGAGGTTATGGTGTTAGGGACCACCCAAGGCCTAAACCTATCAACTCCCACAATAAATGATGGAGAGACTCTTCAACTCCTCCTGCATTAATTGTGCCAACCCACCATAATTAATCTTGCCAACTCTTCCCTTTAATTAATTGAGCCACACATAAATTAATTAATTAAACTATTTGAATTTATTCCAACAAACATAATATAACTCATAATATATTATTTCAGGATATGAATTCTTTTTGGTGGAATTGGGGAGATGAGGTACATGGGAGAAAGCTCTCCAACGAAGAACACTCCGCCTACAATGAACGTCGACCTTTTTATACCTTCTTCCTCGGGACTTCTTCCAATGTGGGACTTCCTCATCTATGGTGAATCGACTACCGTACAAACTTCTTGCACCAACAACATCAAGAGAACGAGGTAGGGGTTTATTTATTATCACTTCACATGTTCCCCCCTTCTAATTCTTTTATGGGATTTCAGAATTTAGATTGATGAGGGTTGTGGGAAATTATGTTTTAAAATATCTTCCATACACGTTCATGCTTTCTTCTTTTTGAACCGCTTTCTATCACTCTAAATGCTGAGGGTGCGGGCCAAACAAACATGGCCCGAACCCTTTGTCGTTCTTATTTGGTGTACACTTCGAAATGGAGGAAGGCGACGAAGGTGACGAAGGCAACGACACCGCCACTCACAGACTCTACGACCCACGCCGCCCCCGAGGCATTCTGGTCTCCCAGCCGAACCGGCCGCACGCACTAGCTCTATTCCCCGACCGAGATGCCCTGAAGCGCTCTGGCCTCGCAGCCGAACTGGATTCGCACCCTTCGTGGTGCTCCGACCTCCTGGTAAAATCGACCCCATACGCCGGCCGAACCGCCCTCACCGTCGGCCTTCTGAGCCACCCCAGCTCACGCCGCCACCGGCCCTCCGAGCTGTCCCATGGTCTCACGCCCACATGGCCAACCGCGGCCCTCTACAACCCCTCTTGGCCTATCGGGTCTGACCAACTCAACGGACCGGGCCACACTACAGGCTAAGCCAGACCTAGTGAGTCAGGACGGGTCAAACCGAGTCAGATCAGGCTGGGTTGGTCCGAATTGGTCGGTCCGATCGGGTCAGATTGGACCAGGTCCCACTACAACCCCCTTTACTTTGTTTTGGCCATATCTTTGGCAACGGATGTCCATTTGACGAACCATCAGTGGTGTTTGGAATCTTGGAGAGAGACTGTCCCTTTGATTATATTCCACAAAAATTTGGATTGAGATAGGGAACGGCCAGGTTCAATCGTGTACGAATCCAACCTGGCCCCCAGAACTAAAAGCCTAAGAACTCACAGACCGGGTGTCCGATTGATGTGTCATCTATTAAATTGAGATCCCTATTACATGGAGGACCATTGAGACACTTCTTTTTGGGAATTCATGGAAGTTGGAGAATCTACCAGTAACTTCTGGATTTGATCCTCCCAGAGATGAGCAAGCATTGTACAGGGACCTAGTAGCTGGCTGAGACTTGATGACTGCTGACCGTTTCAACTCGAAGTGACTCGAATGGCCCAGTGGGGAGTGCCTTGGTGACGTGGCAGACCTACATTGGGGATCTACTTGGTGACATGGAAGACCCACGATACTTTACAGGAAGAGTACCCCAGCAGGCCATGAGGGGGAGCGCCTCTATGTGACATAGAAGAACCACAGTGGGGAGAGCCTTTGTGTGATGCAGCAGACCCACAATACTCAAAAAGAGGAGTAAATCTGTAGTCCAAGGTTAGTGTAATGTGCCTCTGTGTGACACATAAGGCCCACTGTACTCGATATGGGCGGATTTTTCCAGTAGCCGAGGGTTCAGAATGCTACTTGTTACTACTACCATAGAATGAATACTGGTATGAGTTGAGTCAATTCCTCTGTGTTTTCCTCATGAATGAGATTGATTATTTGATAAGTTAGGTATATGTATGGGAATATACCTAAGTAATTTTATCTGTGGATTTCATACTTTTTATTATCCTTGGTGGATTTTGTGAGACCCAGAGGGTCTCGGGGTCCCTACCGAGTATCGTTATACTCACCCCTGCATGGGCTATGCCCACACTTCAGTTTGTTTGGTTCAGAATAAGTATAGCGCTGACTGAGGATGAGAGTACCAGGTCTGGATGGTACGTGGAGGTGGAACATAAAACATGTCTGTATATGGAGGAGACGGACTGACGTGGAGTGATGAGGAGGCGATCTTTACCTTCCCTTCATGTTGGAACCTCGGAGGATGACCCAGTAGCTATTTTCCTTTTTCTTATGTTGTATTTGTACTTTTAGTTTCTTGTAATTTAATATTGGGCTTGTATTCCATCCCCTTTTACTTTCAGCAATCTTTTATTATATAGTTTAATTGGTGTTTCATATCCAGCTGTTTTCTTTCTTGTGTGTGTGTTTACATGTTATAAAGTCAATGCCTTCCCAGTTTTAGGGAATTATACCTTGGGTGCTAGTCGCCAGCCCCTGGCCTATGGAAGACGGTTTTGGGGTAGTCAGAGCATGGGCCCCGGGGGACGGGTCGTGACAAATTTGTATCAGAGGAGTCGGTTTTACGGAAGAACTTAGGACTTCGGTCTTTCTTTTCTGTGAATAAATATTATTAAGGGTAATGAGTTCGGTTTTATATTCAGGGAGTCCAGTGTTGCAGCAGCAGCCGACGTATCCATACGCCAGGACCCTTACTTCTGATATCTGACTCAGTGCACGAAAACACTGATTATGTGTGTGTTTTCAATAGTCTTCTTTGTGAACTCTTTGAGTCACCTCACTAGGTCAGCTCACCATGTATAACTTTTGACCATAGTGCACCTATTTATTTTTAGGATGGCTCCACACAAACAGCCAGCTAGAGTTCCAAGGGTTTTATGCACAGATATCCCACCGAGCGATGAGGCCTCGGTGTAGGGCCCTTTTCTAGTGGAGGCAACAACGGTACCACTTCCCGTTGGGCCACTGCTTCAACAAGCCTTAGCAGCAGATGGTGCATGCATCTTGAGTGCATTTCACGAGTTCCAGCACCGTAGGCCACCCATGTTTAGGGGATAGATGGACCCACAGTTGGCTGAGGATCAGATGGAGGTTGTGGTGAGAGCCTTCTGACATGTATGGACACCAGCCGATCTTATGGTCATCCTTGCTGCCAGCCTTCTACATGCAGCAGTAGGCAGATGGTGGAGCTTGAGGCTCTAGGTTCACGACGAGGTGATTCTTCTTGGGGCAGACATTGAGAGCCTATTTTGGGTAGATTTGATTCCAGAAACTCTTCACTTAGTGTGCATATAGAAGCTATTTCATCTACAGCAGAGCATCATGACAGTGGCTTGGTATTCAGTGAAGTTCACTAACCTCTCACGCTACTCCATAGATATGGTGTGGGACCCTTTTTTCAGGGCCTGGACCTTCGAGCAGGGGCTCGGGCGAGAGATTAGAGATTCTATGATCTCACTCATCATCCCAATGCAGGAAGGGGTGTTTGGGATATCCCTTTTGGTGGAGATTTTCCTTGCTGAGCAGTCACCCGTAGAAAAGCCTACAACCAGTTGTCACATAGTGGAGTCTTCTGCAGCTGGCAGAAGGCAGAAGTCATAGAGGTCCAAGGGGACCAGACCTACAGTTGGACGACTACATGACTCAGGATCGGTTATGCGGGGCACCTGAAGCGAGTCTAGTCATGCCAGGAGCGGGCAGTGTTATGTATGCGGCGGGCAGGGTCACATGGCTCATGACTGTCCGACCCGTCGTTCGAATGATCAGCAGACGGTCGAAGGACCACCCAGGCAGAGACATAGATTCAACTGTGGAGGTCCATAGGGAGAAGGCGGATGTAGCAGAGGAGCTGGTCGTGCAGCTAGTGGTGGGCGACGATTGGAGATGTTACCGCCACCACCACCAGGATGTCCACCCCGACCATAAAGAGCAGGTGGACCGGGGAGAGCTCTACTCCAGGCAGATGAGGATTAAAATCATGGCACCCTAGAGATGATACTAGGTACGATGTGTGCCTACTACACCTTAGTTGCAGTACTTATAAACATAGGTTCTAGTCATTATTTTATTTCCACTTCCCTCATTCGGAGCTCTGAGATTCTTACGAAGCCGGTGGCTTGATTATTATGACTAGAGACTCCTAAAGGAGTAGATTCGACGATTACTCACCGGTTCTGGCAGTGAAACCATACTCTAGGAGGTGAAATCTTTGGTTGGGATCTTCTAGTAGCGGCGTCGAGGCCTTACGATGTCATCCTGGGTATGGACTGGTTATCTACATTTGATGCACATATTAACTATATTAGGTGAAAAGTGTGGTGTCTCTGCATAGATGGGAGAAGGTTTACCTTCACCAGTGAGAAGGGATCCTATGAAGCGCATGATGGACATACCTAGAGGAGGGTGCATCAAATTACTCATCAGTTTGATTGTCTTACCCTCAGAGCAGTTGATGTGGAGATTTTGAGCTATCCTGTAGTGGTGGACCAGTACACTGATGTTTTCACTAATGATTTCCCAAGTCTCCCTCCTTCAATAGAGGTGGAATTTTACATTGAATTGTACCTTGAGATGGCACCAAAATCTACACCAGCATATTGGATGGATCTCACAGATCTTTTCAAGCTACGAGTACAGCTAGAGGACTTGCATGGAATGAGGTTCATTCGACCCAGTGTTTCACCTTGGGCAGCCCCGATTCTATTTGACAAAAAGGTAGATGGGAGCTTGAGGATTTGTGTCGACTAATGGCTCCTGAACCAGGTGACTGTGAAAAATAGGTACCCACTCACAAGTATTGATGACCTATTTGATCAGCTGAAGGGATCACGGTGGGTCTTGAAGATAGGGCTCTAATCTGGTTATCTCCAGCTCAGTGTTCGAGATGAGGATGTGCAGAAGACGGATTTCAGATGTCGGTACAGCCACTAAAAGTTCTTGGATATTCCATTCAACGTAACCAATGCTCTAGTAGTGTTCATGGGACTCTTTACCAGGGTCTTTCATCCGTACCATGATCACTTTGTAGTGGTCTTCATCGACGACATTCTGATCTACTCGGCTACTGAGGAGGAGCATGCCTATCATTTTCTGGTAGTATTGGACACACTCCAAGAGCACCATCATTATGGTAAACTCTCGAAGTTCCAATTTTGGATCTGAGAGGTTCACTATCTGGGGCATGTCATATCGTAGGTTGGAGTTGCAGTAGATCTAGAAAAAATTGAGGTGGTACTTGCTTGGGAGCCACCTTGGAGTGTGACGGAGGTGTAGATTTTCCTGTGTTTGGCCGGATATTACCATAGGTTTGTGCCAAACTTCTCAAGAGTTGTATCACCACTATCATCACAAATGAAGAAGAGGTAGACCTTTGTTTGGTTAGAGAAATGCAGGCGGAGTTTTTAGGAGCTGAGGCAGAGTCTGACTAGTGCCCCCATCTTGAGGCTTCTAGAGGAGGGCGTAGGATACATATTCTACTGTGACGCATCAGGGAGTGGACTCAGATGTGCCCTGATGTAGGAGTGAGTAGTGATCGCTTATGGTTCTCGACAACTAAGACAACACGAGTAGAACTACACTACCCATGACCTAGAGTTAGCAGTAGTGGTCTTCACCTTGAATATGTGGCGACACAATTTGATTGTAAAGCGCTTTACTATGTACTCTAATCACAATATTCTTAGGTATATCTTCTCTCAGAAGGACCTGAAATTGAGACAACGATGTTGGCTTGAGCTCCTCCAAGACTATGACTTCGAGATAGTCTATTCTCCCGGGAAGGGGAATGTTGTCACAGATACACTTAGTAGGAGATCTGGTATACAGTTCCTAGGCGAGGTGATGGAGCAGCTGGCTGCTTTGTAGATATCCTTTGTGGATAGAGATGGAGTAGTTTTCCTTTAGTCTCTTACAGTCACTCCCTAACTTCATTAGTAAGTTAGGGAGGTGCAGTGTGGGGACGCTGACTATGGGACACGATGTGCTTAGATATTCACAAGACAGGGACCTGATGTATTTTCTGAATGTGGGGAGCACGTCATCATTTTTAGAGGATGTACCATGGTACCAGTGTCACTTTAGGAGGACGTGTTGAGGGAGTTCCACACATCCCCTCTAGAGGTACATCCAAAAGTGGTGAAGATGTATCTAGATATCCCACTATAGCACTTGTGGCCAAGATTGAAGAAATTAGTAGAAAATTTTGTCTCTTGGTTCCTCACATGTCAGTAAGTAAAGGAGGAGCATCTGGTACCAGCAGGCTTGGTTTGGCCTTTAGAGTTCCCAGAGTGTAAGTAGGATGGGATATCCATGGACTTCGTGACAGGACTTCTACGTACATCTAGGGGACATGACACGATCTGGGTGATCATCTACCGACACACCAAGTTAGCCCACTTCCTATCGATCAGAGAGAATGGTTTAGTAGAGAGCTTGGGATTCCTCAATATGCAAGAGATTGGGTGGCTACATGGAGTAACCTCGACGATTTTCTCTGATTGTGAAACACGTATTACTTCCCGAATATGGAAGGTGTTGTAGGAGGATTTCAGGACATAGCTTCATTTGATCACTGCCTTCCATCCTTAGACGGATGGCCAGACTGAGTGGACCATTCAGACCCTTGAGGACATTTTTCTTGCTTGTGTCCTCAACTTCATCCATAGCTGCGAGGATCACTTGCATTTGGTGGAGTTTTCATACAACAATAGTTATCACTCCACCATTAGTATGGAACCTTCTGAGGCGTTGTATGGGTGACCTTTCAGATCACCCTTGTGTTGGACTGACCCAGGGGAGTTTGCACTCGTGGGACCAGAGATGGTTCGGGTTAACACAGAGAAGGTGCAGATAATCCAGGAGAAGATGAAGACTGCACAGAGCAGGGGGAAAAGTCATATGCTGACAGGAGACAGAGACCTCTGGAGTTCGAGGATGGCTACCACGTCTTTCTAAGATTCTCACCCCGACGAGGTCTACAGATATTTTTCCAAGGCGGCAAGTTATCTTCGATATTTGTCATACCTTTTCAGGTCTTCAGAAAAGTTGGTGAGGTGGATTACCACTTAGAACTTCCACCTTAGTTGCACCGGGTTCATGACGTCTTCCACGTGTCCCAACAAATGAGATACGAGCACAACCATTCTCACATCATTGACCATGGAGAGGTGGACGTCAATGATGGGGCGACTTTTATAGAGGATCCAGTAGTGATTGAGGATCGACAAGATTGGGTTCTTCATGGACAGTTGATACCTCTGGTGCGTGTTCGCTGGCAGCACGAGATCCTCTAGGAGATCACATGGGAGCAGGAGACTTAGATGCATGCTCAATACCCCCACTTGTTCATTTAGTTTGAGTTGTGGCTTACGTGGATGTAAATCATGATGTGGGGAGAATGTAAAGACCTAAAATTTTCATGTAATTTTTTTAATTAAATGGGAATTTTACGAGTCCATGAAAATTGACGCCGCATGATTTCGAGGCCTGGAGTGCACGAAATTAATTTTTAAACATTTTTTCTGGTACATTCAGTAAAAGTGAGAGTGGGTTTTCTAACTTTTGAACCAGTGCTCAGAATTGAAATCTGAGGGCACCATTTTACTCGCAGTATTGTTATTCACTTAATGAGACTTTCACCTCAACAGTAGATGGTCGAGAGTGAATGTTAGTTTTTGGGTTTTTTGTGTAAGAATAAAATAAAATTAAAAGTGTGTGACATTTTTATTTTTATTTTCAACACCCATTTGAGTGATGGGTGGTGGGGCTACCAGAACTAAACCTCTATGTGGAAGTTTAGAAGTGGGGACCAACAGACCTTAACCTCCCATGAGAGGTTATGGTGGTGGGGACCACCCCAACCTAACCTCCCATGAGAGGTTATGGTGGTAGGGACCACCCAAGGCATAAACCTATAAAATCCCACAATAAATTAGGGAAAGCCTTGTTAAATCCTCCTACATTAATTGTTCCAACCCAACTTAATTAATCCTATCTACCCTTCCCTTTAATTAATTAAGCCAACACATCAATTAATTAATTAAACTATTTGAATTTATGCCAACAAACATAATAGAACTCATAATCTATTATTTTGGGCTACGAATTCTTTTTGGTGTAATTGGGGTGAGAAGGAACTTGGGAGAAATCTCTCTAATGAAGAATGATCCGCCAACAAAGAACGCCAACCTCCTTCGACCTTCTTCCTCAGGACTTCTTCCTACATGGGACATCCTCATCTATGGTGAATCAATGATCGTACTACCTTCTGGTGCCAACAACATCAAGAGAACAAGGTAGGGGTTTATAGATTATCACTTCCCATGTTTTACCCTTCTAATTATTTTGCGGGTTTTGGGAATTGAGATTGATGAGGGTTGTGGTAAATGATCTTTTAAAATATCTTCCACACATGTTCATGTTTCGTTCTTTGTGAACCACTTGCTATCACTCTAAACACTAAGGGTGCAGGCCGAACAAACATGGCATGAACCCTCCGTCATTATTATTTGGTGTACTCATTGAAATGGAGGAAGGAGACGAAGGTGACAAAGGCAACGACACCGCCACTCACGGCATCCACGACCCACGCCGCCCTCGCGGCGTTCTGGTCTCCCGGTAGAGTCTGTTGTGCGCCCTAGATCTGTGCCCCAGGTGAGCCGCCCCGTGGCGCTCTGGCCTCCTGGTCGAACCGGCCCTGCACCCCCTGTGGCACTCCAGCTGAACGGGACTCGTGCCCCGGCCGAACCGCCCTCGTCTCCAGCCTTCCGAGCCGCCCTGGCTCGCGCCGCCACTGGCCCTCTGAGCCGCCTCGGCTTGTGCCGCTCGTGGCCCTCTACGCTGCTCCAGCTCACACCGCCCGCCACCCAGGCCGAGCCGCCCCGCGGCCTCACATCCTCACAGCCACCCACAGCCATCCGTGGCCCCTCACGTCCTGTTGGGCTGGACCCAGTGGGTGGGACCAACCGAACGGGCTAGTCCGCACTACAGGCCGGGCTAGACCCAGCGGGTTAGGTCAGGTGGGTCCTATCAGGTCGGACCGGACCCAGTCTCACTACAACCCCTTTTACTTTCTTTTGACCATATATTTGGTACCAGATGTTCGTTTGACGAACCGTTAGTGTAGTTGGGAATCTTGGAGTGAGAAGGTCCCTTTGAGTATATTCCATAGTGTTTTGAATTGAGATGGGGAATGGTCAGGTTGGATTGTGCACGAATCCGACTGGGCCCCATGAATAAAAGGCTAATAACTCACAGAACGGGTGTCTGATTGATAATCTGTCTATTAAATTTATATCCCTATGATGTGGCAGACCTTTGAGATACTTCTTAATGGGAATTCATGGTAGTTGGAGTATCGAACAGTAGCTAGTGGAGTGGATCCTCTTGGAGATGAGCGGGCATTGTGCGGGGACCTAATAGTTGGCAGAGACATGACGACTACTAATGGTTTCGACTCAGAGTGACTTGACTGGCCCAGTGGGGAGATCCTTGGTGACATGGAAGACCCACATTGGGGAGTTCCTTTGTGACATGGAAGACCCATGGTACTTGACAGGAGGAGTACCACAGCAGACCATGAGGGGGACCGCATCTATGTGATGCAGCAGACCCACGATGGGGAACGTCTCTATGTGACATGGAAGATCCACAATAATCAACACGAGGAGTACCTCAGCAGTCCAAGGTTATTGGGAAGTGCCTCTATGTTACATGGAAGTCCCATTATACTTGATAGAGGAGGACTTCTCCAGCATCCAAGGGATCAGAATGTTACTTGTTACTACTACAGTAGAATAAATCCGGGTATGAGCTGAGTCAGTTCCTTTGTGTTTTCCTCATGATTGAGATGGATTACTTGATAACATAGGTATATGTACGGGAATATACATAAA